>OX638139.1:111581020-113981020 GCA_951805005.1 Othius punctulatus | reverse complement strand
AATGACCAATTTATTCATATTGATTCTGGTCACAATAATTGACTAGAAAAAATAGTCAATAATTTCTGCCAAAACGCCACTTCAATACTTTCAATTAATTTGTCCAAAATTCAATTAATTTCATCAATATTTCGTAGTGTATAATGACGACTGTCAAAGTTTCAATGGTTACTGCAAAATACTAAATATTTCACAAATGTTCAGCAATTTTACAAAAATATGAGTTATTTCTGTCAATACGTTAATTGTTTCTGTCAAAACGTTACTTATTTCTGTCGAAACGTGAATTATTTCTGTCAAAACGTCAATTATTATTTCTTTACAATAATGATCAATTTATTCATATTGATTCTGGTCACAATAATTGACTAGAAATAATAGTCAATTATTTCTGCCAAAACGCCACTTATTTTTTCGATAATTTCAATTAATTTGTCCAAAATTCAATTAATTCCAACAATATTTCATAGTGTGCAATGACGACTGTCAAAATTTCAATGATTGCTGCAAAATACTAAATATATTTCACAAATTTTCAGCAATTTTACAAAAAAAAATGAGTTATTTCTGTCAATACGTTAATTGTTTCTGTCAAAATGTTACTTATTTCTGTCGAAACGTAAATTATTTCTGTCAAAACGTCAATTATTATTTCTTTACAATAATGATCAATTTATTCATATTGATTCTGGTCACAATAATTGACTAGAAATAATTGTCAATTATTTCTGCCAAAACGCCACTTATTTTTTCGATAATTTCAATTAATTTGTCCAAAATTCAATTAATTTCATCAATATTTCATAGTGTGCAATGACGACTGTCAAACTTTCGATGATTGCTGCAAAATACTAAATATATTTCACAAATTTTCTGCACTTTTACAAAAAATGAGTTATTTCTGTCAATACGTTAATTGTTTCTTTTAAAACGTTAATTATTTCTGTCGAAACGTGAATTATTTGTGTCAAAACGTCAATTATTATTTCTTTACAATAATGACCAATTTATTCATATTGATTCTGGTCACAATAATTGACTAGAAATAATAGTCAATTATTTCTGCCAAAACGCCACTTATTTCTTCGATAATTTCAATTAATTTGTCCAAAATTCAATTAATTCCAACAATATTTCATAGTGTGCAATGACGACTGTCAGAATTTCGATGAATGCTGCAAAATACTAAATATATTTCACAAATTTTCAGCAATTTTACAAAAAAAAATAGTTATTTATGTCAATACGTTAATTGTTTCTGTCAAAACGTCAGTTATTTCAGTCGAAACGTGAATTATTTGTGTCAAAACGACAATTATTATTTCTTTACAAATATGATCAATTTATTCATATTGATTCTGGTCACAATAATTGACTAGAAATAATTGTCAATTATTTCTGCCAAAACGCCACTTATTTCTTCGATAATTTCAATTAATTTGTCCAAAATTCAATTAATTCCATCAATATTTCATAGTGTGCAATGACGTCTGTCAGAATTTCGATGATTACTGCAAAATACTAAATATATTTCACAAATTTTCTGCAATTTTACAAAAAATGAGTTATTTCTGTCAATACGTTAATTGTTTCTGTTAAAACGTTAATTATTTCTGTCGAAACGTGAATTATTTGTGTCAAAACGTCAATTATTATTTCTTTACAATAATGACCAATTTATTCATATTGATTCTGGTCACAATAATTGACTAGAAATAATAGTCAATTATTTCTGCCAAAACGCCACTTATTTCTTCGATAATTTAAGTTAATTTGTCCAAAATTCAATTAATTCCAACAATATTTCATAGTGTGCAATGACGACTGTCAGAATTTCGATGATTGCTGCAAAATCCTAAATATATTTCACAAATTTTCAGCAATTTTACAAAAAAATTAGTTATTTCTGTCAATACGTTAATTGTTTCTGTCAAAACGTTACTTATTTCTGCCGAAACGTGATTATTTCTGTCAAAACGTCAATTATTATTTCTTTACAATAATGACCAATTTATTAATTATTGATTCTGGTCACAATAATTGACTAGAAATAATAGTCAATTATTTCTGCCAAAACGCCACTTATTTTTTCGATAATTTCAATTAATTTGTACAAAATTCAATTAAATCCAACAATATTTCATAGTGTGCAATGACGACCGTCAGAATTTCGATGATTGCTGCAAAATATTAAATATATTTCACAAATTTTCAGCAATTTTACAAAAAAATGAGTTATTTCTCTCAATACGTTAATTGTTTCTGTTAAAACGTCAGTTATTTCTGTCGAAACGTGAATTATTTTTGTCAAAACGTCAATTATTATTTCTTTACAATAATTATCAATTTATTCATATTGATTCTGGTCACAATAATTGACTAGAAATAATAGTCAATTATTTCTGCCAAAACGCCACTTATTTTTTCGATAATTTCAATTAATTTGTCCAAAATTCAATTAATTGCAACAATATTTCATCGTGTGCATTGACGACTGTCAGAATTTCTACGATTGCTGCAAAATACTAAATATATTTCACAAATTTTCAGCAATTTTACAAAAATATGAGTTATTTCTGTCAATACGTTAATTGTTTCTGTCAAAACGTTACTTATTTCTGTCGAAACGTAAATTATTTCTGTCAAAACGTCAATTATTATTTCTTTACAATAATGATCAATTTATTCATATTGATTCTGGTCACAATAATTGACTAGAAATAATAGTCAATTATTTCTGCCAAAACGCCACTTATTTTTTCGATAATTTCAATTAATTTGTCCAAAATTCAATTAATTTCATCAATATTTCATAGTATGCAATGACGACTGTCAAACTTTCGATGATTACTGCAAAATACTAAATATATTTCACAAATTCACATATATATTGTGAAACTCACATCAATTGTGTATTATTTATATATTAATATGAAGTTTCATCATGCATCAGCCTCATCAATCGGATAATTAATATATTATCTACATATATGATCCAGAGATTGGTGTATTTATTAAAAGGATATAAATGATTTAAACAACGATATAAACAATCTACACAAAAATATTAAATTCACACTTGAAACAGAATAGAATAACATGAATGTTTTAGACCTTACACTTTATAAAACAAACAACAAACTTAATTTCAATATAATTAGTAAAGCCATACGTTAAAACATCATAATTCCAGCTGATTCTTTTTGCCTTAAATCACATTTATACGCAACCACACACACACATCAATCGAATGATTAAAACACCACTAAATCATAATAGCAAAAAATATATTTTACTAGAGATATTGCTTTAAATAACAACTTCAAATTAAAAACAATCAATAAAATGATCAACAAATCAACTTACCAACCAATTTAAAAAACAGTGAACATATATAACAACATAAATAATATTTTTACACATACACATATACAATATAAAACAAACAACATATTTTACAAATGTTTTACATCCCAAAGTTGCATCAGCGACAAAATTAACCAAACATTAAAATGTTACAACATAAAAACTTCATTTAAAACCAAACCCACAATAAAATCTCTACTTTTTAACGCTAAAGACCAAACAAATTTCAAAGACAAAAATGGACTGTATGCTATTACATGTAATGATTACAGTGCTAAATATATAAGGGAAATAGGAAGAGTTATAAAAAATTGAATAAAAGAATATAAAGGGTGAGTTTTTTCGGATGTTTAGTATGGAGATCTCGGAAACTAGCGGAGATAGAGGGACGATTAAATGGGGAAAGAATTGCAGTTTTACGACCTCAATTTCATGAGCTTTTTGTTTTTTGGAAAAATTGCGTGGCTAACTAGATATCTCGAAAAAATATATTTTTTGTTATTTTGTTCGGAGCATATGGCTCTGTCATTAATGACTTTAGAAAAAATGTGTAAAGGAAAAAGTTATAGGTAATTATGTGCTCAATATTACAGTTTAAAATAACTATATCAAGTGGTATATCATTAGAATTGTTGAAAAAGCGCCTTTTTTATAAAGTCAAGGCCAACTATGGTTTCCATTAGAAAAAAAACTCAACTTTGGGTCATAACTCAAAAATTATAGCTTAAATAAAATTATCGGTTAGACTGTATTATTAAGCACATAATTACGTACAACTTTTACACATTTTTTCTAAAGTTAATAATAATAGATCAATAGGCACCGAACCAAATAACAAAATATATATTTTTTCGAGAAATGCAGTTAGCCATGCAATTTTTCCAAAAATACAAAAAGCTCATGAAATTGAGCACGTAAAACTGCAATTATTTTCCCTTTTAATCGTCCCTCTATCTCCGCTAATTTCCGAGATTCCCATACTAAACATCCGAAAAAACTCACCCTGTATAAGGGAAATAGGAAGAGTTATAAAAATTAGTATAAAAAAAATATATATTTATTTTTAATTATATTTAAGAGATATTACTGTATCAAATTTTTGCAGATATCTTCATTTCAACAATCACAAATTCGAAATCCACAAAAGCACAAAACTTTTATATAATACCAACAATGGTCTGAAACAAACACTATTAGAATCATACCAAATTGATTAACTATTAAATACAGAACCAAAGATACGATGCCTTAACGAACATACAAATCTAAATTTCAAACCACTGTATAAATTTTAAAACAATCCATACGACATTTAACAAAACAACATTATAAATTAATAAATTAAAAAAACGTCAGTCAATGGCACAGTAATAATTCACTTGAAGGAAATAATTACAAAAGTGATTATTTCATTTACCTGTTAAATCGTGCAATTATAAGAATATGATTGGAGGATCACAGCCAAACAGCTTCAATTTAATCGACAATTGCTTTGCTGGGCAATTGTCATCTAAAATAGTCACTGCTTAATCACAAAAGTGATTATTTCATTCACTTGTTAAATCATGCAATTATAAGAATATGACTGGAGGATCACAGCCAAACAGCTTCAATTTAATCGACAATTGCTTTGCTGGGCAATTGTCATCTAAAATAGTCGCTGCTTATAATTTAATTTGCATTTTTGCATACAACTGAAATTTTGGCCAAGTTTAGGAAACCCATGTTTAGGAAACACCTAATGAAATTTATTCCTTTTCTTGGAAATATTAGTATTTTTTAGACCATTCTACAATTTTCTGGGAAAACCTTGCATTTGTTTTTTGTTCTGAAATCTTTATAAAATTTGGTGTAATATAATATTATAATTAAATCTCCAACTTTCTTGCTTTTTGGTTTTATATTTATATGATTATATTTATTGTATGTGTATGTGAATTTACTGTCTTTAACATGTAACTTTTAATTTGACATATGTAGATCCTCCTGGATATTGACATGAATAAATTTATTATTATTATTATTATTATTATTCATTGTCATGGTGACTAGTCTCTCTCTACCATTGAGTGACCTAGAGATCTTACCCTTGTCTTGGCTCTGTATTGGAATAGAATAGATCATTATTAATGTCATTACATTCTAGATGTTTACATAGGTCAATCACTAGATGTGTACATATTGCTGATTACATAAGTAAAACATGTAATTGGAGGTTTTATTGATTGTTTGGCAATGGTTCATGGGTGCTCTGCACTTATGAGCCCTTTCTCGTGGGTGCTTGGGCACGATAGCACCCACAAAGTTAGCACCTAGGGCAGGTATTATTGATGATTTATTTACAATCAATTTTGATAAGGATTTATAAGCTTCGTATTTGGTAGTTGGTTTTAAATTTTCGTGTTTTGTATATGAATTTTTTTTAAATTATTTTAGTACATTGAACTGTATTGTAATACCATTCGTCTGAAGACGATCTCCTTTACAGAAAGTCAATAACCGATAATTTCTCCAAAGTACACAATGTGATGGTCTGTCAGCAGACGCTGCTAGACTTTACCTTGACGATAACAATATCGCCGTGGACAAATAAATCTACGCGGTAACGTGAGAAAGCTTCGGATGCAGAGCAATGCCTCACGTGATATCACGACAAAGGGGAACAAAGCCGTCACCTTTCAAACTTTGAACCGTCACGGATCCATCCGGCGAGCTCACAGAGATTTTTCGCTCGCCAGTTTTTGGACAGTCGTGACGCGTGCTGCCAAAGACACACGTAACCAGGAAAGGGAGGAAGGCATTGTTCGGTGGGCACATTGTTGTTCATATTTATGGCGGAGTTCTTATAATGATAGTTGTAACTCGAGACTGCTAACGATGGAAACCTGGCCGGCGGACGCACGAGGAATATCAAAGTTAATTCGGTCGTGCGTTCTCCTCTTACTTCCTAATGCCAGCTACTCATGCGTTGAGGGCTTACAAATTAAGATTCATCCGGGTCATCAGAAGCATCATGTTGAACTGAAAAACAACGCAGCAGGATTGATGATAACATTCATCAGATTAGATGCAAATGAGCCACAGCTTCCGCTAAACCATCGAAAATAGAAATATAAAACTTGGAAAGATTCTATGTTATAAGGATTTCGTTAGAGCTAATACTGCCACGGCAGTACAAACTTTCATTGTATCTGTAATTCAATTGTGCTAGCCGCCAGACCGAAGTCGAGATCGTGGCGAATCGATTGGCGCGAACTCTACGAATTAATTCAGGTGAATCAGTTTTCTGTATTGAATGCCCATGAAGCTGCGAAACGCTTTAAAGGGTGCGAAATTACCGGCGGGAATTAGCCCCTAAACATCAACGCAAGCACTTTTGAGGAACTCGATGGCGATTAGGGCGGCACGAAAATAAGTTGACTTTGCTAGACAAATTGATAACTAAATGGAATTATTAATTAGGTCACTACGGGATTAGTTCGAGCAAGTTTGCATGGATCAAATTGCGGTTGTTTGTCTTGCGGAGGGAGCGTACTACTAAGTGAGGGGGCTCTTGCAAAATTCATCCCGTTTAATGATGAATCACTTGCTTGTGATTTTCGCTCGTATTCAAATAATAATTGCGCACGGATTAATTTTATAATTTGGTTTATTTTCTGTTTTAACGATAAAAGCGACATAATTCCGGAGTCTTGCAAAAACATTTTATCATTTTTTTATCGCATTTGACGACTCACTGTGTATTCTAGAGCAACTATCAAATAAAGCAAAAGTTAAACAAAAATTCTCAACAGCTTATTTCTCTATTGGAGAAAATAACTCACTTGTCCAGGAAGACATTATAAGGATTAGTTTTACTTTGAGTTTTAAAACGAGAAATAATTGAAAGACACACTTTAACCCCTTTTCACAAAAAACATTTATTAATTAAATGCAGTCCTCAGTAACATATAAATAGGTACTTAAAATTTCTTATTTAACTCTTACTTAGCTTATTTCTGTTCAACTCATACTACCTCTGTTCCATAATAAGTGAGCCATTTGAGTTTTCTTTCAAACTTATTGACACTTAGTTATTTTTTTAATTTCTATTTTGATATTCTTAATATACACCAAATTCTTAATCATGTGTGCCAAGGAAGTCAAAATATTTGATAGTTTAATTTGTCAAACTGTACCTTTTAATCCTACCAGATTGGGATTTTAAAGCTTCTTTGTAAAGTACTTGCACTCGTATAATTGCATTCCAAATTGCCATAATTTAGGGTCATTACATAAGTCAAAGTTTCATGTAACAAGTCTGCAATAAACAGAAATATTTCAGTCGAAAATCATCTAAAATTATATTGGGTGAGCGTTTTCATTTCGAAACATGGAGATTCTAGAATTCGAATTTGTAAGCGAAAGTGTTCTAACACCGGAAGTTTCAAACGATGAGAAAACCAAATTTAATCAACGAAAAACGAACGGCTATTGTTCAGTATTTACTGAAACATCAGAAAAATGCACTGCTGAAAAAGGGAGCGGTGATTTTGGCAATTGAATAATTTGCCAATAGTCCCGGTTTGAATGTGTTCTATCTTGTTTTTTTTTTCGTCTATTCAATCATTACAACACCAGCATTAACGCCCAATATGGACGAATTAATAAGAGTTGTCGAAGAATCATTCGAAGCGGAGACTAGACATACATTAGAAAATGTGTTTATAAGTTTACAAACAGTTATGAAATCAATTATATACCGTTTCAAGTTCAAAATGAGACCAATCAAGTTCAAATTGAGATCAATCAAGTTCAAATTGATACCAATCAAGTTCAAATTGATACCAATCAATTTCAAATTGAGACCAATCAATTTCAAATTGAGACCAAACAAAATCAAGTTGACACTAAACAATATCAAGTTGTCATAATTAATGTTCTTTCTTTACTCTCAACTTGATATAGTTTAGTGTCAACTTGATTTTGTTTAGTTTTAATTTGAAATTGATTGGTCTCAATTTGAACTTGATTGGTCTCAATTTGAACTTGAAAAGGTATAGATTGTGGCATTAACAATAATTAATAATTATAAGGTTCAACATATTAGCAAGGCAAAGCTTCGTAGGGAAAATCGCTTGCCTACTATTCGTTGTTCTTCACGCACGCCCCCCCCCCCCCGCCACTATGAATTTTCCAATTTTTTATGCCAAAATTTAATGCTTAATTAGTGCTAATTTGTGCCATACATTTCAGTGTGGGTAATTAATAAAAGAGTTATTCATGTCTAACCAAACCGCTCCAGCCCCCCCCCCCACTATGAATTTTCCAATTTTTTTGTGCCAAAATTTAATGCTTAATAAGTGATAATTTGTGCCGTTAATTTCAGAATTTGTGAGTAATTTATAAAAGAGTTATCCCCCCCCCCCTCTATGAATTTTCCAATTTTTTATGCCCAAATTTAATGCTTAATTAGTGCTAATTTGTGCCGTTAATTTCAGAATTTGTGAGTAATTTATAAAAGAGTTATTCATGTCTAAACAAACCGCTCCAGCCCCCCCCCCCCCCCCAAAAATTTCCAATTTTTTTATGCCAAAATTTAATGCTTAATTAGTGCCAATTTGTGCCGTTAATTTCAGAATTTGTGAGTAATTAATAAAAGAGTTATTCATGTCTAACCAAACCGCTCCAGCCCCCACCCCCTCTATGAATTTTCCAATTTTTTATGCCAATATTTAGTGATTAATTAGTGCTAATTTGTGCCGTTACTTTCAGAATTTGTGCATAATTAATAAAAGAGTTATTCATGTATAAACAAACCGCTCCAGCCTAATTCAAAAATGTCATTAAAGCTCATTTAAACTAAGCGTATATCATTCTTTTTAAATGGAATGACATACTTATCATCTCATAGAACAACTGGCAAGACAATTTGGTACAAAAACGTATTATACATATTCCCAAAATAAGTAGTTTTTGAAATATTTCGAAAATTCGAATTTCAGCATCATGTTAATTTCGCCTATGCTATTTACTACACATGCATTATAGTTTGCGAAATATACTTATTTTTCATTGATAGTTCAAAAAACTTTTTTACAGCATTAATTTGTGCTTGTCTATAAACCTTATTAGGTACCGAGTGATTTGCATGTACCTAGAAAATCTCGTTTTTTTAAAGTGATGAAAATCGAAATAGTGCTAATTTTTGGAAATCAAACGAAATTTAAATTAGATTTGTTTACTGCTTGTTGGTTTTAAATTACTGAATCATTTGAAAGTAATAAGATTATTTGTTGTCTGTAACTTTTTGCAACAATTGAAATTTAGTTTTGTTGCCTAGAAAGTTACCTAAGTTACTTAGAAAATCTCGTTTTTTTAAATGATGAAAATCGAAGTCGTGCTCATTTTTGGAAATCAAACGAAATTTAAATCAGATTTGTTTACTGCTTGTTGGTTTTAAATGACTGAATCATTTGAAAGTAATAAGGTTATTTGTTGTCTGAAACTTTTCGCAACAATTGAAATTTAGTTTTGTTGCCTAGAAAGTTACCTAAGTTACTTAGAAAATCTCTTTCTTTTAAAATGATGAAAATCGAAGTAGTGCTCATTTTCGGAAATCAAACGAAATTTAAATCAGATTTGTGTATTGCTTGTTGGTTTTAAATTACTGAATATATTTGAAAGTAATAAGGTTTTTTGTTGTCTGTAACTTTTTGCAACATTTGTGTGTTTTCTTTTGTTGTTTTGTTGAAATTTTGTATATTATGTAGCGTTTTTTGCTAATAAATATTCTTTATTATTATAACAATTGAAATTTATTTTTGTTAAGTGAAATCTTAAAAAATTACATTATTAACATTTATTATTATTAATACATTAAATGTTAAAATACATTTAAAATCCAATTTTTGCAAAAGTCACAGAAAACAAAAATAAACTTATGGACTTTAAATGATTCAATAATCGAAAACTAACACGCAATAAAAAAATTCATTGATATCTCTCGTGATTTCCGTAAATTAGCACATTTCGATTTTCATCATTTTGAAAAATGATACTTTCTTGGTAAGTAAAAATCACTCGCTACATCGATACGGGCTAATAAGGTTTTTAGACACACAACTTAATGTCTTAATGTAATTAATTAATGTCTTAATGTAATTAATTAATGTCTTAATGTAATTAAATTAATATAAATAACTTAATGTTAAATAAAAGATTTTTGAAAAATCAAAAATCAATAATAAAAAAGTTCCTCATATCGTCGGCTTGGTGTTACAAGGTTGCATGTAACTTTTTTTTTAATTTTTAGTTCTATAGCTTTGCAGGGCTATATGTTTTCAAAGCGGGACCTTTCAACTTGTTGGAAGATTAAAATTGGATCATTAGGAACCTGTGATAAAAACATATCTATTCACAGTGCAAAATATATCATTCTTTGATATAGGAAACATATTTTAAATCTGTATTCCCAAATTTACAAATTTTCACATACAACCTTGTAACATTAAGCCGATGATATGATGCCGACTTTTGGAGGCTACTGTACATTTTTCAATGAATCACGGATGACGCCGAAAATTAATGTTTTAAAAACTAAATATCAGTATTTTGATTTATTTAATCTACACATAACGGAAATTCTAAGTGAAAAACCGAAATTCTAAACAACATGACCATTTTTTTAAATGCATACTTTTTGAGATATTTGAAGTTTTTGGCTGAAACGATAAATAAAAAATACATGAAGATAACACCACTTCGACACCCGAAAGGGTAAAAGACAATATATTGTAATAATAATAAATAAAACGAAGTTAAGTGTTTGACAAGTAATAACAATAATATTGTATGAATGACATAAGCTACACTTTCTCCGCTACACAAGAAACCTTCGGGAATTTATTTTCAAGCATAAAGCACCAAGAATTTAATTCCCGAAAAATTCAGAAAAATGAATGAAAACAGAAAAATGAACAATTAGACTCTGTTCCATATTTATTTTTACCTAAGTTGGCTCTGCCAACAGTATTGTTGGCCAATGTAAAAATTTACCAAACTAGAAACACTACAAATAAAAACACTAGACGTTTCAAAAATACTCAAAAATTTTCTAAACCATACTAACTTCAGTTGTCCATCTTTGATCAACATCAAAGAATATGGACATGAGAAAGTCACTGAAAATTTAATAATAATAATGAAATATACAGAAAACATTTCGTAAAAAATTATAGAAATTATATTTAATGAAAATTTCTGAACTTGTATCCAGAAACTATACAAATAAAAATAAGTATACTATGTTCCATTTTTTTTTTTTATTAAGTTTGCTCAGTTCGAGTGACAGTATTGTAGGGCAATGTAAAAATTCACTAGAGTTTTTATAAATGTAATGTATAATTGGAACTTATAAACTAATAATGTCTGCAATATTTTCGAAACTATTGAAACAACCAAAAATATTATTGGGGACACCAAGTTTCAGTTTTTCATCATTGAAACTACTGCATTACACAAATATTTAAATTTTGGCAGATTATTGGAAATGGTGATGCAATTAATTAAAGTTTTGAGGAAAGTAAATCAAATAATTGAGAATAATACCAATAATAATATTTATTAACATAAGTGCCACATAATCATTGAAATTTTGACAGCAAAATTTTAGTAAATATAACTGAAATTTCGACAATATTGAATTGATATTTGCCGAATAAAGTCAATTTTGTTATATACGACTAACAATTTAGGATATTATGATAAATAGATTTGATATTATGAAGAAATAATAGAATATGTGCTAGTAATCATTACAATATGAACATATCTCATTAGTAGGTTGACAGAATATTAAAAAAAATTACCGAATACCTAAAATTTTGATATTAGTTAACGAAACTTTGGCAGAATAATTGAAATATTGTTAAACACGACCGAAATTTCAATGAATCAATAAAAAATGGCTTGTAATGTTATTATATATTACTAACAATTTTGAGCAATAATCGACAATTCATCAGCAATATTGAGATTTTAATAAAATATTCGACATTTTGATAAATTTATTTGTTAATATCAAGAAATAACGTGAGAAAGAAATACGTACGTAAGAAATATGTGATCATAAGCATTGCAATATCATGCAATAATACAATGATGACCGAATTTCTGAAATTTTGGCATTAGTTAATGACAATTTGGCAGAATAATTGAAATTTTGCTAAACACGACCGAAATTTCAGTTTATATAATTGAAAAGGTACAGCTATCATTGAAATTTTGATTAGATATGTAAAATTTCAGCTCTTATTGAAATTTTTATTGGATATGTAAAATTTTAGGAAAATTATTTGATTTTATATTATATATTATAAAGAAATAATAAAAAATGTGCTAGTAATCATTGCAATATAAACACATCTCATTAGTAAGTTGATAGAATAATTAAAATAATTACCGAATACCTTAAATTTTGACATCAGTTAACGAAACATTGGCAGAAACTTGAAATTTTGTTAAACACGACCGAAATTTCAGTAGAAATAATTGAAAACTTACAGCTATCATTGAAATTTTGATTCGATATGTGAAATTTTAACAAAATTATTTGATATTCTAGAGAAATATTGACAGTCATTGACGACGAATTTTGGCAAAACAAGACAATAATGTTAAATATGACTAACAATTTGGACCAATAATCGAAAATTTGTCAGTAGCATTAAGGTTTTAATAATATAATCGAAATTTTGATAAATTTATTTGTTATTATCAAGAAAAACCTGATTTTTTTTAGTAACCATTGCAGTATCATGCATTAATGAAAATATTGACCGAATATCTGAAATTTTGGCATTAGTTAACGAAACTTTGGCAGAAACTTGAAATTTTGTTAAGCACGACCAAAATTTCAATAGAAATAATTGAAAACTTACAGCTATCGTTGAAATTTTGATTCGATATGTGAAATTTTAACAAATTTATTTGATATTTTAGAGAAATATTGACAGTCATTGACGACGAATTTTGGCAAAATAAGACAATAATCTTAAATACGACTAACAATTTGAACCAATAATCGAAAATTGGTCAGCAGCATTAAAATTTTAATAAAATAATCGAAATTTTGATAAATTCATTTGTTATTATCAAGAAATAACTGTTTTTTTTAGTAATCAATGCGGTATCATGCATTAATGAAAATATTGACCGAATATCTGAAATTTTGGCATTAGTTAATGAAACTTTGGCAGATCAATTGAGATTTTGTTAAACACGACCGAAATTTCAGTAGAAATAATTGAAACGTTACAGTTAACATTGAAATTTTGATTCGATATGTGAAATTTTAACAACATTATTTGCTATTATAGAGAAACATTTGAAATTTTGACAGTAATTGATGAATTTTGGCAAAATAAGACAATATTGTTAAATATGACTAACAATTTGGAGTAATAATCGAAAAATTGTTAGCATCATTAGGATTTTAATAAAATAATTGAAATTTTGCTAAAATTATTTGATATTATCAAGAAATAATGGAAAATGTAATAGTAATCATTGCAATATGAAAATTACCGAATACAAATTACCGAATACCTAAAATTTTGATATTAGTTAACGAAACTTTGGCAGAATAATTGAAATATTGTTAAACACGACCGAAATTTCAATGAATCAATAAAAAATGCCTTGTAATGTTATTATATATTACTAACAGCAATAGCAATAATCGAAAATTCATCAGTAATATTGAAATTTTAATAAAATAATCGACATTTTGATAAATTTATTTGTTATTATCAAGAAATAACTGAATATGTGATAATAATCATTACAATATCATGCAATAATAAAAATGTTGACCGAATATCTGATATTTTGATATTAGTTAATGAAAGTTTAGCTGAATAATTGAAATTTTGTTAGACACGACAGAAATTTTAGTAGAAATAATAGAAAAGTTACATTGAAATTTTGATTCGATATATAAAATTTTAGCTAGACTATCAAGTTCTTGGTTTATATCATTTGTCCTGAAATCGTCATGTCACAAACGCCTCATGAATTCTTATTTAAAAACAAACCATAATTTTTTTGATAATTAAATTGCCTTACAACTCAAGTAATGTACGCTATTTTTTCTACTTCCAGTCTTAATTATGAAAAATTTTGCACGAATTGATACATTTTTGTTACCAGATGCTCATGGCTATTTTTGCTAGTGACTATTAGGTAACCATTTTGACAATTTACAACTCAAGTAATGTACGCTATTTTTTCTACTTCCAGTCATAATTATGAAATATTTTGCACAAATTGATACATTTTTGTACTGTCGGATGCTCATGGCAATATTTGCTAGTGACCATCAAATAACCATTTTGACAATTTACAACTCAAGTAACGTACGCTATTTTTTCTACTTCCAGTCATAATTATGAAATATTTTGCACAAATTGATACATTTTTGTACTGTCGGATGCTCAAGGCATTATTTGATATTGACCATCATATGACCATTTTGACAACTCAAAACTAAATGTCACAATGTTACCAATGGTCATACAAATAATTTCCCCAAACTCTTCCGTATAATATTATGATGTTATTTAATAGATTTAATTTGTTATTTTATAGTAAAAGTTAAATAGGATCTTGTATATAGAAAATTACACTGAATATATTAGATTTAGGGTATTTAGACATTAATAGGATTACTTAGGTAGTCAAATAGAATTTGTATAGCTAGAATTATAACTAATTCAGGGCCCAATTAACGTAAAATAATTGTAATGAGTCAGTAATATGTATAAAATTCAATGGAAAATTCAACCTTATCGTATAAAGACGTGCGTCATTCATATAGAAGCAGAAAAATTCAAGGATTTCAAATATCAGATTCAAATTGCAATGGATATTTATAATCGGTATATGGATAATTATAATCATAATTATAATTTGTTGATTCGTTGCCGTGGTTTCAAACTGGATTCGGATAGCAACTCGACAATTTACACGCTTATTTGGACCAACGTAGGCGGATTTTAACAAGCGAAAATCACTCTTCGAAAGGGAACGTTGTACTGAAATTTTGTATACGCTGTCTTGTAGAGCTGAAAATGTGGCAATGAGAAAGTGCCTTTGGTCATTATATACATTTTTTAATAACTACAGAAAAAAATAAAAACGAAATCGCAAGATTTATGATTATAACGAATATCTCCGGAATAAGCGGATTTTTCTGATTTTCTCAACAGAATATTACCGACCACTAAATTGCGCAACTGTTTTGTTATTCAACTGTCTTTGTAACTTTTATGGTTTCCGTGATCCCCATGCTTTTAATCCTTATCTTGGACACCCTGTGTATACATAATTAATATATGGTACGATATGGTATACTTTTCCATAATTAGGCAACGTTGTCAGAAATATAACATTTCATTTTTTTTTCACTGTCTGATCATTTTTGTTGGTGTTCATATGGAAAACTTTATAAAATTAAACCACAACCGTCTTAGTTACAAATAAAAATTGAACAGAGTTTACATACCATCGTGTAATCCTGCTGTAATATTATCATGCAACTATCAATGGGTCCACCATCATCTGGTTTGGGTACTTTGCGAAGACTGCAGTCGAGTCTCAAGTAAAGATCTAAAATGGAATATAAATGAGAATGAATGGGACGTGTATCTGTTATATTCCACGGAATTTAATTAAATTCCATGAAAATCTGCAAGTGCCTTACACACGAATGTCGTAATTGGATTAATTGAGGCGAATTAATGAATAAGTGTGTGCACTGTGGATCCAGACTAATTAAAAAACCGTTGAATTAAAACGCAATTAGCTCTTTAATCTGTATGCATAAACAATCCGGCAGTTATTTAAATCGAACGAATCTGTTTTTAACGAGGGTCTAATTGTAGACCGATCCCCAAGATTCGGCGGAAAATAAAATATTAATAACTACCCCCAAGGAACGGCCAGGGTGACGATAATTCATATCGGAATGAAATTTATGTACGTTCCGGACATGGAAACGAGTCTGAGTCAGTCAGCTTTATGAACCTTGACATCAGGAGCAGCTGGCAGTCATCAGTTAAAACGAGTGGGTGGAGCAGCCGCTGGGACCAAAAAAAGTTACAGACACGAGTTAGAGACGGGCATCTCAATCTTCTCGCGTCTTCCACGAAAAACACAGGGAGAATCCACTCGCAGCATAATAAAGGCCTAATGTAAATTTATATTTGGACGTATTGGCGAAGGCTTTTACGATCCCATAAAAATCCATTTGGGTCGCGTTTTAATTGAAACCCCAAACGTTTTTATTCAATATTTAATATTCATTCCGCCAGAATAAACAATTGTATTTATATTATTTGCGCAACGTATTTGTTGATATTGATTTACTAATGCATTCTGATACACTCCAGTTGGTATGAATTTTAGTGCTTCCCTGGAATATAATAAATAGTGATCAATCACAGAGTGCGCGTGCACCGTGTGGCATGCTTCACCACATCGCCCCAACGTTTTGATTAAAATTAAACAATTATCACACGCTCATTAATAACATCAGCGTAGAAAATTAAATAGTGAGAGCGAGACATTTCAGCGCTCCATTTTTCTCCTTCGCCCTGTCCAATTCATCTAATAAATAAAGCTCTCATGCAAAGTAGATACAAATGGGAGGAAATAAAGATTTGTTTATTCCTTTATCATACAAATGTCGGTCTAGTTCGGGATAAACATTTTATTATATGAGGCCTTCTGTAAATTCTTTTATCAGATATTCCTCGAGACGGCAAGGTCATTCATCATCTTAACGTGCTCCTCGATACGCACCAGTTTTCCACTAGAGCCGCAAGAACGCACTACGTGTTTTGTTTTTATTTTTCAAGTCGTACTCGCCTTGAATATAATTAAGTTATAATTGATTTGCTTGATGATATTTCTTAAAGAGCTTTATCTATGACTCATAAATTATACAGTCATTATGTACGCAACTATGTTAACATAATATAATTCATTATACAAAAGAGGTTGTATAATGAAGTCATTATACAACAAGAGTTGTATTATGAATTCATTATACAACATGGGTTGTATTATGACTTCATTATACAACAATGGTTGTATAATGACTTCATAATACAACATGGTGCGGCTTCTTCAAATAAACTATGTGTAACACTTTTCACATCTCTTTATTTTTCGCTTCCTTATGTACGTTGTCATTGTTATCTTTCCTTCATCCCATGTAAGCTCATATAAATATTTACATTTGGTTACCAACAATTAGTTGGGGTTGTAACAGGGGTTGTATTGTGACTTTATTATACAACAGGGGTTGTATAATGACTTTATTATACAACAGGGGTTGTATTATGACTTTATTATACAACAGGAGTTGTATTATGACTTTATTATACAACAGGGGTTGTATTATGACTTCATTATACATCAGGGGTTATATTATGACTTCATTATATAGCAAGGGTTGTATAATGACTTCATAATACAACATGGTGCGGCCTCTACAATTAAACTTGTGTTACACTTTTCACATCTCTTTATTTTTCGCTTTCTTATGTACGCTGCCATTGTTGTCTTTCATTAATTCCCATGTAAGCTCATATACATATTTACATTTGGTTACAAACACTTAGTTGGCGTTGTGACAGGGGTTGTATTATGACTTCATTATATAACAAGGGTTGTATAATGACTTCATAGTAGAACATGCTAATGCCTCTTCAATTAAACTATGTGTAACACTTTTCACATCTCTTTATTTTTGGCTTCCCTATGTACGGTATCATTGTTACCTTTCATTCAGCCCATGTAAGCTTATATTCATATTTACATTTGGTTGCCAACAATCTATGTCACATTTACAGAAATTTGATAATAAGAACTTTAGCCATAACGAGATGTCGAATCGTCGAATCGTCCGTGAATCGTAATTTGTATTCATCTTTGTGAATTATAGCCTACATTATAAGCTCGTTAAATAATGTACCATTATATTAAAAAAATTATAAAATAGTCGATACAACTTTCTAAAAACTACCGTATCTTTAAAAACTTACTGACACGGGATAGTTTTTCGAAAACAGACTAAGTGTGTTCATTTGTTTAAAAAAAATTCGAACTCTCTTTTCTTTTTTGTAGGGACCATATTACTAGGGACAGAAATCGATATGTTTATAAATGTTTTTTTATATAATCGTAAATTAATCGATTTCAGTAATTTATGAATATATCAGTAATTATTAGTAGAATAATACCAGTACAATAAAAGTTACCAATTTTTAGTAGATACAAAAAAATCACCAATTTTCCAAAAATTCAAAAATCCAGTAATGTTTAGATCCTTTTTAGATTGAGAATATCTCTAAGTATTTTCAAAGTAGTTTCAAATTCAAATAAAAAAGTTTTCTGATTCTTCTCATCATCATCTCTATATACAGTGTTGGCATTTTTAATATTTGAAAATGTTATATATTGCCGATTCTAATCATCTTCACTGACAATTTAAGAGCAATCTCTACACAGATATCCATACTAAGTAAGTAACAAATGCCCTACAGCATCAGATAACGAAAACTGCAGCAATTTTAATAGGTCTTGAGAAAATGTATTCATTTATAGAACGTTCCAGAAAATTTTGCAATTTAAATTTGTATGTTAATTAGTAGAATAGGTAGTAAACTAGTAGTAGAATAGTAGTAACATATAGTTATAATTACTACAGAAGTTCTGTTCAAAAATAGCAACGAAATCAGAAATTTTAAATATTTTAAGTAGCAATTTATCTCTGGAGATATGGGTACTATGTGACAAATGCCTAAACAGCACCAGATTATTGAAAATGTAGGCATTTCTAGAAGGTAGTAAGAAAATGTAGCAATTTGTAAAACGTGGGAATGCAGCAACTTTTAAAAGGTACCTAGTAGAAAATGCAGCAATTTGTAAATTATAGGCACCACTAAGTACAGTAGTACTGATTTTGGAAATGTAACAAAATTAAAAAATGATTAAGAGAAGCACGTCTGCGCCATCTCGCGGTGAAATCCAATTGGTACTTTCGGACGTATTGTACTGATGAGACCCACCATGCCGAAACCGGTCTATAGTTTTTCACGGAGGTAGCGAACAAAACGCATTCCATATATTTATTAAAATTCAGAAAGTTTCAAAAGCTAAGAAAATGCACAAGTTTCCACTACATAGTATATCGTAAAGCAATTTTCAGATACTGGACACCTTTATACAAAGTTTCAGTTCATATCAACCATTCTTGAAATAGTAAAAAAAAGAGCAATATTTAATATATAGTAGAAAATATATTGTATCCCAACTTACATTTTTGTGTTTGTGATATTGTCCTCATAAATTTGATTTACAATTGATATCAATCAGAACAGATCCACACAGATGTTAATGTAGTAATTTGTAGAAACTACCTGTAGAAAACTACAGCAGAAAACTATAGATCTACTACAGTAGATTTAATAAAATATTTTTAAAAAAAAATCAATAAATCAATTGATGGGGCTGAAGAACATATTAATTTACAATATAACATATCGGTGGCTTGCAAGTAAAATACACTAATTCAACTTTCAAATTTTCTACAAACCCTTCGATTATTTAGGGTTAGTTAGGATTTTTTTCACCTGAAAATTTGATAAAGTTCCAGTGATAAATAAGTACGAAATTACAAATATAACTTTCTGCATTGACAAGTATGAGTTAGCTATTACTGATATTTCTGAAAATTTATTATTTTCACATTTGATATTAGATTTTTATTTAATACACCTGAAACTAATTCTCCTGAAAATTTGACCAAGTTTCAGTATTAAATAACTGGCAAAATCAAAAGTATAACTTCCTGCATTGACAAGTATGAGTTAGCTATTACTGAAATTTGTGAAAATTTATTATTTGCATACTTGATATTAGATTTGTATATAGTACACCTAAAACTAATCCTCCTGAAAATTTTGAAAAGTTTCAGTATTAAATAAGTGAGAAAATTAATAGTATAACTTTATGCATTGAAAAGTATGAATTAGCTATTCCTGAAATTTCTGAAAATTTAATATTTGCATACTTGATATTAGATTTGTATATAGTACACCTGAAACTAATCCTCCTGAAAATTTTGAAAAGTTTCAGTATTAAATAAGTGAGAAAATCAATGGTACAACTTTATGCATTGACAAGTATGGGTTAGCTATTACTGAAATAACTGAAAATTTATTAATTACATTTTTGATATTAGATTTGTATATAGTACACCTGAAACCAATCCTCCTGAAAATTTTGAAAAGTTTCAGTATTAAATAAATGACAAAATCAAAAGTACAACTTCTTGCATTGACAAGTATGAGTTAGCTATTACTGAAATACCTAAAAATTTATTATTTGCTTATTTGATATTAGATTTGTGTATAGTACACTTGAAACTAGTTCTCCTAAAAATTTGGAAAAGTTTCAGTATTTAATAAATGACAAAATTAAAAGTATAACTTCCTGCATTGACAAGTATGAGTTACCTATTACTAAAAATTTCTGAAAATTTATTTTTTGCATATTTGATATTAGATTTGTATATAGTACACCTGAAACTAATCCTCCTGAAAATTTTGAAAAGTTTCAGTACTAAATAAGTGAGAAAATCAATAGTATAACTTTATGCATTGACAAGTATGGGTTAGCTATTAATGAAGTGACTGAAAATCTATTACTTACATATTTAATATTAGATTTGTGTTTAGTACACCTGAAACTAATTCTCCTGAAAATTTGGAAAAGTTTCAGTACTAAATAAGTGAGAAAATCAATAGTATAATTTTATGCATTGACAAGTATGTGTTAGCTATTACTGAAGTATCTGAAAATCTATTACTTGCATATATAATATTAGATTTGTGTATAGTACACCTGTAACTAATTCTCCTGAAAATTTAACAAACTTTCAGCATTAAATAAGTGAGAAGGAGAAAAGAAAACAACACACCTACACCATTGTGGTAGAACGTGGACTAATATAAAGTGAAGATATGTATTAGCAGATTTTTTAGTTATTTAAGAATGTTTTCTCCTGAAAATTTGACAAAGTTTCAGTAATAAATAAGTGCGAAATCACAAATATTACTTTCTGCATTGACAACTACGAGTTACCTATTACTGAAATATCTGAAAATTTAGTATTTGCATATTTGATATTAGATTTGTATTTAATATACCTGAAACTAATTCTCCTGAAAATTTGACAAAGTTTCAGTATTTAATAAATGACAAAATCAAAGTATAACTTCCTGCATTGACAAGTATGAGTTAGCTATTACTGAAATTTCTGAAAATTTATTATTTGCATATTTGATATTAGATTTTTATATTGTATACCTGAAACTAATCCTCCTGAAAATTTGGAAAAGTTTCAGTATTAAATAAGTGAGAATATCAGTAGTATAACTTTATGCATTGACAAGTATGAGTAAGCTATTTCTGAAGTATCTGAAAATCTATTATTTGCATACTCAATATAAGATTTGTGTTTAGTACACCTGAAACTAATTCTACTGAAAATTTGACAAAGTTTCAGTATTAAATAAATGACCAAATCAATAGTATAACTTTCTGCATTTACAAGTATAAGTTAGCTATTACTGAAATTTTGAAAATTCATTATTTGCATATTTGATATTATATTTGTGTATGGTACACCTGAAACTAATTCTCCTAAAATTTTGACAAAGTTTCAGTATTTAATAAATGACAAAATCAAAAGTATAACTTCCTGCATTGACAAGTATGAGTTACCTATTACTGAAATTTTTGAAAATTTATTATTTGCATATTTGATATTAGATTAGTATTTAATATACCTGAAGCTAATTCTCCTGAAAATTTGACAAAGTTTCAGTATTAAATAAATGAGAAAATCAAAAGTATAACCTTCTGCATTGACAAGTAAGGCTTAGCTGTTACTAAAATTTCTGAAAATTCATTATTTGCAAATTTGATATTAGATTCGTGTACAGTATACCTGAAAATAATTCTCCTGAAAATTTGACAAACATGCAGTAATAAATAAGTGCGTAATCACAAATATAACTTTCTGCATTGACAAGTATGAGTTAGCTATTACTGAAATATCTGAAAATGTATTATTAGGATATTTGATATTAGATTAGTATTTAATATACCAAAAACTAATTCTCCTGAAAATTTGACAAAGTTTCAGTATTAAATAAATGACAAAATCAAAAGTATAACTTCCTGCATTGACAAGTATGAGTTAGCTATTACTGAAAAATCTGAAAATTTATTATTTGCATATTTGATAGTAGATTAGTATTTAATATACCTGAAACTAATTCTCCTGAAAATTTGACAAAGTGTCAGTATTAAATAAGTGATAAAATCAAAAGTATAAACTTCTGCATTGACAAGTATGGCTTAGCTATTACTAAAATTTCTGAAAATTTATTATTTGCATATTTGATATTAGATTTGTGCATAGTACAGCTGAAACTAATTCTCCTGAAAATTTGACAAAGTTTCAGTATTAAATAAGTGAGAAAATCAAATGTATAACTTTATGCATTGACAAGTATGGGTTAGCTATTACTGAAGTATCTGAAAATCTATTACTTGCATATTTAATATTAGATTTGTATTTAGTACACCTGAAACTAATTCTCCTGAAAATTTGATGAAGTTTGTGCATTAAAATAAGTGAGAAGGAGAAAAGAAAACATAGGTGTGTCTACCACTATTGTGGTAGAACGTGGACTAATATAAAGTGATGATATTTATTACTAGATTTTGTAGTTATTTAGGTTCACAGTTTCATTTAAAATAATGGAGTAGGAATATGTTTAGTTCGATAGTTATCGAGTTAGGTAATTTATTCGATAGTGTTTTTCGTAGTTACAAATATAAATCATTAGGGCACAATTAATAATTAATAATGTAATGAGTAAATTAATATTCGTAATTGTAATGAAAACCTCAAATAAGACGTAAAAGGATGTACGATATATCATTGGAAGCGGAAAATTATCAGGATAATGAATATCGCATTAAATTTTTGATTGAACATTTAGATTTGCGAGAATTTGAAAAAGTAAATTTAGCAATTATAGATATCAGCAAAATCAATTGTAGTTCTTCGTTTGAAGTTTAGTAGTCTAAATCAATTAATTTAGGTGCTCATTTGATTTATGCTAGGGTGATACCTTATTGAATGATTACCATGGCAACGATTCGGAAGTGTTGGACGACGCCGTAAATTTTCAAGTTCTGAAGAACGACAAGTGCAAAATCAACAATGAATAAGTGACTGTCTGACCAGAAGTTATAAATTGACCAGCGGCGTTTTCTTATTTATTTAGTATTTCCACGTTGTTATTCATAATGGTATCAAATTAATATGATGCATCGATTTCTTTCAACAAACTTTCTGAGCTTTTGCGTTTTCCATTACAAAATATTCCAAATGTGACGTGCAGTTATCAGGGTTCGTCTAACGAGTGCGAAAAGATCGAATTGTTCCGCCGGTTTCTTGCTTGTCTGGGGGCCTGCAGAATGAATGGTAGGTGAGAGATATTGAATAAGAACAGGCCCCAGTGAACGCACGCACACATACACTCAATGCGGGAGGCGTGCGTCGTGATTGAAGGGTGAGCTTTCCGGTCCTGGCGCTTTCCTCCCCTTTTTATTCCGTCGTCGTCGTTCAATTTTCGCGTTTCCTTCACCCTCGGGACCGCAGCGTCGCGGCGGAGACGTGACGTCCGCGGAATGTCGCGTTTCCCTGTTTCACCATTTCCCGCTTCTCGTTTTCGCCATTTATATATATTGGGAGCTAACTTTCTTGCACTCGTTTGTGGCGCGAAGCTGCTTCAAAGTTTGTTTGCACTTGGCGTTATTGTATCCGCCAAGGCAGGATGTTTGCCCCGCTTATATCACGCCAGCTAGTTCTATAAAATAACTAAATATAAGTACATACGATGAATCCGATTTAGTTTATCTCTATTATGATTGTATACAAGCAAACTTTCTCAACCATTCGAATCTCAGGACGTTTAAAAATTGCACGGCACAATTCTACATTATTTTAAATACAATTAGACATACAATTATACATATCATATTTCATATGTGATGAAAATTTTGAAAGCATTTATTATTTTTGCATTATTCAATTATATTCTGACAGTGATTTATGTGCATTTGTCAGTAATAACTGAAATTTTAGATAGAAATCTATATAATGTTAATTCTTCTTCTTCTTCTTCTTCTTCTTCTTCTTCTTCTTCTTCTTCTTTTCAGCCTTCTGTCGTCCATCTTTGGACATAGGCCTCCCCAAGTTGTTTCCATTCCTCGCTACTACTTGCTATTTCAGTCTATTTCTTTCCTGCATGCTTCTTAATGTCGTTTGCCCAACGCATTTGTGACTTTCCTCATCATCTCGTATTTTCCCATGGTCTCCAGTGTACAATTAGTTTGTTCCATCTTTCATCGATTTGTCTGATGTGACCAGCAAATTTCCATTTTAGCTTTGCAGCTTCCTCTCTTACATCTTTAACTTTAGTTTTTTTCTCGAATCCATACGTTTCTTTTCCTATCTGATAGTCGTATGTGAAGCATATGTCTTTCCATAGCTCTCTGAGCTGCAGCAGTTTTCTTCATATTGTCCTTTGTGAATGTCCATACTTGTGCCGTATGTAAAGACAGGAAATATGCACTGATTAAAAATTGGTGTTTTTTGATAAATTGTTAGAACTGTTACTGATATTTTTAAGAAAATTTTCTGCAATATCAATGCAATTATTACAAGATCCGTACTTTTAAAAATATTATATTAATGATGGTTTACATTTGTGATCCATTTTTAAGTAATTTGGGAAATATCATAATAAGTTCCAAATTTTTACAATTCTCTTGAACTTTTATGAATTTGCATGAATATTGTTTTTGTAGTATATTACGAATTTGCTAAAAGAAAATTTGACATAATTCTTTAATATGTACGAAATAATTTCAGGATCCTGAGGTTTCGTAGTATCTTTGTGAATATTTACAAATGTGATGTTTTTGTAAGTAATTTTTTATGTTTTTAAATTTTTACAATTCCCTGAAGAGTTTATGAATTTGCACTGAATAATTCATTTAGTGTTTTATGACTTTTATTTAAATTTATTTAAATGAATGAATGTTTTCAATGCAATTTCTTCGAAATGATGTCAATTTCCTTGTGGTTTTTTTCTATTTAAAGATTTTTTACAGTTATCATTTAATGTAATTTTTAAAACGTTATAAATGTATTAAAATATTTACAATTCTCTGAAACTTTTATGAATTTGCATTGAATATTGTTTTTGCAATATTTTATGAATTGCTAAAAGTGTTGGGCAAGTTTTAAGAAAATTTTACATAATTCTTTAATATGTACGAAATTATTTGAGGATCCTAAGGTTTCGTAGTATCTTTATGAATTTTTACAAGTGTGATATTTTTGTAAGTAATTTTTGACATGTTTTCAAATTTTTACAATTCCCTGAAAAGTTTATGAATTTGCACTGAATAATTCTTTTAGTGTTATATGACGTTTATTTAAATTTATTTAAATGAATTAATTTTTTATGAACATTTTGTAAGTTTCTGCAATTTCTTCGAAATGATGTCAATTTCCTTGTGGTTTTTTCTACTTAAAGATTTTTTACAGTTATCATTTAATGTAATTTTTAAAACGTTATAAATGTATTAAAAGTTTTACAATTCTCTGAAACTTTTAGGAATTTGCATTGAATATTGCTTTTGCAGTATTTTATGAATTGCTAAAAGTGTTGGGCAAGTTTTAAGAAAAATTTACATAATTCTTTAATATGTACGAAATTATTTCAGGATCCTAAGGTTTCGTAGTATCTTTATGAATTTTTACAAGTGTGATATTTTTGTAAGTAATTTTTGACATGTTTTCAAATTTTTACAATTCCCTGAAAAGTTTATGAATTTGCACTGAATAATTCTTTTAGTGTTATATGACGTTTATTTAAATTTATTTAAATGAATTAATTTTTTATGAACATTTTGTAAGTTTCTGCAATTTCTTCGAAATGATGTCAATTTCCTTGTGGTTTTTTCTATTAAAAGATTTATTACAGTTATCATTTATTGTAATTTTTGAAATGTTATAAATGTATTAAAAGTTTTACAATTCTCTGAAACTTTTATGAAATTGCATTGAATATTGTTTTTGCAGTATTTTATGAATTGCTAAAAGTGTTGGGCAAGTTTTATGAAAATGTTACATAATTCTTTAATATGTACGAAATCATATCAGGATCCTAAGGTTTCGTACTATCTTTGTGAATTTTTACAAATGTGATATCATAATTGATATCAAATAATAAATAATTGATATCAAATGTGATATCGTAAGTAATTTTTGACATGTCAGAAATGTTTTTAAAGTTTTACACTTCCCTGAAAAGTTTATGAATTTGCATTGAATAATTCTTTTAGTATTTTATGACTTTTATTTAAAGTTATTTAAATGAATTATTTTTATGAAAATTTTGCGAATTTCTGCAATTTCTTCGAAGTGATGTCAATTTAATAGTGGTTTTTTCTACTTAAGGATTTTTTACATTTATCATTTATTATAATTTTTTAAATGTTATAAATGTATTAAAATTTATACAATTTTCTGAAACTTTTATGAATTTGCATTGAATATTGTTTTTGTAGTATTTTATGAATTGCTAAAAGTGTTGGGCAAGTTTTAAGAAAAATTTACATAATTCTTTAATATGTACGAAATTATTTCAGGATCCTAAGGTTTCGTAGTATCTTTGTGAGTATTTACCAATGTGATAGTTTTTTAAGTAATTTTTGACATGTTTTCAAATCTTTACAATTCCCTGAAAAGTTTATGAATTTGCATTGAATAATTCCTTTAGTGTTTTATGACTTTTATATAAATTTATTTAAATCAATTAGTTTTTTATGAAAATTTTGCAAATTTCTGCAATTTCTTCGAAATGATGTCAATTTCCTAATGGTTTTTTCTACTTAAGGATTTTTTACAGTTATCATTTATTGTAATTTTTGAGACGTTATAAATGTATTAAAATTTTTACAATTCTCTGGGCAAGTTTTAAGAAATTATTACATAATTCTTTAATATGTACGAAATTATTTCAGGATCCTTAGGTTTCATACTATCATTGTGAATTTTTACAAATGTGATATTTTTGTAAGTAATTTTTGACATATCAGAAATGTTTTCATATTTTTACAATTCCTTGAAAACGTTATGAATTTGCATTGAATAATTCTTTTAGTGTTTTATGACTTTAATTTAAATTTATTTAAATGAATTAATTTTTTATGAAAATTTTGCAAATTTCTGCAAAATTGCAACATGCAAATTTCAGCATTTTTTCGAAATGATGTCAATTTCCTAATGGTATTTTCTACTTAAAGATTTATTACAGTTATTATTTATTGTAATTTTTGAAATGTTATAAATGTTTTAAATTTTTTACAATTCTCTGAAACTTTTATGAATTTGCATTGAATATTGTTTTTGTAATATTTTATGAATTGCTAAAAGTGTTGGGCAAGTTTTAAGAAAATTTTATATAATTATTTAATATGTATGAAATTATTTCAGGATCCTAAGGTTACGTAGTATCTTTGTGAATATTTACAAATGCGATATTTTTGTAAATAATTTTTGACATATCTGAAATGATTTTAAATTTTCACATTCCCTAAAAAGTTTATAAAAAGTTTATGCATTTGCATTGAATAATTCATTTAGTGTTTTATGACTTTTATTTAAATTTATTTAAATGAAATAATTTTTAATGAAAATTTTGCAAATTTCTGCAAAATTGCAAAATGCAAATTTCTGCATTTCTTCGAAATGATATCAATTTCCTAATGATATTTTCTACTTAAAGATTTATTATAGTTATCATTTATTGTAATTTTTGAAATGTTATAAATGTTTTAAAATTTTTACAATTCTCTAAAACTTTTATGAATTTGCATTGAATATTGTTTGTGTAGTATTTTATGTATTGCTAAAAGTGTTGGGCAAGTTTTAAGAAAATTTTACATAATTATTTAATATGTATGAAATTATTTCAGCATTATAAGGTTTCGTAGTATCTTTGTGAAATTTTACAAATGTGATAGCATTGTAAGTAATTTTTGACATATCAGAAATGTTTTTAAAGTTTTACACTTCCCTGAAAAGTTTATGAATTTGCATTGAATAATTCTTTTAGTGTTTTATGACTTTTATTTTAATTTATTTAAATGAATTAATTTCTTAGGAAAATTTTGCAAATTTATGCAATTTCTTCGAAACGATGTCAATTTCCTATTTGTTTTTCTGCTTAAGGATTTTTTATAGTTATCATTCATTGTAATTTTTGAACGCTATAAATGTATTAAAAATTTTACAATTCTCTGAAAAGTTTATGAAAAGTCTATGAATTTGCATTGAATAATTCTTTTAGTGTTTTATGACTTTTATTTAAACTTATTTAAATGAATTCATTTTTAGTGAAAATTTTTGCAAATTTCTGCAATTTCTTCGAATTGATGTCAACTTCCTAGTGGTTTTTTCTACTTATTTTTTTTTTACAGTTATCATTATTGTAACTTTTGAAACGTTATAAATGTATTATAATTTTTACAATTCTCTGAACCTTTTATAAATTTACATTGAATTATTCTTTTTTCATGGATTGTGTAATTGTTATTGAAATTTTTAGTAAATTTTGTAAATTTGTGGAATATCAATGAAATTATTACAAATCCTATATTTTAAAATATAGATGAATGATTTTTTATAATAATTGCGTTCCATTATTAAGTAATTTGTAGAATGTCATATCTGGTGGCATATTTTTACAATTCTCTGGAAATTTTTATGAATTTACATTAAATATATATATTTTTTTGTATATTATGAATTTCTGTAATTGTTGTCCAGGTTTGAAGAAAATTTTGCAAATTTCCCCAAAATGTACGAAATTATTAAATTAATACATTTAAATTAATTAATATTTTGGAGTCTGGAACTTTATTAAATTTCCATTGAATTATTCTTTTGTGTGTTTAATGAATTGATAGAATTGTTTCACAAATTTGTGAGAAAGTTTATGTAATTTTTTTGAAATTTGAGTAATGAAATTCTTGAATTTTTAACTTTCCAAGTTGACCAGTGTATGTTGAAACCACTGAAATTTATGAAAATTTATCCAATGGATATTTTTTAAATTTTGTGCCAGATCTGTACCTGAACACAAATCCTCTAAAAATTTGATCACGAATATGTTTTAAATAAGTTAGAAAATTGAGTTATTAACTTTCTGAGTTGACCAGTATAAGTTATCAGTCACTGAAACTTCTGAAAATTTATCAAATGGATATTTTCAAAATGTTATGCTAGATCTGTATACAGTATACCTGAATACAAATCCATTGCAAACTTGACCACGAATATGTCTTGAATATGTGAGAAAATCGAGATATTAACTTTCGAAGTTGAGCGGTATATGTTATCTGTCACTGAAATTTCTGAAAATTTATCTAATGGATATTTTCAAAATTGTATGCCAGATCTGTATACAGTATACCTGAATACAAGTCCTCTGAAAATTTGACCACGAATATGTCTTAAATAAGTTAGAAAATCAAGTTATTTCCTTTCCAATTTGACCAGTATAAGTTATTTGTCACTGAAATTTCTGAAAATTTATCTAAATGATATTTTCAAAATTGTATGCCAGATCTGTATACAGTATACCTGAATACAAGTCCTCTGAAAATTTGACCACGAATATGTCTTAACTAAGTGAAAAAATCGAGTCATTACCTTTCCAAGTTAACCAGTATAAGTTATCTGTCATTGAAATTTCTGAAAATTTATCTAATAGATATTATCAAAATTTGATGCCAGATTTGTATACAGTATACCTGAATACAAATCCTCTGAAAATTTGACCACGAAAATGTCTTAAATAAGTGAGAAAATCGAGTTATTAACTTTCCAAGTTGACCAGTATAAGTTATCTGTAACTGAAATTTTTGAAAATTTATATAATAGATATTATTAAAATTTGATGCCAGATCTGTATACAGTATACCTGAATACAAATCCTCTGAAAATTTGACCACGAAAATGTCTTAAATAAGTGAGAAAATCGAGTTATTAACTTTCCGATTTGATCAGTATAAGTTATCTGTCACTGAAATTTCTGAACATTTATCAAATGGTTACTTTCAAAATTTTATGCCAGATCTGTATACAGTATACCTGAATACAAATCCTCTGAAAGTTTGACCACGAATATGTCTCAAATAAGTGAGAAAATCGAGTTATTACCTTTTGAAGTTGACCAGTATAAGTTATCAGTCACTGAAATTTCTGAAAATTTATGTAATGGATATTTTCAAAATTTTATGCCAGATCTGTATACAGTATACCTGAATACAAATCCTCTGAAAATTTGACCACGAATATGTCTTAAATAAGTTAGAAAATCAAGTTATTTCGTTTCCAATTTGACCAGTATAAGTTATCTGTCACTGAAATTTCTGAAAATTTATCTAAATGATATTTTCAAAATTTTATGCCAGATCTGTATACAGCATACCTGAATACAAGTCTTCTGAAAATTTGACCACGAATATGTCTTAACTAAGTGAAAAAATCGAGTCATTACCTTTCCAAGTTAACCAGTATAAGTTATCTGTCACTGAAATTTCTGAAAATTTATCTAATAGATATTATCAAAATTTGATGCCAGATTTGTATACAGTATACCTGAATACAAATCCTCTGAAAATTTGACTACGAAAATGTCTTAAATAAGTGAGAAAATCGAGTTATTAACTTTCCGATTTGATCAGTATAAGTTATCTGTCACTGAAATTTCTGAACATTTATCAAATGGTTACTTTCAAAATTTTATGCCAGATCTGTATACAGTATACCTGAATACAAATCCTCTGAAAGTTTGACCACGAATATGTCTCAAATAAGTGAGAAAATCGAGTTATTACCTTTTGAAGTTGACCAGTATAAGTTATCAGTCACTGAAATTTCTGAAAATTTATGTAATGGATATTTTCAAAATTTTATGCCAGATCTGTATACAGTATACCTAAATACAAATCCTCTGAAAATTTAACTACGAATATGTCATAAATAAGTGAGAAATTTGTGTTATTAACTTTCCAAGTTGACCAGTATAAATTATCTGTCACTGAAATTTCTGAAAATTTATCTACAGTATATTTTCAAAATTGTATGCCAGATCTGTATACAGTATACCTGAATACATATTCTCTGACAATTTGACCACGAATATGTCTTGAATAAGTGAGAAAATCGAGTTATTAACTTTCCCAGTTGACCAGTGTAAGTAATCAGGCACTGAAATATCTGAAAATTTATCTAATGGATATCTTCAAAATATTATGTCTGATTTGTATATAGTATACCTAAATACAAATCCTCTGAAAATTTGATGACCACGAATATGACATAAGTTTTTTTTTAAATATCAGACGTTTTGAAAGTTTCGCAATTCCCACATACCCACATACCGTTATAATTGAATTCATATTCTTCGTTGTTTTGTTGGTTAGTTTCACTGTTAGTAATCTCTCGTTTATCTGTTACAATTTTTCTATCTCCTTTTCTCTCTTCCTGTGGACAAGGCATATATAAGCCACCCTGCATGTTCTAATATCTGTTACTGTGTATACTTGAAGTAACAAGTAAATTATTAGTTGCTGTTCGTGACAACATAAGCCCCTTTTGTATATAATTTTGTAGGAATTGGGGTAGAAACTATTCTAATAATAATCATATCAGCTGCAGTTCAATAAACATAGTTCTTTGACTTGTTGTACGCGACGTGAATTATTTATGAATCCCGTGAATCGCACATTAAATGAATCGGTGTGTGTGTCGCCGCCTGAAACGAACAGGAGAGGAAACTTTCGCAATAATTTGCGCGCGCCCAGATAAAGGAGCCCTACACGTCTGGATGCTGTTTAGTAAGTCCTTTTCCTTGTCTATGCCACCCTTTGGCCGTGTTCGATCCCGTCGAGTGTGTTTTTAGTCCATGGGGCGAGCTTCCTGCCGGGCGAGAGCGTGGCTGCGAACAATTCCTGTGCAGGAATCCTGCGAGGGGCGATAAGCCATAACGCCGTTCCATTATCCTTATTGCGGCGAGATTGTCTGCACGGGAGGTCCTATACGCCGCCTGCCGCTTTCCCGCTTTCCCGCAGAGTTTCCGTTTTAAATATAGAAATTATTTCGCGATTTACTATCGCCGGCGGTTGTTTTACGCAGGGGACCAAAGCGCCGCTGACACTTTATTGCTCCCATACATTCATTATTTATATTTGATTGTGTGCACAATAACGACTTTAGCGTTTAAAGTGGGATGAATTTACTGCAGCCGGAATCGTTTATTAAGGATTTTACGGTGCGGCAGTAAATCGCTTCGCATACACTACTTGTTTTAATAATGCCCGTGCAGAATTTACAAAATGAGAAACACGAGTCAAAGAAAACGAACGAAACGGGGGACTTCTAATATTGTCTACACACTTTTCGCACTGAAATTCGCCAGACGGAACTTAGAAGTAATATTCGTGATTAGATTTTACCACAGTGCAAATATAATCGCAATCATTAAATGCTTACAAAATAAAACAATCTATTAATACATAAAACAAACCGTAAGGCATACTAGTAATAAAAAATAATAAACTACTAGAGAGAATGAATATTTATTTCATACAGCCTCTGTACAATTATTACATAATTTTGATGATGAAGTTTATGACTGATATTTATGATGATATTTATATGCAATGGACTATCAATGGGCCAAGAGTAGTCCAGCAAGAAAGAATTAGCTTATTTAATATTAGAGCAAAAAAGCTTCCATATAAAAGTATCGTACAAAACCAAATAATAGTTATGTATGGTATAAGTGAATAAAGTCGAATTATATCCACGAAAAAACAATTTAGAGCAAGAGGCAAAGTCGAGTGCGATTGGATAAAATTGCTTTATTCACGTGTATCATACACGATTTTATCCAATTCGTTATCAGAATTGAAGAATTTGCATAAAGTGTCACATTCTCAGGTGACAACGAAAATTTCAAGAATAGAGCGAATTTACCTATTTTTTTTAAACTTCATTCACGTTGTTAATGGTTATAGTGAATAGAGTGAAAATGTAAACATTTTATTCCCACATTCGATTAAAGTGCAGTTTTAACGATGAGATTCAATATACATAATGAGCATTTTAAAAATACGAAATGGAAATAGTTTTTTTTTAAATATGCGAAAAAGCATTTGGTACAAAGCCTAAAACAAAAGAGAGTTGACAAAATTAAACGTCAGTTGACGTATATAGCCTGACATTTAACATACTGGAAAGGCATTTAACAAATTATGAAACATAATTGACAAAAGTGTGAGAAGAAAATGACTGCAAAGTCATGGATTTATCCAACTAATCAGTTGTCTAGAAACTTTTAAAAATTGAAATCTCACAGTTTTATTTTTTTTAAAGCATTTGACAAACTAACATTTAACAAACTGGAAAGTCATTTAGCAAATTATTAAAATTGCATAAATCCAAAAGATTACACTAAAACAAAAATATTTAAAATTTTAAATATCAAACATTGAATAATAATACAATTTTAAAAATTATAGGCTTATACAGGGTGGTCACTATCACGACACCCACTCATCTATTAAACGGAAATATATACAGAGTTGGTCAAATGGGATAAAAGTTTCTCATTTTTTTTCCTTTCAATATACTGAAACAAAATCTGGGATATCTTGCACAGTTCCTGAAATGTCGCTGAAAGCTTTGAGTATACTTATTACTTTGATAAATAAAGGCCATTTTCAAAATTTAACTTTATGAAAATTATTACTTACTTTGACAAATAAACATGATTCAGGACTATTTGTATTATAGAGAGTAGCAAGAACAGAGTTTTCCATGGAATTTATGTTCCTCCTAGTACGAGAATTATTACTATTAATATTTCTATTCTAATTACATTAAATTCTATTCAAAATGTACAACGAAAATTCCTGCATCTAATTTATTTATGAAAGTAGATATAGCAAAACTTATATCGTTATGAAGAGAAAAAAATGTCAAAGCCAACTACGACTACCATTTAAAAAATAAAGTTTGTATTATAACTGAAAAACTGTGGTCTTTTGTCAAAAAAATCAAAAGCATACCTTGCATAAGCTCTTAAAACGACAACTCTTTCTTAATTTAACCGAATCTTTATGTCTTATGGTTTACAAGATCTCAATGCTTAAAATGAAAAAAAAAAACTCACCTTGTATTCAATATATTTAATTGCATTAAGTAATTAAGTATCTACATGCTTTGGAAAAATCACCTAAAACTAAAAGATTGCACTAACATTAAAATATATTAAATATTAAACATTGGATATTAATCTAATTTATTATATTTTAAGTTGATATATTTCAAAACAATCTTTGCTAGAATTTAAGTTGATTATTTAGGTAATTTCTTTATAACTATGTAGGTGTGTATATTTTATATTTTATGTTTTCCAGTAATTGGGCTGTATGGCCTGTTGGAGAATAAATTATTATTATTATTATTATTATTAATATATTATATTCTTATAAATCTCTAAAGACCACTAATAATTGTTATTATTATGCAAACGCTCATTTTTGAGATATAACTAATAAAATCTAAGCAACTTTTCTTGCAAACCTGTTCGAAGGACCAACTATTTTTTCTTCGTATGAACAAATAATTAAGACTGGTTCGAAGAAACAATAATCACAAAAGCAAATAGGAATGCAAATACCAAAGAAGAATAAAAAACAAATGTTTGAGAATACGTCAATATGAAAACAATTACTTACATACCTTAGAACACATGTACAAACATGCTATGTATCTATATTTATCTGGCATGTGTAATTACTAATTAACATGAATAAACTTATCTTAGATTATCTTATCTTATCTTATCTCATCTCATCTCATCTCATCTCATCTCATCTCATCTCATCTCATCTCATCTCATCTCATCTCATCTCATCTCATCTCATCTCATCTCATCTCATCTCATCTCATCTCATCTCATCTCATCTCATCTCATCTCATCTTATATTATCTTATCTTATCTTATCTTATCTTATCTTATCTTATCTTATCTTATCTTATCTTATCAATTCAGACAGGTTCGAAGGACCGATGACTACAAAAGCAAAAGCGATTGCATAAACCAAAGAAGAATAAAAAATGCAAATGTTTAAGACTAGGTCAATATGAAAACAATTAAGACTGGTTAGAAGGAACAATGGCTAAAAAACAAACATTATTGCAGAAACCAAAGAAGAATAAAAAACAAATGTTTGCGATTATTGTTTCAACAATTGCTGCAAATGTTGTTCAACTGTTTATCTTCTTACGTGTACATCTGAGTTGCTCATCAACAATGTGAATGACAATTGTTTATTTTTTTGTTTTAAATAGAAGCACACGCTCACGCGATTTTTTTGCAAGCTCTATTTCCATCGGAATGTTGCTTCAGACTGGTTCGAAGAACCAATGACAAAAAGCGATGAGGGCTACAGGAACCAAAGAAGAATAAAAACAAATGTTTGCGACTATTGTTTCAACAATTGCTGCAACAATTGTTTATCTGCTTACGTGTACATCGGAGCTGCAATCAAGAAGTTTTTCAGTTATCAATGCTGGCAGCTATCAATTTTTCAGTTGTCATAGTTGTTGTCGATTTTTCAGTTATTGACGCTGACAGCTATCAGATTGTTAGTTATTATCACTGAAATCTGTCAGATTTTCAATAATCAGCGCATATATCAGATTTTCAATTGTTGTTGTTGGTAGCTATCGGATTTTCAAGTAACACAAATAACTGCCATCAGTTTACCAGTAATCAAAGCTGGCAGCCTTCAGATGTTCAATTGCCATTGTTAGTAGCTATCAGATTTTTGATTATCATAACTAACTACTATTCGTTTTTTAGTACACAATGCTGGCAGCTATCTGATTTTCAATTATTATTGCTGGCAGCTATAAGATTTTCAATTGTTATAACTAACAACTATCAGTTTTTCAGTAATGCTGGAAACTATTAAAATTGTCATTGTTGATAGTTATCAGATTGTCAATTATCATAACGAACTACTATCCGTTTTTCAGTTATCATTGCTGAGACCAGTCAATTTTTCAGATATCATAGTTGAGAGTTATTGGTTTTTCAGTTATCAACGCTGCCAGCTATCAGATATTTAGGTATTATCACCGAAAACTTTATAATTTTCAAACATCAACGCTGATTTAAAGTTTTCAAATGTTATATTTGGTAGCTATCCAATTTTTAAGTAACTGCTCTCAGTTTTTCAGTTATCAATGTTGGCAGCTATCAATTGTTCAATTGTCATTGTTAGTAGCTATACGATTTTTTATTGTCATAACTAACTACTATCAGTTTTTCACTTATCATTGCCAACAGCTATCAATTTTTCAGTTATCATAGTTGTTATCGGTTTTTCAGTTAATGACGATGACAGCTATCAGATGTTTAGTTATTATCACTGAAAACTGTCAGATTTTTAATCTTCAGCACTGATATTCATTGCTCATAGCTATCAGATTGTCAATTTTCATAATTAACTGCTATCAGTTTTTCAGTTATCATTGCCAACAGCTATCAATTTTTCAGTTATCATAGTTGTTATCGGTTTTTCAGTTAATGACGCTGACAGCTATCAGATGTTTGGTTATTATCACTGAAAACTGTCAGATTTTCAATCTTCAGCGCTGATATTCATTGCTCATAGCTATCAGATTGTCAATTTTCATAATTAACTGCTATCAGTTCCCCAGTTCCCCAGTTATCATAACTACTTGCTATCAGTTTTTCAGTTATATCAATGCTGGCATCTATTAGAATTGTCATTGTTCATAGCTATCAGATCGCCAATTATCATAAGTAACTGCTATCAGTTTTTCAGTTATCATTGCCAAGAGCTGTCAGTTTTTCAGTTATCATAGTTGAGAGTTGTCACTCACAGCAACACTGACAGTTATCAGATTTTTAGTTATTACAACCGAAAACTGCCTGATTTACAATAATCAACACTGATATCAGATTTTCAATTGTTATTGCTGGAAGCTATCAGATTAACTAACAGCTATCAGTATTTCAGGTATCAATACTGGCAGCTATCAGATGTTTAATTGTCATTGTTGGTAGCTATCAGATTTTTTATTATCATAACTAACTACTATTAGTTTTTCAGTAATTCTGACAATTATTAGAATTGTCATTGTTGATTGCTATCAGATTGTCAATTATCATAACGAACTGCTATCAATATTTCAGTTATCAATGAAGGCAGCTATTAGTATTGTCATTGTTGATAGTTATCAGATTGTCAATTAACATAACTAACTGCTATCAGTTTTTCAGTTATTTTTGCTGAGAGCTGTCACTTTTTGAGTTATAATAGTTGAGAGTTGTCGATTTTTCAGTCATCAACTCTGTCAGCTATCAGATTTTTAGTTATTATCACCGAAAATTGTCAGATTTTCAATCATCAACGCTGGTATCAGATTTTCAATTGCTAGTACTGAAAGCTCTCACATTAACTAACAGCTATCAGTATTTCAGGTATCAATACTGGCAGCTATCAGATGTTTAATTATCACGGCTGGCAGCTATTAGATTTTCAAATATAATAACTAACTACTATTAGTTTTTCAGTAACTCTGGCAATTATTAGTATTGTCATTGTAGATAGTTATCAGATTGTCAATTTACATAACTAGTTGCTATCAGTTTTTCAGTTATTATTAAATAAGAATAAGAATAATTTATTGCTGAGAGCTGTCACTCTTTCAGTTATAATAGGTGAGAGTTGTCGGTTTCTCAGTCCTCAACTCTGTCAGCTATAAGATTTTTAGTTATTATCACCGAAAATTCTCAGATTTTCAATCATCAACGGTGGTATCAGATTTTCCATTGCTAGTCCTGGAAGCTATCACATTAACTAACTGCCATCAGTATTTCAGGTATCAATACTGGCAGCTATCAGATGTTTAATTGTCGTTGTTGGTATCTATCAGATTTTTTGTTACCACAACTAACTACTATTCGTTTTTCAGTACACACTGATGGCAGCTATCTGATTTTCAATTATCACAGCTGGCAGCCTAACTACTAGCAGTTTTTCAGTAATTCTGGCAATTATTAGAATTGTCATTGCTGATAGCTATCAGATTGTCAATTATCATAACGAACTGCTATCAGTTTTTCAGTTATTAATGCAGGCAGCTATTAGTATTGTCATTGTTGATAGTTATTAGATTATCAATTAACATAACTAACTGCTAGCAGTTTTTCAGTTATTATTGCTAAGAGCTGTCACTTTTTCTGTTATAATAGTTTAGACTTGTCGGTTTTTCAGTTATCAACTCTGTCAGCTATCAGATCGAAAATTGTCAGATTTTCAATCATCAACGCTGATATCAGATTTTGAATTGTTATTTATGTTAGTTATCAGATTTTTAAGTATCACAACTATCTGTTATCAGTTTTTCAGTCATTAATGACAGCTATTAAATATTGAATTGTCATTGTTGGTAGCTATAAGATTTTTTATTATCAGAACTAATTACTGTTAATTTTTCAGTAAACAATGCTGGCAACATATTATTTTGACGTACATTTCAATGTTATAAGGATTGGTCTTACAGTATCCGATTTATTTTAATCGGCGGTTTATATCCTTAGATACCACTGCAGGCGTAGTGGTAGCCATGGAAACTAACCGTTGATTAATGTTCCCCTAAGAAATAAAACTATCCGAATACATGATGTGCGAAACGTGCAGAGCTTAATTGAAATGATATGAATAATGAACACTGGAGAAATCTTGCCCCTTTCCGTGACATTAACATCAAACACTATTAACCTTATTAGGGCAGGGCCGATCAATTTACGCTGTCATTAAAATTTCATTAGCCCGAAACCGATCGGGGGTCCTCCTCCCTTCGCAGTGCCGTCGCACGGGAGATAAACAAAGCGAACGGAATGAATAATAACACGCCGTTTCACTTAGAAGAGCGACGTGATAAATAGTGTAAGGCCGCGTAAATCGCCGATTGCCCGCCGGGCGAATGATAATTACAAAGGGAACGGGATAAGTTGGCATCGTCGCGTTCTGACTGGGGCTAAGTATAGAGAGGAGATAAGTCCGGGATAGATAGTTCGAGCAACAAGCGACCGCGGATAGAGACATCAAGTAGACGGCCGGTTATTAATCACCATCAAAAGGCCGATACGCGAACGGCAATTAAACAATCCCATGGCGAGGTGCCTCTAATTAAAACGGGACGACTTATTAATTTCGGCCGCATCCGCTCGTCATCCTGCCGACTCGCATAAATCAAGGGGGCAAACCCCATGCTCGCAAAACGAGTCTCCTTTGCCCAATTTGTTTATTGTTCCGCCGCGATTATACGTAATCCGCCTTGTTAGACCCGGAATCTCATTACACCCGTAAATATCCTTAAACACTTAAATGTAATTTGGGAATGCATATATTTACATTTATTTTACCCGCACAAAATATTTCAGATATAACTGATCCCAACGTTCAGTATTCTTATCATTAAGCAGCAATTGCCAGAAGTTGTTTATTGATTATGGCAATAGTTCCACTTGGCAGTCATTTATAAGTAGAATAAGTAGTAGTAGTAGTAGTAGTAGTAATAGACAGCTGACAAAACGTAAACATGACGATATTACGATCAAATCGATTAGAAATAAAAAAAAGCGACTTTATGCGAATTTTTAAGTTGCTGCTATGGACGTTACCTACTTAATGAGTTGAAAAAGTGAAAAAATGGCGCTGGAGACTCGAACCCAACCCCGCAAAATGCCAACTTCTTATTCCCAACCACAGAATCAATAACAACTCACCGACAATACATGTTAACGGAACAAACGTATACCCCACAACGACGATAAAATACTTAGGAATGACGATTGACAATAAGCACACATTCGACAAACACTTACGGAACACAAAGACGGAAATACAAAAACGAACAAAACATTTTAGATGCCTAACATACGGGGGAAGAGGGATATCCATTAGTACAGCAACAAAAATTTACAAATCCATCTGCAGGCCCATGATTGACTACGGCCAGATCATACTAAAAAATGTAAGAAACACCTGCAAACGAATTACGGACGTAACTGAACGGAAGACATTAAGACTTCTCACTAAATTAAGACATAAGGACAATCATCTTCATAACATATCAAACATAAACTTATACAAGATCACCAAAATCATACCCATCCAACAAAGACTAGACAAACTACGAAATAAATTTCAACAAAAACAGGACAATAAGACAATACTCGACGAATTGTGTATTAAAAGACAAAACAAACGCACTACAAAATTACATCCGACAAAAACGCTTCATGAAACATATTACACTTCATAACACTCTCTTCACACTATCAAAATAATCACTCATGAATCACTAGGTAATGTTATATAATATAATGTAATGTAATGTACAATGTAAGTACGTATAATGTAATAGGCAAGGCGGAAAGACCCTATGGGGTCGATAGCCTAATAAAGATTGTTTATATATATATAATTTCTATATTGAGAACCTTGAGAACAATCTGCTTGCTGTTGATGCTATTTGGCTCAGGATTCTCTTAAGAATTAAACGAGATCAATTTTTAAATATTTGCAATGGTTATAAATTTGCGAAATTTCCGTTTCATTTGTCTATTTGCCATTTCGACGAATTTCCAGATCAATAATGCCTCGAGCGATATCACCGCAATTTGGTGTGCGTCAGCGTCGATAACTGAAAAACCGACAACTCTCTACTATGATAACTGAAAAACTGACTGCCCTCAGCAATGATAACTGAAAAACTGGTAGCAGTTAGTTATTATAATTGACAATCTGATGGCTAGCAATAATGACAATTCTAATAGCTGCCAGCATTGATAACTGAAAAACTCATAGCAGTTAGTTATGATAACTGAAAATCTGAAAGCTACCAGCAATGATAATTGAACATCTGATAGATGCCAGCATTGATAACTGAAAAACTGATAGCAGTTAGTTGTGTTACATGAAAAACTCATACCTATCAATAATAATAATTGATAATCGAAAATCTGACAGTTTTCGGTGATAATAACTCAAAATCTGATAACTGTCAGCGTTGATAACTTAAAAACCGATAACTCTCAATGACGATAACTGAAAAACTATCAGCCCTCAGCAATGATAACTGAAAAACTGATAGCAGTTAGTTATGATAATTAACAATCTGATAGCTATCACCAATGACAATTCTAATAGCTGCCTGCAATGATAACTGAAAAACTGATAGTAGTTAGTTATGATAATCAAAAACCTGATAGCTACCAACAATGAAAATTGAACATTTGATAGCTGCCAGCATTGATAACTAAAAAACTGATAGCAGTTAGTTATGATAATTATAAATCTGATAGCTGCCAGCAATGATAATTGAACATCTGATAGCTGCCAGCATTGATAACTGAAGAACTGATAGCAGTTACTTATGTTACATGAATATGTCATACCTATCAACAATAATAATTGAAAATTTGATATCAGCGTTGAAGATCGAAAATGTGACAGTTTTCGGTGATAATAACTAATAGTCTTATAACTGTTAGCGTTGATAACTTGAAAACCGAAAACTCTCAACTATGATACCTGAAAAACTACCAGCCCTCAGCAATGATAACTGAAAAGCTGATAGCAGTAAGTTATTATAATTGACAATCTGAAAGCTATCAACAATGACAATTATAATAGCTGCCTGCATTGATAACTGAAAAACTGATAGTAGTTAGTTATGATAATCAAAAATCTGATAGCTACCAACAATGACAATTGAACATTTGATAGCTGATAGCATTGATTACTGAAAAACTGATAGCAGTTAGTTATGGTAATTGAAAATCTGATAGCTACCAGCACTGATAATTGAACATCTGATAGCTGCCAGCATTGATAACTAAAAAACTGATAACAGATAGTTATGTTACATGAAAATCTCATACTTATCAACAATAATAATTGAAAATCTGATATCAACGTTGATAATTGAAACACTGGCGGTTTTCGGTGATAATAACTAAAAATCTCATAACTGTCAGCGTTGATAACTTAATAAGTTATAACTTTCAACTAAGATAACTGAAAAACTGCAGCCCTCAGCAATGATAACTGATAAACTGATAGTAGTTAGTTATAATTGACAATCTGATAGCTATCAACAATGACAATTCTAATAGCTGTCTGCATTGATAACTGAAAAACTGATAATAGTTAGTTATGATAATTGACAATCTGATAGCTATAAATAATGACAATTCTAATAGCTGTATGTATTGATAACTGAAAAGCTGATAGTAGTTAGTTATGATAATCAAAAATCTGATAGCTACCAACAATGACATTTGAACATTTGATAGCTGCCAGCATTAATAACTGAAACACTGATAGCAGTTAGTTGTGTTACATGAAAATCTCGTACTTATCAACAATAATAATTAAAAATCTGATATCACCGTTGATGATCAAAAATCTAACAGTTTTCGGCGATAATAACTAAAAATCTGATAACTGTCAGCGTTGATAACTTAATTACCTATAACTCTCAACTATGATAACTGAAACACTGACAGCTCTCAGCAATGATAACTGAAATACTGATAGCAGTGAGTTATGATAATTGACAATCTGATAGCTATCATTAATAACAATTCTAATAGCTATCAGCATTCATAACTGAAAAACTGATAGTAGTTACTTATGATAATTGACAATCTAATAGCTACCAGCAATAACAGTTGAACATATATTAGCGCCAGAATTGATAATTGAAAAACTGATACTAGTTGGTTACGATATTCAAAAATCTGATAGTTACCAACAATGACATTCAACATCTGATAGCTGCCAGCATTGATAACTGTAAAACTGATAACTGTCAGTTGTGATACTTGGAAATCTCAAAGCTACCAATAATAACAATTGAAAATCTGATATCAGCATTGATAATTGAATATCTGGCAGTTTCAGTAATAATTACAAAAATCTGATAGCTGTAAGCGTTGATAACTGAAAAACCGACAACTCTTAATTATGATAACTGAAAAACTGTCAGCTGTCGGCAATGATAACTCAATAACTAATAGCAGTTAATTATGATAATTGACATTATGATAGCTATCAATAATGATAATTCTAACCGCTAACCGCAATTGATAATTGAAAAACTGCCTGCAGTTAGTTATGATAATTGATAATCTGATAGCTACCAGAGTAGTAGTACTGGCGGGCTGACGTGACAGTTTCCAAATGCCCCCATATATTTTTGCTGCGGATGGCATGTCCACCAGGAGAGACCATGATTGCCCTCGTATAATTGAGTTCTTCCTGCCCTGCAGAATCATAAGCTGAAGAAGTGTGTCACCAATGAACAGAAGGTGAAGAAGTTTAGAAGTTTGGGGGAAGTCAATGACCTTTAAGCTCAAGAAGTATGTCACCAATGACCAAATGGACTTTAAACTGAAGAATTGTGGCACCAAAGACCAGTAGGTGAAGCACTTTGGGTTCAATAAACACATGAAGAAGTGTGTCACCAATGACCACACATGGTGCCACACATCTTCAGCTTTAAGTCCTTTTGGTCATTGGTGACACACACTTCTTGAGCTTAAAGGTCATTGACCCCCGCAAACTTCTTCACCTTCTGGTCATTGGTGACACACTTCTTCAGCTTAAGATCCCTCTGGACACGAAGAACTCAATTATACAAGGGCAATCATGGTTTCTCCGTCTCTCATGATGGACATGCCATCTGCAGCAAAATATACGGGGGCATCTGGAAAGTGTCACGTCAGCCCGCCAGTACTAATACTTACCAGCAATAATAATTGAAAATCAGATATTTGTCAGCACTATTTACTGAAAAAGTGATAGTAGTTAGTTATTATAATAAAAAATGTTAAAGCTACCAACAATGACAATTAAACATTTGAGAGCTGCCAAAATTGATAACTGAAAAACTGATAGCAGTTAGTTGTCTTAGTTAAAAATAGGATAGCTACCTAAAATAACAATTGAAAACCTTATATCAGCGTTGATGATTGAAAGTCTGACAGTTTTCGGTGATAAGAACTAAAAATCTGATAACTATCAACTCTCAACTATGATAACTGAAAAACTGTCAGCCCTCAGCAATGATAACTGAAAAGCTGATAGCAGTTAGTTATTATAATTGATAATCTGATAGCCATCAATAATGACAATTCTAATAGCTGCCTGCATTGATAACTGAAAAACTGATAGTAGTTAGTTATGATAATCAAAAATCTGATTGGTACCAACAATGACAATTGAACATTTGGTAGCTGCCAGCATTGACAATTGAAAAACTGATAGCAATTAGTTGTGTTACATGAAAATCTGATAGCCACCAGCAATGATAATTAAATATCTGATAGCTGTCAGCAATAACAATTGAAAATCTGATATCAGTGTTGATGATTGAAAATCTGTCAGTTTTCGGTAATAATAACTAAAGATCTGATTGCTGTCAGCGTTGATAACTGAATAACCGACAACTCTCATCTATGGTAACTGAAAACCTGACAGCTCTCAGCAATGATAACTGAAAAACTGATAGCAGTTAGTCATGATAATTGACAATCTGATGGCTATCAACACTGACAACTCTAATAGCTGCCTGCATTGATAACTGAAAAACTGATAGAACTTAGTTATGATAATCAAACATCTGATAGCTACCTACAATAACAATTCAACATCTGATAGCTGTCAGCACTGATAACTGAAAAACTGATAGCAATTAGATGTGATACTAGACATTCTGATAGCTACAAACAATAACAATTAAATATCTAATATCAGCATTGATGATTGAAAATCTGATAGCTATCGGCGTCAATATCTGAAAAACCTTAAACTATGATAACTGAAAAACTGATAGCTCTCGGCAATGATAACTGAAACACTGATAGCAGTTAATTATGATAATTGACATTCTAATAGCTATGTACAATGACAAATCTAATAGCTGCCAGCCTTGATAACTGAAAAACTGATAGCAGTTAGTTTTGATAAATGAAAATATGACAGCTACAATCAATAATAATTGAACATCTGATAGATGCCAGCATTGATAACTGAAAAACTGATAGCAGTTAGTTTTGATAAATGAAAATATGACAGCTACAATCAATAATAATTGAACATCTGATAGATGCCAGCATTGATAACTGAAAAACTGATAGCAGTTAGTTTTGATAAATGAAAATATGACAGCTACAATCAATAATAATTGAACATCTGATAGCTGCCAGCATTGATAACTGAAAAACTGAGAGCAGTTAGTTGTGTTACTTGAAAATCTAATATCAGTGCAGATGGTTGAAAATCTGGCAGTTTTCGATGATAATAACTAAAGATCTGATAGCTGTCAGCGTCGATAACGGAATAACCGACATATTTTAACTATGATAACTAAAACACTGACAGCTCTCAGCAATGATAACTAAAAAACTGTTAGCATTTAGTTATGCTAATCAAAAATGTAATAACTGCCAACAATGACAATTGAACATCTCATAGCTGCAAGCAATGATAATTGAACATCTGATAGCTGCCAGAATTGATAATTGAAAAACGAATAGTAGTTAGTTATGAAATTCAAAAATCTGATAGCTACCAACAATGACAGTTGAACATCTCATAGCTGCCAACATTGATATCTGGAATACTGAAAGCTGTGAATTGGGTTACTTCAAACTGTGATAGCTACGAACAATAAGAAATGAAAATCTGATATCAGCATTGATGATTGAAAATCTGACAGTTTTCGGTGATAATAACTAAAAATCTGATAGCTGTCAGCGTTGATATCTGACAAAGCAATAACTATGATAACTGAAAAACTGACAGCTCTCGGCAATAATAACTCAAAAACTGATAACAGTTAATAATGATAATTGACATTCTGATAGCTATCAACAATCGCAATTCTAATAGCTACCAGCATTGATAACTAAAAAGCCGACAGCAGTTAGTTATGTTAATTGAAAATCTGACAGCTGTCAGTAATGATAATTGAAAATCAGATAGCTGCAAGCATTGTTTAGTGAAAAACTAATATAATTTGTTATGATAATCAAATATCTGATAGCTATTAACAATGACAATTCAACATCTGATAGCTGCCTGCATTGATAACTGAAAAACTGATTGCAGTTAGTTATAATAATCGAAAATCTCATAGCTGCCAGCAATAATAATATAAAATCAGATAGTTGCCAGCATTGTTTATTGAAAAACTTATAATAGTTAGTTATAATAAACAAAAATCTGATAAATAACATAAATGACAATTCAATATGATAGCTTTTTGCACTGATAACTCAAAAACTAGTAGCAGTTAGTTGTTTTACTTGAAAATCTGGTAGTTACCAATAATAACAATTGAAAATCTGATATTAGCGTTGATGATTAAAAATCTGACAGTTTTCGGTGATAATAACTAAAATTTGTAATAGTAATTTGTAATTTTGTCAGCAATGGATACTAAAAAACTGATAGCAGTTAGTTATGATAATTGAGAATCTGATAGCTATCAATAATGACAATTCTAATAGTTGTGGCATTGATAACTGAAAAGCTGGTAGCAGTTACTAATGATAATTGAAAATCTGATAGCTGCCAGCTATGAAAAATGAACATCTGATAGCTGCCAGCATTAATAACTGAAAAAATATAGTTGTTAGTTATGATATTCAAATATCTGATAACTACCAAAAATAACAATCCCATATCTGACAGCTGCCGGCATTGATAACTGAAAAACTGATAGCAGTTAGTTGTGGTACCAGAAAATCTGATAGCTACCAACAATAACAATTGAAAATTTGATATCAGCGTTGATGATTAAAAATCTGACAGTTTTCGGTTAAAATAACTAAAATTCTGATAGCTTCAGCGTTGATAACTGAAAAACCGACAACTTCCAACTATGATAACTGAAAAACTGACAATAGTCAGTTAAGATAATTGACATTCTTATAGATATCAATAATAACAATTCTAATAGCAATGTTAACTGAAAACGAAAATGCAGTTAGTTATGATAATTGACAATAACAATTGAACATTTAATAGCTGCCAGCATTGATAACTGAAAAACTGATAGCAGTTAGTTATGTTATTTGAAGATCTAATAGCTACCAACAATAACAATTGAAATTCTTATATTAGCATTGATTGCAAATTGAAATTGAAATTGAAATCTGACAGCTTTCAATAATAATAACTAAAAATCTAATAGCTGTCAACGTCGATAACTGTTAAACCGACAACTCGTAACTTTGATAACTGAAAAACAGGGAGCGCTCGGGAATGATAACTGATAAACTGATAGCAGTCAGTTGTATTACTTGAAAATCTGATAGCTACCAACAATAACAATTGAAAATTTGACATGAGCTTTGATGATTGAAAATCTGACATTTTTCGGTGATAATAACTAAAAATCTGATAGCGGTCAGCGCCCATAACTGAAAAACCGACTACTTTTAACTATGACAACTGAAAAACTGACAGCTCTCAGCAATGATAACTGAAAAATTAATGGTAGTTCGTTATGATAATTGAAAATCTGATAGCTGCAGCTATGAAAATTAAAAATCAGATAGTTGCCAGCATTGGTAACTAGAAAACTGGTAGCAGTATGATGTGTTACTTGAAAATCTGATAGCTACCAACAATAATAATTGAAAATCTGATATCAGCGTTGATGATTGAAATTCCGACAGTTTTCGGTGATATTAACTAAAAACCTGATAGCTGTCAGGGTTTATAACTGAAACACCGATAAATCTCAACTATGAAAACTGAAAAACTGACAGCTCTCAGCAATGATAACGGAAAAACTAATAGCAGTTAGTTATGACAATTCACAATCTGATAGCTATCAATAATGACAATTCTAATAGCTGCCAGCATTGATTACTGAAAAAATTATAGCAGTTAGTTATGACAATCGAATTTCTAACAGCATTGTTTTGTGAAAAAAAAATTTTGGCAGTTAGTTATGACTATTGAAAATCTGATAGCTGTCAGCGTCAATAACTGAAATACCGACAACTCTCAACTATGATCACTGAAAAACTGAAGGTTCTCAGCAATGATAACTGAAACACTGATAGCAGTTATTTATGGTAATTGACAATCTGATAGCTACCAGCAAATATAATTATACATCTGTTAGCTGCCAGAATTGATAACTGAAAAACTATTAGTAGTTATTTATGATATTCAAAAATCTGACTGCTACCTCCAATGACAATTGAACTTCTGATAGCTGCCAGCATGGATAACTGGAAAACTGATAGCAGTTAATTATTATAATTGACATTCTGATAGCTATCAGCAATGGCAATTCTAATAGCTGCCAGCATTGATAAATGAAAAACTGATAGAAGTTTGTTATAATAATGGAAAATATGATAGCTGCCAGCAATGATAATTGAACATCTGATAGCTGCCACTACTGATAACTGAAAAACTGATAGTAGTTAGTTATGATAATAAAAAATCTGATAAATACCAACAATGACAATTCAAAATTTTGTAGTTTTCAGCGTTATAACTGAAAAACTGATCAATTAGTTTTGATACTTGAAAATCTGATAGCTACCAACAATGACAATTGAACATCTGATAGTTGTCAGTATTGATAACTGAAAAACTGATAGCAGATAGTTGTGATACTTGAAAATCTGATAGCTACCAACAATAACATTGAAAATCTGATATCAACATTGATGATTAAAAATTATAACTGAAAATCTAATAGCTATCAACTACGTACGTAAAAAATAATAGCTAGTCGTACATTTTTGAGTAAATGTTACGAGGTACTCTGTCATAGCATTATTAAAGTGGCATTATTTGAATTCTACTCGAAAAGGTGCCCTATTAATATCAAAATATCATTTAAATATTTATTCGATTAAACGAGCCAGAGCGTAAAATTTAAAATCGATTTTTGCCAATGGAAGGCAAACCATTAAATTGTTTTATCTTTAAATTAAATTGTAAGTCTCGCTAGTTACCCCTTGGTGAAACACATTTGAATTAAACGAAAAATGAAACACTTTTTTGAGTTTCACTCAACGTATTCTCAACGTAGAGAAATCTATAAAAATCAGTGAAACTCATAGAAGTTTTATTATTTTTCCTTTAGTTTCAAGTTTTATTTTCATGACGACATTATGATTGATTCTAGAACTTGTATTAGTTTGTTTTTACATATAGATTGCCTCTTAAAATAAACAGATAACGAATTTAAATTTAGAGATATCTGTTTATATGCCTGTGTGTGTTTATTCAGCAATATAATTTGCATATCTGCATTCTTAATCTTGCTATATTAATTATAGCATTTATATTGTGTTCCATGGTGAAGCATTTTGTTTGATTGCAGGAGAATATATGTTGGTGATTGAGCACTGGGCAATTTTAATTTATGAATATTAGCGCGCAGATTATTTTCGCAACTACTTGCACGTCGTATTTATTCAGATAGCATCAGATAATTACAATATGCGGGCGGTTGGGCGTTTCGAGATGATCCCTTGCATCGGGCACCATAAATAAGAGATAAACGGCAGATGTCCGATTTCAAGGGTTTCAATTACCGAATGCTTAATTGAAAGACGCCCTCCGCCATAAATTTTGCACCGGCGGGGGACTTAATAACATGCAAGGATTCTTTGTTTCTTCTGGCGCCAGCCGTTGACATTTCGGATGCCTAATTGAACTGCAGTTTTTCGTGCGACCTGACCTTTCGCGTTCACGTCTTCCCAGATACGAAGGCACAGGCAAGTCAGGCATTAAAGGCCCATATCCGATTACTGCGTCCGCGACTTTCCCCCCACACACATCCATTGTGCTCCGCTGATGATACCAATGATTCCCCTTAATGCGGCAGAGGATCGGAAGAAATTCATCCACATGTACAATTCATAACCACCCACAGTCTGAAGAGCGGATTTGCTTATGAATATGCAATTGGGAACATCCATTAAACCAAAACCGCTCCTTGCGAATGCACGAGTCGTTTGTCTGGAATGTATTGATTGAATATTCACTGCAGCTCACCGGTACGTAAATTGTTGAAGCCTCTCATCTACAATTTTAACATAATATACATAAGTATGCACATTATTAAGGATAATGTACAAGTAAGCAAAGAATAAGGAAGTGTATTCCTTAACGCAGAAAAAACGCAACTTGGGTGAGTTTGTATGTTGAAAGTAAGTAGTATTGCGATGTAAATTTGTTTCATTCACCACCTAAGAAATTGTCCGTCTTAATTTAAACCGGAGCACTTTGATCATTGTCTCCAGTTTGATTCGTCTCCGGCTTGGCGCTCAAGTTAAATTTGTTTTTAAATTGAGACGCATGACAGAGTTTTTAAATCGGATTTAAAGTTCCCTGTTTGCATTATTGAAAAGATTCCCGACGTTGTGAGCTCTGCAACAAAGCTATTGTTTTACTCGCGAGAGCTCAGCGCGCACAAAGAGCCGTCGCAAATTTAATTTGGTGCACCCTTATGAATTAAGTCTTAACACCAGTCAATGCAATGAAAAATCTGCTCCATTGTTTGGTTTTACGTGCATATTTTTTTGTCCGAGTCCAATCCGGGGGGCTCGCTAATCTATCGACCGTGCGGATCTCCGCAGTACGTGATACTTTTTCGGGCGGTTGTCGCTACCCTAAACAATTTATGGCCGATTTATCGAGATAAACGGTTTCTTATTGAATTAAATTGTGATAATGGCGTTTCGCTAACCACCGAACTGCGCTCATTCCGAATGCACGTTACGCGCTTCCCCCAGCGCTGTTTACTTTTTGCGTTTAATCCGCCCTTCTAATGATCGCCCGAAATAAAATCGAATGGGCCCCAAGAATATGCTGCGCTAGCATATTTCAGGATTTAATTGGACGGGGTTAATACTGGGTAATTGTTTCACCTCACGTAAAGTATTTAGAGACGCCAATGAAGGTATCTATTTTGCTTAATATATCGCCTAAGTTAATTGAAATATCAAATTAAATACAAATATAATGCCCACCTATAGTTACCTATATCAAAAACTTTTTAATTTTTGAATTCTAAAAAAAAAACATTTTTCATTTCATTTTGCAGAAAGTCATGTTTAGTAATAATAGTAATTTCATGTATTGTATTTGAATTGACAAAGAACATTACAGAGTCAGAATATATAAGAACAGTATACAAAAATGTTACACTGTCAAATAATAAAAATATATATATATACACGTGCTTGTTTCCAAACTCTTCAAAAACAACTCACATGTTCGTATTTTGCGAGTTTTAAAGTTAATAATAATAATAATATTCCCTACCACTCCTCCACCTATGGCGTAATTGATTACTGTCATTAGTTGACAGAGAATTCTAAACCCAATTACATTTTATTTTACCGAAAGCCCCTGAACTATTACTGGTTATGCGGGGGTTTAGAGGAAAGGGGCATTATCTGTGCCTACATGCGATTTAGAGATGGTAGTTACCGCTAGAAACTTTTGGAAAACTCTTCCAGACTAATTGGACTCTTCTGGTTCCAACATGCCCACTGTCACGTCCGTAGCCCCATTGGTTTCAGAGATATTTGCCTTCAAAGTTTGAAATACAAAAAAAATATATACCATTGGAAATTTTATTTCGACAATCGGTGAGACTTCTAGGATACTTTTCCTGACTAATTGGTCCATCCTGATTCCAAAAATCTCATATTCAAGTCCGTAGCCCTCGCGATTCCTTAAGATATCCGCCTTCAAATTTTGAGATTTTAAAAAAAGATTAAAATACTGACGAAAATTTTGTTTTGAGGATCGCTGAAAACTATTAGAACAAGTTTTCTGACTGATTGGTCCTTCCTGATTCCAAATATCCTACATTCATATCCGTAGCCCCAGCGGTCCAAGAGATATCCGTCTTCATGTGTTTAGATTTAAAAATAAAACATTAAATTACGAATGAAAAAATTCTATTTTGAGAATGGAGACTTCAGGGATCCCTTTCCCGACTAATTGGTCCTTTCTGATTCCATAAAGCCCTCTTTCAAGTTCATAGCCCTAGCGATTTCAGAGATATAAGCCTTCAAATATTGTGACTATAAAAACATTAAGATATCAAAGAAAAATCTATTTTCAGCGTTGCTGAAGACTTTTGGTATACCGTTACTGAGTAACTGGTCCCTCCTGATTAGAAAAAGCCCACATTCAAGTTTGTAGCCCTAACGGTTCCAGAGATATCCGTCTTCGTATTTTGTGGTTGTAAAAAAACATTAAATTACCAATGAAAGTTCTATTTTGAGAATTGCTGGAGACTTTTCGCATACTTATCCAGACTAGTTGGTGCCTGCTGATTCCAAAAATCTATAATTCAAATCCATATCCCTAACGCTTCTAGAGATATTCGCCTTCAAATTGTGTAATTATAAAAAACATTAAAATACCAATGAAAATTTTATTTTGAGAATTGCTGCAGACTTTTGGCACACTTCTCCAGACTAATTGGTGCCTGCTGATTCCAAAATTCCATCATTCAAGTTCGTAGCCTTAGCGGTTCTAGAGATATCCACTTTAAAATGTTCAGATTAAAAAAATTAATTAACATGGCAATGCAAATTCTATTTTCAGAATTGCTGGAGACTTTTGGCATACCTTTCCTGACTAATTTTTCCTTTCTGATTCAAAAAGGCCCGCATTAAAGTTCGTAGCCCTATCGGTCCCAGAGATATCCGCCTTCAAATATTGATATTGTAATTATAAAAAAACCTTAAAATATCAATGCAAATTCTACTTTGAGAACATCTGGAGACTTTTGGGATACTTTTTCTGGCTTATTGGTCCCTCCTGATTCTAAAAAGTCAACATTCAACTTTATAGCCCTATCGGTTCCAGAGATATCCGCCTTCTAATATTGTGTTTATAAAAATCATTAAAATACCAATGAAAATTCTATTTTGAGAAAATCTGGAGATTTCTTGGATACTTTTCCTGACTAATTAATCTTTCCTGATTCCAAAAGGCTCACATTTAAGTTCGTAGCCCTAGCGGTTTCAGAGATATCCGCCTTCAAATGTTCTGATTAAAAAAAATAATCAAAATAGTAATGAACATTTTATTTTCAGAATTGCTGGAGGCTTTTAGCATACCTTTCCTGACTAATTGGTTCTTCCTGATTCGAAAAGGCCCACATTTATGTTTGAAGCCCTATCGGTTTGCCTACAAACGCTCAAATAAAAAAAAATAGCAATGAAACTTCTACTTTCAAAATTGCTGGAGACTTTTGGTATACCTTTATTTACGAATTGGACCCTTCTGATTCCAAAAAGCTCACATACAAGTTTGTAGCCTTGGCGATTCCAGAGATATCCGCCTTCAAATTTTGTAATTTTAAAAAACCAATATGAATAAATACCTATGAAAATTCTATTTTGAGAAAATCTGGAGTTTTCTAGGATACATTTTCTGGCTAATTGGATCTTTCTAGTTTCCAAAAGCCCACATTGAAATCTGTAGCTCTGGCGGTTCCAGAAACTGCCTTCAAACTTTGGAATACATAAAAAAATGTTAAAATACCAATGAACTATATTCTTTTATTTTCTTCTTTCTTCTATTTTGAGAACTATCGCCTTAATCCTGTTGAGTATAAACTGACAACTGTCGAATGCAGGATACTTGAAAGCGAGCGATATAGACATACTCCAGATCTCCACCAATCAGAATATGTCAGAAGTTTAGCTCCAACATTGTGAGTTCATAAACAAAAAGTTGTAACATTTATTATTTTGTTATATGCATAATATAAATCAATTTGTAAATCTCATCTAAATTAGTTATTATTATTTAACTGCAACTGTCAAAATCTGCGTTACTCTCAACCGCAACTGTCATAATCTACCATATTCTCAACTACAATTGTCAAAATCTGCCATATACTCAACTGCAACTTTCAAAATCTGCCTTATGCTCAACTGCAACTGTCAAAATCTGCCATATTCTCAACTGCAACTGTCAGAATCTGTCATATTCTCAACTGCAACTGTCAAAATCTGCCATATTTTCTACTGCAACTGTCGAAATCTGCCATATGTTCAACTGCAACTGTTAAAATCTGCCATATTCTCAACTGCAACTGTCAAAATCCACCAAATTCTCAACTGCAACTGTCATAATCTGCCATATTATCAACAGCAACTGTCAAAATCTGTCATATTCTCAATTGCAATTGTCAAAACCTGCCATATGCTCAACTGTAACTGTAAAAATCTGCCATATTCTCAACTATAACTATCAAAATCAGTCTTATTCTCAATTGCAATTGTCAAAATCTGCCATTTGTTCAACTGCAACTGCCAATATTCTGCTATATTCTCAACTGCAACTGTAAAACACTGACATATACTCAACTGCAACTGTCAAAATCTACCATATTCTCAACTATAACTATCAAAATCTGTCTTATTCTCAATTGCAATTGTCAAAATCTGCCATTTGTTCAACTGCAACTGCCAAAATCTGCCATATTCTCAACTGCAACTGTAAAAAACGTGACATATGCTCCACTGCAACTGTCACAATCTGCCTTATTCTCAACTGCAACTGTCAAAATCCGCTAGATTCTCAACTGCAACTGTCAAAATTTTTCATATTCTTAACTGAATTTATCAATATCTGTCATATTCTCAACTGCAACTGTAAAAAACTGCCATATGCTCAACTGCAACTGTCAAAATCTGCCTGATTCTCAACTGCAACTGTCAAAATCTCTCTTATTCTCAACGGCAATTGTCAAAATCCGCTATATTCTCAACTGCAACTGTCAAAATTTTTCATATTCTTAACTGCATTTATCAATATCTGTCATATTCTCAACTGCAACTGTAAAAAACTGCCATATGCTCAACTGCAACTGTCAAAATCTGCCTTATTCTCAACTGCAACTGTTAAAATCTCTCTTATTCTCAACGGCAATTGTCAAAATCCGCTATATTCTTAACTGCAACTGTCAAAAACTGCCATATTTCAACTTTAACTGTCAAAATCTATCATATACTCAATTGCAATCGTCAAAATCTGAGATATGTTTATCTGAAACTGTCAAAATCTGCCATATTCTCAACTGCAACTACAAAAAACTGCCATATTCTCAACTGCAATTATCAAAATCTGCCATATTCTCAACTGCAACTATAAAAATCTGACATTTTCTCAACGGCAACTATCAAAATCTGTCATATACTAAACTGCAATTGTCAAAATCTGCCATATTCTCAACTGCAACTGTCAAAATGTGTCCAATTCTCAGCTGCACTGTAAACAACTAATTTTCAATTCTGATATGTAAAGTTTTTAACATCAAATATGAAAATCTGTAAATTTTATAACTGCATTTGTCAAAAACTGTCAAATTTTCTGAAGTATTCCCCTAATCTAAACAGTTTTAGAAATTTTAAGTGCAATTTCCGTACATAATATTTATCAAATGGTAATCTTGATCTAAGTTGTTATTATTATTTAATTGTACCTGTAAAAATTTATCCGATTATCAGTTTTAACTGCCAAAATATGCAAAGTTTCTAGCATCAGATGCGAAAATTGTAAAATTTATAACTACAACTGTGAAAATCTGCCATTTTTTTAAGAAACGTGCTGCAGATCTTTGCAGTTTGCAAAATTGTATTTGTTTATTGGAACCTGATATATTTTCTAACAGAATTTTTCGAATAATGTTAAATTTTCACATACACACTCATATACACTGCCAATAAATATTGTGATTCATACACATTTTGATATTTATTAACTTTCCTTCGTAATATTTGTTACATTGAAAGTAAATGAGTTATTATTATTTAACTGCAACTGTCAAAATGTGTCTAATTCTCAACTGTAAGTGTCAATAACGGATTTTCATATCTGATGTTATATGTAAAAATGAAGTGTAATATGTAATGTTTTTAACATCAAATATGAAAATCTGTAAATTTTATTAACTTCATCTGTCAAAATTTGCCAAATTTTCTGAAGTATTCCCCAAATCTTAACAGTTTTGAAAATTTTTAGTGCAATTTCTACATAATATTTATCAAATGGTAATTTCGATCTAAGTTGTTACTATTATATATATGAACAATCTTTATTGGGATATAGACCCCATGTGGTCTTTCCGCCTGTGTTACTGTTATTTAACTGTCCTTCTCAAAATTTGTCCGATTTTCAGTTTTAACTGCCAAAATCTGCAAAGTTTGTAGCATCAGATGCGAAATCTGTATAATTTATAATTGCAACTGTAAAAATATGTCTTTTTTTTTAGAACTGTTCTGCAGATATTTGCAGTTTCCAAAATTGTATTTGTTTATTGGAACCTGATATATTTTTCTACAGAATTTTTCGAATTATATAAATATTTCAATTTAAAATGTTAAAATTTATCAAATATTCGAATGAATCTGTTACTTATGTAACTGCAAATGTTATATTATATTCAACAGTAACTAGGTAGTTTTTAATAATAAATGTATGTTTTTTTGCAATAATATTATCAATATTTATCTGTACTAGGCGAATTCTTGAAATAACCAACAATTGTTTTAATTCATTTATATTGATCGGAAATAAGGAAACTACCGCTGATATTTTTTAATATCTGCTTAGTTTTGATAAATTTTTAGCAAGCGGTTTAAAGTTTGAACACGTATTAAGCGCTGGAGCAAACGCTGGAGTTGGGAAATCTGGGTGATAGCCATAACGTTTTGAGAATAATTTATTCAAGTGCTGTTTACTATTTGCGTATACAAATTACGCCTAATTTTGAGAAACTGATTGCTGCCCTAGAAAAGGCAATGCCCCAGAAAAGCGAAATAAAAGAAATGGCATCGAATAAATAAATATAATGATGATATATTTTTATTCCAAGTAATGTAGGGTTCTCCTAAGTCCATCATTCAAACCGCGAAGGGCCGTAGATCAGCTTAACGTCCTTTGTTTCTGTCGGATGTAACGCGCCACTTTGAAATATTTTACAGCGGCGGTGAGTGAAAGTGACGTTGCGAGCGCAAAATACCCGCGAAAATGGGAAATCCCTGCCGCCGGCCACGCATAAATCACATTCAATTTTTACGTCCGCCCCGTAAACCGACGCAAATTAAAATATGCAAGTCACTATTAAAACGCGCCTAATTTCTCCTGAGAGAGATTTTCCGCGGAGAGACAAAAAAAAGAGTGCAAAGTAATCCGATAATAATTCAAGAGACTCGCCGGATTTGTGTATTAGGTTAAACTCTGGGAAAAAAAAGTAATTCCCGGCAACGCAATTTCCACGAGCCATCATATATTTTTCCGGCGTTCCTAATTCAATTTCGACTTTTTTCCGCCGTTGGGCCGCGCGCACCCCCAGGCCGAAATCATACGTGAAATACGATCGCTGGGTAATACCGTGAGCATGTTTCCCCCAGGTGCCGGGGACTTAAGTGAGATTACCCTGTCCGTGCGTGGGGCTAAACTTGCGTGCGTTATATACCCTCCGCACGATATTACACCTATTTTACACGACCTTGTCACTTGCTCTATGTACTTCGCCTGGAAATACCGTCAAGCCCTTGCCGGTGATCTACTCCTCCTTATTCCATCATCCGCTCCGAAACAGGGGGTGCTTGCATGCTTCGAGGCATGAATTACGTCGTTCCATCGAATATCAACCCCAAGCTGGTTCATTGATTATTTATACGTCGAAAGAATTTATAACATTACTTCTATTTATCTATGACTATTAAATAATGCATTCATTATGTACGTAACTATGGTAACATAATTCTCTTCATAATTCACTAGTGTTATAATATACAAAAATTATCATACAATCTCGATAATCTGAACTCTCCCACTCTCAAATTGTACAGCGATTCTACAACCAATGTGTCAAAACGTAATTCTAACATAATTCTTCTGTAAAATGCTATTTCTGAAGATACTTTAAAGCAGGGGCCCTTGACCTTTTTGGTAGAAGGGCTACATACGACTTTTTGGCAGGACAGGGCACGAATAGAAAATATGTGTGCATAATCGTTTTAAAATGTTTTTCAATACATCGCAAATTTTGACAGCCGCATATGAAATCTTGAAATATGTGTATTATTGCAATGGAAAATATCATAGATTTGGCATACATAAATTTGAATTACACTGAAGCTAAACACTACAGACTTGGATGATTCTGACAGAAAATCTATAAAATATAAAAAAATTGAAAATGAAAACTTCGAAATTGCTAAAATTGTTGTTGTGTATATCGAAATATGACATATTCCAACAGTACTCTGCATATTTAAAAATTAACTATAACTATCAAAATCTGTACCTAAAGTTTATAAAATCAGATGCCTCATATGTAAAAATATGCCAAATTTTCTGAGGTATGTTCATAATTTTCATAGTTTTCAAAATATTATTTCAATCTGATATATGTTCTAACAGAATTCTTGGAAAATGTTAAATTTTCAATTGACATTATTAAAGTGTAATAAATTTTCAACTGCATCTATCAAAATATATTGTTTTTTCGCTCCAAACATTGCAAATTTGAAAAGTGCGGCTTGGTAAAAAAATGTGCAGATTTCGACACATGGAGTTTTCAGTGTTATAGGGTTTTTTACAACTGGCAAAAACTATTTAGTTACAGTCGAATATAATTTAAAATTTGCAGTTGCATAGTAATAACAGATTAAAAGAAGATAAATGTTGACAATTTCAATTGAAAATTTAACTTATTCGAAGAATTCTAAAAATATATCAGATTCAAATAAACAAATAAAATTTTGAAAACTGTTAAGATTTAGTGCAGTATTTGAATAATAAAATATGGCAGATTTTGTCACTTGCCGTTATAAAATTTGAAAAGTGCGATTTGGTAAAAATTTGTGCAGATTTCGCCACATGGAGTTTTCAGTATTATAGGGTTTTTCACAACTGCCAAAAACTGTTTAGTTACAGTCGAATATAATTAAAATTTTGCAGTTGCATAGTAATAACAGATTAAAAAAAGATAAATTTTAACAATATCAATTGAAAATTTAACTTATTCGAAGAATTCTGAAAATATATCGGATTCAAATAAACAAATAAAATTTTGAAAACTGATAAGATTTAGTGCAGTATTTGAATAATAAAAAATGGCAGATTTTGTGACTTGCAGTTATAAACTTTAGAGATTTCACATTTGATGCTGCAAATTTTACAGATTTTGACAGTTAGAGTTGAGAATAGCACTTAAGCATTAGCATTGAGAATTAGCAATAACACTTTTTTTAAAGTTATAGTTAAATAACATCAACTAATTTTCATTGAACTTAAATGTGAAAAATTTTATGTACGAAAATGTGAAAAGTATTAGCAAATCACAATATTAATTGACACTGTAATGTTAAAAAAAACACAGACTATGATTGTCGTAGTCCTGAAAAATTTGCAAGAACTGGAGGTAATTATTTGACAAATTTTGATTGTCGCACTTAAAATTTAGAAAACTCGAGAATACTTCAGAAAATATAGCAGATTTTGACAGTTGCAGTTATAAAATTTCAGACTGTCACATCTAGTGCTAGAAAATGTACAGATTTTGACAGTTACCGTTAAGAATAGCACTTAAGCATTAGCATTGAGAATTTAAAATAACATTTTTTTAAAGTTATAATTAAATAACATCTACTAATTTTCATTGAACTTACATGTGAAAAATTTTATGTACGAAAATGTGAAAAGTATTAGCGAATCACAATGTTAATTGACACTGTAATGTTAAAATAAAATACAGACTATGGTTGTTATGTTCCTGTAAATTTGCAAGAACTGGAGGTAATTATTTGACAAATGTTGATAGTCGCACTTAAAATTTTGAAAACTCGAGAATACTTCAGAAAATATGCGAGATTTTGACAGTTGCAGTTATAAAACTTACAGATTGTCACATCTGGTACTAGAAATTTTACAGATTTTGACAGTTACCGTTAAGAATATGACACATTTTGCCAGTAACAGTTAAATGATAATATTTAATTTACATTGAACTTAAAATGTGACAAATATTAACTAGTACAATTTAAAACAAATGTCAAAAAGTGTTAAAAACTTAAGATTTTGAAAACTGCAGATATTTAGATCATACTTTAATAAATATTTTTACTTAATCAAGATTTTTGACAGTAGCAGTATTAAACTTAACAGATTTCACATTTGATGCTTGAAACTTTACATAATTTGACAGTTATAGTCGAAAATAGATTATTATTTAACTGCTGTCAAAATTTGTCCTATTTTCGACTGTAACTGTAAAACTCTGTAAAGTTTCACAATTTGTTTCCAATTTTAAAATTTTTGTACATAATTACATCAAAATTATGTACAAAAATTTAAAAATCGCAAACAAGTTGTGTTTATGAATCACAATATTCATTAGCACTGTAATGTTAAATATTTGACAGAGTATGATTGTCGAACTCCTGTAAAATGAATATTTTTTTATAACTGGAGTAATCATTTGACAAATTTTGATAGTTGCGCTAAAATTTCGAAAACTGCAGAATTTCTTATGTTATGTTATTTTGTTTCAGGTCAGATCTCGTTCTTCATCTGCAGCTCTCAATTGCCCATTTCTAAACGTAGGTAGGTGTTTTTTCTGTTTTTTTTTACTCGTTTTGATTTTGATTAAAGTCGATTCCAGATAAAATTGCTAAAATCTATGCCAGATAAGATGTCACTTTTCAGATAAAACCGAAATCCCCCACACCTCCTCTGGTGGAATTGGACCAAAAATAATGCATCCCAAAACCACGGGAGCTGTTATGAACCATAAACCATTATTGTATTTCTTTATTCCCTTAGCAATGAAGTGCTTTGAAATAAGCAGCCGCATTACTTGGGAACTATAAACAATTTTATGTGATTTTAATGATATTCACGAAAACTGTCAATGAAGATGAAGAAAACTTAGGAATTGCCACGTAAAGTTTTGGTAATTCTTTTGGTTAGAGTGGAAGTTTTTCATAGAAAATTGCTACAAGTGCAAGTTTCCAAAACTCAATACTGCAGGTTCATAGCTTTTCATTTATTCGATTGGTTTCTATACGTCGATTCATCTTTCCTCTTCTTGAGATTTGCAAGTTTTATGTGCTTTTAATTATATTCACAACACTGTTAACGAAGATAAAGAAATCTTAGGAATTGCTATGTAAATTTGTGGTATATAATTTGATAAATGTGGTAGTTTTTTATGGAAAATTGTTACAAATTTAATTTTCCAACACTCAAACATAGTCAACTAAACATAGTTTAGTGTAGTTTAATAGGTTTTCAATTCTGCAGTTGATTTATATTTCTAGATTTCTCTGTTCTTCTAATCGGTACTCATAATGATAGATTTGTAAATTATATGTAGTTTTAGCAATACTCACGAAAACTGCCAATAAAGACGAAGAAAAACTTATGAATTGCCATGTATTTTTGATAGTGAATTAGAAAATATCATTCATTTTTCAGTTAAAGCGAACCTTCGAGCAATTGTGGATCAAAAATTCGTTCTGCATTTGTTTGTTTTTCCAATGATCTTATTTCCAATTTTCATAAGATCAAACTTATGCATTCAAATGCATAATCATGTAATTCACAAATCTTAAGTTTGTAGTGATCTTGAAAAGTTGAAGTAGAGGGAAGAATTGAAGTGAAGTATTGTTGGCAAAAATTAGTAATTTTGCAAAATATGCTAATTTATAGAAAGTTTGTAACAAGTACAGCTCACTATCGTACCTCAATAAACTAGGCTACAAGAAATGCACGAGTCCCACAGGACAGAGGAGGGGCCTCGGTTTTATGTGAAAAGTGACATCTTATCTGGCATGGAATATATCAAAATAACCTTAGTCTGAAAATGTCTACTTTAAGGATGGACTATGGACTATGGAAATCGCCGCGTTAATGCCTTTGGCTTCCAATTTTTGAGGCCCACCAAAAACTAGTTAACAACTAAATAAAATTGTTTAAAAAAAGATACGTCAATAATCTTTTGCATTGTTATATTTTTAAAACAATATATATATATATATATATATAAACTAAATTTGTAATAACAGTTGCCCCTCAGAAAGATATTTGCCCTCAGGGTAAAACGTATCCTAATAATGCTGTTGCTATAAAAACTAATAAATAATATAATAGTAATAATAAATGATATAAAAATTGTCTACATATTACTTCTTTGATTACCATCAACATTATTGAAAATGTGAAAGTAATATTCGAAAACTTGGTACAACTGAAATTATGACATTAATCGAAATTTTGTAATAATTGAAAATTTGGCAGTTGATCTTTTCGAAATTTTTATGGATTGAATTGAAATGTTGTTATAAATAACTGAAAATTTAAAAGCAGTAATTCAAAATTAGAAATTTGTCATTCAATTTTACTAACTATTAAAACAAACTGTTACTAATATTAGAAATGTCGGTAGGATTAAAACTTGTACTGACTGTAATCATTACAATTTCCACATTTATAATTGAAATTTTGAAAAGAATCCGTGAATTTTTCAAAGAATTTTCAATGAGATATTGGGGCATAATTTTCCATGCAGTTTCTCAAGAATTATCCACAGACATAACTAGATTTTTTAATGAGATTTCCCGATTGTAGTTCATTGTATTCCCCGAGAATTTTACTTGAGATTTCTGGATACTTGGTCTTTGTAGGTAAATTTATATGAATCTACAACAATTGAGTTTATCGCAGTGAGATTCCTCAACAATTTTCCATGAAACCCCTACCCCATTTTTTCACGGCATTTGTAGTAATTTTCTATGAGCATCTCTCCGGATAGTTTTCAATGGCCCGATTATTTTTCATATAATTTTTCAACATTTTATTATCATATTTAGTTACAATTTTCAAAGAGATTTTCAGGTAATTTCGCATGAGATTTTTAGGTAATATTCTTTGTCTTTTTTTTGAGGTTTGAGATTTTATTCAATACCCTGAGAATTTTCCATGATTTTCCACTCCTCCATAGTTTTCTATGACCATTACCAACAATTTCCAGTGAGATAGAAATTTAGTAGTTAATTTATTGGCATTGCAATTTCGATACTAAGTATCAACATTTTTAAATCAATATATAAATTTTAAGAGAACAAAAATACAATTCGATGAATTACATAACTGAAATCTTACAAAATTAATATCAAAGTTTGCTGTAATCTTTAAAATTTCAGTGGAATCCAACCTTTGGCAGTAATTATTATGATTTTGACAGAAATATTTAAAACAATTACAGAAATTATGACAGTGAAAATTAAGTTTAACAGTAATCCTTGACATATCCAGTCGTGCTCACATAAATCTAGTACAAGAACTTAGGTTACTATAGCAATTTTATATAGTAATGTCAAATTATTTGTACTAGATTTATGTGAGCATGATTGTATACAGAAAGAACGAATAATTAATAGTTATAACTAAAGTTTACTAAAATTAACTGAAATTATTGAAATTTTAATAGCGATTAATAGTAAAAAATATGTGAGCATTAATTGAACATATAAAATTAATCGTTAAATATTTGGCAATGAAAACTATTACAGTAATAATGATAATTTTGGCAGAAATTTAAAAAAATGCAGATATTTTGACAGTAAAAATAAAGTTTGACAGTAATATTTGACATGAATACAGATAGAACGAATACTTAATAGTTATAACTAAAAATTACCTAAACTAATTTGGAAAGGAGGTACAAATATTAGAGGAAGACCACGAGCTTCCTGGGACAATAGCGTTGCTGCAATACTTAAGAAGAAGGGAATAAGTTATAAGGAAGCTAAGGACCTGACAAAAGTAGAAGAGAATGGCGAATTTTTACTGAAAAGAGTAAATAAATGTAACAAACTTATACACTTGTATAGTAAAAGAGGAAGAGTAATTGAATGAAGGAAGACAGGTGAAGAAGATATGGAAGGCAACGAAAGGTGGTAAAAGTATTAGAAGAAAACCACGAGCTTCCTGGGACAATAGCGTTGCTGAAATTCTTAAGAAAAAGGGAATTAGTTGGAAGGAAGCTAAGGACCTGATAAAAGTAGGAAAAAATGGCGTTGTTTTGCTGAAAAGAGAAAATAAATATAACAAACTTCTACACCTGTATGGTAAAAGAGGATTAAAGATAATGATAATGATTTTTATAACGCCTTTGCTGCATATTTTTGAAAATGATTTAAAATTTTATTCACTTAGGGAAACAAATTTTGTTTTTTTTTTGATACGGCGTTTGCAATTTAATCAGACGAATTTCAAACTTGAAAGTTTTGAAAACTAAAACTTGAAATAATGACAATTGTTACTAATAGCAATAGCTAGTTAAATATTATGCATAGTTTTTTTTTCAATTATTAAATTTCTGACTAAACTAATTAAACATTTCGAGTTTCTGATATTGATTATGCAATTTTCATAGAAATATTCGAAATTGTCTTTTGTTTTGCTCTAGTTCGATTAATTACGTGGCAATTTAGAATTTATGATGATGACATTTTGAAACCTTTTTTAAACAAAATAATTTATAATTTTCAGTGTTTTCCTGTTTTTACCATTTCCATGAATTTCCAGATCAAGAACGATTTCGTCGCCATTTGGATAGTACATCGAAAGTACTTAGGCAATGAAATGAAATAAAAAGAGAGGCAATGAAATGAAATTGGTAGGGTTTTACCTTTTGGGACTAAAGGTGTTCCCGTTATCGTAAAGGGTTCATATTTGGCAGACATACGTAATATGACGTAATAATTGGTAGACATACGTGATTATTTATATAATTTGGTTCCTAGTTTGGTTATGTGAAATTATGTCAACGTAAAATAATTCGTGGAAAATGATTGTGCGTGCTTTTGACCTGATTAATTTGCCAAAATTATTGGTCAGTATTTTTTTTTTCCAAAATTTGAAATTATTATAAATTACTTTTGATCATTTTACAATGGTGGAGGCGCCGGGCCAATAAATGTCTGCTGTAATTCGTAATTGTAATTCGAGTTTAGAAATGGTGAGTAATATATTGGGGGGAGGGTGAATAATACATGGGTTTTGGTAAGTAGGGGGGGGGGGGGGGTAAGTAATATATTGGGAGGGGTAAGTCATATATCGATGTGGGCTACAGGTAAAAAATGGTTGAGAAGCACTTGTATACATGGTACAATTGAGGTGTTTATTTTGAAAACAACACAAGTCAAAAAATGCGAAAATCGACTTATTAACAGTAAATGGCTCTCAAGACCAATGTCTATGCACTAACAAACTTCTCTAAAAACAATACAAATCGCGTGTAACAGGCAAATGATTTTTTTTTCATTTGCCTGTTACATTCCAACTTTTTCCCCCGTTTTTTCTCTTGTTTCACAGTTCTTATTTTTCAATAAGTTGAAATAAATACAACAGAATAGCCTGATTTATTTTCTCAGTACTTTGAGTATACTTCCACTGTAACTTTTTTTAAATTATCCACAAAACTGATTTTTGGATATGTGCACTTTTTAAAATAAACGCCTCAATTGTTTCTAGCATTTGTCAATAATTGGCTGTAGACTCATACCATATGCTAGGAAGATATACGGCAGCCTAGCCACTATAATCATAAATATAGCGTTTTATAGAAAATCCCGAGAATTACCCGGAGACTTGGATGCGCTTTTAGATCACGTGAGTAGCCGCGCATAAAATGCCATTTTTATCAAATTTCCTCGGCACGATGTTTAAATATTAAGACCAAATTCCCAATTGGAGACGAGATCCCGCGGGAACGGGATGTAGCCGCAGCAGACCGCATAAGTTCGTTGCAAGTTCATCCGTGGAGTGGCAAAAAAGTGTAAAATCGACGTAAAATCGTCCGAAGGACCTGAGAGCAGTCAGTCAGTCAGTCAGCCATCGAATTCTCGCGCCGGCCGTCGATTGTTTCAGTGAAGTTTACAGCCCGCCGGTGGCTGCGCGACACCGCCGGGGATTCCCCGGAGTCATCACCGGAGAGGCTGCAAATTACCGCACGCTGTTCCATAATGGCTCTTGTTGACATGTTTAGACACACTCCGGCAGACTCTCGTGCACAGACACACACACACTCGACCGCAGATATATATCTAAAAGTTTAACCCGCATTATGATATTGCGACTGTGCCGGTCGACGTATAAATTCCGAGATGACAGCTCAGCGAGCTTTTGTTTTATTTTGCCCCGTGCGGCGGTCGTTGTCTTTTTATGGCGCTGCCGTCCCTCTTCGCAAGTCCCACGCAACTTTTCCAAGAGAAAACTACACACGTAATGGCTCACGTCCAATACCAGTCGAGCGAATTGCGACGTTTGCGTTGCAATTAAATGTTTAATTGAGACAATTGCTACACATAAATGGGATGGTTTTCATATTTCTTGACATTCTCGAAAACATAATCATTAACTTCGTAAGAGTTATATCCATAATTTCCAGTTAAATAAATTATATGTAGTAGGGTTTTGGAGTACTTACTGGAATTTGTATAAAATATAAATTATAAGAATTGGTTTATAAATATCAATGATTAATAAACGATTCCAGAAGCAAATGAAAGCAAACTAAGAACGGAAATACATCGACACTACACAAAACTAGAAATGGTCAACACCAAAATACGCTTAGCGTCAACATCCTGAAAAAAACGAATTGACAGCACAACGTTTAACACAATATTAGCACAGGCAATAACACACAACCAAAGATATATCACAACATAGCAAGGATCGAAATATAATAAAATAATTAGACTAGGACAACAAGAAACTATTAATACACACAAACTCCCCACATGGTAAACACAGCAACACTCCAAGTACAGCACACCCTTGAGTTACAAATCTTTCAAAGATATCTTTCAGCCCTAAGGAATGTTAGGTATCAAATTGTATTATTGGCTAATAATTGATTATTAATATTAGAGGCGGGATCTGTGCCTTTATTTGTTTATATAAGCCGGAGCGACGCGCTCAGCTTACGAACGAAGGGCACTCAGTTACTAGCCTTTATGGAGTGTGCATGCAAGTTCGGGGGTGCTGATTGTGGGGAAAGCATGTGTGATCTAATGTTTTGGTGTGCGTTGCAATGTGGACGGTTATGGATTAGGTGTTGGAATGGATTAAAGGTTAGTACCTAAACTACAATATGTATATCAAATTGAGGTGTTCCAACATATGCAATTAGATTGTAATATTCACATTATGTAAACGAATGATTCCTTGTAACTGCGGGGCTCACATAGAGGGGAGGTTCGTCCTAGTAATTGCAATAAGAGAGATTCGTCCTAGTAATTTCAATAAGAGAGGTTCGTCCTAGTAATTGCAATAAGAGAGATTTGTCCTAGTAATTGCAATAAAAGAGGTTCGTCCTAGTAATTGCAATAAGAGAGGTTCGTCCTAGTAATTGCAATAAGAGAGGTTTGTCCTAGTAATTTCAATAAGAGAGGTTTGTCCAAGTAATTGCAATAAGAGAGGTTTGTCCTAGTAATTTCAATAAGAGAGGTTTGTCCAAGTAATTGCAATAAGAGAGGTTTGTCCTAGTAATTGCAATAAGAGAGGTTTGTCCTAGTAATTGCAATAAGAGAGGTTCGTCCTAGTAATTGTATTAAGAGAGGTTCGTCCTGGTAAGAGGTGTATGTCACTGCTCTGCACATAAAGGTGAATTACAATGGTCGTAGAGAATAATGTTCGAAGCCGTTACTGCTGGGGATCCAGTTCGCGAGAGAACAACTGGCGGGGGAAGGGGAGATGTTACCCCGGTAAGTCCTTCCAATTATAGTTAATATACAATACTAAAAGAATACTCTTTATATGTGGGATAATCATTTGGAGCCAATGCCATCTTCGGATCGAGTTCAATATAAAGCCTGCGGACCAATGAAAATACAGTATATTATGTAAGTGATTATTATTATTTATAGGTAAAATGGCGAATATTTATGTATTAAATATGGCGTCGAGTTAAGGCTACGATTGGAAAAAGAACTAGCTTAACAGGAAACACAACTTTTGGAAAAAGGCCACAAATACGCACCACCAACAACACAATTAAACCTCCTACAACTGACCATAGAATTATATATAGCTTTAAAACACCACCCACAGGAAGAAACTATCAAAGGCGAATGTATCAGAATCGTAGAGCAAGCAGAAAATACAAACAAATAATGGATAACACAGGTAAGGAGCAAAGATCAATACTAAGAAAATTAAAAAGAAAAATCAAAAATAACGACCTCATAGTGGTAAGAGCAGACAAAAGGGCAGGATTTGTAATACTAGACAGATCATTATACACATTTCAAAAACAGAAAACTTCCTCTACAATAATAACTACCACTACCACAAATCCCAAAGAATCTGTGACGTACCTGAAGGGCAGTCGGCGCGTTAGGCCGTGGAGCGAGTGGAGGGTCCCTTCGAAGTAGTGACGAGGGCCAGGCTCTCGGTGTCAGAGAGTGGGGGGGTTAAAAAAAGGCTCCACGTAATTTTACCTCGTTGCTACTTCGTCGCAAGGTGGCTCCACCCTACCTGCGTGGGTGGACGACAGACAGTCAGCGAAGTGCAGAAATCACGAACTGTCACAACGCTGACCGTTTGGCGCCAACGCCACCAGATTTAAATCTCGCAGTGAGAATAGAAAACTGTAACTGAAATGAATCGAATAGAAAACTGTAACTGAAATAAGAGAAAACGTGGGGGGAGCAAAAAATAACAGGTGTGAGTTTGGTATGGTAAAATGTCGGCGTTTATTCACACACAAAACGATGGACACCGTGTCCGCGCTCCTGAAAACAAATACCTCCGAACGCCACCCTTTCGCGCAGGGTTTACTCTATTCGGCCGAATAAAATAAGCTCCTAATCGCGCGATTGAAAGGGCCGAGGGAGCAACCTTTCTCGTACACAGCGCAAAACACGTACGACACGAAACACGTAAACGCAACTTATACACCAAGAATAAACAGCAAAAAATGGCTCAATCGAGCACACAAAAAAGAAATTATATATATTGGGATCTGGTTTATCTGGCCTGTGTTCCGGATGGTCTCGCCGTTGGCTGGGTTCAGCCCCGGGATGTCGGCGGTTTCCGTCGAGGACGCCTGGGCTTGGTCCGCGGCCTCCAGCCAAGAGTGGTTTTGGCCGAGCTGCTCAGCCCGTAGCCAAACGCCTACAAAGCACATGGCCTTAATCAAAATGGCCGGACACGTGGCTTCACGAAGAGGAAAAGAAATAACTACTTACTCAGGTGTTATGAGCGTGTTCTCTGCCCCGTACTCGGTGCCTCAATCCCCCTCAAGGGTGGTTAGCTGAGAACCGTTGATTATTCCCGTAAACCGGATGGTGATATACCTTATCTGCAACGGTTCTTCTGGCACGATCTATACTGGGCACGAGTCAATTGAGTTCTGCCTCATGGCGGCGCTTCGCCGGCGAATTTAAAAATCGCTCACAGGGGAAGCGCGTCACCACAACAAAAAAATGCAAGCATGGTTGCCTATCGTGCAGGTCTATACGCCAATTAATTATTACAGTGCAGTTTCGGCCAACGCTATTTCTGGACCGTTACAAATCCCATCACAACATTTATAAGTTTTATAATATGAATAACTTCCCATGGGCTCACCACTCAGCGGAATGCTAGCAAACATATTTTTAGACCAAATGGAAAGTAACATCATTAATAACAATAAAAATTCATACAACAAACTAATAATAATGTGGAAAAGATATGTAGATGACATTTTCACCATTAGGGCAGATGACAACGCACACAAAATCGCGGATTTACAACAATACATAATCAGCCTTCACAATTCCATCAAATTCACACTTGAAACAGAACAGCACAGTAGTATCAACTTTTTGGATTTCACCATATATAAAACAGAAAACAAACTAAATTTCAAAATTTACAGAAAACCCACACAAACTGACACCTGAATTGCCGCAGACTCATTCCATCATCCATCCATAAAAGACCATACAACATTAAGCGCATTTTTTCATTAATACATCTGATTACCCTAATATACAGAACAATCGCTAACAACAACATACAACATAACAAACATAAATGTACGTATTGATCAACCTGTTCCTTACCAGTCGTTATCACAAAACAACTAATAATAACCACTAAAGGCGTAATTAATAAAAACAAAAAAACTACTACCTATGTTAACTACATACTAAACACATATATGACCTCACACCAATGAAATCACACATAATATAGTTTTAATCAACTTTTCTTATAAGACGCATCTCACTTGTAATATTTTTAGAAATGAAAACCTCTGAAGATTTTAAATTTAAACTTAAAATCAAACTTAAAGCTTAAATTTTAAACAAAGCCGAAACTAGTTAGGTAGAACAACTTATTTTAATGAATAAAGGACAAAAACAAAGACATAATTGATATTTTATACAAATGCCAGTAAGTACTCCAAAACCCTACTACATATAATAATCATTATCAATCAAAACCCTTTTAATAAATACATCAATGTCTGGAACAGATATGTAGAAGATAAATTAATTATCTGGACAAATACCTTCGACCACAATGGTGTAAGTGTGTTGTTTTCTTTTCTCATTTTCTTCTTCTGTTACTGTTCTTCGTTCATGAAATTCTTACATTTAGTCCGGTCCTTCGCTTCTTTTCATGTTTTCCCTCTTTCTTCTATTATTGTTTTCATTCTGCCATCCTATGTCTTTCTCGGTCTTCCTCTCCTTTTCATTTTGTTTGGCTATGCTTCCCACACTTTTTTCATTATTCTTTGGTTGTCCATTCTTTGAATATGTCCCCACCATCCGAGCTGTCGTTTTTCTATGTATTGTTGTATTGGCTCTATGTCTAGCTCTTCTCTTATATTTGTAATACTCTTTTGATTCTTCTTAGTACTTTCATTTCGCTTGCTTGTATTTTATTTTTTCCCGTTCTATCCAGCTTCCACGTTTCGCATCCCCATGTTAGTATTGGTCGGTATATTGTTTTTGTGCACTTTTATCTTTGTTTCTTAACTTATTTTGTTTTCTGTTTTTGATTGCCTGGAATAGTTTTTGAGTTTTTCTTATTCTGCTGTTTATTTCCGTCTTTTCATTTCCGTCTGCATTCAGTTCTACTCCCAGGAATTTGTATGTCTCTACTTGTTCAAGTTTTTTGTTGTCAATTTCTATTTGTATCTGCTCCTGTTTCCCTACTGCCATTTCTTTTGTTTCGTTTATGTTCAACTTCATTTTTTTTGCCTTTAGCTCTGTGTTCCATAAGTTTACTCTTTCTTGCAGCTGTTTAGGTCTTCTTGTTATTATTATTACATCATTTGCAAATGCTCCTTCCGATACTCCTATTTTTGCCATGTTTTTGTAGCCTACTATCAATTTCTTGTTGCTCTCTGGTGTGCATTTCTTTATTATGTCGTCTGTCTAATAATCAATTCAGATTCCGCATATTCCACCTGCCACGTTTATTATGCTTTCTTTGAGGTTTGTCCACATTTGTTCTAAATTTTCTGTTTTTGTTGCTTTTTGAGTTGTATTTTTTTGTAGTTCTCCCTCCATTTCTTCTTTGTATTCTGTTTGCGTATCTTCATTATCTATCTTATAGTCTTCTATTTTGGTGCATATCTTATCATAAATAAAAAAAAATTAAACTATAAGAACTTATTACTTTACCAGGAAGTACGAAAAACGAAACCTAATATAAATTAGCTATTGTTATAAAGGTGTCATTATTTTGATTTGTGGGTTTTGTTAATTTTGGTATCATGTGCACCTCGTAACCCTCTCATCCCTATATCCTTATCAAGAGCGACGTCCACTATCAATGTCTCCTTTCGGGCAATCTGCAGAAAAACCACTCGACTTGAGTAATGGATATTAATTCCAGGGACGTCCCGCAGGACTCGTTCGGCCCGCGATGGTTATTATAACCTGGGCCAGGCTCGTTATCGGGAACAATCGCCCCGGGACGTCGTTTACTTGACCTGGATGATGTCGGGGTGTATTTTGCACCGACTCCACGTCGACCCCTGTTAAATATCGCCCGTTGTTTCGTTTACAACTGGTAATGTGCGTATAACTTCCGTGGGCCTTAACGAAATTATATCTCTCCCCATCAGCGATAACCGCCCAGGCCCTTTAGGTAATTAGTTTATGCAAAAATGCAATTCCGTAAATTACGCAATTACATTACATATAACTGCATAGCCATGAATAGTTTTAATTTTAGTTGTAGTCGACTACAAATTTCGTTTGTTATAGACAAAATCATAACCTCTAATCATAAGAAACTTAATTCTTTGTGCCTCCGAAAAGCGTCGAACCATTTCGAAATTAACTTGTGACACGATGAATCGAACGAAACGTCAATCTGACTGTGAGTAGGTAATAATTTATTTCACATAATTGTACTAGATTGTTTTTCAGGTTAATCAATTTTGTTTTATTCCTATATTTAAAATCCAAGCCTGTTTTCCTAATTTTGTTTCAACTGACGTTGTTTTGAATGGTAACTAGATGCATTCTGCACATTGAAATAATAATTTAATAGTTTCACTTTAACGCACTTTTTCTCATTTTTTTTTTCAAATGTTACATAATAAAAATGTCATGTTGTTGAAAACATAATAAACAGTACTATCAAACTCAATAATAAAAAATATAGGTTGTCATTTTAAAAATATGGCTCTGACGTCATAACTTCAAAACGAAGAGAGATGGAAAATTGAAAATGGTCCCAAAATATTTGTTTGAAAAAAAATCAAGACCTGTTGAAGCGTTTTTCGAAAATTTACACAGGGAAAAAATAAAGCCACTTCTTAATACTTTATGTGCTCTATATACAGGGTGTCTACGCTAAACCGTTCGTTAAAAGTTTACGGGGTTGCCGTTGTACTAAAAATTTCAAAAAAATCCTCGTTATATTTTCAAGTTTATATCACTTCCGGTTCCACCGGAAGTAGCACCAACTTTCTTATTTTAAATGGAACACCCCATATATTATTATATTTTTGAATTCCACGCTTAAATTGGAACATATTTTGTAAGAACGTATGTACACTTATCTCTTCTAGTTTTCTAGAAAAAAAATGTTTTCTAAAATTTTGACCTTTAAAAGGTAGCCTGAAATCTGTCTATAACTTCTCTTAGGAATAAGATAAAATTATGAATTAAATTTCTAATTATAGATAGAGGATGCCTCTATGAGTGACATAATTATAAACTGTCAATTTTGATAATAAGTGTTCATAAAATGTCAATATCTAAGTGCCCTCTTAAATATCCTGTAATTCATTTTTTTTTAATGGAATGACCCATTTTTATTGCATAGCACGATAGGGAGAAAAATTTACTACAAAAAAGTATAATACAACCATACTCCTAAAGCAAGTATTTTTTGAAATATTTCGAGGATTACTTTTTCGTTGCATTTCTGCAGGGTATAATTGTGCATGTCACAAGTGCACTTTAGTAGGCATGTGATATGCTTTTGTTTTATCACCATTGTAATGCAACTGTCAAATAATTAAACTATTTAGAATAAAGTATTACAGAAATCAAAATCAACAAAATGAATCATTACACAAATCAACAAATTATCAATTTATTATTTTTGCATGGCAACTGTGATAGAATTGTTGTTCTGACATGTAGAGTATTCAATAAAACTTATCCACATTTGCCGCCGATGAATAAATCAATTCCCTGCTTAAATTGGAACATATTTTGTAAGAACGTATGTTAAGTGTACATACGTTACCAAGAAAAAAAAATAATTCTAAAAGTTTGACCTCTAAAAGGTAGCCTGAAATATGTCTACAACTTCTCTTAGGAATAAGATAAAATTATGAGTTATATTTCTAATTGTACCTAGAGGATACCTCTATGAGTAAAATATTTGGAAACTGTAAATTTTGATAATAAGTGATAATTGTGCATGCCATGTTTTTTCAAAATTATCTGTACTGAAGATTTATCAACGCCTAAATCCTCTTGAGCACAGCGGAAAGATGCTTGTGGATTAACTTGAAAATAGGCCGGCCGACACTATTTCTTGCACTTCCTCATTTTCCATAACTGGCTTTTGTCGATGTCTTATTGCATTCACTTGTCCAAATTAAACAACATTTGATTCCAATCTTCTAAATCTTGTTTTATTCATCGGCGGCAAATGTGGATAAGTTTTATTGAATACTCTACATGTTAGAGCAACAATTTTATCGCAGTTGCCATGTATAAAAAATAAATTGATAATTTGTTGATTTGTGTAATGATTCATTTTGTTCATTTTGATTTCTGTAATACTTTATTCTAAATGTTTTTATTATTTGACAGTTTGCATTACAATGGTGACAAAACAAAAACATATCACAAGCCTACTAAAGTGCACTTGTGACTTGCAAAATTATACCCTGCAGAAATGCGACGAAAAAGTAATCCTCGAAATATTTCAAAAAATACTTGCTTTAGGAGTATGGTTGTATTATACTTTTTTGTAGTAAATTTTTCTCCCTATCGTGCTATGCAATAAAAAATGGGTCATTCCACCAAAAAAAAAAATGAATTACAGGATATTTAAGAGGGCACTTAGATATTGACATTTTATGAATACTTATTATCAAAATTGACAGTTTCCAATTATGTCACTCATAGAGGTATCCTCTATCTATAATTAGAAATTTAATTCATAATTATATCTTATTCCTAAAAGAAGTTATAGACAGATTTCAGGCTACCTTTTAGAGGTCAAAATTTTAGAAAACATTTTTTTTCTTGAAAACTAGAAGAGATAAGTGTACATACGTTCTTACAAAATATGTTCCAATTTAAGCGAGGAATTCAAAAATATAATAATATATGGGGTGTTCCATTTAAAATAAGAAAGTTGGTGCTACTTCCGGTGGAACCGGAAGTGATAGAAACTTGAAAATATTTCACATGAGGATAACTGATTCAACCGCGCGACGACGATTTTTTTGAAATTTTTAGGACAACGGCAACCCCGTAAACTTTTAACGAACGGTTTAGCGTAGACACCCTGTATATATATATATAAAGATCTTTTCTTGTTTTTATTTTGTTTTATGTTTTCTTGACCTTACTACCTAGTTTTGGCTATATATTTTCCAGCCATCTTCTGCAAATTTCCAATTTGCCTATATTCCTACTTGTAATATTAATATTGTATAATATAATATTTATTTGTATAATGTACATTGTACAATAAATATTTTAAAAACATTCGGACATGAGCCAATTACATATTCCAGGAATGTCTGGCGAGGGTGCAATGCTTTACGCTGTAATTTATAATGTGATAAAAACGTTGCATGATAAACGAAAGCGAAATGAAAACAAGAAAAACGACTAGCCGACCATAATCCGGGGAGCACTACAGTAAATTTACTCGATGTAAAGTCGCGGTCTTCGAGAGACAATGTTTACACGACGTTAATTCCACCCCTGGAACGCTCAACAGTAATACCCGGAATTTATGACAATGACCCTCGGAAAATTCGTCCTGAAATTTTGTCTAGACTGCAGAATGCAAAGTATGTAAATGAAAGTTTATTAATTAGTGGCAGAAAGGACAGACTGTGCAACAGACTGCCGCAGTACAAATTTGAATTAGGTGTTGCTAGCACTTTCAGGTAATATGCAGTTGATTTATAACAACGAAATAGAATTTTGTGAATTAAATACGTACAACATAAAATAACAAATAATAGAATAAGCATATAGCCAAATTAAAATGGATTATGGCCAAATTGGCCATAAGCCAAATTAATAAATTAATTACATATTAAAAAGAGTTCTTCAATGCAATGCAACACAATTTAATTTATTTTTTTATCCTAAGCCATTGCCAAAACTTGCCATACTACTTCTTATAAACACTATTATAAACATTTCTTATAAACATTTATAAAACTTCAATGATAACGTAACATTCAATGAATTTTCGATCATTTTTCCCATAGTTCACATCATATTTAACAAAATTGTCTGGTATATTTGCCAATTTTTTGCAATTCCTTTATGCCAAAACATTATTTTTACCTAAATTTCAAGTATCCTAATAAAGTTTCAATTATTCTGCTTGAATTTCAATGTTAGCTGTCAAGTTTTCAATAATTGTTATTAAATTGTCGTTCATTTTCAACAAAACTTCGATCATTCTGCCATAATTTTAACAAACTACTGTTAAAATTTGAGTTACATTTATCAAAAATTCAATGATTATATCAACTTTGAGTGATTATAGTCAAAATTTCACTGGAAACTCTGCAATTGATGAAAATTTTATTGATAAACTGCTAATTTTCAAGTACGATTTTTCTCTATAACATAAAATAATTCTGCTAAAATTTCAATGATAACTCTTAAATTTTCAATTGTTTCTAATAAATTTCCAGTCCTGCATAACAAAATTTCTATTTTGCTGCTAAAATTTCATTAATTACTATCAAAATATTTCAGTTGTTCCGTAAATTTTTTAATTATTCCGCAAAACCTATTAATAATTCCTATTGAAATTTCAATGATTAGTGTATAATTTTCAATTATTTCTTCATAATATCAAATAGTTTATCAAAAATTCAATGATTATATCAACATTTGAGTAAGTATCGTCAAAACTTCACTGGAAAGTCTGAAGTTGTCAGCAAGTTTTATTGATAAACTGCTAATTTACAAGTATGATATTTCTCTATACTATAAAATAATTCTGCTAAAATTTTAATGATAACTGTTAAATTTTCAATTATTTCTACTAAAATTTCCAGTTGTGTTTAACAAAATTTCAATTATTCTGCTAAAATTTCAGTAATTAGTATCAACATATTTCAGTTGTTCCGCACAATTTTTAATTATTCCGCCAAACCTATTAATGATTCCTGTTGAAATTGCAATTATTAGTGTATAATTTTCAATAAAATTGTTCTTCATAAAATGAAATTTTTTTATCAAAGTTTGAATTGTTATTCAAATTATTATATAATTATTTACTTTCAAAATTTATATATAATTTATACAAAAATTCAATCATCATGTCAACAATTAAGTGGTTATCTCTAATATTTTGATGGCAACTCTGCAATTGTCTCTGTCAAAATTTTATTGATAAATTTGAAAATTTTGCTGTTTATCATAGTTTATCGGATAATCACTCAAATGTTCACATGTTCATTGAATTTATATTGATTTATTGATTTTATTGATAAACTGCAAAATTTTCAAGTATGATGTTTCTCTAATACCAAATAATTTTGCTTAAATTTAATAATAACTGTCAAATTTTCAATTATTTCTACTAAAATGTTCAGTTGTGTTTAACTAAATTTTAATGTTTCTAATAAAATTACTATAACTATACTGTACTAGTATAGTTATAATCTATCTAGTATAATAATACTGTACTAAATTAATTACTATTAAAATATTTCAGTTGTTCCGTAAAATTTTTAATTATTCCGCCAAACCCATTAGTGATTTCTGTTAAAATTGCAATGATAAGTGTATAATTTTCTTCATAATATCAAATAATTTTCTCAATTTTTGAATTATTTTATTAAAATATCTATGGTGCTAAGGAATTTTCCATGGTTGCTCCTAAATTGTTAGTCATACTTCAAACATCACAATTGGCAAAATTAGCAAAATTGACATCAAAATTGACAAAAGTTACATGAATATTGTCTTATTTTGCCAAAATTCATTCAAATTCAAAAATTCATTTATATTTGCTACCATTTCCACTATTTCGTCAACGTTTTAATGATTACCTATTCTCAATTTTTGAACTACCTTTTGTCAAAACTACAATTCGTTTTTAATTAAAATTTTCAATTTCTATTTAAAGTTTCAACATTTAAAAGAACTTTATATGAGGACAGATCTTAACGTTTACAACAATATTTAAAGTATACTGCCTAAATTTTAATTATTCTGCAAGAATTTCAATGATGAAAACCATAAGTAGGTTTGTTTCAATTAAATTAAATTAAATTTAATTAATTTTCAAATTAAATAAGTATTCGAGAAATTTCTAATTCAAAGTTGTAGCTTTAGTGGATTTTTTCGGGGACTGTCTTCAAATTTTGACGAACAATAATAATAATAATAATTCATTGAAACTTTGATAAAATCATTGTGAATTATAGCAGATCTCAGTTTGTTTGATTTATTTTCCGATTTTTGGCTACTTTTGAAAAATATTATGAATGTTTGTATGTTCTAATTGAAACTTGTAGCTTTAGTGGATTTTTTCGGGGACTGTCTTCAAATCTTGACGAACAATAATAATAATAATATCTCATTGAAACTTTGGTAAAATCATTGTGAATTATAGCAGATCTCAGTTTGTTTGAATTATTTTCCGATTTTTTGCTATTTTTGAAAAATATTTTGAATGTTCGTTTGTAACATCCTGTAATTTTCATAATAATTTGAATCAAATCTAGAGGAATATCATATTATATTATAGAGCAGTTTTTATATCATGTTTTTTAATACAATATTGAATTATATATATATATATATATATATATATATATATATAAACAATCTTTATTAGGCATTTTATTGAATTATTGAATTAAATATTAAATAAATATAATATAAATAATATTAAATTAAATTAAAATCATGTACTCTACTATTCATCAATTTTAGGAATTTTTGACGAGAATAATTTAAACTTCAATATTTTCTCATCATTTTGCTTTAATGTTAGCATTGAAATTTTAATACTGTATTGATGAATAATTGTAGTAATAATAATAATCAATTAAGCTTTGAATAATATCGTAAATAATCACCCAGTTTTAGTTTCTATATCATATTATACAAGTTTTTGTCACTTTTTTCAAATATTTTAAACGGTTACTTTATTTTGTTCAAATTTTTACTGAATTTTAAATAATAATATGTGGAATTATCATATGGTTTTTTATAATTATTTGTGAATATCGGCAATTTTGATTAAAAATGATTGCAATAATATTTAACTATTGAAAGTTAATGTAATTTATATATTAGTTTCGAAACTAACTAATCAGCAATTATGATTAAAATTTATTGCAATAATATTTATCTATTGAAAGTTAATGTAATTTATATCATAGTTTCGAAATTTTGGTCTTTTTCACGATTTTTATTATTTAAGGAAAATTTAATACAACATTAATTTTAACACTGCATTAATGTTGTATTAAAATTTCAATGAAAACCGTGAAAAAGACCAAAATTTGGAATCTATTACATAAATTAAATTAACTTTCAATAGTTAAATATCAATAGACAAATAAATTCTTGTAATATCTATCGATTTATTTTTTTATGTTTGACAGTTTTCTTTGAAATTTTAACATATTGTTGATAAGCTTTAAAGTTTCAATAAAATTGTAAAATAATTGCGAATGATGAGAATTTTTCTGTACTTAATGTTCATTAAATGATTAATAATATTAGTAATAACATTAATTTGTTAAACTTAACCATTTTTCTGTACTTAATGTTCATTAAATGATTAATAATATTAGTCATAATATTAATTTGTGAAACTTTACCAAGTGCTTTATTTATACTAATTTAAAGATGTTTCACCAAGTATTAACCACGAATTCATACAATCTGATTAATAATATCCGGACGAATTATAAAAAGCGTTTCATATAATATCATATTTTTCGAATTTTTGGCAATTTTCATTGATAATCATTATAATATTGATTAAATATTAAAAGTAATGATATTTCATGATATGTCATATGTATACAGAATTTTAACAAATTATTAAAAGTAACTAAAATTGGCAGTTCTTGGAATTATTTAAATTTATAATAATGTCACTTAAGTTTGAATATAATATCAATAATTATAAGTAATTTAAATTCATACGAGATACTTTTATTTTTTTATAAGTATACATATGTGATATACGGTTTATGTATACTTTTATAAAAACCTCCCTGTATATTGTCACAGCTATATTTCGTGCATTTTTCATTTTTGCATTTATTCCTTTTGTATAAATATCTCCATCAATTTCATTATATTCTCGTCTTTCGTTCTCAGTCCTTTTATTATAATCTTGTTTCTTTTCGTATCTCTCTCATAATTTTCCATTTTTTTCTTAATTTTCTCCTTTATTTTTTGCATTTCTGTTTTCTCCCGTTCCCATTTTTCTTCTATCTTTCTCATTTGATTTCGGATCTGTTTTAAATTGCCATGCGATTCATGCGGTTTTTATAAAAGTATACATAGGCGATATAATCCGTATGTATACTTTTATAAAAACCTCCCTGTATATTGTCTCCCCATTTTTCGTGTATTTCTCATTTTTGCATTTATTTTGAGTTCCTTTTGTATACATATCTCGCATCACTTTCATTACCTATATTCTCATCTTTCGTTCCTAGTTTTTTTGTTATTATATTGTTTCTTTTCTTCTGTGTTTCATAATTTTACAGTTTTGTTTTTAAATTTTCTTCATTCTTTTTTGCATTCCTGTTTTCTCTTGTTGCCATTTTTTTTCTTTCTTTCTTATTTCATATCTTCTTTCATTTCCCCGGCATATTTCTTCACATCCTTTTTCATCTCTTCGTTATTTTTATACTGTTTATAAAAACCTCCATGTATATTGTCTCCCCTATATTTCGTGCATTTCTCACCTTTGCATTTATTTTGAGTTCCTTTTGTATAAATATCTGCATTTATTTCATTATATTCGTATCTTTCGTTTTCAGTCCTTTTATTATGATCTTGTTGCTTTTCTTCTCTCACTCATCATTTTCCAATGTTTTCTCAATTTTCTCCATTCTTTCTTGCATTTCTGTTTTCTGCTGTTCCTCTTTCTCATCTCATCTTTCTCGTTTCAGTTCGGATCTGTGTTATATCTTCTTTCATCTCCCCGGATTTTTTTCTTCATATCTTCTTTTATCTCCTTGGTCTTTTTCTTCAAGACTTTCATGTCTTTCGTCATTATCGTCAATTCATCTGATTATATTCTTTCTTCTATTTCTTTTGTATAAATATCTCTATCTCTTAAATATCATAATCATAATCATAATCATAATCATTATGATTATGATTATGATCTTCATTTCTTCTCATTTTCTTTTTTTCTTTCTCATTGCATTACGCATCTATTTCATATCTTCTTTCATCTCCCCGGAAATTTTCTTCATATCTTCTATCATCTCCTCGGTCTCTTTCCTCAAGTCTTTCATGTCTTTCATCATTACCGTCATTTCCTCCATTTCTATCATATCCTCTCGGGTTCCCTTTGCTTCGTAGCTTCGTTACAGGTGGTTTTCACTGTTGCAATAGCTGTTCTTTCTTCCTGTATTTTTCTCTGCTCTGGTGATGTTAATACATTTTTACTTTGAGAAAATCTTCTCAAGGGGGGTCTCCAAGGGGTCTTCCCCTCTTCTTTTTCTCACGGTTCGTCTTCTTTGTTTTCTTGTGGCTTCCTTTTCTCTTCCTATTATATATTTCTATTCTTCTTCCGTTTTCTATCGTACAAAGTAAGTAAGACAAAATAAAAATTCGCGTCCACTAAGTATAAGTGCAGAGAATGAAAAGAAACTGAAATGCTTTCAGATGAGCGCACTTAATTATGAGTACGAATTAATATTCAATATTCAGTTTGAATTGGTGTGCAGTCATTCTTATGCCTAATGGGGTGCCTCTTCCTAGACGGTGCGTTTAATCTAATTATGGTGGAGAATTATGGCCGAATTTATTCCCTTTTGATCGTGGAAGGGTCCATCGCGGCTCCCTTTCAACGTTGAAATTTTTGATTTTATTAGCGCAGCCCCGATAACTCCAAAAGGGCAGTAATGAATAACATCCCGGGGTCCGACCCGGATCTTCGGCGACGCGCGCGCCCCCCTAGCAAATTGAATATTTCATAATCCCGGGGCAAAAAGCGGGCAATAAAATTTTAAGCCCGCGGAAAATGCGCGAACCGAAAGCGTTTTGTACGTGGAAAAAAAGGGGGCCCCCATAAATATTAAAGCTACTTGTTGTCCGCTATATTTCACGGATTTTTTACGGCAAGATATTCATATTAAATGGATCCACTTTGGCAACAAAACATAACGGGGTGTAAAAGAACCGCACGAGGGCGGTAATGTAACAAATGATGATGGATGGCAGTAAAGATTAACACGTTATATCAATCTTTTGTACCGGGGATTCTTACAACCCCATACACGTCTGGCGGAATATTGTTATCTGATGTGTGGTCCGCTATTTATTATACATTATTAAAATCTACGTCGGAAAAAGTGGAGATATGAGAAATAACTCCCCGGTCTGAATAACATTACAAAATGCCTATCCTAGAACCGTGCCACGCCAACTACGCGATAACTTCTGAACAAACGGGGCTTCGGTGGTACATTTTAAACGTCGCAGCTTAAATAAGTTCCGCAGCTGTAACTAATCAATTGATGCCGAAGTATTTCCAATTGAATTATAAGTAACGGTTATAAAGTTTTAAGCGCCGAAAATAAAAGGGCTAATGATAATCGCTTCAGCGCCAATCGCATTATACGGATTCAAGCGAAGTTTACAAACGGAACTCTTCGCTAATTAAGCATCTAAACACTGCCACTAAAAATTCGGCTTCATTAATCCAATCATTTGTAAATGCAAATCAATTGAACGGCGACGCCATTGAAATGCTAATAACCGTTCATCCCTTGCAGCAGATCGAACGCCCTCAAGGTAAACAGCGAAGGGGAGACGTATGAAACCGGAGACTACGCAGAACGTAAAAGGGTGCTTAGAAAAAACAAAACACGGTAACACGATATTCCCGCGGGGTTCTCAAAAGGCGCACTGAAGCATGTGGCGATGGTTATGGGCAGCTTGGGCAGGTCGTGATCGTGTGTTTACGCATTCGATTATTTAGGCGCGGATGGCAAACCCTTTTAATCTTTATGTATCGCTTTCAAGGAAGTCGGGTAACCTTAGAATCCCAAGCAGACGACATCAAAACGAAACAGTATACTTTTGATATCTCTAATTTATTCCAAACATGTATGTTGCTTCGTGGGTGAGGTAATACATTTATTTTTTTAGATGTAATAGCAAAAAACTGTCTGAAGTTTTTTCAGACAGTTTCAGACAGTTTTCAGACATTAATGTTCAGAATTTAAATATGGAAAAGTGTTTTGTAATTATATTTTTTTAGCGTACCTGCATCCAGTGCAGGATTTACGTATTAGCTACACAAGCTATAGGTTAGGGCCCCCACTTCTTGAGGTCACCCAAAAAACATGTCCGAGTGAGCAATTGTCATATACAGAGAGCGCATAAAGTATTAAGACCTGGCTTTATTTTTTCCCCTGTATAAATTTTCAAAAAACGCTTCAACAGGTCAAAATGAGTTTTTTTTCAAACAAATATTTTGAGACCACTTTCATTTTTCCATCTCTCTCCGTTTTGAAGTAATGACATCAGAGCCATTTTTTTAAATGGCACCCTATATTTTTTATTATTGATTTTAATAGTAAGTTTTACTACTTTTACTACTCCTAATTTTGTTTTAACTGACGTTGTTTTGAATGGTAACTAGATGCATTCTGCACATTGAAATAATAATTTAATAGTTTTACTTTAACGCACTTTTTCTCATTTTTTTTCAAATATTACATATTGAAAATGTCACGTTGTTAAAGTATTATCAAAATCAATAATAAAAAAATAAGTTTGTCATTTGAAAAAAATGGCTCTAACGTCATAACTTCAAAATGGAGAGAGATGAAAAAATGAAAATGGTCTCAAAATATTGGTTTGAAAAAGAATCATTTTCACCAGTTGAAGCATTTTTCAAAAATTTATACAGGGAAAAAATAAAGCCAGGTCTTAATACTTTATGCGCTCTCATGTATATCTCTGTATATCTCTGTATATCTTACTATTAACAATAAATAGTATTAATATTGATACGATAGTTTTTTTTTTAATATTAGTAGTGAAGAGAACCATCAAAACACATATGATCACATAAAAGGCAAATATCTCAAGAATTACGCATTGAATATTTATCAATATTGATACATAACATATACATTTATAGCTTACTATTAATAATAAATAGTATTAGTATTGATAGGATTGTTTTTATATTATTAGTAATAAATTAACAAGAATACTTACAAACTACCAAAAAACACATGATCATACTAAAAAACAATTATCTCAAAAATTACGCATTAAATATTAATAAAACATGATAAATGATATAAAATATATCATTTACTACCCACAATAAATAATATTAATATTGATACGGTATTTTTCTTTTAATTATTAATAATAAATAAACAGCAATACGTCCAAAGTACCAAAAAACACATGTTCGGACTAAAAAGCAATTATCTCAAACATCACGTATTAAATATTAATAAAACATGATAAATGATATAAACATATATCATTTACTACCCACAATAAATAGTATTATTATTGAAACGGTAGTTTTTATTTTAAATATCAGTAATGAAGAAACATCAATACTTCCAAACTACCGAAAAACACACGATCGCACTAAAAAAAAAAAAACTCAAGAATCACGCATTGAATATTTATGAAAATTGCTACATGACGTAAAAATATATATCTTACTAATAACAATAAATAGTATTAATATTGATACAAGGTTTTTTTTTAATATTAGTAATGAAGAAACATTAATACTTCCAAACCATCAAAGCATACATGATCACATAAAAGGCAAATATCTCAAGAATTAAGCATTGAATTTTCATCAATATAGATACATAACATATAAATTTATAGCTTACTGTTAATAATAAATAGTATTAGTAACATCAATACTTCAAATCACAAAAAAATAACCATACGATTTTTTTAAGTTTTTTTTAAAATTATTAGTAATATATAAACAGCAATACTTCCAAATCACCAAAAAGCACATGATTACAGTAAACGGCAATTATCTCAAAAATCAAACATTAAATATTAATAAAACATGATAAATGATATAAAAATATATCATTTACTTCCCATGATAAATAGCATTAATATTGATACGGTAGTTTTATTTTAGATATCAGTATAAAGAAACATAAATACTTCCAAACTACCGAAAAACACATAACCACACTAAAACGAAAATATCTCAAGAATCACGCATTAAATATTTATGAAAATTGCTATATGAAATACAAATATATATCTTACTATTAACAATAAATAGTATTAATATTGATACGATAGTTTTTTTTTAATATTAGTAATGAAGAAACATCAATACTTCCAAACCATCTCATCTCAAGAATCTCAAGAATCACACATTGAATTCTAGACAAAATTTATACTTGACATATAAATTACTATTCTAAATAAATAGTATTAATATTGATACATTAGCTTTTGATTTATTAGTAATGAAGTAACATCAATACTTAAAAGCACAAAAAAGAAACTAACAATTACACTAAAAAACAAATATTTTTATAATCACACATTCAATATTAACAAAAATTGATACATGAACTACAAATATATCACTTAATATCGGCAATAAATACTATTGATATTGACACGGCAGTTTCTAAGATATCAATAATGAACGAACGTCTATACTTTGAAACTGAAAAATTTCAATAATCTGTTTCTTCACTGTGGTAGTTTTTCATGGAAAATTGCTACAAATTTAATATTCCATGGCTCCACTTATAATACTTCAAATAAGTTTGGGGACTCCAAGTTTATGTTTATACTTGAAATCGGGCACACGTTATATACATGAACACCGACACTCATTCTGTTGTATTTTATTAATTAGCCTAATTAAATATTTCGAGTAATTTATGTACCTTAAAAAATATACTTGAAAGAAGATACAATGCCATAAATATTGTGTTCGTGCATGGTTCTGTTATTTATAGTATAAATAAGGTGCACTAATGAAGTCATCGAAATGATCGCTTCAGGTGCACAAGTGATTTATGCTGCCTGGTGCACTCGCTTTGCGCCTGCAGCAATCAACGAATGAAGGATCGAGATGGCTTCCTTATTGTTTATAATGCGTCCGAGACAAAGCCAAAAGGCGTTCGATTAACATTCTTAGGGGCAAAGCGCCATCGCCATAAGACTTTACAATCCTTTTATTCTGGCGTGCAAACATAAACCGGGATCAAATTAAGATTCTTTAACTTTTAATTAAAAGCATTATTTCATCGGGTCGTTGGAGCCGAGGAATTATGGCCTGTTTGTTCGTTGGATACGATTAGGTAAGTGAAATGGCGCGCTGTTAATTTGCCCGTTTTGTGCGCGTCCATTGTTCTCCATTGCGGAGGACATCAGCCGGGGGATTATTTCGCTAGACAATCGCGCTGTTACCAATTTATCTCAATAACCAGACGAATGCGGTAATTATTAGTCTGTTTATCCCCGCCGAAAATTGCTGCGGCCGTGTTTAAGCCGCGCGTTAAAATTCCGACCTCCCTTGGGGGGTTGTTTTACATGGAGGGGATCATGTCTAGAATGTCATCCGGTGGATATTTTTTAAGGAAATGTGTCGCGAGCATTGCGGCTCCGATGACAGCTTATCTGATGTAGCGGAAAATTTCGGAATGACATTTTTCTTTTCAACAGCAGACACACTTACGGCTTTCTCGAGTAGGGGCTTTAAAGAGGGACGGACGGATCTCGTTTGATTTTATAGTGGATGAGTGAAAACCGGACGTCGACCGGAAGAGGAATTTTAAGGAGAAACTCTTACGAGAGAGATACAGATTTTCTATTATTAAAAAATGATTTTCCACATGCGCGCATTCGCTTAATACTCAACCGAGGGACCGTTTCTAATAACCCAACTGTAATCGATTTTGTATTGATGACAAATACAGGGTAGCCCATTTTAATCAATCCACACAAATCACTCCGAATGTATTTTCGATAGCGAAAATTGACCATAATAAAAGTTGTATGGCTACAAGGGGGACATCTGATTATGACCTTTAACTTAACCTTAACATAACCTTCAGATTTTTATAGTTTTCGGTATTTTCCTAAATGTTCAACGACGTCCAGTACCTGGACGTCTTATACGTAATATTTTAAAATATTAAAATATGTCCAATAAATTAGGGTACGATTAAAAAAGAAACAAAGGAACAATTGGAGTATAGAAACTCCAATTGTGTTTTTTTAATATGTCCAATTTTTAAAATTTTCATAAATATTAGGGAAAGACCGACAGTCCGTTAAAGTCGACTAAAAAGATTGTAGTTATTTTTTTACTATTATTCGAGCCTATAATTATAACACTATTGGGGCTATTTTACTAAGACGGTTTAGGTAGATAGCCTAATAAATAATGAACCTACTATTACTTATATTCGGGAAAGCTCCAAAATTATTTCAGAAAATTCAAAAAGAGTTTCATATTTATTCTAAAATGTGCTGAACATTCCAGAAAATACAACAAAATCGTTAGCAGTATCTAGATTATCCTCTAATATTTTCAAAATATTCCAAAAATTCCATTAAATTTCGGAAATTTTGAAAAAAAAAACAATTGGAGTATAGAAACTTTCATATTCTTTTGAAATTTCATACATATTCGGGAATGCCGGACAGATTGTGGTTTTTTGTTTGTTTTTTCTAATTTTTTAATTTCCATAAATAGTTGGGAAAAGGCAGTTTAGGTCAATAGCCTAATAAAGATTTTACTGTTACTATTATTCAGAGCCCTTCAAATATTTCAATTTTTTTATTTTTTATTTATTTATTTAACAGAAAAAATACTCCATTTTTACATATATTACAAGTAATTGATAAAGTGTACATATCACTACTACTAGAACACTAATTTAACTAAAATAATTTATAATAAGGAGACCAATAACCAAAGATATATCTGTGATGGGTGGGAAAAACAGTATAAGTCAAGAATTAGCATTTTAAGGAAGCGTCGACTTATACCTTTTTTCCCTCCAATAATCGTAGCATTTAGAGTTGTACTAAAACTGCCAACCTATTTAATAGCTAACTGTTCAGCTATTCAGCTTAACTGAATAATGTGACATATACTATTTCAAACCCAATGTACAGCATCACTTTCTGAAATATAATTTGACTTAAACTCATTTTCCCAAATTTTCGACTTATACTGTTTTTCCCACCCATCACAGAAAAATAGTAAACCACACCTAACACAGACATTTCCTCAATACATCCCGTTTCAATATTTGAAAAGGCTTAGCCAAATCAAAACTGGGCAATCGGTTCAACTTATTAACCTTATGAAATTCATTCAGATTTTCATGTTTATTGGAAAATATGTTGAACATTAAATACAACAGAATCGTAAGCAGAATCTAGATTATCCTCGAATATTTTCAAAATATTCCAAAAATTCCATTAAATTTCGAAAATTTCAAAAAAAAACAATTGGAGAGTAGAAACTCTCATAATCTTTTGAAATTTTCATAAATATTCGGAAAAGCCGGACAGTTTGTTAAAGTCGATTGACTAATAAAGATTTTAGGTACTGTTACTTATTTACTTTTATTCAGGAAATCTTCAGAAATATTTCAGAAAATTCAATAACTCTTTCATGTTTATTGGAAAAAAGGCTGAATATTCACTATGTATTTTTTTTAACTTGTGACAAATCATATCAGCCCCAGGGCTGCTACATGAATAAACAAATTATTATTATTATATTATAGAAAATACAACAAAATCGTTCAAGATTATTCCCAAATATTGTCAAAATATTAAAAACTAATCTAAACTAAATCTAATAAATTTTGGAAAATTAAAAACAAAAGAATTGGTGTGTAGAACCTCTCATATTCTTTTGATATATTAATAAATAATCGGAAAATGCGGACAGACCATTTAGGTCGATAGACTAATAAAGATTGTACTGGTACTATTATTCGGGAAAGCTCCACAAATATTACAGAAAATTCAATATGTATTTCATGCTTCTTGGAAAATGTGCTGAATATTCTAGAAAAAACATCGTTAGCAGTAGCCAGATTTTTGTAAATTTTTGTATGCAAAATATAAAAATCTTGAATAATGGAAACTGTACTGTATATTCTAGAAAATACAACAAAGTCGTTAGCAGTGAGAAGATTATCCCCGAATATATTCAAAAAATTCTAATTAATTTTGGAAAAATAAGAATAAAAAACAATTGTAGTGTGGAACCTCTCATATTCTTTTAAAATATTCATAAGTATTCGGGGAATCCGGACAGACCGTTTAGGTCGATAGTTGAGAATATGGCAGATTTTAACAGTTGCAGTTGAGAATATGGCAGAGTTTGACAGTTGAAGTTGAGCATATGGCAGATTTTAACAGTTGTAGTTGAGAATATGGCAGAATTTGACAGTTGCAGTTGAGAATATGGCAGTTTTTGATATTTGCAGTTGAGCCAATGGCAGATTTTGACAGTTACAGTTGAGAATATGGCAGATTTTGACAGTTGCAGTCGAAAATATGGCAGATTTTGACAGTTTTGGTTGAGAATAATGCAGTTTTTGGCGGTTACAGTAAAGAATATGGCGGATTTTGACTGTTCAGTTGAGAATATGGCAGTTTTTGACAATTGCAGTTGAGAATATGGCAGATTTTGACAGTTACAGTGGATATGGCAGAGTTAAACAGTTTTTGACAATGGCAGTTCAGCATATGGCAGATTTTGATAGTTGCAGTTGAGAATATGGCAGAATTTGACAGTTGCAGTTGAGAATATGGCAGAGTTGGACAGTTCCAGTTGAGAATATGGCAGTTTTTTACAATTGCAGTTGCGCATATTGCAGATTTTGACAGTTACAGTTGAGAATATGGCAGATTTTGACAATTTCAGTTGAGCATATGGCAGATTTTAACAGTTGTAGTTGAGAATATGGCAGAATTTGACAGTTGCAGTTGAGAATATGGCAGTTTTTGACATTTGCAGTTGAGCCAATGGCAGATTTTGACAGTTACAGTTGAAAATATGGCAGATTTTGACAGTTGCAGTCGAAAATATGGCAGATTTTGACAGTTTCGGTTGAGAATAATGCAGTTTTTGGCGGATACAGTAAAGAATATGGCGGATTTTGACTGTTCAGTTGAGAATATGGCAGTTTTTGACAATTGCAGTTGAGAATATGGCAGATTTTGACAGTTACAGTGGATATGGCAGAGTTAAACAGTTTTTGACAATGGCAGTTCAGCATATGGCAGATTTTGACAGTTGCAGTTGAGAATATGGCAGAATTTGACAGTTGCAGTTGAGAATATGGCAGAGTTGGACAGTTCCAGTTGAGAATATGGCAGTTTTTTACAATTGCAGTTACGCATATAGCAGATTTTGACAGTTACAGTTGAGAATATGGCAGATTTTGACAATTTCAGTTGAGCATATGGCAGATTTTAACAGTTGTAGTTGAGAATATGGCAGAATTTGACAGTTGCAGTTGAGAATATGGCAGATTTTGACAATTGCAGTTGAGCAAATGGCAGATTTTAACAGTTGCAGCTGCGCATATGGCAGATTTTGACAGTTACAGTTGAGAATATGGCAGATTTTGACAGTTGCAGTGGAGAATATTGCATATTTTGACAGTTTCAGTTGAAAATATTTCAGATTTTAACATATTCAGTTGAGAATAATGCAGTTTTTGACAGTTACAGTTGAGAATATGGCAGTTTTTTACAGTTACAGTTGAGAATATGGCGGATTTTGACCGTTGCAGTTGAGAATATGACAGGTTTTAACAGTTGCAAATGAGAATATTGCAGAATTTGACAGTTGCAGTTGAGAATATGGCAGTTTTTGACAATTGCAGTTGAGAATATGGCAGATTTTGACAGTGCTTAGCTATTTCGAAAATATTCTCAAAATTCTAGTAAACTTCTTGACAATGTATCTTAATCAAACACTTGGTTTAAGTTTCACTATATAAACTAAGTATATATCATTTAGCATACTTGTCATGACTAAAGTACAACATCTGACATGAGACATGAGAAATTTTGAAAATATAAAAAAAAACAATTGAAGTGTAGAACCTTCCATATGCTTTTGAAATTTTCATAAGTATTTGGGAAATCCGGACAGACGTTTAGGTCGATAGACTAATAAAGATTGTACTGTTACTATTATTCGGTAAAGCTCCACAAATATTTGAGGAAATTCAACATGTTTTTTATGTTTTTTTGGAAAATATGCTGAATATTCTAGAAACTACATCGTTAGCAGTACTCAGATTTTTATAAATTTTTGTATGAAAAATATAAAAATCTTGAATAATGGAAACAGTGCTGAATATTCTGGAAAATACAACAAAATCGTTAGCAGTGAGAAGATTATCCCCGAATATATTCAAAATATTCAAAAAATTCTAATTAATTTAGGAAAAATAAGAAAAAAAAAAACAATTGTAGTGTAGAACCTCTCATATTCTTATGAAATATTCATAAGTATTCGGGAGAGCCGAACAGACCTTTTAGGTCGATAGACTAATATTGATATACAACATATACAACTATACAACAAATCGTCAGCAGTCCCAAGATTATCCCCGAATATATTCAAAATATTCAAAAAATATAATAAATTTTGGAACAATAAAAAAAACAATTGGAGTGTAGAACCTCTCATATTCTTTTGATATATTCATCAGTATTCAGGAAATCCGGACAGACCGTTTAGGTCGATAGACGAATAAAGATTGTACAGTTAATATTATTCGGGAAAGCTCCACAAATATTTCAGGAAATTCATTAAATATTTCATGTTTCTTGGAAAATATGCTGAATATTTTAGAAAAAAACATCATTAGCAGTACCCAGATTTTTATAAATTTTCAGTCTGAAAAATATAAATATTTTAAATAATGACAACTGTGCTTAGCTATTTCGAAAATATTCTCAAAATTCTTGTAAACTTCTTGACAATGTATCTTAATCAAACACATGGTTGAAGTTTCACTATATAAACTAAGTCTATATCATTTAGCATACTTGTCATGACTAAAGTACAACATCTGACATGAGACATGAGAAATGTTGAAATAATAAAAAAAAACAATTGGAGTGTAGAACCTTCCATATGCCTTTGAAATTTTCATAAGTATTCGGGAAAGCCGAACAGACGTTTAGGTCGATAGACTAATAAAGATTGTACTGGTACTATAATTCGGGAAAGTTCCAAAAATATTTCAGGAAATTCAATAAGTTCTTTCATGTTTCTTGGGAAACATGCTGAATATTTTAGAAAAAACATCGTTAGCAGCACTCAGATTTTTATAAATTTTCAGTCTGATAAATATAAATATTTTGAATAATGGAAAATTCTCAAAATTCTAGTAAAGTTCTTGACAATGTATAACTGTATGTAAGGTAAATCAAACACTTGGCTGAAGTTCCACTATATAAACTAAATCTATATCATTTAGCATACTTGTCAAGACTTTAGTACAACATCTAACATGAGCTTCAATATCTCAACATTTATTATAAATGTATATTATGTATAATTACACTTGTTTTGTTTCATATATTTTATCAGTTTCCTGTCACAAGTTTTCTGTTTCAACATATTAGCAAGGATAGTATTAATCTCAATATTTATTCCTCTTCTTGTTCTTGTTCTTGTAAGACTGATCATCAGTTGATGATCAGTTTTCACAGATGAAAACTGATCGTCATCTAATGATCAGTTTTCATCTGCCTGATTTTTTGTAGTAATAATAAAATTACATTATTACTACCTAAAATTCTTAGTGCCGCCTGTTCACATGTCTCTTAACTCGTATGTCAGTTGACTACTATAGGTATACCGTTTATGTGGATAGATGTTTACCTACGTTGAATATATTATTGGTTTGGTGTTTCTGCAAGATTAATAAAATGTGTTCAAATATGACAAAGTCTTGCGAATTCTCTGGGGCGAATGCAGGAGAGGTTTTTGCAGCTTGGCCTGTGAAATACCCTTCCGGTTTTACTGCATGAGAATGTGATAAGCGCATGTTCGGGAATATTATGCTTTTGCTCGGCCACCGTGAGGCTGTCTGAAATTGTTCTGCGAATAAATGAAAGCTCGCACTGCTGCAAATCTTCCGGTCTTAAGAAAACTTTGTTCGCAGATGCAAGACCGAAAAGCCCCACAATGATATTTACTTGCATGTGTCCTCGATGAGATTACGTGGGAGTGGCGCCCGCAGACAGGATAATCCCCCGTTTTCTTTCGTGTGCGACGGGCGTTCATTACGAGTATGTAGGTCATGTAAATGCACGTCGGCGTGTATTTACCAGACGTTTCGTACTCCTACACACCACCCTCACCGACTGGTACGTGAATAATAAAACTCGTCAGAAATCGCACTCCCTCTCCCTCTGTGCCTCCTGAATATTTCATGCGGGCATTTTCGTGTCAATTTAGGGGCTCTTTTTACACTTTTTCAACCCTGCCTCCGACGCACTTCCGACGCTTCTCCTCGGCGAGACGTTTTAATTACCAGCCCTTATGTGATGAATTACTTGCAAACAATACCTTGCAATAACCATAACTAGTAAACGTTTTAGTAACCTAAGTTTCCCTTATTTCTTTGTGAAAGATTTGGTGTGTAACATCTTGTAAATAGACTTATCATTAAAAATCATTCGATTTGCAATTAAATAAAAAAATTAGCCTACATGATGAAAATTGCTAATGAGTCCAATAATGGTTCCTTTCGAAATGTGAGGAAATAACTGGTAAATCTGACATGAAATGGTGTACGAAAGTTGATTAGTTTTGGATTTAGTAATATTAAATGAAACTATATTTTTCTTAGAAAAACAAAATGATAATTTTCCAAAACATTCCTAAAATATTGTACGAAAGTTACAACAAATCTGCAAAAGATAAAATAAAAAAAAATTAAATGAAATCAATAAATCAATCAATATAATCAAAAAATAAATAAAATTTTTAAAAAAATCAAAGCGAACAAACTAAACCTTCAATAAAGTTTTAGGGTAGCAATTTAAAATGTATCATGATTTTCAGATACAAATTATTGCAATTATAAAGGTAGAGTAAGCACTTTTCACATATTCAATAGATGAACTCTCATGCATTCTCAAGAGCATACAAAATATCCTGTATATCGCGCATTTGTAGTGAAATGTGAAAAAAGTGTACCTATAACACAATTTTTTTAGATTTTTTTTTAAATTATGTATAAAAAATTCAAAATATCAGTAAAACAGCCATAGCATGCTCTAGGAAAGTTGATAAGTATTTGATTCATCATTACTAAATGAAATGATAATTTTTGAAACATTTTATGATAATTTTCTACAAATTAGAGGAAGTTTTCAAAATATTCCTCTCGACATTCTATGGACACGTATTGTAATGTATTTATTTTCTTGTATCTTTAAATCATTTTATACAAACAGTATTATAATTATTCGAAATGGGCGCTACTGAGTTTTAGAGACAATAAAGAAATACGTCTGTCGTAATGTAATGCATTGAAAGAAAATTCAAAATCTGTCATATTCCTCAACTGTACCTGTCAAAATCTGCCATATTCTCAACTGCAACTTTAAAGATCTGCAATATTCTCAACTGTAAGTGTTAAAAACTGCATTATTCTCAACTAAAACAGTTAAAATCTGCCATATTTTCAACCGAAACTGTCAAAATCTGCCTTATCCACTGCAACTGTCAAAATCTGCCATATTCTCAACTGTAAATGTCAAAATCTGCCATATGCTCAACTGCAACTGTCAAATTCTGCCATATTCTCAACTGCAACTGTTAAAATCTGCCATATTCTCAACTGCAACATTAAAAATCCGCCATATTCTCAACTGCAACTGTAAAAATCTGCCATATTCTGAACTATAACTGTTAAAAACTGCATTATTCTCAACTGAAACAGTCAAAATCTGCCATATTTTCAACTAAAACTGTCAAATGCTGCCATATTCTCCACTGCAACTGTCAAAATCAGCCAAATTCTCAACTGTAACTGTCAAATTCTCCATATGCTCAACTGCAATTGTCGAAAACTGCCATATTCTCAACTGCAACTGTCAAATTCTGCCATACTCTCAACTGCAACTGTTAAAATCTGCCATATTCTCATCTAAAACTATCAAAATCTGCCATATGCTCAACTGCAATTGTTAAAAACTGCCATATTCTCAACTGCAACTGTCAAATTCTGCCATATTATCAACTGTTACTGTTAAAACCTGCCATATGCTCAACTGGAATTTTCAAAAACTGCCATATTCTCAACTGAAACTGTCAAATTCTGCCATAATATCAACTGCAACTGTTAAAATCTGCCATATTCTCAACTGCAACTGTAAAAATCTGCCTTATTCTCAACTGCAACTGTAAAAATCTGCCATATTCTGATTTGTTACTGTTAAAAACTAAATTATTCTCAACTGAAACTGCCAAAATCTGCCATATTTTCAACTGAAACTGTCAAAATCTGCCATATTCTCCACTACAACTGTCAAGATCTGCCATATTCTCAACTGTAACTGTCAAAATCTGCCATATTCTCAACTGTAATTGTCAAAAACTGCCATACTCTCAACTGCAACTGTTAAAATCTGCCATATTCTAAACTGCAACAGTCAAAATCCGACATATTCTCATCTGCAACTGTAAAAATCTGCTATATTCTCAACTGTAACTGTCAAAAACTGAATAATTCTCATTTAAAACTGTCAAAATCAGCCATATTTCCAACTTAAACTGTGAAAATCTGCCATATCTACTGTAACAGTCAAAATCTGCCATATTCTTAACTGTAACTGTAAAAATCTGCCATATTCTGAACTGTGACTGTTAAAAACTGCATTGTTCTCAACTGCAACAGTCAAAATCCGCCATATTCTCAACTGCAACTGTAAAAATCTGCCATATTCTCAATTGTAACTGTCATAAACTGCATTATTCTTAACTGAAACTGTCAAAATCTGCCATATTTTGAACAGAAACTGTAAAAATCTGCCATATTCTCCACTGAAACTGTCAAAACTGCTATATTCCCAACTGTAACTGTCAAAATCTGCCATATGCTCAACTGCAATTGCCAAAATCTGCTATATTCTCAACTGTAGCTGTCAAAATCTGCCATATGCTCAACTGTTACTGTTAAAATCTGCCATATGCTCAACTGTAATTGTCAAAATCTGCCATTTTCTCAACTGTAACTGTCAAAATCTGCCATATGCTCAACTGAAACTGTCAAAATCCGCTATATTCTCTATTGCAACTGTAAAAATCTGTCATATTCTAAACTGTAACTATAAAAATCTGCCATATTCTCAACTATAACTGTCAAAATCTGCCATATTGTCAACTATAACTGTCAAAATCTGCCATTAGCTCAACTGCAAGTGTCAAAAACTGCCATATTCTCAACTGCAACTGCCAAATTCTGCCACACTCTCAACTGCAACTGTTAAAATCTGCCATATTCTCAACTGCAACAGTAAAAATCCCACATATTCTCAACTGCAACTGTAAAAATCTGCCATATTCTCAACTGTAACTGTTAAAAACTGCATTATTCTCAACTGAAACTGTCAAAATCTGCCATATTTTCAACTGAAACTGTCAAAATCTGTCATATCCACTGCAACTGTCAAAATCTGCCATATTCTCTACTGTAACTGTCAAAATATGCCATATGCTCAACTGCAATTGTCAAAAACTGCCATAATCTCAACTGCAACTCTCAAATTCTGAAATATTCTCAACTGCAACTGTTAAAATCTGCCATATGCTCAACTGGAATTGTAAAAATCTGTCATATTCTCAATTGTAACAGTCAAAATCTGCTATATGCTCAACTGCAATTGTTAAAATTTGCCATATTCTCAACTGCAACTGTCAAATTCTGCCATATTCTCAACTGCAACTGTAAAAATCTGCCGTATTCTTAACTGTAACTATCAAAAACTGCATTATTCTCAACTGAAACTGTCAAAATCTGCCATATTTTCAACTGAAACTGTCAAAATCTGCCATATCCACTGCAACTGTCAAAATCTGCCATATTCTCAACTGTAACTGTCAAAATATGCCATATGCTCAACTGCAATTGTCAAAAACTGCCATAATCTCAACTGCAACTCTCAAATTCTGAAATATTCTCAACTGCAACTGTTAAAATCTGCCATATGCTCAACTGGAATTGTCAAAATCTGTCATATTCTTAACTGTAACAGTCAAAATCTGCTATATGCTCAACTGCAATTGTTAAAATTTGCCATATTCTCAACTGCAACTGTCAAATTCTGCCATATTCTCAACTGCAACTGTAAAAATCTGCCGTATTCTTAACTGTAACTATCAAAAACTGCATTATTCTCAACTGAAACTGTCAAAATCTGCCATATTTTGAACCTAAACTGTCAAAATCTCCCATATTCTCCACTAAAACTGTCAAACCTGCTATATTCTCAACTGCAACTACCAAAATCTGCCATATGCTCAACTGCAATTGTCAAAAACGGCCATATTCTCAACTGCAACTGTCAAATTCTGCCATATTCTCAACTGCAACTGTTAAAATCTGCTATATTCTCAACAGCAACAGTCAAAATCCGCCATAATATCAACTGTAACTGCAAAATATGTACAGCATTCAGCATACAGCATTAAGTTTTTAATTTTTTTAATTCGAACTGTCGAAATTCGAAATATTTTCCAACATAACTCTTCCTATAAGTTAAAAATTTCAATCGAAATTGAGATAGATTGTTAAGATTTCTTAAATTTTCGAATGCATTCGTTAAAATCCGTTATTTGTTACATATACATTGCTAAATTTTCAACTCGGCTTTGGATGATATCATATTTGCAAACAATTATAGATTACAAGTATTGATCATTATTATCTGTATCTTAATGATTCATAATAATAAATACAGATCAATTATAGATTGATAAAATGTAAGGGTGGGTGAGCAGGCATAAGTATAATTATCCACCATTTTAATCTGACAGCAATCATCATCATTATATTTTAAAAATGTAATGAATAATTAATGAATAAATGATTAATGAATATTATTAATAACAATAATATATTTAAAAACAATTACATATCAAGTATTGATCATTATTAGTGTAAAATTGTTAACAGGAAATTACTATTAAAAATATATGTTTCTACATAAAAACCTTATTTTATTGCAGAAACGAGCCAACTGCAATATTTTCATTTTTTTTTTTATAATATAGGGAGTAATATTATTTAATTACAGGCATTAAAAATCGTAATACCACAACAAAATTAGGAAATTACCATTAAAAATATATGTTTCTACATAAAAACCTTATTTTATTGCAGAAACAGTCAACTGCAATAATTTCAATTTTTTTTTTTTTACAATGAAGGGAGTAATTTTATTTAATTACAGGCATCAATTCGGGAAGATGTTAACTAATACCAGAAATATTTTCAGGCGAAATTCTGTTTAAATATGCAAGATGTAATGTTTTTCTTCGTTTCCCAACAATTTGAAAAGGTGCGCTTGGAAAGTTTCTGAAATAAACGATTCAATTATTACCACCAAGTGCAGGGCCAATTATTTTTTTAAATTATTCTGGCATGGCCAATCTTTGTGAGAAATGTGTGGAATCTCAATGTATTCAATTGTCATGTATTGTATTTTATTTTGGTGTATCTTTAAATCATTTAATTAATAATTAATAATTATAATAATAATAATTTAAATCAAACAGTATTATTTATTATTAATCAAAATTGGCGCCACTGAGTTTTAGAGACAATAGAAAAATACGTTTGTCGTAATGTAATGCATTAAAGACATGTGCTGAGGATTTTATTTTTTATTTAATCAATAGTATTATAGAACTTTTTTTATCATTTCACCATTTCTTTGCCTTTGGAAATCCTTTTGCCTCCAACGCACTTCTGACGCCTCCTCTCAGCGAGACGTTTTAATTACCGGTAACCGACTAGACGTAGGCATTAGTAGTGCGTTTAATTTGTCTTCTCCGACTAAATGTGTCGCGCCTGACAAGGATGAATACATAACGCAGGTGCACACTCCCGTATTAATAGTGTACACGACACGGTCCATCGTTCAAGCCGTTCCAAGGTGCAACTGGCTCGCCTCTTCTACAATTCTTCATTATAACTAATTTGAAGTGGCCTGATGAATATCCACTCTATAATTAGCGCTCATTGTTGATTATACTTGAAACAAGTGATGCGACACAGGTCCCATTTTTTTTCTTTTTTCAATTGTTTGCATCCACTCCAAGCCATTTATGTATAAAAGTTGATCAATTAATTGGAAAATTGAACTCCCGTGATACACAAAATCGCGCATTACCGAGATTAACGCACAAAAGCATATTAATTAGTACTTCTCCGCCTAATTATTTCATTATGCAAATGACGTCTCCCACGCGCACGTCCACGTCTCAAAAGTTTCGCGTTCTCAACTCTGCAAGCCTTTTGTGCGGTGGTCTGCGCCTCCTCGGCTGCAGCGCGGAGTTTTTGTTGTGACTTTAAGGAGCTTCATTAACGGTTTCAGGGACGAAATAATGAATGCAATTACCGATGCAGGCTAAATTTAAATAGTTCCTCGCCGGCGACGGAAAGGGGCCTTAATTTGAAACTGTAATTAAATCATTCCGGGGTGCGCACGAAGAATTCCGCAGCCCCGGCTCGAAAATTTTTAGTCAATTCAATGGCAAATTAGGGGATTTGTAATTATCCGTGGCGAGATTGGAGATCTAATTTAAAGACCGCTCACTCAGAAACAAATCAAAATGAAACTTATGCAATAGCCTTGTAGGTTACAACATTTGTAAGTCTGATGAACACGTTAGTTTAATATGCCCAATGCCCATAGCAATAGCATTGTCACAACGTAGCATCGCGTAAGAAATCTATGAATCAGTTTTTAAGAATCATATACGTACGAATCGAAATAATATATGTATTCCAAGTTGAAACTAAAAAAAAACCTTTGTACCCATATGTTTTTAATCCCTAAATGAAATGAGTCTTCCTTGCAAGTCTTTTTAAATGCACTGGCATACAAGGTTTTGGACTGGAACAACCAAATAGTGTTTTTAAGGTAATTTAGTGCGCTGAATTCGAATCTATAACTGTTTTTTCTATTCTATCACGTCAGGTTTGCGAGATATAAAATATCACTGTTTTCAAATGTTTTTAATAAAAAATCGTTAATTTATTCAAAAATGAATGAATTTTCAAAAGTAAATGGCAGTGTTTGAACATCGTTTGTATTTATCTGGGCCAGTTTCACGTATGAACAACTTCTGAACGGTTAAAGCGAATTGCAAAAACAAAACGGATTTATAAAGCCCAAAAAAGTGCAAATTCAAATATGTAAATTTATACAGGGAGTGCTATTTAAAAAAACTAGGTCCAAGGCTGAACTGAAATAATGGAACACCCTGTACATGGCAAAATAATTTTACAAACTGCACTTTGGCCTCTAGTTTACAGTGCCGTTTGGTTCATTTCGATATCATTAACGGTGTAGGTGTAATGGAGCCTGCCCATCTTATTGACTCACCCTGTATAGCTATTGAATAAAAAATATTTTAAAAAAACATCTAAAAAATAGAATATTTCAGTAATTCTGTCATGTCTTAATGTTTACTGTCTTAATGATCAAAAAGTTCCAATTACTTTTAGTAAACTTAGGATTTGATATCAAGATTTAAATGATATTTCGAATTATCAAAATTTCAAATATTTGTACTATTTGTTATTTTACGTCTGTGTAAAAATTCCAATTACTTTTAGTAAACTTAGGTTTTTACCAAGATTTTAAATTATTTTTCCATTTATCAAAATTTCACATAATTGTACTAAAATGTTATTCATTTTTATCTCAAATGATGTGATGTATTTTTAATTGCTTCTAACCTGCTGTAATAGTTCATACCAAATTTACAATTATTTTTGTCAACATAGCTATTACTGTAACGTAGATATTTCAATAATTACTGTCAAATTTTCAAGTTTCTATGTGAAAATTTCAATTTTTTATAATTAAATTGTATCCTTTTATCCTCCTATTAAAGTAATCCTTTGAAAAATGGTTGAAAAGTCCGAAAAACTATGCTAGGAGACTAAAAAAATATATACTGGGTGTAAAATTTTAAGTAATGCAGCTAAATAATTATTAAACTATATTTTAATATTATATGTACTATTATTTTAAATTTGACTTGCATAAATGCTTTATGTATAGTAACACCAATAAATGATTATTATTAGTAGTAACAATATTTTATTGGCTATCGATTATTCCGCCTAAGATTATTATTATTATTATTAAATACCTCGAACACTAATAATGCTAGAGAAAAATGCTTCCGATAAAATAAAAAAAAATCAAGATGTTAAATTTAATTTTACAAGAAAATAAATATTATGTTGGGGGGAAACTTAGGCAGTACTTAACAAGTAGAAATATATTGAATCAGATTCTGGACTAAAATAGGTTAGTCCCTTTAAAAAGTCAAAATTCATCTTCAAAACTGTCATATTTCAAAATGTAAATACGTACAGAAATATGCCGTATCAGATTCAGGAATAAAAAATAACCTTGTCATTTAAAAACTAAAATATGATCTTGAAAACTGTCATATTTCAAAAAGGAAATACGTGCAGAAACATGTTGAATCAGATTCAGGAATAAAAAAACCTTGCCATTTAAAACATCAAAATTGATCTTCAAAACTGTCGTATATTTCAAAAAGTAAATACGTGCAGAAATATGCCGAATTAGATTCAGGAAAAAAAAACCTTGCCATTTAGAAAGTCAAAATTGATCTTCAAAACTGTCATATCTCGAAAAGTATATACGGGCAGAAACACGTTGAATCAGATTCAGGAATAAAAAAACCTTGTCATTTAAAACGTCAAAATTGATCTACAAAACTGTCATTTTTCAAAAAGTAAATACGTGCAGAACATGCTGAATCTGATTCAGGAATAAAAAAACTTTGCCATTTAAAAAGTCAAAAGTAATCTTCAAAACTGTCATATTTCAAAACATATATACGTGCAGAAACATGCTGAATCAGATTCAGGAATAAAAATAACCTTGCCATTTAAATACTAAAAATTGATCTTGAAAACTGTCATATTTCAAAAAGTAAATACGTGCCAAAAATGCTGAATCAGATTCAGGAATAACAAAAAATGGTATTTACAAAGTAAAATTGATCATCAAAACTGTTACATTTCAATGAGTAAATACATGCAGAACCATGCTGAACCAGATTCAGGAATTTGGGCAGAAAAACCATGCTATTTAAAAAGTAAAAATTGATTTTCAAAACTGTCATATTTCAAAAAGTATATACGTTCATCTTGCCATCATTGCCTCCTTGAAATGCTACAACTCTTATCTGAAGCACCTTTCTCTAGAATTCTTACTTTTCGAGATATTAAGTTGTATTACTTATCAATTTTCTTTTAAAAATGATAGGATATTCTTTCAAATAAAGTGACAAACAACCTTGGCATTTGAAAAGTAAAAATTGACTTTCAAAACTGTCATATTTCAAAAAGTAAATACCTACGTGCAGAAACACACTGAATCAGATTCAGGAATAAAAGAAACCTTACCATTTAAAAAGTCAAAATTGATCTTCAAAACTGTCATATTTCGAAATTTAAAATCGTGCAGAAACATGCTTAATCAGATTCAGGAATTAAAAAAGGTTGCCATTTAAACAATAAAAATTGACAGTCAAAACTGTCATATTTAAAAAATTAAATACGTGCAGAAATATTCTGAATCAGATTCAATAATAAAAATGCCATTTAAAAACTAAAATTTGACCTTGAAAATGTCATATTTCAAAAAGTAAATACGTACAGAAAAATGTCCGACCAAGGCCGCAAATGTTTAACTCATTCTGTCAAATACAACAATAAATACGTGTTTTGGGCTGTGAAATGTTCAATTTTCTTATATTTTGTCAACATTTAAATTCACCTGTATATATATATATATATATATATATATATATATATATATATATATATATATATATATATATATATATATATAGATATATATATATATATAGCTGTTGAATAAAAAATATTTTAAAAAAACATGAAAAAAAAATAGAATATTTCAGTAATTCTGTCATGTCTCAATGTTTACCGTCTTAATGATAAAAAAATCCAATTACTTTTAGTAAACTTAGGATTTGTTATCAAGATTTAAATGATTATTCCAATTATCAAAATTTCAAATATTTGTACCAAAATTTTAGTTATTTTACGTCTGTTTAAAAATTCCAATTATTTTTAGTAACCTTAGGTTTTTTACCAAGTTTTTAATTGATTTTTCCAATTATCAAAGTTTCAAATAATTGTACTAAAATTTTATTCATTTTTATTTCAAATGATGTGATGTGTTCATAGTGATAGTATATACCAAATTTTCAATTGTTTTTGTCAAAAATTCTATTACTGTAACGTAGATATTTTTTAAAATATTTACTGTCAAATGTTCAAGTTTTTATGTCAAAATTTCAATTCAATTTTATGTCAAAAAAGCCTTGCCAGTTAAAAAATCAAAATTTATTTTCAAATCTGTCATATTTCAAAAATTAAATAGTTGCAGAAATCTGCTGAATCAAATTCAGGAAAAAAAACCTTACCATTTAAAAACTAAAAATTGATCTTGAAAGCTGTCATATTTCAAAATGTAAATACGTGCAGAAACATTCTGAGTCGAATTCAGTAATAAAAAAACCTTGCCATTTAAAAAGTCAAAACTGTGATAGTTCAAAAAGGAAATACGTTCATCTGATTGCCTCCTTGATATGCTACAACTCTTATCTGAAGCACCTTCTCTAGAATTTTTAGTTTTCGTGATAATTAGTTGCATTACTTATCGACTTTCTTTAAAAATGACAAGATATTCTTTGAAATAAAGTGACGAACGAAGCAATGTACATCTTTCGTGGAATTCAAAAGAATGCGAAAATTATCACCGACAAGTATTTTAGCAATTTCTGAAAAATAATCAAATGTTCAAGACATTACTGAATATTTAATGGTTACAATACAATTTTGATTGGAACATTTAAATGTGAAAAACCTATACAAGGTGGTCACTTTTACAACGCTCGCCATTAGGATCTATTAAACGAAAATATATACAAAGTTGGTCAAATGGAATAAAAGTTTCTCATTTTTGTGCCTTTCAATATACTGAAACGAAATTCGGGATATCTTGCACAGTTCCTGAAATATCGCTGAAAAACTGAAAAAGTGCATTTTCCTTTTCCTTTTATAACTTCGTTACTTTTGAAGGAAATTTTACGAAACTTGGCACGCAAACACAATAACGAAATCAGCAGAAACATATTTTATAAAATTTATATAAATTGCCAAAAACAAATACGGAAAATTTCACGAATTCGGAATCAATGTATACAAAAAATTAGTCCTGAATATTCAAATTAATTTTATGTTTGCAATTTACAGAAATACTAATAATATTCAATTGAAGATTGTTTACAAATATTAAGGAGGTACTACTTCAAAAGTGAGAAATTCAAAAGTGCATTTTCCTTTTCCTTTTATAACTTTTTTACTTTTGATGGAATAACAAATTACCATTATGACATTTCTTCATACAAATAAATTAACTTCTGAGTAATTTTATTTTGTATTAAGTGCAAAAAAGAAGATAATATCGTTGATTAGTAAAAATGGCAAGATATTATCCTCAACATGAAAAAATTGTACAATCCTATGTAAGGAATTACAGAAATGTGACAGTCACATCTAGAATTTATGGTGAATTGTATCCCGAAAGAAGACAGCCAACAACTTTTCGGCGTTTGTCAAATCGTATAAAATGTCAGATTACCCATGTGTTAATACATGGTTGAAATCGGAATTTTTCACTTTTTTAATTCTAAGAAATTCAATATGGCGGCCATAAGAAAATCAAAAGTTGACTATGAACATTTGGGCATCTAGTTGGCGTAGAAAATGTTTGGCAATCATCAGAAAGCTCACGTCGAAAAATGTAAGAGTGCCAAGTTTCGTAAAATTTTCTTCAAAAGTAAAAAAAGTTATAAAAGGAAAAGGAAAGTGCACTTTTTCGGTTTTTCAGCGATATTTCAGGAACTGTGCAAGATATCGCGCATTTATTTTCAGAATAATAAAAGGCATGAAAATAATAAACTTTTCTCCCATTTGACCAACTCTGTATGTATTTTTGTTTAATAGATCCTAATGGTGGGCGTCGTAAAAGTGACCACCCTATATATCATGACGCCTCATCTGAGCATTCGTGGAATTCAAAATAATGCGTAAATTATCACCGATTAGTATTTTAGCAATTTCTGAAAAATAATCAATTGTTGAAGACAATACTGAATATTTAATGGTTACAATACTTTTATTTTGATTGGAACATTTAAATATGCAGAACCTAAATTAAGACGCCTTATCTCAGCTATGCGGATATTAAACGGTACTTTCCGGAGTTTTTGCAGGCAGCGTTCGGTTAGCACAGTAAAAAGTATTGTGTTTTGCCTTTATCCCATACCAATTCAAGCGACGACTTTATTCAAACGTAAATACTTTTCACAATAAACGTTTTTTCAATTTCTAAATGGTACACTACGAACACAATGTGAACAGAATAAAAATGTAATGTATTAAAATTATTGTGCTATAACACAATAATTATGAAAAATTAGATGGACATCTTTTTCTGTCCATATTGTGTTCGTATTAGTACACCATTTAGAAATCGAAAAACGATTATTATAATACACATTAATCTTAATACATTACATTTTTTTTCTATTTATATTGTGTTCTTATAAGTATACCATTTCGAAATCGAAAAACGAAAAACTTTATATAAATTTGCTTCACTACAATTTATAAACAATTTAAATGAATGCATTTTATTGAAATCAATTTATCTGAAATCACGCATTGTTGGGGGAAAATTATATAAGAATATAAATAAGATTCACGATTAAGCGTTCAGTTAAAAAGCCAGGAAATTATTTCGAGCTATAAATTATAAGAGGAAAAAGTAGTAATTAGTCATGAGATATGGAGGTGCAGATTTCAGTTGGAATATAAGAAATTGGTAGCGAAAAAATTATTTTTTTGCTTGTGGGCGCATTTATTATCCCCGGCCGGGGTTAATTAATGCCCAATAAAAAATATTCAGTTCTCCAAATTTATCATCGGCGACATTTACTCTCTCTCCCGTTTTCAATTTCACTTCGATAATTATCCGCCTGATTAATGGACGTATCCTTTCTTGTTGCGCAGGAGGGCGTAGTTTATTAATTTTCATAAAAATGTCAAAGCAGTTTCATTTTTGCCACACAAGAGGGGAGAAAATTAATAACTCATTGCTTATTAAACGTCCGAAATTAAGTGCCCGTATAATTTCCGCCCCAATCTGTGGATTTTGACGATGTTTATTTTTATATTTTTTTGGGGGCAATGTTTCCTGATATCCGCGCTGTAGGTAAGTGGTGGTAATTTAACGTTGTTGCCGTCGGTGGTGAAGGGAAAAAAGATATAAACGTTGTATAAAAAGGGCATTATGCCACTTAAGGCACCGCGCGTTAGCAGCGAGCGCTGTGTACTCGAGCATCCCGCAGGAGAGAAAGGAGGTGGACGTGTTCCCGACAGGGCGGCTATGAGAAATGCTCTCCGGCTTGCCTGGAATGCCCCTCTTAGTTTCGCGGCCCATTTACCTTCTAACCTCTGCCATCGCTCATGCTGCGCTCGCTCCTTTATAATTGACTCCCGCTAGCATTCATCACGTATCTCTTATGAAACATGCATAGCGCCGGGATATTGCGGGATCATCATTGCTGCCGGATGCACTGCCCGTTTATTTTTCATTTCACAAGTGCCGCTCGAACCGAAGCTGTGCTCCAATAAACAGCGCAAACTTTAAACATCATCCAGGGCAATGGCGCGCTGTTGCTGGTGATCCTTTGAAAACTTCAAAGTACTAATCGCCCTCGTACATTACTTCTCTGCAATATTTTTCATGTACGTGAGCGTGATAACTGAAACACTCCTTATGCTGGAGTTAACAGTTGCACTGGACTTCAAACGACCCAAACAAAAAGCGTGAGTGTTTCTCAACCTTTTTTTTTAACATGGCCCACTACGAAATATTTCCCCACCCCCAAAACAAAAAACATTACGCTATATTTATAATTCAAAACTAATTTATCGTGTACGAATTTCAAACAAAATTTTCTTGACCCGGCGCCTTCACCATCTATAAATAATAAAAATTTAGGTATAATAATTTCAAATTTAAAAAAACGAATGACTTACCAATATATTTAGCAAATTAATCAGGTAATGAGGATGCCCAATTAGTTTTCCGCGAATTATACATTTTTTTTAAGAATTACGTCGACATAATTCTACATAATTAAACATAACAAAAGAATCACAACATTCTCAGACTGTTTCCATTTCGTCATATTTTACTTGCCTAAGGACACTCTATGCACTGTGACCTAATTGCAGCATATAACGAATTTGTCCTGAAAATGAAAACTAAACTGAATGCTGCAATCTACGGAAATAAGTAATAATATTCAAATGAATAATTTTTATAAATTTAGGTACTACTATAACTTGGTTAAGTTTCACAAATTTTTAACTTTTTAACTCTACAAATGTTTCGGTGTTTTGTGCTTTGTTTATACTAATGTAAATATGTCACCGATTCATACAATCTAATTATTAGGTACTACTTCAGAAGTACCAAGTGGTTTCAAAATTTTGACATAACAGTAAATTCAAAAAACCTAACCATTATGTAACCTAGGAAATGAAAGACGAGAAAAATGATGCAGACAAATATACATAATATGTATAATATATAATAAGTATATACGAAACTTTCAGCAATTTTAAAAACACATGATGAGTTTGAGAAAATTACACAGTATTTCATAAAGATTTCAGAAATTTCCAAAATGTAAGGAAATTAAAAAAAAAATAAAAACGTACAGTCAAAATATCAATGTCAATAAATAAAAACACTAAAATGTAAAGTTGACAGGTTTTGTGAGTTGTGGTATAAAATCTGGCAGATTACAACACATATATCTATCTATATTTGTCAGTTGTAGTTGAAAATTTAATAGATGTTAGAGTTAGAAATTTTACTGTTTTTGACACGTGTGGTTAAACAATAGGCAGTCTTTGGCAGTTAGAGTTGAAATTTTGACAGTTTTAGCAGGTGCAGTTGATCATTTGGTAGGTTTTGATAGTTGTCATTGAAAATTTTACACTTCTTGAATGATGCAGTTGCAGTTACAGTTGAAAAGTTGTAGATGCAGTAAACAATGTATCAAGTTTCGACTGTTTTAGATGAAAATTTGGTACGAAAGTTGAAATTGAAAATTATATACTTTTTAAGCGTAGTATACATTTTGGCAGGGTATGGGCGTTGGAATTGAAAATGTTACAGTTGACAATTGCAGTAAAAATTTGACATGTTTAGACGGTGAAAGTTGAAAATTTCGCGATTTGTAACAGTTGGCTTTTAACAGATACCGATTAAAATATTCAAATCATACAGTTAAAATATCAATTTCAAGAGATACAAACTCCTAAATGAATAATTGATGGATTTTGTAACTTGCAGTAAAAAATCTGGTAGAGTTTAGTAGTTGGAGTTGAAAGTTTGACGGTTTTTATCAGATACAGTTTAAAATATTGAAAACGAACAGTCAAAATATCAATATCAAGAGATTAAAATTCCAGAAGGAAAAATTGATAGGTTTGGTGGATTGTACTATAAAATCTATCAGACTTTAGCAGCTGAAGTTGAAAATTTGACGGTTTTTAACAAGTGCAGTTAAAAATTTGACAAGTCTTGATAATTGAAGTTGAAAATTTGACGGTTTTTAACAAGTGGAGTTAAAAATTGGACAAGTCTTGATAATTGAAGTTGAAAATTTGACGGTTTTTAATGGATACAGTTTAAAATCTTTAAAAGGGATAGTCAAAATATTAATATCAAGAGATAAAATCCCCAAAATGAAACATTGATACATGTGTGAGTTGAAGTATAGAATCTGGCAGATTTCAGCAGTTCGAGTTGAAAATTTGATGGTTTTCAACAAATATAGATAAAAATTTAACAAATTTTGACAGTTAAAATTGATAAGTTGACGGTTTTTAACAGATATAGTTTAAAATATTCAAAATGTACAGTCAAAATATCATGTCAAGAGATATAAATTTCAGAAGGTCCAATTTTCAACTGCATTTTTCAAAAACTGTAATATATTTAACATCAACTGCCCAAATCTGAAAGTTACCTGTCAATATTTGAGATCCAAGTGTGAAAATATATTAAATTTTGAAAGGGACTGTCAAATTTCTAAGTGTAAGTCTACAAACCTAAAATATTTTTTTTGCAAAAGTACAGTTCGAACTCAACAAGAACAGTTAAAAATTTGATAAATTTTGACAGATAAAATTGTAAATTTGACGGTTTTTATTATTTAAAAATTAAAAACGTACAGTCAAAATATCAATATGAAGAGAAAAAACTCCAGACTGAATAATTGAAAGATTTTGTAAGTTACAGTATAACATCTGGCAGAGTTTAGCAGTTGAAGTTGAAAATTTGACGGTTTTCAACAGATACAATTTAACATATTCAAAACGTATAGTAATACTATCAATACCAAAAGATATATACACCAGAATAAAATATTGAGATTTGGTAAGTTGTGATATAAAATCAGGTAGATTTTAGCAGTTAGAGTAGAAAATTTGATGTTTTTCAACAAGTATAGTTAAAAATTTGACAAATTTTGGCAGTTAGAATTGAAAATTTGGCGGTTTTTAACAGATACTGTTTAAAATATTCAAAATGTACAGTTAAAATACCAATACCAAGGGATGCAAATTCCAGAATGAAAAATTGACAGGTTTTGTGACTTGTACTATAAAATCTGACGGAGTTTAGCAGTTTGAGTTAAATATTTAACGGTTTTTAACAAGTACACTTAAAAATTTGACACAATTTAATAGTTGAAATTGAAATTTTGACGGGTTTTAACAAATACAGTCTAAACTATTCAAACTGAACAGTCAAAATATTAATGTCAAGAGATAAAATTCCAGAATGAATAATTGAGAGGTTTTGTGAGATGTACTATAAAATCTGGAGTTTAGAAGCTGAAGTTGAAAATTTGACGGTTTTTAACAAGTGCAGTTGAAAATTTTAAAAGTCTTGAGTGTTGAAGTTGAAAATTAGACGGTTTTTAACAAATACAGTTAAAAATCTTTAAAACGTATAGTGAAAATATCAATATCAAGAGATAAAAACTCCAGAATGAAAAATTGACACATTTTGTGAGTTGTAGGATAAAATCTGACAGATGTTATGAGTTAGAGCCAAAAGTTTGACGGTTTTCAACAAGTACAGTTAAAAAATTGACAAATTTTGACAGTTAAAATTGATAATTTTACGGTTTTTAACAGATATAGTTTAAAATATTAAAAATACACAGTCAAAATATCATGTCAAGAGATAAAAATTCCAAAATATCCAATATTCAACTGCATTTTTCAAAATATGACAACTTTTCAACATCAAGTGCCCAAATCTAATAGTTATCTGTCAATATTTGAGGTTCAAGTGTGAAAATATATTAAATTTTGAAAGGGACTGTGAAATTTCCAAGAATAACTCCAACCAAAAAAAAAATTGTAAATGTCTAAATCCTATTCTATATTGGCCGAAACAGCTTCAATCTGTATTTTTTTTTCAATGCAACTGGTGAAATCTGTCATATATTTCTGTCAAATTATCAATATCAAAAAATACAAAACTCCAGAATGAAAAATAGACAGATTTTCTAACTTGAAGTATAAAATCTGACAGAGTTTTGCAGTTGGAGTTGAAAAATTTACGAATTTTTACAAGTACAATTACAAATTTGACTAACTTTGGCAGTTAAAATTGAAAATTTGGCGGTTTTTACACATACAGTTACAATTAACAGATACAATTTAAAGTATTCAAAATGTACAGTCATAATATCAATATCAAGAGATAAAATCTGTAGAATGAAAACTTGACAGGTTTTGTAAGTTGTAGTATAAAATCTGTCAGATTTTAGCAGTTAAAGTTGAAAATTTGACGGTTTTTAACAAGTACAGTTAAAAATTTGACGAATTTTGGCAGTTAAAAATAAAAATTTGACGGTTTTAACAGGTGCAATTTAAGATATTGAAAACGTACAGTCAAAATATCAATATCAACAGACAAAAACTCCAGAATGAATTATTAACAGATTGTGTTAGTTATAATATAAAATCTGACACAATTAAGCAGTTGGATTTGAAACATTTAAGGTTTTCAACAGATACAGTTTAAAATATTCAATACGCAGAGTAAAACTATCAATATCAAAAGATACACACACTAGAATAAAATATTGACAGGTTTTATTAACAGAATTTTACAAGTACAGTTATATATTTGACAAATTTTGGCAGTTAAAATTGAAAATTTGGCGGTTTTTACACAAACAGTTACAATTATTAGATACAGTTTAAAGTATTCAAAATGTACAGTTAAAATATCAATATCAAGAGATCAAAATTCCAGAAGGAAAAATTGATACGTGTTGTGGGTTGTACTTTAAAATCTATCAGAGTATAGCAGTTGAATTTGGAAAGTTGACAGTTTTCAACAAGCACAGTTAAAAATTTGACAAATTTTGGGAGTAAAAATTGAAAATTTTACGGTTTTTAACAGATACAGTTTAAAATATTCAAAATATACAGTCACAATATTAATATCAGGAGATAAAAAGTCGAGAATGCAAAATTGACAGATTTTGTGGTTTGTTGTATCAAAGCAAGAAAATTTGACGGTTTTTAATAAGTACACTTAAATATTTGACAAATTTTGACCGTCAAATTTGAAAATCTGACGGTTTTTAACAGATACAGTTTAAAATATTTAAAATGTACACTCAAAATATCAATATCAATAGATACTATCTCTCGAATGAAAACTTTTTGTAAGTTTTGTAAGTTAAGAAGGTTTTGTAAGCTGTAGTGTAAAATTTGGCGGAGTTTAGCAGTTAGAGGTGAAAATTTGACGGTTTTTAACAGATACAGTTTAATATATTCAAAACGTACAGTAAAACTATCAATATCAGGAGATGAATACTTCAGAATGAATAAAAGAAAAATTTTGTAAGTTGTAGTATAAAATCTGGTAGAGTGTAACAGTTAGAGTTGAATATTTGAAGGTTTTTAACAAATACAGTTTATTGTAGTTTTTTATTTAGCATGTTTTGATAGTTGCAATTGAAAACTTTACACTTTTTGAGATTCGTAGTGCAATATCATGTTGATTTTGGCCGTTTGAGTTGAAAATTTGAGTTTATGACAGTTGCCGTTAAAATTTTGTCAGGTTTTGACAATTTCCGTTGAATATTTTGCAAATTTTTACAGTTAAAGTTGAAAATTTTACGATTTTTGACATTCATAGGTAGAAATTAAACGGTTTCTGACAGAAACACATACATAACACAGATATAGCCATTTTGGACAGTTATGGTTTAATATTTGGCATGTTTTGATACTTGCAATAGAAAATATGACACTTTTTGAGAGTTGTATAAAATTTGGCAGAGTTTAGCAATTAGAGTTTAAAATGTGATACTTTGAGTTATAGTATAAAATTTGGCATAGTTTAGAAAAGTTAAGAGCTGAAAATTGAGAGTTTTTAACTAGTATAAAATATGGCATAGTTTAGAAAAGTTAAGAGCTAAAAATTGAGAGTTTTTAACATTTAAAGTTAATAATTTTATAAGTTTTGACATAAAATGTTGAAAATTTTACGGAATTTTACGGTTACAATTGAAAAGTTTACTGTTTTTTACAGTTAAAGCTAAAAAATTTACGGTTTTTGATGGAAACCTAAGTATATTGAGTTGTGTTAATGTGTCCGTAATTTGTTGCATATACTCGTATTTATTGCTGGTTTGTCTGGCTTTCTTTAAGTGTTTTCTATAGAGCTGTACTCAGCTTCATTTTATACAGGGTCCTGCAACAGTGCGCCGGGCTTGCCTAGCGCTTTTACCGTGAGAGATAGAAAAAAATGTTTCAGACAAAAAGTTTTTGGTATAAAATCTTTATCCCGTGTAATTATTTTCAAATAGACAGGGTGTCCCAATTTTGCTGTATAACAAAAACAAACATTTTTTTTTAAATAGAACACCCTGTATTTATTCAAGTGACATGATGACATTGTTCAACCTCTACATTGTTGTCCATTTAGTTTTGGATTATGTTACAGTATTACCAGTGTTACCAGTGTTACCAGTGTTACCAATGTTACCAATTTACAGTTTATTTCTCCAAATATCATGCATAAGCAAGCTCAACTTAAAAAAAGCGTGGCGACCTCATTTTTTGAAGGTAAGAATAAGTTTTAGCAATAATCTTAGTGTGGTTAATAAGCACCCTTTTTAAGATAAGAAATTTGAATTTAGTAATACAGGGTGTCCAGAAAAAAATGCGAAACTTTGCACATTTGAAAGAGGTATAACCCCCAAAAGAGGTATAATGTCTCAATTTGCCCTTGTAACAGATTATAAGTTTTGTGTTAGTATTAAGAACTGACGGTACTATATATGTGTATATTTGACTTGTGTAAAACTTATAATGTTACTTACCACCAATAAATACTACTATACTACTAGTACAGTTTAATTCTAGTAACTACTAATAGTACTAATACTAGTAACTACTAGTAGTTATAGTTGAAAATTTGGAAGATTTTTACAATTTGAGTTGAAAGTTTTGCGGTTTATGACAGTTAAACCTGAAAATTTGACGGGTTTTTGACAGAAACACATGCACAAGATATTTATTCATTTTTGGCAGTTATAGTTAAAATCTGGCAGAGTTTAACTGTTTGAGATGAAAATGTGACCCTTGTGGCAGCTAAAAATTTTATACGTTTTGACAATACAAAACCAGTATGTGTCATTACAGTCTAATTAATTATATCCAAGCAGAGAAAAAACGAATGAAGTAGTTGCCTTATACACTCCTTCAGGTGTATGTAGCTTGCTGAAATTTGATTATAATGTTAAAATTATGTTGTTGATTGTTAGAGGGTTTCATCTACTAGGTATATTTTTCTTCTTTTTGAATAGTTTTATGTCTTTTATTACAGTCACCATATTTTAAATCATAAAATTCCCCAAATTGCAACACCGAAATTTTCATCACTTCAGATTTTGACGCCTAATCCTAAGAAATGTTAACGGAAAATGGTTAAACTTACGTTTTTATTGATGAAGATCCACTAGGATCACATCACAGCAGGATCGAATTGACATTGTTATCAGATAAGTCTGTATCAATGTTGATATCTTCCCTATCTTCTGGCGGAGTGTTGCATATATATATATTACCACTTCTTTGAAGCAATCAATAAGCTTACAAAAATGAACATGAAATGCAGCGAAGGTTATTTTTGTGAAAAATATAAAGAAACATATATTTTGTAAAAATGTATATGTTAAGTAATATAAAAATAAAACGGTTCTTCAATTATCCTATAACGTACGTATAATTTGAAGGCTGTGTGGGTTATTAGCATATAAAAGATGGACCTGTTAACAGTGCAAGCAAGCCGTGGATAATTAAAAACAGTTTTTATTATATGTACGTGCAAAGCCATTCGATTCATATTAATATATGTTAATTAACATTGTGGTCGTGTAATAACTTAATATACATAGGGGGATACTTAATGGCATATATGGCGGATGTGTTAAGTATTTAGGCATATCCTGTCATGTTGCCCATCTCTTGAGCCAGTGTAATAAAAATTAGACATTAATGGCTCCATTCAACTAATATAAATCTTCGTAAGCAGACGTCATGCCAGTAAAAACCCTACAGACACACGGCGAGAGAGGCAATCGACATTTTACGGCCGCATTTTATAAGCTGATAAATGGTGTAATTAAATTTCGAATTTTTGGAAAGGGTTATGATTAGGTGGAAGGTAACTTTTCAACTTGTCACTGGCGCTCGATAAATTATATTAACGTCACCGCCGGCGATGCGTCCGGACAGTTTAATGGGCGATTTCGGCCGAGGGGTGGAAGCCGGTGGCGGCACGTGATAAAAAATGTCCTGTCAGATTAGGCCCCGTGTTCGCGTTCATCTCTGCCGCAGAGGAACGGGGGGCCCTTGAACTGAATTAAAGCAGGTGCCGAAGACACTCACCAGAAGCACGAACACACACACACAGTGGATGGCGATAAATTCGTCCGGCTATTTACGCGATGAGAAACTCACCAGAAGTCCACACAAAGAAAAAGAACGGCTGAAACTAATGTTAACAAGGGACGCGAACCACTGTTTGTGATCTAAACGCGTCTTGACAGCCCAGCACTATGGTTATTATCCAGCATAATCACTATGTACATTGGATGTGTATGCAATCCACACTAATAATAGATGTCTTCTTATGCATGAACGGGCAGGGTAACTGATTTATGGATACAGCCATAAATTTGACTGTCTCTGTGTTTGATTTTATCAGAGAATACATAATTCCCACTTATTTGTTGTCTTAACTGGCAATTAGATTTAAGATAATGTCATAAGATAGATGATGTAACCATTAAATGTCAATTATGGTGAGAATATGCCATTTCAATTGAAATGTCAAAAACGTGGAAGTTTTTAATTAATAAGTTGAAAAAAGTGTTTCATCTTAATATCTAATCAATATCTAATCAAATCATATTATCAAATTAATTATATCTACATGCCGATTTTCTGGCATTCACTGAACATTGGCATTGTAACTTCCAAATCAAATGTAGTTTTATTAAACACCATACTCTTATCTAACGTTTGTCGAGAATATCAAACGACTAGGAGTATCTGCCATTTTTGAAAAACTGTTTGTTATAAATGTGTGATAGCTTAATAAAGACTTTATTTTATTCCGTTATGAAAACACAAACCTTACATCAATTTCTGACGTTATGAAGTGTCAAATTTTTCATAACTGTCACGCATTAGTTATGTAATGTTGTTGTGTAAAGACATTACATAACTGCAGTTCCCACCAAGCTTCAAACTTTTTGTAGGCTACAGCGTATCTATTTCTGGATTTTTCTGGTAGTAAACTACCCATGGCAACATTAGCAACATCAGAAGTTAGTTCTCAATGGAGATTTTTTTGCATTATTAAAAAAAAAAAATGAAATATTTAAGTTTCCTGACAAATTTCTTTATGTCAGTTTCTGTAGAAACAATAGGTACAAGGTGATCTGATTCTGTGATGTAGTAAGGAACGTCCTTATTCAAATAGAAGATTAAATAGTTCTGACGCAATTAAATAAAGTTTTGTACGTAACACGTTATGAAATATGCGATATTGTTTGACTCCTGTAATTTGCAAAACTCGCTTCGCTCGTTTTGGCAAATTTTACACCCATCAGACAATATCACACTTTTCATAACTGGTTACGTAAATAACTTGTACTTTACGCTACTACATTGTATTACATGACTTTATTGTTATTCTCTTTTTCTGCTCCTTTTGCTTGTTCTTGAGCTGTTTCTCAGTGCCTTTTCAAGCTGCAAAACAAGAGTCAATTGACATAATTAATATAATGTTTCATCAAGATATTAGCCAGGAAAGTATTTATTTTATGAAAATTTGACACGATTTGAGAGTTGTAGTATAAAATTTGGCACAGTTTGGCTATTGAGTTGAAAATTTGGCAGTTGAAATTAATAATTTGCCAAGTTTAAGCCGCTGTAGTTGAAAATTTGACAGTTTTTGACAGGTGTGGTTAATAATAATATTTATTTGGTGCTAATAACAAGGTTTTGCACGAGTAAAAGGAGAAATATGGTCTATAAAATACTAATACAATACTAAAACTAAGACACTTTAAAAATTAGGTGAACAATAATAACAAGGTTTTACACGAGTCAAAGGAGAAATATAGTCTATAAAATACAAATACAATACTAAAACTAAGACACTTTAAAAATTAGGTGAACACATAAATAATAAATAATAATAAATAAGACGCACTCAGACATATTAAATATGTATATCACTGACAGGTGTGGTTGAAAATTTGTAGATGCGGTTAAGCATTTGATAGTTATTGGCATATGCAGTTGAAAGTTTGCAGCTGGAGTTAAAAATGCATCAATTTTTGACAGTTTTAGATAAAAATTTGAGAGGTTTTGATTGTGCAATTGAAAATTTTACACTTTTTGGGAGTTGTAGTATAAAATTTGACAGAGTTTGGCAGTTGAAGTTGAAAAATTGACAGTTTTTAATTGGTGCAGTTGAAAGTTTGCAGATGCGGTTAAACATATGACTGATATTGGCATTTACAATTGAAAATTTGCAAACATACTTAAAAATTTAGCAGTTGCAGTTCCAAATTTAACACATTTTGACAGCTAAAGTTAAAAATTTGAGAGATTTTAACAGGCGTAGTGAAAAAATGGATACCATTAACTGTAATGCCAGAAATGCATAGATAACACAGATTTATCCATTTTTGACAATTTTAATTGAAGATTTGGCAGGTTTTGATAGTTGTAATTCAAAATTTCACACTTTTTGAGAATTGTGCTATAAAATTTGGCAATGTTTGACCGTTAAAGTTTAAAATTTTGCAGTTGCAATTGCAAATTTAATACGTTTTGACAGTTAAAGTTAAAAATTTGAAGGTTTAGAACAGGTGTAGTTAATAATTTGATACCATTCAACAATAATGCCAGAAATGCATAGGTAACACATATAGGTGTCCATTTTTGACAATGGTAGTTGAAAATTTGACACTTTTTTACTCGTGTAATTTGCAAAACTCGCTTCGCTCGATTTGGCAAATATTACATTCGTCAAACAATATCGCACTTTTCATAACTGGTTACGTAAATAACTAATACTTTACTTTACTGCCACTACATTGTATTATGATTTTATTGTTATTTTCTTTTTCTGCTCTTTTTGTTTGTTCTTGAGCTGTTTCTCAGTGCCTTTTCAAGATGCTTATATAAAAAATAAAAAAATTACAACATTTGATGTGTACTGATCACAAATAATGTAAACATGATGTATGCACGTAATAAACGATAAAAGAGTACTACAACAAAATGCTTTCTATAGCTGGGAGGAATTTTTAAGTGTTAATCTAATATTAACCAATTGGGATTTTAAAGAATTTATGTTTATGATTATACTATTATTGTTATACTATTAGTTGTTGTGAATTGTAAATTGTATTATTGTATTATTAATGGAGTACTCTAATACAAACTACTTGTTCCAAATTTCATACTACAACTGTCAAAAAGTGTCAAATTTTCTGTGCCATCATCAAAACCTGTCAAATTGTTATCAATAACTGTCAAAAATGGATAAATTTTTCACTGTACCTGTTAAATAACGTCAGCTTTTGAACGTTAACAGTCAAAAAATCGTCTAATTTTAAACTTTACATGTCAATACTTTGCAAATTTTCAACTGTAACTGTCAAATTTTCAACCCTAAAGGCCTCCAATTAATACCCTTCCAAATTTCGTACTAGAACTCTCAAAAACTGTAATTTTTTTTTGCTATTGTCAAAACCTGTAAATTTGTTATATCTAACTGTAAAAAATGGGTAATTTTATTACTGTACCTGTAGAATACCGTCAATTTTTGAACGTTAACAGTCAAAAAATTGTCTAATTTTAAACTTTATATGTCAATACATGGCAAATTTTCAACTATAACTGTCAAATTTTCAACCCTATTGGCCTCCAATTAATACTCTTCCAAATTTCATACTACAACTCTCAAAAAGTGTAACATTTTCTATGCTATTATCAAAACCTGTAAATTTGTTATATAACGTAAAAAAATGATAAATTATTAACTGTACCTATTAACTACCGTCAATTTTTGAACGTTGACAGTAAAAAAAACCTCTAATTTTAAACTTTACATGTCAATGCTTGGCAAATTTTCGACTGTAACTGTCAAATTTTCAACCCTAAAGGCCACCAAATAACACTGTTCTAAATTTAACACTACAACTCTCACAAAGTGTCAAATTTTCTATGATATTATCTAAAATTGTTATATATAACTTTCGAAAATTAATTAATTTGTTACTGTACGTGTTAAATACCATCAATTTTTGAACGTTAACAGTAAAAAAATCGTCTAATTTTAAAATTTACATGTCAATACTTGGCAAATATTTAACTGTAACTGTCAAATTTTCAACCCTAATGGCCTCTAATTAACACTCTTCCAAATTTCATACTACAACTCTCAAAAAGTGTTAAATTTTCTATGCTATTATCAAAACCTGTGAAATTGTTATCTATAGCGGTCAAAAATGAAAAAAAAATTAGTCTCTGTTAAATACCGTCAATTTTTGAACGTTAACAGTCAAAAAAATCGTCTGATTTTAAACTTTACATATCAATACTTGGCAAATTTTCAACTATAACTGTCAAATTTTCAACCCTATTGGCCTCCAATTAATACTCTTCCAAATTTCATACTACAACTCTCAAACTGTCAATTTTTCTATGCTATTATTAAAACCTGTTAAATTGTTATCTATAACTGTCAAAAATGGATAAATTTTTAACTGTGTAATTTTTTCAATTGCAAATGCCAATATTAGTCATGTGTTTAACCGCATCTGCAAATGTTCAACTGCACCAATCAAAAACTGTCAATTTTTCAACTTCAACTATCAAAACCTGCCAAATATTTTCAACTACAATTGTAAAAAATGGATACATGTGTATTATCTATGCATTTCTGGTATTACAGTTTAATGGTATAAAATTTATAACTACACCTGTTCAAAACCGTCAAAGTTTTAACTTTAACTGTCAAAACGTGTTCAATTTGCAACTGCTACTGCAAAGTTTTAAACTTTAACGGTCAAATATTGCCATATTTGATACTACAATTTTCAAAAAGTGTCAAATTTTCAATTGCAACTATTAAAACCTGCCAAATATTTTCAACTACAATTGTCAAAAATGGATACATCTGTGTTATCTATGCATTTCTGGCATTACAGTTTAATGGTATCAAAGTTTTAACTACACCTGTTCAAAACCGTTTAATTTTAAACTTTACATGTCAATACTTGGCAAATTTTCAACTGTAACTGTCAAATTTTCAACCCTAAAGGCCTCCAATTAATACTCTTCCAAATTTCATACTACAACTCTCAAAAAGTGTCAAATTTTTTATGCTATTATCAAAACCTGTAAAATTGTTATATACAACTGTCAGAAATGGATAAATTTGTTAGTGTACCTGTTAAATACTGTCAATTTTTGAACGTTAACAGTCTAAAATTCGTCTAATTTTAAACTTTACATGTCAATACTTGGCAAATTTTCAACTGTAACTGTCAAATTTTCAACCCTAACGGCCTCCAATTAATACTCTTCCAAATTTCATACTACAACTCTCAAAAAGTGTAAAATTTTCTATGCTATTATCAAAATCTATCAAATTGTTATATATATATATATATATATATATATATATATATATATATATATATATATATATATATATATATATATATATATATATATATATATAACTGTAAATATTGGATAAATTTGTTACTGTACCTATTGAATACTGTCAAGTTTTGAACGTTAACAGTCAAAAAATAGTCTAATTTTAAACTTCTATACTACATACTACATGTATGAAAATTTGACAACTTTAGTCGGTTAAATTGAAGTTTTGATGGATTTTAACATGTGCAGTTAAAAATTTGACACCATTAAATGCCATTCCCGTTAAGTGGTGTAAATTTTTTAAGTGCACCTGTTAAAATGCGTAAACAACTAAACTAAACTGTCAAATTTTCTATGCTATTATCAAAACCTGTCAAATTGTTATCTATAGATGTCAAAAAGGACAATTTTTTAACCGTGTTTGCAATTTTTCAATTGTAAATGCCAATATCAGTCAAATGTTTAACCGCATCTGCAAACTTTCAACAGCACCAATCAAAAACTGTCAATTTTTCAACTTCAACTGCCAAACTCTGTCAAATTTTATACTATAACTCTCAAAAAGTGTCAAATTTTCAAGTGCACAATCTAAACCTGTTAAAGTTTTATCTACAACTGTCAAATATTGATGCATTTTTAACTATAGCTGCAAACTTTCAACTGCATATGCCAGTAACTGTCAAATGCTTAACCGCATCTGCAAATTTTGTTCACCTGTCAAAAACTGTCACATTTTCAACTATGGCGGCTTAAACTTGGCAAATTTTTAATTGCAACTGTCAAATTTTCAACTCAATAACCAAATTGTGCCAAATTTCATACTACAACTCTTAAGTCGTGCCAAATATTCATAAGATTAATACGTTCCTTGCAAATATCTTGATTAAACATTATATTATTTATAACTTATTGACTTATTTATATACTTATTCATTTGTATATTTTATCAGTCTTTATTTTATGCAAATTTTCAATTGCAATTTTCTGGATATCTACAACTGTCAAAAATTGATAAATATTTAACTGTATCTGCAAACCTTATAACTATAACTGTCCGATGTATACCTGCACCTGCAAATTTTCAACCTTACCTATTTTAAGAATTAAGTAATTAACAAATTTTCAATTTCAATGGCCTCCAATACAAACTCTGCCAAATTTCATACTGCAAGTCTGGAAAAAGTGTCATATCTTCAATGCTATTATCAAAAACTGTATAATTGTCATTTATAGCTGTCAAATTTTGATAAATTTTTAACTGTATCTGCAAACCTTCAACTGCAAATGTCAATATCTGTCAAATGTTTAATCGTATGTGAAAATTTTCATCTGCCATGATGAAAAGATGAAGAGTGTCAAATTTCTAACTGTACATGTACTGTACTGTACTGTTAACTACCATCAACTTGTGAACGTTAACTGTCCAAAAATTGTCTAACTTTTAAACGTTACCTGTCAATACATGGCAAAATTTCAATCCTAATAGCCTCCAATTAACACTCTTCCAAATTTCATACTGCAACTTTCAAAAAGTGTCAAATTTCCAATGCTATTATCAAAACCTGTCAAATTGTTATTTATAGCTCTCAAAATGGATACATTTTTAACTGGATTTGCAATTTTTCAATTATAAATGCCACTATCAGTCATATATTTAACCGCAACTGCAAATTTTCAAGTGCACCAATCAAAAACTGTCAATTTTTCAACTTCAACTGCCAAACTCTGTCAAATTTCCAATGCTATTATCAAAACCTGTCAAATTGTTATTTATAGCTCTCAAAATGGATACATTTTTAACTGGATTTGCAATTTTTCAATTATAAATGCCACTATCAGTCATATATTTAACCGCAACTGCAAACTTTCAACTGCACCAATCAAAAACTGTCAATTTTTCAACTTCAACTGCCAAACTCTGTCAAATTTTATACTACAACTCCCAAAGAGTGACAAATTTTCAATTGCACAATCAAAATCTGTCAAGTTTTTATCTACAACTGTCAAAAATTTATGCATTTTTAACTCTAGCTGCAAACTGTCAACTGTATATGCCAATAACTGTGAAATGCTTAACTATATTTGCAAATTTTCAACTACACCTATCAGCAACTGTCAAATATTCAACAATAGCAACCTAAACTTGGCAAATTTTCAATTGCAACTGTCAAATTTTCAACTCAATAGCCAAACTGTGCCAAATTTCATACTACAACTCTTAAATCGTGCCAAATTTTCATAAGATTAATACTTTCATTGCTTATATCTTAATGAATCATTATATTATTAATGTCTATTGACTCTTGTTTTGTTTCATATGTATATTTTATCAGTCTTTATTTTATCCAAAGTTTCAATTGCAATTTTCTGGATATGTCAAATTTTCATCTACAGCTGTCAAAAATTGATAAATATTTAACTGTATCTGCAAACTTTCAACTGCTAACGTCAATAACTGTCCGATAGAATACTCTCTGGAGTCAGAGAGTAGTCAACTGTAGTTGACTTAAAGGAGTCAAAAATGGATAGATCTGTGTTATGTATGCATTTCTGCCAATTTACCTGTCAAATTTTTAACTGCAACTAACAAATTTTCAATTTAAATGGCCTCCAATACTAACTCTGCCAAATTTCATACTGCAAGTCTCAAAACGTGTCAGATCTTCAATGTTATTATCAAAAACTGTTAAATTTTCATCTATAACTGTCAAAATTTGATCAATTTTGAACTGTATCTGCAAAATTTCAACTGAAAATGTCAATATCTGTCAAATATTTAACCGCATCTGCAAATTTTCAACTGTACCTGTTAAAAACGATAAATTTTTCATCACCAACTGCTGACAGCTGTTAAATTTTATACTACAACTTTCACGCCCGTATCTATATTGTCCGTACTTAAGCTTGAGTTCGACTCAAGTTTTACATTTGGTTGCGTTTAGTCCATAAACGTTTATAGAAAATATGCAATGAAATATACAATTTGAGTCAAACTTAAACTCAAGTACGGACTATAGATATGAGCCTCAAACTCTCAAAAACTGTCAAATTTTTAATTGGTACCTGGGCCGTAGTTTCGTGATATCTGCTTTAGATATTACATCAAATTAATCAGTTAATTAATTAATTTATATAAAATTAGAATTTACATGGATATACCTACGAACTAATTTGAGAATTGCTGTAGAGAATGATTTTGCATTTCGTCGTCTTTTGAACGTGGAAATATATATCCAAGGAACGATTACGACACACAAAGTGAATCAGATTAATCATGCCCGATCCTAGTGGTTTACGAATAATATGAACAATATGTCAACGACTGCGATCAACACCGTTGTAGTATTGCACAAAGCCACAAACAGATGTATGCCATATTTCACGGGGTCGCTAAAAATATTCACATTGGATTAGAGGAACGCACCGGACGATCAGCCGAGTAGATATATTACCGCCGAGTTATTTCCACCGGGGGCAGGCAAGTGTTTTAATTAAAAATAAATATTTCTCGGATTAATTAGGCGCGCGATGAATTTTTAATTAAATGCGGAATGCCGCCGGATTCGACGGAATCGAAAGAATGCTCTTGTATCTGCAACTTCGCGTGTAATTAAATTTATAGCGTTTATGAATGCAACAATTTTTGCCGGGAGAGCGAACTCAGAAGACGGGAAGTTCGTGCCATCTTCCCCCTGTGATATTACGTTGCGATATTACGAGCCGGATAGTCCCGGATTGTCCTGGAAAATGGTGCATCCACACACTCCTGGGAAATCACATAAGTAATGTAGCATCCTGTGTGGGCTGCTTAAAAGTGGACATATATAACTTTGCGAATTTATCACGAGCCCATTACAACTCTCGCCTTTGTGCGGCCGAAATTAGGATATTCGCAATGATTGGGTTTTCCGCGCGCACACACAACAAGCCTGACAGAGGGGAAACGTGGCGTTCGGAAAAACAACCCGAATTGAATTTTGAGATGATTTTATCCGATTTATTTTCGAGGGTGTGGAAAATATAAAAGGTAAATAACTTTTTGGAGCAAATTGCGTAATAAATCCTCTTCAAATTTTCAACTCCATTTTCGTATACCCCGGGTTTTCAGATGGAAATTTCAATATCGGATGTAGTCCTGGAAGTTTCAAAATACGTGAAATATTGTAATTATTAACATAAATGTCTGAAATGCACACATCACCTGCATATTATTTGTTATCAGCAAAAACTACATTATTTTTAAACCTACATTATTTTTACGATTTTTAAGATTTTATTTTAGAAACTGGGCACTTATAACCTGAAAAAATGCTCAAAAACAAGCAGCTTGTCAAAGTACGTATATATATATAACAATTTTACAGGTTTTGATAATAGCATAGAAAATTTGACGCTTTTTGAGAGATGTAGTATTAAATTTGAAACAGTGTTAATTGGTGGCCTTTAGGGTTGAAATTTTGACAGTTACAGTTGAATATTTGCCAAGTATTGACATGTTAAGTTTAAAATTAGACGATTTTTTTACCGTTAACGTTCAAAAGTTGACGGTATTTAACAGGTACAGTAACAAATTTATCCATTTTTGACAGTTATATATAACACTTTTACAGGTTTTGATAATAGCATAGAAAATTTTACACGTTTTGAGAGTTGTAGTATGAAATTTGGATGAGTATTATTTGGAGGCCATTAGTGTTGAAAATTTGACAGTTACAGTTCAAATTTTTGCCAAATAATGACATGTGAAGTTTAAAATTAGACGATTTTTTGACTGCTAACGTTCAAAAATTGACGGTATTTAACACGTACAATAACAAATTTATCCATTTTTGACAGTTATATATAACAATTTGATAGGTTTTGATAATAGCATAGAAAATTTTACACTTTTTGAGAGTTGTAGTATGAAATACTGGTGCAGATGAAAATTTACAGATACGGTTAAACATTTGACAGTTGTTGACAGTTAAAGTTGAAAATTTGCAGATACAGTTAAAAATTTATCAATTTTTGATAGTTTTAGATATTAATTTGACAAGTTTTGATAATACCAATTGAAAATATGATAGAGTTATAGTATGAAATTTGGCAGAGTTTAGCTGTTGGAGTTGAATGTTTAATAGGTGGAGATGAATATTTTTAGATGTGGTTAAACATGTGACAGTTATTGGCAGTCACAATTAATAGTTTGCAGATGCAGTTAAAAATTTATCAATTTTTGACAGTTATAGATGACAATTTGGCAGCTAGTGATAGTTGCAATGGAAAATTTTACTCTTTTTGAGAGTTGTAGTGTAAAGTTTGACAGAGTTTGGTAGTTGGAGTCAAAAATGTGATAGTTGTTGATAGTTAAAGTTGAAAATTTTACGGTTTTTAACAGGTGCACTTAAATATTTGACACCACTAAACGGCAATGGTGTCAAATTTTTAACTGCACATGTTAACAACCATCTAAATTTCAATTTAACTGACCAAAGTTGTCAAAATGTCAAAATTAAGTGTTAAAAATTGTAAAACTTTCACCTTTTAACTATAAAAACTTGTTAACTTTTCAACTATAAGTGTAAAAACTTATAAAATCTTTAACTTCAACTGTCAAAAACGGTCATATTGTCAATTTAAAATGTAAAGTTCTGCCAAATTAAGTATAACTGTTAAAAATGGACAGATCTGTGTTATGTATCTATTTCTGCCATTTCTGTTTAGTGGTGTAATTTATTTAACTGTACCTGTACTGTTAAAAACCGTCAATTTTTCAAACTTATCTGTCAAAAATAGTCAAATTTTCAACTTTAACTTTCCAACATTGATAAATTTTAAACTGTATCTGCAAACTTTCAACTGCAGCTGCCAAACAATTTACACTCAAACTGCCAAAAACTGCCAAATTTTTAGTACAACTCTTAAAAGGGGCACATTTGCAATTGCAGCTATCAAAACCTTCCAGATTGGCAACTACAACTGTCAGAAGTGGAGAGATCTGTGTTATGTGTGTATATTTGCCATTTCCGTTTGGAGGTGTTCAATTTTTAACTGTATCTGTTAAAAACCGTCATATTTTTAAGTTCAGCTGACAAAACTTTTCAAACTTTATTGTCAAAAATCGTGAAATGTTCAACTTCAACTTTCCAACATTGATAAATTTTGAACTATATCTGCAAACTTTCAACTGCAGCTGCCAATAATATTAAACTCCAACTACCAAAAACTGCCAAATTTTATAGGACAACTCTTAAAAGGGGCAAAATTTGCAATTGCAGCTATCAAAACCTTCCAGATTTTCAACTACAACTGTCAAAAGTGGATAGATCTGTGTTATGTGTGAATTTTTGCCAATTCCGTTTGGAGGTGTTCAATTTTTAACTGTATCCGTTAAAAAACCATTGAATTTTCAACTTCAACTGTCAAAACTTGTCTAAATTTCAACGCAACAGTCAAATACTCAAATTTTCTACTCCAACGATCAAACTTCGACAAATTTTATACTACACACTCTCATAAAGTGTCAAATTTTCAATTGCAACTATCTAAATCTGTTAAATTAGCATCTACAACTGTCCTCAATTATTAAATTTTTAACTGTCTCTGCAAAATTTCAACCGCACTTGCCTATAATTATCAAATCTTTAACCTCTTCTGCAAATTTTAAATTACAACTACCAAAAAGTGCAACATTTTATACTACAACTTTTAAAAAGTGTCAAATATGCAATTGCAACCTTTCTAAATTTTCAATTACAACTATCAAATATGGACATATTTGTCTTATGTATGTATTTTTGCCATTTCCGTGTAGTGTAAAACTTAACTGTCATAAATCATTAAATTTTCAACTTTAGTGTTCCAACATTGATAAATTTTGAACTGTATCTGCTAACTTTCAACTGCAACTGCCAATCAATTTAAACTCCAACTGCAAAAAACTGTGAAATTTTATATTACATCTATTAAACAGGGTCAAATTTGCAATTGAATCTATCAAAACCTTCCATATTCAACTATAACTGTCAAAAATGGATAGATCTGTGTTATGTGTGTATTTTTATCATTTCCGTTATGTGTTAACTGTACCTGTTAAAAGCTGTCACAACATGTCAAATTTTCAACTGCAACAGTAAAATTCTCAAATTTTCTACTCCAACGGCCAAACTTCGACAAATTTTACACTACACACTCTCATAAAGTGTCAAATTTTCAATTGCAATTATCTAAATCTGTTCAATTTTCATCTACAACTGTCCTAAATTATTAAATTTTTAACTGTATCTGCAAACTTTCAACTGCAAGTACCAATAATTATCAAATGTTTAACCACATCTGCAAAGTTTAAACTCAAACTTCACAACACCGCTAAATTTTACACTACAACTCTTAAAAGTGTCAAATTTGCAATTGCAGCTATCAAACCCCTTCTAAATTTTCAACTACAACTGTAAAAATAAATATATCTGTCTTATGTATGTATTTTCGCTATTTCCGTTTAGTGTCAAATTTAACTGTTAAAAATCGTGAAATTTTCAACATCAACCGTCCAACATTGATAAATTTTGAACTGTACCTGCAAACTTTGAACTGCAACTGCCAATAATTTTGAACTCCAATTGCCAAAATCTGCCAAATTTTATACTACAACCTTCTAATCTATCAAAACCTTCAAGATTTTCAACTACAACTGTCAAAAATGGATAGATCTGTGTTGTGTATATTTTTGCCATTTCCATTTAGAGGTGTTAACTGTACCTGTTAAACACCGTTAATGTTTCAACTTTAGCTCTCAAAACATGTCAAATTTTCAGCTGCAACAGTCAAATACTCAAAGTTTCTACTCCAACAGCCAAACTTCGACAAATTTTACACTATGCACTCTCATAGAGTGTAATATTTTCAAATTCGTTAAATTTTCATCTACAACTGCCCAAAATTGATTAATTTTTAACTGCATCTGCAAAATTTCAACTGCAACTGCCAATAATTGTCAAACGTTTAACCGCATTTGCATATTTAAAACACTGATTGCCAAAAACTGCCAAATTTTATAATATAACTCTTAAAAAATGTCAAATTTGCAATTGCTACTATCAAAACTTTTAATATTTTTAGCTACAACTGTCAGAAATCGATAGATCTGTGTTACGTATGTATATTTGCCATTTCAGTTTAGTGGTGTCAATTATTTCAGTGTACCTGTTGAAAACTGTGAAATCATAACACTTAACTGTCAAAAATCGTAAAATTTTCAAATTCAACTGTCAAAACTTGTCAAATATTCAACTGCAACAGTCAAAACCTTTCAAAATAATTTTCAAAATTGGTTGAGAACGATTTTTGACAGTTAAATATTATAATTTCACGGTTTTCAACAAGTATAGTTAAATAATTGACACCACTGAACTGAATATTACACTGCAACTCTCATAAAATGTCAAATTTTCAATTGCAATTATCAAAATCTGTTAAATTTTCATCCAAAACTGTCCTAAATTGTTAAATTTTTAACTGTATCTGTAAACTTTCAACTGCAACTGCCAATAATTATCAAATGTTTAACCGCATCTGAAAATTGCAAACTATAACTACCAAAAACTGCAAAATTTTATACTACAACTTTTAAGTCAATTGTCAAATATGCAATCGCAACCTTTCTAAAGTTTCAGCAACAACTGTCAAAAATTGACATCTGTCTTATTTATTAATGTTTGCCATTTCCGTGTAGTGTAACACTTTACTGTCAAAAATCGTCAAGTTTTCAACTTTAGCTTTCCAACATTGATAAATTTTGAACTGTATCTGCAAACTTTAAACTGCAACTGCCAATAATTTTAAACTCCAACTGCAAAAACCTGTCAAATTTTATTTTACTTTTAAACAGGGTCAAATTTGGAATTGAATGTATCAAAACCTTCCAGATTCAACTATAACTGTCAAAAATGGATAGAGGATAGAGCCATTTCCGTTTAGATGTGTTAACTGTACCTGTTAAAAACCGTCAAATATTCAACTTCGGCTATCCAACATGTCAAATGTTCAACTGCAACAGTCAAATTCTCAGATGTTCTACTCTAACGGTTAAACGTCCCAAATTTTATACTACAAAGCTCATAATGTGTTAAATTTTTGATTGCAATTATCGAAATGTGGTAAATTTTTATCTGCAACTGCCCAAAATCGATAAATTTTTAACTGTATTTGCAAACTTTCAACTGCAACTGCCAATAATTATCAAATATTTAACCGCATCTGAAAATTTTAAACTCCATCTTCCAAAAACTGTTAAATTTTCAACTACAACTCTTAAAAAGTGTCAAATTTGCAATTGCACCTATCAAACCCATCTAAATTTTCAACTACAACTGTTAAAAATTGATCTATCTGTCTTGGTATGTATTTTTGCCATTTCCGTTTAGTGGTTTCAAATTTTCTGAATCTGTTCAAAACCGTCAAATTTTTAACAGCATCCCTGAAATTTTCAACTTTAACTGCCTTGAAGACTTGTAAATTTTTTAACTGCACCTATTAAAGTCCTTCAAATTTTGCCACTGATTCAACTCAAAGATTTTATACTACAACTAATGCAAAAATTTCAGTCTGGAGACTTTCACCCTTGATATTTTGACTGTACGTTTTGATTTTTATATTAAACCTCCATATAACGTTTTGACATTTCTGAAATCTTTATGAAATATTGTGTTATTCACCGAAACTCATCATATATTATTGAAATTGATGAAAGTGTTTGTATATCTAACTCATAAGTTTTAAATTTTGTATGTGGCTTATGGTTTTGGGCATAATTCACCATATTAAAAGAAATGGCTATTTTGGTGCATGGTTTGTTATTGTCTAATTTTATAATTACGTTATTTTTTTTGTTTAGAAGGTTTATCTGTTTAGTTCAATTCATTATCATACTGATTTCATCTTCATTGAAAATGAAGAGCATAATAGCATGTTTTGCATATTTTGCACAGTTTTCAGCATATTGCAGCATATTTTTTCAGAAAAAATAGCTATTTTTGAACGTAGTTTTCATTTTTAAGAACATATTTTCAATTTTTAAGGCCATGTTTTCATTTCGATAGGACATATTTTTTAACGCTTAAACTTACTATAGTAACTAGTCATAGCTTTCTAAGTTTCTTTGTGTTTTGAGATGAGTTTAGGTGCGACATCGGGATTATTTTAATTTATTTTTGAATAAAAAGTTGGATAATCTTGAGTCAAATTACATTGCGCTTTGTCCATTCAAGAAAATGGATAAACGCCTCCTTCAATAAATAACAATTGTTTGTTCCTGGGGCCGTGCACTTACAGGGCCGTGCCTGGGTATATGGCCGCCTGCGTGCTAGTATGCATGGCCGCCCTTTGAGATAACATCAAAATCAAAGAAAAAAATCAAATTTTCATTCTTAATGTTTATTATTATACTTATATATCTAATGTACATATTACCATTGAATATAAAACATTAATATGTTTTGGCACATCTATAAATCTATGATATTACAATCAAAAATTTACTCTACGCGATTTTTTTTAGGCAAATTCTTCAATCGCCCCTTCAATATTTAAGGAATCAGCAATTTCACTTTCAATTGCAATAATTGATATATTACTGAGACGTTCTTGAGTCAATGAAGTTCTCAGGTGGTTGTTGATTATTTTTAATTTTGAAAAACTTCGCTCTCCAGATGCAACAGATACTGGAACTGTCAGTAAAAGTTTTAAACTTGTGGCGACATTTGGAAAAGAAGTCTCCAAGTTGCATTTGTATAAAAACTTTATGAGTTCTTCGGGCTGCTTTATGTATTTTATGATAATTTTTAGAGAAATTAACTCTTGATATAATTCTACGCCACTGATATCACAAGATTCACCATATTTAAATTTATTATGGAGATCGAAACAACTTTCTTTATTTCCTCATGTTCCATATCAATAAATTTGTATAGAAATCCAAAACATTGTTCGAAATTTGACAAATTTTCAAAACGGGTGGTAAGAGATGAAATAGCTGTATCTAGTATTACATAGAAAAAAATAATTTGAAAATCTTCTTTTGGAGTAAATTGAATATTTTCATCTCTTTCATAGCTAAATTGTTTTCGGTGATGTCGGCGACGTACACTAATTTCAGCAGGAAAATCCGGTTCTGTTTCAAGTGCTTTACAAAGTTCATTAGAAATCTGCAAATAATTTTCGAAACTTTCGTCATTTCTAATGCTTTTGAAAAATTTCAAAACTTCCTTAATTGATTCAGCACACGAACTGATATTCCAAGAAACTTTCTGCATCACTTTGCTAATAAAATCTACCTTTTCCAAGATTTCGTACCATATTATTATTGAAGAAATAAATTTATAAAATTTAAGTTTCATTGCCAAACATTCAGCTTCATGTCGAACTGTTGGCATTGAAGATTCCTCAGCTATTTCTATAAGGCTGTCATAAATTTCACCTAATTCATTTCGCAGTGGTCTAATCGCTTTAATTCTTGCTTCCCATCAAGTTTCACTAACTTGTTTCAATGTTAAAGATTTTACATTTTTCTTTAAAACTTGCCATCTAAATGGTGATCCACTGAAAAAGTTGTATATTGCAGATACATTACTGAAGAAATCCACCGTTGAAAACGAAACTTTAGCTGCATCATTAATGGCCAAATTTAATGTATGCGCTTTGCATGGCATAAACAGAGCTCGTGGTTAATTGTCCAAAATTCGTTTTTGCAATCCTTTATGTTTTCCGGACATATTAGACCCATTATCGACGAATTGACAACAACACTCAACTATTTTACAATTTACTTCGATTATATAGACCGCTACATAAACTATGATGACTATGACTATATATTAACATTGTTATTTTGCTTTTTATTTTTTGTTTGTTTCTGTGCACTTATGCAAACATAGCAGAAAACGCCAGTTTCAAAAAAGTATTGTTAAAGTTTTAGGAGTTTTGTATGCATAAGTGTCATTAAAAAGTGTTACATCCGCATTATAATAATAAATTAGCGACTAATTTAGCCTTGTCGAGTAAATGGATACCAAACTGTGTTAATCAATAAATAAACAAAGCTACTTTTTGTAAACATCCGAGAGGCGAAAATAATGTGTTTGATGATGGCGAACACGAAGCAGAGTTCACACCTTGTGTCTATTTTTTTATCATCCCCAGTGAAATCCACGAGGAGTTCCAATACACAGAGCGCGCTTATTTATAGATTACACTGCTTGGCTAGGAGATAAATGTTTAATTTATTTACGCGCGTACCTAGCAACGATATATTCCAGACTCTTTGACCCGAACTGCTTTAAGCATCGTGTTAAATTTATGTTAGCGTGCAGGAGAAGTTTGTTCTAGGAGGAAGGTATACATCAGAGTGCAGTGATTAACACATACTCGAAGTAAATTACCCGCGAACAGGCTCCCGCATCTGCATTCCTGCCGGATCAAAGTGGAGGAAAGATGTACGGCTGCGACACGGCGATGGTGAAAAAAGGGGGAAGGAGCAGGACGGGCGAAAAAAGTTTCCGTCTGGAACGGAGCCAGGGGGCCCAAAGGGGGGACGTCCGCCGCCTCCGCCGCCTCCACAGCCGCAGATTCCGCCTCCGAGAGGGTCCTGACACCGGAATTATACACTGCTCCTGCGAGCACGCCCCTTGCGAAAAAATTTATCGCCCGCATTACCGGATTAATACTCTCATTTGACCGCTTATAAATTCAATTTGGCCCGCTTTTATCGTTTAGTTCCTGCTCAATTTCCTCTGTTGGGGGGGTATTGCGCACCGAAGATAAAAACTGTTTTCCAACTAAGTACATAAGGTCCACATTCGATTAATGTTTGTTAAATTCCGAACAACTGCGATAAAATGTAGTTAAGGCTACATAAATTTCCTGAACGTCTTTGAAACAAAGGTTTTTTTTTTCAACGAATTATAGCCACTATTAATCAAAGACAACACTCTGTTAAAATATAAAATTCAAGACATGAAATTGCTAAAATAGGATATTGAGTTATGATACATCAGTATGCTTCTATGTTTAAGTAATATACTTGCTGTTCAACGAATTTTATTTCTTAAGCATAGAAACATTACAACTTACAGTAAACGCAAAAACATGTTGATCTGGTTCAAAGGACCAAATTATTGCTGCCTGTGTTGCCAACAGTGTTGCCAACAATCCAATTTACAAATCTGCCTGACATTCATAATCCGCCAGAACTCCGCAAGATAGCTCCTAAGTCTATAATCTGGTTCGAAGGACCAAAGTGTTGCTGCCTGTGTTGCCAATAATCAAATTTACAAATCTGCCAGACATTCATAATCCGCCAGATCTCCGCAAGATAGCTCCTAAATTTATAATCCTACATCCTCAACTAAACTTTTCCTAGTTATAACAATAATATTACAAAAATGCATTTTTTCCAATTCGCAGTATGAGCATTTTACATTATGTATATTGAATCTCATCTTAAAATAACACTTTAATCGAATGGGTGAATAAAATGTTTACATTTTCACTTTATTCACTATAACCATTGACAACGCGAATAAAGTAAACAAAATAGGTAAATTCGCATTATCCTTGAAATTTTCGTTGTCACCTAACAATGTGACACTTCACGCAAATTCTTCAATTCTGATAACGAATTGGAAAAAATCTTGTATGATACACGTGAATGAAGCAATTTTTATTCACTTATACCATAAATAGCTATTACACCTTTGTTAACTTTTTTTGTCCACTTGTATTAACCAAATACGAGCGAATAGTAATTATCTAAAAACTTTACATTCCTATAAAGCAAGGATCTCCAAACTTTTTGCTAGAATATATAGTACACCATAACTACTGGTTAAGGTAATTACCAGTAATTACCATTACTGGTAATTATACCAGTAAATATCTGTATAAAACGATATTACACCTAGAATCCTAGAGCTATAATAAATGCTAATATTTTATATTTTCAGATATTTTGACAATTGATGTAAAACGATAGATATATGCAACTATCTCAGGTAACCTGTTTAGATTCATTAATGTGAAATCATAAATAGCAAAGTGAATTGAAATGTACATCTGAGAATTATTTCCTCAAGCAAGGGAAGACCGGTTTCGTTCTTATTAGAACTCATTAGTCCGATATAGCCAGATTCGTAATTCCCAGTAGTACCTAAATTTCTGGTTATGATTACCTGAGATAGTTGCATATATCTATCGTTTTACATCAATTTATATTGACTCAGGATCCATTTAATTTATTTTGACAATTATTACTGACATATTTTATTTTAATATATTATATTCTGATAGAATTACTAACGGTTTGAAAAAAAAAACAATTGGCACCTCGATTCGGAATGTTAAAACTTTTTATTACAATTGTTAGTAAATTTGGGATTTCGTTGCAAAATTTAAATTGTATATTTTAGCATTCTTCTGATAATTTGACAATTATTACTGACAATTTTCGTACATTTTCACAATTATTTCTGACAATTTTTAACATCGTATCAAAATTATTAACAATCGTTCAAGTTTACAACATTTAGCAAAATTACTTAGCAAGTTTGGAAAAAAATGACAAAATTTTAAATACACAACATTATACTAACGTTATTAACAATTTTTATACATTTCGACAGTTACTATTGATAATTTTAAGATGATTTGACAGAATTTCTGTCGTTTTTAAGATATTTTTGTATCCTGACTCTCGATTTTAAAATATTTTAGTAACTTATCAGCATTCTTCGGAAATATTCACAATATTTTGACATTTAGACAATTATTGCTGGTAATTTTCAGATATTTTGACAATTATTGCTGGTAATTTTCAGACATTTTGACAATTTTTACGGACATATTTCTATTATATATGTATTGCAGTGATATCTGACTGTTCAGTTGTGGCATTGCAAAGTTTAAAATATGTTGTAGAGTAAAACTTGGTTAATTTTGCTGTAAACTGTTCCTGTAAACTGTTTTAAAATATGTTATGTGTACTGTGGGCTTGTCCCGTGAAATAAATAAATATTTAAATATATTATGTTTTGGCAGAACTACTAACAATTTGAAAAACTAATTGGCACCTCGACCCGGAATATCAACAGGTTTTATTAAAATTGTTAGTAACTTTGGGATTTGTTTTGAAAATTACAACTGTAAGATATTTTAGCAAAATTACTCGCAATTTTCAGAAATTATTACATATATTATTGGCAATTTTTGTACATTTTTATAATTAGTATTGACAATTTTCAGATGTTGACGCAGAATCACTTAAATTTTGAAGAGATTTTGTTATCTTTACTCAGTATTTTTTTAACATTCTGTTAAAATTATTAACCATGATTAATATTTCCAATGTTTCGCAAAATTACTTAGCAAATTTGTGGGTTTTTTTGCAAAATTTCATATGTACGACATTTTACCAACGTAATTTTCAGATATTTTGACAATTATTACTAGTCATTTTCAGACGATTTTCCAGAATTTGTGTCGATTTTAAAATATTTTTGTATCGTGATTTTTAAACATCTGCGAAAATATTCACAATTGAATGAATTGGATTGAACTGGATAATTATTACTCGCAAGTTTCAGACATTGTGATGATTATTACTGACATACTTTTGATGTTTTGGCAAAGTTACTAACGATTTAAAAAGATTATGGTACTTTTACTCGGAATTTTCGTTTTCTCAACGTTTTCTCAAAATTGGCAGTTAATTTGGGATTTGTTTGGATTTCGCAGCCGATTGGACTTTGAGACTTTGAATTTTGTGGATTGCGCCTGTTGTTACGAATCGCAGCTGCAAGGATTCGATCCTTTTCTACCGCTGCGCAAAATTGTAATTGTATGACACTCTAACAAAATTGAACAAAATTACTGAACATTTTCAGATATCTTAACTATTACTACTGACAATTTTCATACAGTTTCACAATTATAGCTGACAATTTTCAGATGATTTGGCAGAAACCCTTACATTTTGAAAATAATTTGTAATCCTGACTTAGGGTTTTTAATGTTGTTTTAAAACTCTTAACAATAATTCAAATTGACGACATATAGCAAAGTTCCTTACGTATTTAGGGAGATTTTTGCAAAATTTTAGATGTACAGTTGACGCAATTTAGACGCAATTGTTGACTCGGAATTTTGCGTTGGATCCGTCCTTGCTCAACTACTTATATTTATGCACGGATATATGTTAAATTGACAATTATAGGTAATAAAAGTACTTGCAATTGCAGTAATTATCCTACTGCATTTGCACGCCGAGATTAGACCGCCGATTAAAACAGCCGATTGAAACCGCCGATTAAAACCGCGAATCTATATAATCAACATCTTTGCTGGGGGTGCGTTGGAACGGTCCTTGCTCAACTACTTATTTTTATGCACGGATATATCATAAATTGACAATTATAGGTAATTAAAGTACTTGCAATTGCAGTAATTATCTTATTGTAATTGGGCGCGGTCATTAGACCACCGATTCAAGCCGCCGATTAAAACCGCGAATCAATTTAATCAAGATCTCTGCTGGGGGTGCATTGGAACCGTCCTTGCTCAACTACTTACATTTATGCACCGATATATCATAAATTGACAACAATAGGTAATTAAGTATTTGCTGAAGTACTTGCAATTGCAGTAATTATCCTATTATAATTGCCCGCGGTGAATAGACCGGCGATTAAAACTGCCACTTGAAACCGCCGATTAAAACCGCGAATCAATTTAAACAAGATCTCTGCTGGGCGTGTATTGGAACTGTCCTCGCTCAACTACTTATATTTATGCACCGATATATCATAAATTGACAAATATAGGTACACGAATTTCTTTGTTTCAAACGTCTTTTTATGGCCCATGGGTCTTATTATTGCCCTAGGGCTATAAAGAAACGTCAAACAACGATATCATACGTATTCATTATATGTGTTTCCATACACCTCCTTAGATTATTCGGGAAATAAGCTACAGTTTCTTGATTTTTCTGCATCCTCATCAACTTCGTCCATTTTCTACCTTTTACAGACCGCACAATTACCGGACATAAAATGTAACTGTTATTTTAGGGAATATATTGCAATTACCACTTTTGTGTTGTTTACCTACTACCATAGTTACGCTTCAAATTTAATCAAAGTGTTCTAATCAAAAACTCTAGATGTGGGTGGAAAATTCAATTTATTTTATAAATATTTAGAATTTGTTTTATAAATATTTTTAATTTATTTTATAAATATTTTTAATTTATTTTAGAAATATTTTTAAATAAAAAAATCATCATCCTTGCATTAAGTTGTATATGTACCACGACCATAACTTGCTTTTATGGCCTTCGACATATTCTTAGCCTTCGGTTGCCGCCTCAAGCTAAAAATTACGCCTGACGCCATAAAAGCCTCTTTGCACCCTTAATACATAAATAACAATTATTTATTTAGCGAATGACGACAGTCATAATAATGGAAATGACCAGGAGATGACCAGGTCGAAAACCGCTGTTAGTTCATTTGGTTCACGTTTTCCAAAGAAAAGCGCTATCCAGGGTGCACCACGTGGAGGCGAACTAACCCTACACCCCTATTGCAATTATTTTCAATGAAATTATATATGATGAATTATATCCTGGATGCAATTGAAGGATCAATTTTTAATGTTGTTGCTTGAAGCTCGAGTGAATGATTCAAGTACACTTCACCAAGCTTAAATTCATACCAAAGATATATATATATATATATATATATATATATATATATATATATATATATATATATATATATATATATATATATATATATATATATATAGAATATATATAATATAATGTATAATGAATGTATATAATAATCAAATGATAGTGAAAAATTTCATCTTCATATTGGAAAAGAACATTTATCTATATTTCTTTGACAACACCTGGCAATGAAAGAAGGTCTTTAATGCTCTTTTGTCCAGAACCGACCATTTCAGTTACATCATCCTCCGCGGTATCTCCTAATATACTTCCCACAAAATCCTCGTCTTCAGAAGAATCCCGCAAAGATATTTTATCATTTGACAAGTCACTATCCACATTTATTGATTTGCGAAATTTCTTCACTGATGTCTGTGGTACTTCGCCAGCTTGATCATCATCAAGAACTTCAAGCCCGATAATCTTACCAGCAGCAACAGTAATTTTCTTTCTCCTCCTGGTTTTTATTTCGGTGAATACTAATCTTTTTGATTCTAAAGATTGTAGAAATGAATATTCGACAGCATTATTGTCACCAGGAGGTCGCGGAATCATTGCCAAAAGCTCTTGAACATTAACTGGATAAATGCCACATTTTCTGAAACCCGAAATTAAATTTGTAGCAGCAATGGGTTCTAAGGCAGCCGTAAGTTGTTTTAGGAGAAATGGAAAATGTTGTTTTTGTAGAACTGTGTTTTTGGCACCATCTGCAGTCTGCTTCCAGTTTGCTAATATTTTCCGCCACGCAGTTTTTATTGGCCGAAAAAATGCAACATCCAGCAATTTTGTTAAATGAGTGCTGTTTGGTGGCAAGCATACAAAAGATATATCGTTATCTCTGCATAGACTTAAACATGTACTGATATATGGGAGGATAAGTTGTCGCAAATTAAAACTTTCTTGCCTTGAAGTTTTTTTTAACTTTGTTAACATTAGGCTTTCAAACCAGTCTGAAAAGCTATTGGCATCGAAGCAGACACTAGCACTAATGCTATAACGGCAGCCTTTGGGAACATTCTCGGTACAGATTGTCCACATGCAAGAAGATTTGTAAACCACATATGGAGGCAAGAGTTCTCCGGCAGCACTACCAGCAAACATAATAGTAATGTTAGTTTTGGATGAATTACGATTCTTTTCAGGATATTTACAACCACGTTTGGTTATCACCTTTTCACCAGAGAACATTTGGAACAGTGATGAGTCGAATCTGGTAGATAACTCTGGCCAAATCTGCCAGATTCGACTCATCACAGTTCCAAATGTTCTCTGGTGGCACGTCTTTCACAACTTCCCCCAAATTTGAGATGTATTCCGTTAAAATTTCAGCATTTATAGATGCTCTACAGCGTTTTATATTACCAGCAAATCGTACAGTGAGCTCTGGATGGCGTTTCAGAAAATTTAAGACCCACTCATGACCAGGTATATTGTTTTGAAATCTTCCCACAATTCTACAAACACGGCTCAAGAATGATTTTACGATCATGCGCAAGTCAAAAGAGTCTAGTGGGAAATCAAATGTGCTGAAGGCTATTATACAGTTTACAAATTAAGTTTTTTCTTCCTCGGAAAATATCGTGGGCCTTCCAGGCTTTTCAAGTAGATTGCCTTAAAGTTTATTAATGATAGTTCGCCGCGGAATTTTAAACTCTTGTGCGGAATTTCTCTGCGTCATTCGTTTACTTCTGACTGCTTCTAAACATTGTTGCAAAGTTTTTTGGGTATAATTTTGATAAGCCCGAGAGCCAAGTTTTCTTTTATACACTCTTGTCATATCTGCAACCAAATTTATAACTAAATAAAATAAACAAGTATCGTTTGGGGTAACTTTGCTCTAAAAAAATAATGGGGCAAATTATCCTCATATTCGGCGCAATATAACCTTAAAAGGGTAAACATTACAAAAACAATCGAAATACGTTTAAGATTGTTCAACTCACAGTCACACGAGTTTCTAGAGCTAACATGATAATACATTAAATGAAAATACAACTTACTTTATTATTGATATATATATATATATATATATATATATATATATATATATATATATATATATATATATATATATATATATATATATATATATATATATATATATATATATAATCGAAAACCTATCTACCCTAAGGTGTTAGGTGTTTAGGCTACTTCAGCTTAGTTCATGTACGAACTTCGCCCACTCTTTTCGGTTTTTCGCCATTTTCTTCCCCTCATTCCAGGTCAGTCCTCGGTCTTTTAAAATTTCCCTCACTACGTCATCCCACGATTTTTTTGGTCTGCCTCTTTGCCTTTTATGGGGTGTTATTGCCTGCCATACCCTTTTTGTCTGTCTGGTTTCTTCCATCCTTATAATGTGACCAAACCATTTTAGTTGTTGCCGCTTGATCTTTGTTATTATCGGTTCCACTTCTAATTCCTCTCTTACCACTTCGTTTCTGATTGTGTCTCTTCTTGTGATTCCTTTGACGCTTCTTAGGTACTTCATTTCTACGGCCTGTATTCTGCTTTCTATCCTTTTAGTTATTATCCAGCTTTCACACCCGTACATTAATATTGGTTTGAATACTGTGTTGTACACTGCTAGTTTTGTTTTCTTTGTAATTTTATTGTTTCTTAGGAATGTGTTATTTAGTGCGTAGTACAGTTTTGTTGCGCTCTCTAATCTGTCATTTATTTCTGCATTGTTTTCTCCATTTTTGTGAATTTTGACTCCTAGGTATTTAAAGGTTTCCACTTGTTCAACGTTCCTACCTCTTGGTTAAGCGGGTGCGCTCAGATCCTCTTTCCCTAGTGCCATGATTTTTGTTTTATTTATATTTATTCTTAGATTCCTTTCATGTAAAGCTTTTTCCCATAATTCTAAGTTGAATTGTAGCTCTTGTTTGCTTTTAGCATATATAATTAGGTCATCCGCGAAGGCGCATACTGCTATCTTCACCATTCCCATATTTCTATATCCCACTTTTAGCTTTTTGTTGTTTCATTTGTTTCTTTCAGTATATCATCTAGGACGATATTGAAGAGGGTTGGACTTAATACACCTCCTTGTCTCAGACCTTCCATCGTTTCAAATTCCTCTGATTGCATGTTTCCAGTTCTGACTATGTTCCTTGTCGTCTTGTAGATGCTCCTAATGCTTTCTATTAATTTTCTGTTTACTCTTCTTTTTTCAAGACTATTCCAGACTGAATTTCTGGGTATGCTGTCGAATGCTTTTTCGAGGTCTATAAAGGCTACAAATATGTTGTTGTTTTTGCTCTTTTCAATTATTTGTTTCATTGTGAATATGTGGTCTTGTACTCCTCGTCCTTTCCTAAATCCACTTTGGGGTTCTTCTAATTGTTCTTCGATTTCCGACTTTAGTCTCTTTTCCAGTATTCTTTCATACACTTTCGCCATTATGCTTAGTAGTGTTATTCCCCTGTAGTTACTGCAATCTCGATTGTTTCCCTTCTTATGTATGGGTAGTATTATACCTAGCTCCCACTCCCTGGGGATCTTCTGTTCTATCCAAGCTTTATTGAATAGGGCTGTTAACACTACCATACTATTGCTTCCTAGGTTTATGATCATTTCTGCTGTTATTTCATCACAACCTGCTGCTTTCCCTCGTTTTAGCATTTTCACAGCCTCTGCTACTTCTTCTGTTGTTACTTCTTCTTATTCCCAAGTTCGCTATTCTCCTCTGTATTATATTCTGTGTGTGCTATTGTCCCATTTATATTATTGCTTTGTTCCGTATTTAGTATCTCCTCGAAATGTTCCTTCCAGCGTGCCATGATGTCTTGTTCTTCTCCTAATATTTTTCCATCCTTGCACTTTATGTACAAGTTTTTAATTTGCTTCTCTTTTCTGAGTGTTTTGAGTGCTTTGTAAAATAATTTCTGGTTTCCGTGTCTGTCCTGTTCCATTTTATTTCCAAACTCTTCCCACGATTTTTGTTTTGCTTTTTCCACCATTTCTTTAGTTTTTATTCTTGTTCTTTATATCTGGTATAATTTTCGTTATTTCTGTTTCCCAAGTACTTTTTCCATTGTAGTTTTTTCAGTTTTATTTCCGCTTTGATTTCTTCACTCCACCATCTCGTTTGTTTTCTTGTTTTGTTTGTTTTTATGCTTCCGCAAGCTTCTCTTGCCACTTTTATGATAATTTCCTTGGTACTTTTCCACAGGTGTTCTAGGGTTACATTATTTAGCGTTTCTTTGATTTTATTCATTTCCAGCTCTATTCTTTCTTTATATATTTTAGCGGTTTCTTCTTCTCTTAACTTGTACGTTTTAATTTTTTCCTTTGAGTTATTATTTTGCCATGTTCCATTTATTTTGTGGTCCCCTTTTTCTTCTTTTATTCCTATATTCGACAGCACTAGATAGTGATCTGAAAAGATTTCTGGTCTTCTTCTCACCCTGGTGTCTTTTACTTCATTTCTGAAGTTTATGTTTATTATCACATAGTCTATTATTGACTTTTCTCCTCTGCTTTTGACTTCCCTCGTATACTTATGTATATCTTTGTGTGCATAGAATGTGTTTGTTATCACTAAGTTATTCATAATGCAGAAGTCGATCATCCTTGTTCCATTATTGTTTCTTACATTTTCTCCATGTTCACCAATTGTCTCCCCTATTTCGCTATCCTTTTTCCCTACTCGTCCATTTAAGTCTCCCAGTATTATCAGTCGGCCTTTGGTTTCTTCTGTTACTTCTGTTAACTTGTCTCAGAAAGCGTCCTTTCCCTTCACTGTATCGTCTTCGTTTGGTTCATATACCACTAGTATTGTTGTTTCTGTCGGCTTATCAATTTCCATCTCTATCTTAAGTAATCTTTCTGTGATGCCTATCCAGTTTCTCACTTGTTTCCTGTATTGCTGTCTTATGATACAGCCTACACCTTCCTTGGCTCTGTTGTGCTGCTCTACTCCGCTGTATATCAAGACATGCCCTCCGTTTAGTTCGACTTCTCCTTTTCCTTTTTTCTTCGTTTCTGTTATTCCTAAAATGTCTATTCCAGTATTTTCAAATTCGCCCGTGAGTTCATTTTCTTTTCCATTTAGACTCCTAATATTCCACGTTCCCATTTTCCATATTTTTTCCTTTGTTTTTGTTATGTCGTGCACCTTGTGTTGTATGTTATTTTGGTTATTCACATTGTTATCCGTTTGCCGATTATTAGTTGTGTTCGGTTTTGCTATCCGTGTTGTCGTTATTCCCTTATATATGTTCTTTTCCACGATCCGTTTTCCTAGCTTTCCAGTCCTTGTTTGTGTGCCGCTCTTGTTTCTTTTTGTTACTAGTTTTTTTGAGCCTTTCTTTGTATTTCGTCCCACGTCCAAATCTTTCCGTTTACCGTCAGTTTCTTATATCCCACTTTTGTCTGATTCCCCTTTTCTCTTTCTTCCTTAGCTATTCCTCTTATCTCTCTTTGTACCTCGCGCTCCTTCTTTGTTAAATCCGAGTCGATAAAGATTTGGTCCTTTTTGGTTCTTAGTTTGTTTTTATTTTTTAAGATTTCCTTTTTGTCTGAGAAAGTCTCAGTCTCGATTACACACCTTTCTTCGCCTATCTTCTTAGCACTTCTAAGTTTAGCCTTTATCTGTAATTCTTCTTCGATGAATTTCTCCACGACCTCTTTAATAACAATTTCCTCATTCGAGTTGATTTTAAATCCACTTATTACTAGATTTTTCTTTTTGCTCTCCTTTTCCATACTTTCCATTCTCTCACTTAGATTTGTGATTTCCTTTTTCATAATCATGTTTTCATGCTTTACCTCTTCCAGTTGTTTTTGGTTTTCTCTAAGTTTTTTACCTATTTTCTTAATTTCCTTAATCATTTCATCATTTTTATTCATCACTTCAACATTTTTGTTCATTAGATCCTTCCTATTATTGATATAGTGATTCTTATACACAATTATTTTTACCGGGTACAATTGTTGTCTAAATGAGTGGTTCCAAACAAGCATATGTTTGAAGGTCAAGAAGTGGAGAGAAGTATAACTGCGTTATTTTAGATGCATATCGGAGTACCCTCTACTGGAAAACAGACTTTAGCACTTTTTATTCTGTTCAACTACCACAATGTAGCAAATATTGTAAAGTCAGAAATTGGAGCATTGTTTTTAACAATTTTTAGTTTCAACTTTCAAACTCGAATGTCTCAAAATATTAATTCTACACATTCATGTTTTTGGCAGTGAACCGACGATATTCAATATTTGAAGTTAATTAACAATATCATTGTGCAGATGAGAATGCAGGTAATAGATTACATGAGTGGTTCAAATCAGCGTTCATGCATGAAGGAAATTGGTTTAAAATTGCGTGCTCCCGGATAGGTGCGATAATATCGTGGCAGGGCTTCGGTGCATGTGAATTTTTAGCATCGGCAAATTGGACCGCAGGATATGCGAACTGCGGCGGTATGGTATACAATTTAGACGATTAGCATACTAGATATAGGAGGCGGCTTCATAAGTATGCATATTGCGGCATCCTCCCTGTGCATTATATAGGTACGTATGGCCATTCCGCGCACATTCTGCTAATAATCTGCATATTGGGGCAGGGCATCATTGGAAAAACGGGTCCGCGTTTTATATTATGACCGGTACGTGTATCGTTTCGGATATAAACGGTGATTCTGGAGGGCCCCCGTTTCCACAAATCTCTTTTCACCATTTCCCCCCTGCATCGAGCCCCCACGCTGTCTGTGTGTACGTATGCGGTGGGGGAGGAGGGAACTTGACTTTGAACTTTTCGATTTTCCATTTTCTTTGATGTCGGCTGTGTTTTTATTTGCCCGATATATTCTCTTTCTGTAACACACTCCCATGATATTTATCGGATAAGACATTTACAATGAAATGCATATATGTATACCGCGCGGGTAGCAAAGGGAGCGAAGTTTTAATACGGCGTTGTGTATAGTTCGCCCTTCCTGTGCGAGACACGTGTCTCGCGGACTGTGAAGCTCAAAGCCCGTTATTATTTCTGCCCTAGATAACAAATTTCTTTGAGTAATTAATATTCACCCGTCGCGAATGCGAATTGAAAAGGCTCGTTGCGTTCATGAAAAATTCAGGCCGAAACTATACAGTTGCTGTGTGCAGGGGGGGAGAACACACGTGCCCCTTTGAAGTTGCGTGTGCGAATTCAGCGCGGTAACGTTGTTTGCCGCTCCGATTTAACGGTTTGGTTGGAGGAAAATGAGATTTTTCCGCTGTCGGCATGCGGGCTGCCATTTACAACTACGTGTGTGTGTACGAATGTGTTTTCGGGGTCTGCACATGCAGTTTTGCACACAAATGTGGTAGTTTTCATTAAGCACCGGCTTCTCGCCCACACAGACGTCGCATTGCGATTTGGCACAATTGCAACTGGTTTTAACGATTTTAGAAATTAAATTTTAATTATTTATAGTCGTTTATTACATTTTTCCAAACACATGCAATAACAAAAATATTTAATTTGCAACGTCCTAGCACCAGCTTCAATTGCTACATCATTTATGAAAACTAAGTACGTACTTATTCCAAGTTCTCCACAAACACAAATACTGCAAAACATGTCACTGCTTCAAATATGTACACGAAATATTTACCACGGTTTGGAGGTTATGCATGAAAATGATGAAGAGGAGGGAAACCATGAAGAGGAACCTATTAATCTAATATTCGGAGATAAAATTGAGGGTGATTCAGCAGGGTGCATTCTGAGACAAAGTGAAGACACAAATGTTATAAATATCAGTCGGTTACAGCAATGCTCTGATGTTATAGCTAATGATCTTGAAAACCTTAGTTCCCATGACGACGATAGCGTGAAAGATAAAAATTATGAACCAAGCGATAGTGAAGATGACGTGCAAATGCTTATAGGAAAATGTATTAATGGTGAGAAGAAAATGGTATCCAAAGTTACTGACGTAAACCAGAGAGACAATAGAGAAGCAGGAAGCAGTGTTACGAGTAACAAGAAGAAACGGAATAAAAACGGTAGTAATGTACGAGAAAAGAGGACTGAGAGGAATAGGAAAATAAATACGAGCCAGCAACATGTAACCTCAAAATACGAAATAAAGAAAACACGGAAAATGCAAGAATTACCTAAGTGCAGCCTAAAGTGTGCCGAAAGAATTCAAGTAGATATAAGCCATAATGTATTTACTGAATATTGGTTTCTAGGGGACCGCAATAAGGGGGTTGTTTTTATTGCAAGTAGTGCAGATTCGAAATCAACTGCCACCAAGACAAAAAGAACGAACGATCCCGAAAAAGAAAAAAATAGAAATGTATAATAATAATATAATAATAAAGAATATTTATTAGCAAAAAACGCTACGTAATATACAGAATTTCAACGTAAATTCAACAAGAAATGTAACTCATTGTTATCATTTTATAGTTAGTAGAGAAATACTGAAGGTTTGTAGAGCTTGTAGGTTTGCTTTATGAAAATATTAGATGAAACTCAAATGTTTGTCACATTAGCAATATTAAATTCAAGAAATTCTGCATCTGGAGTTGTCTACTCGCGATGATCAAAGAGGTGTCTAGGCACTTTCCAACAAACACAGTTTGGCTATAATGCAAGAAGTAGTACTTCATATTAAGTCTTTCCCGTGCTACGAATCTTATCATACAAGAAGAACAAACGATAAAAAAAACTTGGTCTCTCTGTTTGACTCTGCAAATTATGTATAATTTGTATTGCAAAGGCCGGAAAAATGTGGTTTTTAGACGGATTTATGAAAAAGAATTTCACAAGCTGAAACTAGCGTTTAAGGCCCAGTTGTACGATCGTGGATTATCTTTGATCGTGGTTCAGTTTCTAAGGATACCATTATATTAGCAATTGTATCCTAGGTAACTGAACCTTAGTCAGGGAAGATCTACGATCGTACAACTGGGTGCAAGCAGCATAAAGTAGATACCTGCCATAAGTGTGATACCCTGATATAAGTGTTGAGATGCAGCTCAAAGTTGCGGAAGGTAATGAAGAAAAAGAAAGAAATCAAAAGGCAATAGATGAGCACCACCTTGAAGCAGATAATGCTTATTTGATGAAAGATGCGAAAAAAAAATATGGCAAAAGAAAAAAATAGCTTAAAACTTTACACCTTTGATCTCCCCAACAATTCCTCCAAACTCCGTACGTGAGAAACGGATAGATTCGTATACAGTATACCTGAAACTAATTCTCCTGAAAATTTGACAAAGTTTCAGTATTAAATAAGGAAAAAAATCAAACATATACCTTTCTGCATTTACAAGTATGAGTTAGCTACTACTGAAATTTTTGAAAATTTATTAATTGTATATTTAATATTAGATTTGTGTTTAGTACACCTGAAGCTAATTCTCCTGAAAATTTGACAATGTTTCAGTATTAAATAAGGAAAAAAATCAAGCATATACCTTTCTGCATTTACAAGTATGAGTTAGCTACAACTGAAATTTTTGAAAATTTATTAATTGTATATTTAATATTAGATTTGTGTTTAGTACACCTGAAGCTAATTCTCCTGAAAATTTGGTAAAGTTTCAGTATTAAATAAGTGAGAAAATCAAAAGTATAACTTTCAGCATTGACTAGTATAGATTAGCTATTACTGAAACTTCTGAAAATGTATTAATTGTATATTCAATATTGGCTTTGTGTTAAGTACACCTGAGCTAATTCTCCTGAAAACTTGACAAAATTTCAGGACTAAATAAGTGAGAAAATCAAAAGTACAACTTTCTGCATTGACTACTATGGTTTGCCTATTACTGACATTTCTGAAAATTTATTAGTTGCATATTTAATATTATATTTGTGTTTGGTACACCTGAAACTAATTCTCCTGAAAGTTTGACAAAGTTTCAGTATTAAATAAGGAAAAAAATCAAACATATACCTTTCTGCATTTACAAGTATGAGTTAGCTACTACTGAAATTTTTGAAAATTTATTAATTGTATATTTAATAATAGATTTGTGTTTAGTACACCTGAAGCTAATTCTCCTGAAAATTTGACAAAGTTTCAGTATTAAATAAGAAAGAAAATCAAACATATACCTTTCCGCATTTACAAGTATGAGTTAGCTACTACTGAAATTTTTGAAAATTTATTAATTGTATATTTAATATTAGATTTGTGTTTAGTACACCTGAAGCTAATTCTCCTGAAAATTTGACAAAGTTTCAGTATTAAATAAGGAAAAAAATCAAACATATACCTTTCTGCATTTACAAGTATGAGTTAGCTACTACTGAAATTTTTGAAAATTTATTAATTGTATATTTAATATTAGATTTGTGTTAAGTACACCTGAGCTAATTCTCCTGAAAACTTGACAAAATTTCAGGACTAAATAAGTGAGAAAATCAAAAGTACAACTTTCTGCATTGACTACTATGGTTTGCCTATTACTGACATTTCTGAAAATTTATTAGTTGCATATTTAATATTATATTTGTGTTTGGTACACCTGAAACTAATTCTCCTGAAAATTTGAAAAAGTTTCAGTATTAAATAAGGAATAAAATCAAACATATACCTTTCTGCATTTACAAGTATGAGTTAGCTACTACTGAAATTTTTGAAAATTTATTAATTGTATATTTAATAATAGATTTGTGTTTAGTACACCTGAAGCTAATTCTCCTGAAAATTTGACAAAGTTTCAGTATTAAATAAGGAAAAAAATCAAACATATACCTTTCTGCATTTACAAGTATGAGTTAGCTACTACTGAAATTTTTGAAAATTTATTAATTGTATATTTAATATTAGATTTGTGTTTAGTACACCTGAAGCTAATTCTCCTGAAAATTTGACAAAGTTTCAGTATTATATAAGTGAGAAAATCAAAAGTATAACTTTCTGCATTGACTAGTATAGATTAGCTATTACTGAAACTTCTGAAAATGTATTAATTGCATATTCAATATTAGCTTTGTGTTAAGTACACCTGAAGCTAATTCTCCTGAAAACTTGACCAAATTTCAGGACTAAATAAGTGAGAAAATCAAAAGTACAACTTTCTGCATTGACTACTATGGTTTACCTATTACTGACATTTCTGAAAATTTATTAGTTGCATATTTAATATTATATTTGTGTTTTATACACCTGAAGCGAATTCTCCCGATAACTTGACAAAATTTCAGTACTAAGTAAGTGAGAAAATCAAAAGTATAACTTTCTGCATTGACCACTATGGTTTACCTATTACTAAAATTCCTGAAAATTTATTAGTTGCATATTTAATATTAGATTTGTGTTCAGTATACTTGAAGCTAATTTTTCTAAAAATGTGACAACAGTTCAGTACTAAATAAGTGAGAAAATAAAAAATATAAAGTTCCGCTGTTGCGTTTTACAAGAGGCAGTTATGGACCTTTAACCTAACTTGGCACGAATTGGGGAGTGGAGGTGTCACATGTTTTATGTGGCATGAAGCCGAAGAGGTAATCACCAAGGACCTCCAAGGAGGTAACCACCAAGGACGAGGAGGTAATCAGATTGCTATATGCCTCCTCCAGGAGTTGACTGATTTACCTCCGGAAGTTAAAAACTTTGTTTTGAATTTAGATAGGTGTGGATGTCAGAACAAAAACTCTCACGAATTACAATATCAGATATCACAATATCAATTTGAAACTTGTCAGTAATAATTGAGAAAATGTATGCAATTTGACATTAATTATTATAATAATGCATAAATATTGCCTGAAAATTTCCTAAAATATCAGATATTAAAAATTTACGAAAATTGCTAATATTTAAAAAAAATCTAAAATCGTTGCCTGGGTACCATAATGATTTCAAGTGTGCAGTAATTCTGCCAAAATATGTCATAATTGTCAGTAATAATTTATCTATATGTAAATTTGAAATGACAAAAAAATGTCCTCAGATTGCTAATCATTTTAAGAACTTGTTAAGAAAAACGTGAGTTAGGATAACATAATCTTTTCAAAATGCAAGTAATTCTGCGGAAACATTTGAAAATTGTCAGTAATAACTGTGCAAATTTATTAAAATTGCCTATATTACTCAATAATTGCTCTAATGTATGGAAATTGACAGTTAATTATTATAAAAATATCTGGATTGTGCCAGTAAGTTTGCTAAAATATCATATATAGAAAATTGTTAAAAAATTAACAACAATAACAATAAGAATATTTATTAGCATAAACGCATAATAAAATATAAAAATAAATAAACTAGAAATTGACAGAAATTAATACAAAAATACCTGGATATTGCCAGTAAGTTTGCTAAAATATCATATATGGAAAATGTTTTTAAAAAATGACAGTAATAATAACAATAAGAATATTTATTACCAGAAAAGCTACATAAACGCATAATAATAAATAAAAATATACCAAAAGCAAAACAATATTAAAAAATAACACAAATAATTGCTTATGGTTTACAAGAAGTTCTAAAATCGTGGCTTGGGTCCAAAAGGATTTAAAGTGGGTAGTAATTTTGCTAACATGTAATTATGCTAAATGGAAATTTTAAATGATGCAAAAATGTTCACATATATGTCAAGATAACAAAAGCTTTTCAAAATATAAGTGATTTTGTAAAAAACATTTGAAATTTGTCAGTAATAACAGAAAATGTATGAAAGTTACCACTAATAATTGATATAGTTAATGAACATTGACAGTAACTACTATAGAAATGTCTGATAATTTGTCCTTGAAAATTGTCAGTAATAACTGAAAATGTATGAATATTACCACTACAAATTGATATTGTTAATAAACATTGACAGTAATTATTATAGCACTGTCTAAATCTTTGTCCTTAAAAATTATCAGTAATAACTGAAATTGTATGAAAATTACCACTACAATTGATATAGTTTATGAACATTGACAGTAATTATTATAGAAATGTGTGAATCTTTGTCCCTGAAAATTGTCAATAATAACTGTAAATATACGAAAATTACCACTAAAAATTGATATAGTTAATAAACATTAACAGTAACTATTATAGAAATATCTCAATATTTGTCCTTGAAAATTGTCAGTAATAACTGAAAATGTATGAACATTACCACTAAAAATTGATATAGTTAATAAACATTGACAGTTACTATTATAGAAATGTCTGAATATTAGTCCTTGAAAATTGTCAGTAATAACTGTAAATATATGAAAATTATCACTAATAATTGTTATAGTTTATGAAAATTGACAGTAACTATTATAGAAATGTCTGAATATTTGTCCTTGAAAATTGTCAGTAATAACTGAAAATGTATGAAAATTACTACTAAAAATTGATATAGTTAATGAACATTGACAGTAGCTATTATAGAAATGTCTGAAAATTTGTCCTTGAAAATTGTCAGGAATAACTGAAAATGTATGAAAATTTCCACTAAAAATTGATATAGTTAATGAACATTGACAGTAACTATTATAGAAATATCTAAATATTTGTCCTTGAAAATTGTCAGTAATAACTGAAAACGTATGAAAATTTCCACTAATAATTGAAATAGTTTCAAGTAATTATTATAGAAATGTCTGATTATTTGTCCTTGAAAATTATCAATAATAACTGTAAATATATGAAAATTACCACTAATAATTGTTATACTTTATGAACATTGACAGTAATTATTATAAAAATGTCCAAATCTTTGTCATTAAAAATTGTCAGTAATAACTGAAAATATATGAAAATTGCCACTAATAATTGATATTGTTAATGAACATTGACAGTAACTATTATAGAAATGTCTGAATCTTTGTTCTTAAAAATTGTCAGTAAAAACTGAAAATGTATGAAAATTAATACTAAAAAGTGATATAGTCTATTAACATTGACAGCAATTATTAAAGAAATGTCTAAATATTGGTCCTTGAAAATTGTCAGTAATAACTGAAAGTGTATGAAAATTTCCACTAATAATTAATATAGTTTATGAACATTAATAGTAACTATTATAGAAATGTCTGAATATTTGTCCTTAAAAATAGTCAGTAATAACTGTAAATATATGAGAATTGCCACTAAAATTTGATATAGTTAATGAATATTGACAGTAACTATTATAGAAATGTCTGACTATTTGTCCTTGAAACTTGTCAGTCATAACTGAAAATGTATATAAATTACTACTAAAAATTGATATAGTTAATGAACATCGACAGTTACTATTATAGAAATGTCTGACTATTTGTCCTTGAAAATTGTCACTAATAACTGAAAATGTATGAAAATTACCACTAAAAATTGATATAGTTAATGAATATTGACAGTAGCTATTATAGAAATGTCTGAATCTTTGTCCTTGAAAATTGTCAGTAATTTATTTATTTATTTAATCAGCCACCTTTCTACCTTTCGGTGTAAAGCTTTCTTTTACATCATAGTATTTACATTTACATTCATTCTGTTCGCCAGTATTCTCTCCACTTCTTCCTATCTTTTGTCCGTTCCTTTAGCTCTTCCCAGGAACTCTCTTTTCTCCTCGCCTCTTCTCTTACTGTGTTATTTCACTCTTTTCTTGGTCTTCCTTTATGATTTCTCCGTGTTGGTCTTGCCTCATATACTTTCTTGGTAATTCTTTCTTCGTTCATTCTGCAGATATGTCCAAACCATCTCATCTGTCCGTTTATTTTATCATTGATTGGTCTTATCTTTAAGTTATTTCTGTATGTCTCGTTTCTTATTCTGTCCCTTCTGGTCTTATTTTCAATTTTTCCGAGATATCTCATTTCCAACGCATTAATCCTATATTTTTGCTTTCCTGTCATATATACGTTCCTTCACTATACGTTAGTGTTGGTCTTTTTTTTACGATTTCCTTTTTGTGTTGCTTGCCATTTCTTTTCTGTTAAAAAATGTATTCTTCAGATTATTAAAAATATTTCCTGTTTTGCTTACTTTGTCGTCTATTTCTTATTCTATTTTACCGTTACTCGCTATTATAGTCCCTAGATATTTGTAGTGTTCAATTTGTTCTAACTTCTTTGCTTGTAACTTTATTTCGTGTTTTTCCTTCTCCTTAGTTATTATCATCATTCATATCATGGTCTTCGTTTTGTCAAGGTTTATCCTTGACAGTAACATTGACAGTAACTATTATAGAAATGTCTGAATATTTGTCCTTGAAAATTGTCAGTAATAATTAAAATATATGAAAATTACCACACATAACTGATATAGTTAATGAATATTGACAGTAACTATTATAGAAATGTCTGAATCTTTGTCCTCAAAAATTATTAGTAATAACTGGAAGTGGATGAAAATTACCACTAAAAATTAATATAGTTAATGAACATTGACAGTAACTATTAGAGAAATGTCTGAATCTTTGTCCTAAAAAAATTGCAGAAATAACTGAAAATTTATGAAAATTTCCACTAATAATCGTTATAGTTTATGAAAATTGACAGTACTTATAATAGATGTGTCTAAATATTGTGAGTTAATTTGCTAAAATGTAATATACTTATTGGAAAAGTGGCAGAATTTTGCTAAAATGTTTAAGTTGGCATTAATTCTGCCAAAATTTTCCGAAGATTGCTAACAGTTTTGCTTTTGCTTTTATATTGCTTCATATACTGAAGTTTTTATAGTAATCATTAAAACATTGATCGTTGGAATTATCCATTGACGAATGAATTAAAATTATCACAAAATTGTAATGTTAATATGTCTAATTTTAAACAGATTTAATTCGACTATGTCTTGTAGTTCATGAGGTAGGTAGTTGTAGAATTTCAGCCCATTATATGTTGGAGATTTTTCCGAGACAGTTAGCCTATGTACAGGATAGAAATAGCTGCGATTGCTTCTTGTGTTATAGTCACAAAGGAAGTGGTACTAAATGAATCTGTTCTTGGGTTTGAAATTAAATACTAGAATTTTTAGTACATACAAAGTGTAGAAAGTAAATATGTTTGCTGATTTGTAAAGACTTAGGCCCGTATCTATAGGGTGTACTTGAGCTTGAGTTCTACTCAAGTCGTATATTTGGTTGCGATTGGTACAACGTTTATAGAAAATTCGCAAGCAAATATACGACTTGAGTCGAATTCATGCTCAAGTACGGGCCTTCATGGTCCATGAGCGTGGGATACACTGTATACAGGCAATAAAAATGCAAGCATTTGCATTGATTTATATTTGTAACCATTTTTGCATTTCGATTAATAATTACTAGTAATATGTGTGGGCTAAGTACATTTAATATAGTTAAAACTTCATGGAATATTTAAAAACCATTTATCATATAGCGAGGAGGAGGAATGTATAATGCAGCATGAATAATTAATTACGCTTCAAATGTCTTGGTAATTAATAAATATTGCATTACACGTTTTCATTGTGCCAAAGAGCCCTAAACCAGACCTAATGAACATCAGTGCATTAAGCGGCTTTGATGAATTATAATCGTAATGGAATAACATATGGCACAGAACCAATATGGGGCATTGTAGCAGTAATGCCTCATCATGCCGCAGTAATTGCATATGGGCGCATATAGTGGCCTCCACAGTAGCATCGCGTATTACACATTGTACGTATTCATCGGGTCCTTTGATGGCGCACAAATTTAATAAGAAATCTATACGCCACTCAGACGTGGAGTCCTTGGAAGTGTGTGTGCTCAAGGTGCATCGTTCCGCGAAATTGATAATAGATTTCGCAATTTGCAGATGTAGATAACAGAGGAAAAGTAGCAAAATGCAATTACTTACTGCACTCTACTGTACGTATATGAAAGCTGCTTACAGAACCCTCATTTTTTATATCGGCTGAAGTGAATGCACACATTGTCGTGTATCGATAAAGCATGCTTTAAAGATATTATTGTAGTCATGATAATAAAATAAGAATCTTATCCGTGTATGTGACTTTAGTTGCTGCATTTATCTGTGGATGATCTTCACAATAAGTAAATCGAGAATGATTTTAAATGAGCGCAATAATTGTCAGTGTTAGAGGAAAAATAAACAACACGAGCTGTGGATGTAGGTACCTACGAAGATTAGATACCCAAGTCCTGTTATCCACATGTGTGGTAAATAGCTAAATGAGCGCCCCATTCATGAGCAGAACACTTTATCTAAAGCCCACGGTGATGCTCAAGATCAAAATAAACGTCCTCACCGACACCTACTTGTGTATCCGATCGGTTCCCTCAAAGAGCGGCCGTGTGCGCGACACCGAAGCCGCAAGGGCCGAAGATAAAAGGATAACGGGCCCCCCCTAATTTACACGGAGATAATAAAGATTAACCGGGAACGGTTTGTTTAAAATTTACGGACGGTTCTGGGGGCGAGACGACGGTTTCCGGTCAATTAATCGGCCGCACATAAATCGCGATTAGTTTTCACCGGAAAGATTAGCGCAAGTGTGTGTGAGGTATTATCGCAGGAGAGGATATTTCACTGTGCCCGCGCTAAACGTTCCCGTGGATTCGCAGGCAGTTATCCTTGAATTACTGTGGCCTCTGCTAATCTGGATTTCTTTAATGGCGAAAATATAGATACTTATGGTTTCTCTTTGTGCAGGGATACAATACATTTTGTGTATCCGCAACATGATTTGTCCGATAATGACGTATCTCTATTCATAAATAACTTTTTATACAACTGAACCACACAATTCATAAATATGTTCATCAAATATGTATCAATAATTCCAAGGGTGCACTAAAAATAAACAAACCGAGAATAAATAATCTGCCATAATCATCACTCGCCCCATTTCTTCTCTGTCCTGTTTTAATGTGTTATATTATGTAATGTTTTTAATGTACATTTGAATTTTCAGAGATTATTTTCTTGTGCGCATTTTTGCGTTCACAATAATATTTCTTTCTGGTGCTTTCTTTTAATCCTATAAAAACCGATCCAGTGTTTTTCTTTGGGTAAGTGGCGAAAATTCGTCGCAGTATTCTATGAGCATAAATAAGATATCTCGTGGAGGGAGTCCGCGCTGAAATCGTGAAAAGCTTAATCCATTATAAATGACGAGGCGTTTGCCTCATTTATTTTTCTATACGAAACAAGTTTCCAACATTCAATAAACCGCAGGGGTTTCGCGCAGTGTTCGAATGAAAACCTGAAAACCGGCGGAGTGGCGGATCGAAAATGTGGGACAACTTTTATGTTGATCTGGAAATATATTGTCGCTTGTCGCTTTATAGAGCGTTAATGGAAACGGACGAAACGGAGGTGTTTTAAGTGACAGGATTGTATGAGTTATTCATTTGTTGTCGTATTTTCCCTCTTAAATATTGTTTTAGAAATTTGTGGGCTTTCTGAATTGAAATTGTAATTATTTCGAAAGTAGCTTCATATTCGCCAAATTAAACTACTTTATTGAAATGATAAATAATATGAGATAAAATTGCTTGGGAATCAAGAATATTAAAAAAAAGGAAACCCGAATCTCGGATTAAGGCAATATTGTTACTAGGGAACAAAACATATCAAAAAAAGGGTACCCGAATCTTTGATTTCAGCAATATATTCATAAATATAAAATGAGCAATGATAGTACCCAATACAAAATCTTCAGGATTTTCTATGATGCTGTGCCATTTCTCATCAAGAATATTTACTTTTAACATGAGTGACTATTTAGAAATGAAAACTATCAAAAAAGAGTACCTGCATCTCTGATTTCAACAATACCGTTTCTTAAAAATGAAAAATATAAAAAAATAGTACTGGAATCTCTTATATCCGCAATTTCGTTGCTTAGAATTGAAAATTTATGCAAATTACAGAAAATTTGAGCAAAATGAAGGAATTTTAAACAAATTGCTGAAAATTTAAGCAAATTACATCAAAGTTAAACATATTAAATAAAACATATAAGAATCAATGAAATTACGTTTACCTTTTTTGCACAACATTATTTATACATTTCAAGCGCAACGCGGTCATCGTTAATAGCAGTTCAGTTGACATAAAAATAACAAATGACGGCTGATAGTTGTCAAATTATAGTCGACTTTTAACATATGCCATCCGACATTTGACAAATGACAGCCGACATATCGTCGGCTTCATGTTACAAGGTTGCATGTAACATTTTTTTAAATTTTTAGTTCTATAGCTTTGCAACATATAGCCCTGCAATATGTTTTCAAAGCGGGACCTTTCAACTTGTTGGAAGATTAAAATTGGATCATTAGGTACCTGTGATAAAAACATATCTATTGACAATGCAAAATTTATCATTTTTTGATATAGCAAACATATTTATAATCCTTAGTCCCAAATTTACAAATTTTCACATACAACCTTGTAATATTAAGCCGAAGATATGAAAGCTGATAACTGTTGGCGTCATACAGCTAATAATTCACAGAACATACAACACTGGGTATGACTGACTTGTAGCATATATATTTTTTGGCAAATGATAGCTAACAAATTGTAACTAATAAGGACAAAAGACAGCTAAACAGCAAATAAAAAACAAATTTCAAACAATTACTAATAAAGACAAAAGAATAGCTAAACATTAAAAAAATAATAGCTGGTAAAAGACAACTGACACAAACAAATGACAGCTAATAGGTGTCAAATTATGGTCGGCTTTTAACAAGTGCCATCCGACACTTGACAAATCACAGCTGACGTTTGAAAGCTGATAACGTTTGACGTTATACAGCTCATAATTCACTGAAAAAATGTAACAAAGACGTCCAGAATAAGTATGACAAACATTTGGCATCATCTACTTTTTTGGGCAAATGACAGCTAACAAGTTATAACAAATAAAGACAAATGACAGCTAAACAGCTAACAAATAACAGCTTGCAAACATAAACTAAGAACGACAACTGACAAACAACAGTTACACTGTCAACAAATAGTAGTTGGCAAATGACAACAGAGACAAACAAATGACAGCTGATAGTTGTCATTCGAGATTTGACAAATGGCAGGCGACGCGGCGTTTGAAAGCTGATAACTTTTGTCATCGAAAAGGTTATAGTTCACAGAAAAAACGTAACGGAGATGTCCAGAACAAGAGTGACAAACAATGGGTGGAATCTTCAGTTTTGGGCATATGATAGCTGACAAATTGTAAGTAATAAAGACAAATGACAGCTAAACAGCCAGTAAATGACAGTTTTCAATCCAAAACTAACAAAGGCAACTGACAAACAACATCTGCAGCATAAAAAAATTACAGCTGGCAAAGGACAACTGACACAATGACAACATTAGCAGCTGTCATTTGACAAATTATGGTCGACTTTTAACAAATGCGAGCCGACGTTTGACAAATGGCTGCTGATATCTAACAAATGATGGTCAACTTTTGACAAATGCAAGGTAACATTTGACAAATGCAAGCTAACATTTGACAAATGCAAGCTAACATTTGACAAATGCAAGCTAACATTTGACAAATGCAAGCTAACATTTGACAAATGCAAGCTAACATTTGACAAATGCAAGCTAACATTTGACAAATGCAAGCTAACATTTGACAAATGCAAGCTAACATTTGACAAATGCAAGCTAACATTTGACAAATGCAAGCTAACATTTGACAAATGCAAGCTAACATTTGACAAATGCAAGCTAACATTTGACAAATTCAAGCTAACATTTGGCAAATGCAAACTAACATTTAATAAATGCAAGCTAACATTTGACAAATGACAGCCAATATTTGAAAGCTGACATCTTATTGCGTGTTTAGTAATTTTAAGATTGATACAATGTAGATGCATCGTATTCTCGCAGAACTAGGAATGTTTAATTGCTAAAATTTTCCGCAAAATGCTTACATTTTCTACAATTTGCTTAAATTTTCAGCAACTTGATTAATAGTTTTGAATTTTTTCATAAATTTTCAATAACTTGATTAATATGTTTGCGTTTTTCTTAAATTTGCAGAAATTTGTTTAAAGACAGAGCACAATATTTATTAAGCTATTGCCTCATGGCCTTTCTGCCTTAATGTGCATACTTTATTTATTTATTTATTTACAGAGAAAGGTACATACGGGCCATGTACAGCCCAAATAGCACCGCAAATCAAAAACAGCTAACATAGATAGCCTTACATACTTTTCAATAAATTTTCATAACTTTTTTGGCACTTTCTACAATGCTTATGAAATATTGATCTGTACATTTTGTAATTATTATAATTTTAATATGATTTTATCATGATTAAATTTTCTGCAATTTTCTCGTGTATATATTATTCTATTATTTCTATTTGTAGAGTTTCTAGTTGTAACTTCAGAAATTTCCATTATATTTTCTGCAATTTGCGTATACTTTCTATGACGTTCGTTTGGTTCTTACGCTTGTATTAACTTTTTTTAGAATCTTTACAACATGAGTTGATAATACTCCCTAAATTGTTTTGGTTTTTGGTATTAGGCTTCTATTAACTGTTTAAGTTAATATCCAGTTTTTATGTCTACGTTGTTTCGCTTTTATTAACAGTTTTTAAGTTAATTAGAAAACTTTTTAATGAAATTTCCAAAATATTGGATACAGTTTCTAAAACTCTTAGTATGCATGTAATTTTTTTCCGTAATTTCTTCAATTTTCTGCAAGTATTTTAAATTTTCTGTATTTTATAATAATAATAATAATAATAAAGAATATTTATTTGCAAAAAACGCTACATAATATACAAAATTTCAACAAAATGTTTGCACATTGCTTAGATTTCCTGCAATTTTCTTTAAGTTTCTGCGATATTTCAACATTCTGTGCAATTTGTTTAAATTTTTTTGTAATTTTCTTATGTTTTGCAATTTTAAATACATTTTCTAACAGTTTTTTTAATTTACTATAAAATTTCTTAATGAAATTACCAGAAAATTCGATAAAGTTTATAAAATTCTTGGTATACATGTAGAATTTTTCGTAATTTCTTCAATTTTCTGTGAGTTTATTAAATTTTCAGTATTTTCCTCAAAATTTCTGCACATAGCTTAGGTTTTCTGCAATTTCTTGAAATTTCTGCGATATTTCAACATTCTGTGCAATTTGTTTAAATTTTTTTGTAATTTTCTTATGTTTTGCAATTTTAAATACATTTTCTAACAATTTTTTTAATTTACTATAAAATTTCTTAATGAAATTACCAGAAAATTGGATAAAGTTTCTAAAATTCTTGGTATACATGTAGAATTTTTCGTAATTTCTTCAATTTTCTGTGAGTTTATTAAATTTTCAGTATTTTCCTCAAAATTTCTGCACATAGCTTAGGTTTTCTGCAATTTTCTTGAAATTTCTGCAATTTATTAAAATTTTGTGCACACGAAGCGCACAAACCATAACAGAAAAACATAATATTATGCTTATGCGTTGTTTGTAATAATACACAAAATATAATAGAAAAATAACAATATATAAAAACAAATTTGTTTAAATTTTTCTGCAATTCGCTTATCTCTTGCATATTCAATAAAAATTTATCAACAGTTTTTGGATTCGACTTAATAAAGTTTCAAGAAAAGTGGACAAAGTTTCTAAAACTTTTGGTATAAGTACATAAGTACGTAGTACATTTTGGTATAAGTTACATAGTAACTTATACCATTTTGGTGTAAGTACAAAACTTTCCGGAATTTCTTCAATTTCCTGCTGGTTTATTAAATTTTCAGCATTTTAGATTCTGCACTTTGATGGAAATTTATGGTAAAACATTTACACTATGTAATTTTTTGTAAACTACGCAAACACTATGTAAGTAAAAATTTAAGCAAATTACATTGCTTAATTTTTTTTGCAAATTGCTTATTTATTGTAATATTAATAAAATTTTGGATTCATTAGAAAATCACCTAATGAAATTTCAAGAAAATTGGATGAAGTTTCTTAACCTCTTGGTATACTTCGCAACATATAATTTTTTTTGCAATTTCTGTATGTTTATACTGTCATTTTCCTTTAAAATATCTGCACTTTGCTTGAATTTTGAGCATTTGATCAAAATTTCTGCAACATGTTAAAATCCAATCCAAACAATTTTGAAAACTTTAAAAAGTGCGTAACTTTATTTCATACATTAGTATGTTAAAATCCTGTGAAATTTGCTTAAATTTATCTACAATATGCTCATTTCTTATAATTTCAATAGAATTTGATATACAGTTTTTGAATGTATGAGAAAATTACTTAATGTGAATTTCCAGAAAATTGGATAATGTTTCTAAAATTTTTGGTACACATTTTTAACTTATATGTTTAAATATATATTATTCTCAGAGCTTTGTGAAAAGTATTTCTATAATAATCAATGAAATTATATTTAACTATTTTTCCACAACTTTATTTATATATTTATAAAGCTATTATATATCTTTATTAGTTACAATTTTATATAGTAGTATCAAACCTTTATTGATGTATTGTGAATTTATGTTAATTGTGTCCACATTTTGTGTGTTCTAATTTGTATGACATGTGTAAACTCTATGTAATAGCACGTAAATAAATTATTCTATTCTATTCTATATACTAGTACTATTTAAAGAAAAACAATAGATGCTGCCAAGAGTTAGTCACACCTGTTCTGCACATCTCCATTGTTTTGTTTTTTTCTTGTGAAATATTAGCTGTAAGATGTAAAAGGCTATCAACTTTCAATTGCAAGGTCGACTGTCATTTGTTAAACGTCAGCTTGCATTTGTTAAACGACAATTCATTTGTCTAACGATAGGTGAAATTTGCCAACCATCATGAAATTTGACAAATGTCAGTTGTAGTTTCCTTGTCAGCATCTTTGTCTTTATAACCATATTGTAGTAATAGGAATTATTTTTTTTTAATTAAATCTAATAAAAACAATACAATAGAAGAAATTCCAGCCAAATGAAGAGTAAAAATGAAATAATCTTTTTCTCCCATCGTCCTACTATTTGCAACTTTCAATGAATGGTCGTAGCTCAAGATAATATAATCTGTAAATTATATATCGCAGAAATCGAATTCCTAACGCAAACAAATTAGATATATCTTGGCCTTACAAGAAACAGTAACCAAGTCAAAAGACAGTTTGGAGGTAAATGCATTTGAAAGTTCAACACTTCATGAAAAAATGTTAATACGAGGGCAAAGACTACAGATTCGCAGCCAACAAAATACTGATATTAAGAAAAGTTTGCTAAGAAACGAATTTTTTTGAAAAGTTAGTAGTAGTAAAAGTATCATAATGAAATTGCGCTTATCTCTAGTTACGGAATTTGTAAAACAATCGCCGCCGTCCGTTTAAAATTTCCCCATATCAGAGACGCGTCCGTAACAAGGCGGAATTAATACTTCCAGAGATAATCGTAATTATTTTTAACGATTGAGATTTCGTGCCTCAAATTAACCAATAAATTACCCACGAAATAATTAAGCGGCGGAAATTTTTACGGTCGTGTTAATAACTTTATAACGTGAAAAGGAGGTTTTCCGATGGACATAAAGATTACAAACCACAAAAAGACGATCGCCCAGTGCTTTAATTGTAGTTTGAAATTGCTTTTCGGCTGTACACAATGCACTTTCACGTACTTATACATCATAGGTAATTGTAGGTTTTTTTTGGTGAACGCTTATTAATATCGAAGCAATTATTCTCATGAAATATTTATAACGATAATGTTTTATAATAGCAGCTTATTATTGATTAATATGTATTATGTATTACAGTAACATTGTATATATATTGTAATGTTTTAGCAATGCCCTACTTTCGGGACTACAAATGTTACGTTTTTATTTATTTACTCTTATCTCAGGTTCAATAGTAGGTTCAATCATAACTAAATAGAGTTTTGTTCAAATACTTTAATGAATTGAAAATAACCAAATATTAAAACGTCTAATATAAACTGAACTAAACAAACAAATCAAAAACAATAGAAAACAAAATTATTAAATACATAATAAACTATGACCAACATTAACAAATTAAATCCTATATACACAAGCCAACTTATGTGATAATATGACTCTTGCACTTTAAGCAAACTTTCTACTTGCAGTTATCTTCTTGTGGTTCCTTGATTACGTCGTCCTGTTGTCCCTGCTTTCCCGTCTGATCCGTTGTTGATTCCCACAAAAGTAAACATCTACTTTTGTGTGCGAAGTTGAGCGGCTTGAAGTCCTGATTTTTGAATATCTCCGTCACGGCTCCTATCTTGTTGAACTCCTCTCCTGGTTGACTGTCTTCTCCCAGCAATATGTCCAATCGTTGAAACCCCGTTGATCTTTTGTAATGTATTCGTATTAGAATCGCAACATCTCCACCCGCGATCCACACGCGTCTCTCCCCTCGTCAAACTCGTTGTTGATTATTTTCGACTTTCCATTATTTAATTCCCCAAGCGTCTACGCACGAAGTCACCTGTCACCCGTGGTAACCAATCAACAACCTTCATCCGCGGATTGCTTTGTATATTTGTGCATACTTGTTCATATTCACATTTACAATATTTACAATAAATTTTGTTAGCTTGAGCCCTGAAGATTATAATTCTATCTAAAACTTATATAATAATAACAATAAATCTCTTCTAATTAATCTAAATAAATACTACAAATACCATCACAATATATTGTACATATAACTACATGAACATAACAAATCAGTTTTAAAGCTGAAGCACGACGCTAAATGTGTGTAATATGGTTTCTCTTTACAAAGCGAATAAATCTTTCGCCTTTTATATGTTAAATTGCTCAATAAGTTCTTGTTAAGTGTTGTGATAAGTTTATCGTGAAATTTCTAAAACACATATAATATTCGTTTTTAAAATCCAGTCACCATTTAGAGCTTTATTGCAGAAAATTGCACAAACCAGGGCGCACGTTACACAACACTTTACTCCTTACCCTTTACCCAGCACGCGAGGTTAAGCAGTTCCGTGTTATGATCTCCGCTAGGTTCTTAACCACATATTGCACGCTCCCTATGTTTTAATATGAAGTTTGTTATTAAAATAGAGCGAGCTCATATCGCAGTACGTAATCATCTACTAAAATTTCAATAGCGTGTCGTCGCAGTTTGCATATTTTAATAAGGGTACGTTGCCAGTAATAGCGAGTAATAGGTAGTTATAAAGTTAGAGTATAAAACAATCCACTCGCGCCGTCCTCATATTGAATCTATCAGAGTTTAAAGGGACAAACTTTTGGCACTGCCACCGAAACTTATATTATTAAATATCTGCGTTTCCCGAGTGCTTGTGCAATTTCCGCGGTGAATGCGGAAAACAGGCGTTCAGGCGAAGCTCAGATGCGATCGCGGTTTTCGGACGTTCCATAGATTACGGCTGTCCCGCCAGGACATGGAATTACACGACGGGATGTGGATTTATGATGTATGATCGCCTAGAATTGATTTTCCGAATGATAAATGAATGGAACATGTGTTATGCGCGGCTGGGTCATTCAAGAGTTCCACATTATTACATTTGTTATTAACAAATTATTACAGAACTTCATCAGTATCTAATTTATAATTTTAATTACAATTTAAAATAATTATCAATACAACTGTAGACCGGTTTCGACCTGGTGGGTCTCATCATTGTTTTAACTTAAAATATCTATGCTGCTCTTTTTCGTGCAAGCTTTATTTCCACTTCCGGGTTGTCGTTTTGTTACTGAAAATATCGTTTTAATCTTTGCTAATTAAATGTGTATTAGTATGTTTAAAAAACCGTGTTCTTAATTAATTATGTATATATACTCGTAAAAGCAGGGATTTATCAGATTGCTTGTCATGTGACACGTTCTAAGGGATAAAAATGATAGATTAGGTATCGTGCTGTGTGTGTGACAATGTAATCACGGTAATGGAGCTTTACACCTGGAATGCAATGGATGGCCCAGATCTGGTTTCAAAGGTACCCTTTGCTAATAGTAAACATGCAAACTAAACTGCCAAAAGTTTTAAGCATACTAATATAACGCACCGAAAAGGGTGGAATAAATTTGAAGTCACGGGTAATTACAAATTATGAAGTTCAATTTATTTATTTTATTTCATTTATTTATTACCAAGGTAGCCAATACAAGTTTATATTGGTAAAATTTAATAACAATAATACAGGCCAAAAGTCCGCAGGTCCATAGTCAGTAAAATATTGTTACTACTACTAATAATAATAATAATTAATAATTTCTTACTTTCTTTTTATAATCATTAATATGGTTGAGACCTTTACTTTGTGGTAATCCATATTAACTTTAGAATAAAACACTACTATGTTTTAACCACACAATTTGTTGTTATATATATATATATATATATATATATATATATATATATATATATATATATATATATATATATATACATATATATACATATAGGACTACATATATACATACACAAACCGTAAAGCACGACTCGAGTTTCGACCTGTGATTGCCATTATCAAGTGATAACAATTATATTTCTTTTTATACACAATTATATAGTTTCATCCACTTCTATTTCTGATTTGAAGGAAGGCGAGATAGGAACTTTAATGAAAGTTACACAAATGCGTGAACCCGGCATTTTCTGAATAGAACATTTTATACCAAATGTCGTTTATCAAAAGTACATCAAGAATCATAACATCTAGGTCGTTAATTTTTATCACATATGAAATGAAACTATCATCTTTCAAGTGAACACCGAGTAACATTACTATAAGTCATTAAATGTTGACGCTAATTCACTGAAAATGACGACTAACAAATTTATCAGACGTCTGTCAAATGAAAATGACGTCTGTCAAATGAAAATGACGTCTGTCAAATGAAAATGACGTCTGTCAAATAAAAATGACGTCTTACAAATGAAAATAACGTATGTCAAATGAGAATGGCGTCTGTCAAATGAAAATAACTCATGTCAATTGAACATTACGTATATTAGTTCAAAATGACGTATGCCCATTGAAAATAACACATGTCAATTGACAATGACGAACTGTGACAAATGAAAGTGACATATGTCACATGAAAATGACGCATAACAAATGAAAACGACGTATGTCAATTCACAATGACGTACTATGTCAAATAAAAGTCATTGTAGTTGTGTGTGCACTCAGTTGTGGGGAGGGGTGCTCTTTTGGTAACTTATTAGTGGGTAGTGTCAATGGTTTTATTTTTTGATTGATTGTGTAAGTGATATGTATGTATACATTTAATAAATAAATAAATAAATAAATAAATAAATAAAATAAGTCAATTGAAAATGACTTATGTCAAATGAAAATGACGTCTGTCAAATGAAAATGACGTCTGTCAAATGAAAATGACGTCTGTCAAATGAAAATGACGTATGTCGATTGAAAATGATATGATTGAAAATGATTGACATAATTAAAGCTACAACTTTCAATTAAAGGGTGTAAACCTTGAAAATTTTGATACTTACATACTTCAAAGATTTTCTTTTCAAAAGAAATTATGGAAGAACAATTGAAATTTTGACAGAATACTTTAAATGTTGATAGAATTAGTTGAAGTTTTGTAAAAAACTAGCAAAAATTAAGAATAATCTTCCATACTTTGACGAAATAGTAGAAATGATGGTATTTATAACTAAATTTTTTATAGTAATTAATAAATTTTGCCAGAATAAGTCAATTACTGTACAAATGACTAAATTTACGACTACTAGTACTACTTACTACTACTAAATTTGGTAGCAATAATAAAAAATTCTTTAGTATAATTTAAATTTTAATCATATTTTAGAAATTTTGATTACATTATTTGGTATTATGAAGATATAATTGAAAATTCGGCAGTAATCATTAAAATTTCAACACGTATCATCAATAAGTTGGCAGAATAATAAAAAATCACGGAAAAACAGAAATCTTGAAAGTACTTAATGATATTTTGTTAAAACATGACTAGAAATAATTAAAAATAGGATAATGATCGTTGAAATTTATTCGATAAATTATATTTTAGCAAAATTATTTGATATTAGGTATAGAGAAATATTTGGAAATAAAATGTATGACTATCAAATTCATCAGACGTCATTTATCATTTAAATTCTAATATTTTTTTAGAAATTTTGATAATATTATTTGGTATTATAAAAAAATAATTAAAAATTTAGCAGTAATCATTAACATCTCAACAGTTATTATCAATAAGTTGAATAATAAAAAAATCACGGCAAAACTAAAATCTTGACAGTACTTAATGAAATTTTGTTAAAACACGAGTAGAAATTATTAAAAATTGGACAATAATCGTTGAAATTTATTCGATAAATGATATTTTAGCAAAATTATTTGATATTAGATATAGAGAAATATTTGGAAATTAATTTTTATCTATCAAAGTTATCAGATATATGTCAAATGAAATGACGTATGTCAAAATAATATGACTCATTTCAATTGCAAATTACGTATGTTAATTAAAATTGACTTATGCCAATTGAAAACTACATATATAAAATGAAAATGACTTATGTGAAATTAATATGACTCATTTCAGTTAAAAAATACGTATGTTAGTTGAAAATGAGTTATGCCCATTGAATATGACATACGTCAATTGACAATGACAACTTTCAAATGCACATCGACTATCACTACTGTAAGTCATAAAACGTTGACGCTAATTAACTGAAAATGACGACTATCAAATTCATCAGACGTCTGTTAATTGAAAATGACATATGTCAAATGAAAATGACGTACGTCAAATAAAAATGACGTATGTCAAATGATAATGACTCATGTCAATTGAAAATTACGTATGTTACTTGATACTCTTACAGCTGGGATAGTTCGAGAATGAAAATGACTATAGCCAATTGAAAATGGCACATCTAAATTGACAATGACGTACTGTGTCAAATGAAAGTGACACATGTCTAATGAAAATGACGCATCTCAAATGAAAATAACGTATGTCAATTGACACTTACGTACTATGTCAAATAAAAGTCACCTACGTCAAATGAAAATTACGATTGTCAATTGAAAATAACATATTTCAAATGAAAATGACGTATGTCAAATGAAAATGATTCATGTCAATTGAAAATTTCGTATGTTAGTTGATACTCTTACAACTGGGATAGTTCGAGAATGAAAATGACTATAGCCAATTGAAAATGACACATCTCAATTGACAATGACGTACTGTGTCAAATGAAAGTGACATATGTCTAATGAAAATAACTTATATCAAATGAAAATGACGTATGTCCATTCACAATGACGTACTGTGTCAAATAAAAGCCACAACGTCAAATGAAAAATACGATTGTCAATTGAAAATGACATATTTCAAATGAAAATGACATATGTTAACTGAAAATGATGTATGTCGATTGAAAATGACTTATACCAATTGAAAATGACATATAACAATTGACATAAATGAAAATCGAAAAAATCCACTAAAACTGCATCTTTCAATTACAAAGTATAAACATTGAAAATTTGAATACTTTCATACTTCATATGGATTGAAACAAACCTACTTCCGGTTTTTATCATTGAAATGATGGCAGAATAATTGAAATTTTGACAGAATACTTTAAATGTTGATAGAATCAATTAAAGTTTTGTGGAAAACTAGTTCAAAACTTGAAAATAATCTTTGATACCTAGACGAAATAGTAAAAATTATGGTATTTATAACTATAATTTTGACAGTAATTAACGAATTATGGCAGAATAAGACAAATACAGTAAATATAACTAACAATTTGGCAGTAATAATCGAATATTCTTTAGTATCATTAAATTTTAATAAAACTTTAGAAATTTTGATAAAATTATTTGGTATTATGCAGAAAAAAATGAATGTTTGGCAGTAATCTCAACAGTCATCATCAATAAGTTGACAGAATAATAAAAAAATCACTGAGAAAACCAAATCTTGACAGTATTTAATGAAATTTTGTTACAACAGGAGTAGAAATAATTAAAAATTGGACAATAATCGTTGAAAATGATTTGATAAATTATATTTTAGCAAAACTATTTGATATTAGGTATAGAGAAATATTTGGAAATAAAATGTATACTTTATTTGCTAATCACTTGATGACACATTATTTATTATTATTATACATGTATTATGTATAATGAATAAACGTATTTATACGTTGTATAATTACGTATACATATTATAATGTATGTATGATTAAGTATAAATCTCTGTTGAAGTCTTGTTTTGTTTCATATAGGTATATTTTTTCAGTTTCCTGAAATTTTATTATTAGATTATAGTATTAAAATATTTTCTATATCTACTTGATGTATGTGAGAGCATTAACGTGCTCATTAACAATAATAAATTACTCTTACTATTACTCTTACTCTTAATCTTAATCTTACTCTTACACTTATATTAACTGTTTTAAAAATAATTACAGAATTAAGGATAACATTTTCAGAATTTGGTTTTGTTTTTGTCATTAAACTTTTATAAATTTTTTTATTGTTTTCACCTTAAAATATCTATATTTTGGTTAACATTTTTCTTAATTATTTTTAGACGATAAACCGACCACGTATTATTAAAAAACGTCATAATTTGGAAATAATTCTCAAAAATGTCCCTAAAAGCTACAATTTTCAATAAAAAATAACTGAATCTGAAAAATGCCAGTATAACTGCGAACTTGAAAAATGCCACAATTTGTATATGGTTCTGAGATCAACAACACCACAAATTTTAGTAATTTTAGTAAGTCAACATTGGATGGAATTCCCGATCAATTCAATTAAAAGTACCTAGATCTATTGTTTGACAAATTATCCAATGAATAGTTTTCAGTTTTCATATAAAATCTGAATTATTAGATACGAAGAAATATAAATTTTAACATAAGGAACCAAAATATTCATTGGATTATCAGAAAATGCTAATTTCAATACAAACATTGAATCCTTGGATTGTCATCTTATAAATATCAACAAAACTACAAATTGCAATAAAAATGTCAAAAATGGTTAAAATTTCCCACTAATTCCATTAAAACTATGTAGATATTCGTTTTTTTTTTTATTAGTTGTATTCAAAAAGTTTAGAATATGAAAGCATTGTTCTAAAATGGCCAGTTTCAATAAAACAATATCAAAATTTATAAACTGTCACTTAAACTGCAAAAAAATCGTTGAAAATAGTCTTTATGAGTATACAAAATGTTCAAATTTCACTAAAAATGCTAAAATTTTATAAAATTTCCCACTAATTTCATTAGAACTACACCTTTTTTTAATAAATTGTCTAGTGAATAAAATTTATTGTTTTTCTCTTTTCATTTTCTAATAAAATTCGTATTATTATAAGGAAAACATTTTGAAAATGTTCTTTAAAAATATCAAAAAGTATCAAATGATTGCAAATTTCAATAAAAATGTTAAAATTGGAATAAATTCCTCTCTACTTCCACTTAAAAGTATCAACAGAACTACAAATATCAATAAAAATGCTTAAATTGGATAAAATTCTCCACGAATGCCATTAGAACTACAACTTTATCATATAAATTATACAGTGAATACTTTTTATTATTTATTTTCTGTAATTTTCTTATAAAATTTGTAGCATTAAAAAAACGAAATTTGAAAATGTTTTACAATATTATCAGAACATTACAAATTTAATTAAAAATGAACTTGATTTTTATCAATCAACTTGACGTTGATTGTATTTGTCATATCTTATAACATATAACATTAATTCTTTTTGTTTTATCATATAATCTGTATAAATTGTATTTTTATTTTTATGCTATTATGGTATTTATAATATGTGTGTACTATCTGGATTCGTATGCCTTGACCCGTTAATTAAAAAAAAAAACGTCAATATTGTGTAAAATTTCCTGGTAATTTTATTAGAACTACATCATGTTTTAAGAATTTTTCAATGAATGCATTTAATTATTTTTCTTGTATAATTATCGTTTTATGTAAAGGAGATATCTTTAAAATATAAAAAATTCAATGAAAATGTCAAAATTGGATTAAATTCCATCCTAATTCCATTTGAACTACAAATTATCCAGTGAATACTCTTTATTGATTTTCTTTTTTAATTTTCTAATAAAATTCGTACTATTATAACGAAAGAAATTTGAAAATGTCCTTTAAAAATATCAAAAGAATACAAATATCAATAAAATTGTCAAAATTCGTATAAATTTCCTCTCTACTTCCACTGAAAAGTATCAATAAAACTACTAATATCAATAAAAATGCTAAAATTGGATCAAATTCTGTACTAATTCCATTAGAACTACATTTTTTTTACATATTATACAGTGAATACTTTTTATGCTTTTTCTTGTGTAATTTTCTAATCAAATTCGTATGATTATAACGTAATACATCTGAAAATGTTTTATAAAAATATAAAAACAACTTAAAGTTTTGCTCTACTTCCACTTAAAGGTATCAACAAAACTACAAATATCAATAAAAATTCTAAAATTGGATCAAATTCTGTACTAATTCCGTTAGAACTACAACTTTTTTTACCTATTATACAGTAAATACTTATTATGGGTTTTCTTGTGTAATTTTCTAATAAAATTCGTATTATTATAACGAAGTACATTTAAACATGATCCCAAAAATCCCAAATTTCATTAAAAATGTCAAAATTACGTTAAATTTACCATAAATTTCATGGGAACTACAACTTTGTTTTACGAATTATACAGTGAATACTTATTATGCTTTTTCTTGTGTCATTTTCTAATAAAAGTCGTATTATTATAACGAAATAGATTTGAAAATGATCCCAAAAAACCCAAATTTCATTAAAAGTGTCAAAATTGCGTAAAATTTCCTACAAATTTCAGGGGAACTACAACTTTGTTTTACGAATTATTCAGTGAATACTTTTTATTATTTTTCGTGGGTAATTTTCTAATAAAATGCGTACTATTAAATGAACCAAATCTGAAAATGTTCTTCAATGATATCAAAAAATTACAAATTTCATTAAAAATCATCTTGATTTTTATCAATCAACTTGATGTTTTCTATTTGTTATATCTGTGTGTAACATTAATTGTTTTTGTTTTGTCATATAATTTGTATAAATTGTATTTTTATTTTTATGGTATTGCGGTATTTATAATATGTATTTATTGTCTGTAGTCGTATGCCTTCGTTAATTCAATTTTAAAAAAAAAGTCAAAATTCGGTAAAATTGCCTGGTAGTTTTATAAGAACTACAACTTGATTGAAGAATTTTTCAGTGAATACATTTAATTATTTTTCTTATATAATTGCTACAACTCGGTAAATGAGTTTTTAATGTATGTTACAATGTATGTAGTGCTATACAGTATTTATGTCCTTAATATTATACATATCTTCAGTGGTAATAATAAACTTTAGTTTACTTTACTTTATTATCGTATTAGTTAAAGGAAAGAAATTTGAAAATGTTCTTTAAAGATATAAAAACTTAGAAATTTCAATAAAAATGTTAAAATTTAAAATAAATTGGAATTTAAATAAACTGCAAATTACAATGAAAATGTCAAAATTTGATTAAATTCTACCCTAAATCCATTAGAACTACAAATTATCCAGTGAATACTATTTATTGCTTTTTATTTTTTAATTTTCTAATAAAATTCGTATTATTAAAGGGAAAGAAGTTTGAAAATATTCCTTAATAATATAAAAAATTACAAATTTCAATTAAAATGTTAAAATTGAAATTGAATGAAAAATTCCCCACTAATATTTCATTCGAACTACAACTTTTTTTTCGAGTTATTCCAGTAAATACTTTCTATTATTTTTTTTGTGTAATTTTGTAATATTATTCGTATTATTAAAAGGGGCTAAATTTTAATATGTTCTTTAAAAATATTTAAAAACAATACAAATTCGATTCGACTTGTTTATGTGTTCCCATTAATATACGTTTTCTCTCAATTGTGCGTGTCCCAAAATTCGTAGAATTGCATGCCTTCCCGTGCCCTCTCGAACCTTTATGTCTGCATTTTTGTAATGCACATTTTAATTATAGAAATTAATATTAAATATGGATCAGGTGCTTACACAAGTATCTGATTCTCAGTATTGGAGCAGCTCAGGTTTGAAATATTTTCGAATCGTCCTGTACATAAGCATTCATGAGTTGCAAAAGACTCGCAGAATATATGAATTTTAGATGCGACCATAATTTCGAAATTGAATAATCGCAATAAAGAAAACAAATAAGTATGAATTTCAACCCCGCTCATTTAATTACTCGGCCTTAATATCCTCGCAGTAACGCGTGCATATATAATGTAATTACGAAATAAAGCGGGGTACGACCTGTGCAGGTACCGCACCATTATTATCGCCGTCATCTTGTTCGTCTTTTAACGATACCATAAAGGTGAAATATATGCGCGGGCCGCAAAATCCCCCGACCTGATTTATGCGTGCATAAATAATAAACGATTGTAAATAATCGCTCGATGTAGTGTAAATACGAATTTACACTGGGGAATGAGGGGGGTGGGGGGGAGATAAAAACGGAATTCAGTCCTGACCATTGAAATTTATGGTAATTTATGCCCGGCGATAATTGATATTTCTTTGTTCCAGGTACGTGTGCCGAGGCGTGTTTGTGTGTACCTGTCAATGGTGCCCCATCAGCGATCGGACAGATTGGGGGGATCCATCAATTTCGAACCGGTAAGCCGGTTCACTTATGAACGCCCCTGTACACCCACCGAATCCAATGAAGACCGCAATACATCACACGCGTGTTGTTATTATTTATTTCCCGCCGGCATATTTGCCCGCTCGTCCTCTTCGGCATCGTACATTGACGCTGCAACTTTTTCAATTATTCGCGGGCACCCCGTATAAGGACACCGAAGTAAATTGCACTTCACGCCGCGAAAACTGCTTGCGCATTCAGAAAGGTAGGGGACGCGAAAAACGAAATAAAAGTCGAATCTGAGGCACATAAATTTTAATTAAGCACATAAAGTTTGCAACTTAATACAATACAGACGTACGCGTCGGCAAGTTTTTTGTAATATAAAATTGCTTTGAGACTTGCCACTGATTAAACAACTTTGTATTGCGTTGTGAAATTTATACTGTTTTTTATTATTCCAGTTAGGGTTACATTCAGATTTACAGGGCCACGTTCTCGTATCGTTTTCACGTAAAACTATATCAATGGGAGAATATTGAATTACTGGGAATTAGGTGACAAAACGCACGTAATAAGCGTATAATCAATACCTTTTTTGTGGAGTGCAGGATTTTATGGTTATATGCAAATCACGCCAATTATATGCAAATTACTGCCAATATTTCCTAGTGATGTATTCAAAATCAATAAAACAGAACGATAGCTGGGAATATGCATGTAATGCACGCGAGATGTAACGCATGCATATGATGTATGCAAAAAAATGTAGATAATTTTTTAGATGGTATCATGATAATTTTTACTATATCATATCGTATAGATAAAGACTCGACACCCAATGGGTAAAAGAGGGATGAATTATGTATGTATGTATAGATAACGAATTGTAATCGTGCGAAAGAAATATATTTCAGTTTTCGGCTGAATCCCACTTTTTCCCTCATCACGAAATTACTCCTTACAAAAAATTAGCAGTTGTAAGTATTTTTGTGAGTCTTGAAATTATGAGATTTAATATTTTACAAAAGAATATGCAGCTTAAATGGCAGTTTGTAGGGAGTTTTACCAATTATTGACAATGTTATTGACATTAATTTGTAGCATTAATGTCGTATTTATCATAGTTTTGCTGTACTTTTATGATAATTTTATTTTTGTTTACTTTAATCCATTTTGTTATTAATGTATTTCTTATTGTTTTCTTCCTTCTTTATTGGAGTACTTACTGGTAGTTTATATGTTTAGATATAAAGATGTTTTCTTGTTTCTTATTATTTTTATTACATTATAAACTCAACAAAATTAACTGCTCTGAAGATTGTTGAAAGATAGCCGAAACTAGGTATTAAGGTGAAGAAGACACAATAAAAATACTTCAGTTTACGTTTACCAATATTCAAATTCTCCTATCAATATTTTAGGGATTATCGTAAAAATTTCACTGTAAACTTTGCAATGTTCATGTCAACATTTTATTCTTAGTGACAAATTTCCAAATATTTCTCAATAATACCAAAAAAATTTGGTAAAATTTCATTTACAGAGTTAAGATTTCAATGATAACTGTCAAATGTTCAATTATTTCTACTAAAATTTCAGCCGAGTTTAACAAAATTTCAATGATTCAGTTAAAATTTTGAATATTCTGCCAAATATTAATTAACTTATGTCATAATTTAAGATATTTGGTCAACATTTTCATTGATGCATGGTATTGTAATGATTACTATCAAATTTTCAGTTATATCTTGATAATAACAAATAAATTTATCATAATTTTGATTTTTTATTTAAATATTCATGATGCTAACAAAATTTCGAATATTGCTTCAAATTGTTAGTCATATTTAAGAATATTGTCTTATATTGCTTTTAACTAATGTCAAAATTTCAGATATTTGATCAACATTTTCATTAATGCATGATATGGCAATGATTGCTATCAAATTTTTAGTTATTTCTTAATAATAACAAATAAATTTATCAAAATTTTGATGATTATTTTATTAAAATCTTCTTCGATCATCTTCAAATTGTTGGTCTTATTCAACAATATTGTCTTATTTTGCCAAAATTCGTCGTCAATTACTGTCAATATTTCAAATATTTCTCTATATCAAATAATTTTATGAAAATTTCACATTTCGAATCAAAATTTCAATGATAACTCAACTTTTTAATTATTTCTGATCAAATTTCGGTCGTGGTTAAGAAAATTTCAATTATTCCGTCAAAGTGTCATCAACTAATGCCAAAATTTCAGATATTCGGGCAACATTTTTATTGATGCATGATTTTGCAATGTTTACTATCACATTTTCAAATATTTCTTGATAATATCAAATGATTTTATCAAAGTGTCGATCATTTCTATTAAATCTTAATGAGGCTGACGAATTTTCGATGATTACTCCAAATTGTCAGTCATATCTAACAATATTGTCTTATTTTACAAAAATTCATCAATTGCTGTCAAAATTTCATTTTTTTTTATAATATCACATAATTTTGGTAATATTTCACATATAGAATAAAAATTATAATGACAACTGTAACTTTTCAATTATTTCTGGTGATATGTCGGTTGTGTTTAGCAAAATTTCAATTATTCTGCCAAAGTTTCATTAACTAATGCCAAAATTTATGATATTCGGCCAACATTTTTATTAATGCATGATATTGCAATGATTACTATCAAATTTTCAGTTATTTCTTGATAATAATAAATATATTTATCAAAATGTTGATTATTGTATTAAAATCTTAATGATGCTGACGATTATTTTTTATTGTTGCTCTAAATTGTCAGTCATATTTAACAATATTGTCTTATTTTACAAAAATTCATCATTTACTGTCAAAATTTCAATTTTTTATTTAAAATATCACATAATTTTGGTAATATTTCACATATAGAATAAAAATTTCAATTATAACTGTAACTTTTCAATTATTTCTACTGAAATGTCACTTTTGTTTAACAAAATCTCAATTATTCTGCCAAAGTTTTATTAACTAATGCCAAAATTTAAGATATTCGGCCAACATTTTTATTAATGCATGATATTGCAAAGAGAACTATGCAATTATTTTTGATTATTGCTTCAAATTGTTAGTCATATTTAACAATATTGCCTTATTTTCTCAAAATTCTTCAATTACTGTCAATATTTCAAATATTTCTCTATAATATCAAATAATTTTGTTAATATTTCACATATCGAATCAAAATTTCAATAATAACTGTAACTTTTCAATTATTTCTACTGAAATGTCGGTTGTGCTTAACAAAATTTCAATTAATCTGCCAAAGTTTCTTTAACTAATGCCAAAATTTAAGATATTCGATCAACATTTTTATTAATGCATGATATTGCAATAATTACTATCAAATTTTCAATTATTTCTTTGTAATAATAAATAAATTTATCAAAATATCGATTATTGTATTGAAATCTTAATGATGCTGACGATTAATTTTGATTGTTGCGCTAAATTGTTTGTCATATTTAACAATATTGCCTTATTTTACAAAAATTCATCAATTACTAACAAAATTTCAAATTTTTATTTATAATATCACATCATTTTGGTAATATTTCACATATAGAATAAAAATTTCAATGATAACTGTAACTTTTCAATAATTTCTACTGAAATGTCACTTGTGCTTAACAAAATCTCAATTATTCTGCCAAAGTTTCATTAACTAATGCCAAAATTTCAGATATTCGGGCAACATTTTTATTAATGCATGATATTGCAATGTTTACTATCACATTTTCAAATATTTCTTGATAATATTAAATAATTTTATGAACGTGTCGATTATTTTTTTTTAAATCTTAATGATGCTGACGAATTTTCGATTATTGCTCCAAATTGTCAGTCATATTTAACAATATTGTCTTATTTTACAAAATTTCATTAATTACTGTCACAATTTCAATTATTTATTTATAATATCACATAATTTTGGTAAGATATCACATAACTTTCTGTAACTTTTTGATAACTGTAACTTTCAATTATTTCTACTGAAATGTTGGTTGTGTTTAACAAAATTTCAATTATTCTGCCAAAGTTTCATTAACTAACGCCAAAATTTAAGATATTTGGTCAACATTTTTATTAATTCATCATATTGCAATGATTAATATCAAATTTTCAGTTATCTCTTAATATCAATAAAAAAAAATATCAAAATGTTGATTATTGTATTAAAATCTTAATGATGCTGACGATTATTTTTGATTATTGCTCTAAATTGTCAGTCATATTTAACAATATTGTCTGATTTTACAAAAATTCATCAATTACTGTCACAATTTCCATTTTTTATTTACAATATCACATAATTTTGGTAATATTTCACATATAGAATAAAAATTTCAATGATAACTGTAACTTTTCAATTATTTCTACTGAAATGTCTGTTGTGTTTAACAAAATTTCAATTGTGTTGCCAAAGTTTCATTAAGTAATACCAAAATTTATGATATTCGTTCAACATTTTTATTAATGCATGATTATTTCTTGATAATCATAAATAAATTTATCAAAATGTCGATTATTGTATTAAAATATTAATGTTGCTGGCGATTATTTTTTATTATTGCGCTAAATTGTTAGTCATATTTAACAATATTGTATTATTTTTCAAAAATTCATCAATTACTGTCAACATTTCAAATATTTCTCTATAATATCACATAATTTTGGTAAAGTTTCACATATAGAGTAAATATTTCAATGACAACTGTAACTTTTTATTTATTTCCTCTGAAATTTCGGTCGCGTTTAACGAAATTTTAAATACCTGTTAAAGTTTTATTAACTAATGTCAAAATTTCAGATATTCGGTCAACATTTTCATTATGAAATATTATATTGCAATAATTTCTATAAAAATTTCAGTTATTTCTTGATAATAACAAATAAATTTATCAAAATTTCGATCATTTTATTAAAATCTCAATGCTGATGATTATATTTGATTATTGCTCTAAATTGTTAGTCATATGTAACAATATTTTGTCTTATTTTGTCAAAATTCATCAATTACTGTCAAAATTTCAAATACCTCTCTATAATAGCAAATTATTTTGATGAAATTTCACATATTGAATCAAAAATTCCATGATAACTTCAACTTTTCAATTATTTCTGCTCAAATTTTGGTCGTGTTTAACAAAATTTCAATTATCTGCCAAAGTTTCGTTAACTAATGTCAAAAGTTCATTTATTTGGTCGGAATTTTTATTATTCTGTCAACCTATTAATGAGTTCTGTTGATATTGTAATGATTACTTATATTAAATGTTGTCAAAATTTCAGATATTCGATCAACATTTTTATTATGGCATGATATTGCAATGACTAGTATAATATTTTTAATTGTTTCTTAATAATAACAAATAACTTTATCAAAATGTCAATTATTTCATAAAAATCGCAACTATGCTGACGAATTTTGGATTATTGCTCCAAATTGATATTCATATTTACCAATGTTGTCTTATTTTGCCAAAATTCATAAATTTCACATCATAAAAGTACAATGAAACTACGATGAAAAACGACATTTGTGCTACAAATGCCTATAACAGTGTCAAAATTTGGTTAAACTCCCCAAAGTCCTCAAATGCAAATTTTCTAGGACTTTTTTTAAATTGTAACTTCTTTTTCAAAATGACAATAACAATAAAAGTAAAGTACAATAAAGTAACAATAAAATGTTTCACCAAGATATTAGCAAGCTTTAAAAATATGCCCTGAATTATTGAAAGTTGTAATTTTAATACAAATATTTGAGGATTATTTTCATTTTCAACAATTTATAATTTGTCATTTTGAAACGGATTTTGTTTTTATTATATAAATGCGACACAATGGGATCAAAATAACACAAACGAAAAGAAACTAAAGGTATATAGCAAATAAACTACGCATATAAGTAAAATTTTGTCAAAATGTCAATTATTCTATTAAAATTTATCAATGAAATTTTATTGACGAAATTTAATTATACCTGCCATAGTTTTACACAGAGCACAGAATGAATATTATTATTAATGTTAGTGAAAAAGAATAATTTTATCCAAAATATTTATTGGTTAATAGTTTGAGTGCTGTTTTAAAAATATGCCCTCGGTTATTGAAAGATGTAGTTTTAATAGAAATAATGGAGGATTATTTTCATTTTGAACAATTTATAATTTGTAATTTTAAAATGGATTTTTTTTTATTATATAAATGCAACATAATGGAATCAAAATAACACAAAATATAAGATAATTAAGGTACATAGCAAATAAATTATTAATGCTGGTGAACTTTATCTATCCATATTCATTATCATGTACATCAGTATCATGTGTCATTATTAGGACAACAAATTTTTAATGTTGTTTAAATTTTATCAATATGTCAATTATTCTGTTAATATTTCAATGATAACTGGCGAATTTTCCAATATTAATAGTCTTAGTAGTAGTGGTAGTGATTGTTATTGTTGGGACTATTATTCCTAACTGGCTATCGATATTAGTCTTATTTAACAGAAATGCCATTACTGTGACATGATAAACATGACATTTCCGTTAAATAAGATGAAAATTTGCCAGTTATCCTAGAAATTTTAACAGAATATTTGACATTATGATAATATTTCAAAAAACTTTCATAATTTATTGTCCTAATAATGACACATAAATTTGTTAATTGTTTATTAGTGTCATTATTAGGACAATAAATTATTAATGTTACTGAAATTTTATCAAAATGTCAATTAATCTGTTAAAATTTCAATGATAACTGGCGAATATTCGAATATTTTTAGTTTTAGTAGTAGTGGTAGTGTTTGCATTTGTTAGGGATATTATTCCTAACTGTCTATCGATTTTAGTCTTATTTAACAGAAATGTCATTATTATGACATAATAACATGACATTTCTGTTAAATGAGAAGAAAATGTTCCCGCTATCCTTGAAATTTTAACAGAATACTTCACATTTTGATAAAATTTAATTTATACAAAAATTCAGTTATATTTACTAAAATTAAAAATTAAATTAAATTAAAATAATTAAAAATTTAAATTCTTCTATCAACATTTTAGTGATTATAGTCAAAATTTCATTGCAATCGTTGATGTCAACATTGTATTGTTAAAGTGTTATCCTTGAAATTTTAGCAGAATAATTGACATTTTGATCAAATTTAAACAACATTTTTATTATTTAATTAATTATTGTCAAAATTTCAGTTACATTTACCAAAATTTCAATTCTTCTATCAACATTTTAGTGATTATCGTCAAAATTTCACTGTAAAATTTGCAATCGTTCATGTCTACATTATATTGTTAAAGTGTTATCTTTGAAATTTTAACAGAATAATTGACATTTTGATAAAATTTAAACAACATTTTTATTATTTAATTAATTATTGTCAAAATTTCAGTTACATTTACCAAAATTTCAATTCTTCTATCAACATTTTAGTGATTATCGTCAAAATTTCACTGTAAAATTTGCAATCGTTCATGTCTACATTATATTGTTAAAGTGTTATCTTTGAAATTTTAACAGAATAATTGACATTTTGATAAAATTTAAACAACATTTTTATTGTTTAATTAATTATTGTCAAAATTTCAGTTACATTTACAAAATTTCAATTCTTCTATCAACATTTTAGTGATTATCGTCAAAATTTCACTGTAAAATTTGCAATCGTTCATGTCAACATTTTATTGTTTAAGTGTTATCTTTGAAATTTTAACAGAATAATTGACATTTTGATAAAAGTTAGACAACATTTTTATTATTTTATTATTTATTGTCAAAATTTCAGTTAAATTTACCAGAATTTAAATTCTTCTATCGACATTTTAGTAATTATCATATATAATACAACTTTTGGAATCGTGACTACTGATAATCGCATAGGTTGATGCTCTCAACATGTTGTCAAATATTAATTCCACGAGTCTGAAAGACGACTGGAATTTTTTTTTTAATGAATAGATGCTATAAGCGTTTGCCTGTTGACATAGCTGCTTGTTTCACCAAGTAGTCCTTCAAATTAAAATTGAAACAGTTTCTTGTTAATAAATGCTATTATTCTATCGAGGAATTTATTTCTTAAACATTGTAACTGTAATTTTGTAATATTTGTATTGTAGCTATATCTTTGACTTTTCCTATATCTGTATGAGACTTCAGCTATAAAGTATTAAAAAAATATAAGAATAAATGTTGTCATCAAAATCATTGACGTGGACTTTCTGCTGTATCTAGAATTACCGAATTTTTGTTGCCAAAAGTGTTATAATAATTACATTATCCTGATCCTTTTTGCTGTATAGCTGTTAACATAAAATACCCATACTTATTTTCACAATCAAATCTAGGTATATCCTATGAAAACCACAATGCTTAACAAACAAAAAAAAACAATATAAATGAGTTGACTACCTTAAAAAACACAATTAGGTTCTCTAACTTCTGATATCTAGTTATGCTAGTAGATAAGCAACACCGGTTCTGGACCAAATTCCCATAAGGATTTACCTAGGGGTTTAAGTATACTTTTTTACAGTCGTGCGACAGGTGTCTCACAACTGTCTCACAGATGTCTCACGGGTGCCTCATATATCTCACAGATGTCTTACACATATCTTACAGCCCTGTATATATTCAATGCGAAACTCTCTTACAGGTGTATCTAGAATTACCGAAATTTTGTTGCCAAAAGTGTTATAATAATTATATTGTCCTGATCCTTTTTGCAGTATTGCTGTTAACATAAAATACCCATACATATTTTCACAATAAAATATAGGTATATCCTATGAAAACCACAATGTTTAACAAACAAATAAAACAATATAAATGAGTTGACTACCTTAAAAAACACAATTAGGTTCTCTAACTTCTGATACCTAGATATGCTAGTAGATAAGCAACACCGGTTCAGGACCAAATTCCCATAACGATTTACATAGAGGTCTAAATTTACTTTTTCCAATCGTGCTACAGGTGTCTGACAGGTGCCTCACAGGTGCCTCATATATATTACAGGTGTCTTACACATATCTTACAGCTTTGTATATATTCAATGCAAAACTGTCTTACAGGTATCTCACAGCTGTCCCACAGATGTCGCACATGTGCCTCACACCCGTCCTACAGTTATCTCACACCTATCGCACGACCGAAAAATTTAGACCCCTATGTAAATCCTTTTGGGAATTTGGTCTAGAATCGGTGTTGCTTATCTACTTATGCTCATGTATTGTATTACAGTCGATATTATTCACAGGCTTTAAAATATTATTGCATATCTCAAGCAAAAATAAAGTTGGATTGCCAATTATACGTGCAAGAAACCGTAGGTGGACGAATTGCACATTAAAAATGTATTAGTGATTGCACGCCGCATTTTACAGAACGTTACATAACTCCCTTAATTGCTATCGATTCTGGGCCAAAGTGGGGCCCCTGATAACGAGGCCGAAACGGACTATCCCGGCTTATCCCACTTCACGTTATATCTCCCCAACTATCAATTTATTATGTACATAATGAAGGTATCAGGTTAATGAATTGTCTTCTAAACATACTAAACTGAGAGGTAATTAACTGCAACCGGGGTTAAGCGGGCCCCCGTTTTCCCTGCGGTATTCCCGCAAAAACGTGATCCGTATAGCTACCGAGTTTAGCAACATTTCAATTAATCCCGCCGAAACTCAATCAGCAAGTTCTTGCATGATTTCGTTCGAATTTTCGGGAGTTCGCGAAGAGTTGGCGAAGACGTGCAGCGTATCAATGTAATTGTGGCAGCGGAAGGCAGTTGAGTTGCGACAATTATAGTTTTGGGTATGTAAATGCGAGTTACTTGCAGTGACACGTCCGTAAATATCGTAAGGATTTCATCTCCGAGTGCATTTGGGACGGTGGTAATCCTAGACTTTAAGTAACGCTGTCAGAGAGCAGCGACTAGAACGGGATTTGATGTTGTGTGGATCAACACATTAGCGCCGTGGATGTGTTTATATTTGATTTGATGTAACTGTCATGTCGTCATGTAAGCGGGACACTTCTTATCACTCTGCGTCAACCAAATTGGCTGATCCTCCGCTGTGCTCACAAATAATCGTGGCTTACACCCCACAGGGGACGTTTTTTTCCCCATCTTGAACCGCTTGAATAATGCCTTCTCCATGCTTACTGGTAATCAATGCGCACTGGTATCAGTTACAACGGAAGTAATCGTGCAATTTGCATATTTAACGCATCACTTAAACTTAGATATAATTATGACCTCGCGGGAAGCATTAATTTATTTATCGATGAAGCGATTTCAGTCGCCGAAGCGGTGGCAAGGTGCTTCGGACAGGCCCATTAATTAAGCCGCCACAATTGCACGGCCCAAAGAAAGGCCCAACATAATTGAATATTATTATTGAGACGTTGCCCGCGTCAGCGCTGGAACGCGTCCAAGAGGAGAAGCGGAGAACCCTCTAATGGTCTCGATTAAGACATTGCTGAAATTAACAACAGTTTACGGCACAAAACATCTTGCGGCAATTAAAAAAGATGACTTCATTTATTCGGCCGCGGCTAAGAGAGCACAAAGGGAACGCTTCTTCGCCGACGATGAGAACCTCGTCCGGCCTGCAAGGCTCGGCCTAATTGCGTCGGATGGAATTTGAATGCGTTTCTTCTGCTTTCCGCGAAAACCGACGGAATCCATCGCGGATATTTATCGCCGAAGAAATCCAAACAGCCATCGGCGCAACTTAAATTGTGCACGGCGAACGTGAATGAGGCCGGAATGAAATTTTATTTCCGTCGGTCGACTTGTAAACTAACTTCAAAACGAAAATCACCAAAGGAAAATGAAAAATGTTGGAATATTTTATTTAAAAATTGTAGTACTACCAGATCCCCACACCCTATGGCTAGAAGGGGAAACGATTATATGTCCGGGTGTCGGACATATAAGCGTCCCCATTATCTCACATTGGCAGATTTACGGCCATTTGAACACATACTTTAAAATTTAAGTTAACTAGTTTATGTGTTCCCATTAATATATGTCCGCTTTCTCTCAATTGTGAATGCCTCAAAATACGTGGGGTCGCATAAATTCCCTTGTCCTCTCGAAGCTTTATGTATACATTTTGTATTGTACGTTTTAATTATACAAAAACGAACACAACTGTAACGGTCTATGGGCCAAACGATGATGACACCACCGCCAAGAAAGCAGAATTTTTGACACAAATAGAAGAAGCAGTAGAGGCAGCAGAACGAAACATTCTAAAAACTATTCTACAGCGTAATCAAAAGGAACAGACAAGACAAAGCAGTAACAGAGAGGGTCATACAAAGCAAAAACGGAGAAGTACTAAGGGAAGAAAAAGAAATAGCAGAAAGATGGAAGGAATGATTTGAAGAACTATTGGGAACCACAGAAGATGAAGAGGAGAAGAAACAAACAGAACAGAAGCAGATAAAGAAAAGGAAGAATATGTAACAGAACAAGAAGTGCAAACAGCAATAAATAAACTGAAGATACAATTTCAATGATTTCTATTTTGTTGAATTTTTTCAATCAATCAATCAATCAATTCTTTATTTCACGTAGCCATACAATACATGGATGTGATTAGTCATGTAAAATAAAATATGAATACAACACACAAAATACAAAATATAAAATATAAAATACATATACAAAATACAAAATACAAAATACAAATACAAAATATAAAGTACGACATAGAGTAAAATAGTAATATAAAATATGAAACACATTACAATCATACGAAGTTATTTCACTCTCCCTCCTTCATGAACTCTTTTAAGGATTAAAAGCTCTTGTTGAATAGGTATTCTTTTAGTCTTAATTTGAACAATTTAATGTTTCCATTTTTGATACTTTTGTATTAATAGTTATAACTTTTATGAAAATTTTCGAGGACTGGTTTCAAATCGTTGCAGCCTTTTATTGGAATATGTACTTTGAATGAAAATTTTAAGGGTAGCTTTAAAAGTATTCTCTTATTTATTGAAATTTGTAGTACTAATCAAAAAATTTCCTATAGTTTCATCCATTTTGGATACCAGTTATTATAATTTTTTTTATTGATTTCTTCCTTATTTGTTAGAGTACTTATTGGTAGTTTATATGTTCAGATGTTTTCTTGTCTTTATTATTTTTATTATTTCTTCTTCGCCTGGGCGAAGAAAATATAAACTACCAGTTCATATAAACTACCTGTAAGTACTACAATAAATAAGGAAGAAAACAATAAAAAAATTAATTAAAATATTTGAGAACTATAATAATTACTTGATTGTAATTGATTAATTCAACGATTTCCAATGCGATGTAATAATGCAAAGTAATCATCGAATAATGCAAAAGTAAAGAAAATTAAAGTTCAAAGCAAACAAATAATGAATATAGCTGATATTTGATGAACATTTCAAATATTCCCTTAAATTTAGCATAATAACCAGCGATTTTTCAATTATTGTTTGCATATTTTTAATCATATTTTATAAAAGTGTCATTATTCTGCCAAAATTTGTTAATTGCTCTAAAAATTTCTGTAATATTTACCAAAATTTCCACTGTGACATCAAAGTTTCATTACTTGCTCTCACTTTTTCAATAATTTTTTGTCAAAATTATAATTATTTATACCAAAATTTCAAGTATTTAGTCAAAGTTTCTATTATTCTATAACAATTTTAATGATAACTGTAATTTTTTCAATATTTTTTGATTAAATTCTCAATTATATTTAGAAAAAAAAATCAGTTATTCTGACAAATTTCAGTGATTATCGTCAAATTTTCACTGTAATAATATAAATAATAATAATAATAATAATAATAATAATAATAATAACACTCTATAATTGTTTATGTTCTATAACTGACGAATTTTACTATTTTTTCAATATTTTTTGATTAAATTGTCAAATATATTAAGAAAAAAATCAGTTATTCTGAAAAATTTCAGTGATTATCGTTTTCAATATTTACTCTAATTCTTTTAATCACATTTTGTCAAAACTCCAATTATTTATACCCAAATTGCAACTATTTTATCAAAGTTTTATTCTACAACAATTTTATTGTTAGCTGTCAATTTTTCAATATTTATTATTAAATTGTCAATTATATTTAGAAAAGAATCAGTTATTCTGACAAAATTTCAGTGATTATCGTTTTCAATATTTACTCTCATTCCTTCAATCACTTTTTGTCAAAACTCCAATTATTATACCTAAATTGCAAGTATTTTGTCAACGTTTCAATTATTCTACAACAATTTTAATGGTAACTGTCAATTTTTCAATATTTTTTGATTAAATTGTCAGTTATATTTAAAAAAAACAGTTATTCTGACAAATTTCAGTGATTATCATTTTCAATATTTAGTCTCATTCTTTCAATCACTTTTTGTCAAAACTCCAATTATTTATACCTTAATTGCAAGTATTGTGTCAAAGTTTCAATTATTCTACAACAATTTTATTGATAAATGTCAATTTTTCAATATTTGTTATTTTTTTTTTTTTTTTTTTTTTTTAATTGGTTTATCGGCGTCGACTACTATGGTCATTGGCCGTCAATATAAGGTACATTTAACAATATTACAAGAAAATCAGGGGAAAAAGAACGAGGGACACACTCTTCACCTTACGGGGTCTGTCGTAAGGACTTATTTTCATTAACAAACATAGGTCGACCGTCGGAAAAAGGGTTATCCCACAAAGGAACGATTACAAAGGGTATATAGATATAGGTAATACATGTATATTTAAACTTTTTGTAGAAGCTCTGCTTCTCGCAGAAACGTAATGACAGTGTCAGTGGATTCTTGGCTGTTGCTTAGAATTGCTTGGATGTTGTTTGCAAGCCCTAGTCTTTGCCGTATGTGCACTAGTGTTATGCATTCCTCTAGGATGTGCCGCACTGTCAGTGGGGTGTTGCAAGCATCACACATCGGGGAGTCTGTACCAGCTAGAAGGTGGGAATGGGTAAGATTGGTGTGGCCCACTCTGAGGCGCACAAGAGCTATCTCTTCCCTTCTTGACAGTGTTCTCGGTGATCTCCACTTGGTCACATTAGGTTTTATTGGTGCTAGCTTGCTGTCCTTGCTTGTCCACTCCTGCTGCCAGGCCGCCACAATCGATTGGGTACAGAAGCTCTTAATGTCTTCTGCTCTACACGGGATGTCATCTATAATATTGGAATTGGCTGCCTGGTAAGCGGCCTCATCTGCCATTTCGTTGCCTTTTATACCGACGTGTGACGGGATCCACACGAAAGTGATTGTCTTCTGAGACTTCGCTAGGTGATCGACAGTGGCAAGAATCATTTGGACCAGTGGGTCATCCGATGTCGTGTTTGAGATACTCTGCAGAGCAGATAGAGAGTCCGAACATATGAGGAATGTACTGCCCCTCGACATGTCACAATATCGAAGGGCCTGCCAGATCGCACACAGCTCAGCCGTGTATATGCTCGACGATGTAGCCAGTGACCATGAGTGACTATTATTTTCTGCCGTAAATGCAGAGCCTACACCGTTTTCGGTTTTCGACCCGTCTGTATAGATTTGGCAGTAGTTAGGGTACTCCTGTGCCAATTCGCGGAATTTGTTCTTCAAGATAATTTCGGGAGTGTCTGCTTTAGTGAATCGGACTAAGTCTGTGCGAATAGAAATCTTGGGGAGTAGCCAAGGGGGTACTTCGCACAGACCAGTAGAGAGCATACTTGGAATATGTATATCTAGATTTTCGCGTAATTCCCGTGCTCGTATACAGACAGGTCTTGTTGTTGTCGGCCGTGTGGTATATTTTTGGTAAGTCTGTTGATCGTTAAACAATGAGAAATTAAGGTGTTTAGGATTTGCTTTCATAGATGTTTCATACTTAATTATGTAGCGATTGATAATGTGTTGCAGTGGTGGGAGTCCTGCCTCACAACAGAGACTGGCACACGGGCTAGTACGGAACGCTCCTGTGGCATATCTAATGCCTGTGCAGTGAATACTCTCAAGAATTTTCAGGCGAGATCTTCGTGCAGAAGAGTATACAATACATCCGTAGCATATTTTTGACAGTACAAGGGACTGGTATAAGCGGAGCAGTACTTCTCTACTAGCACCCCATTTAATACTGGCCATACATCTAACGATATTCAGAGCTTTCTTACAACGGATTGCTAGCTCGCTGATATGTTCAAAGAATGTTAGCTTTTTATCGAAAACAAGTCCCAGAAATCTGTGAGATGTAGTACAGTTAATTTTTGTGTTCCTAAGGAAAAGGGTAGGATCTCGATGACGTTTTCTTAGGCGGCAGAAGTGGACGCAGGATGTCTTTTCCGGAGAAAACCGGAAGCCTCTTCCCTCTGCATCAGCATTTATAGAATTTATAGCATTTTGTAGATTATTATTAATACAAGGCATCGTATCTCCTGCCGTATAGATGACAAGGTCGTCCACATATAGGCAGCAGTGTACAGGAGTACTTATTCTATAGGCGATATCATTTACCGCTATGGAAAACAGTATTACGCTAAGCGTAGATCCTTGAGGTATCCCGTTTTCCAATTTGTGGTAGGAGGAAAAAGATGACCCGACCCGAACTCTAAATCCTCGGTCAGTCAAAAATGACCGAACAAATAGTGGGAGGTTTCCTCTGATTCCCCAGGCGTGGAGTTTTTGTAGAACACCGTATCGCCAGGTCATATCGTATGCCTTCTCTAGATCAAAGAACACTGCTACGAGGTGCTTGCGATCCAGGAAGGCACTCTGTATGGCATTCTCCAGACGGACCAAATGGTCAATAGTGGAGTGGTGCTTTCGGAAACCTGCTTGATAATTTGCAATCAGACCTCTGGATTCCATGAGCCATGTCATTCGCTTATATATCATTTTTTCAAAGATTTTACTCATACAACAAGTTAGTGATATAGGGCGATAACTTGCAGCTAGTTTTGGGTCTTTTCCGGTTTTCAGAAGTGGCACGACGATAGCTTCTCTCCAAGAGTTGGGATAGTCTCCAGTAGCCCAAATAAGGTTAAAAATTTCCATGAGCCAGTCTTTCGCCGTGGAAGGTAGCTGTCGAATCATCTCATATGGGATATTATCTGGACCTGCGGCTGTTTTACCTGTCGTACTAAGTGAAGATTCCAACTCTCTACGGGAGAAGGGAGAGTTGTATTGTTCTTCATTCTGTGTGTCGAAGTTTAAAGGAGTCTCGAGTCGATCTTTTTGGTTAAGAAATTGGTCGGAATAATTATGTGTACTACTTGCAGATGAGAATTGGAGCGCTAATGCCTCTGCTACATCTTCAGGTTTAGAAATGACTACCCTTCCGTCTTCGAGGCATGGGGTGTAGTTTGGGAATTTCTTCCCAGCTATGTTTCTTACTTTGTTCCAGACTTCTGAAATGGGGGATTGTGCTGTGATTGACGATATATATGTTTCCCAAGTGCGTTTCTTGCTTCCTAATATTGATTTTCTGGCTAAAGCTCTTAATTTCTTAAAACTTATAAGATTATCCAACGTCGGATGTCGTCGAAATACATTGAAGGCATGTTTCTTTTGTTTAATGGCTTGTTTGACGTCCTCATTCCACCATGGGACAGATTTTCTTACCGAACTGGCTGCTGTTATAGGAATATTTCTTCCAGCGGCGTCTAAGATACTCCGTTGGAAGTCAGAAAGCGCATCGTCGGAATTGTTACCGAGAGGTAGCACTTCCACATCACGACGGAAACCATCCCAATCAGCGTCGGCGAGGCGCCATCGTTGTGGGACGAGTTGTTTCGTCCTGGTTGCAGTTGTGGATATAACAATCGGAAAGTGATCGCTACTATATAAATCGTCAAGAGGGTGCCAAGTTAGTTGAGTGGCTAGGGTCGCAGAACAAATTGAGAGGTCTATAGATGAGAAGCTAGGAGAACGTGCGTTGAAGAATGTAGGCGACCCATCGTTAAGTAAGACAGCGTTGGTTTGATCGAGGAGATTTTCGACTGCACGTCCCCTTACGTCTTTGTTCAGTGAACCCCAAATTGGGTTGTGAGCGTTAAAATCTCCCAATAATATAAATGGGAGGGGTAATTGTCTTACCAGATCAATGAGATCGTTAAGTTCCCAGTTAGCATCTGGAAGATATACATTGCATATTGCCATTTTAATTGGGTGAGATATCGAGCATGCAACGGCCTGAAGGTCAGTGGTAAGAGGAATTTCCTGAAATGGAATATTATCTCTAAGAATGATTGCCACACCTCCCTTGGCGCGACGCACAGGTTCGACATCTTTTCGTAGTGTTTTATAGCTTCTAAGGTTAAAGTTTTGATTTGGTTTAAAATGTGTTTCTTGTAAGCACATGCAGAAGGGCGAGTGTTTTGTTAGTATCATTTTCAGTTCACAATAGTGGCCCACGCAACCATTGCAGTTCCATTGGAGTAAAGTTTCCATTGTGAAAGGAAAAAGTGGAATATCTTTATTATATGTCGTCTAGTGATGAGAGCGAGCATCCATCATCCATTTCAGATGACAGACCGCCCTCGTTCTTAAGTTTTTTAATTATGCGCTTCAGGCGACTTTTTAAATTATTAGATTTGACATTTCTAACTGCTCTAATTAATATATCAAGTAATGATTCCAAATCCATCGTGTACTCCTGAGCGATATAAATAATTTTTTGTTTCCCTTTACACCGTGTGATAAATTCACAGAAATCGTCTTGGGTGATTACTCCCATTGAGTGATCAAATAGAGAGGAGAGTTCATCGAAAACCTGATCGTCCTCTGAGCCCTCCTTCTTTTTCTTCGTAGCCTGTTTCTTTGTTTCTTTTTCTGCTTTATCTTCAGTTAAGGAATCCCCTCCCACTGACTCGGAGGTGGATGAAGGAGCCGTTCGTTTTTTGGGATTTGTTGGAATTCGGGGGGTGACGACAATGTCTGTGTACTGATTTATATTTGTAGTTATCTCCTGAGGGGAATCTCCTTGAGATAGGATTTCCGTCATTACGATAGTGTTTTGTTTTTCTGGTAACTCCGATGGGCTGTTTGGTATTGAATCATTGTCACTGATTCCACCATCCGCCATGTCATCTGTATTAGGTGAACTTGTATTCTGTGCGGAGGTTGTAGGGCAATTGCCTGAGGGCTCCTTTACTACTTCCGGCTCCGGCAATTTACATTTACTAGCTATATGTCCTAATTGTTTACATATAAAACAGCGAATTTCATCGGTGGAGAAGAAAATTCTGAATGTGTTATTCTTGTACTGAATTAAAGTGGAATCAGGCAATTGGCTTGATTCCTCTAATTCCACATAAACGTGGCGTCTGAAACTGAGTATGTGTTTATACTCCTGTGAGCTAAGCCCGGCCGTTATGAAATTGATACGGGATACCAGTTTCATACCCAGCTTCTTTAAAGAAACTTCTACAACATCGTGCGGTAAGCACGGCGCAACGTTGGATATGATAATTCTTTTTGCTGGTGACACCAGTCTTCGCGCCGGGATAAACGTATCGTTAATTTGAATACCCCCCTCATTATTCATGAATTCTTCTACAACTGCTTTCGAGGACAAATACAGACATATTCTGTTGTTTGATATACGGGACGCAAATGTAATGTTTCTGGGGCCAATCAACCTGCCCACCGCCGCAATGTAATCATTCTTCTGGATATTAGCCGTCGCGTCGAGAACAATTGCCTGCTCTCTTTCGGGAAAGTTAAAATTAGGTGTACGATGTTCTTTCACCACAGATGCGAATGAAAGATTATTCTCGATAGGATGTAAATTAACATTGTTCTCTGAAACAGCTTTAATCGATTGTCCTCCGGCCACGGAGGACACTAGGGGTGCATGTCCTCCATCCACGGAGGACACCGCTTGTTGCAGCGTACTTGCCATCTGTACGACCAGACTGACCGACCGCCGCGAAATTAGAGCACCGAGTGCCTGCGAGTGCCCCCCACTAGACAATATTTGTGGTGGGGCTGACTCACTCGACCAGATGTTTCTTTCCCCTCACCTACGTAAAGTAGGATGAGGGGATCTTTAATTAATTGGCCTCAGACACTTGATAATAATATGTAGACAGACTTATCTTATTAGTGTTCCTTTCCCTTGCACTCTGTTCTTAAGCCATGTTACCATAACCTTCTTAAACTGCTGTAAAATTCACTTTTATTCGCACTAGCTGTCAACACGTGTTTATTTCACAGTGACTCGATGCGAACAATATTTGTTATTAAATTGTCAGTTATATTTAGAAAAATGTCAGTTATACTGACAAATTTCAGTGATTATCATCAAAATTTTACTGTAATAATACTAATAATAACACTCTGTAATCATTTCTGTTCTATAACTGATGAATTTTACAATTTTTTCAATATTTTTTGATTACATTGTCAATTATATATAGAAAAAAAACAGTTATTCTTACAAAATTTCAGTAATTATCGTCTTCAATATTTACTCTCATTATTTTAATCATTTTTTTGTCAAAACATCAATTATTTATAACCAAATTGCAAGTATTTTGTCAAAGTTTCAATTATTCTACAACAATTGTAATGGTAACTGTCAATTTTTCAATATTTATTATTAAATTGTCAGTTATATTTAGAAAAAAATCACTTATTCTGGCAAATTTCAGTGATTATCTTCAACATTTTACTGTGATAATACTAATAATAATAATAACACTCTGTAAACATTTCTGTTCTATAACTGACGAATTGTACTATTTTTTCGATAATTTTTGATTAATTTATCAATTATATTTAAAAAAAACAATTATTCTGCCAAAATTTCAGTGATTATTATTTTCAATATTTACTCTCATTCTTTCAGTCATTTTTTGTCAAAACTTCAATTATTTATACCCAAATTGCAAGTATTTTGTTAAAATTTTAATTATTCTACAACAATGTTAATGATAACTGTCATTTTTTTAATATTTATGATTAAATGGTCAGTTATATTTAGAAAAAAATCAGTTATTTTGACAAATTTCAGTGATTATCATCAAAATTTTACTGTGATAATACTTATAATAATAATAACACTCTGTAATCGTTTCTGTTCTATAACTAACGAATTGTACAAATTTTTCGATATTTATTGATTAAATTGTCAATTATATTTAGAAAAATATCAGTTTTCTGCCAAAATTTTAGTGATTATCGTTTTCAATATTTACTCTCATTCTTTCAATCATTTTTTGTCAAAACTTCAATTATGTATACCCAAATTGCAAGTATTTTGTTAAAATTTTAATTATTCTACAACAATTTTAATGATAACTGTCAATTTTTCAATATTTTTTATTAAATTGTCAGTTATATTTAGAAAAAAATCAGTTATTCTGACAAATTTCAGTGATTATCGTCAAATTTTCACTGTAATAATATAAATAATAATAATAATAATAATAATAATAATAATAATAACACTCTATAATTGTTTCTGTTCTATAACTAACGAATTGTACAAATTTTTCGATATTTATTGATTAAATTGTCAATTATATTTAGAAAAATATCAGTTTTCTGCCAAAATTTTAGTGATTATCGTTTTCAATATTTACTCTCATTCTTTCAATCATTTTTTGTCAAAACTTCAATTATGTATACCCAAATTGCAAGTATTTTGTTAAAATTTTAATTATTCTACAACAATTTTAATGATAACTGTCAATTTTTCAATATTTTTTATTAAATTGTCAGTTATATTTAGAAAAAAATCAGTTATTCTGACAAATTTCAGTGATTATCATCAAAATTTCACTATAATAATACTAATAATAATAATGATAATAATAATAATAATAATAATAATAATAATAATAATAATAACACTCTGTAATCGTTTCTGTTCTATAACTGACGAATTTTACTATTCTTTCAATATGTTTTGATTAAATTGTCCATTATATTTGGAAAAAAATCAGTTATTCTGACAAATTTCAGTGATTATCGTCAAAATTTCACTGTAATAAGACTAATAATAATAATAATAACAGTAATCATTTGTATTATATAACTGACGAATTTTACTACCACATTTTTAGTCATATTTAATAATGCCATCGTTATTTTGCCGAAATTCATAAATTACTGTAAAAAGTACACTTATATTTCTACAGTAATTTCAGAGATTATCCTCAAAATTTCACTGTTCACTCTGTAATTGTTTCTGTTAATTAACTAATGAATTTTACAACCATATATTTAGCTCGTATTTGACAATACTATCATTATTCTGTCAAAATTCATAAATTTCTGTCAAAAGTTCACTTATATCTTTCAGTAATTTCAATGAAGTTATTAAATGCTTATCGTCAAAATTGCACTGTACAGTCTGTAATTATTTTTGTTAATTAATTGATGATATTTACTTCCTTATTTTTAGTCCTATTTGATAATAATAATACGTTTATTCAAATAACTTCAGTGTTACAAATGTGATGCATCAGGATAAAAGAGTACATAAATCAATGAAAAACATCAACATTTAAATCATTGAAATTGAATATTATCATTATGTTGCAAAAAATCATAAATTTCTGTCAAAAGTGCATTTATATGTTTCAGTAATTTCAGCGAGTATCGTCAAAATTTCACTGAACACTTTGTAATCGTTTCTGTTAAATAACTAATGAATTCTACTCCCATATTTTTAGTCATATTTGGCAAAACAATCATTATTCTACCAAAATTCATAAAGTACTGTCAAAAGTTCACTCATATTTTTCAAAATTTCCACTATAACATCAAAGTTTTACTGTTACTTTCATTTTTTCAATCACTTTTTGTCAAAACTCCTATTATTTATACCATAATTATTCTAACACAATTTCAATGATTTTTTTTCTATACTTTTTGTCAATACTTGAGTATTCTATCAAAATTTCAGGTTTCAATAACTTTTATCAAACTATCGGTCATATTTATCAACATTTCATTCATTTTGACATAATTTCAATTATTTACTGTCATAATTTTAGTTATATCTCTCAAAATATTAATCGTACTGTCAAAATTACTGTGATTATCATGATTTTATTTTTTTAGTTAAAATTTCAATGATACCTGCCAAATTTTCAGTTATTTCTACTAAAATTTCAGCTGTGTTCTACAACATTTCAATTATTCTACCAAAATTTCAATTATTCTGCTCACATGTCATTAATTACTGTCAAAATGTCAGTTATTCCGTTAAAATTGTAGTTATTCTGTCTACCTACTAATGTCTGCTGTTGAAATGTAACTATTCTGGAATAATTTCAATGATAACTATTAAGTTTTCAATGATTTTGATCAAATTATCGGTCATATTTCATAAAATTTTAATTATTATGCCACAATTTTAATTACTTTCTGTCAAAATTTTATTGTTATTTCCCAAAATTTCAGTTATTCTCTCAAAATTCTAGCCATTCTGTCAAAATTTCAGTCATTCTGTCAAGATTTTAGTGATTTTGATGATTTTCACTGAAAACTCTGCAGTCGTTTCTGTCCAAATTTTATTGATAAACTGCCAAATTTTTAAATATTCCAATAGAATAGAATAGTATGTGTAGTAAGATGTGTAGTTTGGGATATTTCCTTATAAAATTGAACAATTTTCATTAATCTCGTTAAAATATCAATAATAACTGTAACATTTTCAGCTATTACTACTAAAATTTCAGCAGTGTTGAACAAAATTTCAATAATAACTGTTACATTTTCAGCTATTACTACTAAAATTTCAGCAGTGTTGAACAAGATTTCAATAATAACTGTTACATTTTCAGCTATTACTATTAAAATTTCAGCAGTGTTGAACAAAATTTCAATAATAACTGTTACATTTTCAGCTATTACTACTAAAATTTCAGCTGTGTTGAACAAAATTTCAATAATAACTGTTACATTTTCAGCTATTACTACTAAAATTTCAGCTGTGTTGAACAAAATTTCAATTATTCTGTCAAAATTTCGATTATTCTGCCAAAATTTCGATTATTCTGCTAAAATATCAATTGTTCTGCAAACATTTCATTAATTACTGTCAAAATTTCAGTTACTCGACCGACGGAATCCATCGCGGATATTTATCGCCGAAGAAATCCAAACAGCCAACGGCGCAACTTAAATTGTGCACGGCGAACGTGAATGAGGCCGGAATGAAATTTTATTTCCGTCGGTCGACTTGTAAACTAACTTCAAAACGAAAATCACCAAAGGAAAATGAAACGTGTTGGAATATTTTATTTAAAAATTGTACTCCTACCAGATCCCTACACTTTATGATTAGAAGGGGAAACGATTACATGTCCGGGTGTCGGATATATCTCACATTGGCAGATTTACGGCCATTTGAACATATACTTTAAAATTTGAACTAGTTTATGTGTTCCCATTAATATATGTCCGCTTTCTCTCAACTGTGCATGTCTCAAAATGCGTGAGGTCGCATTATTTCCCGTGCCATCTCGAACCTTTATGTATGCATTTTTTTTATTATACGTTTTAATTATACAAAAATGAACACAGCTATAACGGTATATGGGCCAAACGATGATGACACTACCGCCAAGAAATCAGAATTCTAAACATAACTAGAAGAAGCAGTAGAGGCAGCAGAAAGAAACATATACATAGGAGACGACCTAAATAGCAAAGTTGGAAAACAAGACCCAATATACAAAGCAGCAATAGGAAAGTACAAAGAAAACACCAGAAACGACACCGCAAGAAGACTGCTAAACTTCTGCATAGTACACAACCTAATAATCACAAACACATTCTTCGCACACAAAAACATACACACATTCACCATAACCGAATAAGCGAAAGATAGGAAATCGACAATAGACTATATAATAACGCAGGAGACAAACAAGAAACAAATAATGGACACAAGAGTAAGAAGGGGGCCGGAAATAGGGAGCGACCACTATCTAGTGATAACACAAATTAGAGAAAACTACAACAACGTAACAAAAACAGAACAGCAAACAAAGATAAAGAAGAAGAAAAAAAAAAAGAAAGCAAAACACCTACACCATTGTGGTAGAAGGTGGACTGATGTACCAGGCGATTCAAGTTTTATTACCATTGGTTTTTTAGGCATTTGGAGTTCCCCAAAAAATATGAAGATTTGGATTTTTTCGATATAATTATATAGACGGTTATAAAATTTAAAAAAACGCTTTTCTGGCAAAATTCTCTATCGTTATTTTTGCCCTAAACTCTTTTATTTTATTCATAGAACCCATTAATGAAATCAAAAATTAACGAAAATGATTTCAAATTAAAGCATTTTTTACATTACTGACCAACTTTCCTCGGTATGATTTATGATTTTGTAAGTCAAGAGCCCTACAAAGCATTGACCACGCCGGTGCGGTTGGAACGTTTTATGACTTTTTATGATTCCGACAGTCGCCCGTGGGTTGAACGGGCCTTGCAGGACGGATTGGGTACGGCCCTATCATAAAACCCATAAAATCCATTGTAGGGACTATTACTGGTAGCACCCGTCATATTTTACTATTTAGTAATAAATCTTACTGTTGCAATATCAAAATTCATTTAATTCAATAATTGGTGCAATTTTTTTGACTTGGATTACACTGGAATGTTTGGAATAGGATTAAAGTATGTTCTGACAAAAACTATATAAATATAATTACGAATTCTTTGTGAAATAACGTATAACTACCGGATGGTTAAAATCAATTTTTTTTATCGTCAGATTGGGCTTCATCAATATTTAAACATGTGTACGTATTTTGATTTTTTTATTTCAATTAGAAGTCGCCATTTTTGGCCTGGTAATAAAACTTGAATTACCCGATATAGATATATATATATATATATATATATATATATATATATATATATATATAATTATAGAAATTAATATTAAATATGGATCAGGTTCTTATACTTAATAAATCCAAAAAAAAGTCCCCGAATAAAAATTCGAACGTTGCTAAATAACAGACATCCTAGTATAGACATATTTAACAAATTTACAAAATTATCATTATTCGGCCAAAATTAATCATTTACTGCCAAATTTCAAATTTCCACCATTCCATCAAAGTTTCAATGATTATTCTCATTTTATAATTGTTTTCTTCTTAATCGGAGTACTTACTGGTAGATATATACAGGGTCAGTTTTTTAACATGAAACATGCAAATATCACGAGTAATAAGCACTCTATGAAAAAAATGTCAATAATCAATATTTACAGAACAAAACAAACTTTACAGATAAAAACGGAGTTTATGCATTAAGTTGTAATAACTGCGGCGCAAAATATATTGGGGAAACAGGATGGGCCATAAAATTAAGCATCAAATAACACCTTAGAGATATAATACTTTCCAATTTCGGCAGACACTTACACTTCAATAATCATACATTCAACATAAACACAAAAATACAAATAAAGAGGCAAAACAAATTTTATTAGAAAATTATGAAATTGATAAAGTTATTAACAAATAAAATAACATAACATACCTAAACGATCAAACACAATTACCTGTATTTAACTTTATAGTATCATGCATATACTATGTTTATATACAAACGTTGACGTGCATATGGGATATACTAGTACATGAAAGAGAAAAGCGAATCTATATAGGAAATATATTAGCCGTAGGAATTCAAGCGAAAATGTCAATACACAATATATAAAGTATTAAAGATTTCCATGTTACATAAGATGTTGATAGTGCATTTGAAAGAAGAAATGTAGAATCGTGCACAATAATTTGATACGAGTTTGAACTTGCACGTACGTTATTAAATTGACATAGTGAATACTCAAAGGAGGTACTTGCATACGCAGAACGGCAATAACTCCTCCATTATGGCAGTTGCCATATACGTTTTCGCATGAACTGCATTTTAATATCGTCGCATAATTATTTACTCGAGTGGTTCAGATATGATTATTATTCGTGCAAATAATAAAGAGAACATGACTGTTTATAATCAGATTATAATTACTCAATACAAATAAAAGCTATTTATGGTATAAGTGAATAAAGTTTAATTTAGCCACGGAAAAATAGTTTAGCGCAAGAGGCGAAGCCGAGTCGATAATATTTTAGTCTATAGATAAAATTCATTTATTCACTTGTATCTTACAAGATCTTTTACAATTCATTATCAGATTCCAAACATTATCAGGAAGCGATTAATGGTTGGTGCAACACTTTAAGAATGTCTTATTTATAAGATAAATTTTAACTAGTTAAGTATCGTTGGAGAAACCGGGCGTTACAGTCTTAAGTTGTAATTTTTGAATATTTCGACATATGACAAATTTGTTAAGTTGGCATTTTTGCCATATTTCGACTTCTTCAATTTAATACTTTACACATTTTCACAGCAAGTGTTATAATCTTCACAAACTTGAAACAATCGAAACATGAAAAGCTATTGCAGCTGAAAACTGATTATTATTTACAAATTTGACTAGTTACTGTCGAAAATTTGACTGATTTTGACAATGTTGATTATAACATTAATCAGTTTAGAAATTTTCAGACTTGAACAAAAAAAATTACAGATACTGACAGATTGGTGTAGTGCAGATGAAAATTAGACAAATTTGGACAGGTGCAAATTTGGATATTTTCACACTTGAATGAAAAAATTGACAGATATCGACAGATTCGTGTTTAAATGGAAAATTTATCAAATTTTCAAGCATTAAATTGGTATTTTTGTCATATTTCGATTTCTGGAATTGAAAATGTTACCCCTTTTTTACACCACGTGCTATAAACTTCACAAGTTTGAAAAAAATCAAAACATGGCAATTTGTAGCAGCTGAAAACTGGTCATTACACTGATTAACATTACCGAATCTTAATATTTCACAGATTTTAGTAGTTACTGTTGAAAATTTAACTGATTTTGACAATATTAGTTAAAAAATTGATGGATTTTTATATTTTCACACTTGAACAAAAGAGTGGATAGATATTGACAGATTCATGTGGTATTGATCAAAATTCGACAAACTTGGACAGTTTAAATTGGAAATTTATCGAATTTTAAAGCATTAAGTTGTAATTTTTGCATATTTCGATATTTGACAAATTTGTTAAGTTGGAATTTTTGCCATATTTCAACTTCTGGAATTTAACATTTTACACATATTTACAGCAGGCGTTACAAACTTCACATATTTAAAACAATCCAAACCTGAAAAGTTATTGCAGCTGAAAACTGATCAGATTAATACTGCTGAAGCTTAGTATTACACAGATTTGACTAGTTACTGTTGAAAATTTGATTGATTTTGACAATATTGGTTCAAAAATTTGATGGGTTTGGATATTCTCACACTTGAACACACAATTGACAGATTTGACTAGTTACTGTCGAAAATTTGACTGATATTGACAATATTAGTTAAAAAAATTGATGGATTTGGATATTTTCACACTTGAACAAAAAATTGACTGATATTGACAGATTCGTGTGATGCAGATGAAAATTAGACAAATTTGGACAGTTTCAATTCGATATTTATCAAATTTTATAGTATTATTTTTTTTATTTTTGCATATTTCAACATATGACAAATTTGTTAAGTTGGAATTTTTGCCATAGCTCGACTTCTGGAATTTGAAATTTTACACATTTTCACAGCATGTGTTATAAACTTCACAAATTTAAAACAATCGAAACCTGAAAAGTTATTGCAGCTGAAAACTGATCAGATTAATACTGCTGAAGCTTAGTATTACACAGATTTGACTAGTTACTGTCGAAAATTTGACTGATTTTGACAATATTGGTTCAAAATTTTGATGGGTTTGGATATTCTCACACTTGAACACAAAATTGACAGATTTGACTAGTTACTGTCGAAAATTTGACTGATATTGACAATATTAGTTAAAAAAATGGATGGATTTGGATATTTTCACACTTGAACAAAAAATTGACTGATATTGACAGATTCGTGTGATGCAGATGAAAATTAGACAAATTTGGACAGTTTCAATTCGAGATTTATCAAATTTTATAGTATTATTTTTTTTATTTTTGCATATTTCAACATATTACAAATTTGTTAAGTTGGAATTTTTGCCATAGCTCGACTTCTGGAATTTGAAATTTTACACATTTTCACAGCATGTGTTATAAACTTCACAAATTTAAAACAATCGAAACCTGAAAAGTTATTGCAGCTGAAAACTGATCAGATTAATACTGCTGAAGCTTAGTATTTCACAGATTTGACTAGTTACTGTCGAAAATTTGACTGATTTTGACAATATTGGTTCAAAAATTGATGGATTTGGATATTCTCACACTTGAACAAAAACATTGACAGATATCGACAGATTCTTATCATGCAGATAAAAATTAGACAAATTTGAACAGTTTCAATTTCAGATTTATCAAATTTTAAAGTATTAAGTTGTAAATTTTGCATATCTCGACATATGACAAATTTGTTAAGTTGGAATTTTTGCCATATTTCAACTTCTGGAATTTAAAATTTGACACATTTTCACAGCAGGTGTTATAAACTTCACAAATTTAAAAAAATCAAAACATGACAATTTGTTGCAGCTAAAAACTGGTCATATTTATTCTGCTGAAGCTTATTATTTCACATATTTGACTGTCGAAAATTTGACTGATTTTGACAGTATTGGTTAAAAAAATTATGGGTTTGGATATTCTCACACTTGAACAGAAACATTGACAGATTAGACTAGTTACTGTCGAAAATTTGACTCATTTTGACAATATTGGTTAAAAAATTGATGGGTTGGGATATTTTCAAACTTGAACAAAAAATTGACAGATATTGACAGATTCGTGTGATGCAGATGAAAATTTGACAAATTTGGACAGTTTAAATTCGAGATTTATCAAATTTTAAAGTATTAATATTTAATTTTTGCATATTTCAACATATGACAAATTTGTTAAGTTGGAAGTTTTGCCATATCTCGACTTCTGGAATTTAAAATTTTACACATTTTCACAGCAGGTGTTATAATTTTCACATATTTTAAACAATCGAAACCTGAAAAGTTATTGCAGCTGAAAACTGATCAGATTAATACTGCTGAAGCTTATTATTTCACAAATTTGACTAGTTACTGTCGAAAATTTGACTGATTTTGACAATGTTGATTATAACATTAATCAGTTTAGAAATTTTCAGACTTGAACAAAAAAAAATTACAGATACTGACAGATTGGTGTAGTGCAGATGAAAATTAGACAAATTTGGACAGGTGCAATTGAAAATTTATCAAATGTTCAAGTATTGAGACGTATTTTTTGTATATTTCGACTTCTGGAATTTAAAATATTACGCATTTTCACAGCAGGTGCTATAAACTTCACAAATTTAGCAAAATCGAAACATGACAATTGAGCAACTGGAAACTCGTCATATTAATACTGCTGAAGTTTAATATTTCACAGATTTGACTTGTCACTGTTGAAAATGTGATTGAGTTTGACAATATTAGTTAAAAAAAAAAGATAAATTTGGATATTTTCACACTTGAATGAAAAAATTGACAGATATCGACAGATTCGTGTTTAAATGGAAAATTTATCAAATTTTCAAGCATTAAATTGGTATTTTTGTCATATTTCGATTTCTGGAATTGAAAATGTTACCCCTTTTTTACACCACGTGCTATAAACTTCACAAGTTTGAAAAAAATCAAAACATGGCAATTTGTAGCAGCTGAAAACTGGTCATTACACTGATTAACATTACCGAATCTTAATATTTCACAGATTTTAGTAGTTACTGTTGAAAATTTAACTGATTTTGACAATATTAGTTAAAAAATTGATGGATTTTTATATTTTCACACTTAAACAAAAGAGTGGATAGATATTGACAGATTCATGTGGTATTGATCAAAATTCGACAAACTTGGACAGTTTAAATTGGAAATGTATCTGAAGCTTAGTATTACACAGATTTGACTAGTTACTGTTGAAAATTTGACTGATTTTGACAATATTGGTTCAAAAATTTGATGGGTTTGGATATTCTCACACTTGAACCCAAAATTGACAGATTTGACTAGTTACTGTCGAAAATTTGACTGATATTGACAATATTAGTTAAAAAAATGGATGGATTTGGATATTTTCACACTTGAACAAAAAATTGACTGATATTGACAGATTCGTGTGATGCAGATGAAAATTAGACAAATTTGGACAGTTTCAATTCGAGATTTATCAAATTTTATAGTATTATTTTTTTTATTTTTGCATATTTCAACATATGACAAATTTGTTAAGTTGGAATTTTTGCCATTGCTCGACTTCCGGAATTTGAAATTTTACACATTTTCACAGCATGTGTTATAAACTTCACAAATTTAAAACAATCGAAACCTGAAAAGTTATTGCAGCTGAAAACTGATCAGATTAATACTGCTGAAGCTTAGTATTTCACAGATTTGACTAGTTACTGTTGAAAATTTGACTGATTTTGACAATATTGGTTCAAAAATTGATGGATTTGGATATTCTCACACTTGAAAAAAAACATTGACAGATATCGACAGATTCTTATCATGCAGATAAAAATTAGACAAATTTGAACAGTTTCAATTTCAGATTTATCAAATTTTAAAGTATTAAGTTGTAAATTTTGCATATCTCGACATATGACAAATTTGTTAAGTTGGAATTTTTGCCATATTTCAACTTCTGGAATTTAAAATTTGACACATTTTCACAGCAGGTGTTATAAACTTCACAAATTTAAAAAAATCAAAACATGACAATTTGTTGCAGCTAAAAACTGGTCATATTTATTCTGCTGAAGCTTATTATTTCACATATTTGACTGTCGAAAATTTGACTGATTTTGACAGTATTGGTTAAAAAAATTATGGGTTTGGATATTCTCACACTTGAACAGAAACATTGACAGATTAGACTAGTTACTGTCGAAAATTTGACTCATTTTGACAATATTGGTTAAAAAATTGATGGGTTTGGATATTTTAAAACTTGAACAAAAAATTGACAGATATTGACAGATTCGTGTGATGCAGATGAAAATTTGACAAATTTGGACAGTTTAAATTCGAGATTTATCAAATTTTAAAGTATTAATATTTAATTTTTGCATATTTCAACATATGACAAATTTGTTAAGTTGGAAGTTTTGCCTTATCTCGACTTCTGGAATTTAAAATTTTACTCATTTTCACAGCAGGTGTTATAATTTTCACATATTTTAAACAATCGAAACCTGAAAAGTTATTGCAGCTGAAAACTGATCAGATTAATACTGCTGAAGCTTATTATTTCACAGATTTGACTAGTTACTGTCGAAAATTTGACTGATTTTGACAATGTTGATTATAACATTAATGAGTTTGGAAATTTTCACACTTGAACAAAAAAAATTACAGATACTGACAGATTGGTGTAGTGCAGATCGAAAATTAGACAAATTTGGATAGGACAAGTATTGAGACGTAATTTTTTATATATTTCGACTTCTGGAATTTAAAATATTACACGTTTTCACAGCAGGTGCTATAAACTTCACAAATTTAGCAAAATCGAAACATGACAATTGAGCAACTGAAAACTCGTCATATTAATACTGCTGAAGTTTAATATTTCACAGATTTGACTAGTTACTGTTGAAAATGTGACTGAGTTTGACAATATTAGTTAAACAAATTGATAAATATGGATATTTTCACACTTGAACAAAAAAATTGACAGATATCGACAGATTCGTGTGATGCAGATGAAAATTAGGCAAATTTGGACAGTTTTAATTGAAAATTTACCAAATTTTAAAATATTGAAACGAAAATTTTTGCATATTTGGACATGTGAAGTTGAAAAATTGACACAGTTTTACAGCAGGTGCTAAAACTTCACAGATTTTAACTGTTCGAAATATGACAATTTGTTGCAAACTGGAAACTGCTCTAATTTTTATTGCCGAAGCTTAATATTTGATAGATTTGAATATAAAGGAAAGATAAAAGAAAATATGACACTTTGTATAAGTTCGCAGAAAAATGTTTACATATTGATACTCAACAATTGTTTAGGTTGTTACACCATTATCAAGAGTTAAAAGAAGTCTATGAATTTGATTTAAAATCATTTGATTCAATTGAGATTTGAATAATTGAAGGTTTTAACAGTTTCGGTTTTAACGAGACAAGTTGGAAAATTACCAAATTTCGATAGGTGGTGTTAATTTTTTTATTGATTCTCACAACTTCTTCACAGAATTTTACAATAGGAAATATGACAATCTACAGTTGAAAATTTGACAGACAAATATTACGATTGTGATAGTTTTGGAAAAAATATGATAGATTTGTTTAGATGCATTTAAAATATTTTCGTCAAAATTATAGGTTTGTCTATTCTATATGGTGAAAATTTGTACACCAAATAACGTAATAATGTTTATTGAAAAATGTATATATATATATATATATATATATATATATATATATATATATAGTGATACTCAACCATGGTTTCGGTTGTTACACCATTATCAAGAGTTAAAAGAATTATTTGAATTTAATTTGATTGAATTGAGATTTGAGTAATTGAAGATTTTAACAGTTTCATTTGCAAATTTAACAAATTTGGCAAGACAAGTTGAAAAATTGCCAAATTTCGCTAGGTGGTGTTAAAATTTCTATAGATTCTCACAATTTCTTCACAGTTTTAATAATAGAAAATATAACAATCTACAGTTGAAAATTTGACAGACAATTATTAAGATTGTGATAGTTTTGGAAAAAATATGATAGATTTGTTCAGTTCATTTAAAATATTTTCGTCAAAATGATGGGGTTGTCTATTCTGTATGGTGAAAATTTGTACACCAAATAACGTTCTAATATTTGTTGAAAAATGTTTATATATTGATCCTCAACAATTGTTTCAGTTGCTACACCATTATTAAGAGTTAAAAGAATCCTATGGAATTTGATTTGATTCAATAGAGATTTGAATAACTGAAGATTTTAAGAGTTTCATTTGTAAATTTAACAAATTTGGCAAGACAAGTTGAAAAATTGCCAAATTTCGCTAGGTGGTGTTAAAATTTCTATAGATTCTCACAACTGCTTCACAGATTTTAATAATAGAAAATATAACCATCTACAGTTGAAAATTTGACAGACAATTATTAAGATTGTGATAGTTTTGGAAACAATGTGATAGATTTGTTCGGTTGCATTTAAAATATTTTCGTCAAAATTATAGGTTTGTGTATTCTATATGGTGAAAATTTGTACACCAAATAACGTAATAATATTTGTTGAAAAATGTTTATATATTGATCCTCAACAATTGATTCGGTTGTTACACCATTATCAAGAGTTAAAAGAATCCTATGGAATTTGATTTGTTTCAATAGAGATTTGAATAATTGAAGATGTGAAAAATTGTACACGAAATAATGTAATAATATTTATGGTTGGTATATTATTATTTCGTACTTATTGGTAAAAAAATATTTGTATTTTATTTTATTATTTATTTTATTTCGCCTGACTAGGTTCGGTTTTTTTAAAAAACCATAATAATAATAATAATACTAATAATATTTATTGAAATTCGGATATGAATATAATTTAGAGGTAAAAATAGTGTTAAGAAACACTTATTTTATACACCCAGAAATGTATGAATCTTCGATTTTTTTAGTTGATAGAGAAATTCAAGTTTTAGAAAATGTAAAATGAAAAATAAAAACTGAGATAGAATAGAAACTCAAAAATCAAAATATTAATATTTCGACTATAATGCGCTAAGTGCGTATTGTATAATATTGTTAATTCAATTAGTATCGATAATTGGGGAGAGCGATAGAAAATGTACTATTTGTAATATCTTACTTGGTATATATTATTCTTATACCTTCATGCAGTATAATTTAAGAACAGTTAAATTAACTTGGGAGAAGTATTAAGTAATTTACGGCAAAGAGGTACAAATTTCATTATACATTTGTAACAACCGAGCGAAATTTGCGTTTCTCCGAGATCAAAGATAGAATGCTATTCCGGATTCTGGAGCGATATTCATGTCCGTTATTAATACAAACCCTCGCGCCAGTGGAGATATTTTAATTATTTTAGGGTCCCCTTAATTCATTATTGTTGTTGCGCCGTTTAATTAAATATACATTAAGTAATTAATTATTATTTAATAACGTCGAGGTAGTAAGATAACTCTATCAAGCTAATTGAAATTACCTCTCGCCGGAGTGCCCCTGCTCAGATGTAAATTGTGAAATTTACAAACCGGTTAATGTGCGGACGAAAAAAAAGATTAATAAATTGGTAGCGCTTATAAAAACTGTCGCGGCCGAATTTCGGGGCGAAATAATTGCGACGAAATAATTAACAATCAATTTGGGCTGTCGTCCGAGGCGCCCCGAGAAAAAGTTTCCGGCGAAATAATATTTTTCCGGCTAAGTAATCTCCTTTGCGGCTCGAAATAATGAATGGGCCCGCCATTTAATCTTTTAATAGCATTATTACGAATAAAGCCGGTCCTTATTTATTGTTCCTGAGGTAAAATTCAGCGAAGATATCCCTCGCTAATTTCGGCATTTAAGATGCCGGGAATTCCATCGATCCGCTGAAATTCGGATCGTCGCATCTCCGCGATATCCGGAATTTATGCTGTGTCTTCGTGAACGCTAAACACTCGATCCTCGACGGTTATTTTATTCAATAGCGCGCGGATTATGCAGATGCCTTTGTTGTCTGTCAGATTGTTTATTCTTTCAGCTGTCACAACCATCGAACCAAACGCACATCTTATTATATTACATGTACAATATTAATGAAGAGGCCCATTCAGAGATTATTACTCGGAATACATTATAATATAATAAATAACTGATTTTGGATGTACGTGACGTGAGTCTAATGTACTGGCACGAGAAGATCGCGGAGGACGAGTGCTCCGGACACCTCATTAAATCTTAACTCAAACCTCTAATTATCACAGATATCTCCGGTCATTGTGTGCAAATGAGGAGTCTCAGCGGGATAAACTTGGACAAGGGTTGTCCTTACATACGTTCGTAAAGGCTACTCGAGGAGCTCCAATTCATGTTCGCCGTCCGGTTTGCACTTCATGCATCAATTTAAATACACCTAAAATTTATATTATTATTTGTGTCACGTATTTATTTTTTATTTGAACATCGAACAGCCAGTTAAAAATATGGGTCAAGAAAATAAGGCAAAGGCAGTAATTTCGGTTCATTAAGATTACAAATGATCTTACAGCAGGGTCCTATGGGTATGGGTGGTACCAGAAGCTATGGTTTTGCAGTTGAGGGGCGGCTCTGGAACGCAGAGAAAATATCCATGAGCCAAGCTCAGTAAAATACATTTCCCCGTCACCAGTTAATAGTTTCTAGATAGCTAATTATTTCTACTACGAACAACTGACTAATGACTGCGAGGTGCATCTCAAAGAGTACTATCATTCCCCTTTGAAATAAGCCCGTGCTCGGCCGGAAGATTAATAGGCAGGTTCAACTTAAATGTCATATGGACAGTGCCATACTCGCTTCACGAGTCCACACAATTTCACACAGACAACTCAATAATGTATGCAATTACAGGTGCCATCTCAAAGAGTACTCTCATTCCCCTTTGAAATAAGCCGACGATAGGCCAAATATTTAATAGACAGGCTCAATTTAAATGCCCATACGGACAGTGCCATGTCTGCTTCTGGTGTTGTCTGTGATTATAGGTGCATATCAAAGATAAGCTACGCTCGGCTAAGAGTTAGGAGGCAGGCTCAATTTAAATGCCCAAAGGACAGTGCCATGGCCCTCTCAAAGTCCACACCCTTTCATACATTGTATAAACCAAACATATGTGGGATCCTTAATAACTTAAACTTAATAAGTAATTTCAATCACTACTAAGATCTAGGTAAATGTACTTACAGAATTATGCAATAACACAGTAACACACAAAAGTCACTACTTGAAAGTTAATATATGCACATCCACTCCAGCTAATGTCTACAAGGGAACTATTCGACACCCTACTAAGATATGGGGGTAGGTAGGAAGATGGTGGGGAGGGACACAGCATTCTCAAGTACTACTATGAAAAATTTTTCGTGCCTCACATTTGTTAGTTGTTACTTTTTGGTATATTTTTGAAGATTATATTTCACTTTTTGTGCCGTCTCAGTTTGACGTTTTTATTACAGTTGGTTTGATGTTATATGGGTTGTTTAGAAATTTTAACAGAGGTTCAAAAGTTAATTGCTGTTAATTGATCGTTTAGCCATGTTATGGTGATTCGTATGAAACATTTTTGTCGATTCACGATTAGATAGCGCTGTAATCGACGAAATTCAATAATTTTCAATTTCTCCTACTGAGAACCGACGCATACAATTCTGCAACACGCTTACAATAAAAAAATACCACATTTTCATGGTGAATAATCAAATTTAATGTTATGTTTATAAATCACGAATAATTAGGACATTTTTAAAAATGTAAAAGGCTGGTAAATAAACTACTCTTACCGTAACCCAGGAACAACGACGTGGAAAAGTGACCACCCTGTATATCGAAACTTCAATCTACATTAAGCTACTTTAGCAGTTTCGATTATATTTCATGCAAATTGGCAAATCCAACAGTTTTAATTTTTACGCGAAGCATATTAAACATATTCCGAAACAGGCTACGTTTGCATTCACCAAACTTTACAGGCCGCACCTGCAAATATTTGCAGTCTGCTTGTTTGATCAAGTAATGTCCCCTTCGTTTTAGCAATTTCCTGAAACTGAAATATAATGCTTTCCTGCAAGATATAATTTCCAATGTTGATTTCGATTGCTTAAATATACTAATAGCTTGACAATAACAATGTAATAACATGTAATACACGATGTAATAACATCCATACAACAACTTCAATTTGAATGCACTAGTTACACATTTTATCTATGACTCATATTTCGGAAGGTTAATAATTATAAACAGAGTTTCATGTTTTATTAAAAATATCTCAGATAAAGTGCTGTATTTGACTCGCACGTAATGGCCATGATTCACTCGAATGAATTTATACACGAGCCGAAGTCGAGTGCACAATCAATTTTGTTATTTGTGTAACTTATTCAGATGTATTAATAACGTGTCACTGCTAACGCAATACACCTGAATATGTGATTATAGCTTTAATTGTGCGCTCGTTAAATAATGTACTATTAACTTAGCTGCGTTGAAATCTAGTGTAGCTACTACTAATCGATCAGCTACTCGTACATATGAAAATATATGAAACAAAACATTAAGGCACTGCTTTGAGATGCCTTGGCAGATTGTTTTTTCCGAACTACGCGAAGTTCTAAGGAAATAAATTATTCACGAAAACTCCCCATTCTGGCCGTTTAATATTTCGCGTGTATCAGTGCAGACCCAATAAAACTTGCGACTGAGTTTCTATTTTTAATCATGGAGGAGGCCTTATTTTCGACAACTTTCGCAATAAAACGTGCATAGGTCCTCCGGTTTGTGCGCAGTATAAAAGTTCATCGTTCGTGTAACGATAATGCAATGAATAATAACCTCATGAGATCGTAATTCCGCAGAAATGAAGGCTGCAGGGACGCAGACCATTCTTGCGGGAGCCATAAATCATACGTAAATTTATAAATCTGGAACAATGTAGCGGTGCAGCAGGCGCCCCCGCGCCGCCCCCGCGCCGCCCCCGCCGCCGCCGCAGCATCCGATGGCCGGCCCCATCAATCATTAATTAAAGTGTGCGAAAATGACGAAATTCGCATCAACGTTCGCCGGCAACTAACTGCAGCCAATGTACAAGAGATCACGAGTGCACACACCATCGCGGCATTCAATTTTGAGTTCTTTTGTTTAGCAATGATAAGTATCTGTGCGCCGACAATGCGGGAGATTAATGGCCATCCGGCTGACAATGGGTGAATGGGACTGTGCCGACCAGCGAGCGGGTTATATTATGTATTAAATAACTATATGTGTTTATGGAGAGATAGATGCTGGACGGCAATCTCTATGGGATATTCTATAAGACGTGGCCGTGTTGCGTCATTGCAGACACGCAGCGCCACTAAATCAAATCTAGTTCGCGAAGGGATAACGAATTAACAGATATAAACCCTTCCGAGTTCGGCTGCAGACACAAATTATGTACGTACAGCGCACTAATGACACCATTCTCTATATAATCTGAATATGCTTATTCAAATTCAATCTCGGCCAGAAAACTAAATTCACTACATCCTGACAATTATATGGATTCGTTCCCTTTAATACCACAGGATGCCGAGAAATTAATGCCCACAGGACAAAAACATTGATTTTTAATAGTATATACAGGAAAATACACTTACAGTTTAACATTCGTTCGCGCTCCAGCGCCAACGCTTGCTCGGAGAGACCATAGCACAACTCCTAATCTTTTGAGATGCCGACTTCTATACCGCGGTCCATGACGAACTATAAACATGTCATCACGGAGGATTATTATAGGAGTAGTTATACAACAAGAGTTCTGGATCGCCCCCCGCGAAGATTTTGAATAATTTAATTCGCGGTTTGATTCGCGTTAATCGGCAGAATTTGCGGGTAATTACATCATTGAAGTGGCCGATTCGCGTTTAAATGGGATAATCGTTACAATTATCCGCCATTAACGCGAATCAAACCGCGAATTAAATTAATAGAAATCTTCGCGGGGGGCGATCCAGAACTCTTGTTGTATAACTACTTATAGGTTTGGTAATTTATGGTGCTATGTTTTGACAAAGTATCTTCTTTAGAGAAAATGTTGTTTCAAGGGCAAAAGTATCTCATACATGAATTCTGATATCGAAATTGCTAATACAAGTGATTATTGAGATATCAAAGCACCTTTACTTTATACCAAATGCTTTTCTCATACATATATGCAATACGTCATATTAATATGGGAAAAGCGTTTGGAAGATAGTGAAAATGACTTTACAAAAAAAATGAAGTCTTGGAATTTTACAAAGGCTCATATCTATAGTCCGTACTTAAGCCTGAGTTCTACTTAAGTCGTATATTTGGTTGCGTATTTTCTATAAACGTTTATGAACTAAACGCAACCAAATATATGACTTGTGTCGAACTCAGGCTCAAGTACGGACTATAAATACCGACCAAAGTCATTTGAGAAATTGTGAAACACAACTGACCAAATAGGAAAAGCAAAATTAAAGATTTTTATTATAAAAAAATATATTGTTATTGTAAAAACGTCATTCAGAGTTTGCAAATTATTTTCTATGCTTATGCGTTCTTTTGTTGTAAACGTAGGCAGATATACTTTCATAGAACAGAATTGGTAATAGTGGAGGCCATCTTAAGTAATAAAACATTAGAAAATTATAACAAATTCAAAAGAGAAAGAATAAGGGAAAAACATTTAGTAATAACAGCCAAGGCAGAAAAATGGAGAGAATTTTAATAAAGAATTGAGCAAGAAACGACGTCAGAAACAATTTTATAAAGTTATGAAGTCTCCGAGAACATGCAAGCCAAGATTTTATCAATCATAAAATTGAACCATATAAAACAAGTAAAGTAAATGAACGACAGATGGAAATAATTCAGGAAATTTCAGGAAGATGTCAATATAAGTGAAGAATACTCGTTAGAACTTTGAAGAGGGAGAGATAACAATCTTTATTAGGCTATTGGCCCTGGGACTTTCCGTCAAACATTGAATTTTCTAAATTTCCTGAACTTTTGAGTTTTTGAATTTTAAATTATATTTTAAAAATTTCAAGTATTAAGGTGGATTTTTTGTCATATTTCGACTTCTGGAATTGAAAATTTTTACACATTTTCACAGCAAGTGCTATAATCTTCATAAATCTAAATATGACAATTTCTCGATTTTGTTAAATTTGTATTAATTAAAGTTTATAGCACTTGCTGTGAAAATGTAAGCTTCGAAGTCAGAAGTCAAAATATGCAAAAATTTCCATATAAATACCTTAAAATTTGATAAATGGCAAATGTGTGAAATATATTTAACTAGTAACTGTTGATATTTTGACAAATTTTGACAATGTTAGTTACAAAATTGATGGATTTTTGTATTTTCATACTTGAATCAAAACATTGACACATATTGACAGATTTTTGCGGTGCAGATGAAAAATTGACAAATTTTGACAGTTTCAATTGAAAATTTATCATATTTTAAGGTATTAAGTTGTAATTTTTGGCATATTTCGACTTCTGGAATTGAAAATTTTACACATTTTCACAGCAAGTGCTATAATCTTCACAAAAATAAAAAAATCGAAACAGGACAATTTGCTACAGCAGAAAACTAGTCAGATTAATACTGCTGAAGTTTAATGTTTTTACAGATTTGACTAGTTACTGTTGAAAATTTAGTTCTTTTCAGTTTTTAAATTTTAAATTTTATTTTACAGTTTTAATTGAAAATTTATCAAGTTTTAAAGCATTAAATTTGTATTTTTGTCATATTTCGATTTCTGAAATTGAAAATGTTACCCCTCTTTTACAGCAAGTGGTACAATCTTCACAAATATAAAAAAATTAAAACATGGCAATTTGTAGCAGCTGAAAAACTGGTCATTACACTGATTAACATTGCTGAATCTTAATATTTCACAGATTTTACTAGTTTCTGTGGAAAATTTGACAGATTTTGACAATATTAGTTTAAAAATTGATGGATTTGGATATTTTGACACGTGAATAAAAAAAATATAGATATTGAAAGATTCGCGTGGTGCAGATGAAAATTAGACAATTTTGGACAGTTTTGATTGAATATTTATCAAATTTTAAAGCATTAAATTGGTATTTTTGGAATATTTCGATTTCTGGAATTGAAAATTGTATCCCTATTTTACAGCAAGTGCTATGAACTTCATAAATTAATAGAAACATGTGACAACTTGTAGCAGCTGAAAACTGGGCATTACACTGATTAATATTGCTGAAGGTTAATATTTAAAAGATTTTACTAGTTACTGTTGAAAATGTGACTGATTTTGACAATATTAGTTAAAAAATTGATGGATTTTGATATTTTCACACATTCGTGTGGTCAAAATTAGACAAATTTCCATTTACCGAATTTTTAAGTATTGAGATAAAAATTTTCGCATGTTTCCACATCTGAAATTAGAAATTGCATACAGTTTCACAGAAGTTTCTGAAACTTCAAAGATTTTAATTGTTCCAATTATGACAATTTGTTGCGAACTGAAAACTGCTCTGAGTTTTACTGCTAAAGCATAATATTTGATAGATTTGAATAATTGCATTTTACAATTTGACAGATTTTGACAATATTAGCAAAAATTAAATAATTTGCACATTTTGAATTGAAAATTTACAAGATTTTTACAGTTTCATTTGTAAATTGAACAAACTTAGCGAGAAAAGTTGGAAAATTTGCCAAATTTCGATAGGTGGTGTTAACATTTCTATATGACAATCTACTGTTGGAAGATTTAACAGACAAATATTAAAATTTTGACAGTTTTTGAAAAAAAAATATGATAAATTTGTTCAGTTGCATTTAAAATGTTGCAAATTTTGTTTGGTTTCATATAAATTTGCATTCGAATTTCACTGCAGATGCTTAATATTTGAATAGTGCTTCACAAAATTTTAACAATGCAATATAAACTGATTCGTGTGATCCACTTGAAATTTGTAATAAATTTAGATAGTTTCTATTGAAAATTTAACAAATTTAAAGTAATAAATTTGGAAGGGTTTTGATATCTTTAATTGAACATTTTACACAATTTCACAGCAGGTGCAATAAATTTAACAAATTGAAAAATGCGAAATATAATAATTTGATGCAACTGAAAACTGGTGAGATTATTACTGCTGAAGCTTAATATTTCACAGATTTGACTAGTTACTGTTGAAATTGTAATAGAATTTGACTATATTAGTTAAATATTGTTGGATTTAGATATTTTCACACTTAAACACAAAAAAACTGGACATATATCAACAGATTTGTGAGGTGCAGATGAAAATTAGATATATTTATACTGGTGAAGCTTAATAATTTACAGATTTGACTAGTTGCTGTTGAAAATTTTACAGATTTTGACTATATTAGTTTATTAAAATGGTGCATTTTATATTTTCACACATATACAAAAAAAATGAAAAGATGAAAATTAGACAAATTTGAACAGTTTCAATTAAAAAACTATCATATTTTAAGTATTGAGATAAAATTTTGGCATATTTTGACATTTGGAGTTGAAAATTTTAGTTTCGCAGCAGCTGCTGAAAACTTCAAATATTTTAACTGTTCGAAATATGATAATTTCTTGTAAACTGAAAACTGTTCAGATTTATACTGCTAAAGCTGAATAGTTCTTAGCTTTGTCCAGTTACTAATGTACATTTAAAGATTTTGACTATATTTGTTAAAAAAACTGATGAATTTGGAAATTTTCACACATTAACATAAATAAATGGGCAGATTTTGACTGATTCGTGTGGTGCAGACAAATATTAGACAAATTTATATTGGTTAGAGCTTAATATTTCAGAGATTTGACAATACCAGTTTAAAAAAAAAATATGGATTTGGATATTTTCACACCAACAAAAAAAAATCATTTATTGACAGTTTCGTGTGATGCAGTTGTAAATTAGATAAATTTGAACTGTTTCAATTAAAAATTTATCAAATTTCAAGTATTAAGATGGAAATTCTGGCTTATTTGGACATCTGGAGTTGAAAATTTTACACAGTTCTGCAGCAGGTGCTGTAAACTTCACAGATTTTAACCGTTTGAGATATGACAATTTGTTGCAAACTGAAAACAGCTCGGATTTTTCGGAAAATGACAATTTATTGCAAATTGAAAACTGCTCAGATTTATATTCCTGACCTTAATATTTTTTGGATTTGCCCAGTTACTATTGAAAATTTAACAGATATTGACTATATCAGTTAAAAAAAATTGATGGATTTGGATATTTTCACTCTTCAACAAAAAAAGACATATATTGACAGATTGGTATGGTACAGATTAAAATTAGACAAATTTTTACAGTTTCAATAAAAAAATAATCATATTTTAAGTATTGAGATGAAATTTTGGAATATTTCGACATCTGGAGTTGAAAATTTTACAGTTTCGCAGCAGGTGCTGAAAACTTCATAAATTTTAGCTGTTTGAAATAGGACAATATGTTGCAAACTGAAAACTGCTTAAATTTATACTGCTAAAGCTTAATATTTCTCAGATTTGACTAGTTACTATTGAAAATTTGATAGTTTGTGACTATATTAGTTAACAAAAATAGATGAATTTGGATATTTTCACATTTCAACAAAGAAATAAGCAGATATTGACAAATTCGTGCGGTGCAAATGAAAATTAGCCAAATTTATTCTGGTGAAGCTAAATACTTCAAAGATTTGCCAGATTTTCACAATATCAGTAAAAAAAAAAAGATGGATTTTGATATTTTCTCACTTATAAAAAAATAGACATATATTGACAGATTGATGTGGTACAGATGAAAATTAGACAAATTACTACAGTTTCAATTGAGAAATTATTATATTTTCAGTATCGAGATTAAATTTTTCAATATTTCCATAGCTGGACTTCAAAATTTTACAAAATTTCGCACTAGGTGCTGAAAACTTCATAGAGTTTAACTTTTCGAAATATAATAATATGTTGCAAACTGAAAATGGCTCAGATCTATACTGCTGAAGCGTAATATTTCTCAGATTTGATTAGTTACTATTGAAAATATGACAGATTCTGAATATATGAGTAACAAAAATTGATGGATTTTGATATATTCACATTTCAACAAAGAAATGGGCAGATATGGACAGATTCGTGTGGTGCAAATGAAAATTAGACTAATTTATACTGGTTAAAGCCTAAAATTTCACAGATTAGACAGATTTTAACAATATCAGTTTAAAAAAATGATGGAATTTGATATTTTCACACTTCAACAACACAATAATCATATATTAATAGATTCGTGTGGTCGAGATGAAAATTAGAAAAATTTGACAGTTTTGTGTGGTGCAGATGAAAATTAGACAAATTTGGGCAGTTGCAATTACAAATTTATCGAATTTTTAGCATTCAGATGAGAATTTTGTTATATTTCGACATATACAGTTGAAAATTTTAGACAGTTTCGCAGCTAGTGTTGAAAACTTTACACATTTTAACTGTTCAAATTTTATGATAATTTGTTGCAAACTGAAACTGCTCAGATATTTGTTACCGAAACTTAATATGTGATCGATTTGAATAATTGGAGTTTATAATTTGCTAAATTTTTCATAGCACCTTTAATACATAAAAATTTAATCAATAAATTTTGTAAATGAATGCAACAGAAGTTTTATGTTTTATTTTTAGCAAAAACCTTCCTGATTTTTTTAATCAGCAGCACTTGCAACAGTGAATTGTTCAATTAAACAGAACTTTTAAGTTTTATGTATTGTTTTCAGCAAAAGCTTTCCTGACTTTTTCATTTCATTGAATTTTCCAAATGAACATAACTTTTAAGTTTTATATTTTGTTTTCAGCAGAAACTTTCCGTAATTTTTCACTCAGCACCAGTTAAAACAAATTGTCGGAACATTGAATTTTCCAAATGAACAAAACTTAACAAAAAGTTTTGTATTTTATTGTCAGAAAAAAATCCCCTCTCTTTCGGTGATTTTTTACATAGAATCTATTCTGCCAAATTCCTGAATTTTTCAATCAGCAGCACTCAAAAAAAAATCGTCCCAATATCGAATTTTTCAATTAAACAGAACTTTAAAGTTTTATGTATTGTTTTCAGCAAAAACTTTTTCATATCATTGAATTTTCCAAATGAACATAACTTTTAAGTTTTACGTTTTGTTTTCAGCAAAAACTTTCCTTAATTTTTCACTCAGCAGCAGTTAAAACAAATCGTCGGAATATTGAGTTTTCCAAATGAACAAAACTTTTAAGTTTTGTGTTTTATTTTCAGAACACAATCGGTGATTTTTTTACATAAAATCGATTCTGCCAAAAATAAAAAATAAAACAATATATATTGTAATGTATTGTAATATTGTATTGTATGGTATTTATTTCTCCTTTACCTTAAAAAAAGTGTTTGAGTCGTCATATAGGTTTGAAACATAAGACATGAAAAAAAGGACATTATAGTAATTCTGTTAATAAGTTCAGCAATTCATAAGGCTAATTAATATCTTGTTCTGGCACTAATAAATTAGTTGACAGATTGCATCTGTATCAATTACATTTCTGCCAAAATTAAAAAAAAAAACAATATATATTGTAATGTATTGTAATATTGTATTGTATGGTATTTATTTCTCATTTACATTAAAAAAAAAGTTGTTGAGTCGTCATACAGGTTTGAACCATAAGACATGAAAAAAAAGTACATTATAGTAATTGTATTAATATGTTCAGCAATTCATAAGGCTAATTAATATCTTGTCCTGGCACTAATAAAGTAGCTGACAGTAGTATTGCATCTGTGTCAATTACATGAATTATTACCCGACGACATGATTCACCTCAATCATTGCATAATACATCATGGCGTAAGCATTCCCTTGACCGTTTATTACTCAATTCATCACCACAGCCACCATTAGAGCGACAATTGATTAGAAGACATTATTACCACACGGGGAACAATTGGGCCTATTAATGGATTGAATAATAAGCGATAATCATAAATTACCAAGGAGACTTAATGTGCGTAAGCTCCTTGGCATTTTTATGCATCCCGATGACACTTACTTGCATGAGGCGCAGGAACAATAAATATAATTGATAAATTATGTAAATTACAACGCCCCACCACTTAATATATTATATGGAGTCAGCTGCGTTAGCAATTAGTCTGTGAACATTAGCATGTAGTGGAGAATCCTAATTTATGTGGTGAATAATTTTGTTATAAAATAATTGTAGCTATTAACAGAACTGCGTTATTCAGTAAATTTGACATGAGTTTCAGTTTACAAGTTTACAAATTTGCATCATGAAGAAAGATATTAGTTTTTTGAGCAAATTGTAAAATCAAGCCGAAATCAGGCAATCGAATTCCGAGTGATAGAAATTCCGCCGGCGATGGGGTGAAATAAAAACAAATGATTAAATCTAATAAATCCACGCCAAGATAAATTGCGGCTACAAAAATCAAACGGCGCGATCAAAATTCAGCCAATGAACTGGAGGAAGAGAAGGGCGACGAAGGGAGAATTAGATTCTACCCCCCTGGATAGAAAAAATACAGTTTTAAAGCCCCTCTCCGGTCACCAAACATGCAATTTGGGAGGGTCGAGGAGTTATGGAATGACGCACGTGTGTGTGCGGGATGTGCGACACGGGATATATGAAGAAATAAAATGAAATAGGAAGTTTTCGTCTGCCACGACGTCGTTTCGGAATGTTTCACCTTACAGTTTTATATTTTCGACCTTTAAGTTCAGACAGATATCGTACTTCTTTCAGACGAAAAAAATATCGTTTATGCACCAATATTGGGGCAAACATATATGCATACACTCTTTACTTTTAGTATGTACTAAACTGAATGATTAAACACCCTAATAATATATTTGGGAATACGTATAATCATACTCACATAAATCTAGCGCAAGAAATTAGGTTACCATGGCAATTTTATATAGCAATATCAAATTGTTTGTACTAGATTTATGTGAGCATAACTGTACAAGAGATTTTAGTAATTATAATAAAAGTTGTAATATCATTAGTCAGTTATATTCATATGCATGTATGCCAACAATTTAGCCAACTTGACGGAATTGCAAGCCACGGAGGAGAGGCATATCTGCGTGCATTTGATGCAAGATTGCGACGTGTAATTTCTTATGTCCCATAATTTGTAACTTCTGCCCGTTTCGTGTGAGAGTTTTGAACTAACTAATATCAAAGTGGAATGAATTTGAATGTGCACCAAGATTAAAATTATGGGGCCATAAAGAGTGTTGGTTGCTCGCCACTGGCGCTCCTTCACAAAATATGTAATGGAAAATTTGATCAAATATGATCCACTGAATTGTTTAATGCAAGGGCATCGGTTATTTGAAGGCACTGTTTCATTATTTGCTACAAATTCTTGTTACAAGTAAAATTATTGATATTCTAAACTTCAGTTTACGCATAGTAAAATTGTGTTTTCAAAAAATAATTATAAATGAGATCATATTGTATGCAATATCTTGAAGAAACTTGTAATAGGCCCAAATATACGCCCAGTATAATACGCATTTACGCAATAAAGTGACTCATATTTTAAAAATCATGAATACAACCAAATTATTAAATTAATTCATTTACAAATAATCCCAGGGTGAAATGTGATAAATAGCCATCGCAAGTCGCGCCAGATCGTCGCCAAATATCTCAAGAGCCGAGGCCTGCATATGCACGGTTCTGGAAGATTCCATGTCGTGGTGTCACATAAACAATTTGGGTATCAGCGCCCCTTAGAAACAAGCAAGCGCCAGGCACGTAAAACACACCTCGAATGGCAACTCTTTAAGTTAAGTGTAAAACTCTGCGCTAAAAACGCATTAATACCACACGCACACTCAAGATTAATAATCACCATGATAAATAAGGGATGGGGGCGAATATTTAGCAGTAGATATGTGAGGGGGGTGGAGATTTGAAGCTGGAAAAAACCTATTTAAGCACAAGCCACACACGAGCGAGATGAGTAAGAAAGTTGCGTCGGCCACGAGCAACGCACACGACATTCGCGGTTTTGAGAATATAAATTCACGTCGGGTTATAATTAAATTAACGATTGCATATAACGTTGTAAAAAACGCGAAGTAGAATAAGAATTTGAATAAATCGAAAAACGTACAATTCTAGGTACAGAGTAATTTAATGTTTTTATTATTAACGATAATATAAAGTTGTTAAACCAGTCTCATTATAAATTCACGGGAGTGCTTATTCCTTTCAATCAACCCTAAGTTACCCATAAATACCAAACACCGATTACCTATTCCTATCAGTAAACAAAGGCGGCTCGAACGCTATTCTTGTTTACGATTCACTAGAGGAAGCAATAACAGGTGTAATTGACGCCCACCCGCGCACTTCGTTCACACACCTGTTATTGTGGAATCACCTCCCTCACTAGAATCAAATCGTCGTCAGCATCATAACATTTAAACATATAAACTCATCATACATCGTGCCCGCGATCGCAAACTAACGTGGCTGTATTCACCATAACTATAACAACTAATCAAGGCATTCAGTGTTACCCCCCGACATACATCATCATATTCAAATCAAAATAATTCATAAAAATTATGGCTTCTTCATTTCAAATCATAAATGAGCACCTAACGTGCATATTATTGGGCAGAGTGATTTTTAATTGTATAAATAAATAAGTTGGATTAAATCATAATAATTTAAAAACATAATGTATAAAAATACTGGTTTCTTTATTTCAAATCATAAAACAAGCACATAACGTACCTATTATTGGGCAGAGTAATTTTGAATCGAACAGATAAAATAGGCTGGATTAAATCTCAATAATTTGAAGACATAATGACAATTTATGGTTAAATATCGTAAACAAGAAATAAGTGGAATTATTAAAACCCCGCATAAACAGAGAAAATGATAAACGAGAGAATGAAGCTTGGTATAATCACAAGAGAAGTTATTAATAACCTTCAATGTTCCTAATAATAATATATTATAACATTACATAAACATTTCCGATTGAGGTAGCAGAACTGTTATTTGACACACCTTGTAACATGTCTGACGGTGATGACTACTTGTGACATTGGTGCTTGTGTGGTCGTGGGTAGAATTACTAATTTACCTCAATCAACGTAAACAATGGGGCTCCAATAATTACATAATTGTGTGGACACCGACACAACCATGAAATTCGGGAAGATCGCGAGATACCTTTAGTAATCATTCATGAATTATTGGGGATATTTCAACATCTTTAAATAGTTCTCTTTTTTATCATATCACTTTCCCGTAGTTAAATGGAATGAAAGAGCATGGTAATAAATGGTCTAAGAGAAGCACGTGCATGTATACAAACTCTCGTAAATAAACTTCGTAGTAATAACCATTTTCAAACTATCAATTAAATAAATAAAAGAAATTACACATTCATTATAAGGTTAACGAAATATATAAAATAAATCAATTCATGTCATAATCGTCAACCTGTGTTTTATTTTCCTGTATGTTACAATTATATAAATTAATTTACATCATCGTCAACCTGTGTTTTATTTCCCTGTGTCTTACAATTTCAGCGTGTCTATTATTAAATAAACAAAACAAATCCTTAAATTGTTGCTTTCTTGTATTAATCCATTATTAGTGTACGTTAATTAACACATTACCAATAGCAAAGTACCTTGAGAGTAATCACGGTAGTTAAATTAAACGTCACGACGTGTAAGTACTAAATACGATCACAAATCACGAGCAAAAAATAATTAAAACATTATATAATAAATCACGAGCCAAAAATAACTAAAACATTATATAATAAATCATGAGCCAAAATAATCAAGAAATTATAAAATAATGTCACGATAAAAACGACGAATAATAAAATAAATATAATAAAATAATATCGGAGCTTTACAACGATAACTGTCAAAATCTGTGAAGTTGCCAAATTTGTAAGAGCAGTTGGAAAAATGTGCCAAGTAGATAAATGTAAGATTAAAAATTTGCCAAGTTTTGTACCTACTATCAAAATCTGCCAAAATTTCAGTAACAACTGTAAAAGAACTGATAAGTACTACGCTACAATTGTAAAAGTATGTAAAAATTACAGTAGTTTGGTTTCCAAATCGTAATATTTTGATTTCATAACTACAAACTTTTGATATTTTCATTTGTTTACATGATATATGTCACATTATAAATATATTATGTAAATAAATGATTATTCATTATTATTGAAACGCAATTGTCAAATCGTGCTATATTTTCAACGGTAGTTATCAAAATTTGTCAAATTATCAACTGTAGCTAATCAAATTTGTAATTATTTTAATGGTAACTATCAAAATTTGTAAAATTTTCAACTGTAACATATTTTCACATATTTTCAACTGTAGCTCTCAGTAGCTCTAGTATTTACAATTGTAACTGCTCAAATTGCCCATATTTTAAACTATAACTGTCAAAATCTGTGAAGTTGCCAAATTTGTAACTGCAGTTGGAAAAATTTGCCAAGTTTATAATTGTAACGTTAAAAATTTGCCCTGTTTTGTACCTATTATCAAAATCTGCCTAAATTTCAGTAACAAGTGCAAAAAAACTGATAAGTACTATGTTCCAGTTGAAAAAGTTTGTAAAATTAACAGTAGTTCAGTTCTTGAATCGTATTGTTTTTATTTTATAACTTCTAACTTTTGATATTTTTCATTTGTTCACATAATATATAAAACTTATAATAATTTTAATGGCAACTATGAAAATTTGTCTAATTTTCAACTGTAACTAACAACATTTGACATATTTTAGGTATTAAAATGGAAATTTTGGCATATTTCGACATCTGGGGTTGAAAATTTTACGCAGTGTCGCAGCAGGTGCTGAAAACTCACAGATTTTAACTGTTTGAAATATGACAATTTGTTGCAAACTGAAAACTGCTCATATTTTTACTGCTGAAGCTAATAATATTTGACACATATGAATAATTCCATTCAGCAATTTGACCGATTTTGACTCAAAAAAACATCAATGAATATGCACATTTTCAATTGAAAATGTACAAGATTTTACTGTTGAAAACTTGACAGATTCAGACAAAATTAGATAAATATTTATATATTTACATATTTTCACAATCGAACAAAAAATAAATGGACAGTTATTGATAGATTCGTGTGGTGCAGATGAAAATTAGACAAATTTGGACATTTTCAATTGCAAAATTATCATATTTTAGGTATTGAGATGAATTTTTTGAATATTTCGACATCTGGAGTTGAAAGTTTTACAGTTTCGCAGCACGTGCTGAAAACTTCATAAGTTTTAACTTTCGAAATATGACAATATGTTGCAAACTGAAAACTGCTTAGATTTATACTGCTGAAGCTTAATATTTCTCAGATTTGACTAGTTACCATTGAAAATTTGACAGTTTGTGATTATATTAGTAAACACAAATTGATGAATTTGGATATTTTCACATTTCAACAAAGAAATGGGCAGATATTGACATATTCGTGTGGTGCAAATGAAAATTAGCCAAATTTATAATGGTGAAGCTTAATACTTCAAAGATTTGACAGATTTTCACAATATCAGTAAAAAAAATTGATGGATTTGGATATTTTCACTCTTCAACAAAAAAAAACATATATATTGATAGATTGGTGTGGTACAGATGAAAATTTTGACAATTTTGGACATTTTTAATTGCAAAATTATCATATTTTAAGTATTGATATAATTTTTTTGAATATTTCGACATCTGGAGTTGAAAGTTTTACAGTTTCGCAGCACGTGCTGAAAACTTAATAAATTTTAACTTTCGAAATATGACAAACTGAAAACTGCTTAGATTTATACTGCAGAAGCTTAATATTTCTCAGATTTGACTAATTACCATTGAAAATGTAATAGTTTGTGACTATATTAGTTAACACAAATTGATGAATTTGGATATTTTCACATTTCAACAAAGAAATGGGCAGATATTGACATATTCGTGTGGTGCAAATGAAGATTAGCCAAATTTATACTGGTCAAGCTTAATACTTCGAAGATTTGACAGATTTTCACAATATCAGTAAAAAAAATTTATAGATTTGGATATTTTTACTCTTCAACAAAACAAAATAGACATATATTGACAGATTGGTATGGTACAGATGAAAATTAGACAAATTTGGACAGTATCAATTGAAAAATTATCATATTTTAAGTATTGAGATGAAATTTATAATAATTTTAATGGTAACTATCAAAATTAGTCAAATTTTCAACTGTAACGGCTCAAATTGCTCATATTTTCAACTTTAACTGCCAAAATCTGCAAAGTTGCCAAATTTGTAACTGCAGTTAAAAAAATTGTTAAGTATATAAGTGTAACGTGAAAAATTTAACAAGCTTTTTTACCCACTAACAAAATCCGCCAAAATTTTTGTTCCTAGTTTAAGGTATTATTAGTATTAGGTATCAAGTTTTATACCTAGTATCAAAATCCGCCAAATTTTCAGTAACAGCTGCAAGAAAACTGATAAGTACTATGCTCCAGTTGTAAAATTTTGTAAAATTTACTGTAGTACGATTCTTAAATCATAATATAGGAATTTCGTAAGTACTAACTTTTGATATTTTTCATTTGTTTACGTAATATATGTCACATTATTAGTATATTATGTAAATAAATACAATATAAAATAAAATTATGTAAACCTAATGCAAATAAATGATTATTTATTTATCTATTTAATTTTATTATTTAACTTCAATTGTCAAAATGTGTCATATTTTCAACGGCAACTATCAAAATTTGTCAAATTATCAACTGTATCTGATAAAATTTGTAATAATTTAAATGGTAACTAAAATTTTTTTTTCAAATTTTCAATTGTAACTAACCAATATTGACATATTTTTAACTGTGCCTGTCAATATTTCTGATATTTTCAACTGTAACTGCCAAATATAGGTCATATTTTCAATTGTAAGTATCAAAATCTGTAAAGTTGCTAAAATTGTAGCTGTAGTTGTGAATATTTGTCAAGTACATAACAGTAATTATCAAAATTTGTCAAATTTTATACCTACTATCAAATTATGCCAAAATTTCAGTAGAAAACTGTAAAAAAACTATTAAGTACTATGCTCGAGTATTAAAACATGTGTCAAAATTACAATGGAACAGTCCGTTAATCGTAATATTTTGATTTCATCAACTACAAATTTTAGAAATTTTTAATTATGTTTACATGATATATGTCACATTATAAGTTTATTAATTAAGTGAATGATTGATTATTATTATGTCTCTGCAACTATCAAAATGTCAGATGATCAACTGTAACTGTCAAAATGTGTCACATTTTTAACAGTAGGTAACTGTCAAAATGTATCATATGTAGATCTGTAACTATCAAAATATGTCAAATTTTTAACGGTAAATAACTGTCAAAAATGTCTGTAAAAATTTCATCAAAAAAACTATGAAAACCTTCCAAGTTCTAGGCTCGAGTTGTAAAAATATAAAAAAATTACAATAGTACAGTTCTTATATAGTAATATTTTGATTTCATAACTACTTATTTTTGATATTTTTCATTTTTTTACAAACTATCAAAATGTGTCACATTTTTACACTACGCAACTGTCAAAATGTGTTATATGTAGGTCTGTAACTATCAAAATGTGTCACATTTTTAACGGTAGATAACTGTCAAAAATGTTTGTAAAAAATTCATTAAAAAACTGTCAAAATCTTCCAAGTTCAATGCTCGAGTTGTAAAAATATATAAAATTTACAATAGTACAGTTCGTTTATTGTAATATTTTGATTTCATAACTACTTACTTTTGATATTTTTCATTTTTTTACAAACTATCAAAATGTGTCACATTTTTAACAGTAGGTAACTGTCAAAATGTGTCATATGTAGATCTGTAACTATCAAAATATGTCACATTTTTAACGGTAGATAACTGTCAAAAATGTCTGTAAAAATTTCAATAAAAAACTGTCAAAAACTTCCAAGTTCTATGCTCGAGCTGTAACAATATATAAAATTTACAATAGTACGGTTCGTATATTGTAATATTTTGATTTCATAACTACTTACTTTTGATATTTTTCATTTTTTTACAAACTATCAAAATGTGTCACATTTTTAACAGTAGGTAACTGTCAAAATGTGTCATATGTAGATCTGTAACTATTAAAATGTGTCACATTTTTAACGGTAGATAACTGTCAACAATGTCAGTATAAATGTCATTAAAAAACTGTCAAAATCTTCCAAGTTCTATGCTCGAGTTGTAAAAATATATAAAATTTACAATAGTACAGTTCGTTTATTGTAATATTTTGATTTCATAACTACTTACTTTTGATATATTTCATTTTTTTACAAACTATCAAAATGTGTCACATTTTTACAGTAGGCAACTGTCAAAATGTGTCATATGTAGATCTGTAACTATTAAAATATGTCACATTATTAACGGTAGATAACTGTCAAAAATGTCTGTAAAAATTTCATTAAAGAACTGTCAAAATCTTCCAAGTTCAATGCTCGAGTTGTAAAAATATATAAAATGTACAATAGTACATTTCGTATATTGTAATATTTTGATTTCATAACTATTTACTTTTGATATTTTTCATTTTTTTACAAACTATCAAAATGTGTCACATTTTTACAGTAGGCAACTGTCAAAATATGTTATATGTAGATCTGTAACTATCAAAATGTGTCACATTTTTAACGGTAGATAACTGTCAAAAATGTTTGTAAAAATTTCATTAAAAAACTGTCAAAATCTTTCAAGTTCTATGCTCGAGTTGTAAAAATATATAAGATTTACAATAGTACAGTTCTTATATTGTAATATTTTGATTACATAACTACTTACTTTTGATATTTTTCATTTATTTCAAACTAATAACGTTACATGTAGTTTGTAAAAAAATGAAAAATATCAAAAGTAAGTAGTTATGACATCAAAATATTACAATATACGAACTGTGCTATTGTAAATTTTATATACTTTTACAACTCGAGCATTGAACTTGGAAGATTTTGACAGTTTTTTAATGACATTTTTACAGGCATTTTTGACAGTTATCTACCGATAAAAATGTGACAAATTTTGATGTTATTTTGACGTCTATTTGTTTTGTGATGTTGTTTTAATGTCGATAGTTACCATTAAAATTATTATAAATTTCATCTCAATACTTAAAATATGATAATTTTTCAATTGAAACTGTCCACATTTGTCTAATTTTAATCTGTACCACACCAATCTGTCAATATATGTCTATTTTTTTTTGTTGAAGAGTGAAAATATTCAAATCCATCATTTTATTTTTACTGATACTGTGAAAATCTGTCAAATCTTTTAAGTATTAAGGTTGACCAGTATAAATTTGGCTAATTTTCATTTGCACCACACGAATATGTCAATATCTGCCCTTTTCTTTGTTGAAATGTGATACATAAAACATATGATACATTTTGACAGTTACCTACTGAAAAATGTGAAAATGTTTTAAATATCAGTTTGCTGATAGTGAAATTGTCTTTTAAAAAAAAATATTTATGAATGAAATTACATTATGTATATGCAATAATATTGTCGACATAAGAACACATTGAAACTTTCTCTGAAAGTACGGGTTCAAGCCGATTTTTTTTTTGGTTACTTTCTCCATAAGTATACACGTATAATAGGTATTTCATGTTTTCTCTACATATTTTACCATACATGTCACATTATAAGTTTATTATTTACGTAAATGATTGATTATTATTATTTCCCTGCAACTATCAAATTGTCAAATGTTCAACTGTAACTATCAAAATGTGTAACATTTTTAACAGTAGGTGACTATATATAGTTAATATATATAGTTACTATTGTTATATAGGTAACTGTATTAATGAAAATGTCCATACAGTCGTAATTGTTATCAATTATTACTGCAGTAAACCTCGGCATTCACTATAATGTATATATAATATCGAAATGATGTAGTTAGTTGATATTAATTAATACAACATAATTTAATATAATGACCGTAATAATTACAGTACTTCGTTTAATGATAAAATATACTATATTTTAAAATTTAATAGGTAGTTTGCCTTTGCCATGTTTATGATTATATATTTCATGTCTTGCATGCCATCTGTTAGACAAATAACTTTGCTCATTGTAAGTGTAACAATTCTCGTTCAAGTATTATACAATTTTTTTTTTTTTTTAATATTATTACTATTATTATTAAATGAATAAAATTTAAAAAAAAATTATTATTATTATTATTAACTTATTATCGTGATAACTTAATTAGGTTCGTTTTATGGGTAATGCCTCTATTAGTAATGTTTAGTTTTATCAGGTTCAATTCTACTTCTACACACATCTTTCTATACATATGCATACGTTGATTCATTCAAACGATTAATTCTGTTTATTTACGAAATTACCTCGACCCAGAATATTATTGAATTATCTATATTTAGAGATTATATGCCCATTACGTCTACTTGTAACTAGTTAGATTTTAGTAAACAACTTTGATTCGTTATAAAAATAATAATAATAATAATACCTACTACTCCTCCACCTATGGCGTAATTGTTTTGTGTCATTAGGGAATTCTGACCGTTATATCGGTATTCCATTATTTCGAAGTAGGAAAGGGAAGAAGATTACAATATTCCCTAATAGGACAGTATTCTACTGTCCTATGAAAATATTGTCAGGATAAGGTATGAAACGTAGTTAAGCTCGACTACGCTGATACAGCGATAGAAGCCTACATTTCTACCTTTATTAAATTTTGTTGTACCCACAAAAGCCATCGCGATTTAGTGTCACTAACGCCCTCGTTATCACACATTGGCAGATTTACGGCCATTTGAACATGTAGTTTAAAATTTGAGTTGACTAGTTTATGTGTTCCCATTAATATATGTCCGCTTTCCCGTGCCCTCTAGAACTTTTTTGTATGCATTTTTGTATTACACGTTTTAATTATAGAAATTAAATATCAAAGAGTCAGGTCCTTACAAAGTTTAGTGAAGAATGAAAAGGTAACCAGAATACAAGTATACTTATTTGATTGAAAATTGATTAATGCAAGGGATGTTCATAAAACATTGACTTCTAGCAATATCTCCTAGGATGAAGGTAATCTGGTTTATTTACTGCACAATCCGCGATCCCTGGGCAAAATGAAGAAGAAGGAGGGCCGAAGAAACAAATGCCGTTTTTCATTGCGCCGCCGGAATTCCATTTATACAGGCGCAAAATATATAGTATTTGTATTCGGTGTGTGCGTAAGGGCTCATCCCTTTGATTCATCAGCATCCATTGTTGCCTAAATTGAATACAAACTAGAAATTCTGGGGGCCACCGCACGGAGCAACAAGAGATCGTAATTATTGACTCGTAATGGAATTCCTTATCTTACGGCGCTGACTGTTGATTAAATTCTACTTAGAGCGCCCCCTTCCCTCCGCCAACCCTTGGAGTGCGCCGCCGCCAATTGGCGGTCTTGCAGATTCCGCTAATGAGATTATGTTTAATGTCCCTGTTTAATTATCAGGCAAAGTATAAATGTACTCTTTCTTGCGGCGAACTCCTTCATCCGGGGGCCAACCCTTGTCATGCGTTTTGTGACACCGTCCCTTATCCTGCATCGTCGTAAAACACTGTAAATTGTTTGTAATTGTACTTTTACCCGTTGGACCCGTAATTCATCATTATACGTACAAAGTTTTTACACAAACTACACGCGTAATTTACATGTACTCCTCGGCTGTTGGATCAATATGTGTGTATGTTTACTAACCTGATAAGCGTAATCGCATAATTAATTTTGTAAGGGAATTTATGACGTATTCGTACTGTATTCCCCGTAATGAGATTAGCACAACATACGATTCACTTACGACTTACTATCTGGGCCAAACCAATATTAGATTGTTTGTAATTCTCAGTTCTATTATTGTTTCTTCATTTCCATTGCTCATCTTTCGACTTTTCTAATATCTAACTAGTAGGACTCTTTGCTTCAATTTCTCCTCATTCCATTATATGTTTGATTTTCTGCCTTATTTAATACTGACACTTTGTCAAATTTTCAGGAGAATTAGTTTCAGGTGTACTGTAGATGAAACTACTCTCAAATTTGCAAATAATAAATTTTCAGAAATAGCTAACCAATACTTGTCAATGCAGAAACTTATACGTTTGATTTTCTCCCTTATTTAATACTGAAACTTTGTCAAATTTTCAGGAGAATTGCTTTCAGGTGTACGTACACGAATCTATTATCAAATTTGCAAATAATAAATTTTCAGAAATTTCAGTAAAGGCTAAGCCATACTTGTCAATGCAGAAAGTTATATGTTTGATCTTCTCTCTTATTTAGTACCGAGACTTTGTCTAATTTTCAGGAGAATTAGTTTTAGATGTACTGTACACGAATCTAACATCAAATTTGCAAATAAGAAATTTTAAGAAATTTCAGTAATAGCAAACAAATACTTGCCAATGCAAAAAGTTATATGTTTGATTTTCTCCCTTATTTAATACTGAAACTTGGTGAAATTTTCAGTACAAATAGTTTCAGATGAACTGTACACGAATCTAGTATCAAATTTGCAAATAATAAATTTAAAAAAAAATCAGTAGTGGCAAACAAATACTTGCGAATGCAAAAAGTTACATGTTTGATTTTCTGCTTTATTTAATACTGACACTATGTCCAATTTTCAGGAGAATTAATTTCAGGTATACTGTATACGCATCTAATATCAAATTTGTAAATAATAAGTTTTCAGAAATTTCAGTAATAGCTAAGCCATACTTGTCAATGCAGAAACTTATATGTTTGATTTTCTCCCTTATTTAATACTGAAACTTTGTCAAATATTCAGGAGAATTAGTTTCAGGTGTACTGTTTACGAATCTGATATCATATTTGTAAATAACAAGTTTTCAGAATTTTCAGTAATAGCTAAGCCATTCTTGTTACTGCAGAAAGTTATGTGTTTGATTTTCTCCCTTATTTAAAATTGAAACTTTGTCAAATTTTAAGAAGAATTATTTTCAGGTGTACTGTACACAAATCTAATATCAAATTTGCAAATAATAAGTTTTCAGAAATTTCAGTAATAGCTAAGCCACACTTGTCAATACAAAATATTACAAGTTTGATTTTCTCCCTTATGTAATATTGAAACTTTGTCAAATTTTCAGGAGAATTCGTCTCAGATGTACTGTACACGAATCTAATATCAAATTTGCAAGTAATAAATTTTCAGAAATTTTAGTAACAGCTAAGCCATACATGTCAATGCAATAAGTTACATGTTTGATTTTCTCCCTTATTTAATACTGAAACTATGTAAAATTTTCAGGAGAATTACTTTCAGGTGTAATGTACGCGAATCTAACATCAAATTTGCAAATAATAAGTTTTCAGAAATTTCAGTAATAGATAAGCCATACTTGTCAATGCAGAAAGTTACATGTTAGATATTGTCCCTTATTTAAAACTGAAACTTTGTCAAATTTTCAGGAGAATTACTTTTAGGTGTACTGTACACGTACCTCTCATCAAATTTGCAAATAATAAGTTTTCAGAAATTTCTGTAATAGCTAAGCCATACTTGTCAATGCAGAAAGTTATATGTTTGATTTTCTCCCTTATTTAATACCGAAACTTTGTCAAATTTTCAAGAGAATTACTTTCAGGTGTACTGCACACGAATCTGACATCAAATTTGCAAATAATAAGTTTTCAGAAATTTCAGTAATAGCTAAGCCACACTTGTCAATGCAGAAAGTTATATGTTTGATTTTGTCCCTTATTTAATACTGAAACTTTGTAAAATTTTCAGGAGAATTACTTTTAAGTGTACTGTACACGAATCTAACATCAATTTTGCAAATAATAAGTTTTCAGAAATTTCAGTAATAGATAAGCCATACTTGTCAATGCAGAAAGATATATGTTTGATTTTATGCCTTATTTAATACTGAAACTTTCAAAAAAAATTCTACCCGTTTTGTCACAATTTCTATTTGTTGCTATATTATTTCTTCCACTATTTTTTTTGTCTTTCCACTTGTGCTTTGCACATTGTGTGAGCCTCATCTCAGATGTGTGTATCTTTGTCTTTTTTCTCTAATGTGATTATCTTAGACCATCTTGAGTATATTCTTTCCACGGAGGTTTTTTTAATTTTATCCCTTTTCTTTTATCCTTGATTCTTACTGTTTCCATGTTTGCTTATCTCTGTATTTCCCGTATTATCATTTGATTTTTCATGGCCTTTACGTGGTTGTTGAAATCAGCCAGTCTTAGAACATCTTGGGTATATTCTTTCATCGCATGTTTCTTCATTTTTTTCCTTTTTCTTTCTTGAACTCTTGTTTCTTACTGTTTTTAGGTTTGCTCATTCCTCTATTTCCCTTGTTATGGGAAATTTGTTTCATGGCGTTTTCGTTGTTGTTGTGATCAGCCAATCTTAGAACATCTTGTATATATTTTTTCTTCAGATGCTTCTTAATTTTTTTCCGTTTTCTTTTCTTTTCTTGACTCTTGTTTCCTATTGTTTTTAGGTTTGCTTATTCCTATATTTCCCGTCTACTCATTTGACTTTCCGTAGCCTTTTCGTTTTTTTTTTGTGATCTGCCAGTATTAAAATATATTGTGTATATTCTTTCTTCGGATGCTTCGTCATTTTTTTCTTTTGTTTCTTGCACTCTTAACTCTTACTATTTTTAGGTTTGCGTATTCCTCTATTTCCCTTGTTATCATTTGACTTTTCATGGCGTTTTCGTTGTTGTTGTGATCAGCCAATCTTAGAACATCTTGTATATATGTTTTCCTCAGATGCTTCGTCATTTTTTCCGTTTTCTTCTCTTTTCTTGTACTCTTGTTTCTTATTGTTTTTGGGTTTGCTTATTTCTCTATTTCCCGTCTACTCATATGACTTTCCGTAGCCTTTTCGTTATTTTTGTGATCTGCCAGTCTTAAAATATATTGTGTATATTCTTTCTTCGGATGCTTCGTCATTTTTTTCTTTCGTTTCTTGCACTCTTAACTCTTACTATTTTTAGGTTTGCATATTCCTCTATTTCCCTTGTTATCATTTGACTTTTCATGGCGTTTTCGTTGTTGTTGTGATCAGCCAGTCTTAGAACATCTTGTATATATGTTTTCCTCAGATGCTTCTTCATTTTTTCCGTTTTCTTCTCTTTTCTTGTACTCTTGTTTCTTATTGTTTTTGGGTTTGCTTATTTCTCTAATTCCCGTCTACTCATATGACTTTCCGTAGCCTTTTCGTTGTTTTTGTGATCTGCCAGTCTTAAAATAAATTGTGTATATTCTTTCTTCGGATGCTTCGTCATTTTTTTCTTTTGTTTCTTGCACTCTTAACTCTTACTATTTTTAGGTTTGCATATTCCTCTATTTCCCTTGTTATCATTTGACTTTTCATGGCGTTTTCGTTGTTGTTGTGATCAGCCAGTCTTAGAACATCTTGTATATATGTTTTCCTCAGATGCTTCGTCATTTTTTCCGTTTTCTTCTCTTTTCTTGTACTCTTGTTTCTTATTGTTTTTGGGTTTGCTTATTTCTCTATTTCCCGTCTACTCATATGACTTTCCGTAGCCTTTTCGTTATTTTTGTGATCTGCCAGTCTTAAAATATATTGTGTATATTCTTTCTTCGGATGCTTCGTCATTTTTTTCTTTCGTTTCTTGCACTCTTAACTCTTACTATTTTTAGGTTTGCATATTCCTCTATTTCCCTTGTTATCATTTGACTTTTCATGGCGTTTTCGTTGTTGTTGTGATCAGCCAGTCTTAGAACATCTTGTATATATGTTTTCCTCAGATGCTTCTTCATTTTTTCCGTTTTCTTCTCTTTTCTTGTACTCTTGTTTCTTATTGTTTTTGGGTTTGCTTATTTCTCTAATTCCCGTCTACTCATATGACTTTCCGTAGCCTTTTCGTTATTTTTGTGATCTGCCAGTCTTAAAATAAATTGTGTATATTCTTTCTTCGGATGCTTCGTCATTTTTTTCTTTTGTTTCTTGCACTCTTAACTCTTACTATTTTTAGGTTTGCATATTCCTCTATTTCCCTTGTTATCATTTGACTTTTCATGGCGTTTTCGTTGTTGTTGTGATCAGCCAGTCTTAGAACATCTTGTATATATTCTTTCCTCAGATATTTATTCATTTTTTCCGTTTTCTTTTTTTTTTTCTTGTACTCTTGTTTCTTATTGTTTTTAGGCTAGCTTATTCCTCTATTTCCCGTCTACTTATATGACTTTCCGTAGCCTTTTCGTTGTTTTTGTGATCTGCCAGTCTTAAAATATATTGTGTATATTCTTTCTTCGGATGTTTCGTTATTTTTTCTTTCTTGCACTCTTATCTCTTACTGTTTTTAGGTTTGCTTATTCCTCTATTTCCCTTGTTATAATTTGACTTTTCATGGCGTTTTCGCTGTTGTTGTGATCAACCAATCTTAGAACATCTTCTATAGGTGCATTCTTTCTTCAGACGTATCTTATTTTTTTATTTTTTATATTCCTTTTTTTACTCTTATCTCTTACTGTTTTCGGGTTTGCTTATTCCTCTATTTCTCTTATTCTCATTGATTTTTCAGAGCCGCTTCGTTGTTGATATGATCTGCCAGTCTTAGAACATTTTGTGTATATTCTTTCCTCGGATGCTTCTTCATTTCCGTTTTCTTTTCTTTTCTTGTACTCTTGTTTTCTATTGCTTTTAGGTTTGCTTATTCCTCTATGTCCCCTCTACTCATTTGATTTTCCGTAGCCTTTTCGTTATTTTGTGATCTGCCAGTCTTAAAATATATTGTGTATATTGCTTTTTCGGATGTTACGTCATTTTTTTCTTTTCTTTTATTTTCTTGCACTCTTATCTCTTACTGCTTTTAGGTTTGCTTATTCCTCTATTTCCCTTGTTATCATTTGACTTTTCATGGCGTTTTTATTGCTGTTATGATCAGCCAGTCTTAGAACATCTTGTGTATATTCCTTCCTCGGATGTCTTTTCATTTTTTCTCTTTTCTTTTAACCTTGTCCCTTGTACTATTTTCAGGTTTGCTTATCCTTCTATTTCCCTTGTTATCATTTGACTTTTCATGGCCTTTTCGTTGTTGATGTGATCAGCCAGTTTTAGAACATCTTGTGTGTATTCTTTCCTCGCAGGTGTCATGATTTTTTTCTGTTTTCTTTTCCTTTCTTGTTCTCTTGTTTCTTATTGATTTAAGGTTTGCTTATGCCTCTATTTCACCTCTACTCATTTCACTTTCCATACCATTTTCGTTGTTTATGTGATCTGCCAGTCTTAGAACATCTCGAACATTCTTTCTTCGCATGTTTTTTCATTTTTCCCCTTTCTATTCCTTTTTTTTTTACTCTTATCTCTTACTGTTTTCAGGTTTATTTATTCCTCTACTTAGCTTGTTCTCATTTGACTTTTCAGAGCCTTTACGTTGTTATTGTGATCTGCGAGCCTTAGAACATTAAGTGTATATTATTTCCTGGGATGTTTCTTTTTTTTCCTTTTTCTTTTGCTTTCGTTTACTCTTGCCTCATATTGTTTTCAGGTTTGCTTATTCCACTACTTCCTCTGTAATCATTTGACTTCCATAGTATGGCTGTCCAAGTAGTCTTCCATAGTAGTCTGGCTGTCCAAGTAGTCCTTCCCTGTTTTTTTATTTGTTATTCTTGAAGCTTTCAAAGTTTGCACCTGAATTTCATTCTCTTAATATCTCTTTTTCTGCATCCAGTTTCCAGGTTCGTCCATTTATGGCTAATTTCTTGTAGCCTATTTTTGTTTGGAATCCATTTTATTGGTCGTTTTTAGGCTTCCTTCTATGTAATTTGTTTCTACATGTTTTCTCAGTTTGTTTTTATTCTTATTGTCCCTTCTTATTATACTTATTATATTAATTATTATTACCCTATTAAAGATGTAAATTTTATCCGTGAAGGTTTCTTCATCTCTCACACATGCTTCACACATTTTGCTTGTCATGCCTTTACACTTATTTCAAGCATTTTTAGTTATTTTTCTACTAATTTCTTCCATTTCTTGCGCTCACACCTTGTCATCATCTATTTTCAATGCTATTTTTGTTATTTTTCTACTTGTGACGTGCCTGGTGGGCCTTCAATGCGTTCGGCCGCGGAGCAAGTGGAGGATCCCTTTGAAGTAACTAAGAGGGCCGGGCTCTCGATGTCGGAGAGTGGGTAGGGTTAAAAAAGGGTCCACGTAATTTAACCTCGTTGTTACATCAATATACACCCTATCCGTATGGGTTGACGAAAGATAATCAGCGATACTCAAAACTACGAAAATATCGCAACAGCTGACCATCTAACGCCCACGCCACCAGATTTGAAATGTCTCAAAGTGCGAATTGATATTGAATAAATGAAAAATAAAGAAGTTAAATTTGAAATGACGCAAAAGAGTTTACGAAATTATTGAATATTGAGAATTCGGGGTAATAAAAATTGGTGTAAAGAGTTTTGGGGCTGTCAGCAATATTGCGATTACTCAAACACACACAAAATGGCCGACACCGTGTTCCGCTAGTGCCTGTAAGAAAATATCTACGCTCTGTAAGTAATTACACCGCGTTAACCGAATTTGGACCACATTCCGCAAACACGAATCGCGTAAGGTGACGGAAATACCTCTTTCACAATGGCGCCAGAACACGTACAATACAATAAATAAAATTCACACAAGAAATGTTCTACGTCAAGTAATGAAGGTAATGAAAAGTAAGTATGAGAAGTTATGATAATTAAAGAGTTATAGTAATACAAAAAAAAGTTTCGAGGCCTGTTTTCGGAGTTCTGGGCGAGTTCTGCTGGTCTGCCGCAACTCTACGGACACGCAGTGTTGCCAATCCGCGCGACATGAAACCCAATGCGCTAAAACTATCCATGGTCATTTAAGAACCGTTACATACTTTTATTCTCCCTTTGCATTTTTTTTTCTAATTGGTAAGTACAGTAATGAGCCAAGTAAATAGAGAGCACACGTGAGAATAAAAGTTACATTTGGGCATTTTAAGCTATTTTAAGCTCTTATTCTATAAATCCCTGCATTTCTTCCCTTAGCACCTTGTCATCATAAATTTTCAATGCGATTTTTGTTATATTTTTTCCATATATTCTTCCTTTGCATTTTTTCTATTTGATAAGTGCAGAAATGATGAGCCAAGTAAATATAAACTACACATCAAAAGAAAAGTTAGTTTTGAGCATTTGAAGCTCTTTTTCTATTATTTTTCGTTCCATTTCTTCGCTTGCCTTGCCAACATCAATATTCAATGCAGTTATTGTAACTCTTGTAACAATTGTAACTCTTTTATTTTATTCTCTTTTTACATTCTTTTCTAATTGATACGTGCAGAAATTATCAGACAGTAAATTATACTACACGTGAAAATAAATGTGTACTTACAATTAATATTTTTTTATATAAATTTTATGTAACTTATGTATACCACTATTTATTGTTGAATCTGCTTGTACGCATATGTTGTGATAGTCAATTATTTATACATTACACTGTATGCCTCTGTTTTCATGACTTGTGTAAACCTATTGATATCACAAATACAGATTATTATTATTATTATTGAAAGTTAATTTTGAGATTATTAAGTAGTTATAGCGACAATAATAAATTAGGACTAAAGATTAATAATTTTAGTTCTAATCTATACATGCGTAGTTCAAAGTAATGCGCTCCTTGTAATGCAGTATTTAATAAATAATCCCCATTTTATGCCCCTTCATGTACATTCGTTGATATTCTGTTGACAAAGTCCTGAAGCGCTAATGACCTGGCGGAGTTTAACACGTCGCTGCAGTTTTTCAACTTGACTGGAGGGAAAACCTTTTTAGTTAGTTATTCTCCCCGGATTTTTCGCTCTCTTAATTACGGGAAACTCGGAACCGGGCAAATAACGTTTTTCATTGTACCGATGTAATTGCAGTTTTCCGTCCACCTTGCATATTTTTAATTATATATTTGTTTAATTAAATTTCCCGCCGGTTTTGTAACGCGCCCTTCATTACTCCGATTAAAAGGCGACTTTAATTTTAATAGAGCAGAAATAAACCATGTAGGCGATTTACAATTGCCAGGGTGTGTTTGAATTTTAATAGAAGCAGTGCAATTAATGCAACTATAATCTCAATAAGTTTGTGGTAAATCTATGGCACATTATTTAATTGCACATTGAACACTTGTATATCTATATAAGTACTGCAAGCGAATTCACGCAACTTATTTTAATATAAATACGTTTGCGTTGAATCTGTATCGAATAATGTACATTTAGAATTTATACTTGTATCGAATAGTTTGCACATTGAGAATTTATATGCGTAACCGAAGGGTACAATACACAAAGATTATGTTCAGTTTTACAGAACGAATTTCACGGTCCGAATGATTTTCCAAGATTTGTCTTTGCGCGCAATCATGTGAGCCGATTGTTTGCAGGATTGCCCGATTCATTAGAGTCCAGTTGGGTGGGTCATTATCAGTATTGATATTCCTGGATAAACTGCCTTGGGCAGGCACACGCCACACTGCATGAGGATGAAAATATGGAATCCGATACGTTTATTATGTGCGCCTTGGGAGGCCTTCCATCATCCACGCCCGCAGAATTCCCAATGATTCTCCGATTTCTAGAAAAATGTTGCGGCCCGAAAAGATTCCGTAAAATATGGGAGTTCAACGTAACATTATCCCCAAATTTGTCTCGCCGCACACGAAATTTCGGCGTGATGGAGGGCCGAGCAATGAAAAATTAAAATCGCCATTTCCCGGCGGCGTTCATAATTGATGCAATATAAGCGGGGAGAATAAAATCAGAAATTAACCTCCGAAATCTAAATAAGAGCGGCCGTAAAAAGCGCCGGTAATGAAATTAGGAGTGCCTGGCGACATGAATATTTGATGCAGAAATGGTCGTTACTCCGCGAAAAACTAATCGACGACAAGGGAGGGGCCTGCAATTTAAAAGGCCTTTGTTCAAAAGGTGCTTAAAATTTAATTAAAACACAATCCACGCAGACTCTCTCTGCCAGCGCGGCCAGCAGAGAGAAAAATTGAATAACCAAACTAGCGCGATATATTAAAATTTATTAAACTGTAATCTCGGAAACTCAGAAATATTTAATCGGAAGGTGAGAGACGGGAAAATGCCGCGCGGATTTGCATATAAATAACTTGGCTGTACTAATCACGTTACATGGAGAATTTTAAACGAAACTTACACGTTTTTGAAGATATTTTTAATAAGCTACAATAGCCATATTAAAAGCTTCTGGAAACTACCCGTCTGCATTTACTTTTTAAATAACTTTATTTAAATTTTTACTACAAGCTCACTAAAAAAAATGAAGCCTCTATATTGGCCTTCGATTAATTTGATCATTTGCTCGAAATTTAGATATGAAATTATATAGATATTCAGGGCAAAGAAGAGTCTGAAAGTTTTCCTTCACATAGATATAGGACAAGCTGCAACAAGCGCTGTTACCAGAAAAGTCAAGAAATCAGTACGAACAAGCTTATGGACGTTCATGGGAATGGTGCGATGAGAAGAAAATTAAGCAAATGAAACGATGTCAGAGTATTTCAAAATCATTTCTTAATGCAATAAATTTTGAAACCTACAAACACCTAATCCAAATTTAATATTAATTTTTACAGGGTGTCCAAGATAAGGATCAACAGCATGGGGATCTCGAGAACCGTAAAAGTTACAAAGCATTTAAATTAGAAAAAAGTTGCACAATTTAATGGTCAGTAATATTCTGTTGAGAATACCAGAAAATTCCGGAGATATACAAAATACGAAATTTTGAGATATCGTTTTTATGTTTTGCTGAAGTTATTTGAAAAGGTATAAAAAAATAAAAGGCACTTTCTCATTGCCACTTTTTTAGCCCTACAAGACAGCATTTATAAATTTACGCTGTCTTGTAGGGCTAAAAAAGTGGCAATGAGAAAGTGCCTTTTGTTATTTGAAAAGGTATAAAAAACAAAAGGCACTTTCTCATTGCCACTTTTTTAGCCCTACAAGACAACGTAAATTTATAAACGCTGTCTTGTAGGGCTAAAAAAGTGGCAATGAGAAATTGCCTTTTGTTATTTTATACCTTGTCAAATAACTTCAGCAAAACATAAAAACGATATCTCAAAATTCGTTATTATCTATTATATTATAATTATCTCAGTACAATTTCGTTTCGAAGAAATCATCATCAACTTTATATTTTTATATATAAACGAAGAAGAGCATTTACAAAATCCAGTAAGCCAGATTTTGGATTTTCAAAATGTGAACATTTTAGATAGAAAATTGCATGATAGAGTGAAGCTGCAATGTTGTTAATGCTACAGAGTTATTATAACCACATATACTACAATTTTAATATAAAAATCAATTTTTGAAACTTCACATAATAAATTAAACTTGAAAATTGATATAATAAGTGGTAATAAAAGTTTAAAAAATATCTCAGATCAGCTTTTCTTTGATCAACAATACTAAAATTTTATTTTTGTTCTGCATAGTTTAGTCAATAAAGTTGTGTACTGACCCATTGCGAATAATAATAATGATATAATTTGAAGAACATAATTTTAAGAATCAGTGTAGGTGTATATTTTTTTTGATGAATAACAATTGAAACATAATACTTCTTATTATATGCCTTATAGATATATATTTATATATGCCTTTATCCCAAATTAAAAAAAAATCATAAAATAAAAAAAAATAGTATATTATGCAACGAGCATTTAATAACCATACATGTTAGTTGCATGCACTATTTTTTCTACGACAAAGCATAAACAGTGGTAATTGTCAAAATTTATTAAAAGTAAATATACAACACAATAATTTTAATTTATTTAACAATATGTTTTCTACGGCACAGCATAAAAATTTAAAAAAAATTGGCAACTGTCAAAATTCATTAAACTTATATAATATTATATTGAAATACATACAACAAAATTTTAAAATAATTATTTTGTTTGTTGTACCATTATATTCTGGAGAGTACAGCAATGAAAATGTAATTACATTATATATATATATATAATTTCGGTTTTAGAACGTCTGTCGACGCTGTCCGATCCCCAGACTCTTCCTCCATCCTAACCTATCCTGCCATTGGTCATCTTGTAGGTTCCTTTCGCTCATAGCTTTCTGGATGCCGTCATTCCAGGATTTCCTGGGCCTGCCTCGTTTCCGTCTTTCCGGAGGGACCCAGTCGAGCGTAATTTTTGGCAAGCGATGATCTGCCATCCTTTTCACGTGTCCGTACCAGATTAGTTGCCGTTTTCCTGCTTCCTGTACGATATTTTCTCTCAAGCCGATTAATTCCTTTATCCTTGTATTGCGTACCCTATCCAACCTCGATATTCTACATGATCTTCTTAGGGCATCCATCTCCAGAGCCTCTAGTCTTCTTTTGTCAGCTTCGGTCCACCTCCATCCTTCTGCTCCGTAGAGTACAATACTTTTTATAACTGTGTTGTATATGTTATATTTTCTCTTTTTCGTTATTTCTTTACTCCACCATATACCATTTAGCCTCTTAATACCTCTTCTACCTTGTCCGATTCTTTGCCTAATTTCCTTTTCATTCTTTCCATCTTTTTGTATGTTTACCCCTAAGTATTGGTAACTATTGCATGCTGATATTATTTCTCCATTCTCCAGTTCCAAATCCTCGGATTCTCCTCCAATACATAGGTATTTAGTTTTGTTCAGGTTCATAGATAGACCTGCTTTTTCATACTCTTCTTTAATTTTCCTGGTCATATATTGAAGGTCATCTTTATCTTGGGCCATGAGCACTTGGTCATCTGCAAATTGGAGAGTGTATATGTTGTTGTCTCCTATGTTAATTCCCATGCCTTTGCATTTCCTTTTCCACGTTCTCAAGGAGTGCTCGATATAAATTTTAAATAGTGTCGGTGATAGGCAGCATCCTTGTTTCAAACCTTTAGATGTACTGATTCCATTCGATATTGATTCTCCAATTTTCATTTTAATTTTGGTATCTCGGTAAAGTTCTTTAATGGCTTTTATTACTCTCGTACTTATATTAGTGTTTTCTAGAGCTTTCCATAGTCCTTGTATGTATCCTTGTATATTATAATTACATTATAATAATTCATTAAAATAAACAAATCTGGGAAGCAAAAACAGGAAAGAAACGAGGAAGAGGCAGACCAAGACAAGAATGGGACAACGAAATAGAAGAAATAATAAACAGCAGAGGGAAGACAGTAAAACAAGCAAGAGAAATGACAAAGAACAGAAGAGAGTGGAAAGAATTTGGAAATACATAACAACACTGTGATGTACACAGCTGCCAAAACTAATTAATTTTATCTTTGTCATTCTCGTACCTTTTTATATAAACTTGTATCTTAATGAAAAATTTGTAGCTAAATGACTATCATTTAGGTACAGGTAGCGAAATTTAATATATCAAATAAAGTGTAGGAGTAGAATTTTTTTTTTTTACCAGTAAAGACTAAATAATAATATAGCAACCTTAAAATATAACTGGTAATTTATGAATAAAACCTTAAACTTAACTTCTTATGTTGTTTCGTTAACAATAAAAATTTGGTATTTTGGATTTTTATATAAAAGGAAAACAACAATCTCTACACAAACAAGCAATATTTAGACATTTGTACATTAAAATAAAAAATATTTTTAAAATCCAAATTATTTCCTTACACAAACACAAAATTTCAAAATTCTAATGTTCCAATGTTCACTGCGCATAACTTTGAACTAATTCAGTGTAGGTACTTACTAATTTCAGACAACCAAAATGTTTGCATATACAATTAGGAAATTTCAAAATTCCAATGATCATACACCTAATCACTTAAATTTCAGCTCTAGTTATCCATGGAAATGTTCACAACCAATTAGACGAGGCGAGAACACCAATCTCTCATATCTTATTGGCTGCAAAAATTCCCATGGATAACAGAACTGATAAAAAATAGATAAAACGAACTTGAAAAATAAAAACGAAACATTCAGTCAAATAAAACCAGAGGCGGAGAAGTAGAATTGATTGGCACAGAAAATTTCAGAATCAATACTTAGAATAATTGACAGATTAAGTAACAAAATGGAAATAAGAAAAACAATATATGACGAGTCGTAAAATCGATTGAATTCTGACGTATAGAAACTTTAGGAGCTGTAATAGTTTTATTTCTGAGTTAATAACATGCTAAACGTATCTAATGACTAAAGTGTATCTAATGACGACTAAACTCCACTTAGTCAATTTGAAAATTACAGATGAAAACTAGTAAATCGTTAAAATTACTTTTCAAATTTGATCATTAATGTTGATTTACATTAGCAGTAAGTTACATTAACAGTAAGTTACATGTTTGATTTTCTCCCTTATTTAATACCGACAGTTGGTAAAATTTTCAGCAGAATTAGTTTCAGGTATACTGTACACGAATCTAATATCAAATTTGGAAATAATAAATTTTCAGAAAATTCAGTAATAGCAAAGCCACACTTGTCAATGCAGAAAGTTGTATGTTTGATGTTCTCCCTTATTTAATACTGAAACTCTATCAAGGTTTCAGGAGAATTAGCTTCAGGAATACTGAACAGATATCTGATAATTAATATGCAATAAATAAATTTTCAGAAATTTCAGTATTGACTAATTCAAACTTGCCACTGCAAAAAGTTATAGTGTTGATTTTCTCACTTATTTAATACTGAAACTTTGTCAAATTTTCATGAGAATTAGCTTCAGGAATACTGATCACATATCTGATAAGTGATATGCAATAAATAAATTTTCAGAAATTTCAGTATTGACTAATTCATACTTGCCATTGCAAAAAGTTATAGTGTTGATTTTCTCACTTATTTAATACTGAAACTTTGTCTAATATTCAGTAGAATTAGTTTCAGGTGTACTGTACACGAATCTAATATCAAATTTGCAAATACACCCACACACAACACCAGCCCAACTTTTTCAGAACTTTCAGAAAATTCAGACCAAATATGAAAAATTCAGATCAAATTTCAGTTAAAATTTAAGAATCGCGGTCAGCATTTTACATTTATTGACCAAATTGGTGAGTACTATGCAAAACCTTTAAAAATTCGATTATTTAGGTTCCAATATTCGAGTTGTCAATTAAATTTTGCACGAGTCTGCAAAATATAAATTGAAAATTTAAAAATAAACTTTACTTTTCACTATTTCTGTTGTAATTTTAGATAAGATGTGATAAGTATCTGCACTTAAAATTAATCAAAGTATTGAGAGTCAAAATTTAACATTTGTATCGCAATTTTTTTTTCTTTAAATTTTCACCTTACACCATTATATGGTAGAAAGGATACTGATTATATGTATATTTGAATTGAATTGAATTGAATTGAATATATATGTATATCGCAAATTTGTGAATCTCATTTAATACCGTAAAATTTAAACATAAAATCTTAAAAAATCATCAAGTGAAATCGTAAAATCGTTTGAATTCTGACGTATTATGTTAACATTTAGGATAAAATTTGATGACTGCAGTCAGAATTTGATAATTCATATAAATCTTATAATTATCATTGTTAACATTGGACTTGATAACAGATAACAGAATGTGTGAGTTTGTGTTAAAATTACCAATGGAATTTGCCACCTGACAACAAAATTTCATATGTTTTGTTAAAATTTAGGAATAGTAGTGTAAAATTTTGAAGAAGTTTGTAAATTACAGTTAAAAACTATAAATTGTCTTAAATTATTGCAAATTTTTATAAAATTTCAGTTTCGACCTAACCACTTACCCTTAACCTTATACCCTTATTATATTATACCCCTTACCCTTATTGTCGACCAAATTTTTTTTACCATTACCACTCACCCTTAACCTAATACCCTTATTATATTACACCCCTTACCCTTATTGTCGACCATTTTTTTTTACAATTCTTGAATATGAATATTTTTTCTGTTATTGTTAAAATTTGAAACTTACAGTTTTACGACTGTAAGTTTCAAATTTTCAAATTCGTTAAAATTGGAAACTTTTCAAATTCGACCATTAATTTGAGTGTTTTTGAAACAAAGACAGCCAATTCAAACCAAATACGGTTAAATATCAGATCAAATTTGAGATATTAAATTTTAAAAATTATTGTAATTATTGTAAAAAGTATTGTAACTATCAAAACTCTACATAATGTTGTCCAAAATTATCAATACCATTCCATAACCAATGTTCATTTTGGCACCTAACATTAATTCTCCTGAAAATTTGACATAGTTTCAGTTTTAAATAATGGAGAAAATCAAACAAATAACTCTCTGCAGTGACAAGTATGGGTTAGCTGTTGCTGAAAATTCTGAAAATGTATTACTTGTAAATTTGATATTAGATTCATATACAATACACCTCAAGCTAATTCTTTTGAAAATTTGGCAACGTTTTAGTGTTAAATAAGGAAGAAAAGCAAATGTATAACTTTCTGCATTGACAAGTATAGGTTAGCTGTTATTGAAACTTCTGAAAATTTATTATTTGCAAATTTGATATTAGATTTGTATACAGTACATCTAAAACTAATTCTCCTCAAAATTTGACAAAGTTTCAGTATCAAATAAGGGAGAAAATCAAACATATAACGTTCTGCATTAACAAGTATTTGTTAGCTATAACTAAAATTTCTGAAAATTCATTATTTGCAAATTTGATATTAGATTCGTGTATAGTACACCTGAAACTACTCTCCTGAAAATTTGACAAAGTTTCAGTATTCAATAAGGGCGAAAATCAAACATATAACTTTCTGCATTGACAAGTATGGGTTAGCTATTACAGAAATTTCTGAAAATTTATTATTTGCAAATTTGATATTAGATTTGTATACAGTACATCTAAAACTAATTCCCCTGAATATTTGACAAAGTTTCAGTATGAAATAAAGGAGAAAATCAAACATATTTCTGCTTCAACTTTCTGCATTGGCAAATATGGGTTAACTGTTACTGAAATTTCTGAAAATGTATTATTTGCAAATTTGATACTAGATTCATATACAGTACACCTGAAAATAATTCTCCTGAAAATTTGACAATGTTTCAGTATTCAATAAGGAAGAAAATCAAACATATAACTTTCTGCATTGACAAGTATGGGTTAGCTGTTATTGAAACTTCTGAATATTTATTATTTGCAAATTTGATATTAGATTCGTGTACAGTACACCTGAAAATAATTCTCCTGAAAATTTGACAATGTTTCAGTATTCAATAAGGGAGAATTTCAAACATATAACTTACTGCATTGACAAGTATGGGTTAGCTATTACAGAAATTTCTGAAAACGTATTATTTACAAATTTGATATTATATTTGTATACAGTATATCTGAAACTAATTCTCCTGAAAATTTGACAAAGTTTCAGTATGAAATAAAGGAGAAAATCAAACATATAACTTTCTGCATTGACAAGTAAGGGTGAGCTGTTACTGAAATTTTTGAAAATGTATTAGTTGCAAATTTGATATTAGATTCGTATATAGTATACCTGAAAATAATTCTCCTGAAAATTTGACAATGTTTCAGTATTCAATAAGGGAGAAAATCAAACATATAACTTTCTGCATTGACAAGTATGGGTTAGCTGTTACTGATATTTCTGAAAATGTATTATTTGCAAATTTAATATTAACTTCGTGTACAGTGCACCTGACACTAATTCTCCTGAAAATTTGACAATGTTTCACTAAGAAAATTCACTTTTGAAAAGTTCACTTTAAATTGTTAATATCATTGATAGTGCAGTCATATTAGCCTCAAATTTTATAATAACGATTTATAACTTCGAATTATCAATTATATTTTACAAACTGGCGTTTGTTTCTCACTAGTTCTGTTGAAATCTTAGTTGAAATATGATATGTGTGCTTAAAATAATTCAAAATTTAACATTTGCCATCAAAATTTGTGAAATTCAGGTAAAATCATCAAATCTCCTTGGTGACAAGTTATGTTAACATTTAGGATCAAATTTGATAAATGCAGTAAGAATTTGATCATTCAGATTGAGTTTTATATTTATCGTTGTAACTATTCCATGTCAATTCCATTCAAAATTTTGCAGACTGGCATTTGCTTCTCACTGGTTCTCTCAAAATTTTGGGTCAAATATGATCCTTGAGGTCCTTGTCGTCAAGGACGATACACTCTTATCCAGTTAAACATTACAAATTTTGTGAACACTTATGTATAATACCCCCAGGATATACTGTCACTCTATTCGACAATTTTGCCTGAAGATGGCTGAAAGCTCAGCTGAAACTGGTTGCAAATAATAATAAATAGTTTTCTCAAGGAAGTATGATGTTTCACTGAAGATAACAATAACATTAATATGAGAAACAATCAGAAATCATACACCCCAGGATATACTGTAGGTCTTAATATTCGACAATTTTGCCTGAAGATGGCTGAAAGATCAGCTGAAACTGGTTGCAAATAATAAAAAATAATTTTATCAAGGAAGTATGATGTTTCACTGAAGATAACATTAACATTAATATGAGAAACAATCAGAAATCATACACCCCAGGATATACTGTATCGCTCTTAATATTCGACAATTTTGCCTGAAGATGGCTGAAAAAACAGCTAAAACTGGTTGCAAATAATAATAAATAATTTTATCAAGGAAGTATGATGTTTCACTGAAGATAACAATAACATTAATATGAGAAACAATCAGAAATCATACACCCCAGGATATACTGTATCGCTCTTAATATTCGACAATTTTGCCTGAAGATGGCTGAAAAAACAGCTAAAACTGGTTGCAAATAATAATAAATAATTTTATCAAGGAAGTATGTTGTTTCACTGAAGATAACATTAACATTAATATGAGAAACAATCAGAAATAATACCCCCAGGATATACTGTCGCTCTTAATACTCAATAATTTTGCCTGAAGATGGCTGAAAGAACAGCTGAAACTGGTTGCAAATAATAATAAATAATTTTATCAAGGAAGTATGATGTTTCACTGAAGATAACAATAACATTAGTATGAGAAACAATCAGAAATAAAAATACATCCTTTATAATAGATACCTTTATCATAATGATTACAAAAATATTTCGCACATCTTATAACAAAAATCATAAAATTGTGATTCTCTTCACGTTTTTATGTATAGAAACGTATGTATATGCTGTATAGTTTATTATACAAATATATTTAATAAGCAATTAACGGTAGTGTCTGCGACTTCATTTAGACACAATTCTTGGGTAGATTATAACTTTGTAAAAACGGTTCAATTTTTTTTCTTCAAAACTTCATAAACTTCTTCTAAACAGTTTCCACGATTTGTACTCTCTGCCTTTCATTATAGCCTCTAAACAAAACAAATCTAGTGTCTCAATGTACTTAACATTTTCGCAAGCTTTCTTCCAATATTTATAGCCGAATGAGAAAAAAACTGGTTCTTTAGAATTTTGTTGAAAATCGCCTGTACAGGAAGCGTGAAATACGTGAAACTGTGCGGAATTTTCGCGGCAGACACTTCAAGTTTGGAGTAATCTTCACGGGAATGGCTGCAGTGACTCAGATATTTGATATATGGAGGTAAAACTTCACAGAAGTTCCTTTCAAATATACATATACATCCATATTAATTTTCTTCAAAATTGGAGATGGCTGAGCGGGGAATATTTTCACAACTTGTCCACTTGACATGGAATGACTCTATGGGAAATATGGTCCAGAACCGGTGTAGCTTATCTACTTACGTAGCATAATCTTTACCATAATGTATGTCTGGGCTGATATATTCGCCGTTGGGAGCTCATTGGGCGCGTTAGAGATCAGGGGCGAATTTCTAGAGTAACGAGCCCTAACTCAATACACACATTTATACAAATCACACGGCTGAAGGACCCTCGTTGGCCAGTTAGCGATAATATCTCTAGCAAATACAGTCACTACTACTACTCGAACTTCAAAATGATCGAACGCATGTTATAACGATTCCAGCAATATTAATACGAACCCAACGAATGGGAGATGTAAATTAATGAGCACGAAATAACTCGACGAAAGAATGCCCATTAGGTGTAGAACAATATTTTAACGCTATTAGTACAGCATTAATTACGAGTTGCCAACATATATAAATATAAACTAAGAGAATACCCAGTGGTGGAAGCCAGGACTCATGACATGTGTGATGAGAGTGCATTTCGAGTTTCAGCACTATTTCTGGAGCCCGTAACTCGCACTCGTTGCCGTTATAAAAGTGTCCCATGGCCTCACAAAGGACCCTGCAAGCTTCACGACCGTAGCGTACAATGCCGAAAACAAACGGTAAATAAATCCCCAATTAAATCAGCGCCCGGGGAATTGGGCGAGGGAAGTCTTGTTTCAGCCTAATCGCACGAAATGATTTACATAAAACCGACGTTAATATATATCTTGAAGCGCCAATATGCGATACGCATAGTTTGGATGAACTATGCGCGGTTCGGGGATTAGTTGCCAATTGTTGATTTTATATTTCCATTTGCTAGTTAGCTGTTTAGCTAACGCGGTCAGATTCCTGGGGCGCCATTCCTCGGCGGATACTCCGATCTAATTCAGGCATTAATAAAATTGCGGCCTGCCGCTGCGAGACAATTGATTTATGGCCAATTCTCTCTTAGTTCTTCGGATTAATATTTGGGCCAAAAGGATTTATCATAAATTTCGTTTATTTAGGAAATAAATGATGAATAACAAGTAAAACACGTATTTTTATTAATTAGTGGTAGTTTTATGAAAAGGTTCCACAAAGGCCGCTCTTGATTTTAATGGATGGTCACGTGTCACACCTAGAGAGGCACTATTGAAAATGCCATAAAATATGAAATCACCTTATTTAAACTACCACCACACAGCACGGATATTTTGCAACCTTTGGACAAGTGTCGCTTTGGACCACTCAAGCTGAAATGGAACCAGAGGCTTATCGAATGGCAGCGTTTGAATCAGAGAAAGCTCACAAAAAGTGAGTTTGCAGATATGATTTGTGCATTATGGAATGAAGGAATCACAGAAGCAACTTGAATAAAGTCACTTGAATCCACTGGAATATTCCCTTGCAATAGGGAAAATATTCAAAGGGAAGATTAAATTAAGTCAAATTACAAAAATACAATGCAGGAGACAGAAACACAAATCCACTTGATAGTTTTGATGAGTTAAATCAACACGAAGAAAAGGGTTACAATAATGAAGAAGAGATCCACCACTAAGATAACAAAGAAAATGAGGAAACTGAATATAATATTAACGAAGATGAGAGAAGTGAAAATACATCAAAACATAATATTGCCAATGCGACTACTTCATTTGAAAATATTTTACTTCACAAAATCAATAAAACAATGTCTGAAATAAAGCGAAGACGTAAAATAGATTCTAATTGTGCTGTACTGACGAGTTTAGAATATCTAAATCGAATGAAAGAAAAAGAAGCTCCACAATAGAGAAAAAAGTACCAAGAAAAAAAGTGAAAGTAACTATCGATTCCTAATCAGAAAGTGAAACCGGTGATGTTGTTTATAACGATGAGAGTGATCTTGAAAATGTAACATTAGAAGATCTAGTAAAGGAAGATAATCTTTTAGATGAAGATATTTGTTCAAATGAAATAAACATTGGAGCCTTTATTTTGGTCAAATTTCACACAAAGAAGAAACTGCTACGTTGCACTTGTAGAAACGGTAGACGGAAGCGAGCTTGCTGTATCGTATTTACGTCGAAAAGGCGATAAGTTTATTTTTCCAGAAGTGCCTAAAAAATTCGAATTAGCTAGGGAAGATGTTGTCATGAAATCACCTGCTCCAATGCTTCATGGAGGGACTTCTAGAACCTCCCAACAGCTGGTATTTGGAATAAATTTCGAAAAATATAATAAAAACTAACTCACATTATTTGTATTAGTATTTTAAGAGTTATTTTTATTTTGTATATATTTTTTTCAAATGCTGTTCTGCTCAGAATTTATGTTTTGTTGTTCATTTCCAAGTTTTTTCGCTAGAATAATAAAAATATTTATGTAAATAATGTCTCATGTTTTTACTTAAGTGTTTCAATTTCATCCCAGTAATAATAAATAAGAAATGAGCTTACTTGTTCACCTAATGTCTCATTTTTGCCCAAGAATGTTTCATTATTACCCCAAAAGCAGGTTAAAAATTACGCACAGTAATTTTTTTTACGAAGAAACATTTAAATATGCTAAAAGTATTTATAGAGTATTATTCCTTACACAAATATGCACATGATGCATATTTTTTAATCAAGTATTTCGTAAATTAAAATGCCGAAAAATGAAAAGTTTTCAAAATTGTCTCATTTTTACACCACTTGACCCTACATATAACTCATTGTTTCACAAAGGCCTCGTAAGGTATAATGAGTTGAGTAGTGTCATTAGGAGGGCAGGTACGTTGCAGCAATTCAAACGCCATGTAAAAATATTCCCATGTAATAAATGTTTATAATTTCAATATGTGGCCATCAATTGTATAAATATTGTTAGGTAGTATTATTACTTGTACCTGTGTTATTTATTTATAAGTTACTATTAATTTGTAATGTATATGTATCTTCATACATTTAAACTAAACTTAAACTTAAATTAAACTAAACTAAACTATTTTACCGGCTTCGTCTCAGATAAATACTTGACCAACCACGCTCAACAATTAATTCGATTTATTGTTAAATTGGCCTTCTGTTATTATTTCCTGTATTGGTTTTATTTTTAAGTTTTTCCTGTGCGTCTCGTTCCTTATGCTATCTCTTCTTGTTTTGTTTTCTATTTTTTTTTAGAAATCTGATCACCATGGCATTTATTCTTTTTAGTTGTTTTCCTGCCATCGTCCACGTTTCGCTGCTGTAAGTTAGCGTTGGTCTAATTACTTTTTTGACCATTTCTGCTTTTGTGTCTCTTGATATCTCCTTCTTGCTAAAAAAAGCACATTTTCAAGCACATTTCTCGTGCCTTCACCTCTACTCATGAGCCATTGTACAAACCAAGTGTTTCATTACCAAAATTAATATACATTGAATTGGTCCAGAACCGGTGTAGCCTATTTATTTACGTGCAGCTATTAAGTACGCAATGAATTTGTCCAGAACCGGTGTAGCTTATCTACTTACGTGCAGCTATTAAGTACGCAATGAATTTGTCCAGAACCGGTGTAGCCCATCTACTTACGTGCAGCTATTAGGTACGCAATAGTCACACAATAGTAATGCCAGATTATGGCTGATGAATGTGAACGTCTTGCGCCGCTAATAAATTGTAACATTTTTGCAGATTATTCAGACCGCGGAAGTAGCAACATTTGGTCACAAGCTCGCAAGGAGCGGAATTTATGGCCCCTCGGGACTAGGATTCACTGTTAATTATGGCGACAATGAGCCAGAGCAAATGAAACGGCGCGCAAGTGTTCGTAACACCGACTTCAAATCCGCTCCCGCCGAACACACTTCGAATATTAATACAAAACGTTCGGGATTTATTGCGGCGGGACGTTAATTTCCAAACATGTAAATTAGATTGTTTACTCAACTTTTAACACCGCAATTAGTGAACGCCACGTATAGCCGTTTGTTACACGGACTTACACGCGTATGATAACGTGGAAATTATGTTGTGTGTTGGCTGTCAGGATGCATAACTGATTGCGGCGCATTTCCACGGGTAATAGATGTTCCACGGCTTAATTACAAGGCTTCAAATCTATAGGAAACACCTATTATCCGCGGGAGTATTTTTGTACGTCCAGTAATTACGGCACCGTTACAGGAACGCGTTAAATAATTGTTCAATTTGTATCGATTCGAATCGTTTTCCCCTGTAATTATACTACAACAGGCACCACTATCAAACTGGAATTCCTTTCATTTGTCAATTTTTTGTATTAGGTAGTTTTTGTTTTACATTATTTATTGTTAAAACGAATAGTCTAAAATAATATTCAAAATCAAAATACCTTAAATAAATAAACATATTAGACGTAAGGATGAGTAAGTTCCTTCTCGGGTAATATCTTGCAGTTTATATATTATATATATATATATATATATATATATATATATATATATATATATATATATATATATATATATATATATTTATATATATATATATATATATATATATATATATATATATTATATATATATATATATATATATATATATATATATATATATATATATATATATATATATATATAATTAATTGTTATATTACTGTTTTTACAACTTTATTTCTCTTTAAAATTCACTACTAATTTCGATTTTTACGTCATTTTCATTTTTTTTCAGTTTATCTTTGAAAAGTAACATAATAATTGAAACTTCACAGAATCATTGAAATGTGGTACAAATAATAGAAGTTTTGACAAAAAATAATTGAAAAACTGCGAATAATCATTGAAACTTCAAATATCTATAATATTTTCGAAATTGTTGTTTAAAAATTTCAATTATTGGTGTCAAATTTGATTTTATTTCCATGGAAACTAACCAAAGATTAAAATAAATTGTTGATAGAATGTTTAAATTATTAATTCGTTGTTATTAAGGTTCAATTTTTAATTACTCGCATTCAAATTAAAAGATGCTGAAAACAACTGAAAAATAAACGAAATTAACCAAAAACAGCTGAAAACATTTTAACAAAATATCTGGAAACTTTTTTTTGTTTTGTTAATAAAGTTACACCACCGCTCAAAGCAACAAAACCAAAAGAAAAACCAAAAGCAACAAATATCTGAAACTTGTGTTGATGTAGTTGGAAGTTGAATACTAATGTTAGTTTATTACTACTACTAAACGTAATTAAACTTCATCCAGTAACGACTTAACACAACTGAAAATAAAATGAAAATAACCGAAAACTGACTGAAAGCTGAAAACAATAGCAATAATGAAAACTTGAAAGGTAAATAAAAGACTTGGTTGAAGTTTAACGGAATTTCCGTTTCACTTGCATGAAATTTCACGGAATTTCCATGAAACTTCAGCCAAGTGTTTTATTTACCTTTTAATTAATATGTTTCACCAAGTGGTAACCACAAATACATTTAATTTAATGAAAACTTGATTGTTTAACAAGGAACCATGTGAACCATAACTGAAATCAACTAAACCAATTGATAACGACTATACACAACTAAAAAACAACTGAAAGCATCTGAAAAACAAACGAAATTAACCGAAAACAGTTTAAAACAATTGAAAACATATCTGAAACCTTGTTTTGTTAACAAGTAACCAGTTGTACCACAACTGAAAGCAACGAAACCAATTAAATACTAATATGCGTTTATTAGAACTACTAAAAGTAATTAAACGTATGTAGAAACGACTGAAAACAACTGAAAATGAAATGAAAATAACCGAAAACTGACTGAAAAGTGAAAATTGCTGGAAAAATATCTGAAAACTGGTTTTCAACAAGTAACCAGTTGAATCACAACTGAAAGCATCTAAAACCATATTAAAACAACTAAACACAACTGAATAACGACTGAAAATAATTGAAAAATAAACGAAATTAACCCAAAACAGCTGAAACGAATTTAACAAATATCTGAAACTTGCATTGTTGTAGTTTTTCAGTTGTTTTCAGTCGTTGCCAGTTGTGTTTACTTGTTTTTAATTGGTTTTAGTTGCTTTCAGTTGTGGTTCAAATGGTTCCCTGGTAAGAATCAAGAAGTTTTCAGATATGTTTTTAATTATTTTCAGCTTTCTGTCAGTTTTCGGTCAGATTCATTTAATTTTCAATCATTAATTAAAAAATATCTGAAAACTCCTGTTTTTACCGAGGATCCATTTGAACCGCAAAACTTGATTGTTTAACAAGGAACGATGTGAACCATAATTAAAATCAACTGAAACCAATTGATAACGACTAAACACAACTAAAAAAACGACTGAAAGCATCTGAAAAACAAACAAAAACAACCGAAAACAGTTTAAAACAATTGAAAAGATATCTGAAAGCTTGTTTTGTTAACAAGTAACCAGTTGTACCACAACTGAAAGCAACGAAACCAATTAAATACTAATGTGCGTTTATTACAACTACTACAAGTAATTAAACACCATGTAAAGACGACTGAGAACAACTGAAAATGAAACGAAAATAACCGAAAACTGACTGAAAAGTGAAAATTGCTGAAAAAATATCTGAAAAATTGTTTTTGAACAAGTAACCAATTGAATCACAACTGAAAGCATCTAAAACCAAATTAAAACAACTAAACACAACTGAATGACGACTGAAAATAATTGAAAAATAAACGAAATTAACCCAAAACAGCTGAAAAGAATTTTACAAATATCTGAAACTTGTATTGCTGTAGTTTTTCAGTTGTTTTCAGTCGCTTTCAGTTGTGTTTACTTGTTTTTAATTGGTTTTAGTTGCCTTCAGTTGTGGTTCAAATGGTTCCCTGGTAAGAATCAAGAAGTTTTCAGATATGTTTTTAATTATTTTCAGCTTTCTGTCAGTTTTCGGTCAGATTCTTTTAAATTTCAATCATTAACTAAAAAATATCTGAAACTTCTGTTCTTGCCGAGGATCCATTTGAACCGCATAACTTGATTGTTTAACAAGGAACCATGTGAACCATAATTAAAATCAACTAAAACCAATTGATAACAGCTAGACACAACTAAAAATACGACTGAAAGCATCTGAAAAACCAACAAAATTAACCAAAAACAGTTTAAAACAATTGGAAACATATCTGAAACCTTGTTTTGTTAACAAGTAACCAGTTGTACCACAACTGAAAGCAACGAAACCAATTAAATACTAATGTGCGTTTATTACAACTACTAAAAGTAATTAAACTCCATGTAGAAACGACTGAAAACCACTGAAAATAAAATTAAAATAACCGAAAACTGACTGAAAAGTGAAAATTACTGAAAAAATATCTGGAAACTGGTTTTTCAACAAGTAACCAGTTGAATCACAACTGAAATCATCTAAAACCAAATTAAAACAACTAAACACAACTGAATAACGACTGAAAATACTTGAAAAATAAACGAAATTAACCGAAAACAGCTGAAAAGAATTTAACAAATACCTGAAACTTGTATTTTTGTAGTTTTACAGCTGTTTTCAGTCGTTTTCAGTTGTGTTTACTTGTTTTTAATTGGTTTTAGTTGCTTTCAGTTGTAGTTCAAATGGTTCCCTGGTAAGAATCAAGAAGTTTTCAGATATGTTTTTAATTATTTTCAGCTTTCTGTCAGTTTTCGGTCAGATTCATTTAATTTTCAGTCATTAATTAAAAAAATATCTGAAAACTTCTGTTTTTACCGAGGATCCATTTGAACCGCAAAACTTGATTGTTTAACAAGGAACCATGTGAGCCATAATTAAAATCAACTAAAACCAATTGATAACGACTAAACACACCTAAAAAACCACTGAAAGCATCTGAAAACCAAACAAAATTAACCGAAGACAGTTTAAAACAATTGAAAAGATATCTGAAACCTTGTTTTGTTAACAACAAGTAACCTGTTGTACCACAACTGAAAGCAACGAAACCAATTAAATACTAATGTGCGTTTATTAGAACTACTAAAAGTAATTAAACTTATGTAGAGACGACTGAAGACAACTGAAAATGAAATGTAAATAACCGAAAACTGATTGAAAAGTGAAAATTACTGCAAAAATATCTGAAAAATTGTTTTTTAACAAGTAACCAGTTGAATCACAACTGAAAGCATCTAAAACCAAATTAAAACAACTAAACACAACTGAATAACGACTGAAAATAACTAAAATATAAAAGAAATTAACTGAAAACAGCTGAAAAGAATTTAACAAATATTTATTTATTTATTTATTTATTTATTTATTTATTTATTGAATTAACGGGACAATGCCCACTAACACATTGCTTCATAAATACAATACAAAATTTATTACATATTACAACATGTAATAATTCTACTAATAACATTAAATTAAAGTAAAACGAGGTTATAAAATATCTGAAACTAGTATTGTTGTAGTTTTTCTGTTGTTTTCAGTCGTTTTCAGTTGTGTTTACTTGTTTATAATTGGTTTTAGTTGCTTTCAGTTGTAGTTCAAATGGTTCCCTGGTAAGAATCAAAAAGTTTTCAGATATATTTTTAATTATTTTCAGCTTTCTGTCAGTTTTCGGTCAGATTCATTTAATTTTCAATAATTAGGATCCATTTGAACCGCAACTGAAAACATCTAAACCCAATCGAAACAAATTAAACACAACTGAAATACGTCCGAGAACAACTGAAAAACGAACGAAATTAACCTAAAACAGCAGAAAACAATTGAAAAAATATTTAGAAACTTAATTAGTTAACCAGTTAACCAAGGTCCCGTTTCAATAAATGAATTTTCAAATATATTATAAATTGATTTCAGCTGTTTTAGGTTATTTACGTTAGTTTTTCGGTGGTTTTCATTTGTGTTCAGTTTTCATTGTTTTCAATTGGTTTTAGTTTTGATTTCTTGGTAAAGCCAGTTTTCAGATATGTTTTCAATTGTTTTCAGTTTTCAGTCAGTTTTCGGTTGTTTTGAACCACAACTGAAACCAACTAAGACCGATTGAAAACAACTAAACACTGCAAAACTACTAAAAACAACTGAAAATGAACGAAATTAGCCGGAAACAACTGAAAACAATTGAAAAAATAGTTTTTAAATATTTTTTAATAGTGTTGAAATATCACTGGTTACTGTCAAAATTTAAATATATCTGTGATATTTAATACAGTGAGTTTTTTTATATGATTGACTTATTTAACATTTATTAAATTATTGATACATTTATTATACATTATTTATTATACATACATTATTAAATTTATCATTGATACATTTTAACTTAAACTTACAAATAATATTGTTATTGTCAAACAATTTTAAATATTTGCTGTTGTATGTTTATATGTTGTATAGTCGTGTGTGAGTTTGTATGTTTGTATATTTGGGGTGTATGTGTGTATTTGTATGTTGTGTGTTTGTACATTTGTACATTTGTGTGTTCATGTTTATATGTTTGTATATTTGGGGTCTATGTGTTTATTTGTGTGTTTGTATGGTGTGGGTGTGTGGGTGTGTGTGTGTATGAATGTTTGCTGTTTGTATGTTTGTATGATAGTTTGCAGTAAGAATATTTTGTTCTTTGATGATGTGTGAAAAACCACGTTGTTTCAAAGATACAGGGTGATACATTTTTTGAGAATAACAATATGATTGACTTATTAAACATTTAACTTAGATTAACAAATAATATTGTTATTGTCAAACAATTTTGAATGTTTGCTGTTGTATGTTTGTATGTTGTATAGTCGTGTGTGGGTTTGCATGTTTGTATATTTGGGGTGTATGCGTGAATTTGTATGTTGTGTGTTTGTACATTTGTACATTTGTGTGTGTATGTTTGTATGTTGTATATTTGGAGTCTATGTTTTTATTTGTGTGTTTGTATGGTGTGGGTGTGTGGGTGTGTGTGTGTATGAATGTTTGCTGTTTGTATGTTTGTATGTTAGTTTGCAGTAAGAATGTTTTGTTCTTTGATGATGTGTGAAAAACCACGTTGTTTCAAAGATACAGGGTGATACATTTTTTGAGAATAACAATATGATTGACTTATTTAACATTTAACTTAGATTAACAAATAATATTGTTATTGTCAAACAATTTTGAATGTTTGCTGTTGTATGTTTGTATGTTGTATAGTCGTGTGTGGGTTTGTATGTTTGTATATTTGGGGTGTATGCGTGTATTTGTATGTTGTGTGTTTGTACATTTGTACATTTGTGTGTGTATGTTTGTATGTTTGTATATTTGGAGTCTATGTTTTTATTTGTGTGTTTGTATGGTGTGGGTGTGTGCGTGTGTGTGTGTATGAATGTTTGCTGTTTGTATGTTTGTATGTTAGTTTGCAGTAAGAATGTTTTGTTCTTTGATGATGTGTGAAAAACCACGTTGTTTCAAAGATACAGGGTGATATATTTTTTGAGAATAACAATATGATTGACTTATTTAACATTTAACTTAGATTAACAAATAATATTGTTATTGTCAAACAATTTTGAATGTTTGCTGTTGAATGTTTGTATGTTGTATAGTCGTGTGTGGGTTTGTATGTTTGTACATTTGTGTGTGTATGTTTGTATGTTTGTATATTTGGAGTGAATGTGCTTATTTGTTTGTTTGTATGGGTGTGGGTGTGTATGTGAATGTTTGCTGTTTGTTTATTTGTTTGTTTGTATTGTTTAGGGAAAAAAATCACATTATCAACTATTCAAATTGTTGACCATTTTATTCTTGACAGCGTGACATTTTTCTCGATAAAAATTTCTTTTGGTTTTTCTGTTCTTATTTTTGTAATTGATGATATTGTAATAAGAATGTTTTTCAGGATGATCAATTTTGTTTCATTCTAATATTTAAAATCCAAACCTGTTTTCCTAATTTTGTTTTAACCGACGTTGTTTTGAATGGTAACTAGATGCATTCTGCACATTGAAATAATAATTTATTAGTTTTACTTTAACGCACTTTTTCTCATTTTTTTCAAATGTTACGTATTGAAAATTCCATGTTGTTGAAAATATAATAAAAAGTACTATCAAAATCAATAATAAAATATATAGATTGTCATTTTAAAAAAAATGGCGCTGACGTCATAATTTCAAAACGGAGAGAGATGGAAAAATGAAAATGGTCTGAAAATATTTGTTTGAAAAAACATAATTTTGACCTGTTCAAGCGTTTTTCGAAAATTTATACAGGGGAACAAATAAAGCCTGGTCTTAATACTTTATGCGCTCTCTGTATTAATGCTGAATGTTTCAAAATTTGGAATAATAGATTGTTACTTGCTCAATGATCAATGCATAATGATATTTAATTTGCACTTAGATGATATAAGTTTTAAAATCTCAATAATTACAAATTAAATTAATGATACACAATATTTTATATACTTAGGTAAAGTATAGATAATTATTTTTTTTATGGATGTAATTTTAGTTGGCGAAGCTCGCAAGTTTTGTACTTCATATATTATATAAAGTTATGGTAATGGAAGAAAAGTAATTTGGCAAATTGAGTTTTGATAGGCGAAAAGTTGAAAGGGTGCGCCGAGCACGAAAGGTATTATTCAAATCAATTTTGCTTAGCATATAATAGCACAATGGCCGTTTAATAAAAGCCGTCCTTTTATTGCTTTATCCCGACATGCCAATTCGCGCTTTAATTGAAAAACTGAAACGAAAATATGGCAAAACGTCGTTTTAATTGCGCGAAAATAATCGCCGGCCGAACGGTAATTCACAATGCGAATCAATTTCCAGCGCGAAATTATACGGGAGGCGTGCAAACAAAGGTTAACCCTCCACTTCCGCTCGGCCGGGCGGTGAAACAATGATAAACAAAAAGTATAAATAACAAGCGAAAGAGGAGGAAACAAAAGAGCGGCCGAAAAAAAATTGCCGGCCGAGAGCAATGGTCACTTGGCGCGCGCCGATTGTGCGGGAGGTCCGCGATTAATGGATTTAGGTGTCCCACAGCAGTTTTATAGCGACTTCCTCATTACAAATAATTCCATCGCACGAGAATAAGCAATTATTTCCAGTTTCGTACGCGTTGGCGTGCCTGATACGACGGAGAGGAGACGAAATGGCCTGTGGTCAGTCTTCTTCCCACACAATTGTCGGCTTCATTCCGCGCGTGTAATTTCAGGCTTCGTGTGCGCACACAATGCTAATTTACTGGTTACGACCAGTTACTTTCATATGTTATCAAATACATCCAATATTGTATAGTAAAAATAACCAAATTACATATTTGCACAATTCTTGATAGAACTTCATTTGACATAATTATTACAATCATGATGAATGCCCTAATGAGTAAAAATGATGAAATGATAGAAGAATTTAATTTATAAGAAAAGAGCACAGAGAGGAGATGCAGAAGAGAGATGAAATTCACCAGAAAGAGAAAACAGAGCTGAAACCAACAATACTGGTGATGGAAATGAGAATGGAAAAGATGAAGATAAATGCCAAGAGAAGCAATATCATATCATAATATTGGATGTAGAACTGGGTAACATCGGAAACCCAGAAAAGGAAACACAAAGTTTCTGAAGGAAAAACTAGAGGTAGAAGCGAAGGTAAAGAGAGCAATACAAATGAGGAAAAATAAGAATATTGTAATAGAATTAGAAACATACCAAGACAAAAAGGCAATCATGACTCACAAGACAAAGATAAGAGAAGTAAAGAATACAGAAGGTAACATATATATTGATGAAGACCACACAAGAAAACAACGAAGGTTCCAAACGGTAATCAGAGACGAAGCCTAAGACGAAAGACATAAGGGAAATAAAGTAACAGTTGGCTATCAGAAAATGTGGCTTAATTAACAGATGCTGATATGGAACGAGAAGGAAAACTAACTCAAACAAAAAAAAAACTGAACAAATGTAATACAAAAAGCAAGAAACAGACACAGAATAAGACAACAGCATAGAAACAGGAAAAAAGACGACATTGGAAAATAGGAACGTGGAACATAAGAAGCATATATGGAAAACAAAATAAACTAGGGAAAGAATTTGAACATTACAATAACAGAATCGAAGAAGAAAGGAGTTGGGATAATAAGAACGAGAAACAAACACAGCCTGCTGTATGGCGAAGTTGACGAGAAACAAAGAGGAGCAAAAGGTGAAGGGTGCATAATAAATAAATATATCGAGCATGAAATTGAGACATGGAAAGGTATATCGTCGTGAATACTCTCTATCACACTTAGAAAGAAAGAATCGGCCAAGACAATAATTGTAACTTATGGACCAAATGAGGATGACACAGCAGACAACAAAGACATATTTTAGATACAATTAAACCAAGTAACAGAAGATGCAGAAGAAATCGAGCAGGTAGAGCAATTTAACTACCTAAGAGTAGACATAACACAGGAAGGGAAAAATGACAAAGAAATAAGTATCAGAATCGCCAAGACAAAAAAGTATACTATCAAATAAATAAGATATATAAGATAAGAATAAGATAACCAATAAACAATAAAGAAGTAACGAGAAAGAAGAAATTAGACGTATACAAAGCAATATACCGGAGTTAAGGTACAGCTGTGAAACATGATTAATGACAAAAAGAGATGTAAGCAGAATCCAAGTGGCTGACATGAAGTATCTGAGGAGAGCAGCAGGGAAAACAAAAATGATCAGAGTAAGAAATGAGGAAATCAGGAAAGAATTGGAAATTGAAACTATACAGGAGTACACAGAAAAGAGGCAGATTAGTTAGTGGGCTCACTTAATAAGAATGGATGAAAAGGCTCAAGTGAAAAGAATTTGGGAAGGGAAGACGATAGATAAGAAAAAAAGAGGAAGACCCAGAAAATAATGGAATGAAACGGTTATAAAAATACTCGAAAAGTAACGAATATCAAAAGGAGAAGCAAGAGATATCAAGAGATACAGATAGATGGAAAAAAATTATAAATAAAAAGTAAACAGAAATAGTAAAAAGTAAAATAGGATGCAAATGAAATAACACTATACATAAAACGCCAACACCGGAAGGTAAAATGGCAATTGATTAAATAAATAAAAAATTATTATAATTGCATTGTCATGAAGTGGTTCTCATCAAATTTCGTATTTTCGTACTAATCAAGTACTTAGTACTAAATTTGGTTCTCATCATAGTGTCATTTTCGTTGATACTAAAACTTGGAAATTTGGAATGTATCTTATATATCCAATAAATACTGTAACATCACTTTAGATCGATATTAATAACAATTTTACAAAATGTCAGAGATTCAGACGGCAATTACTGAATCTTCGAGATAATACTGAAATTTAGCAGAACAATTGAAAGTTTCATAACACTCAACATATAAAAAAATGACAAAGATTTGAAATTTCTTCAGTAAGCATTGAAATTTTTACAGAACAGTTGAAATTTTGATATAATTCATTAACAGTTTTTTTTTACATTTTAATATAATTGAATTGTTAATAAATATTTTGAACATTTTGGTCTATACCAACCTCAGATATTTTCACTAATTTGTATGGTCATACTTTTTTTTTTAAATTGTGTTGGAAATATACTAGCATTGTTTTAACAATTTCAAAGATATTTTGAAAGAAAAATATATGAAGCTTCCTCGGTTAGCATTGAAATTTTGATAGAACAGTTGAAATTTTGAAATAATTCATTGAAATTTTTATTTTTAACATTTTAAAATAATTAATTTGTTAATAAATATTTTGAAAATTTTGGTCTATACCAACCTCAGGTATTTTCACTAATTTGTATGGTCATACTTATTTTTTTTAAATTGTGTTGGAAATATACTAGCATTGTTTTAACAATTTCAAAGATATTTTGAAAGAAAAATATATGAAGCTTCCTCGGTAAGCATTGAAATTTTGACAGAACAGTTGAAATTTTGAAATAATTCATTGAAATTTTTATTTTTAACATTTTAAAATAATTAATTTGTTAATAAATATTTTGAAAATTTTTGTATAGGTATATTGACTAATTTGTATGGTCATACTTATTTTTTTTAATTGTGTTGGAAATATACTAGCATAGTTTTAAACAATTTGCAGATGTAATTATAAAATTTTCAGATATTTATATGATTTGGCTGAATATTTTGAAAATTATTATAATTCCCAAAACAGGGTACTGTAAACATGGAAGTCGCAGATAGTTGTATGATTTTTTTTAATTTTTGGAAACTCCCACTAGCACTTTTGTACAGAATTTCGTATTTTAGGGACTGCACTCACTTCAGATGTTTTATGTTTTATGTTTCAGATGTTTTTTAAATTGTTTTAACAATTTGCAGGTATAATTATGAAATTCTCAGATATTTATTTGATTTGTCTCAATATTTTGAAAATTATTATAGTTCCCAAAAAAAGTGTACTGCTAACATGGAAGTTGCAGATAGTTGTATGATTTTTTTTTAATTTTTGGAAACTCCCAATAGCACTTTTGTTCAGAATTTCGTATTTTAGGGAATGCCCTCACTTCAGATGTTTTATGTTTTATGTTGCAGATGTTTTTAAATTGTTTTGAAAAATAATAGAAATGTGATAACAATATGCAGATATAATTATGAAATTTTCAGATATTTATATGATTTGTCTAAATATTTTGTAAATTATTATAATTCCCAACAAAAGTGTACTGTTAACATGGAAGTTGCAGATAGTTGTATGATTTATTTTAATTTTTGGAAACTCCCAATGGCACTTGTGTTCAAATTTTCGTATTTTAGGGACTGCCCTCACTTCAGATGTTTTATGTTTCATATGTTTTTTAAATTGTTTTAACAATTTGCAGATATAATTATGAAATTTTCAGATATTTATATGATTTGTCTGAATATTTTGAAATTTATTATAATTCAGAAAAAAGTGTACAGCTAACATGGAAGTCGCAGATAGTTGTATGATTTTTTTTTAATTTTTGGAAATTCCCAATAGCACTTTTATTCAGAATTTCGTATTTTAGGGACTGCACTCACTTCAGATGTTTTATGTTTTTTGTTGCAGATGTTTTTTAAATTGTTTTGAAAAATAATAGAATTGTTTTAACAATTTGCAGATGTAATTATGAAATTTTCAGATATTTATATGATTTGTCTGAATATTTTGAAAATTATTATAATTCCCAAAAAAGGGTACTGTAAACATGGAAGTCGCAGATAGTTGTATGATTTTTTTTTTTTATTTTTGGAAACTCCCAATAGCACTTTTATTCAGAATTTCGTATTTTAGGGAATGCACTCACTTCAGATGTTTTATGTTTTATGTTTCAGATGTTTTTTAAATTGTTTTGAAATTAATAGAATTGTTTTAATAATTTGCAGATATAATTATGAAATTTTCAGATATTTATACGATTTGTCTCAAAATTTAAAAAAAATATTTTAATTCCCTAAAAAAGTGTACTGCTAACATGGAAGTTGCAGATAGTTCTATGATTTTTTTTTTATTTATGGAAACTCCCAATAGCACTTTTGTACAGAATTTCGTATTTTAGGGACTGCACTCACTTCAGATGTTTTATGTTTTATGTTGCAGATGTTTTTTAAATTGTTTTGAAAAATAATAGAATTGTTTTAACAATTTGCAGATATAATTATGAAATTTTGAGATATTTATATGATTTGTCTCAATATTTTTAAAATTATTATAGTTCCCAAAAAAAGTGTACTGCTAACATGGAAGTTGCAGATAGTTGAATGATTGTTTTTTTATTTTTGGAAACTTCCAATTGCACTTTTGTCCAGAATTTCGTATTTTAGGGACTGCACTCACTTCAGATGTTTTATGTTTTATGTTGCAGATGTTTGTTAAATTATTTTGAAAAATTATAGAATTGTTTTAACAATTTGCAGATGTAATTATGAAATTCTCAGATATTTATATGATTTGAATGAATATTTTGAAAATTATTAAAATTCCCAAGAAAAGTGTACTGCTAACATGGAAGTTGCAGATAGTTGTATGATTTATTTTTTATTTTTGGAAACTCCCAATAGCACTTTTATTCAGAATTTCGTATTTTAGGGAATGCACTCACTTCAGATGTTTTATGTTTTATGTTGCAGATGTTTTCTAATTGTTTTGAAAAATTATAGAATTGTTTTAACAATTTGCAGATGTAATTATAAAATTTTCAGATATTTATATGATTTGTCTCATTATTTTGATAATTATTATAATTCCCAAAAAAGTGTACTGCTAACATGGAAGTTGCAGATAGTTGTATAATTTAAAAAAAAAAAATTTAAACTCCAAATAGCACTTTTTTTTTATGAATGAACATCTGAAATATTTAGTATTATCTGACTAAGAAAATTGCAGAAATGTTTAGGATTTTTTTGAATAATATTAAAATAATCAAATACTTAAAATAATATACCTAATACTTTCCAATAATAAAGTTTCAGATTTTTCGTATTTTCCTGTACTCACTTTAAATGTGTTATTGTCGTTCACAATTTATTTAAAATTTAGAATTTATTAGATTAGATTTTTTTATGAATGAAATTCTGAAATAGTTGGTATTATCTGAATAAGAAAGTTGCAGATATGTTTAAAAAAAATTGAATTACATTAAATTAATCAAATACTCAAAATAATGTAGGCACCTAATACTTTCCAGTAATGAAGTTTCTGATTTTTCATATTTTCCTGTACTCACTTTGTACAAGTCGTTTATTGTCGTTCACATTTTATTTAAAATTTTGAATTTATTAGATTAGAATTTTTTATAAATGAAATTCTGAAATATTTGGTATTATCTGACTAAGAAAGTTGCAGATATGTTTAAGATTTATTTGAATAATATTAAATTAATCAAATACTCAAAATAATGTAGGCACCTAATACTTTCCAGTAATGAAGTTTCAAGATTTATCATATTTTCCTGTACTCACTTTAGATGTTTTATTATCGTCAACATTTTATTTAATATTTTGAATTTATTAGAATAGATTTTTTTATGAATGAAATTCTGATATATTTGGTATTATCTGACTAAGAAAGTTCCAGATATGTTTAAGATTTTTTATTTAATAATATTAAATTAATCCAATACTCAAAATAGTGTAGGCACCTAATACTTTCCAGTAATAAAGTTTCAGATTTTTCATATTTTGCTGTACTCACATTAGATGTTTCATTGTCGTCCACATTTTATTTAAAATTTTGAATTGATTAGAATAGATTTTTTTATGAATGAAATTCTGAAATATTTGTTATTATCTGATTAAGAAAGTTGCAGATATGTTTAAACATTTTTTTGAATAATATTAAATTAATCAAATACTCAATATAATGTAGGCACCTAATACTTTCTGGTAATAAAGTTTCAGATTTTTCATATTTTGCTGTACTCACTTTAAATGTTTTATTGTCGTCCACATTTTATTTAATATTTATAATTTATTAGATTAGAATTTTTTATGAATGAAATTCTGAAATATTTGGTATTATCTGACTCGGAAAGTTCCAGATATGTTTAAGATTTTTTTTTAATAATATTAAATTAATCAAAAACTCGAAATAATATAGGCACCTAATAGTCTCTAATAATAAAGTTTTAGATTTATAATATTTTATAGTACTCACTTTAGATGTTTTATTGTCGTCCACATTTTATTTAATATTTTGAATTTATTAGAATAAAATTTTTCATGAATGAAATTCTGATTTAATTGTTATTATCTCACTAAGAAAGTTGCAGATATGTTTAAGTTTTTTTTAAATTATATTAAATTAATCAAATGATCAAAATAATGTAGGCACCTAATACTTTCCAGTAATGAAGTTTCAAGATTTTTCATATTTTCCTGAACTCACTTTAGATGTTTTATTGTCGTCCACATGTTATTTAATGTTTTGAATTGATTAGAATAGACGAGTTTTTATAAATGAAATTCTGAAATATTTGGTATCATCTGACTAAGTTGCAGACATGTTTAATTTTTTTTTTAATTATATTAATTTAATCAAATACTCAAAATAATGTAGGCACCTAATACTTTCCAGTAATAAAGTTTCAGATTTTTCATATTTTACAGTACTCATTTTAGATGTTTTATTGTGATCCACATTTTAGTTAATATTTTGAATATATTAGAATAGATTTTTTTATGAATGAAATTCTGAAATAATTTGTATTATCTGACTAAGAAACTTACAGCTATGTTTAAGAATTTTTTGAATAATATTATAATAATCAAATACTCAAAATAATACTTTCTTGAAATAAAGTTTCAGATGTTTTTTTTTCTCAAATTAATTTAATCTGCAGACTTTTTAATGGAAACATATTAGTGTATGCCATAAAAGTAATATATACAGGGTGGCCCACTTATCCTCGCTCGGACCATTGTTGCTAGACTAATGAAAATGGAGGAAACATTCTGATTGGAAGTTAATGGACACTTGATGAAAAAAGAGCGAAAAATTCCAATTTCAACCATGTATTACACATGGGTAATCTGATATTATTTACCACCAAAAATCGATCATTTAAAAATTTGTTGCAAAAATCAAACTGCCTGTGGACTGCTCTAAAAATCAAGTTGCCTTGGAATAACAAATTGCCATTTTGACATTTCTTCATACAAAGAAAATAACTTCTAAGTAATATTATTGTGTATGAAGTGCAAAAAGGAGATAATATCTTTGATTAGTAAAAATGGCAAGATATTATCCTCAATATGAAAAAATTGATATGTACAATCTCTATTATGTAATATCTTATTATATTTCCCTGGCCGAGATTGCAAATCATAAATCATATTGTATTCATTAAATAATCTGATCAAATACTTGAATTAAAATTTGGGATATTTAATTATTGCCATTTTTATTAATCAAAGATATTATCTCCTTTTTTTAACTTTATACACTATAAAATTACTCAGAAGTTATTTTCGTTGTATGAAGAAATGTGAAATTTGTTTTTCTATGGCAACTTGATTTTTAGAGCAGTCCACAGCATTTTGATTTTTGCAACAAATTTTTAAATTCTCGAGTTTTGGTAGTAAATAATGTCAGATTACGCATGTGTTATACATGGTTGAAATCGGAATTTTTCGCTCTTTTTAATTTCCAGTAAAATCAAATTTTGCGGCCATAAGAAAATCAAAAGTTGTTTTTGAAAATTTGGGCATCTAGTTGGCGCAGAATATGTTTGGCACTGTGATCAGAAACTTGACGTCGAAAAATGTGCCAAATGAGTGCCAAGTTTCGTAAAATTTCCTTCAAAAGTAAAAAAAAATTATAAAAGGAAAGGGAAAGTGCACTTTTTCAGTTTTTCAGCGATATTTCAGGAACTGTGCAAGATATCCCGGATTTCGTTTCAGAATATTGAAAGGCACAAAAATGAGAAACTTTTATCGACCAACTCTATATATATTTCCGTTTAATAGATCTTAATGGTGGGCGTCGTAAAAGTGACCACCCTGTAAAGCATCATATTCTGAGTGCTCATCTAATGAGCTATTCATTGGTAGCATATGGACTATGATCTAGTAATACTTTTTTAAAAGGTAAATAACGATCAATCTCAATAAGTTTCAGCCATTTGAAAATAACAAAATTCGAATCATCAAGATTTCACTTTCGAATGTACGGATCGACATGATACCATGGTTACAGCTGCCTTTTGTCGCCGTCAAAATAAACATTGGTAATGCAATCTTTCAAACCTGAAATCGCAACTCCTGGCAAATTCAATTTAGAAACTGATGAAGGCTCCATGTGTGAAGATGTATTTTCCTGCACAATGTATTTGGTAAGTTCATCGTAATTAATTTTAGCTGAAATTTGGTGTTCAATTTCTTGACAAGTATTGACAATGACATATCGGTCGGGTTATATTATTACCTTGCCGATTTTACATACAGGATACAGTTATGGCTTAGCTACCAGAAAACTTATATGAATGTATGACTGTAAACAGCCGATTAATAGCTCGAAACCGGTAAATAAATTATCATTTTTAGAACTTACAAATATTTAAGGGTTTTTTTTTTGTGTCGTGTGAAATCATTTGCGTTAAACGATCAACAGCTTAAATAAATTTTACAAGGGAGGCACTCATGAAAGAAATCTTTGTCCCAACAGTGACAAAGCGCTGTGGCAAATTATCCCTTGTAATGTTCAAATACCCATTTCGACACCTACAATAATGTGGAGTGGTTCTGTGGGCATAAAGAAATTATTAAGTACGTCCGAGGCGTTCAGGGATCAGATTAAATTCATACCTCGTGTCCGGTTATATTTACCACTATCGACGGGATCTCAAGTGTTCCGCCATATACCCTCCGGCCAAGTTCGCGGACAAAAGGGCCCGGGTGCTCGCTGGTGTCGAGCCAACAAAGGAGATCCTGCTGATGGAGATTATCTCCGCCTGGTATCTTCTAAGGGCGGCATAAGATCAAGTGTTCGGTTAATAATTCAGGCCAGTTTTAAGCCTTTCAGTGCGAGCGGGCATTTTAATATTCCATTTGGCCCTTAATTATGCATGCACATACGCGGCCACCTTTTACCGGGGATTATTTTTATGTCCTTTGGGTGGACATGGCCTAAAGTACACAGCACGTCAAAGGTGCGAAATTTTCAAAATTATGCGCATACATTTGCGTATTCTCTACGCATAGCCGATGCTGCAACATTTTTATTTTAATATAAACGAGGTTAATGTGCGTTATTTGATGCACCACATGCGCTCATTACCGTATTATGCAGCACGCATTATAATAATGTATTCAGGCAGTAACGACCGTCTTTTCGCATAATTTTTATATTATAAATTATTATATTTATTTATTTACTTAATCATTTAACCTTTCGGTGTCGGACTTTTAACATATATTTTCTCCTTTTCATTTTTTTACTATTTTCTCTGTATTCGTTTGCTTTTTCTTTCTGTGCTTAATTTTACCTTATTAATTTCCATGGCCAGGCGATTCGTCTTCTTGTTTTCCATATTTTCTCCTTCTCCTATCAGTTTTTTAAATTATTTCTCGTGGAACGATTAATGTGAGAATTTGTGGAATGAAATTTATTTATTGCGGCTTCTACTATACATAATAAAATTCTGTATTAGTTTAAAGGAAATAATTAATACCTGATTTCCGATAATAGTATTTTTTTAAATAAACACCAATAAACACAGAAGTAATAAAAGTTTTAAAAGTCATAGATTGTGGTACTAAACTGAGTTATAAAATAATGCCATTACCACACTCAGTTTGGTAATAACAACATTAAAAATTGTTACGACTACAACCTATGACTTCTAAAACTATTACAACTTCTGCGTCTATTGGTGTTTATTTAAAATGTAACTATTATTGGAAATCAATATCCGATTATTTGTTTTAAACTCGTACACGATTTTATTATTTATAGCAGAAGGCTGCAATAAATAAATTCCATTCCATAAATTGTCACAGTCATCGATGCACGCTGTACATCACATTTTCACAAGAATTTAAGTGGTGAATATTGCTACAAAAAGATTCAGCGCAAAATGTGTTTGCCGAGGTTGACAGTTTTAATTTAGATAAATGAACCGAATGCATCCTGTTAACCAAGCCACCGGTTATTTTTTTTAAAAGTATTTATCTGCTACATTTTATTTCGGTACGTCCAAATAAGTGACCCTCAATTGGAATGACTTCTAACTAAATACAATTCGTTGTAAACTATTATTTAACAAAAAATATTTTTTGTAATACCTCTGTGTTATTGACATTTATCAGTACTGTGTGATTGATCGATATGACAGGCGTAAAGGCCTTGGCCGTTATAATAACGGCCGTGGACGTTAGTTAAATGACAACGCAAATTTATGAGCAATAAAGTCTTCATATTCTTTCTCATACCTGCTGCTACTTTTTTGGGGAAGTAAATCGATTGTGGTAGCATTTGCTTCATTTAGTACATCTTCGGGGATACCACAAAACTAAGAACTTTGCACATCTGACATTATTTTTCTAATTTCACTTTGATTTGTTTATTTGTATTTGAACCGTTGATGTTGCTATGGTATCAAATTGCGCCTGGATAACTAGTTTATTAATTTTGAAATTTAATATTGATAAATTGACCAGTTTTTGTAATTTAGGTATTACAAAAAGTATCGAACAACATACGGCCGATATGCAAATAACAGGCTTGGTTGAATATAAACCTCGGCTGCGCTCCGCTCCGCTTCGCCTCGGTTTACAAACTTCAACCCGCGCCTGTTATTTGCTACATATCGGCCTAATGGCGTTATATACTATATCTGCTACATTTTATTTCGGTACATCCAAATAAGTGACTAATTAAATGCAATTCGTTGTTAACTATTATTTATGTTTAAATGACTTCTAATTAAATACGTTTCATTACAAACCGATATTTATGTTATGGTTTAATAGAAATGTGCAATTCGAATGGCGTAGTTTGCATTTAATGTGTGCAATAATATTTTATGTTGGTTATTAGCTTTACACAATTTGATCTAAATAATTATTTACCACGTAATTAATTAGTTTTATTTATGTTACAGAAGCTCTGTCCACTGTGTTGATGGACTGGGTGCAGATGACCACACCACATGTAAGTATTTATTTTGAGCAATCATTAATTTTCAATTTAAACAAACTGATTTCTGCGCAAGTTTGGATATAGAAGGCGTCCCACAATTTCATGGCATAAATTTAGGAGCATGCTAAGAAAAGCAAAATTATATGAAAATGTAAATAATTTTTATTTTCTAAAGGCCTTTGTTTCCAAAATATAGGACCTTAACGTGTTACACAGCACATCAGTTTTCTTATAATAATTATATAGAAGTAGTAGTAGCAAGAAATTATATTATAAGCAATATTTTCAAGAAACTGTTTTATTATTTCCCACAAATTATTGTTACATGTAAAGCTCAGCTATTGATTTCACATCTCTTAAATCGTAATATTTTAATTTCATAACTAACTTTTGATATTTTTCATTTGTTTACATAATATATGCCATATTATAAGTATATTATGTAAACAAATGATTGTTTATTATTATTTATCTGCAATTGTCAAAATGTGTCATATTTTCAAGGGTAATTATCAAAATTTGTCAAGTTGTCAAATGTAGCTGATAATTTGTTTAATAATTTTAATGGTAACTATCAAAATTAGTCAAATTTTCAACGGTAACTAACAAAATTTGACATATTTTCAACTGTAGCTGTCGGTATCTCTGGTATTTTCAACAGTAACTGCTCAAATTGCTCAAATTTTCAACTATAACTGTCAAAATCTGTGAAGTTGCCAAATTTGTACCTACAGTTGAATAAATTTATCAAGTATATAAGTGTAACGTTAAAAATTTGTCAAGTTTTGTACCTACTATCAAAATCTACCAAAATTTCAATAACAACTGCAAAAAAACTGATAAGTACTATGCTCCAGTTGTAAAACTATGTAAAATTTACTGTAGTTCAGTTCTCAAATCGTACTATTTTGATTTCATAACTACAAACTTTTGATATTGTTCGTTTGTTTACATAATATATGTCAAATTATAAGCATATTATGTAAATAAATGATTATTTGTTATTATTTAACTGCAACTACCAAAATGTGTCAAATTTTCAACGGTAATTACCAAATTTTGTCAAATTATCAACTGTAGCTGATAAAATTTATAACAATTTTAATGGTGACCATCAAAATTTGTCAAATTATGAACTGTAGATGATAGAATTTGTAATAATTTTTATGGTAACTATCAAAATTTGTAAAATTTTCAACTGTAACTAACAATATTTGACATATTTTCAACTGTAGCTGTCGACAGCTCTGGTATTTTCAAGTGTAACTGCTCAAATTGCTCCTATTTTCAACAATAACTGTAAAAATCTGTGGAGTTGCCAAATTTGTAACTGCAGTTGGAAAAATGTGTCAAGTATATAAGTGTAACGTTAAAAATTTGTCAAGTTTTGTACCTACTATCAAAATCTACCAAAATTTCAGTAACAACTGCAAAAAAACTGGTAAGTTCTATGCTCCAGTTGTAAATGTATATAAAATTTACAGTAGTTCAGTTATCAAATCGTAATAATTTGATTTCGTAACTACAAACTATTGATATTTTTCATTTGTTTACATAACATATGTCAAATTATAAGTATATTATGTGAATAAATGATTATTTATTATTATTTACCTGCAATTATCAAAATGTGTCAAATTTTCAACGGTAATTACCAAAATTTGTCAAATTTTCAACTGTAGCTGATAAAATTTGTAATAATTTAATGGTAACTATCAAAATTTGTCAAATTATCAACTGTAGCTGATAAAATTTGTAATAATTTTAATGGTACCTATCAAAATTTGTCAAATTTTCAACTGAAACTAACAATATTTGACATATTTTCGACAGTAGCTGTCAATAGCTCTGGTTTTTTCAACTGTAACTACTTAAATTGCTTATATTTTCAACTATAACTGACAAAATCTGTGAAGTTGCCAAATTTGTAACTACAGTTGGAAAAATGTGTCAAGTATATAATTGTAACGTTAAAAAAAGTCATTATTATTATTATCAATGTTATTATTATTTCACTTGACAATTGTCATTTCAATTTTGATAATTGATATTTCAATTGTCAAAATGTGTCATATTTTCAACCGAAATTATCAAAATCTGTCAAATTATCAACTGCAGTTGATAACATTTATAATAATTTTAATGGTGACTATCAAAATTGGTCAAATTTTCAACTGTAACTAACAAAATTTGACATATTTTCAACTATAGCTGTCGGCAGCTCTGGTAATTACAACTGCAACTGCTCAAATTGCTCATATTTTCAACTATAACTATCAAAATCTGTGAAGTAATTTTGTAACTGTACTTGTAAAAATGTGTAAAGTATATAAGTGTAACTTAAAAATTTGTCAAGTTTTGTACTTACTGTCAAAATCTGCCAAAATTTCAGTAACAACTGCAAACAAACTGATAAGCACTAAACTCCAGTTTTAAAAGTATGTAAAATTTACAGTAGTTAGTTCTCAAATCGTAATATTTTGATTTTATAACTACATATTTTTGAAATTTTTCATTTGTTTACATAATATACGTCAAATTATAAGTATATTACTTAAATAAATGATTATTTATTATTATTTAACTGCAATTGTCAAAATATGTCATATTTTCAACGATAAATATCGAAAGTTGTCAAATTATGAACTGTACCTGATAAAATTTGTAATTATTTTAACGGAAACTATAAAAATTTGTCAAATTATTAACTGTAGCTAATAAAATTTGTAATAATTTTAATGGTAACTATAAAAATTTGTCAAATTTTCAACTGGAGTTAGCAAAATTTTACATATTTTCAACTGTAGCTGTCGGTAGCTCTGATATTTTCAACTTTAACTGCTCAATTTGCTCATATTTTCAACTATAACTTTCAAAATTTGTGAAGTTACCAAATTTGTAACTGCAGTTGGAAAAATGTGTCAAGTATATAAGTGTAACGTTAAAAATTTGTCAAGTTTTGTAACTACTATCAATACCCGCCAAAATTTCAGTATCAACTGCAAAAAACTGATAAGTATTATGCTCCAGTTGTAAAAGTATGTAAAACTTACAATAATTCGGTTCTTAAATCGTAATATTTTGATTTCATAACTACTTACATTTCATATTTTTCATTTTTTTATATAATATATGTCATATTATAAGTATACTTTGTAAATTATTAATTATTTATTATTATTCAACTGCAATTGTCAAAATGTGTCATATTTTCAACGGTAATTATCAAAATTTGTCAAAGTATCAACTATAGCTGATAAAATTTATAATAATTTTAATGGCAACTATGAAAATTTGTCTAATTTTCAACTGTAACTAACAAAATTTGACATATTTTAGGTATTAAGATGGAAATTTTGGCATATTTCGACATCTGGAGTTGAACATTTTACGCAGTTTCGCAGCAGGTGCTGAAAACTCACAGATTTTAACTGTTTGAAATATGACAATTTGTTGCAAACTGAAAACGGCTCATATTTTTACTGCTGAAGCTAATAATATTTGATAGATATGAGTAGTTCCATTCAGCAATTTGACAGATTTTTACTACATAAGTAAAAACATCAATGAATTTGCACATTTCAATTGAAATGTACAAGATTTTAATGTTGAAAACTTGACAGATCCAGACTAAATTAGTTAAATATTGATATATTTACATGATTTCACAATCGAACAAAAAATAAATGGACAGTTATTGACAGATTCGTGTGGTGCAAATGAAAATTAGACAAATTTGGACAATTTCAATTGCAAAATTATCATATTTTAAGTATTGAGATGAAATTTTTGAATATTTCGACATCTGGAGTTGAAAGTTTTACTGTTTCGCAGCACGTGCTGAAAACTTCATAAATTTTAACTTACGAAATATGACAATATGATGCAAACTGAAAACTGCTTAGATTTAAACTGCTGAAGCTTAATATTTCTCAGATTTGACTAGTTACCATTGAAAATTTGACAGTTTGTGACTATATTAGTAAACACAAATTGATAAATTTGGATATTTTCACATTTCAACAAATAAATGGGCAGATATTAACATATTCGTGTGGTGCAAATGAAAATTACCCAAATTTATACTGGTCAAGCTAAATACTTCAAGGATTTGACAGATTTTCACAATCTCAGTAAAAAAAAATTAATGGATTTGGATATTTTCGCTCTTCAACAAAATAAAAATAGACATATATTGACAGATTGGTGGGGCACAAATGAAAATTAGACAAATTTGGACAGTTTCAATTGAAAAATTATGATATTTTAAGTATTGAGATGAAATTTATAATCATTTTAATGGTAACTATCAAAATTTGTCAAATTTTCAACTGTAACGGGTCAAGTTACTCATATATTTTAAACTTTAACTGCCAAAATCGGTAAAGTTGCCAAATTTGTAACTGCAGTTGGCAAAATGTGTCAAGTATGTAAGTGTAACATTAAAAATTTATCAAGTTTTATACCTACTATCAAAATCCGCCAAATATTCAGTAACAGCTGCAAAAAAACTGATAAGTACTTTGCTCCAGTTCTAAAAGTTTGTAAAATTTACAGTAGTTCGGCTCTTAAATCATAATATAGGAATTTCGTAAGTACTAACTTTTGATATTTTTCATTTGCTTACATAATATATGTCACATTATAAATATATTATGTAAATAAATACAATATAAAATAAAATTATGTAAACCTAATGCAAATAAATAATTATTTATTATTATTTAACTGCAATTGTCAAAATGTGTCAAATTTTTAACGGCAACTATCAAAATGTGTCAAATTATTAATTGTAACTGATAAAAATTGTAATAATTTAAATGGTAACTATATTTTTTTTTTCAAATTTTCAATTGTAACTAACAAATAAAATAAATTAAAAATATATTTTTAACTGTACCTGTCGATATTTATGATATTTTCAACTGTAACTGCTAAATATACCTCATATTTTCAATTGTAAGTGTCATAATCTGCAAAGTTGCTAAAATTGTAGCTGTAGGTGTAAATATTTATCAAGTATATAACAGTAATTATCAAAATTTGTCAAATTTTATACCTACTATCAAATTCCGCCAAAATTTCAGTAAAAAACTGTAAAGAAACTATGATGTATTATGCTCGAGTATTAAGACATCTGTCAAATTGACAATGAAATAGTTCATAAGTCGTAATATTTTGATTTTATCAATTACAAAATTTGAAATTTTTAATAATTTTTACATGATATATGTCACATTATAAGTTTATTATTTAAGTGAATGATTGATTATTATTATGTCTTTTCAACTATCAAAATGTCAGATGTTCACCTGTAACTATAAAAATGTGTCACATTTTTAACAGTAGGTAACTGTCAAATTGTGTCATATGTAGATCTGTAACCATCAAAATGTGTCACAGTTTTAACAGTAGATAACTTTCAAAAATGTCTGTAAAAATTTCATGAAAAAGACTGTCAAAACCTTCTAAGTTCTGGGCTCGAGTTGTAAAAATATATAAAATTTACAATAGCACAGTTCGTATATTGGAATATTTTGATGTCATAACTACTTATTTTTGATATTTTTCATTTTTTTACAAACTATCAAAATGTGTCACATTTTTACAGTAGGCAACCGTCAAAATGTGTTATATGTAGATCTGTAACTATCAAAATGTGTCACATTTTTAACGGTAGATAACTGTCAAAAATGTTTGTAAAAATTTCATTAAAAAACTGTCAAAATCTTCCAAGTTCAATGCTCGAGTTGTAAAAATATATAAAATTTACAATAGTACAGTTCGTTTAATGTAATATTTTAATTTCATAACTACTTACTTTTGATATTTTTCATTTTTTTACTAACTATCAAAATGTGTCACATTTTTAACAGTAGGTAACTGTCAAAATGTGTCATATGTAGATCTATAACTATCAAAATGTATCACATTTTTTAAGGTAGGAAACTGTCAAGGATGTCTGTAAAAATTTCATTAAAAAACTGTCAAAATCTTCCAAGTTCAATGCTCGAGTTGTAAAAATATATAAAATTTACAATAGTACAGTTCGTTTATTGTAATATTTTGATTTCATAACTACTTACTTTTGATATTTTTCATTTTTTTACAAACTATCAAAATGTGTCACATTTTTAACAGTAGGTAACTGGCAAAATGTGTCATATGTAGATCTATAACTATCAAAATGTATCACATTTTTAAAGGTAGGAAACTGTCAAGAATGTCTAAAAATGTCATTAAAAATCTGTCAAAACCTTCGTTAACGTTAAAAATGTCTCAAGTTATGGATCTATCATCAAAATCTGCCAAAATATCAGTAACAACTGCAAACAAAACTGATAAGTATTATGCTCCAGTTGTAAAAGTATGTAAATTTTCCAGTAGTTCAGTTCTCAAATCGTAATAGTTTGATTTCATTACTACAAACTTTTGATATTTTTCATTTGTTTGCATAATATATGTCAAATTATAAGTATATTATGTAAATATTTCATTATTTATTATTATTTAACTGCAATTGTCAAAATGTGTCATATTTTCCACGGCAATTATCGAACTTTGTCATATTATCAACTGTAGCTGACAAAATTTGTAATAATTTTAATAGTGACTATCAAAATTTGTCAAATTATCAACTGTACCTGACAAAATTTGTAATAATTTTAATGGTAACTAACAAAATTTGTCAAATATTCAACTGTAACTGCCAAATTTGACATATTTTCAACTGTAGCTGTCTGGAGCTCCGGTATTTTCAACTGTAACTACTCAAATTGCTCATATTTGCAACTATAACTTTCAAAATCTGTGAAGTTGCCAAATTTGTAACTGCAGTTGAAAAAATGTTTCAAGTATATAAGTGTAACGTTAAAATTTTGTCAAGTTTTGTACCTACTATCAAAATCTGCCAAAATTTCAGTAACAACTGCAAAAAACTAATAAGTACTATGCTATAGTTGTAAAAGTATGTAAAATTTACAGTAGTTCAGTTCTCAAATCGTAATATTTTGATTTCATAACTACATATTTTTGATATTTTACATTTGTTTAGATAATATTTGTCAAATTATAAGTATATTATGTAAATAAATGATTATTTATTATTATTTAACTGCAATTATCGAAATGTGTCATATTTTCAACGGTAATTATCAAAATTTGTCAAATTATCAACAGTAGCTGATAAAATTTATAATAATTTTAATGGTAACTATGAAAATTTGTCAAATTATCAACTGTAACTAACAAAATTTGACATATTTTCAACTCTAACTGTCGGTAGCTCTGGTATTTGTAACTATAACTGCTCAAATTGCTCATATTTTCAAGTAAACTGTAAAAATCTGTGAAGTTGTCAAATTTGTAACTACAGTTAGAAAAACGTGTCAAGTATATAAGTGTAACGTTAAAAATTTGTCAAGTTTTGTACCTACTATCAAAATCCGACAAAATTTCAGTAACAACTGCATAAAAACTGATACGTACTATGCTCCAGTTGTAAAAGTATGTAAAATTTACAGTAGTTCAGTTCTTAAAACGTAATATTTTGATTTGATAACTACAAACTTTTGATATTTTTCATTTGTTTACATAATATATGCCAAATTATAAGTATATTATGTAAATAAATGATTATTTATTATTAATTAACTGCAATTGTCAAAATGTGTCATATTTTTAACAGTATTTATAAAAATTTGTCAAATTATCAACTCTAGCGGCAACATTTGTAATAATTTTATTGGTAACTATAAAAATTTGTCAAATTATCAACTGTAGCTGACAAAATTTATAAATATTTTGACGAGGTATATCAAAATTTGTCATATTTTTAACTGTAACTAACAAAATTTGTACATATTTTCAACTGTAGCTATCGGTAGCTCTGGTATTTTCAACTGTATCTTGTCAAATTGCTCATATATTCAACTATAACTTTCAAAATCTGTGAATTAGCCAAATTTGTAACTGCAGTTAGAAAATTTCGGTAACAACTACAAAAAAAGTGATAAGTACTATGCTCCAGTTTTAAAAGTTTACAGTAGTTCTTAGCATGCTCCTAGATTTATGCCACAAAGTTGTGGGACACCTTGTATATAAAAATTAACGCTTTGTTCATTATCATGTTTCACTAATTATCGCAAATATAATTTATCTCTTACGAATTCAGAATAATTAGGAAATTTAGTAACTTGAATAATGAGTAGGAGTAATTAATTAATTATTAAATTTTCCTGAAGTTATTCAAATGGGTACCGTTAAAAACGCAAGTAAAATATTATCACGGTCGGTGTAAGCACTAGGAATATACATTTTGCATAAAATACTAGAAACGTACGTAACGTTTAATTCACGAAACACAGCTGGTGCACTTTTAAAAGCGCCCATTATTTTCGTCCTCGCCTTGTTCTTACTTCCGTACTCTTTGCGTTTGCCTATTTGTGCGCTAAATAATTTATTGCGCGACTCCTTTCGTTTGTAATCGTCGTAATCTCGCCTCTCTTCGAGCGGATCAACGATTTTATATCCACCTTCTTGCCATTGAGCATCCAAAATTAAGTCATTAAGCGGCCATTTAATTCCGATCTCTTCGTGTACGTGTAGCTTTTTTTGTTTTTTGCTTTTTTTGGTTTCGCCCCGTCTGACGGCTTCGTTTGACACCTCTTCGGCCGTTCCTCTTCTCCGCTTTTTAATTCCTACCCTCAGACGCGTATTCGTTGGGGCGCTAATGAAGCGTAAAATCGAAACGGAAAAAAACGCTAATGAAACAGCATATCTTACAACGCCTTGACATGGACCGGTTATTTTAAACCGGCGCTAAGTCATTTATTATATGTTTACATATGTCCCGCTATTACAAGCACACTTACTTCAGGATTTCATCGTGTGGAAATCACTGACTAATTACGTTTACACATGGCTCAGTATCAATTTTAGTTACGTTCAAGTTCCCTGATTCTATCTCGACTCGGCGATTATTTAATCAAACGATGTGGAAATTTATAAACTCGTGTAATGGAAGCTAAAATTACATTCGAATATTGATACTTAAATCTATGATAATGATATAGCCACATAATGAAATTTTACAATCATATTTTAAAATATCTGTTGACGTGAGGTTTCAGCAAAAAAACGTTCGATCAGCTACACATGAAATTCAATGATTTTACATAGAAATATATTTTACAATAGCTGTTGGTGTGGGGTTTCAGCAAGAAAACTTTCCATCACTTAAATCCCAAAACCTGGTAACAAGACAAAACGCATACATGAACTCGTCGTCTATATTATTTGAGATAAAAGATGTGTTATAATTGAGAAAATAACACATATCTATTTAAACGCGAAGACGTGGTCAGATGTGCAGCTGACAAAGTTCTGCCCTTCTTCGGACCAATTAAGGCCAAAAGTAAGGCGCGTGGGTCAGTCACGTGGCGTAGAAGCTCTGTACCTAAGTTCTAATTTAACAACCAAAATGTCTCCAAAATTTTAAGCACATACAAGCACAGATCACACGAATTATTAAGTAAGTAAGTAGGTAAGTAAGTAAGTAAGTAAGTAAGTAAGTAAGTAAGTAAGTAAGTAAGTAAGTAAGTAAGTAAGTAAGTAAGTAAGTAAGTAAGTAAGTAAGTAAGTAAGTAAGTGAGTAAATCGTTTATTTACATAGAGCCACAATAAATAGAGGATGTACATTGTACAAGTCATTAAATAGTGATATTTAATAAAATTGTAAATACTGAACATATTTATGTGAAATAGTTTATGTATGTTTCATTCACTTGAACGCTTAATTGGCTTGGACGCAATCAATAGCTGCTTGCAGTTTGCCTGTGGTTTCCTCGTTGTTTTTTTTTTTCATGAAAAGGTTTTTTTTTCCATGAACTACTAATATAAAAGGTGATCGCAAAATATTGGGAAATTCTCTATATACATATTTTGTATTATTAGGAAATGAGAAAATAATGCATTAATCACCTGCCACTGCGTGGCGAAATAATTGTTACAGTTGTGGATTAAATGGCAATGGAATATTCCGATTCACATTTCCCAATATGTACAGCATTTTTTTGTCTTCATAGAAATGTCCATAAAAATGTTGGTTATACGTATTTAACAATTGGGCAAAATTTCGTCATTTTAAGTTGTTCAAAAGTTAATGAACATTTTAATTTTCAAACATTTGCACGAAATGTAATTCAGTTAGTCAAAATTTTCATATCCAAACATTTTAGAGTAACCCATGGATGTAGTATATTCCGATTTGTACATTTTCCAATATAGCAATATTTAATTGAATATTCATAAAATATATTCATATTCCAATATAAAAATATTTGAACATTCATAGACAACCGTGGATTACATTCTGAGGAAATCATTCATGTGGTACCTATACATTCCGATTTTCACATTTTCCAATACACCAATATTTATGTACAAAATCCTAGAAAACAGTATATAACTCTTTAAGAAAACTGCGAACGTGGAATAATTCGACTTTCAGATTTTCTTATACCTACAACAGTATTGATTTGAAATTTTATAGAAAACAGTAGATAACCCTCTTAAAATCATGTGGATGTGGTACCTATAAATACCGATTTTCACATTTTCCAATAAAGCAATATTTATTTGAAATTTCATAGAAAACAGTAGGTAACACTCTATAAAACCTGTGGATGTGGTACCTATATATTCCGATTTTCACATTTTCAAATTTTCCAATATAGCAATATTTAATTGAATATTCATAGAAAATATTAATTTTCCAATACAACAATATTTGAACATTCGTAGAAAGCTGTGGATTACATTCTGATAAAACTATGAATGTGATACCTATACATTCCGATTTTCACATTTTCCAATACAGCAATATTTATATAAAATATCCTAGAAAACAGTAGATAACTCTTTAAGAAAACTGCGAATGTGGAATATTTCGATATTCATACTTTCCAATATAGCAATATTTAATTGAATATTCATAGAAAATATTAATTTTCCAATACAACAATATTTGAACATTCATAGAAAGCTGTGGATTACATTCTGATGAAACTATGGATGTGGTACCTATACATTCCGATTTTCACATTTTCCAATACAACAATATTTACATAAAACTTCCTAGAAAACAGTAGATAACTCTTTAAGAAAACTGCGAGTGTGGAATATTTCGATTTTCAGATTTTCTTATACCTACAGCGGAAAAACTTGTGGATGTGGTACCTATATATTCCGATTTTCACATTTTCAAATTTTCCAATATAACAATATTTAATTGAATATTCATAGAAAATACCAATTTTCCAATACAACAATATTTGAACATTCATAGAAAGCTGTGGATTACATTCTGATGAAACTATGGATGTGATACCTAAACATTCCGATTTTCACATTTTCCAATACAGCAATATTTATATAATAATTCCTAGTAAACAATAGATAACTCGTAAAGAAAACTGCGAATATGGAATATTTCGATTTTCAGATTTTCTTATACCTACAGCGGAAAAACTTGTGGATGTGGTACCTATATATTCCGATTTTCACATTTTCAAATTTTCCAATATAGCAATATTTAATTGAATATTCATAGAAAATACCAATTTTCCAATGCAACAATTTTTGAACACTCATAGAAAGCTGTGGATTACATTCTGATGAAACTATGGATGTGATACCTATACATTCCGATTTTCACATTTTCCAATACAGCAATATTTATATAATAATTCCTAGTAAACAATAGATAACTCGTAAAGAAAACTGCGAATATGGAATATTTCGATTTTCAGATTTTGTTATAGGTACCTACAGCAATATTGATTTGAAATTTCATAGAAAACAGTAGATAACACTCTATAAAAACTGTGTATGTGGTACCTATATATTCCGATTTTCACATTTTCAAATTTTCCAATATAGCAATATTTAATTGAATATTCATAGAAAATACCAATTTTCCAATACAACAATATTTGAACATTCATAGAAAGCTGTGGATTACATTCTGATGAAACTATGGATGTGATACCTATACATTCCGATTTTCACATTTTCCAATACAGCAATATTTATATAAAAATTCCTAGAAAACAGTAGATAACTCATTAAAAAAACTGCGAATGTGGAATATTTCGATTTTCAGATTTTCTTATAGGTACCTACAGCAATATTTATTTGAAATTTCATAGAAAACAGTAGATAACACTCTATAAAAACTGTGGATGTGGTACCTATATATTCCGATTTTCACATTTTCAAATTTTCCAATATAGCAATATTTAATTGAATATTCATAGAAAATACCAATTTTCCAATACAACAATATTTGAACATTCATAGAAAGCTGTGGATTACATTCTGATGAAACTATGGATGTGATACCTATACATTCCGATTTTCACATTTTCCAATACAGCAATATTTATATAAAAATTCCTAGAAAACAATAGATAACTCATTAAGAAAACTGTGAATGTGGAATATTTCGATTTTCAGATTTTCTTATAGGTACCTACAGCAATATTTATTTGAAATTTCATAGAAAACAGTAGATAACACTCTATAAAAACTGTGGATGTGGTACCTATATATTCCGATTTTCACATTTTCAAATTTTCCAATATAGCAATATTTAATTGAATATTCATAGAAAATACCAATTTTCCAATACAACAATATTTGAACATTCATAGAAAGCTGTGGATTACATTCTGATGAAACTATGGATGTGATACCTATACATTCCGATTTTCACATTTTCCAATACAGCAATATTTATATAAAAATTCCTAGAAAACAATAGATAACTCATTAAGAAAACTGTGAATGTGGAATATTTCGATTTTCAGATTTTCTTATAGGTACCTACAGCAATATTTATTTGAAATTTCATAGAAAACAGTAGATAACACTCTATAAAAACTGTGGATGTGGTACCTATATATTCCGATTTTCACATTTTCAAATTTTCCAATATAGCAATATTTAATTGAATATTCATAGAAAATACCAATTTTCCAATACAACAATATTTGAACATTCATAGAAAGCTGTGGATTACATTCTGATGAAACTATGGATGTGATACCTATACATTCCGATTTTCACATTTTCCAATACAGCAATATTTATATAAAAATTCCTAGAAAACAATAGATAACTCATTAAGAAAACTGTGAATGTGGAATATTTCGATTTTCAGATTTTCTTATAGGTACCTACAGCAATATTTATTTGAAATTTCATAGAAAACAGTAGATAACACTCTATAAAAACTGTGTATGTGGTACCTATATATTCCGATTTTCACATTTTCAAATTTTCCAATATAGCAATATTTAATTGAATATTCATAGAAAATATTAATTTTCCAATATAACAATATTTGAACATGCATAGAAAGCTGTGGATTACATTCTGAGGAAACTATGGATGTGGTACCTATACATTCCGATTTTCACATTTTCCAATACAGCAATATTTATGTACAAAATCTTAGAAAACGTAGATAACTCTTTAAAAATTCTGCGAATGTGGAATACTTCGATTTTCAGATTTTCTTATACCTACAGCAACATTTATTTGAAATTTCATAGAAAACAGTAGATAAAACTCTGAAAAACATGTGGATGTGGTAGCTATATATTCCGATTTTCACATTTTTCAATATAGCAATATTTATTTGAAAATTCCTGGAAGAACTGTGGATGGGTTATATTTGGATTTTCATGTTTTCCATTATATCGTTACAAAAAAACAAAATCGAAATACAAAAACCTCTCAATATACATTGCAATTTTCACATTTTCCAATACAGCAATATTTATATAAAAAATCTTAGAAAACAGCAGATACTCTTTAAGAAAACTACGAAACTGGATTATTTTTATTATCAGATCTTCTTATACTTACAGCTTTTTTTTCACATATTCCAATATAGTAATATTTATTCGAAAATTCGAAAAAGATTGTAGATGAGTTATATTTCGATTTGAATATCTTCCGTTATATTGTTATGAAATAATAATAATAATATAATAACAAAGAATATTTATTAGCAGAAAAGCTACATAATATACAAAAGGTAAATTTTGTGTATTACTAAAAATCCTTTCAAAATAAATAAATTAAAAATCCCCTCAAATTTGATTACTCGTAACTTATATAAAGGTTAAGGAAATATTTTAATTTCAACAGATGCAGAAATTTTAAGTTAATGAATCCTGGATAAATTAGAATATAGTTTCCAGAATTCTACGTCTATATTTAGATTTTCCCAGTTTCCATGTAACGCATATTTGTAGTCCTGTCAAATTTTATCAGTTTGGATTATTTTTCTCCTTCAAGATAAAAATCGCTGGAAAACTGCGGATAAGCTATATTCCGATTTTCACATTTTAGTATAAATTTCCCTGAATATATATTCCACAATATATCTCCTGAAAATGTTTGATGTTCTGTCAAACTGACGTCTGTGAAATTGACGTTTGTCACATCAAACTGACATCTGTCAAACTGAGGTGTGTCAGACTGACGTTCTGTGAAATTGACATTTGTCATATCAAACTGACGTGCGTTAGACTGACGTTCTCTCAAACTGAGGTCTGTTAAACTGACGTGTATCATACTGATGTTCTGTCACCTGACGTCTGTGAAATTGACGTTTGTCACATCAAACTGACATATGTCAAACTGAGGTGTGTCAGACTGACGTTCTGTCAAACTGTCGTCTATCATACTGACGTTCAGTCAAACTGACATCTGTGAAATTGACGTTTGTCACATCAAACTGACGTCTGTCAAACTGAGGTGTGTCAGACTGACGTTCTCTCAAACTGACGTCTATCAAACTGATGTATGTGAAATTGACGTTTGTCACATCAAACTGACGTCTGTTAAAATGACGTGTGCCAGACTGAGGTGTGTCAGACTGATGTTCTCTCAAACTGATGTATGTGAAATTGACGTTTGTCACATCAAACTGACGTCTGTTAAACTGACGTGTGCCAGAGTGATGTTCTGTCAAACTGACGTCTATCAAACTGACGTGTGTGAAATTGACATTGGTCATATCAAACTGACGTGTTAGATTGACGTTTTAGACTGACGTTCTCTTAAACTGACGTCTATCAAAATCACGTGTGTCAGACTAACGTTCTGTGAAATTGACGTTTGTCATATTAAACTGACGTCTGTGAAATTGACGTTTGTCATATTAAACTGACGTCTGCAAATTGACGTGTGTGAGACTGACGTTCTGTCAAACTGACGTCTGTCAAACTGAGGTGTGTCAGACTGACGTTCTCTCAAACTGACGTCTATCAAACTGATGTATGTGAAATTGACGTTTGTCACATCAAACTGACGTCTGTTAAAATGACGTGTGCCAGACTGAGGTGTGTCAGACTGATGTTCTCTCAAACTGATGTATGTGAAATTGACGTTTGTCACATCAAACTGACGTCTGTTAAACTGACGTGTGCCAGAGTGATGTTCTGTCAAACTGACGTCTATCAAACTGACGTGTGTGAAATTGACATTGGTCATATCAAACTGACGTGTTAGATTGACGTTTTAGACTGACGTTCTCTTAAACTGACGTCTATCAAAATCACGTGTGTCAGACTAACGTTCTGTGAAATTGACGTTTGTCATATTAAACTGACGTCTGTGAAATTGACGTTTGTCATATTAAACTGACGTCTGCAAATTGACGTGTGTGAGACTGACGTTCTGTCAAACTGACGTCTGTCAAACTGAGGTGTATCAAACTGAGGTGTGTCAAACTGACGTCTATTTCTAATAGGGCACATATTTGCAATTCTGGTTTTATCGAGTTAGTTTTTATCACTTCTATTATTCATATTAAACTGACGTCTGTAAAATTGACGTTGTCATATTAAACTGACGTCTGCAAACTGACGTGTGTCAGACTGACGTTCTCTCAAACTGACGTCTGTCAAACTGACGTGTGTTAGATTGCCGTTCTGTCAAACTGACGTATGTCAAACTGACGTGTGTCTGACTGACGTTCTGTCAAACTAACATCTGTGAAGTTGACGTTTGTCACATCAAACTGACGTGTGTCAAACAGACGTATATTTCTAATATAGCACATATTTGCAATTTTGTTAGTGTTTATCACTTCTATTGGTGGTATTTGTATAACACATTTAATAATAACCATAAAAGACTATAAAATTTCCATAATACATATAAAATTTCACAAACTTTTGATATAAATAGAGATGGAGATTTATCTATATCCAATGATTGTCAAATTTGATATATTTTGATGTATTTTATGGATATTTTTATATACAGTTTATATATTTATGTTACATTTTCGGCAGTTTGTGTTATTAAATTTAATAGGAGATTGTATGAAGATTACTGAATATTTATAGAACATATATTGCAGAATTAAAATGTTGCAGAAAATCAATAATTTTTATAGAATTTCATATTTGTTTATTTTTTATATATATTACGTAGCTTTTCTGTTGATGAATATTATATTTTATATTATTATATTATATAATATTATAATTAATGCAATTTTCTGAAAATCGGAACTTTTCGGTAATCTTCATACAATCTCCTACTAAATTTTATAAAACATGTAAAATTAGCAGAAATTGTATAACACATTTAAAAACAATCATAAAATATTATAAAATTTCCATAAAACATATAAAATTTCACAAATGTTGGGTACAAACAGAAATGGAGATCTATCTATATCCAAATATTGTCAAATTTGATATATTTGATGGAAATTTTATAGTATATTATGGATATTTTTTTATACTTTTTACATTTTCTGCATTTTGTGTCATAAAAATTTAACAGGAGATTGTATGAAGATTACTGAACATTCATATAACATTTATTGCAGATTTAAAATTTAGCAGAAAATAAATATTTTTTATAGAAATGTTATAATAAGTTTTTGGTAATTTTGTTTAAAATTTATTAGGAGATTGTATGAAGATTACTGAACATTTATAAAACATTTAATGAAATTTTTAAATTCTGCAGAAAATTAATAATTTTTATAAAAATATTATAATAATGTTATGGTAATTTTGTGTACCTACTTTCAATAAAATTTCAGAATTGTTGTTCCGAATGCAATTATTAGGCAAATTTCCCAAGTAAGTTAACCTAGTCAATTATTACCTAGTAAAAGTCTTGCCACAAAAATTGAAATATCAATTCACAATAAATGTGTAGTTTGATTTTGATATTTATACAAATTTTATGAATAGCCTACAAAATGTAATCATTTTTTCTGGTATCTTTTGTCAGTTTCCTACATCATTGATTTTGATTTTGATATTTATACAAATTTTATGAATAGCCTGCAAAATTTAGTATTTTTTTCTGATATTTTTTGTCAGTTTCCTACATCATTGAATTAGCAATTATCATTGAATTAACATCATTGAATTAGAAACTTAGCAATTTAATAGAAATTTCAAATATTTTATGCCAATTTTATAAAATTCTTTGAAAAATTAAATATATTCTTATAGAATATTTTGTATGTAACTCATATTAAGGTTTTTATAATTAAAATATAAACCAGTGTACCTTCTATAATAATTATAGGAATAATATATATTTTTTTAATTTTAATATTAAGATTTATCGATCGCTCTTTTGAATGCTATTAAAATCCAATATTGCGGCCATAAGAAAATCAAAAGTTGACTATGAAAATTTGGGCATAGATGTGAAAGGACTCTTTACGTCAAAAGATACCATTGTTGCATTTTTATTTATTTTAAGGTTTACCGTTTTTTCAATAGATTCTAATGAATTTTTGATCTACAATTTATCATTTTTTGAAGTGTTTTGTTAATCATACAGCAAATTTTATATGTTGGAGTATTAATGTATGAACAACTGGCCTAATTTGATTTTCTTTATGAGTTTTGGGGATTCCATAAAATATTGGTGATTTTTGTTTCATGACTTTAAATTTCTATATTTACTTTTCCGGAGAGATGGATTTTGCTGATTTCATTGCTTCTATTATATTTTTTTGAAATTAACTAGTGCGAATTAACTTTATTTATGACCTATGTATATACCATTACAATGTTTTTTTGTTTTGTTTTGGCCTAAATAAGCTTCGCTTAAATTTGTTACACCTCATTATGAATCACTCTTCAACCAACTGATTATTTGAATCAATATATGGATTATCAATAATATTTAGTTTAAGAATGAAAATATTTAGTTGATCTTATTGCCGATAAATATCAACCAATGCACCTGACTCCTCCACATCGCGCCTGATTATTCACAGGGGCAAACGCATTCGGGAACACAGTAAATATTTATGCCTAACTCAATTCGTGCACCATAATCTGAAACGGGGCCCCTTTCGTATGTACATGGCATACGCTCCCAATTTTCGCCCGCTGTAAAGCCAACGAGTTGAATTCATTGTAGTGTATTCCGCTCGGCAGGAGGCAGAGGTTACATGCGAAATAGGTGAAGGTTGTTTAAAGCAATTTCGTTACCTCTCCCCCTGCACACGCCAATAACGCCCGTTCCGTACAACTCAGTTTACGAGCCAACCAAATAAGCCAATTAAATATTAATTACAATTCGAGATATTAATTAAGCAAAAATAATTTCAAGGGCCCCGCACTATGGCACATATCAAAGCGAGTTTAATTGTATCATAAGGCAGTGCGCTCATGTGGAAAACAATTGCGTGCTTAATATACATGTTAATTGGCTTGCATTCTTCTTCGCGGGGAATTTAATTGTTTACAAGTAAACTATTTTTATTGCACCCAAATAACCTTTAATAAATTATTTCGGAACAAGAGCGGCTGGAGATCGTGGATTTAATGAAGTGTCGCCTCGTTAATAGGATTTATAATTATAACGTGCACCGACAATAAATACAGTTACGAAACGGCATCGGCGGAGGTGGCAGAAGAGGAGGTGGGAGTCGCATGAAATATGGACGGCATATATCAGGGCGGAATTGCTAAAGGTATATTCGTGTTTCATTGAGCTTTGTTTTCAGTAAATTTGTAAGCTATATCTACTGTGATAGACATGACAGTTGGCGTGATGCCATATTAACTCTGAAATATCGGGTGCCCTCTCTGTTCCCGAGGCACGACCGATGGCGACATCAACTCTGGAGGACTGCAACAGAGTAGGTATATTTAGTTAAATATTGCCGGGGCGAAAATGTCTTGTACCTGAAGTTCGAGCGAGTTTACGGGCCTAAATTATTCCCTGCCCTAAATCGATTCGCTAAGTTCCTGGCATTAGCATTAAGAAAATATTAGGCGCCACTCCGATATCCAATTTTCGTAAGCATGAGAGGCGCAAGTCGTAAATGTTTTACGTCCGGCATATAAAAATGCTATTAAACATTCATTACTTCTACGTGCACATTCATTTCGTGATATAATTTTAATGGGCTTTTCTATATTTTATGTGGATACCTAAATTGTTTCCAAACAGAATTATTAAAATACGTTTAATAATGCAAACAAAACGATTATATATTATTGAGTCACTGTGAATTTTCCATCCATTAATTTTCAACCTAGTGCACTTTTTTCATTCTCCATGGTAAAAGTTGGTTTCATTGCGGTACTTATTATCGAATTATATACTCCAGTAACATGAATTTTGGCGACAAACTATACTATTACATAGAGGTAAATGTAGCTTCATCTGTATACATAACCTATTTTCAAATACGTCCTGTTTTCTTCCAGTTTTTCAATAAACTTAAATAAACTTAAATAAACGTAAATTCAGTTTCATACCTAACACCTGTTACATAAGTTTTGGGAATTTTTTTGAATGCGTTACGCGACATAGTAAAACTATTACATCTGGTCAACTATGGAGAAACATGTTGCTAGGGCTCTTGTCAATTTGTTTGACATTTCACATTTTCGCCTGACCTTTGCGAAATGGCATATGAAGTAGATATTTAAAAGTCCATCTACAACTTAGTTGGACAACTGCTGAAACGAAATATAATGAACATTTTGAAAAAATGTTTACTATATCTCGTTTCTGCAGCTGCCAACTAAGTTGTAAATGGACTTTCGAATATCTACTTTATACGCCATTTCGCAAACGTCAGACGAAAATATAAAATGTCATACAAGTTGACAACAGCCCTAGCAACATTTTCCTCCATAGTTGACTAGATATAATGGTTTTACCATGTCGCGCAAATCATTAAAAAAAAACAAAACTTATCTAACAGGATTTAATATTGTATGTGCAAATTTTGGTTTGTGTGGTCTATACTTATATTTTTTTCATAGTTCGTTAGAACCTAAACCAAAATTTACGGATTTTCTTTTAACTTCCGTGGACGGTCTGATTTTGGTAGCTTTACACATGAGATTCCCTCTTCATATTCCCGAATTATTCGATAGACAGTGTTTTTTGAAAAATAATCCCATGTTTACTATATCTCGTTTCGGTAGCTGTCCAACTAAGTTGTAAATGGACTTTCGAATAAAACGTCATACATGTTAACAACAGCCCTAGCAACTTTTTCCTCCATAGTTGACTAAATGTAATGGTTTTACCATGTCGCGCAAATCATTAAAAAAAATCCCAAAACTTATGTAACAGGATTTAATATTGTATGTGCAAATTTTGGTTTGTGTGGTCTATACTTTTTTTTTAAATCGTTAGAACCTAAACTAAAATACCGTAAAAATTGTCTTAATGAAATTTTCGGATTGTCTTCATCTGCTAGTAACACTGCTAGTATCTGCTAGTAGTAGTTTAGTAGTTTCGTGATAATTGCGATGAATTAATAGATGAGGCTGATATTTTTTGTAAATTTAAATTAAAGAGGACTAAAGATGATGATGATGTTTATATATTCTGTATTGAGTAGGTATAGGTATATTTTAGTTCTAAACTTCAGAAAAATACAACTTTATAACAAACTTTTAAATATATCAATTGAGTTGTTGTCGTAATAATTGTATATTAAAATGTTTTACTTTTATAAAATTGAAAAAATATATATTTGCGATGTTTAAACTTGGGATGATGATGTTTATATATTCTGTATTAAGTAGGTATAGGTATATTTTAGTTCTAAACTTCAGAAAAATACAACTTTATAACAAACTTTTAAATATATCAATTGAGTTGTTGTAATAATTGTATATTAAAATGTTTTACTTTTATAAAATTGAAAAATTATATATTTGCGATGTTTAAACTTGGGATGATGATGTTTATATATTCTGTATTAAGTAGGTATAGGTATATTTTAGTTCTAAACTTCACAAAAAAAAAACTTTATAACAAACTTTTAAATATATCAATTGAGTTGTTCTCGTAATCGAATTGTTTGTTAAAATGTTTTTTGGTGTAAAATTGAACAGATATATTTGCGATGTTTAAACTTACTTAGGTGTTGCGCAACAGTTTTATGACTCATAATTTTGTCGTTCTAATTTAAAGTAATTATCAGCATATTCTGTTATTATTCACCACAATAAGAACAATTTCAACATTTTCATGGTTTGTTAACGACCCAATGTATATATTTAAAACTATAATCATTCTCTAACTCAGTGTTTCTCAACATTTTTCAGAATATCAGAAAATTAGTTTAAATTTCTTTATTGTGTTTTAATGAAAGCACGGAAAATTTTGGGTTAAAATAAAAAATATATAGTATATAATAGTCTTGTTTGTTAAAAATCATAATACAAAAAAAAAATAGGAAATTACCATTAAAACCATATGTTTCTACATTGAAATCATATTTTATTGCAGTCAAGTGCAATATTTTCAATATTATTTTTTTTACAATTAAGGGAGACATATTATTATTTAATTACAGATAGCATCAACTTCGGGAAAATGTTAACTAATAGTAGAATTTTTTTCAGGCAAAAATCTGTATAAATAAGGATATAATGTTGTTCTTTGTCTGACCAGTTTCTGAAATAAACGATTCAATTACTAACCAAATTTCGTGACCCGGCTCCTCCACCATTGACAAATAATAAAAATTAATTAATAGTTTGAAATTTCAGAAAAAAAAATTGCTCAACAATAATTTTGGCATATTATATAGATTAGAAGGATGTTATTTAATTTTGTTTAAGAAATATATTGAAATAACTACCCGACGCCTTCCAGTTTCTTTTCCAGTTCTTTCCAGTTTTCCGCTAATTATTGTATTGTTTTTTAAAAATTAAGAATTATGAAAATTCCTTGAAATTTGAACGAAAGGTTTCTATGAAATTGCAGGATATACGAGAAAATTCATACCTAGAAAATTCAATAAATGTTGATAAAACCCTGTAAAATTCAAGAATTATTCAAATTTTCGATTAAATTTTAGGGTGTAAGAGCAAACACATTAAAAATTTCTGAAAATTCCTATAAGTACAACAAAATTCAGAAAATTAAATAAACATTTTTCAACAATTTTTTTAATTAAAATTTCTCGAAATATTCCTTCCCAAACATTGTATGAAAGACTGACAAACCAAGACAATGACTAACTCACGAACTATTATGAAACAATCATTCATATTCTCAATATTTCATGGGCCATAAGACAAAAGTCGATAGCCCCTTCCATATATCATGTATTACATTATATTTCAATATAGTTCTATATATTATATCATATGTATTAAGTATGCAGTAAATATGTATATGGAATAGATGTTCACGCCACTACTTTTCAGAAAATATTTAAAAGTTTCATCATATTTACAATAATAATAATTGTTTAACACATAAATAGTATGCCAATATTTTAAAATCATAGAAGGGCTGATACTTCTGTGGATCATTTTAATTAATATTTGTAATAAATAGAATAAAAAATAATTAATAATAAATTATTGTAACTTGTAAAGTTTCATTTCTTAAATTATGATATTATTTGGAATTTTTATGGTAGGTATTTAATAGTAATTTTGTGTACTTTTCAATAAAATTTCTGCAATTGTTAGACATTTGACTAAATTTTGATAGAATATGATAATCATGAATATTCATATTATGAGGGATTCGAAAACTTCTAAAATATTATGAATATTGAATGACGTTTCAAAATATTACAGAAATTTGACACAATAAGAAATTATCAGCAATTGTCTTTTGTTTTATAAAAAATTATGTTATTTTATGGAAAGTTTCGATAATATTAGGTACATTAAATTTTACAAAATGACATAAAATTTAAACCACTACAAGTTACTACCCACAAATTAGTCTAGATGAATGTAGGAAATTGTATGCTTCACTTTTGGATTTTGTTAAAGGTTCCAGGAATATGTTCCATCATCTTGAACAAAAAGCAAAGGCAAAATTGCCTGATGTTGATTACAATAAAAGCAGATATAGAAGAAGGTATATCACTTTCATCTAATAATGATGCTTAGAGAACCTTGAGCCAAAAGACAAGTTAAGAATCAAAACATTTATACACCTGTGATGGATGCATTAGAGTATAGTCAGGCACAGAGGGCCTCAGTATACAATGATGCTGCAAAAAAGTTTTTCATTCTTAACAAAATTAGAAGCTACAGAAGAAGAGATTCATGAAGGAGATAGTGCTTTATGGCAAACATATCCTGAAGATGTGGACATGAATCTTGTAGGAGACTTCAAGCATTTTCATCACTATGTTAGACATAGTTAAGCCCATGGTTCAGCCGAACATGATAGTCTGACACATCAGGATCTGTATAGGATAATATTTGTCCAATTAACATTCCCTAATGTAGAAGCAATTTTGAGATTGTTTCTTAGTATGATGGTTGCAAATTGCTCTGCAGAAAGATCGTTTTCTCAGCTGAAGAGATTAAAAAATGAGTTTAGAACAACAATGTATCAAGATAAATTATGTTCCCTCAGTCTCATGTGCATAGAAGGTCACAAACTAAGCAGTTTATCATTTCATGATGTCATCAGTGACTTTGCTCAGGCAAAGGCAAGAAAGAAAATATTTTAGTTTAATATAATTCCTTAATCATTAAGACATGTTTCATGAGAATAGATAATACGCGTTTGTAAATTGTGCCTTTTAAAAGAACTTTCATTTCTTTTTACCAGAGTTTGCTTTTTTAAGTTTGTTATGAATAAAAATGATTTTAAGATAAAGATTGATTATTTCACTATCTACATACTTCTTAATTGTATTTCAGTTTAACCCTCTAGGTATCCGAAAATCTTATTTGGCACTGACATATAATAACTGGACTTATAAAGGGCCCCATATCTTAAATACCTTAGGGCTTTATCAAGTCTAAATCTGGCTCTACTATTACATAGTAATAAATCTAGCTTCATCTGTATACATAATCTGTTTCAAAAAACGACCTGTTTTCTTCCAGTTTTTCAATAAACTTAAATAAACGTAATTTCAGATTCATTCCTAATATTGTGTGTGCAAATTTTGTTTTGTGTGGTACTTATAGGTACTTATATTTTTTTATTATTCGTTGGAACCTTAACCAAAACACTGTAAAATTTGTCTTAATGAAATTTTCTTTTCTGCTAATATCTGCACTAATAGTTCAGTAGTTTCGTATTAATTGCGATGAATTACTAGATGAGGCTGCTATTTTTTGAAAATTTAAATATTTTGTTTATATATTTTATATTAAGTAAGTATATAAAAAGGATCATGCGACTTATTTTTAATACAGAATTTGGGGACTCGAGATGTCGTCCGTATTTTATTAGGCACAACATTTTAACTCTCCCATGTTTATACATTTATAAAACATTGTTAATGGTCAAGCAAGGAATTACAGATTTTATAGAAAAATCTGATCTTTACAACTATTACACACGACATTCTATGTCGGTATTAGTTGTCCAACATAATTCCTCTAAATGTGAAAGATCACCACATTACAAGGGCCTTAAATTATACCGGGTGTACATTTTAAAACTAGCCAGTCTCAATAACTATTGAATGCAAGCTAACTTAATAAAACAACAAAAAAACACGTCGATTGATTTTTGGAGGGGGAAGTTTAAAAACAACGTAGGGGTGTAATTTAAAATTTGTAATAAAAGTGAGAGTCGTTAGGGGGAGGGGTTAACATTTTATATTCAATTAACATAGTTTTTAACATCTGCATCGAAGACTGGTTCGACTTGTTCTTTTGTTTCATTGAAAATAACTTAGATTTGTTCAATATAAATTGTTTTGGAATTTTTCTTATTTATTTTTTGTTTCCAAACCGAATCAACAAAAATATTTTTTCATTGCGCCACTAGATTAGGTATTCTTTAAGCTTTAAAATGATGTATCGCAAGGTGGGGGGTGTCTTTGCAATTTCAAAATGGGGGTGGCTAGGGAGGAGGGCATGACACTTAAAATTTATATGACATTGTTTTTAAACTTCCCCCTCCAAAAGTCCATCGACGTGTTTTTTTTTATTTTTATCAAGTTAGCTTGCATTCAAAAGTTATTGAGACTGGCTAGTTTTGAAATGTACATCCGGTATAAAAACTGCCACTTCTGGCACAACAAATGAGCTACAAATAATTTAAGACACTTTCTAATTAATAAATGCTTCTATTCTACTAAGGATTTTTTTCAATGACTAGAGTTTATTTTGGGTGGAGATATTTAATAACTTAACCCGTTTTTCTCGAGAAATGTAAAAACAAACTATTAGGAACTATTACTAATGTTAAGAATATTTTTAATTGAAAATACATTCATGCACTAAATGAATTGTTGAATTCATAAATCAGCATTTAGTGTATTTAATGTATGATTTTATAGGTATCTATCTATAGGTATATTTTAGTTCTAAACTTCACAAAAATAAACTTTATAACAAACTTTTAAATATATCAATTGCGTTGTTCTCGTAACAATTGTTTGTCACAAAGTTTTATTTTTGTAAAATATAAAAAATATATACAGTATGTCCCCGGGATTGAGTTCACAGGAGGGATATTTTTTAAATTTTTAATTGTTGTAATTGGATTGGACAGTTCCAGTGAAAACATCCAAATTTGTCAATTGTTGTTATTGGAACTGTCCAAATCTATCAAAATTTCAACTTTAATGGTCAGGTTTTATTAAATTTTCCATTAAACGTATCTAATCTATAAAATTTTCAACTTCAAACATCCAAATGTGTCAATTTTTGCAAATGCAACTGTAATAATCTGTGAAATTTCAATGACAACTATCTAAATCTATCAAAGTTTTAATTATAACTATCAAAACCCGACAAATTTTTACATCATTTTTTTTAACATCATTGTATCTAAAACACACTTTTTTCATGAGACATTTACTAAATTCATTTTCTGAGAAATCCGCACTTTTTTCTGTAAATTCAAAATTGATCAAGTCTATTTTTAAATCAAATGTACATGAAAAATGTGCAGGAGAAAAAATGAACTTGAACTTCTGAATAATGGACTTCTCCTGTATACTAACGATATATTATTGAGTGTATTACTACTACTACATGTGTATTACTGTTTAAGACTTAAGTACCTTTTCTCCACTAATTTTATTTATTTCTAGATGTACATTTCAGTCACCACGTGACTATATTCACTAGAATACTCGTACCATTGGTAGTGTTACTATTATAATAAGTATGCTAATGAATTTGGTCACGTAGTGACTGAAATGTATGTACATATCTAGAAATAAATCAAATTAGTGGAGTAAAGGTACTCAGGTGATTTTCGTGAATTCTGAGATTCGACGTTATTAACGGCTGATTCTGCTTTAAAAGTCTAGAAAAATTGTATAATTATTGAAGTAAAGAGTTTCTTATTTATTCTAAAGAATAAATTCTGGAGATAAGAGACAAGACAAGTGTTTTTCTTATAAAATGTCTTCATAATCTGCATCATTAGATCATATTAATCTCAAATGCATAACATGCCAGATAAATTTCTGAAAATTGTAAGAACAGTGACGGTAATGAAGATGTTGATTCTTTACCATCCATTATTATGCAATTTTTGAGGATTCGAAGATTCGAAGTTATACACTGCTGAAGGTGCTTTAAAAGTCAAGATCAAATATACAGGGTGTCTCTAAATTATATGGAAATGGCCTAACCACAGATTACTGGGATCAAAAGAAGACGATTTAACAAAACTTATCTATATACAAATGCGTTTGGTTTAGCCAGTATTCAACTTCAAAGTGAATTTAAAAAAAACAAAATTTGCTTATAAAAAGAGAACGTTTACATTGATTTGGATGTTGTTTGGTATGACACTTTATACGGGTATAACTCACATTTTGACATAATATTGTTATTATCAGTAGACTCGTTGTGTATAAAACAAGTGAGGTACAACATTAATACATTCATATTTTTTAATGACAAAAGCAAATCAATTTAAAAAAAATCAAATCGGACGCAGGCATTCAATATTAAGTTTTTTTGTATCTTTATAGTTTTTGATATCTGTTACAGTTTTGACACAAAAAAATAAAATATGAGTGACTGCGCTACACTCAACTATCAAAATCTGTCAAATTTTCAACAGTAACGGTCCGGTTTTATTAAATTTTCCATTAAAAGCGTCTATTCTATAACATTTTCAATTTCAAACATCCAAATTTGTTAAGTTTTGCAATTGCAACCGTCATAATCTGTGAAATTTCAATTTTTTTATTACACCTATCAAAAGCTGTAAAATTTTCATTTCTAATGGTCCGTTTTTATTAAATATTCCATTAAAAGCGTCTACGTTTGTCAAATTTTTAATTTCTAACTTCCGAATTTGTAAATTATTGCATTTACAACTGTCACAATCTGTGAAATTTCAATTGCAACTGTCAAATTCCAATCTAAACTAATCTAAATCTATTAAATTTTCAATAAAAACTATCAAAAACCGTCAAATTTTCATTGGAAACATCCAAATGTATCTATAAAGTTGTCAACATGTCAAGTACAAAATACTTAAACGAAATATTTCTTTCAGCACGAGAACGATCCTTTGGGCGTTTTCTGTTGTTTTTTGTACTAATGGCAATGACATTGGAATCATTAAATTTTCGCGAATTAGTTGAACCACGTTTATCTTTGGCTTGTGAGACTGTATTTTTAGAAAGCATTCGATATAATCTTTCATCATTTATTTGAAACGCTTGAGAAAATATTTCTTACATACAAATTGCGTCTTCTCATTTGACTTTATAAAATACTTAAACGAAATATTTCTTCCAGCACGAGAACGATCTTTCGGGCGTTTTCTGTTTACTGTTGTTTTTTGTACTAATGCATATAGACATGAATTTTGGAAATTGAAATGTTTAAATTCCAGATTGATTCAAATACGACTTTTCGTTCACTGTCTGTAAATAACATAGATTTTTTGGGCACCCACAATCTAAATTTTCGAAAAAAAATCCGCGCACATTAACTCCTTTTGCAAAAAAATATTCGTTACCACTATTACTTAACAACTTGCTTTTATTAACTGTTATTATTTTTATAAACTAACCAAATTCTGCAGAGATTTTTTTTCAGTTGTATGCTGATATTCAGACCCAGAATGACCAAACGCTTCTGTATTCATAGTAAACAATATCAATATGTGATTGAAAATACACAACCATATCATATAGGTACAATTACATGTCAAACATTTCTCATATTACAAGTGATCTCCGGACTTACTTCACTATTATAATGAATTATTTAGACATTTAATTTCTCTTTCTATACAAGTAATACCATCTAACGAAATTATAGTGCAACTGGGAGTTGATTCACTTTATCATAGATATAAAGATATAAAAAAATCCGATCCATTTGCGCAAATAAATAATATTTGAAAAAAATTGACTTACGCCACTATTACAATGAACGCCACATATCTTGCTATGCTTTTATTTCTAACTTTTCGCTTCGTTGTGATTTGGATCATTATTTGCTCTTACACTTAATTCTTCTAGTAGCTGTAGTAAAAATGATATCAAGTGCAAGTGTAATAATGTTTTTTGTTCCATTTATACTTTGCGTATTCCACTTTTGACCCACGAAATTGTGTTTATATTAAAAACGCCGCAGAGCGGTCCGCCTGATAAAAATTTTACAATCTAACCGGTAAAAGACCATTTCGGCCAAATGAAGTTATAAAGTTGCGTGTTTGCGTTGTATTCGATTGGACCGGCGCTTTCGGACGCCCTGGGCCATCCGGGGGACCAAAGCAGAATAAAAATTCCTACTTTAGGTAAGGGCGAAAGTTATTTATCGCGGGTCACTAGTGTCGCCCAGGGCTTTCATCTCCTGAGGTGCATTAAAGATATGGAAAATATTCGAGGCCGCAGGATTAGCCCAACTTTATTTCTACCGCAGCACATAAATTTGGAACGTGAAATTGGAAATTTGAAAACCGGCGATCATAACTGTGCGTGCATAAAGCAAATTGGGCAATATCCGATATTTTGGCGTTTCAGTGCAATTTAAATGCATAATGTATAACGGTGCGGTTTTTGCGGCGGTAAATACAATATCGCGAACATGCGTCCAAATGAAAAACATGCAAATGATTATGATAACGGCGGTAATTCGGTTACACGGCGTAATGGAAATGGGGGCGGTTGTGTTGTGCTCAGTAACAAGCAGCCCCACAGTTGACACGAACGGTCCACGGGGATTCTGACCGAATCCGCCGCAAATAATCGTCCCCCGTATATATCAACCATCGCGGAATATATTCTGTAATTAAATTATGCATTAAGTTTCTGCCAGGTGCTATTAATTCAGTCGAATTTAATTACGTCTGTAAGGACCGACCGAAATCCGCTCTGAACACACAAATTTCCACCAACTCCAAAGGTGATGCCATTAGTGTCGATATATATTGTCTAGCCGCCGCCTATATTTTCCGTACACAAACTACTAATTGACGGACCGTGAGGAACATGCAAGTGTTATCACTTCGCTTTGATGTTTCTTCATTAATTAGAAACTTTAATGGTGTCCTTATCGAGTACATACTCCATTGGTCTATTGTTAGTGTGAACGACATTCTAAAGTTATACATTATTCACTGCATGCCATCGCTACAAACACATAAATACATATTATGCCTTTATAAATTATCATCATCGCTCATTAATGTTCACCTACAGATTAAAAAAAATATTCTAATTAGAGACTGATACAGCATTTTAACTTCTATTAATTAGGCAAGGTGGATTGAAATGTAAACCGCAGGCTCCAAGTATGTCACTCTTAATTGGTATTTGGCACAATCTGTTGTGCCGTAGATTTATTATATGCGCTGCTATTCTCCAAATATCTATTAATACTGCAGCTATAAAATATATCACTGCTATTACGAAAACAAGGCAACTATTATTCTAGTTAGCCTATGAGATGTTATTATTTAATTCACAAATGTGCTCTACATCCGTAATTAATTATATCTAGTAAATTACAACAATTATATTTAGTTGTAAATAAAAAGACACACAAAGACACAACGAAATATTTTCAACATAATCTGAACCGGCATATAAAACTGCACAATATTGTACAAAGTGCAATAATTTTACAAAGCTCAGATTACTGCACTTTGTGCAATATTGTGCAGTTTTATATGCTGGTTCAGATTATCTTGAACAATTTTCAAAAGTCCGAGCAGTTTAGAAGTTACCCTAAAAAAACGAAAAATCGCGATTTTCTAAAAACTCCGATATATTCATAATTACCAAAGGTGCGGAAAAAAGTTGAAAATAAAGGTTACTTCTTGGTTCGATCGCGCAAACTTGAGAATTAAGTCAAATCAAAAGTCAAGATGGCTGTTTCCGAGATATTAATAGCAACTTTCTAATTTTAAATGGCCGCCATATTTGATTAATTATAATGTATCTTTGACAAATATTTCCAATATTGTACTCAAACCTAAATCGGGTGATATTTTTTGCACTTGATTTGATTTTTGATAATTCATATTCTTAGTTAATTTCAGTACAAAAAGTCACTAACTTTTTATGGTAAAAATATGACACAATCTGACTTTAGTATAAAAATTCACTGACTTCTAATGCTCAAAAACATGATACAATCCGATTTTTGTATAAAAATGTACTGACTTTGTAAGGTCAAAAAAAAAGAATTTTCAGGAATCTTAAGATTTATTACAAATCTGTACAAATTAAGAACAATATTTAAAAATCATGGAAATTATTCAATGATAAATTAAATTGTAAGTTGTAAAGTGAAAGTACGATGAAATTATCGAAAGGAAAAGCTTAAGGAATCCCAGCAATTCAGATATTAATTATATATTCTTTATTAGTAGTAGTTACAATCTTTATTTACTATCGACCAGAGGTCTTTCTGCTTTTACACTGATAGTTTTTTTATAAATGTAGTATAATGTATCAATATTTATATTAACAATTAAAATAAATTAAAGATATTAAGAAATAGAAGAAAAACGAAAACAAAAAGAACATTCTTTATTATTATCTTTATTATTATTATTAAGCAGGAAATAATAATAAATGAAAAATCACCGGAAATCTCAATAATCATATAAGTGATAATTTAAGGCATTAGTATTCAGTTTTATATGTATAACACTTGAAAATGGTCGAAAGGCCGAAACAATTGTAGAGAAATCAATCAAAATCAGTGAAACTCAACCAAGTGTTTTATTGAACCTTTAACTCAATGATAATGATAAATATTGATCAGTGTCTAAATGTTTTAAGAATTATCAAGAAATTTTGAAAATAAAAAAAATGTATATGATCATCATGTCAACATTTTGGCATTTTCTGATTTTAATGACTCCACATTTATTTTTTAAAAACCCGAAACCTAAATAATTATATAAAAATTCATTCATAAAATCCAGAAATCACGAATATTATTTAGAAATCGTTAGAATTATCGAAAAAGCAAAAAACATAAAGGCAAACATAAAAGAAAAATCTCTCATCATAATCACTGAGAGATGTGTGATAGTCTCGAAAAATTATGAGAAATTATGTAAATTATTCAGAAAGTTCTAAAAAAATCTTAATAGATATTAAAAAATGTCTAGAAATTATTGAATGTGAATAGTGATAAACGTTTGGATGTTTTAAAATTTATCAAGAAATTTCGAAAATAAAAAAATGTGTATAATAGTCATGTAAACCATTTTGCACTTTTTGATATCAGTAATCCCAAATTTATTGAGAAATCTCTCTAAATCTTAAGAGTTATTGAAAAATCTCTAGAAATCACGAAAATGATTGAGAAATCGTAAGAATTATTGAAAAATCTCTCGTCATAATCACTGAGAAATGTGTGATAATCTCGAAAAATTATGAGAAATTATGTAAATTATTCAGAAAGTTCTAAAAATTCTTGATAGATATTAAAAACTGTTTTGAAATTATTGAATGTAAATAGTGATAAAACGTTTGGATGTTTTAAATATATCAAGAAATTTCGAAAATAAAAAATTGTGTATAATAGTCATGTCAACCAATTTTGCATTTTCTGATATCAATAATCCCAAAATTATTGAGAAATCTCTCTAAATCTTAAGAATTATTGAAAAATCTCTAGAAATCACGAAAATGATTGAGAAATCGTAAGAATTATTGAAAAATCTCTCGTCATAATCACTGAGAAATGTGTGATAATCTCGAAAAATTATGAGAAATTATGTAAATTATTCAGAAAGTTCTAAAAAAAACTTGATAGATATTAAAAAATGTTTTAAAATTATTGAATGCAAATAGTGATAAACGTTTGGATGTTTTAAAAATGATCAAGAAATTTCTATAATGAAAAAAATGAATATTATAGTCATGTCAACCAATTTTGCATTTTCTGATATCAATAATCCCAAATTTATTGAGAAATCTCTCTAAATCCTAAGAATTATTGAAACATCTCTAGACATCATGAAAATGATTGAGAAATCGAAAGAATTATTGAAAAATCTCTCGTCATGATCACTGAGAAATGTGTGATAATCTCGAAATATTATGAGAAATTATGTAAATTATTCAGAAAGTTCTAAAAAACCTTGATAGATATTAAAAAATGTTTTAAAATTATTGAATGTAAATAGTGATTAATGTTTGGATGTTTTAAAATTAGCAAGAAATTTCGAAAATAAAAAAATGTAAATGATAGTTATGTGAACCATTTTGCATTTTCTGATATCAGGAATCCCAAAATTATTGAGAAATCTCTCTAAATCTTAAGAATCATTGAAAAATCTCTAGAAATTACGAAAATGATTGAGAAATCGTAAGAATTATTGAAAAATCTCTAGAAATCACGAAAATTATTGAGAAATCGTAAGAATTATTGAAAAATCTCTTGTCATAATCACTGAGAAATGTGTGATAGTCTCGAAAAATTAAGAGAAATTATGTAAATTATTCAGAAAGTTCTAAAAATTCTTGTTAGACATTAAAAAATGTTTTGAAATTATTGAATGTTAATAGTGATAAATGTTTGGATGTTTTAAAATTATCAAGAAATTTCAAAAATAAAAAAAATATATACTAGTCATGTGAACCATTTTGCATTTTCTGGAATCAATATCCCAAAATTATTGAGAAATCTTTCTAAATCTTAAGAATTATTGAAAAATATCTGGAAATCACGAAAATTATTGAAAAATCGTAAGAATTATTGAAAAATCTCGCGTTATAATCACAGGAATGTGTAATACATTGGAAAAATTATAAGAAATTATGTAAATTATTCAGAAAGTTCTAAAAAAACTTGATAGATATTAAAAAATGTCTAAAAATTATTGGATGTAAACAGTGATAAACGTTTGCATGTTTTAAAGATAATCAAGAAATTTCGACAATGAAAAATTGAATATAATAGTCACGTCAACCAATTTTGCATTTTCTGATATCAGTAATCCCAAAATTATTGAGAAATCTTTCTAAATCTTAAGAATTATTGAAAAATATCTGGAAAACACGAAAATGATTGAGAAATCGTAAGAACTATTGAAAAATCTCTCGTCATAATCACTGAGAAACATGTGATGACCTCGAAACATTATGAGAAATTATGTAAATTATTTAAAAAGTTCTAAGAAACCTTGATAGATATTAAAAAATATTTTAAAATTATTGAATGTAAATAGTGATAAACGTTTCGATGTTTTAATATTATCAAGAAATTGCGAAAATAAAAAAATATATATAATAGTCATGTCAACCATTTTGCATTTTCTGATATCAGTAATCCCAAATTTATTAAGAAATCTCTTTAAATCTTAAATATCTCTTTAAATCTCTCCGGAAATCTAGAAAATTATTAAGAAATCGTAAGAATTACTGAAAAATCTGAAAATCTTCATAATCTCTAAGAAATATGTCAAGATCTATGTGACAATTATGAGAAATCGTATAAATTATTTCGAAATTTCTAGACATCTTGATGATGTGAAATGTGAAAAATACCAAAATGTATTATATCATAATGACTTCATCAATTTTGCAGTTTCATTATTATGATCTAGAAATTGTTAAGAAATCCCTGGAAACCTTCAAAATTATTAAGACATCTTGTAAATAAATGAAAAATCTCCAGAAATCGGTATAATCATAGAAAAAATCTTGCAAACCTCAAAAATTATTGAGATATCTGAGTAAATGTAATGAGATATTATTTTATAGTATTGTATTGTAATTAAAATTGGATCTTAAATGAAAATCTCTCAGAATTCTTGATAATTATTGAGATGTTAAAAAATGTGAAATATGACAAATACCAAAATGTATTATGTCATACTGACCTCATCAATTTTGCATTTTCTGTTTTATGACCTAGAAATTGTTAAGAAATCCTTCGAAACCTTGAAAATTACTAAGACATCATGTAAATTAATGAAAAATCTCAAGAAATCTGAATAATCGTAGAAAAAATCGTACAAATCCCAAAAATTATTGAAATATCTGAGTAAATGTAATGAGATATTATTTTATAGTATTGTATTGTAATTAAAATCGGATCTTAAATGAAAATATCTCAGAATTCTTGATAATTATTGGGAAATCGTAAGAATTACTGAAACATCTGAAAATCTTCATAATCTCTAAGAAATATGTCAAGATCTATGTGACAATTATGAGAAATCGTATAAATTATTTAGAAATTTCTAGAAATCTTGATAGATGTTAAAAAATGTGAAAAATACCAAAATGTATTATGTCATAATGACGTCATCAATTTTGCATTTTCTGTTTTAAGACCTAGAAATTGTTAAGAAATCCTTCGAAACCTTGAAAATTACTAAGACATCATGTAAATTAATGAAAAATCTCCAGAAATCTGAATAATCATAGAAAAAATCATGCAAATCTCAAATATTATTGAGAAATCTGAGAAAATGTAATGTGATATTATTTTATAGTATTGTATTGTAATTAAAATTGGATCTTATATAAAAATCTCTCAGAATTCTTGATAATTATTGAGAAATCGTAAGAATTACTGAAACATCTGAAAATCTTCATAATCTCTAAGAAATATGTCAAGATCTATGTGACAATTATGAGAAATCGTATAAATTATTTAGAAGTTTCTAGAAATCTTAATAGATGTTAAAAAATGTGAAATGTGAAAAATACCAAAATGTATTATGTCATAATCTCGTCATCAATGTTGCATTTTCTTTGTTATGACCCAGAAATTGTCAAGAAATCCTACGAAACCTTGAAAATTATTAAGACATCATGTAAATTAATGAAAAATCTCCAGAAATCTCAATAATTATAGAAAAAATGGCGAAAATCTCAAAAATTATTGAGATATCTGAGTAAATGTAATGAGATATTATTTTATAGTATTGTATTGTAATTAAAATTGGATCTTAAATGAAAATCTCTCAGAATTCTTGATAATTATTGAGAAATCGTAAGAATTACCGAAAAATCTGAAAATCTGCATAATCTCTAAGATATATGTCAAGATCATCTATGTGACAATTATGAGAAATTGTATAAATTATCAAGAAATTTCTAGAAATCTTGATAGATGTTAAAATATGTGAAATGTGAAAAATAACAAAATGTATTATGTTATAATGACAGCTTCAATTTTGAATTTTCTTTTTTATGACCTATAAATTGTTAAGAATTCTCTCGATACCTTGAAATCTATTAGGACATCTTGTAAATTAATAAAACATCTCCAGAAATCTCAATAATCATAGAAATAATCATAGAAATAGTCGTGAAAATCTATTTTCTCAAAAATTATTGAGAAATCTGAGAAAATGTAATGCGGTATTATTTAAAACTATTGTGTTGTAATTAAAATTGGAAATTAAATGAAAATATCTCAGAATCCTTGATAATTATTGAGAAATCGTAAGAATTACCGAAAAATCTGAAAATCTGCATAATCTATAAGATATATGTCAAGATCATCTATGTGACAATTATGAGAAATTGAATAAATAATTTAGAAATTTCTCGAAATCTTGATAGATGTTAAAACATGTGAATTATGAAAAATACCTAAATGTATTATGTCATCATGACGTCATCAATTTTGCGTTTTCTTTTTTATGACCTAGAAATTGTCTAGAAATCCCTCGAAACCTTGAAAATTATTAATACATCTTGTAAATTAATGAAAAATCTTAGAATCTCAATCATCATAGAAAAAATCGCGAAAATCTCAAAAATTATTGGGATATCTGAGTAAATGTAATGCGATAATATTTTATTGTACTGTATTGTAATTAAAATTGGAAATTAAATAAAAATCTTTCGGAATTTCTTAATAATTATTGAGAAATCGTAAAAATTACTGAAAAATCTGAAAAACTTCATAATCTCTAAGAAATATATGAAAATCATCTATGTGACAATTATGAGAAATCGTATAAATTATTTAGAAATTTCTATAAATCTTGATAGATGTTAAAAAAATGTGAAAAATACCAAAATGTATTATGTCATAATGACGTCATCAATTTTTTATGACCTAAAAATTGTTAAGAAATCCCTCTAAACCTTGAAAAGTATTAAGACATCTTGTAAATTAATGAGAAAATGTAATGCCATATTTTATAATAGTAATAATAATATTAATAATATTTATTTGCAACGGAAAATTCAGTACACAATTATACAGTGTATAAGTATAATAAGTGTATATAATAATAAGTATAGTAAGTATAATAAGTATAAAATAAAGTTGTTTCTAGAGGGGATACATACGTTTGAAAATAAATAAGTAATTCACTAAAGCATTTTCTATGATGCTAATAATATTGAGTAGGCCCTTAGCATTAAACCTTCATTTAGTAATTTAAGTTGGCATAACATTACTCATTGATCCACTTTGTTCAGATTAATAATAATAATAATAATAATAATAATAATAATAATAATAATTTTATTTGTGTTAGAGTTTGCACTTACACAGGTCAACAATCCAAAATATATATATACAATGGACATTGTAATTCAGATTATAATAATTATAGTAAAATACCATTCAGTATTTTGCATAATAAAAAAATATACGTTGAATGGACATGGAGTCATCGTCGAAGCACACAATACAAAGTGTAATAATAATAATTAATTTTTTGTGAAAAAAAATCAGATATTTAAAAATAGTGTGTAGCAAGAGTCAGAATTTATTTATTTTTATACGTTTTTTAACATATAGTTATCTCTTCAAAATTATTATGTAGAAAGAATAAAAATTTAATTACTTTTGTATAGAAAGAGCGAAAATTGATTTTAATAACACTTTAATACTTTTCCATACTTACTTTAATTGACACAATTTTTATATTTGTCTATTGCTATTGGGATAAAGTAAATTATGATGTCAAAAAGTGTATATTATATAATAATTAAATTGTTTGATTTAAATTTATGAATTTTATATTAGCTAATAGATACTATAATAGATACTATTAGCTATAAGAACTAATAGATGAATGATTACTAATGATGTAACTGCAAATGGTAGAAGGAAATATAATAATATCTACTATATAATAATAATATTATTATATAAAAATAATAATAATAATAAGCCTGTATTGTCTGAGCTATTTTACGGATGTGATTAGTCAAAAGTGGCTACAGCCGAACATAATTACATAATTGCCTAAAGTGTTACAAAAAATTTAAGATAAAGTAGGATCATGTCTGTGCTGAACGTATAAAGTAAAGAATTGTGTTTGCATTATCAACTGGAAGGCTATAGTTTGTAATTCTTTTACATACTGTTATTATAGTAGCCACATTTAACCAGTAATTAAAATTGTAAAATTATTTAAGCACAGCGAATTTGGCCTGGCGAAAAATTAAATCAATTCCAGTATGTTATAAAGTATACATTTTCATCAAGTTCCGTCAGTTAACCGGCGATTGGTTCAATTTATTAACAAATTCATTTCGAGGATTAATTAATTTAACGTTTGAACATTTCGAGATTGCTGCTGTGGAGTGCAAATGAATGGTTTGAACGTGGAATGTTGATTCAATTATAGCCGATAATTTATCTTTTTGTACGGCAGTCTGGATTTCATTTCATGAACATTGCAAATGTATGTATACACTCGTTTCGTTTATAGTTTAGATTTGTACGAAAATAGCAAGATTAGGATTTAATTATTTGAAAACTAATGGAAATAGAAATATTTATTACGTGATGCTATTTCGCTTACACAAGTCATGCATATTAAAAAAAGAAAAATGTAAACAAATATTATGCAATGACGAATTAATGATACAATATTGTAATATTAAATGAACTTTTCACAAAATTTCATAAGAAGCAGATGACTCTTCAAAACGTCTCAAAAATGTTTTACGTGTTGCTATTTCACTTACACAAGTCATACATATTAAAAAAGAAAACTGTCAACAAATATTCTGCAATGACGAATTAATTATACAATATTGTAATATTACATGTACTTTTCACAAAATTTCATAAAAAAGTAGATAACTCTACAAAACGTCTCCAAACATCCAACAATTTAAATGCTTTTCAAAGTATCTGATCAGTACCTCAGACATAGTTTCTCATAAGGCTTCTAGTACTATACGAGCGGTGAGCGGTGGCGAATAATAATATCCAAAAGCAGCGGTGAGCGGCAAAGCGTCAAGTTTTCCCAGCACCCTGCAATCAAATCGTGAACAAAACGTTCGTTTTGACGCTCTGACGCTCACCGCGGCATTTCGTAAAGAAAATTAAACTTTGAGCTGACGATTCTGTACTTTTCATACTGATATGATTGTTTTAAAAATAACATTGGGCCTTTGAATGTGCACAAGACATTTAATTAATTTCGTAAAACGACGTTTTAATGCGAGGCGAATTCCGCAACGTTTTAATTAAAAACGGGAATTCATATTATTCGCCACGATGCGGCATCGATTCCACCTAGCGGGGAAAATTTCGCCGGAAAATGGGAAAATGCGTTGGCTGCGAGAAAAACTAATTTGATGTGTTCCAAAGTCGCGAGATCGCTTCAAAAGCGCGATGCCATTAAGCGAGTTTCATAATTTTCCAAACAATGACGGCGCTTGTTCTAAAAACGTTTTATTACAACATTACTTTCGGATCGCCTGAAAATTTTCTATTTCGAAAAACTTAGTTACAAACTTTGTTGGGAAGTTAAAGAGTGCAGGTTTTATGGAAGTATGTAATTTTGTAAGCTCAGTCTATTTCGTACAAACTTAGTGATTTTTATTCTGCTGAAAAGTAATTATTGGCCTCAGGATTTTGTTATGTTATTATTAATGGTAATAATCAAATTATGTAATAATTTATTTGAATACATTTGAACAAATTAATAATAATTGTAAGGCTGCAAAACCATTAACATGAAACATGGAATTAAAAAAATTAAAGAAAACAAATAAAGAATCGAAGAATTTAATCAATATTTTATAAATTTTGTACTATTTGCTGCAATTAATTTATTCTCATTTTATACTTTTTCGTCAAAGCTTCAATTATTTCTACCTACTTTTTAAATATTCTGTCAAAATTTCATTTATGTTGCAACAGTTTCAATAAGAAAGACTATCAAGTTTTCAATAATTTTAATTAATTTGCCGTCATATTGAACCAAATTTCAATTATACTGCCATAATTTTAATTAAGTACTCTTAAAATTTCCAATTTAATTTTACGATAATTTCATACCTATATCGAGTTAAAGTTTCAATGATTATTCTCAATTTTTCAATTACTTTTAACCATTTCTATCAAATTTTCACGTATTTAAAAATTCATTCTGCTAACATATCAATGATTCGTGCCAAAATTTCAATGATTACTGCAAAATTTTGAATTATTTCTGCATAACATCAAATAATTGTAATTATATTGAATGACTGAAATAAAATTCAATAATTGAAATTCAAATACTCTGCTAAAGCTTTAAAAATTGTTTAAAAAAAAGACTATCAGTGAAGTAATTGAAAATGTGTGTTCATTTGCAACATTTTAAATTACTTCACTGATAATCTTTTGTGTCCTTTCTGCTTAAAATATTTCGGTCTGCTATAAGAACCCTCCAGATTATGTTTCGATTTACTGGGTGTAAGTATAGAGTAGGGGTGCGTTTTCGGTCGCCCTAGGGAAGGTTTTGGAGTCGCCCTCGAGATGATGCCTGATAATTGTGTTTTCGTTTCCGATGGATCCGCTGTACTCAGTAAACGTTGCAAGTGGCTACTTTAACCAAATTGCATTTTTATTACTGCCTAGTTGTAGTGGTGCCTGGAGACATAGACTCAACTAGTATTGCATGAAGCTTTTATTCGTAACTGTTTGCTGCGTTTCTAATATTAAAGTTGTCTTCGAATGTAATATCTGTGCCCACCCCATTGCAAAGTTTAATAATAATAATAATAAAGAATATTTATTAGCAAAAAACGCTACATAATATACAAAATTTCAACTAAATTTGCTAAATCGTTCCTTCGTACAATCATATGACATTTATTTTAAGATTTTAAATTGGCCTTTAAAGTAGAGTTCGTGAATAAATAGAAGTGCAAGGGGTTGTAATACATTAATTCATTTTATTATATACCCAAGCGAGAAGGTTATCTCGTTTTCAGGTTATCTCTGTTTGCACTTGGGACTCAATTTAAGAAAATTCGAATCTTTACACAGATAAATTAATATTAATATTTGTTTCACTTTTATCACTAATATCTTGTCAACTATAGGATTTTAAGCTGTTACTTAAAGTATACTTTAAGCTGTACTCGCCTACCTAAGCGAACCTATCTAAAAGTTAGATAGAAACTTACAAGTAATAGTTAGATTAGAAAAGTTAGATAATTTTTATATTTTTGTGTTGGAATTTTTGTACAATTGTTCATTTTCAATGTAATTACATATTATAGATTTTGCAGTAAAGTATACTTTAAGCTGCACTCGCCTACCTAACCGAACCTATCTAAAAGTTAGATAGAAACTTAGTAGTAATAGTTAGATTAGAAAAGTTAGATAATTTTTGTGTTTGAGTTTTTGTACAATATTTCATTTTCAATGTAATTACATATTATAGATTTTGCAGTATTATAAATACAATTTTTTGAGGCCTGCTGAATACGTGCAGTTCAATTCGAACCAACCTTCATGATCGATATAATATGTTTTGCACCGTAATCTTGAATTTGAGCTCATTTTAGTACAGGACAAAATTAGTTTCATAAAGCATGTTGAGCAAACAATAATAATTTGTGTATGGAGACTTGTAGAAGTACATAATTTAAAGAAAATTAAACAGTTATAACTAATTTCAAATTTTCTTAAAAAGTGTGTATCAAATTTGAAAAATATTTTCTAAGTTTGATGCCATTTAATACTCAAATTTACCAAATATATCAATACTGTTTGTAACAAAGAATTTTGGCAGAATAATGAAAATTGGTTAAATATGACTAAAATGACTTATATTTACATTTTTCATTACTTATAATGAATTTTCGAAAACCTCGCTGTAATAATAATAATTTAGTTGTATGTCCACTCTCAGTGGAGTATGATTATATAATCAATTTTACATACATTAAATTACATTATTGTATGTAATTGTATGATAAGTACATACTTATCTTAAATATACTTATATCATCAGTACTTTTCCCATATCAATACTTGTATGTAATGATTTGAATGAATACTGCATATTGTAAATTGTATTCAATTCGAAATATGTATGATTTGTGCAAAACTTATTATTATAATAATAATTCATAATTCATTTTATTCATGCTCCAAATTACAAACAAGAAGCCTCGCACAAGGCAGTCATAAATACACAAAAATTTCAAAACATACAATACAAAAAAAAAAAACTATAAAAAGTATACGACTATAATATCTCTACAACCATGTAAATGCACTAGTTGTTTGTGTCTTAACACATTAAAATATACAAGCATACACAGCATATTAATGGCACCAATACACATATTGGTATATATTATTATTATTATCTAGATTATCTCAAAAAGACCAAATTACAGAATGTTATGTTATTACCGTAATTATTTTCTGGCTACAACCAAATCTTGCACAGATCTTCGAATCCAAAAAATATGTCTGAAAGATATTTGCTGTGAAAAATTATTAATAATTATAATTATAATTGTCATTAATATTAATATTAATAATTATAAAGTTTCGTTTTTGCACAAGAACTGATAACACGATACAAAATATTAAAAACATGTTATGTAGTTATGTAGATATAGTTATCTGTGTAGTTATAGCAGAATAATTGAAATGTTGACTGAATACTCGAAATGTTGATAGCGATGAATGAATTTTGGTAAATATGATTAAAAATTTGGTAGCAATAATTTAAAACTCGCCAGCCGTTATTGAAATTTTAACAAAATAATTGATATTTAGGGTAAATTATTTCAAATTTTGCAAGAATAAATGAAAAATTGACTGTTATCATTGAATGTTTGAGAGTATTCAGTAATATGTTGATGGATTAATTGTATTAATTCAAGATTGGCCAGCTATCATTGAAATTTTAATAGAATAATTAAAATTTTGGTTAATTTATTTATTAATTTTCGATAGTAGACAGTAATATGTTGATAGAATAATTGAAAAATTCAAAAATTTGCCAGCTATCATTGAAATTTTAACAAAACAATTAAAATTTTGGTTAAATTATTTGAAATTATGCAAAATTAATGAATATTTTAACTTTATCACTGAAATTTTGAGAGTAATCAGTAATATGTTGACAGAACAATTAGAATGATCAAAAATTCGACCAGCTTTCATTGAAATTTTAACAAAATAACTGCAATTTTGGTTAAATTATTTGAAATTATGCAAAAGTAATTGAAAATTTGACTGTTATCATAGAAATTTTGAGAATAATCGGTAATATGTTACTAGAATAATTAAAATAATCGAAAATTTGCCAGCTATCATTGAAGTTTTGACAAAACAATTTAAATTTTGCTTAAATTATTCGAAATTTTGCAAAATTAATGAACATTCTACTTTATCATTGAAATTTTGAGAATAATCAGTAATATGTTGACAGAACAATTGAAATTATCAAAAATGCGACCTGCTATCATTGAAATTTTAATAAAATAACTGCAATTTTGGTTAAATTATTTAAAATTATGTAAAAATAATTGAAAATTTTATTGTTATCTTTTAAAATTTTGAGAGTAATCAGTAATATGTTGACAGAATAATTGAAGTAATCGAAAATTCGCCAGTTTTCATTGAAATTTTAACAAAACAGTTAAATTATTTGAAATTATGCAAAACATATTCAAAATTTGACTGTTATCATTGAAATGTTTAGGGTAATCAGTTATATGTTGACATAATCATTGAAATAATCGAATATTCGCCAGAAATCATTGAAATTTTAACAAAATCATTAAAATTTTTCTTAAATGAGTTGAAATTGTGCAAAAATAATTAAATATTTGACTGTTGTCATTGAAATTTTAAGAGTAATCAGTAATATGTTGACAGAATCATTGAAGTAATCGAATATTCGTCAGCAATCATTGAAATTTTAACAAAACAACTGCAATTTTGGTTAAATTATTTGAAATTATGCAAATATAATTGAAAACTTGACTGTTATCATTGAAATTTTGAGAGTAATCAGTAATATGTTGACAGAATAATTGAAATAATCAAAAATTCGCCAGCTATCATTGAAATTTTAACAAAATAACTGCTATTTTGGTTAAATTATTTGAAATTATGCAAAAATAATTGAAAATTTTACTGTTATCATAGAAATTTTGAGAGTAATCACTCATATGTTGACAGAATAATTGAAATAATCGAAAGTTCGCCTGCTATTATTGAAATTACATCAAAATAATTAAAAATTTGACTGTTATCATTGAAATTAATTTTGAGTGTAATCAATAATATGTTGACAGATTAATTGAAATAATTAAAAATTCGGCAGCGATCATTGAAATTATAACAAAATAACTGCAATTTTGGTTAAATTATTTGAAATAATGCAAAACTAATTGAAAATTTTACGGTTGTCATTGAAATTTTGAGAGTAATCAGTAATATATTCACAGAATAATTGAAATAATCGAAAATTTGCCAGCTATAATTGAAATTTAACAAAACAATTAAAATTTTGGTTAAATTTTTTGAAATTATGAAAAATTAATGAATATTTTAACTTTATCATTAAAATTTTGAGAGTAATCAGTAATATGTTGACAGAATCATTGAAGTAATCGAATATTCGCCAACAATCATTGAAATTTTAACAAAATAATTGATATTTTGGTTAAATTATTTAAAATTATGCAAATCTAATTGAAAATTTTACTGTTATCATTGAATATTTGAGTGTAATCAATAATATGTTGATAGAATAATTGAAAAAATCGAAAATTCGCCTGCTATCATTGAAATTTTAACAAAATAATTAAAAATTTGACTGTTATCAATAAAAATTTTGATTGTAATCAGTAATATGTTGACAGTATAATTGAAATATTCAAAAATTCACCAGCTATCATTGAAATTTTAACAAAATAATTGAAATTTTGATTAAATACTTTGAAATTGTGCAAAAATAATTGAAAATTTTACTGTTATCATTTAAATTTTGAGAGTAATCAGTAATATGTTGACAGAATAATTGAAATAAGCTAAAACTCGCCAGCTATCATTGAAATTTTAACAAAATAATTGATATTTTATTTAATTTGTTTGAAATTATGCAAAAATATTTGAATATTTTACTGTTATCATTAAAATTTTGAGAGTAATCAGTAATATGTTGACCGAATATTTGAGAGAATAATTGAAATTGTCGAAAATTTACCTGCTATTATTGAAATTTTAACAAAATAATTGAAAATTTGATTAAATAATTTGAAATTGTGCAAAAATAATTGAAAATTTGACTGTTATCATTGAAATTTTGATAGCAATCAGTAATATGTTGACAGAATAATTAAGATTTTGAGGAAATAACAAAAAAATTAACAGTTATCATTGAAATTTTGTGAGTAATCAGTAATATGGCGAGAGAATAATTTGGTAAATATAACTGCAATTTTGACAATAATTGATTAAAATTATGCCACTTGACCTAATGATATGGTAAGTCAAATTCGGCATAAGACAATTTAATAAAAAAAAAAAAATTAAGATATTAGAAACAAAATCTATTTTATGATCGGCTCTGGCAAGATCAAAAAATAGATTTTGTTTCTAAAATCTTAATTTAATTTTTTTATTGGTTTGCCTTGTGCCGATATTGACTTATCTTATACCTCAGATGCACACAGACATTTTTCAAAAATTTTCTTAATGGACTCGGATCACCTCAATATGGATATGTAATGTTTTATTATACTCTATAGCACCACTTTTGGGTTCCCAAAATTTGATGTTTTAATATGAAATTGGTTAATCCCTTTATTATATTTTTAAAATATATACTTATAAGAAGTTCATTAACTAAATAAATATAATTGAGTCTCATATATTAGCAATAATTGGAATAATAATATAATCTTTATTTAAATGTTCAGTTATGCATAATAACTTTAAGTAAATTAAATAAAACAACTTTGTTATTTACAGGTACACTTTTATTTTTGAAAAATATTTTGTGACTGCAGTTTTGACTAAGTTTAGTCATTATCAAACTAAGTATCAAACTAAGGAAATAACAAAATTGTTATATTTAATTTACTTATTTACAATGTTCCACAAAGTAACTGCTACCAGTATACAATATTTATAATAACTTTGTGTATACTTAGCTCTTAGATCAGGGTCAAAATGTTAGGTTCCTTAGGTAGAAGTTCTTGGAAGTAATTTAGAATATTTGTGGTTCAAATTGAGTTTAATAAACGTAAATTTTAGAACTTGATAACAAACAAAAAAACTTCAAGCGATATAAATGGGAACTGTGTGTTTTTTGGGGGCTATTTATAGACTTTACCCCGATCATCCATTGTTATTTTATGTCTGTTTTTATGATTAATATGGAATAGGTTGTCAATAAAATAGAAAATTTATACTTTTTACATCATACTTGAAAATATGCAAGTAAAATGGTTTCCGAAATATCTTGTACTTTATTGTCATTGCACCGTTTTTCGATGAAGATAAGCTGGGATATAATGTTATATAACAAGAGTGTAGCAGCATGAAATATAAATAAAAAAGCTGCACCCAAATAAAAATCATATTGGGAAACATCACAGGGGGAGATTATTCCGATACAAATCGAGTTAGCAGTCCCCGAAATAATAAGCTTCCTGCTCAGTGGACCACGTGATTGGGATTATGAGGCCCCTTGACATTCGATACAAGATGGAAACTTCTTCCTCCAACTTTCCAACAAAAGGGGTGGCATTATTGGCCATCGCAGAAGACACGGTTTATTTCATCGCGGGACTTAATTAGCTACGGAGGACGTCTACATCCCATCCTAGTCCATTAATTCGACGTGTCCAATCTTTGATGTCGCACACCAGATGGCCAGACGTTTCCACGAAAACAAACGCGAAATTAACTATAAAACGCGATGCTGCAACGACGTCGTAAAGAAACGCTCTCATAGCCGCATGCCTTTGCATCAACATTTCCATAATTAAATATGTATAATTTATTTTTATTGTAGGTACGAGAAGTTACGTGGAATATTTCGTTCTTGGTTTTAAAATTTTGTTTACACCTCTTTCTGGGTATGGGCCAACGGGAATTTCTTTGAGCTTAGCATGCTAAAAATAATCGGTGATTTTGACATGTTAATGCAGGCAGGCGTAATATACTGACATCTTAATAATTAATATTTACTGATTCCAGGACTTTCGTTAATTTTATGGCCGCGCTTAGTTCGCACCTGCTTTAATAATCTCACGTATTTATGTGTAAATCATGAAAGCAAATTGGCTCACAAAGTTCGGTTACAGTACTGGGAATTTAATGGTTTTATTCGATAGATTAAATTATTGAAACATCACAATAAATTATCCGCCATAAAATATAATTGGGCATATTTCAGATGGCAAGTGTAACAGCATGGCAGCGTATCAATGGGTTGAATTAGGTAAAACAAAATAATGAATTACCATGCAACATAAATGTGGAATTATTATTATTTGTAGTTGAGTAACTAATAATAATAACAATCGCTACTACTCCTCCACCTATGGCTTAGGTAATTGGTTACTGTCATTAGTTAGCAGATTTACTTAACTAGTTAAGTAATAAGCATGAAATATATCTGTGAAATGGATTTTAAGAAAACCTCCTTCAGCGCTTTTGAGCTAAAGAGTTTTTTTAAGTTGATGGGTTTAGTTTAATTTAAGTCTCTGTTGTTAATTATTAAGGTACTATAAGTAATTCGTATATAACTTATATTCGTATATAACTATAATGTAAAAAAAGTTATAATAATTATTATAAAGAAAGAAATAGAAAATTTCTTCTGCATTTTCCAATAGTATTAAGTCCATGCAATTATAACTTTGATACGGTACTAAAAATGTGCTAAAATATTGTTAATAAAAACTTAAAGAAAATTTAAACCCTTTCCCTCAAATAAACAATAAAATGAATAAACGTTAATTTGCGGAAAACAGTTTAAATTTTCTTTAAATTACGTACTTCCACAAGTCTCTAAATTTAATATTCATCTATTATAGAAATTCAAATATGATTCTCATATTTGAGTCTTAAGTGCCAAAGAACTCCAATATTTCTTAAATTCGATCGTGAATTGCTACTAAATTTCACATTTATTTTACAAAATTGCGTTCCATCTGCTGTCTCTAAATTTAATACTCATCTGTTATACAAATTCAAATATGATTGTCATATTTGAGTCTCAAGTGCCAAAGAAATTCAATATTATATCTTAAATTCGATCTTGAATTGCTAAACAATAAAATGAATGAACCTTCATATGTGGAAAACAGTTTAAATTTTCTTTAAATTACGTACTTCCATAAGTCTCTCAATTTAATATTCATCTATTTTATAAATTCATATATCACATTTGAGACTCACATTTGAGCCTCAAGTGCCAAAGAAATTCAATATTATTTCTTAAATTCGATCTTGAATTGCTAAACAATGAAATGAATAAACCTCCATCTGTGGACAACAGTTTGAATTTTCTTTAAATTACCTACTTCCATAAGTCTCTAAATTTAATATTCATCTATTTTATAAATTCATATATCACATTTGAGACTCACATTTGAGTCTCAAGTGCCAAAGAAATTCAATATTATTTCTTAAATTCGATCTTGAATTGCAACAATAAAATGAAGAAACTTTCAATTGTGGAAAACTGTTTAAATTTTCTTTAAATTACGTTCTTCCATAACTCTCTAAATTTAATATTGATCTATTATAGAAATTCAAATATGATTCTCATTTTTGACTCTGGAGTGCCAAAATAAAAATCAATATTATATCTTAAATTCGATCTTGAATTGCTAAACAATAAAATGAATGAACCTTCATTTGTGGAAAACTGTTTAAATTTTCTTTAAATTACGTACTTCCATAAGTCTCTAAAATTAATATTGATCTATTATAGAAATTCAAATATGATTCTCATATTTGAGTCTCAAGTGCGAAAGAAATTCAATAATATTTCTTAAATTCGATCGTGAATTTGTACTTAATTTCACATTTATTTCACAAATTTGCGTTCCATCTGGTGTCAAATTTGTAACTATTTCTCAATTTTGTTATTTATTCATTTATTTTAACTGTCATATACAGGGTGAGTAGAAAGTAAGGAACCACCTCTTCTGAGCTTTTATTATTATTTTTAGAATAAAAAAAAATTCAGTGTTCAATGTTTTTTGTGACTCTCACTTTTTGAAACTGACGTCATCGATAGTTTTTTTTAAATGTAACCTATTGTTTTCTATAAACTAATTTGATAGCATTTGTTTTTCTCTTCACAAATATCTAAAAATGCCAGAGGTTGCGTAAGAAAAATATCTGAGAAAATCGAGTTTAATGCCTAATAACAAAAATGTGAAAATTAAAGACTGCTTTGGAAAACAAATTTTATTATCTTTATTATATTTAGAAAAATTAATTATTCTTTCAATCTATTAATGCTTACTGTCAAATATTTGATGACAGCTGTAAAATTTTCAATTATTTCTGCATAATATCAAATAATCTTCTGTTAGTACTGTCAGTAATCTTATTCTGTTAAAATTTCAATAATAACTGGTAAGTTTTGGATTATTACTCCAAAATTTGTAGTCATACTTAACAAAATAGTCATTACTCAACATAAAATCGTTAATTGCTGTCAAAATTTTATTTATATTTACCAAAATTGCAATTATTCTGTCAAAATATTAATGATTACTGTCAACATTTCAGTTATTCCTCGAAAAGTTTAATTATTCCATCAATTTATTAATGTTTACTGGTAAATTTTCGATGATAATTATAAAATTTTCAATTATTTCTGAATAATATTAAATAATCTTTTGTTAGTACTGTCAGTAATCTTATTCTGTTAAATTTTCAATAATAGCTGATAAGTTTTGGACTATTACTCCAAAATTTGTAGTCATACTTAACAAAATTGTCATTATTCTACATAATTTCATTAATTGCTGTTAAGATTTCAATTATATTTACTAAAATTTCAATTATTCTGTCGAAATAATAATGATTTCTATCATAATTTCAATTATTTCTGCATTTTGTCAAATAATTCTTACAAAATATCAATTATTCTATCAAACTATTAATGATTACAGTATATATTTTCATTATTTCTGCGTAATGTAAAATAATTTTTACAAAATTTCTACTATTCTGTTAAAATTTCAGTTATTCTGTTAAGATTTCAATTATTCTGTCAATATATTAATGATCACTGTCAGAATTTTTATTATTTCTGCATAATGTCAAATTATTTCAACAATATTTCAATTATTCTGTTAAAATTCAATGATAGTAGGTAAATTTTCGATTATTTCCACCAAATTTTTAGTCATATTTACCAAACATCAATAATTGCTGTCAACATTTCTAATATTCAATCAAAATTTCAATTATGTATTGTGCTATCAATACAAAGATTTCAATAATTCTTGAATTTTTTCATTAGTTACTGTCAAATTTTCAGATATGCATTGTGTTAATGCTTACTGCCAAATTTTCTATGAATACTATGAAATTTTTAATTATATCTGCAAAATATAAAATAATGTTGTCAAATTGTCACTTATTCTGTCAACATATTAATGATTACTGTCACAATTTCAATTATTTCTGCACAATATTAACTAATTTTGAACAATATTGCAATTATTCTGTCAATATATCTAATTATCGAACCAAAAATTTCAATAATTCTAGCAAAATTCTGGCAAAAGTTATTCCGCGAAAATTTTAATTATCCTTTCCATTTCTTATTGTTTCGTGCCAAATTTTTGATGAAAACTATAAAAAAATCAATTGTTTCTGCATAATATAAAATGATCTTAACAAAATTTCAATTATTTTGTGAAAATTCGATGAAAGTTGGCAAATTTCGATCTTTGCAACCAAATTTTTAGTCACATTTAGCAAACATCATTAATTGCTGTCAACATTTCTAATATTCAATCAAAATTTCAATCATGTGTTATGCTATCTATACAAAGATTCTGGAAATTTTTCATTAGTTACTGTAAAATTTTCAGTAATTCATTCTGTTAATGCTTACTGCCAAATTTTCTGTGATAACTATGAAATTTTCAATTGTTTCTGCAAAATATCAAATAATTTTTGCAAATTTTCACTCATTCTGTCAACATATTAATGACTACTGTCAAAATTTCAACTATTTCTGCACACTATTAATTCATTTTGAACAATATTGCAATTATTCTGTCAATATATCAAATTATCAATACATAAACTTGAATAATTCTGGCAAAATTTCATTAAATACTGCAAAAATTTCAGCTATTCAGCGAAATTTTTAATAATCTTTTCAATTTCTTATTGTTTCGTACCAAATTTTCGATGATAACTATAAACAATTTCAATTATTTCTCCATAATACCAAATAATCTTAACACAATTTCAATTATATTGATAAAATTTCCATGATAGTTGGCAAATTTTCGATATTTGCTACCAAATTTTTAGTCATATTTACCAGAGATCATTGATTGCTGTCATTATTTCTAATATCCAATCAAAATTTCAATCATGTATTATGCAATACAAAGATTCTGGAATTTTTTTATTAGTTACTGTCAAATTTTCACTCATTCATTATATTAATGCTTACTGCCAAATTTTCTATGATAACTATGATAGTTTCAATTGTTTCTGCAAAATATCAAATAATTTTAGAAAAGTGTCACTTATTCTGTCAACATATTAATGATTCCTGTCAAAATTTCAACTATTTCAGTACAATATTAACTCATTTTGAACAATATTGCAATTATTCGGTCAATACATCAAACTATCAATAAAAAAAATTCAATAATGTTGGAAAGATTTCATTAATTACTGTCAAAATTTCAATTATTCCGCGATAATTTTGATTATCCATTGAATTTACTATTGCTTCTTGATACATTTTCGATGGTAACTATAAAAAATTTCAATCATTTCTGCATAATATCAACTAATCTTAACAAAATTTCAATTATTCTGTTAAAATTTAATGAGAGTTGGCAAATTTTCGACTTTTGCTACCAAATTTTTAGTCACAAATTCCAAAGATCATTAATTGTTGTCAACATTTTTAATATTCAATCAAAATTTCAATCATGTATTCTGCTACCAATACAAAGATTTCAATAATTCTGGAAATTTTTCATTGGTCATCTTTGCTTTTGCATTGTTATTTTTATTGTTTTGTTGTGTTATTTGTTGTCATGTATATATTTACCTTTTGTATGTTATTTGGCTTTTCTGCTAATAAATATTCTTTATTATTATTATTAGTTACTGTCAAAATTTCAGTTATTCATTATATTAATGGTTACTGCCAAATTTTCGATGATTACTATGTAATTTTCAATTATTTGTGCAAAATATCAAATTATTTTAACAAAAATTTACATACCTACGCTGTCAACATATTAATGATTAGTCTCAAAATTCAATTATTGTTGCATTATATTAACTCATTTTCAATGTTTGTATTAAATGATTGTTCAATATAAAACGTACGTAGTTACAATAATTTTTAATACAAGTGTAATAATAATTAGTAGTAATTAACATTTTAATTTCTGTGTGCTCCGCAGTAGCCACGATTTAATTGTCGATTTTTTTATAATGCCAGTGGCACGTACAACGAGGGTTTTTTTAATAACAGCAGATTACCTTAATGCCACCGTGGAAAGGACTTTTTAAATTGTTTTCGTAATTAAAACCGACCCTTTAATATTTAGGTGCCGCACAGGAATCAGGGAAATAAGCGATTATTAAAGCACACAGAAACGTTACCAATCCAACCCCTCTGTTACTCAACTATCAGGCGACTTCACAAGAGGTCCTGTGCATTCATTTCGAAACCACTTCCGCCCGGTAATGTCTTTAATTATGTATGTCAATCTAAATACATGCATAATGTATCGCTTATAATAGAGCCATTATTATTGTACACACAATAACTTAATTCACCCATGGTCTGTTTCACAAATTGATCGATTTCATTGTAATCGCGTTATAATTTACTGTAGCCCTTACGCTCCATATTGCTCGCAATTACATACCCCATGATTATATGTTAAATTTTAAACTTAAGCTCTAATTATGGGTAATAATGGGGCTTTGTGTGTGGAATACTTTGCAGCCGAATGGGCAATTGTTTACAGCGAACACACGTATAAATGCAGATTGCATTTGCATTCAATATTATCTATTTATTTCAGGGTTTGCATTGTAAATAGGCTTCGATAAATATGCACGCGTTTGAGTTTGAAGAGAAAACAATGGATGTTTCACAATTGCTCTCGTTTTACATAAATATTAGGCCGATTATTAAAAAATATACTGATATACACACCTATAATGCGATCATTACTATGGTGTACAGGTACAACGCTGTTTTATTAATGATACGAATAGTGTGTAAAAACTTATATATTTTTTTTAATTGTAGTTTCATCCTTTATTCCAGCTGAATATATTATGTTATGTTTCTTTTTTCGTACTTCCTGGCAAAGTAATAAGTTCTTATAGTTTTTTTTTAAGTAGTCATTCCATGTTTCACACTACTAATTGAACTTTGATACAATAATTGAAATTGTGATAAAAATTTGACAATAATTACTACAATTTTGACGGTAATAAATGAAAGTTTGATTCACAGAGATTTACTCAGTTTCAAAATTGGTAAAAACAATAGAAAATTGCACTTGGCCAGAATAATTAGTGAAATTATGACGGAATAATTGAAATTTTGCCACAAATAATTGAAAATTTAACAGCAGTCATTCAAAGTTTGGCAGTAATAATTGAACTTAAATCCAATTATTGAAATTTTATTATAATTTTTAAACAAACACTAATATTTGAAATGTTGGCACTAAGAATTAAAAAATTTACAGAAATGATTGTACACCTGACAGTAATTATTAAAATTTTGACACGGTTTGGTGTTTTAACAAAGTTGACTTTAATTTTGATTTTGAAAATTTATCAGTAGTCATTCAAAGTTTGGCAGTAATAATTGAACTTTAATCCAATTATTGAAATTTTTATACAAATTTAAAAAAACAACACTGAAATTTGAAATGTTGGCACTAAGAATTAAAAAATTTACAGAAATGATTGTACACCTGACAGTAATTATTAAAATTTGGACACAGTTGTGTATTTTAACAAAGTTTACAGTAATTTTGTTGTTGAAAATTACTGATATTTTGAAAATATCACTAAACATGGAAATTTCGACATTAATCATTACAATTTTGACAGAACCATCAAAAATTTTACAGAAATGACAGAAAATTTGTCATTAATCAATCAAAATTGTACAATTACTTCCATTTTTTCAGAAGAATAGTTTATCAGCAATGAAAATTTGAAAGAAAACATAAAAAGTTAAAGTAAATAAATAACAAATGTATGCAAATCACTCCATTTTTTGCTGGAATCATTGTAATGTTGAGAGATTTAAATTTTGAAACGAAATTTCGAAAGTTGAATGATGTAAATAGTACTTTTACTGAATAATTGAATTTTCGTCGAGCATAATTGAATGTTTTATATTAATCATAGCAAGTTGGACAGTAATACTTCAAGTTCGGTAGAATGATAGAAATTGTAATGCAAAAATTAACAAACTTGTCATTGATAATTAATACTTTGGCATTAATAATTGAAATTTCGATAGAACCAACAAAATGTTTACAGAAATAACAGAAAATTTGTCATTAATCAAAGAAAATTGTACAATTGCTTCCATTTGTTTTCAGTAAAGTTTGTCATTAATGAAAATTTGAAAGAAAAAAGGATAAGTTACAGGAAATAAATTTAAAAAAATGTATGCAAATAGTTGCAATTTTGGCTAGAATGTTTGAAATTTTTACAGAATTAAGTTTCGAAATGAAATATCGAAACTTGAATGATGTAAATGAAACTTTTACAAAATAATTGAATTTTTGTCGGGCATAATTGAAAATTTTGTAGCAATCATTGCAAGTTGGACAAGTAATAATACAAGTTCGATAGAATAATTGAAATTTTAATGTAAAGATTAACAAACTTGTTACTGATAATTAAAACTTTGACAGTAATAAATGAAATTTTAACAGAACCCACAAAATCTTTACAGAAATGACACAAAATTTGTCATTAATCAATGAAAATTGTACAATAGCTTTCATTTTTTCACAGTAATACTTTATCAGTAATAAAAATTTGAATGAAAAAATGATAAGTTAGAGGAAATATAAAAGAAAATGTATAGAAATAGTTGCAATTTTGGCTCGAGTCTTTGAAATTTTGACAGAATTAAGTTTAAAAACAAAATATCGAAAGTTGAATGATGTAAATGAAACTTTTACAAAATAATTGAATTTTTGTGGAGCGTAATTGCATATTTTATATTAATCGTGGCAAGTTGGAGAGTAATACTTTAAGTTCGATAGAATGATAGAAACTTTATTGTAAAGATTAACAAACTTGTCACCGATAATTAATACTTTGGCATTAATAATTGAAATTTCGATAGAACCAACAAAAATTTTACAGAAATAACAGAAAATTTGTCATTAGTCAATGAAAATTGTACAATTGCTTCTATTTTTTCACAATAACAGTTTATTAGTAATGAAAATTTGAAATAAAGCATGTAGAGTTAAAGTAAATAAATAAAAAAATGTATGCAAATAATTGCATTTTTTACTGGGATCATTGAAATGTTGACAGAATTAAATTTTGAAACGAAATATCGAAAGTTGAATGAAGTAAATGAAACTTTTACAAAATAATTGAATTTCTGGGGAACAATTGAAATATTTTAATATATGAATATTTCTAGTGTTTGTTGAAATTTCAATTATTCTGCTAGAACGTCAATGACAACTTTGAAGTTTTTTCAATAATTTTATCAAATTGTCATATTTAACAAAATTTTAATTATTCTCTCAAAATATTGTTACATTTAGTCAAAATTACTGTTTTGATATCAACACTTGACAGTTCCATACAAATTTTGATTATTCTGCCGAGCTATTATTGATTACTTTCAAGTTTTCAGTGATACCTATAAAATTTTGAACTATTTCTGCATAATATCAAATAATTTTATCAAAATTTTAGCTATTGTGTTAAAATTTCAATGACATCTGATGAATTTTCGATTATTGCTCCCAAATGTTTAGTCAGATTTTATTAAATGATTACAATTTAATTTGAATTTGTAATGTATACTAAAATAGAGATTTCCGTTAATTAATTAAATAAATAAATAAATCAATTATTCCAAAATCAACCAATAATCATTGATTGCTGTAAAAATTTCAGTTTTATTTACAAAATTTACATTATTCCATGAAAGTTTCCATGATTACTCTTAATTAAATATTTATGAAGTAATTTTTCAATAACCGTTAATCATATTTAGTTTTCTGCACAGATTTCAATTATTCTGCTAGAATTTTGTTGTTAACTATCAGATTTTCAATATATTTTTTATTACACTGTTAACTGTTGGTCTTATTTAAAAAATAAAACAGTTATTCTGTGAAAGTTTCTTTAATTACTGTCACAATTTCGGTAAAATTGGTATAAACAATAAAAAATTGCATTTGGCAAGAATAATTAGTGAAATTATGACGGAATAATTGAAATTTTGTAACGAATAATTAAAAATTTAACAGTAGTCATTCAAAGTTTGGTAGTAATAATTTAACTTTAACCCAATTATTGTGAAATTTTAATATAAATTTAAAAAAACACTAATATTTCAAATGTTGGCACAAAGAATTAAAAAAAATACAGGAATTATTCTACACCTGATAGTAATTATTAAAATTAGGACACAGTTTTGTATTTTAACAAAGTTGACTGTAATTTTGATGTTCAAAATTACTGATATTTTGAAAATATCAGTAAACATGGAAATTCGACATTAATAATTGAAATTTTGACGGAACCAAGAAAATGTTTACAGAAATAACAGAAAATTTGTCATTAATCAAAAAAAATGTACAATTGCTTCCATTTTTCACAATAAAAGTTTATCAGTAATGAAAATTTAAAAGAAAACATGAAAAGTTAAAGTAAATAAATAACAAATGTATGCAAATAATTGCAATTTTTACTGGAATCATTGATATGCATTCAATCATTTTGACAGAATTAAATTTTGAAACGAAATATCGAAAGTTGAATCATGTAAATGAAAGTTTTACAAAATAATTGAATTTCTGGCGGGCAACTGAAATATTTTAATATATCAATACTTCTAGTGTTTGTGGAAATTTTAATTATTCTGCTAGAACATCAATGACAAAGTTTGTTCAATAATTTTATCAAAATATTGTTATATTTTGTCGAAATTACAGTTTTTTTCATAATTTTGTTGATTATTCTGCCGAGCTATTTTTGATTATTTTCAAGTTTTCAGTGATAACTATAAAATTTTAAACTATTTCTGCATAATATCAAATAATTTTATCAAAATTTAAATTATTGTGTTAAAATTTCAATGACACCTGATGAATTTTCGATTATTGCTCCCTAATTTTTAGTCAGATTTTATTAAATGATTACAATTTTATTTGAATTTGTAATGTATACTAAGATAGAGATTTCTGTTAATTAATTAAATAAATAAATAAATCAATTATTCCAAAATCTACCAATAATCATTGATTGCTGTAAAAATTTCAGTTTTATTTACAAAATTTACATTTACCTTTACTTACTTACTTACTTACTTACTTACTTACTTACTTACTTACTTACTTACTTTATCAGTAAAGAAAACATGAAAAGTTAAAGTAAATAAATAAAAATTATGCAAATAATTGCAATTTCTACTGGAATTATTGAAATGGAATTTATTGAAAGTTCGATAGAATAATTGAAATTTTGATGTAACGATTAACAAACTTGTCACTGATAATTAAAACTTTGATATTATTAAATGAAATTTTAACTGAACCAACATAATGTTTACAGAAATAACAGAAAATTTGTTATTAATCAAAGAAAATTGTACAATTGCTTCCATTTTTTCACAGTAAAGTTTATCATTAATAAAAATTATAAAGACAGACTGATAAGTTAAAGGAAATAAATAAAAAAAATGTATGCAAATAGTTGCAATTTTGGCTAGAACGTTTGAAATTTTGACAGAATTAAGTTTCGAAATGAAATATCGAAAGTTGAATGATGTAAATGAAATTTTTAAAGAATAATTGAATTTTTGTCGGACATAATTAAAAAAATTGTAGCAATAATGGCAAATTGGACAAGTAATAATTCAAATTCGATAGAATAATTGAAATTTTAATGTAAAGATTGCCAAACTTGTCACTGATAATTAAAACTTTGACATTAAAAAATGAAATTCTAACAGAACCAACAAAAAATTTACAGATATAAAATAAAAGAAAATTCGTCTTTAATCAATGAAAATTGTACAATTGCTTTAATTTTTTAACAGCAATACTTTATCAGTAATGAAAATTTGTAAGAAAAAGTGATAAGTTAAAGGAAATAAATAAAAAATGTATGCAAATTATTGCAATTTTTGCTGGAATCTTTGAAATTTTAAAACAGAATATCGAAAGTTTAATGATGCAAATGAAATTTTTACAGAATAATTGAATTTTTGTCGGGCATAATTGAAAATTTTATAGTAATCATGACAAGTTGGACAGTAATAATGATTCAAGTTCGATAGAATGATAGAAATTTTAATGTAAAGATTGACAAACTTGTCACTGATAATTAAAACATTGACATTAATAAATAAAATTCTAACAGAACCAACAAATTTTTTACAGAAATAACAGAAATGTTGTCATTAATCAATGAAAATTGTACAATTGCTTAAATTTTTTCACTATAGTAGTTTATCGGTAATGAAATTTTGAAAGAAAAATTGAAAAGTTGAAAGAAATAAATAAAAAAATGTATGCAAATAGTTGCAATTTTGGCTCGAATCTTTGAAATTTTGACAGAATTAAGTTTTGAAAAGAAATATCGAAAGTTGAATGATGCAAATGAAATTTTTACAGAATAATTGAATTTTTGTTGGGCATAATTGAACATTTTGTAGCAATCATGGCAAGTTGGACAGTAAAAATTCAAGTTCGATAGAATGATTGAAATTTTAATGTAAGGATTAACAAACTTGTTACTGATAATTAAAACTTTGACAGTAATAAATGAAATTTTAACAGAACCCACAAAATCTTTACAGAAATGACACAAAATTTGTCATTAATCAATGAAAATTGTACAATAGCTTTCATTTTTTCACAGTAATACTTTATCAGTAATAAAAATTTGAATGAAAAAATGATAAGTTAGAGGAAATATAAAAGAAAATGTATAGAAATAGTTGCAATTTTGGCTCGAGTCTTTGAAATTTTGACAGAATTAAGTTTAAAAACAAAATATCGAAAGTTGAATGATGTAAATGAAACTTTTACAAAATAATTGAATTTTTGTGGATCGTAATTGCATATTTTATATTAATCGTGGCAAGTTGGAGAGTAATACTTTAAGTTCGATAGAATGATAGAAACTTTATTGTAAAGATTAACAAACTTGTCACCGATAATTAATACTTTGGGATTAATAATTGAAATTTCGATAGAACCAACAAAAATTTTACAGAAATAACAGAAAATTTGTCATTAGTCAATGAAAATTGTACAATTGCTTCTATTTTTTCACAATAACAGTTTATTAGTAATGAAAATTTGAAATAAAGCATGTAGAGTTAAAGTAAATAAATAAAAAAATGTATGCAAATAATTGCATTTTTTACTGGGATCATTGAAATGTTGACAGAATTAAATTTTGAAACGAAATATCGAAAGTTGAATGATGTAAATGAAACTTTTACAAAATAATTGAATTTCTGGGGAACAATTGAACACGGAAATTTCAACATTAATAATTGAAATTTTGACAGAACCATAAAAAAATTTACTGGAATAACAGAAAATTGGTCATTAATCAATGAAAATTGTACAATTGCTTCCATTTTTTCACAATAATACTTTATCAGTAATGAAAATTTGAAAGAAAATGATAAGTTAAAGGAAATAAATAAAAAATGTTTGCAAATAGTTGCAATTTTGGCTCGAATCTTTGAAATTTTGACAGAATTAAGTTTTAAACTAAAGATCGAAAGTTGAATGATGTAATTGAAATTTTTACAGAATAATTGAATTTTTGTCGGGATTCATTAATTTTTTTTTAGCAATCATGGCAAGTTGGACAAGTAATTATTCAAGTTGGATAGAATAATTGAAATTTTAATGAAAAGATTAACAAACTTGTCGGTGATAATTAATACTTTGGCATTAATAATTGAAATTTCGTTAGAACCAACAAAATTTTTATTGAAATAATAGAACATGTGTCATTAATCAATGAAAATTGTACATTTGCTTCAATTTTTTCACAATAATAGTTTATCAGTAATGAAAATTTAAAACAAAAAATTATAACTTAAAGGAAATAAATAAAAAATGTAAGCAAATGAATGAAGGAAAAAAGGCTTTCAGGAATGAAAATTTGAAAGAAAAAATGAAAAGTTGAAGGAAATAAATAAGAAATGTATGCAAATAGTTGCAATTTTGGCTCGAATCTTTGAAATTTTGACAGAATTAAGTTTCGAAATGATATATCGAAAGTTAAATGATGTAAACAAAATTTTTACAGAATAATTGAATTTTTGTCGGGCATAATTGAAAATTTTGTAGCAATGATGGCAAGTTGGACAAGTAATAATTCAATAGAACAATAGTTCGATAGAACAATTGAAATGTTGATGTAAAGATTAACAAACTTGTCACTGATAATTAAAACTTTGACATTAAAAACTGAAATTCTAACAGAACCAACAAAATATTTACAGAAATAACAGAAAATTTGTCATTAATCAATGAAAATTGTACAATTGCTTCCATTTATAGTTTGAAATTTGAAATTGAACTTTAATCCAATTAATGAAATTTTAATATAAATTTTAAAAAACACTAATATTTGAAATGTTAACACTAATAATAAAAAAAATACAGCAACGATTGTGTCAAGTGTACAATTAGTAATTATTAAAATTTGGATACAACTTTGTATTTTAACAACGTTGATACTAATTTTGATTTTGAAAATTACAGATATATAGATCATATATACATAATATCAGTAAACGTGGAAATTTCAACACTAATCATTGAAATTTTGAGAAGAACCATAAAAATGTTCACAGAAATAACAAAAAAAATGTCATTAATCAATGAAAATTATACAATTACTTTGTACATACAATTGCTCAATATTGAAAATTTGAAGCAAAATATGAAAAATGTGTACAAATAGTTGCAATTTTAGCTAATATCATTGACATTTTAGCAAAATGAATTTTTGAAACGTAATATCAAAAGTTGAATGATGTAAATAAATTTTCAACAAAGTAATTTTTGTTCTATATAATTTAAAAAATGACAGTAATCATTGCAAGTTAGACAGTAATAATTAAAGTCCAATAAATTTTAATAGAAAGAATAACAACTTGCAACTTTGACTTTAATAATTCAAATTTTACCAGAACCAACAATATTTTTTCAAAAATGACAGAAAATTTGTCATTAATCAATGAAAATTGTACAATTGCTTTCATTTTTTCACAGTAATACTTTATAAGTAATGAAAATTTGAAAGAAAAAATGATAAGTTAAAGGAAATATGAAATAAAATGTATGGAATTAGTTGCAATTTTGGCTCGAATCATTGAAATTTCGACAGAATTAAGTTTAAAAACAAAATATCGAAAGTTGAATGATGTAAATGGAACTTTTACAGATTAATTGAATTTTTGTTGGGCATAATCGAAAATTTTGTAACAATCATGGAAAGTTGGTCAAGTAATAATTAAAGTTCGATAGAATGATAGAAATTTTATTGTAAAGATTAACAAACTTGTCACTGATAATTAATACTTTGGCATTAATAATTGAAATTTCGATAGAACCAACAAAATTTTTATAGAAATAACAAAAAATTTGTCATTAATCAATAAAAATTGTAAAAATGCTTTTATTTTTTCCGAGCAAAAATTTATCAGTAATGAAAATTTGAAAGAAAAAATTATAAGTTACAGTAAATAAATAAAAAATGTATGCACATAATTGCAATTTTTACTGGGATCATTGAAATTTTGACAGAATTAGATTTTGAAACGAAATATCGAAAGTTGAATGATGAAACTTTTACAGAATAATTGAATTTCTGGGGGGCAATTGAAATATTTTAATATATCAATATTTCTAGTGTTTGTTGAAATTTCAATTACTCTGCTAGAATATCAATGACAAAGTTATTTCAATAATTTTATCAAAATTTTGTTATATTTTGTCGAAATTACATAGTTTTTTCATAAAATTTTTGATGATTCTGTCGAGCTATTATTGATTGCTTTCAAGTTTTCAGTGATATCCATAAAATTTTGAATTATTTCTGCATAATATCAAATAATGGAATCCAAATTTCAATTATCGTGTTAAAATTTCAATAACACCTAATGAATTTTCGATTAATGCTCCCAAATTTTTAGTCAGATTTTTTTAAATGATTACAATTAATTTTGAATTTGTAATGTATACTAAAAAAGAGATTTCCGTTAATTAATTAAATAAATAAATCAATTATTCCAATATCTACCAATAATCATTAATTGCTGTAAAAAAATCAGTTTTATTTACCCAATTTACATTTACCTTTACTTACTTACTTACTTACTTACTTACTTACTTTATCGGTAAAGAAAACATGAAACGTTAAAGTGAATAAATAAAAATTATGTAAATAATTGCAATTTTTACTGGAATTATTGAAATGGAATTTATTGAAAGTTCGATAGAATAATTGAAATTTTCATGTAAAGATTAATAAACTTGTCACTGATAATTAAAACTTTGACATTAATAAATGAAATTTTAACAGAACCCACAAACTCATTACAGAAATGACAGAAAATGTGTCATTAATTAATAAAAATTGTACAATAGCTTTCATTTTTTCACAGTAATACTTTATCAGTAATGAAAATTTGAAAGAAAGCATACAAATAATAATGAATAATTCAAGTTCAATACAATTTTTTTAAAAAATATTGTCAAGATTAACAAATTTGTCAGTGATAAATAAAACTTTGACATTAATCATTGAAATTTTGACAGAATCAACAAAAATTTTACAGAAGTAACAGAAAATTTGTCATTAATCAAAGAAAATTGTACAATTGCTTCAATTTTTTTATAGTAAAGTTTATCAGTAATGAAAATTTGTATATATAATATACAAATAATATATATATATATATATATATATATATATATATATATATATATATATATATATATATATATTAGCAGAAAGCTACATACATATTCCAAAAAATAAATACGAAAAATAAAGTACGAAAAAAGAAACATAATATAGTATAAAGCTTGCTTTACAAGTTTAGTAAATCAGTTTCAATAAAATGCGTCTTTGATGCATGCGTTACAATAAATTGTTGTTACTGGTGCATTGCCCATTAATAAATAATGAATTTTGAAGGACTTATTTCGAACGGCAACTTAGAAGTCCTTTGTGATTAATTAATAAACGGTTCTGAGGATTCCATTGTTTAATGTTAAAGTTATTAAGGCGAGATACAAACGGATGCACTGCACTGAACACTTGGCTAAACTAAACTTTAATAAGCAATGATGTTATCGACAGCACGTTAGCGTGCACGTAATTGCCAATAGTTCTTGTAACATATACAAGTTTCTAAATTATAATTTCAGGTTTGCCTGGCTCTTCATAACAATGTCATTGCACTTGGAATTCATAATTATGTCTTGCAATATTGAAAACATACATTTCTAAGTTTCGCTGTAAGTATTGATTGTTTCTGCGTTTTGTATTCGATCTTTCAATAGAAATATCAGTTTTCATGTTCCCATGTGTCTTCCACATTTTTTTAAACTTTGGGAAAACTAAGTTAAATAACAATCAATTCATCTTTAAATAATGAAATCCTAATGATGAATTATAAATTAAAGTTTTGCAAACAAAGCTAGTTGATGTATGACAAGATGAAAACTTTGGGAAAACTAAGTTAAATATTAATCAAGCAATTCTGCATCTTTAAAAAATAAAATCCGAATGCTGAATCATGAATTAAAGTTTTGCAAACAAAGCTAGTAGATGTATGAATTTTTAAAAACTGCATTCCCTTCTGAATTTTCCTCTCCCTGTATAATAGATATTACATTTTCGGTAATAAGGACGAGATGATGTGAATCCAGCCTTAAATTTTAAACAATCTGTGAAGCATCTAAACGCCTCTAAAGTTGTAAGGATGAGACATTGGCTTGGCGGATTATTGCAGCCAAAACCATCGGACGTTCGCCAGCATCCGAACTATTCATCATCTGCATCGCATCTGAATTACATCACTGCACACCTTTCCATGCTGCCATCGCCGCCAAATTGTTTCGAACCTCAAACTATTAGTTTGTTGTCCAACTGGAGGCGAAGTTCTCCAATTGAGCGGGGATTAATTAATTCGATGGCTGACCGCCATGGCCCCGACATTAAACTTGGCAGGTTCATTATAACAACGGCCCGGATGTTGGCCCAGATCATGAAAGCATGGTAACCGGAGAAATGTTTACTACATTGTGATTGTTTGGGACGTGACCATAGCCTAAACTATTAAATTTCAGACGGGATCGCGATACAAGCCGTCTCCTTCGGGATTGACTTGTGAGAATGCTGAATCGGTGGAGTGGCAATCTCCGCAGGAACGAAACCAGAAGAAGTTGGTTCGTTTTACACACGAAATAATCCAGTTCAACTCTTAAGTTACTGTTAAGATTAAAACTCCAGTAAACCTTACATACAATATTTTTCAGATTCGTCATTTTTACATTCTTTAGAATTCCTTTTTTTTTCAAGTTTGAAACTTGATAGTAATCATGTGAATATGATAAAATGTAATTGAAATTACTTAATTATTACTTTATTGAGAATAATCATTGAAACTTAACTAACTTGAAATAATGAATAACTTGAAATAGTGTAGATTTTGTAAATACAACTGAAATTTTAACAGCAATCAATGATTTTTGGTGGAATATTCATGATTTAATAAAATACCACTATAAATTTTGGAGCAATAATAAAAAAATCATCAGGTCTCACTGAAATTTAAACAGAATTATCAAAATTTTGTTAAAATCATCTGATATTATGCAGAAAGAATTGAGAATTTTATAGTTATCAATGAAAACTTGACAGTAATCATGTGAATAAATAAAATGTAATTGAAATTACTTAATTATTACTTCATTGAGAGTAATCATTGAAACTTAACTAACTTGAAATAGTGGAGATTTTGTAAATACAACTGAAATTTTGACAGCAATCAATGATTTTTGGTGGAATATTGATGATTTAATAAAATACGACTATAAATTTTGGAGCAATAATAAAAAAATCATCAGGTCTCACTGAAATTTAAACAGAATTATCAAAATTTTGTTAAAATCATCTGATATTATGCAGAAAGAATTGAGAATTTTATAGTTATCAATGAAAACTTGACAGTAATCATGTGAATAAATAAAATGTAATTCAAATTACTTAATTATTACTTCATTGAGAGTAATCATTGAAACTTAACTAACTTGAAATAGTGGAGATTTTGTAAATACAACTGAAATTTTGACAGCAATTAATGATTTTTGGTAGAATATTCATGATTTAATAAAATACCACTATAAATTTTGGAGCAATAATAAAAAAATCATCAGGTCTCACTGAAATTTAAACAGAATTATCAAAATTTTGGAAAAATCATTTGACATTATGCAGAAATAATTGAGAATTCTATAGTTATCATTGAAAACTTGACAGTAATCATGTGAATATGATAAAATGTAATTGAAATTACATAATTATTGCTTCATTGAGAGTAATCATTGAAACTTAACTAACTTGAAATAGTAAATAACTTGAAATAGTGGAAATTTTTGGTGGAATATTGATGATTTAATAAAATATGACTATAAATTTTGGAACAATAATCGAAAATTCATCAGGTCTCACTGAAATTTAAACAGAATTATCAAAATTTTGTTAAAATCATTTGATATTATGCAGAAATAATAGAAAATTTCATAGTTATTATAGAAAATTTGGCAGTAAGCATTATTATAATGAATATCTGAAAATATGACAGTAAAAAGTAATTAAAATTACTTGATTATTACGTCATTGAGAGTCATAATTCAAACTTTAGCGAAATAGTGGACATTTTGTAAATACAACTGAAATTTTGACAGCAATCAATGATTTTTAGTGGAATATTGATCATTTGATAAAATCTGACTAAATATTTGAGAGCAATAATCGAAAATGCATCAGCTCTCACTGAAATTTTAACAGAACTATTGAAATTTTGTTAAAATGATTTGACATTATGCAGAAATAACTGAAAAATTCAAAGTTATCATAGAAAATTTGGCAGTAAGCATTAATATAATGTATATATGAAAATTTGACAGTAATTAATGAAAAAATTCCAGAATTATTGAAATCTTTGTATTGATAGCATAATACATGATTGCAATTTTGATTGAATATTAGAAATGTTGACAGCAATTAATGATCTTTGGTAAATGTGACTAAAAACTTGGCAGTGAATATTAAAAATTTGCCAACTATAATTAAAATTTTAAGAATATAATTGAAATTTTGTAAAGATTATTTGATCTTATGCAGAAATAATTGAAAATTTTATAGTTATCATCGAAAATTTGGTAGGAAGCATTAATAGATTAAAAGGATAATTAAAAAAATTGCTGAATAACTGAAAGTTTGGCAGTAATTAATGAAATTTTGCCAGAATTATTGAAGTTTTTGTATTGATAATTTGATATATTGATCAATATTGTTCAAAATTAGTTAATATTGTGCAGATCTTGTTGAAATTTTGACAGTAATCATAAATATGTTGACAGAATGAGTGACAATTTGCTAAATTTTTTGTTCAAAATTATCAAATTATTTGATATTTTGCAGAAATAATTGAAATTTTCATACTTATTATAGAAAATTTGGTAGTAAGCATTAATATAATGAATGACTGACAATTTGACAGTAAGTAATGAAATATTTCCAGAATCTTTGTATTGATAGCATAATACATGATTGAAATTTTGATTGAATATTAGAAATATTGACAGCAATCAATGATCTTTGGTAAATATGACTAAAATAATTGAAATTTTCATACTTATTATAGAAAATTTGGTAGTAAGCATTAATATAATGAATGACTGACAATTTGACAGTAACTAATGAAATATTTCCAGAATCTTTGTATTGATAGCATAATACATGATTGAAATTTTGATTGAATATTAGAAATATTGACAGCAATCAATGATCTTTGATAAATATGACTAAAAATTTGATAGCAAAAATCGACAATTTACCAACTATCATTGAATTTTAACAAAATAATTGAAATATTGTTGAAATTATTTGACATTATACAGGAATAATAAAAATTCTGACAGTGATCGTTAATATATTGACAGAATAATTGAAATCTTAACAGAATAACTGAAATTTTAACAGAATAGTAGAAATTTTGTAAAAATATTTTACATTATGCAGAAATAATTAAAATATATACTGTAATCATTAATGGTTTGATAAAATAATTGATATTTTCTAAGAATTATTCGACAATATGCAGAAATAATTGAAATTATGATAGAAATCATTATTTTGACAGAATAATTGAAATTTTAGTAAATATAATTGAAATTTTGACAGCAATTAATGAAATTTTGTAGAATAATGACAATTTTGTTAAGTATCACTACAAATTTTGGAGTAAGAGTTCAAGACTCATCAGCTATAGTTGAAATTTTAACAGAATAATTGAAATTTTGTGAAGATAACTAGATATTATGGAGGAAGAATTATTTTTTTTATTGTTATCATCGAAAATCTGACAGTAAGCATTGATAGATTTAAAGGATAATTACAATTTTCACGGAATAACTGAAATATTGGCAGTAATTAATGAAATTTTGCCCGAATTATTGAATTTTTTGTATTGATAGTATAATAATTGAATTTTGTTAGGAATGTTTGAAATGTTGACATAAATTTAAAAAAAAGATAAATGTGATTAAAAATTTGGGAGCAATAATCGAAAAATGATTGATATTTTAACAGAATAATTGAAATATTGCTGAAATTATTTGACATTATGCAGAAATAATAAAAGATCTGATAGGGATTGTTCATATGTTGCCAGAATAATTGAAATTTTAACAGAATAATTGAAATATTAACAAAATAATTGACATTTTAACAGAATAATAGAAATTTTGTAAAAATGATTTTACATTATGCAAAAACAATTAACATATATACTGTAATCATAATGTGATTACAGTATGTAATACTATAATCCTAATGGGATTACAGTATGTAATGCTGCAATTATTAGAGTATTAATATAATTATATTAATATTTTGACAGAATAATTGATATTTTGTAAAAATTATTCAACACTATACAAGAGTAATTGAAATTCTGCTAGAAATCATTATTATTTCGATAGAATACTTGAAATGTTGGTAAATATAGTTGAAATTTTGACAGCAATTAATGAAATTTTGTAGAATAATGACAATTTTGTTAAGTATGACTACAAATTTTGGAGTAATAGTCCAAAACTCATCAGCTATAGTTGAAATTTTAACAGAATAATTGAAATTTTGTTAAGATAAGTAGATATTATGGAGGAAGAATTAATTTTTTTATTGTTATCATCGAAAATCTGGCAGTAAGCATTGCTAGATTTAAGGGATAATTACAATTTTCACGGAATAACTGAAATATTGGCAGTAATTAATAAAATTTCGCCCGAATTATTGAAAGTTTTATATTGATAGTATAATAATTGAAATTTTGTTAGGAATGTTTGAAATGTTGACATAAATTTAAAAAAAAGATAAATATGACTAAAAGTTTGGGGGCAATAATCGAAAAATGATTGATATTTTAACAGAATAATTGAAATATTGCTGAAATTATTTGACATTATGCAGAAATAATAAAATATCTGATAGGGATTGTTCATATGTTGCCAGAATAATTGAAATTTTAACAGAATAATTGAAATATTAACAAAATAATTGACATTTTAACAGAATAATAGAAATTTTGTAAAAATGATTTTACATTATGCAAAAACAATTAAAATATATACTGTAATCATAATGTGATTACAGTATGTAATACTATAATCCTAAAGGGATTACAGTATGTAATGCTGCAATTATTACAGTATTAATATAATTATATTAATATTTTGACAGAATAATTGATATTTTGTAAAAATTATTCGACACTGTACAAGAGTAATTGAAATTCTGCTAGAAATCATTATTATTTTGATAGAATAATTGAAAGTTTAGTAAATATAATTGAAATTTTGACAGAAATTAATGAAATTTTGTAGAATAATGACAATTTTGTTAAGTATGACTACAAATTTTGGAGTAATAGTCCAAAACTCATCAGCTATAGTTGAAATTTTAACAGAATAATTGAAATTTTGTTAAGATAACTTGATATTATGGAGGAAGAATTAATTTTTTTATCGTTATCATCGAAAATCTGGCAGTAAGCATTGATAGATTTAAGGGATAATTACAATTTTCACGGAATAACTGAAATATTGGCAGTAATTAATCAAAATTTCGCCCGAATTATTGAAATTTTTGTATTGATAGTATAATAATTGAAATTTTGTTAGGAATGTTTGAAATGTTGACATAAATTTAAAAAAAAGATAATTATGACTAAAAGTTTGGGAGCAATAATCGAAAAATGATTGATATTTTAACAGAATAATTGAAATATTGCTGAAATTATTTGACATTATGCAGAAATAATAAAAGATCTGATAGGGATTGTTCATATGTTGCCAGAATAATTGAAATTTTAACAGAATAATTGAAATATTAAAAAAATAATTGACATTTTAACAGAATAATAGAAATTTTGTAAAAATGATTTTACATTATGCAAAAACAATTAAAATATATACTGTAATCATAATGTGATTACAGTATGTAATACTATAATCCTAATGGGATTACAGTATATAATGCTGCAATTATTACAGTACTAATATAATTATATTAATATTTTGACAGAATAATTGATATTTTGTAAAAAATATTCGACACTATACAAGAGTAATTGAAATTCTGCTAGAAATCATTATTATTTTGATAGAATACTTGAAATTTTAGTAAATTTAATTGAAATTTTGACAGCAATTAATGAAATTTTGTAGAATAATGACAATTTTGTTAAGTATGACTACAACTTTTGGAGTAATAGTCCAAAACTCATCAGCTATAGTTGAAATTTTAACAGAATAATTGAAATTTTGGTAAGATAACTAGATATTATGGAGGAAGAATTAATTTTTTTATTGTTATCATCGAAAATCTGGCAGTAAGCATTGATAGATTTAAGGGATAATTACAATTTTCACGGAATAACTGAAATATTGGCAGTAATTAATGAAATTTCGCCCGAATTATTGAAATTTTTGTATTGATAGAATAATAATAGAAATTTTGTTAGGAATGTTTGAAATGTTGACATAAATTTAAAGAAAAGATAAATATGATTAAAAATTTGGGAGCAATAATCGAAAAATGATTGATATTTTAACAGAATAATTGAAATATTGCTGAAATTATTTGACATTATGCAAAAATAATAAAATATCTGATAGGGATTGTTCATATGTTGCCAGAATAATTGAAATTTTAACAGAATAATTGAAATATTAACAAAATAATTGACATTTTAACAGAATAATAGAAATTTTGTAAAAATGATTTTACATTATGCAAAAACAATTTTGAAATTTTGACCGCAATTAATGAAATTTTGTAGAATAACGACGATTTTGTTAAATATGACTACAAATTTTGGAGTAATAGTCCAAAACTCAACAGCTATATTTGAAATTTTAACAGAATAATTGAAATTTTGGTTAAATTATTTGAAATTATGCAAAAATAATTGATCATTTTACTGTTGTCATTGAAATTTCGATAGTAGTCAGTAACATGTTGACAGAATAATTGAAATAATCGAAAAATCTCCAGCTATCATTGAAATTTTAACAAAATAATTGAAAATTTTACTGTTATCATAAAATTTTTGAGTGTAATCAATAATGTGTTGACATAATATTTGAAATAATTAAAAATTCGACGGTTATTATTGAAATTTTAACAATATAACTGCAATTTTGGTTAAATTATTTGAAATTATGCAAATATAATTGAAAACTTGACTGTCATCATTGAAATTATGAAAATAATCAGTAATAATTGATAATTTTACTGTTGTCATTGAAATTTTGATAGTAGTCAGTAATATGTTGACAGAATAATTGAAGTAATCGAAAATTTGCCAGTCATCATTGAAATTGTAACAAAATAATTGAAAATTTTACTATTATCATTGAAATTTTGAGTGTAATCAGTAATATGGTAAGTGTAAGACCAGATATTACGAAGAGAGAATTGAAAATTTTATAGTTATCATCGAAAATTTTGCAGTAAGCATTAATAGATTGTAAAGATAATTAACATTTTCACGAAATAAGTGAAATTAATTAATGAAAATATGCCAAAATAATTAAAGTCTTTATAGCAGTCTTTCATTTATTTGTTTTATTTGATATTTTATATTTCTAATCAGTTTACTCTTACTACAAACTTTCAAAAGTGAAACCTATCCCTATAAAAGTGAGGAGGGTTACAAAGTTGCTTATAATGTAAAGTAGTGTCCTCCAACGTCATATTCCAATATCCCAAATTTGGAATAAATCACGATTAAAAAAAATCAAAAAACTAAATCATATAAATGATGATTTATTTGTTTTTGATTTTTTCTTATATTTCTCATCAGTTTACTCTTACTACAAACTTTCAAAATTGAAACCTATCCCTATAAAAGTGATAAGGGTTACATAGTTGCTTATAATGTCAAGTAGTGTCCTCCAACGTCAAATTGCAATATCCCAAATTTCATTTTTATCGTTTTCTAGTTCTCTTAATGTCTATTAAGTTGTTCAATTTTTTACATTGAATAATGTATCTGTTGTGCACTAAATCACTCATTATTTCTCGCACTTCGCCACTTATTATGTCGAATTCCACATTATGTAGCACTTGTACTAATCTATCATGAATTAGTTTGAGATGATGTAGTGAACTAACTGACTCTCCGTGAATACCATTTCTTGATTTCCAACTCGCTCCATATTGTGTACGCCTTCTTCACCATGAGGGCTGCTTCTGTTGATTTATGATTGCACTTGATCTTCGTGAATTTAGGCTTAATTAGAGTAGAGAAATTCTATAAAATTTGTGAAACTTTACCAAGTGTTTTCTTTATTGGCATAATTACTAACAAAATTTGGTATTTTTTTGAAAATCAAGAGTCTGCTTCGGATAAGTCTGTGTCTAAATCCTAAAGTCCTAAATCTATTAATATGTTTCTTTAATGGCCGCATTTTTATCCTCGCTTTTTCTCTGGACTTAACTATTCAGATTTAATTGAAGACGTCCCACTGTGACAAACAACTGAAAGCGCTCAAACGACTCCGTCCGAGAATAAACACATCTGCAACTCCTGGAAAATTAAACATCAGACTATTTGCATATACACGTTTATACGTTTACCTTTAAAGGGCACAATGAGGCCCATCAAAATGATTCACTAATTTTCTTGGAAGTGTGTATTCAATAATTTAGTGACACGTTAACCTTTCACGTGAGGTTTGCCCACAGTCAACACTGGAAACACGCTTAATTCACTTGCGGGAACAATTCCGGGCGACGTCAATATTTGATGCCGCAATCGATAAACATTGCGTCGATGCCGATCTCTTGACACAGATATTTCCTGGCCGAAGCCGAAGAGATCTTCGGGCAGATATCCTCCTCGTCAGATTCGGTTTCAACTTTGTACCTGGTCCAAAGCGGCGTTTCTACCTGTCGCATAATTGGGCAGAGTCGGGCGGCGGTTTTCAGAAAGATTACCTGTGGAGGTGATCGATGTTTTTTGGTACGTGGTTCCTGTGAAGATGAGAGGAAACTTCTTCACGTGTGAATTAACTCCACCACATTCACAGCTTTCGTTTTTTTTTATTGCCACAGGCAAAGCGCGGATTTATAAGCGTAAAAAATTACAAAATAAGCGCTTAAAGATGCATACAAATCTTAGAAAATAAGCATATAAAATAGCATAAAGATTAGAATTAACACAAAAACACAGGAAAAGTATGAAATGGCATATTTTATTTTTTATGAAAATACAGAAAAAAAACATAATTTTATTAGAAGATGGTTTGTTAATAAAACCGAAACTAGCATGTCAATCTTCAGAGGCATACGTATTTTAGTACGTATACATCCTGATCTTATTTGAATTAATTTTTATATTTTGATAGTTACAGATGTCTGTATAATATAATGTATAATTTAGTATATACGTACTAAAATACATATGCCTCTGAAGATGGTTTGTTAATAAAACCGAAACTAGTCATGTCAATCTTCAGAGGAATATGTATGTTAGTATGTATACATCCTGATCTTATTTGAATTAATTTTTATATTTTGATAGTTACAGATGTCTGTATAATATAATGTATATTTTAGTATATACATACTAAAATACATATGCCTCTGAAGATGGTTTGTTAATAAAACCGAAACTAGTCATGTCAATCTTCAGAGGTATATGTATTTTAGTATGTATACATCCTGATCTAATTTGAATAAATTTTTATATTTTGATAGTTACAGACGTCTGTATAATATAATGTATAATTTAGTATATACATACTAAAATACATATGCTGCTGAAGATGGTTTGTTAATTAAACCTGAATTATTATAAATAATAAATTTGAAATAAATATTACCAGTAAGTACTTAATACTACAACCTTAAATTATTATTATTGTTATTTGTTTTTTTAAGTACTTACAGTTATTTTATAGTATTTATTATTTATATAGTAGTACATAGTATACGCATACTAAATACATATGTATCTGAAGATGGTTTGTTAATAAAACAGAAACTGGTCAGGCGATATAAATAAGTACTAAAATAAAATTAAAATAAATATTACCAGTAAGTATTTTATACTACAACCCTAAATTATTATTATTTGTTATTTGTTGCTTTAAGTACTTACTGGTATTTTATAGTATTTATTTATTTATTTATCCTGACATAGTTTCGGCTTAAAATTCAGCCATCATCAGGGGTTTTTGTAAATTAAATTATATTTTTGAAGATGATATTTGATTTTTGTGTTGTGTCAGTTTGAAGTTTGTATCACTTTGTGTTGTGTCAGTTTAAAGTTTGTATAACTGACACAACACAAACAGTCAAATATCATCCTCAAAAATATAATTTAAGTTACAAAAACCCCTGATGATAGCTGAATTTGAAACCAAAACTAGTCGAGATAAATAAATACTATAAAATACCATAAGTACTTAAAATAATGAATTACAAATAATAATCAAAAATATCTGGTAACATGGATAAAATACTAAAAAAAAATATTATTATTGTTTTCAATATAAATTGCATAATTGAAATAACAATTTTATTGTTCTGATTAACGTTTTGCAATTAAAAATTAAAATTTTTGTGTCCAAAAAAATAATATGTATAAACCAGGGCGCATACAGAGTTTTCCTTACCAGGGAAACCATAAATATTTGTGCAGAAGAAAATGCATGTTCACGTTGTTTTGCAAAAAGAGCACTTTTCATGCGTTTTGGCTTAATTTTGCAAAAAAAATAGATACATAAATTGTGTGGCTTGAAGGGAGTACAACTCCCATATAAGCAGCAAATTTAGACACTTGTGCTTCATGAATTTTGTTGATTAACTTTATAATAATACTCTAATTGTGCAGAAATGTGCACAAAATTGCAGATTTAATCAATAATTAAAGAAAATTTCAATTGAAAGCACCACAATTATCGTTTACAATGAATAAACTAAATATTAATTTTGTAGTTTGGTAGTGAAATTTGAGATTTCATAACTAAATTACATAATTAAGATTTGGTTTAGAGATGATTAAAATTGATGGCTCTTAGGGCATGGTCAAAGTTGTGACCACCAGCCCTTGCAGTCGTACATCAAAGATGAATTAAACTTAGTAGCCAATTATAAGAATTCAAATTTGAATTGATATTTATGCATCGTGCGAGGGTTTTGATCACAGAAACTTCGTGGTTAGTGGAATCAACGTGATTTGGCCCGATTCTTGTAAAAGGATACTTTTATTTAGTATACTAAAAAGAGTGCCTGATGCGAATGAAGGAGTTTCGAATAGTTACAGATACTATCCGAATGCATACGACCAAGTCGATGGCACTGCATAATGGAGCTTGATGTTTGCAAGTTTGAACATACAAATATACAATTATACAAATATCTATTTGCATATTAAATCGCATTCGCATCAGTTGAATTGCACATTGCGTTATTCTAAGGTACCTTGTATTGAAGCGCGGCTCTCAACTGCGCGCCTTCGCATCTGCACGCCAAGAAGCACCGACTTGTCCGGTCTTCAACTACGACCCATACCATCAACGTCTTGCGATGAATTCAACAGCGCCTAAGCCTCTGAATGTCCACCACGTCTTCAGTACATGTCCACGGCGGCCCGTGCTTGAAAGTAGCCCTCCAGTCCTCCGGCTTCCGCCTTGAGCAGATTCGCGGGTCAACCGGACGTGGAGACACACCAATTAATTCTGCAAAGGGTCACATCACGCAATTCCTCATTAGGTAAAGTGGAAGGGTTTCTTAGCTGGGAAGGCTTCTGATTGGCTGGCCGTTGCTGGCCGGTGAAGGAAGATGACACTGGACAAACGCTCAAGAAGAAGACGGAAGCAATAACTTCCGTCAAATTCTTTTCATCGCTGTGACCTAGTTTCAAAATTAATTTATTTTTAGACCACACAAAAAATGGGTTTTATCTGATCAATTATAATGCAGCGTTTTTAATGTACATGCAAATGATTTACACATTAATGCAATGCATTGTTATGTCCCAACACGTAATTTGGCTAATACAGAAACATTTAACAGGAAAGCTGATCCTCAATAACATCACTGTGGTAAATCGCACGTAGAAGACGGTGGTCGGCCATAGCAAGCATTAATAGCACTGGCAATGGCACTGATAACACAGACAACAATGACTATAATATTGACTAATGACACTAATAACACCAACGAGAGTAAGAATTAAATGACAATGCCTCACAACCAAAACAGCGTCAACACGAAACACACCCACCAATTAGCCAAGGCAGCACAAAAAGGCAGCCCCTAAATAAGCAAATAACAAATAATAATCATATTAGCCCCTCAGTGATAAGGATGTTGTAAAAGAAACAAACAGTAGTTAGCCATAGCAAACAGTAACAGTATTAAATATGACACTAATAACACAAGCGACAATGACAATGTTAATGACTAATGACATAGACCACACCAACGAGAGTGAGAATTAAATGACACAGTGACAGTGACAACGACACCGACATTGACGACTATACTGAAAGTACTGATAATGACACTGATAATACAGACGACAATTACAATATAAATGACTAATGACACAGACCACACCAACAAGAGTGAGAATTAAATTAATGACTAATGACACAGGCCACACCAACGAGAGTGAGAATTAAATGACACAGTGACAGTGACAACGACACCGACATTGACGACGATACTGAAAGTACTGATAATGACACTGATAACACAGACGACAATGGCAATGTTAATGACTAATGACACAGACCACACCAACAAGAGTGAGAATTAAATTAATGACTAATGACACAGGCCACACCAACGAGAGTGAGAATTAAATGACACAGTGACAGTGACAACGACACCGACATTGACGACTATACTGAAAGTACTGATAATGACACTGATAATACAGACGACAATGACAATATAAATGACTAATGACACAGACCACACCAACAAGAGTGAGAATTAAATTAATGACAAATGACACAGACCACACCAACGAGAGTGAGAATTAAATGATACAGTAATACTGACAACGACACCGACATTGACGACGATACCGACAATCTATACTACGACATTACGACACGAATAATTCAAGAGTTATTAGACAAAGCAGTATAAACCGTCAGTCGTTATATAAGTAATCATACAATAAATAATAATAATAATAATAATTAAAGGAAAAATAAGACACTTGGTTCAGTTTCACTGATATTTATAGATTTTATAGATTGAAATAAATGGGGCACATAGTTTTTTCTTAAAGTTGATTCATCAGGAATTTTCTGCGCTGTGTACTTCTCCAAAAATCCTACTAGATATTCATTTTTTAGTTTGCCCAATGGAATATCTGCCGAGCCAAAGGCTTTGCACAACTCACTGTTGAATGTTGACATGTAGGGTCCAGATCGTTGTATTGCTGTACTAATTAGAGCATTATGATGAGCTCCTTTCTTCATTATTTTGCTGTTCACATGTTTGGCTGTTTTTATATGTTGCACGACTTTAAAGTTGTATATTTAGATCCATCTCTGAAAGAATGTTTTTTTATTAGAGGAATGTATAATACCTAAGAGTGCATATATTGCCCTAGTAATGAAAAAAAAATTATTGAGACATTAAGAAATTATGGAACAATAATAGTGAAATTGAGGAAATGTAGAATAATGCTTAAAAGATGCAAAAGAATGATTAAGAAACTGCGAATTTCAGAAGAATGTTTATGCATTTAAGAAATTATTGATGATTATTCACAAAAATGGATAAAAAATAAAAAATGAGTGAAAAATTTAGAAATGGTGGAAGAATAATAGCTTGAAGAAATATAAATAAATGCTTGTAAAAGTTGCAAAAGAATAATGAGAGAATTTTATAAAAATCTCTTGTGATGTTTTTCTCTAAATCTGTAACTTTTATTTTCGTGTTGTCTATTTTTTGTATTTTCTTCCAACTCATGTTCGATTTTTAGTAGCTAGTAGTCATTTCATATTTCAGCTTAATAAACTTAAAGGAACATATGAATGATATACCCTGTATAATTGCAGTAAAAGTAGACAGATTAAGTTTTGTCATTTTTAGAAAAAAAAATCCAATCCTTGGATACGTGGCAAAATAATGCTTGTATTTTTCATAATCTTCTATTTTTTTGTTTGTTTGTAGGTATCTTTTCCATTTTTTTTGTCTTTTATTATCTTCTTTTTGACTTCCGCTGTTTACCAGTTAATCTCTTGTCTGTTTTTTGTATTTTCTTCCAACTCATGTCGATTTTTAGTAGGTAGTGGTCATTCAATATTTCAGCTTAATAAACACAAAGGAACGTATGAATGATATCCCCAGTATAATTGCATTAAAAGTAAACAGATTAAGTTTTGTCATTTTCAGGAAAAAAAGTCCAATCCTTGAAAACGTGGCAGTATAATGCTTGTATATTTCATTATCTTTTATTTTTTGTTTGTTTGTAGGTATCTTTTCCATTTCTCTTTTTTGTCTTTTGTTATCTCCATTTTAACTTCCTGTGTTTACCAGTTCTTCTTTTGTCTGTATTTTGTATTTTCTTCCAACTCATGTCGATTTTTAGTAGATAGTGGTCATTTCATATTTCAGCTTAATAAACTTAAAGGAACATATGAATGATATACCCTGTATAATTGCATTAAAAATAGACAGATTAAGTTTTGTCATATCCAGAAAAAAAGTCCAATCCTTGGAAACGTGGCAATATAATGCTTGTATTTTTTATAATCTTCTTTTTTTTTGTTTGTAGATATCTTCTCTATTTCTCTTTTTTGTCTTTTCTTATCCCTTTTTGACTTCCTCTGATTACCAGTTCTTCTCTTGTCTGTTTTTTGCATTTTCTTCCAACTCATGTCGATTTTTAGTAGGTAGTGGTCATTTCATATTTCAGCTTAATAAACTTAAAGGAACGTATGAATTATATACTCAGTATAATTGCATTAAAAGTAGACAGATTAAGTTTTGTCATTTTCAGATTAAAAATACAATTCTTGGAAACGTGGCAATATAATGCTTGTATATTTCATAATCTTCTATTTTTGTTTGTTTGTAGGTATCTTTTCCATTTTTTTTGTCTTTTATTATCTACTTTTTGACTTCCTCTGTTTACAAGTTCTTTTCTTGTCTGTTTTTTGTATTTTCTTCCAACTCATGTCGATTTTTAGTAGGTAGTGATCATTTCATATTTCAGCTTAATAAACTTAAAGGAACGTATGAATTATATACCCGGTATAATTGCATTAAAAGTAGACAGATTAAGTTTTGTCAATTTCAGAAGAAAAAAAATGCAATCCTTGGAAACGTGGCAATATAATGTTTGTATTTTTCATAATCTTCTATTTTTTGTTTGTAGGTATCTTTTCCATTTCTCTTTTTTGTCTTTTGTTATCTCCATTTTGACTTCCGCTGTTTACCAGTTCTTCTCTTGTCTGTTTTTTGCATTTTCTTCCACCTCATGGCGATTTTTAGTAGGTAGTTGTTATTTCATATTTCAGCTTAATAAACTTAAAGGAACATATGAATGATATACCCTGTATAATTGCATTAAAAATAGACAGATTAAGTTTTGTCATTTCCAGAAAATAAGTCCAATCCTTGGAAACGTGGCAATATAATGCTTGTATTTTTCATAATCTTCTATATTTTTGTTTGTAGGTATCTTCTCTATTTCTCTTTTTTGTCTTTTCTTATCCCTTTTTGACTTCCTCTGTTTACCAGTTCTTCTCTTGTCTGTTTTTTGCATTGTCTTCCAATTCATGTCGATTTTTAGTATGTGGTAGTCATTTCATATTGCAGCTTAATAAACTTAAAGGAACGTATGAATTATATACCCAGTATAATTGCATTAAAAGTAGACAGATTAAGTTTTGTCAAATTCAGAAGAAAAAACATGCAATCCTTGGAAACGTGGCAATATAATGTTTGTATTTTTCATAATCTTCTATTTTTTTTTTGTGAGTATTTTTTCCATTTCTCTTTTTTGTCTTTTATTGTCCCATTTTGACTTCCTCTGTTTACCAGTTCTTCTCTTGTCTGTTTTTTGTATTTTCTTCCAACTCATGTTCGATTTTTAGTAGCTAGTAGTCATTTCATATTTCAGCTTAATAAACTTAAAGGAACGTATGAATTATATACCCAGTATATTTGCATTAAAATTAGACAGATTGAGTTTTGTCATTTAAAAAAAAATAATCCAATCCTTGGAAACGTGGCAATATAATGCTTGTATTTTTCATAATGTTTTATTTTTTTTTGTTTGTAGGTATCTTTTCCATTTCTCTTTTTTGTCTTTTGTTATGTCCATTTTGACTTCCTGTGTTTACCAGTTCTTCTCTTGTCTGTATTTTGTATTTTCTTCCAATTCATGTCGATTTTTAGTAGATAGTGGTCATTTCATATTTCAGCTTAATAAACACAAAGGAACGTATGAATGATATCCCCTGTATAATTGCAGTAAAAGTAGACAGATTAAGTTTTGTCATTTTTAGAAAAAAAAATTCAATCCTTGGAAACGTGGCAAAATAATGCTTGTATTTTTCATAATCTTCTATTTTTTTGTTTGTTTGTAGATATCTTTTCCATTTTTTTTTGTCTTTTATTATCTTCTTTTTGACTTCCGCTGTTTACCAGTTCATCTCTTGTCTGTTTTTTGTATTTTCTTCCAACTCATGTCGATTTTTAGTAGGTAGTGGTCATTCAATATTTCAGCTTAATAAACACAAAGGAACGTATGAATGATATCCCCAGTATAATTGCATTAAAAGTAAACAGATTAAGTTTTGTTATTTTCAGAAAAAAAGTCCAATCCTTGGAAACGTGGCAATATAATGCTTGTATTTTTCATAATGTTTTTTTTTTTTTTTTGTTTGTAGGTATCTTTTCCATTTCTCTTTTTTGTCTTTTGTTATCTCCATTTTGACTTCCTGTGTTTACCAGTTCTTCTCTTGTCTGTATTTTGTATTTTCTTCCAATTTATGTCGATTTTTGGTAGATAGTGGTCATTTCATATTTCAGCTTAATAAACATAAAGGAACATATGAATGATATACCCTGTATAATTGCATTAAAAGTAAACAGATTAAGTTTTGTCATTTTTAGAAAAAAAAATCTAATCCTTGGATACGTGGCAAAATAATGCTTGTATTTTTCATAATCTTCTATTTTTTTGTTTGTTTGTAGGTATCTTTTCCATTTTTTTTTGTCTTTTATTATCTTCTTTTTGACTTCCGCTGTTTACCAATTCATCTCTTGTCTGTTTTTTGTACTTTCTTCCAACTCATGGCGATTTTTAGTAGGTAGTGGTTATTTCATATTTCAGCTTAATAAACTTAAAGGAACGTATGAATTATATACTCAGTATAATTGCATTAAAAGTAGACAGATTAAGTTTTGTCATTTTCAGAAAAAAATACAATCCTTGGAAACGTGGCAGTATAATGCTTGTATATTTCATAATCTTCTATTTTTGTTTGTTTGTAGGTATCTTTTCCATTTCTCTTTCTTGTCTTTTATTATCTACTTTTTGACTTCCTATGTTTACCAGTTCATCTCTTGTCTGTTTTTTGTATTTTCTTCAAACTCATGTCGATTTTTAGTAGGTGGTAGTCATTTCATATTGCAGCTTAATAAACTTAAAGGAACGTATGAATTATATACCCAGTATAATTGCATTAAAAGTAGACAGATTAAGTTTTGTCATTTTCAGAAAAAAAATACAATCCTTGGAAACGTGGCAGTATAATGCTTGTATATTTCATAATCTTCTATTTTTGTTTGTTTGTAGGTATCTTTTCCATTTTTTTGTCTTTTATTATCTCCTTTTTGACTTCCTGTGTTTAGCAGTTCTTCTTTTGTCTGTATTTTGTATTTTCTTCCAACTCATGTCGATTTTTAGTAGATAGTGGTCATTTCATATTTCAGCTTAATAAACTTAAAGGAACGTATGAATTATATACTCAGTATAATTGCATTAAAAGTAGACAGATTAAGTTTTGTCATTTTCAGAAAAAAAATACAATCCTTGGAAACGTGGCAGTATAATGCTTGTATATTTCATAATCTTCTATTTTTGTTTGTTTGTAGGTATCTTTTCCATTTTTTTTGTCTTTTATTATCTCCTTTTTGACTTCCTGTGTTTAGCAGTTCTTCTTTTGTCTGTATTTTGTATTTTCTTCCAACTCATGTAGATTTTTAGTAGGTAGTGGTTATTTCATATTTCAGCTTAATAAACTTAAAGGAACGTGTGAATGATATACCCTGTATAATTGCAGTAAAAGTAGACAGATTAAGTTTTGTCATTTTTAGAAAAAAAAATCCAATTCTTGAAAACGTGGCAGTATAATGCTTGTATATTTCATAATCTTCTATTTTTTTGTTTGTTTGTAGGTATCTTTTCCATTTTTTTTGTCTTTTATTATCTTCTTTTTGACTTTCGCTGTTTACCAGTTCATCTCTTGTCTGTTTTTTGTATTTTCTTCCAACTCATGTCGATTTTTAGTAGGTAGTGGTCATTTCATATTTCAACTTAATAAACTTAAAGGAACGTATGAATTATATACGCAGTATATTTGCATTAAAAGTAAACAGATTAAGTTTTGTCATTTTCAGAAAAAAAATCCAATCCTTGAAAACGTGGCAATATAATGCTTGTGTTTTTCATAATCTTCTTTTTTTTTGTTTGTAGGTATCTTCTCTATTTCTCTTTTTTGTCTTTTCTTGTCCCTTTTTGACTTTCTCTGATTACCAGTTCTTCTCTTGTCTGTTTTTTGTATGTTCTTCAAACTCATGTCTATTTTTAGTAGGTAGTGGTCATTTCATATTTCAGCTTAATAAACTTAAAGGAATGTATGAATTATATCCCCAGTATAATTGCATTAAAAGTGAAAAGATTAAGTTTTGTCATTTTCAGAAAAAAAAATCCAATCCTTGAAAACGTGGCAGTATAATGCTTGTATATTTCATAATCTTCTATTTTTGTTTGTTTGTAGGTATCTCTTCCATTTTTTTGTCTTTTATTATCTCCTTTTTGACTTCCTCTGTTTACCAGTTCCTCTCTTGTCTGTTTTTTGTATTTTCTTCAAACTCATGTCTATTTTTAGTAGGTAGTGGTTATTTCATATATCAGCTTAATAAACTTAAAGGAACGTATGAATTATATACCCAGTATAATTGCATTAAAAGTAGACAGATTAAGTTTTGTCAATTTCAGAAGAAAAAAAATGCAATCCTTGGAAATGTGGCAATGTCTTTAGCCGTTAATTGCATCACTTCATATGTTTAAGCCTCTTCTTTGCCTAGAGATGCTAGCATTAATCAATTTTTTTAATTTGCATTATTAGGAGCATTGTGCATTAATCGTAATTCTTAGTTTGCATTAATTGCAGATTTGTGCATTAATCGTAATTCTTGATTTGCATTATTAGGCGATTTGTGTATTAAGTTCTTTTTGTGATTTCCAAATAAATCCCGTTCCTGGGAAACGTCGTGAGGCTATACGTTTAAATTTTATGTGCAATTAAATGCCACAATAGCAAATATTTCTGGTATGGAATTTTTCTGTATTTCAGTGTCCCCTAATTAAGTTACCAGGACAATAAATGAGCGTGAAAAAGCGTTCGATATATTCTCGCTCTTTTTGCTCGCCTTTTCGACTTTCTTCACGCTGAAGTGTATTTACGACGGATGCCCACTAATTAAGTTTTTGTCTCCTAATTTTATCCTTTTTAAAATAGAAACGCCGACGATGTTTCAATGTCCTAGCCACGCCTGGGCTTGGCTCGGCGTCACGAATTTTCGCACATTGATTCGGTAATTAAGAGTTAATCCCGAAATTAATAGGTGACTATCGTTGACACGGAAGTGCACTACAGTAATTTCGAACTAAAGCCGAACAAAGTTAGCAGAATTTGGGCAAGCGTTTTGCATAATCCGCGGTGACGTGTGCAATTTAAATGATAGGGGTGTGCAGGGGGTGGTTTTTCGCAATAATCGCAGATTGAATGCGGATGGGGGAAAACCAGCTTAATGGTGCTGCACATGGTGGTTTGCCTCTAACGTCGGCGATATTTGGATTACCGTCGGAATTAAAAATCATTCCATGCCAAGTGCGCAAAAAGCGCCGCTTCAATCATCGTTTATTTCGCAGCATTAAAAACGAATCGGGGAAAATGGAACAATACAAAAAGTTTCCATGAATATCGTAAGCCATTAAATCGTAATAAAATCGAATTCGCCCCTCGGACGCGTCCAAATGTTGCTTTACGTGTCGTGCGTTGCGCATACAAAATTTTCCGAATGCATTTTGATTGCGTGCCTTTGTTTTTTTTTTTTGTTATTTTATTTGTGTGTCCCATCTAAATGCCCATTGCACCCGACGCCAGTTTTATCGTCGGAAAAGGGCCCGTTTACGGCCCGTACGTGAGCAGATTTCCGCCGAATTAATATTAGAGTCCCAACCAGTTATAAATATATATAACTATATATATATATACAAGTTAATTTGTTAATTATTGCCGCCGCGCAGAATTACGACTGAATTTGGACGTAACACGCCATCACCACAAAACGTGTTTATTTTCGTAGATGAATATTTCATTGCTAATTATCATAGATTATGGCATGTATTATTCATGTCCGCCCATATATTTATCAATATCGTAATTAAAAACACGCCGTATATAATTATTTCAATTATCTTGTACATATTCAACGTTTCCACATGTATTTATGTATATTATTGGAGCCGGGACAATACACAAACACCAATGGGATAACAACGCCCTTAAATATAAATATTCTCAGCCTCTTCAGCATGTAGCGTTAATGATGGGTACGTCTTTTATGTTCCTCGCTTAAGCCACCACCATATGTTATGATTTATCGTGGAGCTACTAATTTATTAGCCCCAAGGACCGGGGGAGGTTTCATAAAAAAAGCATGGAAATAATCAACGGCAAGTGTAATTAAATTTAACATGATATCGTGGCGGTTTTAATGAAAAACATACGTAATCCGAGAAGCCTATTATACGGCGATTAAGAAAATTTAATTGTGTCTCAACAAAATTTACTGCATTTATATCGGAAAAAATGTTTTATGCGTATACATAAATACATATATAAGCAGCGCCACAATTACCAATAAGCAAAACTTTGTCTGGTATATAAAATAATTTTCCTGTTATATTCTAGTTATTATTTATTTATTTTTTATGTATTTATTTATTTAATTCTAATATAATTATACAGGGTGTTAATACTAAGTTGTAATACCCGAAAATTACAGTTAGAAGATGTGTTTGTTTGTTTCAATGAGTTCTAACTGCCATTTTTAGGTATTACAATTTGGTATTAACACCCTGTATATAATTATCTTAGGCATAATTGGATTCAAACTGTTGGTATGTTTCCATAAAACTAAAATTATTACACTTTTTCAGGAATAGCCTGCAGATTTTCATAAATTCCCTGTATTTATGTATAACTATTTTATTTATTATGGCTATAATTCTTGTTATAAATTTGGAAAACAACATAAAATTTAGTTCTTATAATCCCAACATCATTTTTTTACAATATTTCTATACATTGTGAATAGCTAAAATGAATTACGTAGAAATTGAATTTCCAAAATTTGCTTAAATAAATGTTGATTTGGCTCGTGAATTTGGTTTGATGTCCTCATATTTTACTATATTGTTTTCAGAATGTGCTATATTTCTGATAGAAATTGAAATATTTATTTCAACAAATCATATAGTTCTTAAGGTTTTTGATTATCCAAATATTTGCGAGTTTTTTTTTAAATCTAAGCATTGGGGTCTCGGAAACCACAAGATATCTCCATGTCTTATGTCACGATGTCACGAAATATCACCACTGTTTTTATAGTTAAAAAATATATTAGTCTTATCATGCATTTATGAAAACTTATATATACAGGGTGATTTTTTTAAATCATTTTAAGCATTGGGATCTCGGAAACCATAAAACATAGAGATTCTGTAAAATGAGGAAAGAGTTGTCGTTTTAAGAGTTTATGCAAGACATGCTTTTGTTTTTTGAAAAAAAAACAGTTTTTCAGTTATTTATATAACGATCTTTATTAAGGCTAGATGGTTATATATAACTGAAAAAATACAAACTTTATTTTTTTTTAAATGGCAGTGACAGTTGGCTTGGACATTTTTAAGACGGACAATTTTTTCTCTTTATATTGAATATATGATGCTAGTCATTGAAATTTCTACAATACAATTAAAAAAAATCAACAAAATGGGAGAAATTTTAAACTTTCAGTCAAATTAATTGAAATTTTGGCACCAGTTATTGAAAATATGACAGCAATATTTGAAATTTGAAAATAACTAATGAAATTTCGACTCAAATAATTTAAATTTCGACAAAACAATGTAACAATTTCGACAAAATGGGAGAAATTTGTCGGTAATGATAACAATTTCAGTCGTTTTTTTGAAATTTGAAAATAACCAATGAATTTTCGACTCAAATAATTGAAATTTCGACAAAACAATGTAACAATTTCGACAAAATGGGAGAAATTTGTCGGTAATCATAACAATTTCAGTCGTTTTTTTTTATTTTGACACCAGTTATTTAAAATATGACAGCAATACTCGAAATTTCAAAATAACCAATGAAATTTCGACATAAGCAATTGAAATTTTTAAAGATATCTTAGCTATTATGACAGAAAAATAGAAATTTGACAATAACCACTGAAATTTCGATAAAACATATTTGGACTTTTAAGAGAAATAGTTGCAGTTGAACAAGAATTAATATTGTACACTTATCATTGAAACAAAATGAGATATCAACTGAAATTTTTACTGGGAAAACAATTGAATATATGACACTAGTCATTGAAATTTCGACAAAATAATGTAAATGAAACTTTGAGAGCAGTCTTAGCAATTATGACGGAGTAAATGAAAACTTTACAGTAATCATTCAAATTATTACAAAATGGGTGACATTTGTTGGTAATGAATGAAATTTTCGTCAAAATAATTGAAATTTTGACACCAGTTATCGAAAATATTACACCAACATTTAAAACTTGACAATAACCATCGAAATTTCGACACTAATAATTGAAATTTTAAAAGTAATGTTGATATTTTTCTAGTAATTATTGAGAATATGATAGAAATATTTAAAATTTTGACGTAAGTAAATGAAATTTTGAAAGAAATCTTAGCTATTATGACAGAAAATGGAAATTTTACAGTAATCATTGAACATTTGGCAAAATGAGTGAAATTTTACGGTAATAATTGAAATTTTACGGTAATAATTAAATTTTACTCGAAACAATTAAAATTTTGAGAGTATTTATTGAAAATATGACAGTAATAATTGAAAGTTGACAGTAACTACTGAAATTTCGACAAAAAATAGTTAAACTTTTAAGAGTAATAGTTGCAATTGAACACGAATCGATATTTTACTCTTACCACTGAAAAAAATGATATATTAACTGCATTATTTACAGGGAACACAATTGAATATATGATACTAGTCATTGCAATTTCGACAGAAATAATTTAAATGAAATTTTGAGAGCGAACGTAGAACTTATGGCGGAGTAAATGAAAATTTACTCATTAATCATTATTTTTTTTGTAAAATGGGTGAAATTTGACGGAAATCATTGAAATGTTAGTCGAAACAATTGAAATTTTGACACTAGTTATTAAAAATATAACAGCAATATTTGAAATTTGAAAAAAACCAATGATATTTCGACACAAATTATTGAAATTTTAAAAGCAATTTATAATTTTGACAGTAAATATTGAGAATATGATACATGATATATTAACTACATTTTTTACAAGGGAAACAATTGAATATATGATACTAGTCATTGATATTTCGACAAGAACAATTTAAATGCAATTTTTAGAGCAGTATTAGCAATTATGGCGTAGTAAATGAAAGTTTTACAGTAAACATTCGAAATTTCGACAAAATGGGAGAAATTTGAAGGTAATCATAAAAATTTCGGTCGAATTAATTGAAATTTTGGCGCCATTTATTAAAAATATGACAGCAACATACAGTCATAAAATTTTCAGTCGAATTAATTATAATTTTGCACCAGTTATTTAAAATATGACAGCAATACTTGAAATTTGAAAATAACCAATGAAATTTTGACATAGGCAATTGAAATTTTGAAAGATATCTTAACTATTATGACAGAAACATGGAAATTTTACAGTAATCATTGAACATTTAGCGAAATGGGTGAAATTTTACGCTAATAATTAAAATTTTAGTCGAAATAATATAAAAATATGCAGTATTTATAGAAAATATGACAGTAGTAATTGAAATTTGACAGTAACAACAATTTCAACAAAAAATAATTTGACCTTTAAGAGTAATTGAACACGAATTGATATGTTACACTTACCACGGAAAAATATTATATATTAACTGCATTTCTTACAGGAAACACTATTGAATATATGATAGGGGTCATTGAAATTTCGACAGAAACAATTTAAATGAAATTTTTAGAGCAGTCGTAGAAATTATGGCGGAGTAAATGAAAATTTACTCATTAATCATAATTTTTTTTGTAAAATGGGTGAAATTTGACAGTAATCATTGAAATTTTTGTCAAAACAGTTGAAATGTTGACACTAGTTATTGAAAATATGACAGCAATATTTGAAATTTGAAAATAACCAATGAAATTTCGACACAAATTATTGAAATTTTAAAAGCAATTTGAAATTTTGACAGTAAATATTGAGAATATGATACATGATATATTAGCTGCATTTTTTACAGGGAAAACAATTGAATATACGATACGGCATTGAAATTTCAACAGGAACAATTTAATTGCAATTTTTAGAGCAGTATTTGCAATTATGGCGGAGTAAATGAAAGTTTTACAGTAAACATTCGAAATTTCGTAAAATGGGAGAAATTTGACGGTAATCATAAAAATTTCAGTCAAATTAATTGAAATTTTGGCACCAGTTATTGAAAATATGACAGCAATACTTGAAATTTGAAAATATCCGATGAAATTTCGACACAAATAATTGAAATATCGACAAAACAATTTCACAGTTTCGACAAAATGGGAGAAATTTGACAGTAATCATGAAAAATTCAGTCAAATTTATTAAAAGTTTGACACCAGTTATTTAAATTATGACAGCAATACTTGAAATTTCGACATAAGCAATTGAAATTTAGAAAGATATCTTAGCTATTATGACAGAAAAATGGAAATTTTACAGTAATCATTGAACATTAGGCAAAATTTTAGTCAAAATAATTAAAAATATGGCAGTATTTATAGAAAATATGACAGTAGTAATGAAATTTGATAGTAACAACTGATATTTCGACAAAAAATAGTTGGACTTTTAAGAGTAATACTTGCAATTGAACACGAATTGATATTTTACACTTATCATTGAAACAAAATGAGATATTATCTGAAATTTTTTACTGGGAAAGCAATTAAATATATATTAGTCACTGAAATTTCGACAAAACAATGTAAATAAAACTTTGAGAGCAGTCTTGACACTTTGAGAGTAATTATGAAGGAGTAAATGAAAACTTTACAGTAATCATTCAATATTTTGCAAAATGGGTGACATTTGTCGGTAATCATTAAAATTTAAGTCGAAATAATTGAAATTTTGACACCAGTTATCGAAAATATTACACCAATACTTGAAACTTGACAATAACCACCGAAATTTCGACAAAAATAATTGAAATTTTAAGGGTAATCATGGAAATTATGACAAAACTGGATTTGTAAGAATAATCTTTGAAATTATGATAGAATTGTATTTTTTATTCACGTATTATTGAAAATTTGAGAAAATAACTGAAATTTTGTCACTACATATTTAGAACATGATAGAAGACTCTAAAATTTCAACAGAAACAATAAAAATTTGAGAGAAATCATAACAATTATGATAGAATAAAAGGAAATTTTAGAGTAAACATTGAAAATTTTGGAAGAATGAATTAAATTTCACAGTAATAGTTGAAAATTTAGACGATGTAATTGAAATTTTGATAGTAATTATTGAAAATATATGACAGATATCATTAAAATTTGACAATAACCAATAATATTTCGACAGAAATATTTTACATTTTAACAGTAATCTTTGCAATTAAAATTTGAGAAAATAATTTTTGACAGTAAATATAAAAAAATATGAAAGTAGTAATTGAATATGACAGATAAATGGAAATTTTACAGTAATTATTCAAAATTTTGCAAAGTGGGTCAAATTTAACGGTAATTATAGAAGGTTTCGTCGAAATAATTACAATTTTGACAGTATTTATTGAAAATATGCCAGTAATAATTCAAATTTGGCTAACCATTGAAAATTCGACAAAAAATAGATGAACTTTTAAAAGTAATAGTTGCAATTACGAACGAATTGAAATTTTACACTTATCATTGAAACAAAATGAGATATAAACTGAAATTTTACTGGGAAAAAATTGAGAAATGAACTGAAATTTTGACATTAAAACAATTGAATATATCTTACTAGTAATTTAAATTTTGATAGAAACAATTTTAATGAAATTTTTGGAGCAGTCTTAACAATTATGGCAGAGTAACTAAAAAAAATTCAGTACTTATTAAAAAAATATGTAAAATGGATTAAATTTGATAGTAATAATCGAAATTTTAGACGAAATAATTCAAATTATGACAGTAATTATTGAAAATATATGACAACAATAATTGAAATTTTACAATAACGGATGAAACTTTGACAGAAATATTTGAAATTTTAACAGTAATTGTTGCAATTAAAATTGGAGAAAATAACTGAAATTTTGATAGTAAATATTGAGAATATGATACTAGTAATGAATATTCCGACATAAGCAATTAAAATTTTCAGAGAAATCTTAGCTATTATGACAGAAAAATGGAAATTTGACAGTAATCATTGAACATTTGGCAAAATAACTCAAATTTAACGGTAATAATAGAAATTTAATAGTAACCATTGAAATTTCGATAAAAAATAGTTGAACTTTTAAGAGTAATAGTTGCAATTATTAGAGAATATTATACTAGTAATTAAAATTCCGACATAAGCAATTAAAATTTTCAGCGAAATCTTAGCTACTATGACAGAAAAATGGAAATTTGACAGTAATCATTGAACATTTGGCAAAATGAGTCAAATTTGGCAGTAATAATAGAAATTTGATAGTAACCACTGAGATTTCGATAAAAAATAGTCGAACTTTTAAAAGTAATAGTTGCAATTGGACACGAATTGATATTTTACACTAATCACTGAAAACAATGAGATATTAACTGAAATTTTTACTGGGAAAACAATTGAATATATGATACTAGGTATCGAAATTTCGATAGAAACAATTTAAATGAAATATTCATAGCAGTATTAGCAATTATGTCAGAGTAAATGAAAATTTCACGGTAAACATTAGAAATTTTGCAAATTGGGTGAAATTAGACGGTAATCATTAAAATTTCAGTCGAATTAATTGAAATTTTGACACCAGTTATTGAAAATAACTCAAATCTTTTAAAATTTGCTTTTAAAATTTCAATATTTCTGTCGAAAATTCAATGGTTATTGTTAAATTTCAAATATTTATTTCATTACTTAAAATTTGACAATACCATTGAAATTTCGACAGACATAATTGTAGTTTTAAATGAAAATATGACAATAATCATTGAACTATCGAAATATATTACTGATAAATATACTAGATACTAAAGCTATTACTGCTAAAGTCTTACTAGGTAAAGTATACTTACTAGACACTAAAAATATTACAACTAAAGATATTAGATGCCAAAACTAGAACTTATAAAGAAACTGGATATTAAAATATAGTTAGTACTATTGAAGACGCCAGATACTAAAGATAGAGATTGACAGAAACAATTTAAATGAAATATTGATAGCAGTATTAGCAAATATGGCGGAGTAAATGAAAATTTCACGGTAGACATTAAATATTTTGCAAATTGGGTAAAATTAGACGGTAATCATTAAAATTTCAGTGGAATTAATTGAAATTTTGACACCAGTTATTGAAAATAACTCAAATCTTCTAAAATTTGCTTTTAAAATTTCTATATTTCTGTCGAAAAGTTAATGGTTATACTTGAACAAGTCATTTTAAATGAAAAAGTAATTGTTTCACTGTAGACTTAGTAGTATGTGCATTGAATGTATGTTCACATACTAAACATTGTCGAGGTAATCTTGTCGTAATGGTATTATGCTAGTAAGAGGAGGAATAGTATAACCTCAATAGCTTTCGTTGGCAGTTCGAATGACAGTGATGTTATGCTAGTAGGCCGAAGAATAACATAACCTCAATGACGTTGGTAGTTTCAATGACAGTTGAAGTTTTAATGACAATCAAGTGGCACATGAAATTTTACATGCAAGGAAATTTCACAATTTTTTTTGAAGACACGTTATAATATTATCAATGTGATAATAGAAAGAATTTATCCTGTAATATCAAATTTTCATGATTAATGAGTAAATCAGTAAAAGCTCTGTAAGACTGAACTCGTGTCATTTAATGTTTTCTGAGAACACATTTCAAATTATCCGTAACGAATGGGATGGGCGTATATTGCGAGGCAGCACCATAGAAAATCGCAATCAGTCCTACAGCAACAGTTGCCGGAATTGCATTTGGGGCCATCGCCGAAACGAGTTTATCGCCCAATTCCTCCGGCATCTGTTTAAGCAAAACTTCCTTTTTTGTTCTTCGGCGATTACTCGTTTTGTTTGGTTCACGCCAATTACGGGCCCACGTCAGCTGGGGACCGAGTGAGATGTTATCAACTGTCAGCGGCGTGCGCGACCCTCCCCTGTTACCTGCACCCCCAGATTGGGGATGAAAAGCTGACAACTTCAAATTGGGTCTAATCTCTTCTTCTCCTCCTCGGCTGCGGCGGTGGTTTCCTTGATTAATAGCCGGTTTGTTGCCTCGCCTTCAGGGTCACTTCTGTTGGTCCCTTATATTTTATTAACGGGAAGCCCTTGCCTGCATTGTCCTGCTTAATGCCGCATTTAATTGGTGGATAATGGAACAGGATCCTTCTTATTTTGCCTTCTCACAGATTCTATCGAGCGCCACTTATCTCATTCTAAACCATAATAGACAGTTTAAGCACGAAAACTTGAACATAATCCATATATAGGTACCATAAATAGCAAATAGTAAGTAAAGTAGGTACAAATAGTAGTAGTTATTAGTAAACTTAGGATAGTTATGCATTTGCATATGTTTATATGCATATTTTTGCCACTATTAAGGATAAATGCATATTTTGAACATATTTGGCTTAAATGCATATTTTCAACATATTTGGGCCAAAATGCATATTTTGGTAGGTAGGGAACTTAATACTTTCTTAGAAGATTGCAAATTTGCAGCTCCTAAAAACTGAAACTGAACTATTTGAAGGGCGGAAGCCTTAATTACCTACGTACATAATTATCAACTAATGTAATACTGATACATACAAGAAAATCTGCATATCTTGGAAGTCAATTATGGACCCAAAATGTTACGATCTAGATTTGCCTAATGGACTTTATACCTGCTTAATGGATGGTAGTGAAGTGTTGAGGAATGGAAGAAAAGAGGACTGATGAATGGGGCATGGGGTTTTCAGGAGCATTTTGGTTTAAGTTGTCATTTATTCATTCAGTTGCTACTTGAACTTGGTTTTGTACACTTCATAAGTAAATTTATTGAAAATATCAAGATGCCAAAGGATAAAAGGTTCAAAAGTGCAACATTAAGTCATTTTGTGAAGGAATTCGAAGACTTTCAGACCGATGGAAGCATTTTACTATGTAAATATAGTGAAATTCCGGTATCAGTGGACATACGTATACATACATACAGTATCTACATATACACATACAGCATATAGACAATTCTTCTTTTATTTTACCATTTTTGCTAATAATTATTCTACGATTTTTCAATTGCATGTAGATTCTTCTAAAATTTCATTCAAAACATCATTTTTCTACATACTTACTAAGCATTAATCTATATTTCCTCAATTTCTATTATTCCATTTTGTTCTTCCAAAATTTCTTAATTTTGCAATAATTTTTCATTAACTTCACCATTTTGGGCTGTCACTTGTCTTTAATTTCGTAATTGCATAAAAAAATCTTATTAATTTTATAAATTTCGTCATTATTTTTCTACAACTTCTTTAGTTGTCCATTTTTGTGAATAATCATCAATAATTTCTTAATTGCGCAAACATTCTTCCGAAATTCGCAGTTTCTTAATCATTCTTTTGCATTTTTTAAGCATTATTCTACATTTCCTCAATTTCACTTTTGTTGTTCCATAATTTCTTAATGTCTCAATAATTCTTGTTTTTTTCATTACTAGGGCAATGTATGCACTCTCAGGTTTTGTACATTCCTCTAATAAAAAAACATTCACTCAGAGATGGATCTAAATATACAGACATACGTATACATACACACAGTACCTACATACACACATACAGTATATACACAATTCTTATTTTATTTTGCCATTTTTGCTAATAATTATTCTACGATTTTTCAATTGCATGAAGATTCTTCTAAAATTTCATTCAAAACATCATTCTTCTACATACTTACTAAGCATTAATCTATATTTACTCAATATCTATTATCTGTTTTATTCTTCCATAATTACTTCATTTTTCAATAATTTTCATGGATTTGTGGCTTACACTTGTCTGAATTGCATAAAAAATCGTTTTTATTTTATAAATTTCGTCATCATTTTTCTACAACTTCCCTTACATTTTTTTTACATTTCCTCAATTCGCTATTATTCTTTCACATTTTTTTTTAGTTTTCGCTCATTTTTTGTATTTTTCCATTTTTGTGAATAGTCTTCAATAATTACTTAATTGCATAAAGGTTCTTCTGAAATTACGTAATTTCAGAATCATTGTTTTACAATTTTTCTTCAATAATTACTTAATTGCATAAAGATTCTTCTGAAATTACGCAATTTCTTAATCATTCTTTTACATTTTTTTAACCATTAATGTACATTTCCTTAATTTTGCTATTATTCTTCGATAATTTTTCTTTTAATTGTTATAACAAATTGTTATAACATAATTTTTTTTTAAATTTCTTTTAAACGTTGCCATTTTTGTTCTATATTTTTTTAATAATTACCTAATTTTTGCTTTATTTTTGAGATCCGAGAATTCTCTGTTCTTTGATTTCGAAAATTTCGAGTCTTGAGTTTTCGTAAAACATACATAAACTTTCATGGAAATCATAAGATATATAAAAAAAATAATATGCAAGACAGATAAATAATTTTCCATATAAATAGATTTTCATTGTAATCACGAGATTTGCAAAACATAGCTTGTGACCTTAAATTCGTTATTATTATCTTATTACAGATTAAGAGAAACACAAACACAAGAGAAACACAAAGAGATACTACAAAATAAATTCAGAGAGAGCGAAATAAAGGCAAACATAGAAAGAAAATGGGAAACATTCAAAAGAAATATATTAGAAGCGGCAAAGGAGACCAGCGGAACAACAAAAATTGAAAACAGGGAAATGAAAAAGACAAAACGGTGGACAGAGGAAGTCAAATAGGAGATAAAAGACAAAATAGAGAATCGGAAAAGATACCTACAAACAAAATAATAGAAGATTATATAAAATACAGAGAAAAGAGAAACAAAACAAATTCAATAATAAAAGAAGCAAAACAAAAATCATGGACGAAATTTTGTGAAAGAATGAATCAGAATTTAGACAAAAAAGGCAAATGGAAAGGACACCTGCAAACAAAAAAAAATAGAGGATTATGAAAAATACAAGCATTATATTGCCACATTTCCAAGGATTGGATTTTTTTTCTGCTAATGACAAACTTAATCCACTTTTAATGCAATTATACTGGGTATATAATTTATACGTTTCTATAAGTTTCTTGAGCTGAAAAAGGAAGTGAGCACCATATCCTCTGGTGGGTCCAACTCATGTCCACTAAAAATGGACATGAGTTGAAGTTGGGAATTATATAATGAAATAGAAGATAAAATAAGAAAACAGCAAAACTAGCATCTGACAGAACTCATGTCCACTAAAAATGGACATGAGTTGAAGTTGGGAATTTTATAATGAAATAGAAGATAAAATAGGAAAAACAGCAAAACTGGCATCTGACAGAACTCGTGTCCTCTAAAAATGGACATAAGTTGAAGTTGGGAATTATATAATGAAATAGAAGATAAAATAGGAAAAACAGCAAAACTGGCATCTGACAGTGTCTAAAATCTAAATCTAAAAGTCTAAAAATGGACATGAGTTGAAGTTGGGAATTTTATAATGAAATAGAAGATAAAATAGGAAAAACAGCAAAACTAGCATCTGACAGAACTCGTGTCCTCTAAAAATGGACATAAGTTGAAGTTGGGAATTATATAATGAAATAGAAGATAAAATAGGAAAAACAGCAAAACTGGCATCTGACAGTGTCTAAAATCTAAATCTAAAAGTCTAAAAATGGACATGAGTTGAAGTTGGGAATTTTATAATGAAATAGAAGATAAAATAGGAAAAACAGCAAAACTAGCATCTGACAGAACTCATCTCCACTAAAAATGGACATGAGTTGAAGTTGGGAATTATCTAATGAAATAGAAGATAAAATAGGAAAAACAGCAAAACTGGCATCTGACACTCTAAAATCTAAATCTAAAAGTCTAAAAATGGACATGAGTTGAAGTTGGGAATTTTATAATGAAATAGAAGTTAAAATAGGAAAAACAGCAAAACTAGCATCTGACAGAACTCGTGTCCTCTAAAAATGGACATAAGTTGAAGTTGGGAATTATATAATGAAATAGAAGATAAAATAGGAAAAACAGCAAAACTGGCATCTGACAGTATCTAAAATCTAAATCTAAAAGTCTAAAAATGGACATGAGTTGAAGTTGGAAATTTTATAATGAAATAGAAGATAAAATAGGAAAAACAGCAAAACTAGCATCTGACAGAACTCGTGTCCTCTAACAATGGACATAAGTTGAAGTTGGGAATTATATAATGAAATAGAAGATAAAATAGGAAAAACAGCAAAACTGGCATCTGACTGTGTCTAAAATCTAAATCTAAAAGTCTAAAAATGGACATGAGTTGAAGTTGGGAATTTTATAATGAAATAGATGATAAAATAGGAAAAACAGCAAAACTAGCATCTGACAGAACTCGTGTCCTCTAAAAATGGACATAAGTTGAAGTTGGGAATTATATAATGAAATAGAAGATAAAATAGGAAAAACAGCAAAACTAGCATCTGACAGAACGCATGTCTACTAAAAATGGATATGAGTTGAAGTTGGGAATTATATAATGAAATAGAACATAAAATAGGAAAAACAGCAAAACTAGCATCTGACACAACTCATCTCCACTAAAAATGGACACGAGTTGAAGTTGGGAATTATATAATGAAATAGAAGATAAAATAGGAAAAACAGCAAAACCAGCATCTGACAGAACTCATCTCCACTAAAAATGGACATGAGTTGAAGTTGGGAATTTTATAATGAAATAGAAGATAAAATAGGAAAAACAGCAAAACAAGCATCTGACAGAACTCATCTCCACTAAAAATGGACATGAGTTGAAGTTGTGAATTTTATAATGAAATAGAAGGAAAAATAGGAAAAACAGCAAAATTAGCATCTGACACAACTCATCTCCACTAAAAATGGACATGAGTTGAAGTTGGGAATTATATAATGAAATAGAAGATAAAATAGGAAAAACAGCAAAACTAGCATCTGACAGAACTCATCTCCACTAAAAATGGACATGAGTTGAAGTTGGGAATTATATAATGAAATAGAAGATAAAATAGGAAAAACAGCAAAACTAGCATCTGACAGAACAAAAATGTATCAATTTGTGCAAAAATATTCATAATTACAACTGGGAGTAGAAAAAATAGCGTACATCACTTGAGTTTTAAGGCAATTACGCACTCGAGAAATTACTCTTCTGCGTAATATGCTTCTTACAACTCTCATTATGAACTATATTATTATATACTATATCCAATAACGTTAACGTTAATAACGTTAACCAATAACGTTAACAATGAATTTTGTTAAAAATTCATTATTTATTAATTTGATCTAATTTAAGTCATGTTAACGCGTATATTTTTAAAAGGAATTGGAATATTTTAATAACAGACGATAATTTTTATTTAAGTGTGTTCAAAATAAATTCTTATTCAACGGTATAATTAAGATGTACTCAAATGCGTGCGACATAATTACGTGCATATTTACGAACGATTTATTTTCATTACTTAGTGGCGTGAAGCCAATTTATTCTTGAATCTTACACATGTATTTCAACTTCTTAGTCACAGAAATGCATTGAATCTACATGCCTTTTTGATTCCAATTCGACTTTACCAGGTATATAATTTTATAAAAAACAAATATGTTTTAAATAAATATGTTTTGGCAAAATTTACGAAATAAAAATTTTGATATAACCAAACTTATACTAAATCTTTCTTTAATATTCATGATTTATGAAAACAAAATGCGATTTTTGTAGGTCTTCAATCAAAATTAAAAATCAATAATTAAAAAAAATCAAAAAAATCAATGATTTGATGGTTCATTAATATTCATGATTTATGAAAACAAAATGCGTTTTTGTAGGTCTTCAATCAAAATTAAACATCAATGATTAAAAAAAATCAATGATTTGATTTATTTAATTTTTTTATATTTCTGATCAGTTTTTGCCAGTTTTGATGAGACATCTCAAATGATTTACATAACGATTTAAATCATATGATTTTTTTTTTCTAATAAATTCTAAAATTTGAACAAGAATTGATGATTGATAGCTATAAAGACAAAAATGTGTAATTTTTGAAAATGTCTAAGCCAACTATGACTGCCATTTGAAAAAATTAAGATTTGTATTATAAAAACTCTTAAAACTCTCTATCAGTTCAACGGTTCATTTATCTCTTTCATTATGTTCTTATCTTTCGTTCTTAGTCCTTGTATTATGATATTGTTCCTTTTCTTCTCTCTCTCTCATCATTTTCAATTTTTTCTCAATTTTCTTCATTCTTTCTTGCATTTCTGTTTTCTCCTGTTACCATTTTTCTTCTTTCTTTCTCATTTAATTTCATTTGATAGTAACGACAACTCTTTCCTCATTTAACCGTATCTCTATGCCTTCTGGTTTCCGAGGTCCCAATGCTTAATATGAAAAAAAAAAACTCACCCTGTGTAATATAACATGCAAAAAATAATGAAATAGAAATGATAAATTAAATTCCCGTTCGCTTTTAGGTGCATAATTCTATTCTTGTATGCGAGCAGTCTCCTGGTACATTAAAAGGGTGTTAAGCACAAAAAATCACCCTCGCAAAAGAGATAATCGCCCCCCTCATAATGAATTGCATATTCTGCTTGGATCCTTGAAAAAGCGCCCCCCTTTGTTCCCTGTTATCCCTCATATTCGTTCAATAGGTGTGCGAACATTACGGTTGCTCTATTAGTGCAATTAGTCAGTTTCCACATTGTTATCCTCTACATGAGAAGCGAAGCGCATGGTTAATTGTGTACCGCGTTTTCAAATAACAATTTCGTCATGGTGCCTTGGTCACACTTCGGTGAGCAATTTCGTCCAGCATGTGCCTGAAAATCCAAATATTTCAAGAAACACAAAAATTTAAATACAAATCAGTTTAATCATCAGGATGGTTTCGACCTTTACTACGTGGTAGTCCATATTAAAAAACAGAGAAACAACTTGCTCTGTTTAAAAACATAGCAAGTTGTTTTTTACAAATCAATTTATAAGAATAAACTGTGGAAGAAAGATAGCAAGTAATTAAATATCGATAATATATACGTTATCTTGACTCAATTGTTTCAAAATTGTAGTAGTATGAACATTTATTCCATATACATAATTTACATCATACTTACTTCATATACAGGGTGTTAAAAAAAGAGGGTGTTAAAATATTTAAGGGGGTAGTAGTATGAACACAATAAAAAAAAGTCTTAATAAACCTGGGTCCTCAAAGTAACGGTTTCGGAGATATACAGAATACTTTATAATTTGATAATAAGCATGCACATTTTGAGTGCAATAGTTTAAAATTTTCAAAACAATTGAAAATTGCAATATTTACAGTAAGTAATGAATGACATTTTCAAAAAATACAACATTTTGAATTTTTGCGAATCATTAAGCAAAATTTGAAAGTAATCATTGAAAGCAATGACTACTATAAAAATTACAATTATTCCAACAAAATTTTGTTGATTACTGTTAAAAATTCAAGTAGCTCTGTCAAAATTTCAATTATTCTATCAACATTAAGTAGGCCTAGACTACAAAGGTTTATTAATAATAATATTTCAATAATTACTGTAAAAATTATAATTATTTGTCAAACATTTATTGATTTCTATAAAAAATCAATTAGTTCTGTCACAATTTCAACTAATCATTCTAAACATTGTCCACAGGCAATTTTCTACTGTCTAGAATCTAGAATATAAATCTAGACTCTAGATTTATATTACTGTCAATTTTGGCATTATTACTGTAAGAATTTTATGATTACTATGAAAATCATAAATATTTTGTCAAAATTAAAATTGTTCGTTTCAAAATCCATTATCACTATTAATATTTAAATGATTCCAATAAAAATGTCATAAATATTCTCAAAGTATCAATTGATATTTTGTTACTGAGAAATTTTCAATTATTACTGCTTAATTTCAATTTTTATTCACAAAATATTAATTATATTTCTAATGCTTCAATGATTACTTTGAAAATTATAAATATTTTGTCAAAATTAAAGTTGTTTTCAAAATGAATAATTTCTGTTAATATTTCAATGATACGAATTAAAATTTCACAAATCATCCCAAAATATCAATTGATATTTTATTAGTGTCAAAACCGCAATTATTACTGAGAAATTTTCAATTGTTACTGCCAAATTTCAATTGTTATTTAACGAAATTTGAATTATATTTTCAATATTTTAATGATTGCTGTGCAAATTTGATATAATCTGTCAATATTTCAACGGATATTCTCAAAATATCAATCATTATTTTATTATTGCCAAACTCTGAATTGTTATTGTCAACATTTTAAGGTCCATTGTTTAAATTATTAATTAAAATACATTACATTAAAAATAAAAGTTTGAAAAATAATTATAATTTTTGCAGTAATTATTGAAATATTATTGTTAATAACTTTTAGAGTCTAGGCCTACTTAATGTTGATAGAATAATTGAAATTTTGACAGAACTACTTCGATTAAACAGTTATCAACAAAATTCAGTTGGTATAATTGTAATTTTAATGGTAGTCAGTGTTTTTAATGAATACTATCAAATTTTGTTTTATGACTGGCAAAAAGTCATGTGTTTTGTCAAAATTTCATTGATTACGTATTGTAAATGTTGCAATTTTCAATTGTTTTTAAAATTTGAAACTATTGCTCTCAAAATGTGCATGCTTATTATCAAATTATCAAATATTCTCTTAAAATTTGTTTGGCATCTTTGAACTACTCATTTATGTTTTGTTTCAAAATTTCCATTATTGCTACGAACATTTTAATTATAAGTCTTAAATCTCTAATTATTTACATAAAAATTTCAAATATTATACCAATTTTCAATTATTACTATCATTCTTTCAATGATTACTATCAAATATTGCTTTGTGAATGGCCAAAACTCAAAATTTTGTCAAAAATTCATTGATTATAGAGAATGATATCTTAAAATCAATTTAGTATTATTTATATTATATAATTTATTATATGATATCGATAAATACCTTCCTATGATTTCACTTACAGAGAAAAAAGTATATCCAATCTTATTCTTATATAAAACAATATAAATATGATAAAATATTAATATTAATTTATCAAAACCTATTTCTTTAAAACTTAAAGGACTTATTAGTATAATAAATATAAATTTTCAATATAAATTTAAGGTTTTAGAAGTGAATTTTGCACCAAAAGCTTTGCTAGAAACATAAATATGAACATATTAATGTTTTGAATTACTTTTTGCAAGTCTTAACCACTATATTGTGTGTATATGTACAAATAGTTGTACAAAAATCGCAATTATACTTGTCAATATTTCAATGATTACTGTCTAAATGTCAATGAGGACTGTCTAATTATTACTGTCAAGTGTCAATTATTACTGTCATAATTTAAATTGTCTGTACTAACAATTGACCTCTATGAATTACATCCAACTTAAATGAACTGAACTATTACGGTACAGAGATAACAATATTTCAGTGTCATTACCACTGTCAAAATTATAATTATTCCGATAAAAATTTATTGATTGTTGAAAAAATTCAATCAGTTCTGTAAAAATTACAATTATTCTATCAATATTAAAAAAAAATTGTCTATGTGTTATTTATTCTGTCCGTTTTGAAACTATTACTTAAGAATGTATGTGAAAATGTCAATATTTTGTCAATATTTTTATGGTTACTGATAAAATTTGGTGTATTCTGCCAATATTTCAATGATTAAAAATCTCAATATTTCAATTTCTTGAGTAATTATTTACTCAAGAGTGTAAATGTTGTTGTACCCTTGTTAAATAGTGTTGAAGTAATTTGTCCACTGTTGTAATTAATTGATAATGGATTATTATTTATAATAATTGTCCTGAAGTATGATTTCCTCTAATAAATAATTTAAATTTTAAATTGCTGTATAACTACAGTAGCACCTCTTGAATACTTAAAAATATTTCTGTTGGGAAAAGGGAATTGGTAATGCGATATTATCAAACAGTAGCAATATTTCAATTACCACTGTCAAAATTATAATTATTCCAAGAAAATTTTGTTGATTACTGTTAAAAATTCAAGTAGCTCTGTCAAAATTTCAATTATTCTTTCAACATTAAGTAGGCCTATACTATAAAGGTTTATTAATTATAATATTTCAATAATTACTGTAAAAATTATAATTATTTGTCAAACATTTATTGATTTCTATAAAAAATCAATTAGTTCTGTCACAATTTCAACTATTCATTCTAAACATCCACAGGCTATTTTCTAGTGTCTAGATTTATATTACTGTCAATTTTGGCATTATTACTGTAAGAATTTTAATGATTACCATGAAAATCATAAATATTTTGTCAAAATTTAAATTGTTCGTTTCAAAATCCATTATTACTATTAATATTTAAATGATTCCAATCAAAATTTCATAAATATTATCTAAATATCAATTGATATTTTGTAAATGTCAAAATTGCAATTGTTACTGAGAAATTTTCAATTGTTAGTGCTTAATTTCAATTTTTATTCACAAAATATTAATTATATTTCCAATATTTCAATGATAAAATTATAAATATTTTGTCAAAATTAAAGTTGTTTTCAAAATGAATGATTTCTGTTAATATTTCAATGATACCAATTAAAATTTCATAAATCATCCCAAAATATCAATTGATATTTTATTAGTGTCAAAATCGCAAACATTACTGAGAAACTTTCAATTGTTATTCACGAAATGTCAATTATATTTTCAATATTTTAATGATTACTGTGCCAATTTGATATAATCTGTCAATATTTCAACGGATATTATATTTTTAGCCATTTAAGGTATATATACGATTTTTCACGTTTTGTGACCAAATCACCAATTTGGGAATCACATTACCAACAACTTTCATTATACTTTTTTTCTCGTAAAATCGATATTTTTCGAGATATTGGTAAATTATCGTCAACTTGCAAAATGAAATTTATAAGTTTTGATATTATTGAAGATCATTTTCAGATTTCGTTCTTTAAATAGCACAAATTTTATAAGTATTCACTGAGCAATTCGTAAAAAAAACGGAATTGTTCCAATGAAATTTGTGGTAAATTCAATCTAATGAAATTTGAGTTTGTTGATAGATTTAAAAAACATTTTCGAATATATTTCGTCATAATAATACAAATTTTATTAGAAAATTACACAAGAAAAAGCATGAAAAGTATGCACTGTATAATTTGTAAAAAAAAGTTGTAGTTCTAATGGAATTAGTGGAAAATTTTATCCAATTTTAAAATTTATATTGATATTTGCAGTTTTCTTAATACATTTAAGTGGAAGTAAAGAAGAATTTATTCCAATTTTAACATTATTATTGAAATTTGCACTCTTTTGATATTTTTAAAGAACATTTTCAAATGTCGTTCCTTATAATAATACGGATTTTATTAGAAAATTATGCAAAAAAATAATAAATTTTATTCACTGGATATTAAATAAAAAGTTGCAGTTCTAATGAAATTAGTGAGAAATTTTATAAAAATTTAGCATTTTTAGTGAAATTTGTATATGTTTTTATACTTTTCAGGGCTATTTTCAACGATTTTTTTTGCAGTTATAGTGACAGTTTTTAATTTATAATATTGTTTTACTGAAACTGGACATTTTAGATCAATGGTTTCATATTATAACCTTTTTGAATTAAATACAACAAAAAAACAAATATCTACATAATTTTTAAAACATCTGTAGATTGAAATTCGTGAAAAATTTTAACCAATTTTGACATTTTTATTGAAATTTGTAGTTTTCGTGATATTTTTAAAGACTCTTTCTTTCTATCTCATTTTATACGGATTTTATACGAAAAGTAAAAACTATTCATTGGATAATTTGTAATTCAAAAGTTGTATTTCGAATACAATTACTAGGGAATTCCATCCAATGTTGAGGTTTTTACTGAAATTTGTGGTTTTCAGGATCTACATAATTTTGAAAACAGCTCTAGATTTAATGGAATAACTGGGAAATTTTAACCAATTTTGACATTTTTATTGAAATATGTAGTTTTCTTGATATTTTTAAGGACTATTTCTTTGTATCTAATAATACGGATTTTATAAATACAATAAAAACAATTCATTGGATAATTTGTAAAACAAAAGTTGTACTTCTAATGGAATTACTTGGGAATTCCATAAAATGTTCAGGTTTTTACTGAAATTTGTGATTTTGTTCATCTACATAATTTTTAAAACACCTCTAGATTTAATGGAATAGTGGGAAATTTTAACGAATTTTGACATTTTTATTGATTGTTGTAGTTTTCTTGATATTTTTATGGCCTAATTCATAGGATAATTTGTAAAGCAAAAGTTGTACTTTTAATGGTATTACTTGGGAATTCCATAAAATGTTGAGGTTTTTACTGAAATTTGTGGTTTTGTTCATCTACATAATTTTTAAAACAGCTGTAGAGTTAATGTAATCAGTGAAATTAGTAGTTTTCTTGATATGTTTAAGGACTATTTCTTTCTATCTAGTAGTACGTGTTTTATATGAAAAACAAAAACTATTTATTGGATAATTTGTAAAACAAAAGTTGTACTTCTAATGGAATTACTTGGGAATTGCATCCAATGTTGAGTTGTTTACTGACATTTGTGGTTTTGTTGAGCTACATTAGTTTTAAAACAGCAATAGATTTAATGGAATTAGTAAGAAATTTTAACCAATTTTGACATTTTTATTGAAATTTGTAGTTTTCCTTGATATTTTTAAGGACTATTCCTTTCTATCTAATAAAACGGATTATATGAGAAAAATAAGTACTATTCACTGGATAGTTTGTAAAAAAAAAGTTGTACCTCTAATGGAATTACTTAGGAATTCCATCTAATGTTGAATGTTTTTACTGAAATTTGTGGTATTATTGATGTACATAATTTTTAAAACAGCTGTAGATTTAATGGAATTTGCGGGAAATTTTAACCAATTTTGACATTTTTTATCGAAATTTGTAGTTTTCTTGATATTTTTCAGGACTATATCTTTCTATCTAATAATACGGATTTTATATGAAAAATAAAAACTATTTATTGGATAATTTGTAATTCAAAAGTTGTATTTCTAATGGATTTACTTGGGAATTGCATCCAATGTTGAGTTTTTACTGAAATTTGTGGTATTATTGATGTACATAATTTTTAAAACATCTGTAGATTTAGTGGAACTAGTGTGAAATTTAAAAACAAATTGTTACTTTTATTGAAATTTGTAGTGTTCTTGATATTTTTAAGGACTATAAGGACTATAGGAGACTATAAACAAAAGTTGTACTTCTAATGGAATTACTTGGGAATGCCATCCAATGTTGAGTTGTTTACTGAAATTTGTGGTTTTGTTCAGCTACATAATTTTTAAAACAGCTGTAGATTTAATGGAATTAGTGGAAAATTTTAACATATTTTGACGTTTTTATTGAACAGTGTAGTTTTCTTCACATTTTTAAGGACTATTTCTTTCTCATTAGTAAAACGGATTTTATAAGAAAAATAGAAATTATTCAGTGGATAATTTGTAAAACAAAAGTTGTACTTCTAATGGAATTACTTGGGAATGCCATCCATTGTAGAGTTTTTTACTGAAATTTGTGGTTTTGTTGATCTACATTATTTTTAAAATAGCTGTAGATTTAATGAAATTAGTGGGAAATTTTAACCAATTTTGATATATTTATTGTAGATTTTATTGACAAATATTTTTTTAATTATAAGAGTTCATACGATACGTCAGGTTGCTTTAGTACTGAACATTAAAATAAATAATTTTAAATGTGGTAAGTGTAAATATTATATTTTACTATTTAATTATCTAATAGTTTATAGTTTTATAACATTAGCAAGTAATATAACCTTTAATCTTCACGATTCAATTTAATTTTTAAATTCTGTAAGATTTCTCATATTAAGGTTAATTATTTCAATAATTTATGTTTAAAACTTGTACGTCCTTAATATTGATAAATTCTTGATAAATAAAGAAATGTATCAAGATTAAGGACATAGGTATAATTTTTTTATATAAATTATTAAAATTATATTTCACGTCAATACTGAAATATAATTTTGAGACTGGAAAACTGTGAATATCTCAAAATGGCAAAAAACAAGTTACCACTATTGTGCTTAGCATGGCGGTATAACAAATAAGTCCTACCGAGTCCAGTTGCTTTTACCAAAATTTGCCAACCTCGCCTAAAATTTTCCCAGATTGATTCCACTGTTAGTTAAAGATATTAAATAAACATATTAAAGTCGGAAAATTTATCAGTCTTAATTTGGTCAACAAAACATAAAATAGTCAGCAAGTAGTTTCTAAAAAATACCAATATCCCTAACTTATGAAAAGCAGTTTATTTGTGCAATTGGATGTCATCTCCGAGAACAACCAGAGATACCGAAATCTCTGTAATAACTGATTTCAACGAGAGGTAACGTTTATATGCTTGTCTCGTGCTTCAAAATTATGCACCGGAATCACTAAAAACTCATTTTTGTCGTAATACATGAAGAAATTGTCATGAACAATACATCAGTTTTATTAAATTTTGACATGTATTTGAATAATCCTATTGCTCGACATGATTTTTGGTGTTTTTAATTTGATAAGTGTCCTTAGGTTATAATTAAAGTAACGATTGTATATAACGTTGTAAAAAAACGCGAAGTAGAATAAAAATTTGAATAAATCGAAAAACGTACAATTCCATGTACAGAGTAATGTAATGTTTTTATTATTAACGATAATATAAAGTTGTTAAACCAGTCTCATTATAAATTCACGGGAGTGCTTATTCCTTTCAATCAACCCTAAGTTACCTATAAATACCAAACACCGATTACCTATTCCTGTCAGTAAACAAAGGCGGCTCGTACGCTATTCGTGTTTACGAATCACTAGAGGAAACAATAACAGGTGTAATTGACGCCCACCCGCGCACTTCGTTCACACACCTGTTATTGTGAAATCAAATTCCCGCACTAGATTCAAATTGACGGAAGATAGTGTATTTAACCAACCACAAGTTACCTAGAAAAGCCAAACACCGATTACCTATTCCTATCAGTAAACAAAGCGGCTCGAACGCTATTCGTGTTTACGAATCACTAGAGGAAGCAATAACAGGTGCAATTGACGCCCACCCGCGCACTTCGTTCACACACCTGTTATTGTGGAATCACCTCCTCCACAAGAATCAAATCGTCGTCAGCATCATAACATTTAAACATATAAACTCATCATACATCGCGCCCGCGATCGCAAACTAACGTGGCTGTATTCACCATAACTATAACAACTAATCAAGGCATTCAGTATTACCATCCGACATACATCATCATATTCAAATCAAAATAATTCATAAAAATGATGGCTTATTCATTTTAAATCATAAATGAGCACATAACGTGCATATTATTGGGCAGAGTGATTTATAATTGTATAAATAAATAAGTTGGATTAAATCATAATAATTTAAAAACATAATGTATAAAAATACTGGTTTCTTTATTTCAAATCATAAAACAAGCACATAACGTACCTATTATTGGGCAGAGTAATTTAGAATCGAACAGATAAAATAGGCTGGATTAAATCTCAATAATTTGAAGACATAATGACAATTTATGGTTAAATATCGTAAACAAGAAATAAGTGGAATTATTAAAACCCCGTATAAACAGAGAAAATGATAAACGAGATAATGAAGCTTGGTATAATCACAAGAGTAGTTATTAATAACCTCCAATGTTCCTAATAATAATATATTATAACATTACATAAACATTTTGGATTGAGGTAGCAGAACTGTTATTTGACACAACTTGTAACATGTCTGACGGTGATGACTACTTGTGACATTGGTGCTTGCTGTGGTCGTGGGTAGAATTACTAATTTACCTCAATCAACGTAAACAATGGGGCTCCAATAATTACATCATTGTGTGGACACCGACACAACCATGAAATTCGGGAAGATCGCGAGATACCTTTAGTATTCATTCATGAATTATTGGAGATATTTCAACAGCTTTAAATAGTTCTATTTTTGATCATATCACTTTTCCGTAGTTAAATGGCGTAAAAGGGCATGGTAATAAATGGTCTAAGAAACTAAAGAAGCACGTGCATGTATAACAAACACTCGTAAATAAACTTCGTAGTCATAACCATTTTCAAACTATCAATTGAATAAATAAGAGAATTTACAAATTCATTAAAAGGTCAACGAAATCTAGAAAATAAATCAATTCATGTCATAATCGTCAACCTGTGTTTTATTTTCCTGTATGTTACAATTATATAAATTAATTTACATCATTATCAACCTGTGTTTTATTTCCCTGTGTCTTACAATTTCAGCGTGTCTATTATTAAATAAACAAAACAAATCTTTAAATTGGTGCTTTCTTGTATTAATCCATTATTAGTGTACGTTAATTAACACATTACCAATAGCAAAGCACCTTGAGAGTAATCACGGTAGTTAAATTAAACGTTAAAAGTACTAAATACGATCACAAATCACGAGCCAAAAATAATTAAAACATTATATAATAAATCACGAGCCAAAAATAATTAAAACATTATATAATAAATAATGAGCCAAAATAATCAAGAAATTATATAATAATTTCACGATAAAAACGACGAATACACAGTTACACAGTTTCTATGAAAAATTTCAAACACATTTTTCCTGAAAACCTAACGTGCTGGAAAAAAAACTAAGCACAGATTCGTGATCAAGACACCCTATTTACTATAGGACACCTATTAAACCTGAAACACTTTTTCTTGAAAAAAAAAATAGGCCTGTGATATTAATGGATTGGTATTTATTATAATTGTATGATTTCTTCTAATAACTGATTTAAATTTTAAACTACTGAGTAACTATTGTAGCACCTCTTGAATACTTAAATATATTTCTGTAGGGAAAGGGGAATTGATAATGCGAGATTAATTAAATTTAAATTGTGCATCGAGTGGAGTTTGCACTGCACTCGAATGCATCGCCAGTGCTGGGGATGTGATTGAAAGTCGTCGAAAAATGCGCCTTTGTAATTATTAAAATCCGCGCCTCGAATAATAGAGGCTCGAGAAGGCCCTTTTGCTCTTATTCGCAATAACGAATTGCATCAGTTCGAACGTCGGATTGTATTTATTCGGACGATGGCCGTACGTGATCGCGGCTTCGAGTGAATCTTTTAAAATTCACAGCCGTGGCCGTGCATTTCAATTTGTCCACCCTCTTCCTGGCGTTGTTCTTTCGCTTTGGGGCGCACCTGCAGACGATATTAAAGCAGTCACCCCTTTTTATTGTCGCATCAAGCTTTCATGGAACCTACACAGTAAATCCATTATCCGTGTTGGTTTTAATGCGGCCCTGATTAAACGATACTTGCCGGAACGGACCGGCGATTAACTCTTCTGCGATGAAAGCTGGAGTGGCCTCTCTCTATGAGTACTGTTTAAATAATGAGCCATTAGACACCTAAAAATAGTAATTACGCTTCAAGTGTTTTAATTATGCACCAGAGAGCGCAATATGGATCAAGGGAAATCCCTATAGGCCCTCAATTCCCAGATGTATACGGCTCGCAGGCGACGCTGATTAATCATAACAGCAGAAATGGGCCATTATTGTAAGCCGAAATGGCCAGCGCAGATTATACAGCAAATTAACCGAATTAATGTGCGTATTTCAAACTATTGCACATAACCGATCCAAAAATTTGAAGAATCGGCGTATAATAATAGCCGAGAGTAAAATAGATAGGAATCGTGCGGAAGAAGCAGTGATTAAAGATTCTGTTAACGGCGGCAGACAGATTTCACTTAACATAGTGTAGGAAGTCAACACCTACATCACGAAAGCATAATGTAAAATTCAAACATATATCTCTCTATGATTCAGTATAGTGTAAAATCTGTGCATTAACGCAATCTAAATAGAATTTCAAGCCCTGTTTATTAATAAGAGTGACCGATACAAATAAGCTCGATAGCGTCTACGTGAAAAATTTCATTTGTAAGTCATATATTTTTTAACAAAATTTCATATATCGAAACACTTTATTACCATATTAGCGTCAGCGTGAAAAATTTCATCTGTAAGTCATATTTTTTTAACAAAATTTCCTATATCGAAACACTTTATTACCATAATGAAGTATAATAATAATAAGAATAACAATTATTTACAAAACCCATAAATATTTAGGTTACAATAGTTATGCACCAAGGGCATTATCGCCTAAAAAAATTAGTTGTAAGTTATAGTAATTACGTTAATAGTAACGCGTAAAAGTAACAACCTTGACGTTGTCAAAGAGAGCGTAAATATTCCATAACTGCCTCGTCCATATCGACGGGCGTTATAATTAATATTACTGTAAAAATGTCAATCAAATTTCATTCATTAATGGTAATTTTTTTCTAGATATAATTTTAATTATTCTATGAATAATTGACTGTCATGAAGTGTATAATCGTATGAATTGATTGTCAAAATTTCACTTCTTGTGTCAAATATAAATGACTTATTTAATTGTTTATTATCAATCTATTAGATATTGCCATAAAAAAGTCATTATCCTGTTAATTTTCATTTATCAACCTGCAATTTGTCAATTATTTCTTTGTGAAATTTCAATCTTCTTCTCACCAATAACACTTGTCAACACAATGCTTGTCCCTTAGACGTTTTGACGTTTTAGACGTCAAGATTTGCCTTCTTTGTAAACCTTTTGTTACACCGAGAATACACCTAAAGTATATGTAAACGAAAATTTAAAATTGGAGACCCTATGTAGTGTTATTTTTTCATTGCAGATAAAGAAGAGAAAATTTTAATTCTGCATTTTTGAACAAAACAATAGATAATATTGATCATAACTGGGGGCCCAAATTGCCCAATTGCCCAATTTGCCCAAAGGATGATGTACCATTGCAACCATCATTAACTAAGTCTCAAAATGTTCCTTACAATAAATATAATAAATAAATAATCTTATAATAAAGTAGTTATTATAGGATAAGTAAGATTAACAGTTTATTTTTTTATTTTTGGAGCATTCTGTAACGTTTTTTTTTTTTTTTTTTAGGTGCATTCTACATATATTTTTATTAATGAATAAACACGAGGTATGATTATTGCAGTAGATATTACCAGATACGTTATTGCAGATATCGATTCAGAATGATTGTCTACTCATACAAAGAATGGAATATTATTCCAGGATCGTTAGTGAAGAGGAAATCGGTGATAAATATTTCTATAACTTACCTAATTTTACCTGGAACTACCCATTACATAAATTTAAGAATAACCTTGTAATTAGATACGCGCCTATTGTTGACGGAAATGGCTATAAATCAAGGAGAGAAAGTTGTTGTATCTTTCGGCAGGTACAAGCCATAAAACCATAAACTGCTGAACTGTACGTATATAATGTCATAAAAATAAATCGTTTTCAGCTCATGACTGTAACTAATTTAATGTCTTGTTAATTATATTAGTTATTCCCACAAATTCGTGGCATAAATCTAGGAGCAGGGTAAAATTAAATGAAAATGTATTTGTTTCTTCTAATCGCGTTTGTTTCCCAAGTATAGGACCTTAAAGTGTTACTTAGCAAATCACTCTTCTTATTAACATTTCTACTAGAGTAGAGTTGGAAATCTTATATTTTGCCACGAGTCGCCCACTATCAATACACATATTCTATCTTAATGGTTCTGTCAAATTTCATTGCTCAATTGTCAATTTTTCAATTATTTTTGTCTGAAATTTTAATTGTTCTGTCAACTATTAGCGACTCATTTCACTTGTTTGACTAATATAAATGACTAACTGTGATTTTTTTTTCTGTTGTTTACTATCAATTTTTTAAATGATTCTGTAAAAATGTCAATAATTCTATCAAATGTTAATGAATAACTGTAAATTTCACGTAGATAATAGTTTAATTGTTCTACGAACTATCAATGACTCTCAAAATTTCATTTGTTCTGTCAAATATACATCATTGTCAAATTTCAATTATATCTGTTGAAGTTTAATTCTTTACTATGAATCATTTAGATATTGCCATGAAAAATTATTATCCTGATTAATTTCATTGATCAACTGTCTATTTGTCAATTATTTTTTGTGAAATTTCAACTGTCATCTCAACTATAAATGATTGGCATAATTGCAATTATATGTGTTAAATTTTTTATATAATTCTGTAAAAATGTTTCTATCAAATATCAGTGAATAACTGTAAATTTTGCCTGGATAAAAGTTTAATTGTTCTATGAACTATCAATGACTGTCATAATTTCATTTGTTCTGTCAAATATAAATGACTGTCAAATTTCAATTATATCTGTTGAAGTTTCATTCCTTGCCATGAATCTTTTAAATATTGCCATGAAAAATTATTGTCCTGATAAATTTCATTGATCAACAGTCAATTTGTTCATTATTTCTTTGTGAAATTTCAACTGTCATATCAAATATAAATAATGTCAAAATTTCAATTATATCTGATCATATTTTAAATGTTTCTGTAAACATGTCAATAATTCTATCAAATGTCTGTGAATAACTGTAAATTTTGTCTGGATAAAAGTTTAATTCTTCTATGAACTATCAATGACTGTCAAAATTGCATTTGTTCTGTCAAATATAAATGATTGTCACATTTCAATTATTTCTGTTAAAGTTTCATTCTTTACTATGAATATTTTAGATATTGCCTTGAAAAATCATTATCCTGTTAAATTTCGTTGATGAACTGTCATTTGTCAATTATATATGTGTAAAATTTCAACTGTCATCTCAAATATAAATGACTGTCAAAATTGCAATTATATCTGTTAAAATTTTTATGTGATTCTGTAAAAATGTCAGTAAATCTATCAAATGTCAGTGAATAAATGTAAATTTTGTCTGGATAAAAGTTTAATTGTTCTATGAAGTATCAATGACTGTCAAAATTTCATTTGTTCTGCCTAATATAAATGATTGTCAAATTTCAATTATATCTGTTGAAGTTTCATTCTTTACTATGAATCTTTTAAATTTTGCCATGAAAAATCATCATCCTGATAAATTTCATTTATAAACTGTCATTTGTCAATTACTTCTTTGTGAAATTTCACCTGTCATATCAAATATAAATTACTGCCAAAATTGCAATTATATCAGTTAAATTTTTTATATGATTGGGTAATAATGTCAATAATTCTATGAAATGTCAGTGAATTTTGCCTGGATAAAATTTTAATTGTTCTATGAACTATCAATGACTCTCAAAATTTCATTTGTTCTGTCTAATATACATCATTGTAATGAATCATTTAGATATTGCCATGAAAAATCATTATCCTGATAAATTTTATTGATCAACTGTCTATTTGTCAATTATTTTTTTGCGAAATAACAATTGTCACATTAAATATAAATGACTGCCAAAATTGCAATTATATCCCTTATTTTTTTTATATAATTCTGCAAAAATGTCAAAAATTCTATCAAATGTCAGTGAATAACTGTAAATTTTGTCGGGATAAAAGTTTAATTGTTCTATGAACATCATTAACTGTCAAAATTTCATTTGCTCTGTCAAATATGCATGATTGTCAAATTACAATTATATCTGTTGAAGTTTCAATCTTTATAATGAACCTTTTAGATATTGCCATGAAAATCATTATCCTGATTAATTTCATTGATCAACTGTCTATTTGTCAATTATTTCTTTGTGAAATTTCAACTGTCATATCAAATATAAATTACTGTCAAAATTGCAATTATATCTGTTAAAATTTCAATGTTTACTATAAATATTTTAGATAGTTCCATAAAAATTGCATTATCCTGTCGAATTTTCTTATCAACTGAAAAATTTATCAATTATTTGTCTGTGAAATGATTATAGAAATGATTGATTAAGTATAAATTACATAATCGATTTTCTTTATCGTTCAAAATTTGATTCGATATGTATGTTTTTTTTTAAATATTGAGTTTTATACCAAATAAGTAATCGATTATACAATAATAATCAATTATAAGTATCAATTACATAATCAATTTTCTTTATAGTTAAAAATTTTATTCGATTTGGATGTTTATTGTTTAATTATTGAGTTTTATACCAATTAAGTAATCGATTATACTTTAATAACCGATTATAAGTATCAATAACATAATCGATTTTCTTTATCCTTCAAAATTTAATTCGATTTGGATGTTTTTTGTAATCATTGAGTTTTATACCAACTAAGTAATCGATTATACATTAAAAATCGATTATAAGTATCAATAACATAATCGATTTTCTTTATAGTTCAAATTTGTATTCGATTTGGATGTTTATTTTTAAATTATTGAGTTTTATACCAATTAAGTAATCGATTATACATTAAAAATCGATTATAAGTATCAATAACATAATCGATTTTCTTTATAATTCAAAATTTTATTCGATTTGGATGTTTATTTATTAATGATTGAGTTTTATACCAATTAATTAATCGATTATACATTAATAATCGATTATAAGTATCAATAACATAATCGATTTTCTTTATAGTTCAAAATTTTATCAGATTTGGTTGTTTATTTGTTAAATAGTGAGTTTTATAGCAATTAAGTAATCAATTATACATTAATAATCGATTATAAGTATCAATAACATAATCGATTTTCTTTATAGTTTAAAATTGTATTCCATTTAGATTTTTTTTTTAATGATTGAGTTTTATACCAATTAAGTAATCGATTATACATCAATAATCGATTATAAGTATTAATAACATAATCGATTTTCTTTATAGTTTAAAATTTTATTCGATTTGGATGTTTTTTTTTATTGAGTTTTATAAGAATTAAGTAATCGATTATACATAAATAATCGTTTATAAGTATCAATAACATAATCGATTTTCCTTATAGTTAAAAATGTTATTCGATTTGGATGGTTTTTTTAATGATTGAGTTTTATACCAATTAAGTAATCGATTATACGTTAAAAATTGATTTTAAGTATCAATAACATAATCGATTTTCTTCATAGTTCAAAATTTTATTCGATTTGGATGTTTATTTTTTAATGATTGAGTTTTATACGAATTAAGTAATCGATTATACAATAATAATCGATTATAAGTATCAATTTGATAATCGATTTTCTTTATCCTTCAAAATTTAATTCGATTTGGATGTTTTTTTTTAATTATTGAGTTTTATACCAATTAAGTAATCGATTATAAGTATCAATAACATAATCGATTTTCCTTGTAGTTCAAAATTTTATTCGATTTGGATGTTTTTTTTTAAATATTGAGTTTTATACCAATTAAGTAATCGATTAAGCAATAATAATAATCGATTATAAGTATCAATTTGATAATCGTTTTTCTTTATCGTTTAAAATTTAATTCGATTTGTATGTTTTTTTTTAAATATTGTGTTTTATACCAACTAAGTAATCGATTATACAATAATAACAGATTTTTTTTTTAATTCAAAGCTTTGCTAATCGATTATATCGATTATATGATTCTAACTCACACAATACTAGCGAAAACCGTATCTGCAAGCGATAAATTGCGCTTATCATTAGAGCAAATATTTAACCTGTAAATTGTACAAAAATAATATTTGCCATAACATGTGCAGCATAATAAATTTACACTTGAAAGCAACTGAATACGATAATTGGTTAAAATAATTAAGTACTCTAATAAAATAATAAAATTTAAAAATAATACATAATAAATTCATTAATCAGCCGCATTTTTTTTATTCGTACATGCCTATCTACTGTTAAACTTTAAAATTAAATATTTAAATCTAAAAATTACTTTTAAAATAATAAAATTAAAAAAGAATACATAATAAATTCATTAAATCAGCTGTATTTTTTTTATTCGTACATGCCTATCTACTTTTACGTGTAAGGCTGTTTTGCCATTTTTTATTTTTCTTATTGCCTCAATCACCTCTTCTATTTCTATTTCTTCAATCTCTTCTGTTTCACTTTCTTCTTGGTCGTGTTTTACTTCTTCTATCTCCTCTACTTTAGTAGTGGTCAATTTTTCAAGGTATTCCTTCCATCTTGCATTTTTTTCATTTCTTCTCTGATTATGTTTCCCTGTTTGTCATTTGCACTCATCATATTGTACTTTTTTGTTTAAGTTGTTTTATTGTTCCAAACAACAGCTTCTGGTTCTCTCGATAGTTTTCATTAATTTTTTCAGCTGTAAATGAATTGATTTATATGTGATAGTCTATAAAATAAGATGAGGTATGCAATTGTTACGATAAAACATATGAATGTTGTGATTAAATAATACTTATTACAATTCTTCAAGGTATTCCTTCTATCTTTACATTATTTTCGTTTCCTCTATGATTATGTTTCCCTTTTTGTCCTTTGCGCTCATCCATTGTACTCTTTTTGTTCTCTAAGTTGTTTTATTGTTCGAAAGAACAGCTTCTGGTTCTCTCGATAATTTTCATTCATTTTTCAGCTCTAAATAATTTCATTAATATGTGATATTTTATAAAATAAGATGAGGTATGCAATTGTTTCAATAAAACATATAAATGTTGCGATTAAATAATACTTATTACGTTTAGAGATAACGAAAACAGATATGTGAAAGCAAATATGGTAAAGGCAAGTGTGGAAGAATGCTTCTTGGTGACTTGATTCTTAGTCACAGCAGCAGAAATAGGTCATCGTTAAATAAATACACATACAAATAACACTCTCGTGGTGTTGATTTCATGTGAAAATATTTGATATGTGACAAGTTTTGTGTGGGCACGATAACGTTATAATAATAAACAAGACTATTAGGAATAGATACTCCAATTTGGTATCTCTAGACGAGTCACATTTGTGTTATAAACCAAACTAGAAAATGTGCATGTTGTTCCTTAACTTTTATAATTTACAAGCTGTACAAATGTAAATTGTTTATTTATACCATTCGAAAGTGGATATTTCTGCAAATATTTGCAGTTTTCGATAAATTTCGGTAATGTGGCTGTTAGTAATTTTTGTTAGTAAGTAAAACACAGATATATGGATTTATTACGATTTATGGACGAAGGATAGGAAGGAATTTTACAATATTCTCCTGTCGGTATGAAAATATTGTCAGGACAAGGTATAAAATGCAGTTAAGTCCACTACGCAGTAATCGGCGATAGGAACCTGCATTTCTACCTTTATACATTTTGGCAACAATTTTTTCTACAATATTTCAATTCAATACAAAAATAGTAAGAATCTGTATTTGGCTATCGACCAGTGGCTTTTCTGCCTTTAAAATAAATACAAAAATATTTTACGTTTAGTTTAATTACAATGTAGAAAAGATCAATATAATTTTTGAAGCTAGTATAAATTACATGACAAGTTATTCGTTGATTTTGAATATTACAAACGATAAAAAACCGGCTTATAAATTAAACGAAATGTAATAGCTTGTCTGGTAAATTAAATCCTAATCTGATGATAAAAATTCATACGTGCTGTATCTGTAACAGGATCGTTTACAACTTAATATGCATATTTCTCGTGTGCCCATTGCACTCTTACGAAAGATGATGTAAATACGTAAGTACTTAATAATGAAGTCATCCATTGAATTTACTGCTCATACCTGCAGTATATTTCTTCAAAATTACACCGAAGCGCCAGGTAAAAACCCACGGCCAATAAAAGCGCCGTAAAATCGGCCAAGCATAAAGTATAACATCTTTACTGGACATGTCCACGGTAGCCACTTGACTACGGTGTTAATTTCAGGATCATTCGGTGCCGTAAATATGCCAGAGTCATAAACGCCTTGCAGGTGAAATTTGAAACGGTGATTGAGCCTATGGAGTGAAATCGAGGAATATTTACGTGCAATAAATTACCGTCCTGTAAGGTCCGTTTTACGGCCGCAATTGTCAACCTCATCAATTGAGGCAATATTTATTCTGGACACGCCGCGAAAGTGCCCAGGAAGTGCAGTGAATCATTCCTTCACGCGGTGCAATTGAATGTGAGCGCGAAATTAAAAATTACTCCGCGAAATTATTCAGAACCTTATTACAGTTATTTGTTTCTTATGTTTTGCACTGAAAATAGAATTATAATAAGCACTTCCGTCTGGTGTACATTTTTTTTGGATAATTTTATATTGCACCTGCTGCAAAATTGTACTTGTAAGCAGATACAATTTGGAGGATGACTTTAGAAGAAGTTAACTGATTTATTGCAAAAACACAAAACATAAAGGACATTCATGGACTATTTTCAAATTTAAATACGAATTTTCAGTTTTATTTAGGTGACCTAAATATGATAATTATATATGATTTTTTTTATTTGTTAAAGCTTCCATTTTTAGCAGTAAGGATCTAGACATTTGACAGAATCAGTGAACCTTTGACAATTGGTCAATAATAGATTACAGCACAACTGATATTTCATCCAGAAATAATTTAAAAATTGGCACTTCATCGATTAAATTTGACAGAATTATTGACATTTTTACTAAACTATTTGAAAGATGATAGAAAACATTAGAAAATTTTATGGTATTCATGATAGTTCTACCAGATATACCTTCCAGAATAGGTGACATTTTGACTGTTAGTCAATTATAGTCGAGATAGCAATTAAAAGTGCACACAGAAATCATAGAAAAATTAACAGTTGATCAATGAAATTTGATAGAATAATTGAAATTTAGACAGATATATTTAAAACATTGTTAGAAACATTGAAATTTTAACAGAAATTATGTAAATTTTGATTAATCGATATTTGACAACATAAGTGAAATTTTTATAATACTAGTTGATATATAGTTCAAACTTGGATAATGATAGATCAATGAAATTTGACAGAATAGCTGAAATTTAGACAGACATATTTGAAGAAACATTGAAATTTTAACAGAAGTGATGGAAATTCAGACAGACATATTTAAAACATTGATACGAAACATTGAAATTGTAACAGAAGTAATGGAAATTTAGATAGACATATATGAAAAATTGGTACGAAACATTGAAATTTTAACAGAAGTAATGGAAATTTAGACACTCATCGATATTTGATAAAAATGAGTGAAATTTTGAAAGTTGGTTATTGATATATGATAGAACAATTGAAATATCTCAGAGAAATAATTGAGAAATTGAAATGTAATAGAATAATTAATATTTTTGTAGAAATATCTTTAAAATTGTCAGTGAACAATAAAATTTTAACAGAAATTGTAAAAAATTTGACAGTTACTCATCGATATTTGATAAAATAATAGACATTTTAAGAGACAGTCTATGATAGCTGTATCTGTATTTTACTAATTGATAGTTGATCAATGAAATTTGACACCATAATTGACATTTTTAAAGAAATATTTTAAGGATTGATAATAAACATGATATTTGTACAGAAATCATTGTAATTTTAACAGTTATTTGATGATAGTTAACAGAATACATAAAATTTTGACAGTTGTAGTTGTAGAACAATTGAATTTTGTCCAAATATTTGACAAATTTATGGTTGAGCAATGAAATGTGACAGAATAATTGACATGTTTGCAAAAATATTTGAAAGATTGATAGAAAACATTAGTAAATTTTATAGTTTTCATGATAGCCCTATCAGATATAACTATACCTTCCATGAGAGTTCATGAGAGTCCTACCAGATATATCTATACCTTCCAGAATAGGTGACATTTTGACTGTTAGTCAATTATAGTCGAGATAGCAATTGAAATTGTACACAGAATTGATTGAAAAATTAATTCTTGATCAATATGATAGAATAATTTAAATTTAGACAGAAATATTTAAAACATTGTTAGGAAACATTGAAATTTTAACAGAAGTAATGGAAATATTGAGACTCGATATTTGACACCAAAAGTGAAATTTTGATGATAATTATAGTTGATAGAGTTTAAAGTGGATGATAATAGATCAATGAAATTTGACAGAATAGCTGAAATTAATACAAACATATTTAAAACATTGTAACGAAACATTAATATTTTAACAGAAGTAATAGAAATTTAGACAGAAATTTCTTAAAGATTGATACTAAACATTGAAATTTTACAGAAGTAATGGGAATTTTAAGTCATCGAAATTTGACAAAATAAGTGAAAGTTTGAGAGTTGGTTAATGATAGATGATAGAACAATTGAAATATCTCAAAGAAATATTTTACAAATCTAAATTTCATTGAATAGTTAATATTTTTGCAGAAATATTTTAAAAACTGTCAATGACAATGACATTTTAACAGAATTTGTTACAATTTTCAGTCACTCTTTGATATTTGATAAAATAAGAGACATTTTAAGAGATAGTCTATGGTACCTGTATCTGTATTTTACTAATTGATAGTTGATCAATGAAATTTGACACCATAATTGACATTTTTAAAGAAATATTTTAAGGATTGATACTAAACATGATATTTTTACAGAAATCATTGAAATTTTAACAGTAATTTAATGATAGTTGACAGAATACATAAAATTTTGACAGTTGTAGTTGTAGAACAATTGAATTTTTCCAAATATTTGACAAATTGATGGTTGATCAATGAAATGTGACAGAATAATTGACATGTTTGCAAAAATATTTGAAATATTGATAGAAAACATTAGTAAATTTTATAGTTTTCATGATAGCCCTATTAGATATAACTATACCTTCCATGAGAGTTCATGAGAGTCCTACCAGATATATCTATACCTTCCAGAATAGGTGACATTATGACTGTTAGTCAATTATAGTCGAGATAGCAATTGAAATTGTACACAGAATTGATTGAAAAACTAATTCTTGATCAATGAAATTTAATAGAATAATTGAAATTTAGACAGACATATTTGAAACATTGTTACGAAACATTAAAATTTTAACTGAAGTAATGGAAATTTTAACACATCGATATTTGACAACATAAGTGAAATTTTGTTAATGATAGTTGATAGAGTTAAAGATGGATAATGATAGATCAATGAAATTTGACAGAATAGCTGAAATTTAGACAGACATATTTAAAACATTGTTACGAAACATTGAAATTTTAACAGAAGTAATGGAAATTTAGACACTCATCGATATTTGATAAAATAAGTAAAATTTTGAAAGTTAGTTAATGATATAGGTATGATAGAACAATTGAAATATCTCAGAGAAATAATTAACAAATTGAAATGTAATAGAATAATTAACATTTTTGCAGAAATATCTTTAAAATTGTCAGTGAACAATAAAATTTTAACAGAAATTGTAAAAAATTTGACAGTTACTCATCGATGTTTGATAAAACAAGAGACATTTTAAGAGATCAATGATAGTTGTATCTGTATTTATCAAATTGACAGTTGATCGATGAAATTTGACAACATAATTGACATTTTTAAAGAAATATTTGGAGGATTGATACTAAACATGAAATTTTAACAGAAATCATTGAAATTTTTATAGTTATTCGATGATAGTAGACAGAATACGTAAAATTTTGACAGTTGTAGTTGTAGAACAATTGAAATTTTGAGAATATTTGACAAATTGATGGTTGATCAATGAAATTTGACAGAATAATTTACATTTTTGCAAATATTTGCAAGATTGATAAATAAACATTAGTAAATTTTATTGTTTTCATGAGAATTCTACCAGATGTATACCTTCCAGAATAGGTGAAATTTTGCCTTTTAGTCAATTATAGTCGAGAGAGCAATTGAAATTGTACACAGAAATGAATGAAAAATTAACAGTTGATCAATAAAATTTGATAGAATAATTGAAATTTAGATATTTAAAACATTGTTACAAAACATTAAAATGTTAACAGAAGTAATGGAAATTTTGAGACATCGATATTTGATAACATAAGTGAAATTTTGATTCAATGAAAACATTTGATTAATGATTGTTGACAGAACATTTAAAATTTCTCAAAGAAACACTTGACAAATTGGCTGTTGAACAACAACATTTGATACAATAGTTAATTAATGATAGTTCGTATGACAATTAAAATGTCATCCAGAAAAATTGACAATTAATCGATGGAATTAGATAGAATAATTTACATTTTAGCAAAAATATTTTAAAACTTGATACCTAGGTAACAATGAAATTATAACAGGAATAATTAAAATTTTAACAGTTAGCTATCGATATTTGACAAAAGAAGTGAAATTTGGACAGTTAGTTAATGACAGTTGATAGAACAATTGATATTTCACACAGCTATAATTGAAATATTAAAAGTTAATCATTGAAATTTGGCAGAATAATTAGTCATTTATATATTATAGAATAAGTAAAGTTTTGAGAGTTAATTAATGATAGTTGACACAGAAATTAAAATTTTACACAGAAATATATGAAAAAATTCATATCAATGAAATTTTAGAAAATAATTGAAAACATTTAAAACATGTATAGGAAACTTTGAAATTTTAATAGCTGTAATTGTAATGTAATTGACAGTCATGAAAAAAAATTACACAGAAATATATGAAAAAATTCCAGGTGATCAAAGAAATTTTACAGAATAATTAAAAACATTTAAAACATGTATAGGAAACATTGAAATTTTAATAGCTGTAATGAAAATTGACTGTCATAAAAAAAAATTATACAGAAATATATGAAAAAATTCCAAGTGATCAAAGAAATTTTACAGAATAATTAAAAACATTCAAAACAAGTATAGAAAACATGGAAATTTTAATAGCTGTAATGGAAATTGACAGCCATGAAATAATTTTACACAGAAATATATGAAAAAATTCCAGGTGATCAAAGAAATTTTACAGAATAATTAAAAACATTTAATACATGTATAGGAAACATTGAAATTTTAATGGCAGTAATGAAAATTTTGGCAGTTATGATATTTTTTTTTAGTTTTGTCAGTCAGTATAAGTTGCAAAAAATATATAAATTTCTCAAAGAAATAACTGACAAATTAGCAAATTTGATCCATGAAATTTGACAGAATAATGAAATTATGGAAAACATTGATATCAAAAAACGAAATATTAACAGATATAATTGAAAATTTGACAGTAATTTATAATTTGATAGAACAAATGAAATTTGGATAGCCAATCATAACTTTTAGAACAATTCAAATTTCATTAAAAAAAATTGATAGTTAATCAATGAAATTTGCTAGAATAATTGACATGTTTGTAACGATATTAGCAAATTAGCAAATTTTATCTATGAAATTTGACAGAATAATGAAATTATGGAAATATCTAAAACATTGATATCAAAAAACGAAATATTTTCAGATATAATTGAAAATTTGACAGTAATTTATAATTTGATAGAACAAATGAAATTTGGATAGCCAATCATAACTTTTAGAACAATTCAAATTTCATTAAAAAAAATTGATAGTTAATCAATGAAATTTGCTAGAATAATTGACATGTTTATAACAATATTTGAAATATTGATAGGAGACATTGAAATTTTAACAGAATTAACCGAAATTTTGACAGTCAGTCATTGATATTTGATAAAAAAAGTGAAATTTTAGGCAAATTTTCAATTTTATCTGTTAATATTTTGTTGTTTGATATCAGTGTTTAGATATTTCCATAAATATTTTATTATTCTGTCAAATTTCATTGATCAAATGCTAATTAGTCAATTATTTCTTTGAAAAATTTAAATTGTCAATGATAGAGGTAGAACAATTGAAATTTCACGATTATTTGACAAATTGACAGTTTTTCAATGAAAATTAACACAATAATTGACATTACTAACGAAAAATTTGAACTAATGATACTAAACATGAAGTTTTAACAGAAATTATAGTAGAAAAATTGAAATTTCACGATTATTTGACAAATTGACAGTTTTTCAATGAAAATTAACACAATAATTGACATTACTAAAGAAAAAATTGAACTAATGATACTAAACATGAAGTTTTAACAGAAATTATAGTAGAACAATTGAAATTTCACGATTATTTGACAAATTGACAGTTTTCAATGAAAATTAACACAATAATTGACATTACTAGAGAAAAATTTGAACTAATGATACTAAACATGAAGTTTTAACAGAAATTATAGTAGAACAATTGAAATTTCACGATTATTTGACAAACTAACAATTTTTCAATGAAAATTAACACAATTATTGATATTATTAAAGAAAATTTTGAAAGAATGATACTAAACATGAAGTTTTAACAGAAATTATAGTAGAACAAATGAAATTTCACGATTATTTGACACATTGACAAATACTCAATGAAAATTTACACAATAATTAACACTATTAAAGAAAAAATTGAAGGAATGATACTAAACATGAATTTTTAACAGAAATTATTGTAGAACAATTGAAATTTCACGATTATTTGACAAATTGACAGTTATTCAATGAAAATGTACACAATAATTGACACTTAAAGAAAAATTTTAAGAAATGATACTAAACATGAAGTTTTAACAAAAAAATATTAAAACTTTAACAGTAAGTCAATAATAGTTGACAGAACAAGTGAAATTTTAACAGTTGCAGTTGAATATTTGACAAATTGGTAGTTAATCAATGAAATTTAACAGATTGATTGTCATTTTTACAGAAATATTAGAAATATTGATAATATTTTAAATCATACGTCTATCTTTTGAATATTAAATTATTGAACACACATTCTTTAAAGACAGTATTTATGTTTTATGTATAGGAAATTAAATATTGCTCCATCTATAATTCCAAATTTTGTTTCAGGATTAAATGGGGAGCGATGTTCACCAACATTGATTGGTCATAATTCGTATGATAAATACTAGAAGTATTTATTTTCTTTGGAATATCCTACATGAAAATTCTGCTGGGTACATGACAGACACTCCTGAGAAAATTATAACGCAGGTGAGTAAATCGTAGAAGCCGAGATCACCTTCTTGATAACTAAGAGGTACCAGGTTCGAATCCCGATATAAAAGCGTTATAATATATCTAGACATATACAGTATACACATATATACTGAATAAGGTATTATATTTGTTACAAAGTAATTTTCATTGAATTTGAACGTAATATAATAAATAGGGAATTATATTTGTTACAAAGTAAATATTGATTTTAATGTTAATCATGAATTCTACTTAGTACTCCTGATTGAATAACGTTTTCATTGAGTCATAATTTCGTGTAAAAGTACCACTTAATGAGATTTCGAATTTCGACAGACACGGAATTATTTATAATTTGAGTATCTCGTTATGTCACCAATTAGTAATCAATATATTTATATCGGTCTGATAGGTTTTTTCTGAATTATTAGGTAACATATGCCAATGACGCATTCACATACTGATAATATGATAATATCAATATGCGAATGCACTCTTCATATAAACTTGAGCTCTATTTGTACGAGCAAATCGATAAATTGTTTCAGGTTTATTAATAAGGTGTAGCTACAGAAATCCCCCTAATTGAATAAATACATTCACAAAGGCATTAAGCATGTGCTAATGATCGTCAATCGCATGAGAATACATCCCATTTATTTATAATAAAGCGAGTCCTACGAAAATCTTATTTTTTTAAGTGAATCTGATTACAGTTACTAGTTATATGGAAGAAGATAACTTAAAAAAAACAGTTTGACAGCTGTCATGTGAATCTGACAACAGCCACTAGTTATGTGGAATAATATAACCTAAATCAAAATAATTTGGCAGCTGACAGGTGAATCTGAAAACAGCCACTAGTTATACGGAAGAAAATAACTTATAGCAAAATCATTTGAGAGCTGTCAAGTGAATCTGTCAACAGCCACTAGTTATGTGGAATAATATAACCTAAAACAAAGTAATTTGACAGCTGTCAGATGAATCTGAAAATAGCCACTTGTTATATGGAAGAAAATAACCTATAGCAATATAATTTGACAGCTATCAAGTGAATCTGTCAACAGCCACTAGTTATGTGGAATAATATAACCTAAAACAAAATAATTTGACAACTGTCAGGTGAATCTAAAAATAGCCACTAGTTATACGGAAGAAAATAACCTATTACAAAATCGTTTGTGAGTTGTTAAGTGAATCTGTCAACAACCACAAGTTATGTGGAATAATATAACCTGAATCAAAATCATTTGGCAGCTGTCAGGTGAATCTGAAAACAGCCACTAGTTATACGGAATAAAATAACCTAAGGCAAAATCGTTTGTGAGCTGTCAAGTGAATTTGTCAGCAGCCACTAGTTATGTGGAATAATATAACCCAAAACAAAGTAATTTGACAGCTGTCGGGTGAATCTGAAAACAGCCACTAGTTATACGGAACAAAATAACCTATTGCAAAATCGTTTGTGAGTTATCAAGTGAATCTGTCAACAGCCACTAGTTATGTAGAATAATATAACCTAAATCAAAATAATTTGGCAGCTGTCAGGTGAATCTGAAAATAGCCACTAGTTATATGGAAGAAAATAAACTAAGGCAAAATAATTTGACAGCTGTCAAGTGAATCTGACAACATCCACTAGTTATGTGGAAGAAAATAACTTAAAACAAAATAATTTGACAGCTGTCGGGTGAATCTGAAAACAACCACTTGTTATATGGAAGAAAATAACCTATAGCAAAATAATTTGAGAGCTGTCAAGTGAATCTGTCAACCGTCACTAGTTATGTGGAATAATATAACCTAAATCAAAGTAATTTGACAGCTGTCACGTGAATCTGAAAACAGCCACTAGTTATACAGAACAAAATAACCTATTGCAAAATCGTTTGTGAGTTGTCAAGTGAATCTGTCAATAGCCACTAGTTATGTGGAATAATATAACCTAAAACAAAATAATTTGACAGCTGTCAGGTGAGCCAGAAAACAGCCAATACTTATACGGAAGAAAATAACCTATAGCATAATAATTTTACAAATGTCAAGTAAATCTGTCAACAGCCACCAGTCATGTGGTATAATATAACCTAAAACACAACAATTTGACAGGTTTCAAGTGAATTCGACAACATGCACTATACCCTTTGAACTTCAAATTGGCACTAATCACATTCGAGTTGGCATTAATCATTTTATCAATTTGGCATTAATCAAAACCATGTTGGCATTAAACAAATTTATGTTGGCATTTAACAAATTCATGTCGTCATTAAACAAATTCATGTTGGCATTAAACAAATTCATGTTATCATTGTTTAATGCCCGAATGGTTTCGATTAATACCAAACTGATAATGATTAATACCAACTCGAATGTGATCAGTGCCAAGTTAAAGTTGAAAAGGTATAGTTATGTGGAATAATATAACGTAAATCAGAATAATTTGACAGGTGTCAGGTGAATCTGAAAACAGCCACTAGTTATATGGAAGAAAATAACCTATAGCAAAATAATTTGACACCTGTCAAGTGAATCTGCCAACAGCCACTAGTCATGTGGTATAATATAACCTAAAACACAACCATTTGACAGGTGTCAAGTGAATTCGACAACATGCACTATACCCTTTGAACTTCAAATTAGCACTAATCACATTCCAGTTAGCATTAATCATTTTATCAATTTGGCATTAATCAAAACCATGTTGGCATTAAACAAATTCATGTTGTCATTGTTTATTGCCAGATTGGCTTTGATTAATGCCAAACAGGTAATGATTAATGCCAACTTGACTGTGATTAGTGCCAAGTTGAAGTTGAAATGGTATAGTTATATGGAATAATATAACCTAAAAAAGAGCAATTTGATAGCAGTTAAGTAATATGACAAAACTGACAGTAGTCTATGTAAAAACGACAATGTAAACCATAATCTCTATATATATATATATATATATATATATATATATATATATATATATATATATATATATAAATGTTTGCATCTTCGGAGTATTTAGTTCTGATGGTTGGAATTAACAATTGTAATCATCTTCTGAAGATAAATATATATCTTAATATAAAAATGTTTGCACCCTCTGAGTATTTAGTTCTGATGGTTGGAATTAACAATTGTAATCATCTTCTGAAGATAATCAGAAATAACAATTGCAATCCATCTAACAGCTTGCATCATCTTCTGAGAAGGGTTGGAATTAACAATTGTAATCATCTTCTGAAGATGACCTGAAATAACAATTGCAATCCATCTAACTGCTTGCATCATCTTCTGAGAATGGTTGGAATTAAAAATTGTAATCATCTACTGAAGATGATCAGAAAAACCAATTGCAATACATGTAACAGCTTGCATCATCTTCTGAGAATGGTTGGAATTAAAAATTGTAATCATCTTCCGAAGATTATCAGAAATAAGAATTGCAATCCATCTAACAGCTCACATCATTTTCTGAGAATGGTTGGAATTAAAAATGGTAATCATCTACTGAAGATGATCAGAAATAAGAATTGCAATCCATCTAACAGCTCACATCATTTTCTGAGAATGGTTGGAATTAGAAATGGTAATCATCTTCTGAAGATGATCAGAAATAACAATTGCAATCCATCTAACAGCTCACATCATTTTCTGAGAATGGTTGGAATTAAAAATTGTAATCATCTTCTGAAGATTATCAGAAATAAGAATTGCAATCCATCTAACAGCTCACATCATTTTCTGAGAATGGTTGGAATTAGAAATGGTAATCATCTTCTGAAGATGATCAGAAATAACAATTGCAATCCATCTAACAGCTTGCATCATCTTCTGAGAAGGGTTGGAATTAACAATTGTAATCATCTTCTGAAGATGACCTGAAATAACAATTGCAATCCATCTAACTGCTTGCATTATATTCTGAGAATGGTTGGAATTGACAATTGTAATCATCTTCCGAAAATTGTCAGAAATAAGAATAGTTAGATGGATGATGCAATCCATCTCACAGCTCGCATCATCTTCTGAGTGTAGTTGGAATTAAAAATTGTAATCATCTTCTGAAGATGATCAGAAATAACAATTGCAATCCATCTAATCTTCTTGGGACTCTATCAGATGCGTTTTCTAAGTCCACGAATATCATGTATAGTTTGTTGTTTTGTCTTAATATTTCTTCTGTCATCTTTTTAATTGTGAAAATATGGTCTTGTGTTGTATGTCCTTTCATGAATCCACTTTATGAGTTTTCCATTGTTTTTTCAATTTCCTTTCTTAGTTTGTTCTCTAGTATTGATTCATACAGTTTTGCTGCTGTGCACAGCAGGGATATTCCCCTAAAGTTGTTGCAATTTCTACTGTCTCCTTTTTTATGTATTGGGAAGATCACTGCTGATCTGATTTTGCCAGTCTGCTGGTATTTTTCCTGTTTCCAATATTTTATTTGTTAACTGTGGTAGTAGTTGTTTTCCATCCTTTCCTATGTATTTCAGCTGTTCAGATTTGATTTTGTCGTGACCTGGGTCTTTTCCGTTCTTTAACTTCTTTAGTGCGTTTTCTAAATCTTCTTCTGTTAAAGATCCCTCTTATTCTTCTGTTTCGTTACTATTTTCTTGTTCCTCTTCGTTTTCATTTCCTTCATTGGTTGTCCCTTTTCCAGACAGAAGCTGCTCTTTTCATCTGTTCATGGTTTCTTTATCCTCTTTCATTAGTACACCATGTTTATTTTTGAGTAGCTTTAGGTTTGTTTCTTTTTCCTTTCTGCAGCTTTTCAGTGTTCTGTAGAATAGGTTTTGATTTCGTTTAAAATGTTGCTCTAATTTGGTTCTGAAATCCTCCCATTTTCTGTCTTTTTCCTTCCTTATTATTGCTGTTACTCTCTTTCTTTGCTGCTTGTATATTTCGTAGTCTTCTTCGTTTTTTGTGCGTATTTTTTTCATTTTTGTTTCTTTTTCCTAACTCCTTCTTTCACTTCTTTGTTCCACCAGCTTGTTTGTTTTTTGTTTGGTGTACTTTTAGTTTCCACAGGCGTGTTTTGTTGCTTCTTTTACTGTATGTTTGAAATTGATCTATAAATCTTCTACTTTTGTTTTTCCGCTTTTTTGAGTGCTTCTTTATAGTTCTTGTATTGATTCATGGTAGTTTTCCCTTACTTGTTTGTCACTTAGCTATGTATATTGTAAATTTCTCTATTCTTACTTCCTTATCGATTGTTTTATGTATTTGTTTCGCTTCCCTTCTTGTTGTTTTTATGCGTGCTGTTAGAAGATAGTAGTCATTGTCAATTTTGCTACCTCTTTTGACTTTAATATCCATTACTTCCTTCACTTGTGCTTTGTTTGTTAAAATGTAGTCTATTGTGACTTCTCGTTTCTGTTTCTTTCCTCTCTTGTGTATTTGTGTATTTGCTTGTGTGCGAATTTGGTGTTCAATATTGTTAGATCATTCAATTTGCAGAAATCAATAAGTCTTCTTCCATTCTTGTTGATCTTCGTTTCTCCGTGTGTTCCCGTTATGCTCTCCAGTCCCTTGTTATTATTCCCTACATGGGCATTTAGGTCTTCTATTAGGTGTGTTGGCTCTATAAGCTTTTCGTATTCTTGTTGTACCTCTTCCCAGAACTGGTCTTTGTCGGTTTTGCTTTCGCCTTCATTTACTCCATATACTACCATAGTATTTGCTTCAAACTTATCTTTCTCTTATATTTTGACCGTCAGTATCCTTTCATTTATGCACTTCCATTCCGTGATTGTTTTTTCTATTTCCTTTCTTATTATACATCCCATTCCTGCTTTCGCTCTCTCATTTTGTTCAACACCTCTGTATATTAGTATGTGCCCGTTTTCTGTTCTCATTGTTCCTTTTCCTTTGTTCTTTGTTTCTGTTATTATTAGTATATCTGTTCCTTCTGTTTCAAATTCTTCTCATTTATAATAAATACAGTTGAAGTAATAACAATTATCGTGTATGGAACGTAGTTCTCAGAGCAGAGTCGGTCCTCTTTAAATAAATCTGTGAAATCAGCGGCGTTCAATTAATGCCCGGAATGGAAAACATAATCGGGCCGATAATGATTTAATAATGGCCTCTGTGGCCGGCGTCCAGATGCAGATAACGGCCCAACAAAACAGGTCGTTTAACGTCCAATTTGGGATTATATAGTTTCCCGAGCATACAGGATGTTATCTCTTTGAATTATTAAAGAGCGAATCACGTCCTGCACGGGAGAGGACACCCTCGGACACTTTGGAGAGGAGCACGCGGTGCCCCCGGATGGCCGACCTTCCGCTGACCAGCTGTTCGCCCTAATGAAAATATAATCTTCCTTTATACCTGCGGCCCAGGCCCTAATAAACACATTACCAGCCTCGGACTGATACGAGGTTGCCGAATCTACAATGATGTGTTAATATCGCCTCGTGTTATAATCGAATAAAAATGTGGCGTTCCAGCGAGTTCGTGAGGCTAATTATAACCTCGTTACTTTCTTAACACATCTAGGAAACCTGTGTTTTGTAATGGGAACGTGATAACTAGAGCCCAGAATTTAGGCATTAAAATAAATAAAAATAGGCAGAAAAAGGACAGTATGATAAACTGAATAATCCAGTAAAGTATTATACAAGGTGGTATACAAGAGGTATACAAGCATTTAGATACATACATCTTGTACCTAATTTAAAAGTTCAACTGACAAAATTAAATTTACTCTTCACCTTACCTATAGATTTGTAACGTTCCGATATTATTTTATTATATTTATTTTATTATTCGTAGTTTTTATCGTGAAATTATTATATAATTTCTTGATTATTTTGGCTCGTAATTTATTATATAATGTTGTAGTTATTTTTGGCTCGTGATTTATTATATAATGTTTTAATTATTTTTGGCTCGTGATTTGTGATCGTATTTAGTACTTACACGTCGTGACGTTTAATTTAACTACCGTGATTACTCTCAAGGTACTTTGCTATTGGTAATGTGTTAATTAACGTACACTAATAATGGATTAATACAAGAAAGCACCAATTTAAGGATTTGTTTAGTTTATTTAATAATAGACACGCTGAAATTGTAAGACACAGGGAAATAAAACACAGGTTGATGATGATGTAAATTAATTTATATAATTATAACGTACAGGGAAATAAAACACAGGTTGTCGATTATGACATGAATTGATTTATTTTATATATTTCGTTAACCTTATAATGAATGTGTAAATTATTTTATTTATTCAATTGATAGTTTGAAAATGGTCATTACTACGAAGTTTATTTATGAGAGTTTGTATGCATGCACGTTCTTCTCTTAGACCATTTATTACCATCCTCTTTCACTCCATTCAACTACGGGAAAGGGATATGATCAAAAATAGAACTATTTAAAGAGGTTGAAATATCCCCAATAATTCATGAATGATTACTAAAGGTATCTCGCGATCTTCCCGAATTTCATGGTTGTGTCGGTGTCCACACAATAATGTAATTATTGGAGCCCCATTGTTTACGTTGATTGAGGTAAATTAGTAATTCTACCCACGACCACAGCAAGCACCAATGTCACAAGTTGTCATCACCGTCAGACATGTTACAAGTTGTGTCAAATAACAGTTCTGCTACCTCAATCGGAAATGTTTATGTAATGTTATAATATATTATTATTAGGAACATTGGAGGTTATTAATAACTTCTCTTGTGATTATACCAAGCTTCATTCTCTCTTTTATCATTCTCTCTATTTATACGGGGTTTTAATAATTCCACTTATTTCTTGTTTACGATATTTAACCATAAATTGTCATTATGTCTTCAAATTATTGAGATTTAACCCAGCCTATTTTATTTGTACGATTCTAAATTACTCTGCCCAATAATAGGTACGTTATGTGCTTGTTTTATGATTTGAAATCAAGAAACCATTATTTGTATACATTATGATTTTAAATTATTAAGATTTTTAATCCAACTTATTTATTTATACAATTATAAATCACTATGCCCAATAATATGCACGTTATGTGCTCATTTATGATTTGAAATGAAGAAGCCATCATTTTTATGAATTATTTTGATTTGAATATTATGATGTATGTCGGAGGGTAACACTGAATGCCTTGATTAGTTGGTATAGTTATGGTGAATACTGCCACGTTAGTTTGCGATCGCGGGCGCGATGTATGATGAGTTTATATGTTTAAATGTTATGATGCTGACGACTATTTGATTCTAGGGAGGAGGTGATTCCACAATAACAGGTGTGTGAACGAAGTGCGCGGGTGGGCGTCAATTACATTTGTTATTGCTTCCTCTAGTGATTCGTAAACACGAATAGCGTTCGAGCCACCTTTGTTTACTGATAGGAATAGGTAATAGGTGTTTGGTATTTATGGGTAACTTAGGGTTGATTGAAAGGAATAAGCACTCCCGTGAATTTATAATGAGACTGGTTTAACAACTTTATATTATCGTTAATAATAAAAAATAAATTACTTTGTACCTAGAATTGTACGTTTTTCGATTTATTCAAAGTTTTATTCTACTTCGCGTTTTTTACAACGTTATATGCAATCGTTAATTTAATTATAACCCGACGTGAATTTATATACTCAAAACCGCGAATGTCGTGTGCGTTGCCCGTGGCCGACGCAACTTTCTTACTCACTGATCTCGCTCGTGTTTGGCTTGTGCTTAAATAGGTTTTTTCCAGCTTCAAATCTCCACTCCCCTCACATATCTACTGCTAAATATTCGCCCCCATCCCTTAGTTATCATGGTGATTATTAATATTGAGTGTGCGTGTGGTATTAATGCGTTTTTAGCGCAGAGTTTTACACGGAACTTAAAGAGTTGCCATTCGAGGTGATTTTTACGTGCCTGGCGCCTGCTCGTTTCTAAGGGGCGCTGATACCCAAATTGTTTATGTGACACCACGACATGGAATCTTCCAGAACCGTGCATATGCAGGCCTCGGCTCTTGAGATATTTGGCGACGCTCTGGCGCGACTTGCGATGGCTATTTATCACATTTCACCCTGGGATCATTTGTAAATGAATTAATTTAATAATTTGGTTGTATTCATGATTTTTAAAATATGAGTCACTTTATTGCGTAAATGCGTATTATACTGGGCGTATATTGGGGCCTATTACAGATTCAAACAATTTGAATTGAAAATTTTTGAAAAACTTTCGTGGGCCATTTTTTTGTTTTTAATAGTTTCTTGTAGAGTAAAGAATATAAATTGTTATAAATTATATATTATAATTATATTATATATTATAAATTTGTATTAGATGATTGTAGTATAAACATATATCATTTTTACTTTGTGTTTGAATTATTATTGCACTGCCACAATTCGTATGACAAACTCCTGTTATTAGATCTAGAAAATTTCTACGATGACCTATGTTCACATATTAAAAAAAATAACTTTACCAGGCCTAAGAAACGTGGCAAAACTACACAATTAATGCAAAACTGCACTGACTCGGTATTGAAGGACAAAAACTGCCTCCAGTCGCCGTGAAAACGGTCGCCTTGGCCATAATCGCATTAAATTATCTTAACTAGAACTACTTAATAACGAAACAAGTGAGGAATGTAGCCGAGGTGTATTAACACAGTAATAGGGCGCTCGCGTGGCGATCACAAGTCTAATAAAAGACCACAAGCCACAAACGTGGATGTCATTATTAATTCATGACGATAACTTTTTGGACACCTTGTATAAGAAGGGGGCCCTAACTCCAAAAGGTAAACTACCTGGCCCTGGGACAGCTACCTGACCGGTTCGCCCCTCGATTCGTACAAGTGGGGCCATCTAGTGTGGCTTGCAACTCCAACCGCGTCCGAAAGTTTTCAGGTACAGTTTGTGAATGTATGTATTCCAATGGTTAATGCATACATATTTATATGGAAGCGTATTTGCATATTTGTTAATGATGCATGGGAGGTTTTACTGATTTTTGAATAATGCGCATTTTTATTTAATAATATAATCAGTAGGTGCAGTTTTTAAAATTGGGGATATTTCAGTAAAAGCTAACCCATACCTGTAAATGCTGAAAGTTATATCCTCGATTTTATCACATATTAATAACAGAAACTTTTCCAAATTTTCAGGAATAATGTCTTTAGGTGTTGTTAATAGAAATCTAATATCAAATATGCAATTCAGAAATTTTCAGAAATTTCAGTAAAAGCTAACCCGTACCTGTAAATGCCGAAAGTTATATCCTCGATTTTATCACATATTAATAACAGAAACTTTGCCAGATTTTCAGGAATAATGTCTTTAGGTGTAGTAAATACAAATCTAATATCAAATATGCAATTCATTAATTTTCAGAAATTTCAGTAAATGCTAACCCATACCTGTAAATGCTGAAACTCATATCCTCGATTTTCTTACTTATTCATTACAGAAACTTTGCCAAATTTTCAGGAATATTGTCTTAAGGTGTCGCTAATAGAAATCTAATATCAAATTTGTAATTCATAAATTTTCAGAAATGTCAGTAAAAGCTAACCCATACCTGTAAATGCTGAAAGTTATAACCTCCATTTTCTTATTTATTCATTACTGAAACCTAGCCAAATTTTCAGGAATAATGTCTTTAGGTGCAGTAAATATAAAGCTAATATCAAATATGCAATTCAGAAATTTTCAGAAGGTTCAGTAAAAACTAGCCCATACCAGTAAATCCTGAAAGTTATATCCTCGATTTTCTCATTTATTCATAACAGAAATTTTACCAAATTTTCAGGAATAATGTCTTTATGTGTCGTTTATAGAAATCTAATATCAAATGTGCAATTCAGAAATTTTCAGAAATTTCAGTAAATGCTAACCCATACCTGTAAATGCTGAAAAATGTATCCTCAATTTTCTCACTTATTCATTACAGAAACTTTACCAAATTTTCAGGAATAATGTATTTAGGTGTCGTTAATATAAATCTGATATCAAATATACAAATCAGAAATTTTCAGAAATTTCGGCATAAGCTATCCCATATCTGTAAATGCTGAAAGTTATATCCTCGATTTTCTCATTTATTCATTACAGAAACTTTACCAAATTTTCAGGAATAATGTCTTTAGGTGTAGTAACTAAAAATCTTATATCAAATGTGGAATTCATAAATTTTCATAAATTTCAGTAAAAGCGAACCCATACCAGTAAATGCTGAAAGTTATATTCTCGATTTTCTCACTTACTCATTACAGAAACTTCAACAAATTTTCAATAATAATGTCTTTCGGTGTAGTAAATACAAATCTAATTTCAAATATGCAATTCATATATTTTCAGATATTTCAGTAAATGCCTGTAAGTGCTGCAAGTTATATCCTCGATTTTCTTACATAGTCATTACAGAAACGTTGCCAAAATTTCAGGAATAATGTCTTCAGGAGTCGTTAATAGAAGTCTAATATCAATTTTGCAATTTAGAAATTTTCAGAAATTTCAGTAAAAGCTAACCCATACCTATAAATGCTGAAAGTTATATCCTCGAGTTTCTCACTTATTCATTACAGAAACATTGCCACATTTTCAGGAATGATGTCTTTAGGTGTCGCTAATAGAAATCCAATATCAAATTTGCAATTCATAAATTTTCATAAATGTCAGTAAAAGCTAGCCCATCCCTGTAAATGCTGAAGTTATATCCTCGATTTTCTCACTAATTCGTTACAGAAACTGTACCAAATTTTCAGGAATAATGTCTTTAGGTGTGGTAAATACAAATCTAATTTCAAATATGCAAATCAGAAATTTTCAGAAATTTCAGTATAAGCCAACCTATACATGTAAATGCTGAAAGTCATAACCCCGATTTTCTCATTTATTCATTACAGAAACTTTGCCAGATTTTCAGGAATAATGGCTTTAGGTGTCGTTAATAGAATTCTAATATCAAATATGCATTTATAAAATTTCAGAAATTTCAGTTATAGCTAACCCATACCTGTAAATGCTGAAAGTTATATCTTCGATTTTCTCACTAATTGATTACAGAAACTTTGCCAAATTTTCAGGATAATGTCTTTAGGTCTAGTAAATACAAATCTAATTTCGAATATGCAATTCATAAATTTTCAGAAATTTCAGTAAAAGCAAACCGTACCTGTAAATATACTATTTTACGTTGTTCTCAAAAATTTTCCGGATTTTGATATTTGTAATTGAAAATTTGCAAGATTTTGACAATTTGAACTGAAAATTGAATAAATCTAGAGAGATCAGTTGTTAATTTTGCAGATTCCTACAGTTGGAGTTGAAAGTTTGACAGATTTTCACACCTAGTGCTAAAAACTTCACAGATTTTGACATAAACAATTGGAAATATGTCAATTTTTAGGTTTTTGTGATATATTTTGATATTTACAATTAGAAAAATGTAAATTTTGACAGTTACAGTTCATATATGATGATATTGACAATTGCTGTTTAAAATTAATACAATTTTCAATTCTGAAGCTTGGCATATGACAGATTTTACTAGTTTCAGTTACATGCTTAACATATATTGAATGTTTTTGTCAAAAATTTGGCGGATTTGGATATTTGTAATTGAAAATTTGCAAGATTTTAACAATTTCAACTAAAAATTTAGCAAATCAAGAGAGCTTAGTTGTTAAATTTGTAGATTTCTATAGTTGGAGTTGAAAGTTTGACAGATTTCCACACCTAGTGCTAAAAACTTAATAGATTTTGACACATACAATTGAAAACATGTCAATTTTTAGTTTTTTTTATATTATATATTTTTATAGTTACAGTAGAAAAAATGTAAATTTGAACAGTTACTGTTCAGATATGACGATATTGATAGTTGCTATTTGAAACTCATCCAATTTACACTTCTGAAGCTTGGCATATGACAAATTTAACCAGTTGCAGTAAAATGTTTGACATATTTTCAAGGTTTCTGTTAAATATTTAACGGAATTGGGTATTTGTAATCGAAAATTTTCAAGATTTTGACAATCTCAACTAAAATTTCATCAAATGATGAAAGCTCAGTTGTAAAATTTGCAGATTCCTACAGTAGGAGATGAAAAATTGACAGATTTTCATACCTAGTGCTAAAAACTTCACAGATTTTGACATATACAATTGGAAATATGTATTTTTTTGTGTTTTTGATGGATTTTGATAGTTACAGTTGGAAAAATGTAATGCTTGATATATATTGAATGTTTTTGTCAAAAATTTGGCGGATTTGGATATTTGTAATTGAAAATTTGCAGGATTTTGACAATTTCAACCGAAAATTCTACAAATTTAGATAGTTCAGTTGTTAAATTTGGCGATTCCTACAGTTGAAGTTGAAAGTTAGACATATTTCCACACCTAGTGTGGAACCTAGCACCTAGTGCTAGGTCCTTTAGCACCTAGTGCTAAAAACTTCACAGATTTTGATATACATGTTTGGAAATATGTAACTTTTAGTATTTTGATAGATTATGATAGTTACAGTGGGAAACATGTAAATATGAATAGTTACAGTACAAATATGATGATATTGACATAATATTGATAATTAATGCAACTTTCACTTCTCAAGCTTGGCATATGATAGATTTGACCAGTTGCAGTTACATGCTTGACATACTTTAAATGTTTTTGTCAAAAATTTGGCGGATTTGGATATTTGTAATTGAAACTTTGCAGGATTTTGACAATTTCAACTGAAAACTTAAGAAATCTAGAGAGCTCAGCTGTTAATTTTGCAGATTCCTACTATTGGAGTTGAAAATAACACCTAGTGCTAAAAACTTTACCAAATACCATTGAAAATATGTGAATTATTAATGTTTAATACAATTTGCACTTCTAAAGCTTGGCATATGACAGATTTTGCCAGTTGCAGTTAAATGTTTGACATATTTTTAATGTGTCTGACAAAACTTTGTCGGTTGCATATTTGTAAGTGAAAATATCCAGGATTTTGACAATTTTAACTGAAAATTCAACAAGTGTAGAGAGGTCAGTTATTAAATTTGCAGATTCTTACAGTTGAAGTTGAAAGTTTGACAAATTTTCGCAAAAATGTCACAGATTTTAACATGTACAATTAAAAATATGTATATGGTTTTGATAGTTATAGTTGAAAATTTTGTGTTACAGTTACTACCGTACAGTACAGTACAGTACAGCAACTGTGAAAGTTACATATATAGTGACAGTTAGAGTTATGATAATATTGATAGTTGGTGTTTAAAACTAGTCTAATTTTCACTACTGAAGCTTGGCAGATGACAGATTTTACCTATTTTACCTGGCACATTTTGAATGTTTTTATACAAAAGTTGACGCATTGCATTTGGATATTTGTAATTGAAAATTAGCAATATTTTGATAATATCAACTAAAAATTCAACAAATCTAGAGAGCTCAGTTGTTAAATTTGCAGTTGTGCAGTTGAGTCCTGCAGTTGGAGTTCAGGGTTTGACAGATTTCCATACCTAGTGCTAAAAGCTTTATAGATTTTGACATATACAATTGGAAATATGTAAATTTTTGACAATTCATTTGTATGTTTGTAATTAAAAATTTGCAAGGTTTTGTCAGTTTCAACTGAAAATTCTACAAATTTAGACACATCAGTTGTTACATTTGCATATTTCTACAGTTGGAGTTGAAAGTATGGCAGATTTCCACATTTAGTGCTAAAACTTAATAGATTTTCACAATCAAGTTTTCAATATATCAATTTTGATTAATTTTATAAATATATAATGTTCCTCTATTAAAATACCCCGAACTTAGATAATTCAACATCATTTCCTACTTCTTTTCTAGTTCGTAGTAAAATGTTACTTGTGAAATGCCCACATTTAGTGCTAAATACTTAACAGATTTTCACAATCTAGTTTTCAATATATCAATATTAATTAAATTTTATAAATATATAATTTTCCTCTATTAAAATACCTTGAATTTAGATAATTCAACATAATTTTCTACTTCTTTTCTGGTTCGTAGTAAAATTTTACTTGTGAAATTTTCTTGGCACAGTTCATAATGTATCGTACGTAATCATAGTTAAGTTATATTTATATAAATATAACAGGTTTTCATTACGAATAGTCTCTAGTCTCTACTATGTCAGGGAAATATAATTACGTGTTATAGTACATCTAAAAAAAAACTATAAATGGAAGCAATCCTTTTTATCACGTACCTTTTTACTTCTGTCTACCTACCACACTTCATAATTCGATGAATTGTTTCATTCTCTTTGGGATGATAAATTATGTGTTTGCGTGTTTCGTTACAACTTGCTAATGTTTTTTATTGCAATACCTCGGCACTGGTCCATCAGATCAGATTAAATTAATGCACTGCATATACTGCAAGTTGAAATTCCTAAGCGCAAAAATGAATAGATTTGCAAAAAACGCATTTGAAAATTTGATAAATTTCAACAATTTCAATTGAAACTTTAACATATCTATTTGAAAAGTTTTGTTGGGAGATATGTCGGATTTAGATAGTTGGAATTGAAATTTTTACAGATTTTCAGTCAAAATCTATACATTTTGTTAGCTTCAGCTCAGATATTATTTCAATATTTTCATAATAAAATTTATCATGTTTTCTATTGCAACTCAATACGACTCAATGCAATATAATGTAACTTAACACTAATAAATCTAAAATGTCAAATTCTGTCATAATTGAAAAGATTACTCAAAAATTTCAATTATTTTTTTATAAATTTCAATTGTTTCATTTCTGTTGAAATTTCAATTGTTATTGTCTCTGTCATCTATTATTACTAATTATTCTTATTATTACTATTATTACTGTAAAAATTAAAATATTTACTGGCTTAGAATTAATATATTTAGTATCTAGTACTTTTATCAGTAATACCTAATACCTTAATCTATCGATATTTCAATGATTACTTTTATCAACTGCAAATTTTTATTTTCAGTGCGAAATATTAATTATTCTGTCAACAATCATCGATTAACTGTCACTTATTCTGTCAAATATGCATGACAGTCAAAATGTACATTAGTTCTATTAAAATTTCAATGTTTTTTTAAATTTCTATCACATTTAAGTGATCAACTATCAATTTTTCAATTATAAAAATTAGAAAGATTTTTTATATTTATATCTGGGTGAAATTACAATTGCTCTGTCAACTATCATTAAGTAACAGTAAAAACTTCACTTATTCTGTAAGATATAATTGATAAACTATTCTGTCAAATTTGATTACCAACTTTTTATTATTTCTGTATGAAATTTTAATTGTTCTATCATTGAGTAACTCTCGAAATTTCACCTATTTTGTCAAATATTAATAACTAACAATCAAAATTTCAAATTTGTGTGTTGCAATTTCAATGTTTCAAGAATATCTCTAAATATCAATTATTGTGTCAAATTTCATTGATCAACTGTCAATCTGTCATATATATCTGGGTGAAATTTAAATATTTCTATCAACTGTCGTTGAGTTATTGTCAAATATCATTGTCTACTATCAATCTTTCAAAATATTTTTTTAAATTGTTAATTAAAAAGTCAATTTCACTTATATTATCAAGTATTAATAACTAAAGATGTTAAGAGATAAAAATGTCAATTATTCTCTCAAATTTTATTGATCAACTAGCAATATGTCAAATATTCCTGAAATTTAAATTGTTCTAAAACTATGATTGACAAAGTCTCAACATTTATCTTATTTTATCAAATATCAATTGTCAACTGTCAAAATTTCAATTATTTCTGTTAAAATTTCATTGTTTCCCATCAATTTTTCAAATGATTATGCAGAAATGTTAATTATTCTATCAAATTTCATTGATTAATTCTCAATGTTTTTTGCATGAAATTTTAATTGTTCTATTAATTGAAACTATCATTGATTGTTAACATTTCACTTCGTTCTGTCATATATAAATGTCATATTTTCAATATTTAATACAGTCAAAATACAGTTATTTTTTTTAATTTGTTTATAGTAAAATTTTCAACTTATTTTTAATTTCTGAAATTCATTGTATTCTCTATGAAATTGATTCTACTTTTTCTGAATTTGATTTTTTTTTCTGAAATTGATTTTACTTTCTTCTGAAATTTTCAAATTTTCAAATTCAACTGTCCAAATATTTAGCTCCAACTGATAACTGATAACAGTTATCTGTGATATTTTCTAAAATAAACAAGTTTCATAAATGTACAAGAAAGAGACCTTTTCAGTGCCCTTTTTAGCAATAACAGGTAAATCTAGAAAATATGATTTAAGCATTTTTCGGTCGTATTTTTCGAAATACAGTTGATAAAGAGTGTTTCATATTTATTATGCACAATCCGGTCATTGGACATTCATACTTTGTAATTATAATTATCTGTGAAAAACTTCATCACCATAATCCATTTTCTCATACCCGAAGGATGTCGAGGATTTCTTCTGTTCTCTTTATTCCATGGTTATTTCCCTGATCCAATTTCTCCATCCATTTCTGTCCACACACTTTTTCTACGCCTCCGAAAAGTTTGGAACTGTATTTTCAAGTATCTGGCTTATGTCTGCATTCCATGATCTTGCTGGCCTTTCTCTTCCTCTATTTCCTATCGGTCTTGGTTCCCATATTCTTTGCGTCATTCTCTCATCCTTTATTCTGTTTAGGTGCCCCAGCCATTTGAGCTTGTTTCCTATTATTTCGTTCTTTAGCAACGTTACTTTTAAAGACTTTCTAATATCTATTATTTGTGTCATATTGAGTATAATTTATGACTATTGGTGGTGCTGAAAGGAGTTTGCCGGGATAATCTGTATGTCATTTGTAATGGTGATGTCCAGGAAATTAATGCTGTTGTTCTTTTGAATTTCAAGTGTGAAGTGTATATTAGAGCGTATTTTACTGATGATTTCGTGAAATTTATTTAGTGGGCATTTGCTGGTAGACAGTTTCCCTTTCTTAGTGTGAAGGTCACATGTGAAACTTTGTTCCGTTAGCTTTAATTCTCCATTTTCTACACCAGTTAGGCTTTCTTGTAGGTGTTGTGATGCAATACTTGGGTCGGAATGGGACGAGAGAATTGCCTTGAGAATTGGTTGTCTCGATTGTTTTACTGCTTTTTGGAAAGACTGCGGTGTAGAGCAGATATAAGACTGGGCCGAGGCCACTGCCTTGCGGCACCCCTGACTTGATTTGGTAGAGTTTGGTTTGTTCCTCTTCGAACTTTACTTGGAAAAGCCGGTCTGTAAGGTACGATTGAAGTACTTGCAAGAAGCTGTGTGGTAGGTTTTTCTTGAGTTTGTAGAGTAGCCCTGAGTGCCAAACCTTATCGAAGGCTTGGCTGAGATGTAGAAATTCGGCTGAGCAATATTTTTTTGTTTCGAGGTCTTTTTTAATTATTTTTGCAATTCTGTGAACTTGTTCGATAGTGGAGTGATTCTGTCGGAAACCGAACTGGTGGTCTGGGATAAGTTTGTTTTCTACTATTATCGGTAGCAATCGTTTTAAGAGTATCTTCTCATACAGTTTAGAAAGGATAGGTAATAGACTTATTGGTCTATAGGAGCTTGTTTCTAAAGGATCTTTACCAGGTTTGGGTATGAGTTTTATCTGGGCCACCTTCCATTGGGCTGGGAAACGGCCTAGCCTGTTGGTCGCGTTAAAAATCATAGTTATTATTCCAATTCCTTTGCCTGGTAGTTCTTTCAAGATTTTTCTTGTGATTAAGTCGTAGCCAGGGCTTTTTTTGTTTGATCTGCCGTAATTGATGTTTTATTTCTTTGGTTTTGATTTGTTTGATTGGTAGGCTCATTTGGTTAGGTGTTTCTAGGAATTTCTTAACTTCTTTCTCTTCCTGATTAGTACCTCCTTCAAAGGGTTCAAATACCGTAGCGAGGTATTCAGCAAATGTTGTAGCCTTGTCTTTGTCGTCTCTTGCCCAGCTGCCGTCTTTTTTCCTTAAGGGTGGAATATGCTGTTGTGTCTTGTTGGTATTTTTTGTTGCTTTCCATAGTGAGTAATTAGAGTTTGTAGTAGGCGATAGGTTTTGGAGGTGGTGCTGTATTGCGTTATTTTTCAGGTCGCTTAATGCCTGATTTATGTCTTTGGAGTTAAAAGAGTTAAAGTTGGTTTTTAACTCAGTTGCTAATATATTCATTTCTAATTCTTAATATCTTCATTTCAAAAACTTAACTTTTTAAAAACTTTTGTGGACACAATTATCTAGACATATTTTGTATTCTGGGCTAAAAGCTTGCAATAACCGTGATTGGTCACGTCATGAGGCTATACCGTCATGTACCTGATGCTACAACTCATAATCCAGGGGGAAATAGAGGCAAGCAGAAACCCTGGAAGAAGACCACACTCGAAGGTTTTTCATCCAGGAGTGCAGTCTCTCTTACAGGTCTCTCCTCACCTCTGGCCATTTCCCTGGATTATGAGTTCTTGCAGTTGGTATCTGAAGAACCTCAGAATGAAAAAGTGAAGATCCCCTTGTTAATTGGTAATTCTCATATCCCATAATGGTCCCATATCCGGAACGAATGTGGGACCCAAAAGAAGAAGACCGTCCAACTAAGTTGTTTGAGGACCTCTTCTTTATAACATAACTTGCCTTCACAAACGATTGTGGTTGAAGAAAAAACTGACTACTGACGTTAATAACGATTGAAGGCCAATTGATGGATTTGCTCGTCGAGCTTTCCTCAAGTTTCCCCGTACAATTTGCAGTAATAAATATCATGAGATGACGATGAATAGATGAAACAGCAAAGCTCCAGTTGTGGCGGTCTGCGTGGCCATGCGTTATCGTACAAGATCGACGCTCTAATCTTAACCTCCTTGGGCCCACCGTCAAATTGATTATAAAATCTTTATAGTAAATGAGACAACTTATTATTTTGGGTCCAAGTAACACCCTACAGTAAGATTTTTTATTTTGTTTTAGTCAATTTCTGGAAAAAACTAAAGTATCACTAATAATACTTTGGGCCTTATGCACAACAAAAAAAAATCATATTGAACTTATATTTTATTGGTGAAATTGCGCAAAACAGAAGAAATGAGCACTTGGCGAAAGTGAGTTTCTTGCAGCCCGGAGAGCAACATTTAGATCGTGATTTTTGTTGATGTTTCATGAACTGCGGAATATGTTTGTTCTCTTTCTTTCGAATCCTTTTCTCGGGAATTGCCTCTACCTTTCTGCGCTTTCTACTGGTCTGTGCTGTTTCCTCATCCTCACTGTCACTCGATTCTGAATTTTGCGGGTTTGCAGCAAGTCCTGACGACAGAAGTGCTTTCGCAATTGAAAATTTAAAATCAAGGTAATCCAGTTTTCCTTTTTTTGGAATATTTGCAGCTTCAGCATCTTCTCGATATTCTAGCCAGGCGGCCGCTGCACTAAAGTCTGCAAAATGGTGAATTGCACGTATGGTCCATTTCTTAGTACGACTCTTCATTCGGTAGTTTGAAATAACTCGATGAAGCAAATCAATGCCTCCCATGTTTTCATTGTACGATTTTACAAGAGATGGACGATTTATTTCAATGTATTTGTTATCAACTTTTGACCAGCGCTTGCACAAATCCACAGGTTCAGTTCCAAATTCCGAAGACCCGATATGAACTGGCTTGGAGTCGTACCATTTAACCAAAGCTAATTTATTATCCTCAGTAACAAGCATATCTTGGGAACGACGGCCGGATTTTTTCATTTGATTGTCTGTTCTGAAACTCACCACTTGTGGGATTCGATTTTTCATGAGAGTGCCAGTAAGAGTAATCCCTCGACCGAGAAGCGTTTCTATTAATGGTATTGACGTAAAAAATTATCAGTTAAGACGGATACTTCAACTGGTAAAGTATCCGCAAGTCTGAGAACCACCGTTCCTGCAACATCTAATTTTTCGGGAGTAGGTACCAAGCAGGATTCCGTTGTTTTTCCCTTTCCCTCATACATAAGGAAGTCCAATGGAATTCCTTTTGCCGTCGTCATCACAAAATTCTTGAAACCAACAGGATGTGGTTTTGCACGAACAAATTGTCTCATTCTTACCTTACCATGTAAGGGGATCATTTGTTCATCCACTGATATTCATTTGTCCTTTCATTCTGTAGACACGCTTTTTGAATTCTGTCTAGCATTGGCCTTATTTTCCAAAATCTATCATTTTCCCGGGCTTCTTTCGATACAGCATTGTCATCTACTATTTTTAAACGAGTTCGAAGCGCAAAGAACTGATTTCTGAAAATGTTTACACAAATAATTGGTACTTTCGTATCCATTTGCCAGTACACTGATTCGTGGTCGTTGTAGATGCCAATTAATATGCTGCATGCAAAGAAAACTTTCAGCTTTGCCGCAGAAGTATCTAAAGACTTTCCGGTTTTATTTACTTCGTTCATGTTGGTCACAAGGGCCATGGATTCAAAGAAATCGTCTTCTAGATATCTGCTGAAATAACTTATTGGATCCAGAATGTTTTTAGGCAAAAGTTCAGCACGAACCGTTGGCGAATGTTTCACAGCAATTGTAGGTACAAAAGCACTTTGCTTCCATTTCATTTTCTTTCCCTTTGGTAGCAAGTGAACTAAAGGCTGCTCGTCATCTGAAGAAGAGACTGCACCTGTAATTTGCCTCTCCTCTGCTTCATTTTCTTCGCCACTTTCTGTGGTACTGTTACCGTCATCATCAGTTTCGGCCGTTTGCTCTGGCACATCTTCCTCCATTTTACCAATTTCGTCTTCATTTTCACTGTCATCATCAGGTAGTGTATCACCATCAAGAGCAGAGTCATCGAAGTTCCAATTATCAACGATATCCTGGAGTTCTTTCTCAGAAAGAGCTAAAAAACGGATGATAGACAATTGTATTGGATATTGGGTAAGGCCCGAAGTATCACCAAAGATATTTCGAGTAGATAGGCCAATAGGTTTTGTAAACTTTTAGATACTTTACCTTTGAAGGCACTAGAACCAACAAGTAACCTTCACTCAATGAGACGCTAGCGCAAAATGCATAATTAGTCATTACTTACCTTTGCTCATTACTGCTCGATTTTTAATGACATGATACCGCTGGAAACATAGCCAAATTCCGATTGGAACGAGCAAAATAAAATTGTTGAGCCGTTATATCGTACATGATACTCAGGGTCCGAGGAGGTTATCATTAGTTGGTGTACTGTGGGATATACAAGTACTGTTTGTAGCTTCTCTAGGTTACTAGCACCGTCTTAAGCAAACTTGAAAGGACGCCAATTCTCAATCCTCAATCTCAATCCTTGAAAAATTGCACGAATCCCAGGGGTTCTACAAGATATTGATAATCACTACGTAAAGTATAAAATTATTGAGCAATTAACCATTACTTTGCCTTAGCATTTAATTAACGTCCTGCTTGTGTGCCGAGAAATTTGCGGCGCGTGGAAAATAATCGTCTCCTAAGAATCCAATAATGAAGAAATAAAGCTGATCCTCGTCCGCGGAAGGAGGGAAGAAAAAAACAAACGCCGATACCGATTTCGCCGCTCTACCTGTTCCCTCTTACCTGTACTCGCCTGGGCCGCTGTAAATTACAAAATAATGACATTATTATCCCCACCACTTTCGATCCGTGCAGCCCTACGCGATTGGCGGAGGGACGGCAGTGGGGGAATCCCATGCAGCTGTTTCAAATAAGTTTCGTGTACTACGCGTCTACGCGTCGCTCGGGCAGTTCGCGTTCAGTTGTCTCGGTTCGCTCGCCGTTGGTTCGCGCATCCGGCAAACGCGAAAGTCCCTCACGCGGCGACGAGTAAAATTGTGGGTGATTACTTGTTCTGTTATATTTGTCCAAGTATACATTGTTCAGTGCAACTGCAATGGGAGGATTAAACGAGGATTATCTTCTAAAGTGCACATGATACCTTGATGGTGCGTATCCACTTAATCCCCGCTAGGATGGTGCAAGTGTGGTAGAATTGCGCTCTCAGTGTCGAGATTAATGATTCGATGATGTCTGGGAAGACGAGGGGGGATCGTAGGCAACCGGCTGCACGAATTCTCCCGCAGAGTTTACAATTCATTACCAGCGCTACTACAAGCTTACACAACTAGATCACAACCACAAAGTTTATTTTTTTTAACTTCGTGCCTACGTGTCCGGATAACGCTGCTTGTACGCGGCTAATGTTTGTTAGCGCGCGATCCTCATTACCTTATCTGTCCGGTGGTACTACGATGCGGACGGTATCAGATGGGAAAGCGAAAAAACTGCGAATTCGCCGGGCTCCGTTAAAACCCAAATATCGTAAAAGTCGCGCGTAAAAACGCCCGAGCTGTAAAAGCGCGCGGAACTAATTGGATATTTTCATTCCTGCGGCGGCCTTAAAACCCGCAAGGTGAAATGATAAAAAAAAATCTCGATTATGAGGATGTGGCGCAGCGCAAAACGCGATAAACGAGGTGTCGTGCGGTGGATTATTGCTAGTATCCTGAAAAGAGCGTATTTTCGGCCGGATATTAATTATATGAAAAGTATTTGCAATACGCGAAGCGTATTTTCGGCTGCATATTATTTATGAAAATAAGTGCGTGTTTTCGGCCGGATATTAATTATATGAAAAGTATTTGCAACATGAATATGGATATTATTAATAAAAATTGTAACAAAATTAAATAACAAATTAAGTCTTGGGGACTATATCATATTTCATATGAAATATATGCAAAAAAAATATATTTCAAACTGAAACATCGAGTGATTCAAAAATACGTTCATCAAAGTTGCCATGAAAAAAAGGATAGATATAAAATGTATGGCTTAGCTTACAGGTTTATTATTTATAAAAATAAGTGCGTGTTTTCGGCGGGATATTAATTATATGAAAAGTATTTGCAACATGAAATGGATATTATTAATAATATTTGTAACAAAATTAATTAACAAATGAATACAGAACAGAATACAGTAATTATACTGAATGAAGTCTGTCTAGTCTTGAGCACTCTGTATCAAACAGACTGTATATGCAAAAAATATATATTCGTAATAAAATATATAGTAATCACTAACATTAAATTAACTTAGGGATAATTAGGGATAATCAGCGTTTTTTAAAGAGTTCTAATCGATAAAAAAGTTTACGAGCTCGATGTTTGGATTAAAGTTGATTTTTTTATAGAAGCAAACGAAATCTGTTCCGAATATATACTTCCTTAATTATTAATACTATTACTCTTGTAAGCAAAAATATATTTCATATGAAATATATGCAAAAACAATATTTATACTAAAATATCAAGTGATTCAAAAATACTTTCATCAAAGTTGCCATGAAAAAAGGGGATAATTAGGGATAAACAGCGTATTATGTATAAGGGTACTAATCGATAAAAAAAGTTTACGAGCTCGATGTTGGATTAAAGTTTTTTTTTTTGTAGAAGCAAACGAAATCAGTTCCGAATGTATGCTTCTTTAATTATTAATACTATTACTCTTGTCAGCAACAATATATTTCATATGAAATATATGAGGACAAAAATTATATTCAAACTAAAATATCGAGTGATTCAAAAATACTTTCATCAAAGTTGCCATGAAAAAAAAGGATAGATATAAAATGTATGGCTTAGCTTATAGCTTTATTATTTACAAAAATAATCTTTAAATAAATAAATAAAATATTTAAAAAAAAATAAAAATAATAGTTTTCGTCTATATATTAATGATATGAAAAGTATTTGCAATTTGAATATGCATATTATTATTAAAAATTGTATTTGCAATATGAGAAACGCGTTTTCTGGTGGGTTTTACTTATTAAATTATTACTATTACTAAACTATAACTGAAAAAATGTATTTGCAATATACACGAAAAACTTTAAACTTTCATAATGCCTCGTTAAAAGTTTCTGTTACGGTGAATGAAAAGATTTGTGCTCCTTTGAGGAGAGGTGTTTCTCGTAAACTTGAGCAGTGGCCTTGAATTGTGAAGCAACATAAATTCTTCGAGGATATTTTTCAACTAATCGATAACTTGTAATGTGCAACATACATATTTGGAAGTGATAAGGTTCGCTAACATACGAAGCAACATACATTTTTCAAGATATTTTACATTGAATAGTTATCAACAATTTTATGTAATATGTGATGATACTAAAGATAATAATAATAATAATAATAAAGAATATTTATTAGCAAATAACGCTACATAATATACAAAATTTCAACAAAAAACAACAAAAGAAAACACACAAATAGCAACTACAATCTTCATATTAACATAACTTTAATTCTATTTACTACATCTACTATTTTCTATTTACAGTCAATCAATTCAAACACATAGTCCCTCACCTGAGACTTAAACCTATGAAAATGTATCTCATTTTTTATGTGACAGGGCATGTTGTTATACAGCTTTAGTCCTCTCGAGAAAAACGATTTTTCCGCTTTATCTGTCCTGTACCTATCGACATAAAAATGGGACTTCTGCCTCGTCTCATGGCCAGGAACATCGTATACATATTTAAGTTTTACTACTAAATTTTCAGGCATATTTCCCATTTTCATATTGTGTATGAAAATAAGAGCCTTGTACGTGACTCTCTGTTTTACATTCATAAAATTTAAAATCTTGAGCATATCCTTTATATGTGTAAATTTATTGACTTTCAAAATTATACGCATTGCTTTGTTCTGAATAAGTTGAATATCCCCTATGTCACCTTTTTGTAAGTGAAAAATCACATTTGAACAGAACTCGAAGTGGGGTGCTATTAGTTGTTTGTATAATAAAACGCTATAGATTGTGAATTGTGCTCTATAAATATATCAACATGTTCGTTTAGATACGAAGCAACATAAATTCTTTCAAGATATTTTGCATTGATTAGTTATCAACATTTTTTTGTAAAATGTGAAATTGATAGATGATTTCCATTGGTCAACTTTTTTTTTTTCAAAATGTGAAATTGCTGCCACGAAACATTGTGAAATGTGGACAATAAATATTTCAAAGTCTTCACGTCGTTAAGATGCGAAGCAACTTAAATCTTCCAAGATAGTTTATATTGAATAGTTATCAACAATTTTGTGCAAGATGTGAAATTGATGATACGAAAAATTGTGAAATGTGCAAAATAAATAATTCAAAGTGATCATGTTCGTTAAGATACGAAGCAACATAAATTCTTCCAAGATATTTTGCATTGATTAGTTATCAACAATTTTGTGCAAAATGTGAAATTGATTACACTTCATTTAATTTATTTTATTTAAAAGTGAGCACGTTCATTAACATGCGAAGGAACATTCATTCTTCCATGATATGTTGCATACATTAGTTATCAACAATTTGGTGCCAAATTTTATATTTATTCAATGAAAAATTGTGAAATGTGCACAATAAATATTTCAAAGTGATCACGTCGTTAAGATACGAAGCAACATAAATTCTTCCAAGATATTTTATATTGAATAGTTATCAACAATTTTGTGCAAAATGTAAAATTGATTACATTTCATTTAATTTATTTAATTTGAAAGTGATCACGTTCATTAACATGCGAAGGAACATTAATTCTTCCAAGATATGTTGCATGCATTAGTTATCAACAATTTGATGCAAAATATGATATCTATTCAATGAAAAATTGTAAAATGTGCAAAATAAATATTTTAAAGTGATCACACGTTCGCTATCCTACGAACCTATATATAAATTCTTCGAAGATGTTTTGTATTGATTGGTTATCAACAATTTTGTGCAAAATGTGAAATTTAATGAATGAAAAATTGTGAAATGTACAAAATAAATATTTGAAAGTTATCACAAGATATGAAGCAACATATATTCTTCCAAGATAACCAATCAATGCAAGATATTGATTGGTTATCAACAATTTTTTTCAAAATGTGAAATTTATGAACGAAAAATTGTGAAATGTGCACAATACATATTTCAAAGTGATCACGTTCGTTAAGATACGAAGCAACATAAATTGTTCCGAGATATTTTATTTTTAATAGTTATCAACAATTGTGAAATTGATGACACGAAAAATTGTGAAATGTGCAAACTTAATATTTCGAAGTGATCACGTTAGCTAGCATTTACGGCGTAACATAAATTCTTCGAAGATTGAAGTTTGCAGGTTAATCAACAACTTTGTGCAAAATGTGACATTGATGAAATGAAAAATCGTGAAATGTGTAAAATAAATATTTGATATTTGTATCATTTGAGCAAGAATGGTTTCGTAAATGCTTCACAATTACCGAAAATATGCAAAACTAAACAAGATCATGCATCAGGAAAGCTATGCAAAATTTATGCACATAAATGTTTATTCGTAATAAAATGTAATAATCCATAACACTAAATTGCTTTAGGGATAACAGCGTAACTTCTTTAAAGAGTTCTAATCAATATACTAAGAAGTTTGCGAGCTCAATGTTGGATTAAAGTTATTTTTTGGTAGAAGCAAACGAAAACTATTATTCTATTACTATTACTCTTGTAAGTAACAATACATTTTATATAATAAAATTTCACAGCGAAATAATTGGCAAATTGGCAGTTCATCAATGAAATTTAACAGAAAAATGAAATTTACTTTTACGAAAATTACTTTATGAAAATATCTAAAAGATTGATGGTAAACAACGAAATTTTAACAGATATCGAGTGATTAAAAAATACTTTCATCAAAGTGCAATGAACAAAACAGGATGCATATAAAATGTATGTCTCGGCTTACAGTTGTCAAATCTGAAAGATTTGTCAGAATTCGAATTTGTGAATGTGAAATCGTATTGATATTAACATTATGCATTTGAAGATTTTTTCAAGAAACTTTTCCAAAAGTGATCGTTCACTTTGATATATTCAGTAAAAGAGGAATTTAGACATACGTAATTTTTTTCATGCCACGCTCTGATAGATTTTTTGAATCACATGTATATGATAATCAAACACAAAACACGTATCATTACTGTTTAACAACGAACAAGGCTCAAATGATTGGAAATTGTAAATATTTTTTTTTTCTACAAAATAGCAAATTTCTTTAGGTATTTTTTTTCTGCAAAATTGCAATTTATTCGATTCTTTGTTTCTTACAAAAATTTACTTCAGTGTATTTGCATAACACCATTTTATTGTTCTGCATGACTTTCTACGAATTTTTCTTGAGAATGTCAAAAACTTGATCTATTCTACTAAATCATTATTTTTTTAAAACACAATACGTATAATTACTATTAAACAACGAAACAATGAACAGGATTTAAATGATAGGAATTTGCAAATCTTTATTATTATTTTTTTCTGCAAAACTGCAAGTTATTCTGGTTCTTAGAAAAAATTAATTCAGTGTTATTTTCATTATAACAGTATTTTAATTTTGTTGTGCAGGACTTCGTACGAATTTTCCTCGAGAATATCAAAAGGTTGCTCTAATCTACTAGGAAATCACCTTTTTTTAAACATAAAACACGTATGTTTACTATTAAACAACGAACAAGGCGCAAATTATCGGCAAATCTTCATTTTTTTTCTTCTGCAAAATTGAGCACAATATTTTACAGAATCTGTAACCGTTATTTGTTGGGGTTCTAATTATTCAAATACCTCACTAAAAATGCATGTACATTGATGCTGGATATTTAAAAAATATACTTATTTATTATGGAGTGATAGAAAGTCTAAATTAACAACAAAAATAAATGCAAATACAAAATTAATAAAATTTCAGGCAACTGTCCATTTTTTTATATCACAAGAAATTGTGATACGTATGACCTAAATTTACGAATATTTCATCAAATAGAATCAAAAATAAGGGCGGAAAGGCCGACAGCCAATGGCCTAATAAAGATCGTTATCTCTCTCTAAAATCAAAATTGATAAAATTTCAAGCATTGAATAGATACCTACCCCATAAAGTACTTACTACCAAAATAGTAAGTACTAATATTTCAATAAATATAAATCGAGATTAATAAAAATGTCAAGCATTGATAAGCGCCCCATAAAAATCTGTACATTTTCAACAATTCGTCGATAAGTAACAAAATTTTACAATATTTTAATGATCATATGTGCAAATTAATCGATTTTTTTGTATTGTAGATGTATTCGATAAAAATCTGAAATATATCAAGTATTCGTCAACAGTATAATCAACTATTTCCATTATTTTAATAAATATAAATCTATATTGATATTATTTTAAACATTGAGTTAGATGCCCGATAAAAATTGACATGATTTCAAGAATTCCCGATAAATTCGATCAAAATTTACCAAAATTTCAATAATTATATGTCAATATTAGTCAATTCTTTAAATATTGTAGATGTATCCAGTATAATTAACTCAGTACTAACTCACAGTACTAATAGTAACTAACAGTTATAATTATATCCAATATTTCAAAAATTATAAATAAAAATTGATATAATTGCAAGCATTAAGTAGATACCGTTTAAGAATTCGTGATAAATACGAGCAAAATTGCAATAATCAAAGTTAGAATTTATAATATTTTTAGTATTGCAGGTGTATACCACAAAAATAGCAACATTTATTGAATTAGTGATAAGATCCACCAAAAATTCCCAATATTTCAATAAATATAAATATAAATTAAAATATAATTCTAGCATTGATAGATACCATATTAAAATATATACATTATCGAGAATTCGTGATAAGTACGACCAAAATGCAAAATAATTTTATGTCAAAATGAATCAAATTTTAAGAATTGCAGTTTAAAAAAACACCCAATACACCACCAATATATCCACAAAAAATGCAGGTATTTGTGATCGGCAAAACCAACAATTTGAAATATTTCAATGAATATATACCAAAATTAATAAAATTTCGAGCATTGATAAAAATTACAAGATAAAACAAAATTTCAAGAATTCGCAACAAATGCGTTCAAAATTTCCCAATATTTTAATAATTATAAGTCAAAATTAATTAAATTTTGCGTATTGTAGATGTCCAGCAACATCTAAACGATAACTAAAATGCACCTTTTATTATCTCTGATTCTGTATCACTGATTAACCTTTTTCATAAAAAAAAATGTATTACCTAAATATATTTAAATCCCAATGCGATCATCTTTAGAAGGTTGACAGGCTGCTTATTTATCAATCTGTCAGCCTACTGAAGATGATCGCATCGCGATTGAAATATGTTTGGGTAATTTTTTTTGTTTGTGAAAATGGTTATCAGGGCTGCACTTAAAACTTTGACAAGCTCACAATATCTCTGATCCTATCTAGGGTAGGATATTTAAACATTCAACCCTATTCAAATTCCTTAAAACTAATCCTCCTAATATCAGGGTTAATAGTTATGTTCACGTATTTGTCAGCTAATACCACTGCGAAAATATATTTATAATATATATATATATATATATATATATATATATATATATATATATATATATATATATATATATATATTAATCCGTATGGGCATACCCATACGGATATCATATGGATACTTCATGCAATAAATAATTGCGCAGATTAATCCTATAAGACATACATTTTTTCCGACTTTGCAAATTCATGAAGTGATTTAAAAAAAAAAATCGTATTTTTAGATCAACTCATATGTTTATGCCCAAATAATGTACAAATAATTTTTCAGTATTTTGAGAAAGTATTCCCACTTTACTCAAATTGAGCTCGTAAATAAATTAATATGTGCAGAACCTATGTGCGAATAATTTTGTTGATCTAGCTATTTCTTCACAATTAACAATAAATAACTTTGAAAACTGAGATGCATATATGTAGATGCCATCTCTTGCTGAAATCTATTACTACTGAGGCTGAAGGTACTACTGAGGTTTAGCAGTGTTTTATAAACGATTCCTAAGATTAAACCATCGTTAAACCGCGGCTTAAATTTGTATGAATAACACTGTTGCAGTGTTATTAACAAAAAAATAAACTGCAGTTTAGAGGTGGTTTAACCCTGCTAGTTTTTATCAATGCTCGAAATTCATGTCTCTGACACTAATATGCCTTACACAAGTCTAATTACACATAAAATACCATACGTTACGAAAGGTACTCTATTTTATATGTAAAGTATATTTTTAGTAAAGTAATAAATGCGTAATCTCGGAAAATAAAAATGTAGAAATGATTGTTTAATACTTATTTTTAAAGGTAGAAAGATGGTTGCTTTCAAACAATTAGTTAAATATTTGAATAATGAGGTGTTTTGCAGCGAAAAGACCGAAGGTCGAAAGCCATTAAAATATTGTCACTGTAATTGGTACTCTGCTTGGGGTAACATACGATTCTAGCTAAATTTAAATAGTTTCAAAATGTAGTGAAAATGTCAATTAGCTCTTAGAAATATGTATCATGTTCAAAAAATGAAAGTGCTAATGCCCATTGATGGCAATGCTCTTAGCCCCAAAAAAATATAAACAAAGAATTAAACATGAAACCTAAATTCTTATTTTCACTCATAGTTTCCCAATCAAATGCTATTAGATAATAATTATTCCACAAGGTCACAAATTGTACCTGTTTTTATCGGCGAATAGATTAAATTATTTGCATTGGATACTGTATCAGCGAGATTATCATGATAAAAGCATACGAGGTGTTATTTTATTTACATGCACTTTCCTACTGAACGAAAACTTGGTTTGAGCAAAAGAGTAATTAATAAATAAATTAATAAAATAATATTAAATTAATAATACATATGTAACGCTCCGATATTATTTTATTATATTTATTTTATTATTCGTCGTTTTTATCGTGAAATTATTATATAATTTCTTGTTTGAATTATTTTTGGCTCGTGATTTATTATATAATGTTTTAATTATTTTTGGCTCGTGATTTGTGATCGTGTTTAGTACTTACACGTCGTGACGTTTAATTTAACTACCATGATTACTCTCAAGGTACTTTGCTATTGGTAATGTGTTAATTAACGTACACTAATAATGGATTAATACAAGAAAGCACCAATTTAAGGATTTGTTTTGTTTATTTAATGATAGACACGCTGAAATTGTAAGACACAGGGAAATAAAACACAGGTTGACGATGATGTAAATAAATTTATATAATTATAACGTACAGGGAAATAAAACACGGGTTGGCGATTATGACATGAATTGATTTATTTTATATATTTCGTTAACCTTATAATGAATGTGTAAATTCTTTTATTTATTCAATTGATAGTTTGAAAATGGTTATGACTACTGAAGTTTATTTACGAGAGTTTGTTATACATGCACGTGCTTCTCTTAGACCATTTATTACCATGCTCTTTCACTCCATTCAACTACAGGAAAGTGTGAATCAAAAATAGAACTATTTAAAGATGTTGAAATATCCCCAATAATTCATGAATGATTACTAAAGGTACCTCGCGATCTTCCCGAATTTCATGGTTGTGTCGGTGTCCACACAATAATGTAATTATTGGAGCCCCATTGTTTACGTTGATTGAGGTAAATTAGTAATTCTACTCACGACCACAGCAAGCACCAATGTCACAAGTAGTCATCACCGTCAGACATGTTACAAGTTGTGTCAAATAACAGTTCTGCTACCTCAATCGGAAATGTTTATGTAATGTTATAATATATTATTAGTAGGACCATTGGAGGTTATTAATAACTTCTCTTGTGATTATACCAAGCTTCATTCTCTCGTTTATCATTTTCTCTGTTTATACGGGGTTTTAATAATTCCACTTATTTCTTGTTTACGATATTTAACCATAAATTGTCATTATGTCTTCAAATTATTGAGATTTAATCCAGCCTATTTTATCTGTACGATTCTAAATTACTCTGCCCAATAATAGGTACGTTATGTGCTTGTTTTATGATTTGAAATAAAGAAACCAGTATTTTTATACATTATGTTTTTAAATTATTATGATTTAATCCAACTTATTTATTTATACAATTATAAATCACTCTGCCCAATAATATGCACGTTATGTGCTCATTTATGATTTAAAATGAAGAAGCCATCGTTTTTATGAATTATTTTGATTTGAATATGATGATGTATGTCGGAGGGTAACACTGAATGCCTTGATTAGTTGTTATAGTTATAGTGAATACAGCCACGTTAGTTTGCGATCGCGGGCGCGATGTATGATGAGTTTATATGTTTAAATGTTATGATGCTGACAACGATTTGATTCTAGGGGAGGAGGTGATTCCACAATAACAGGTGTGTGAACGAAGTGCGCGGGTGGGCGTCAATTACACCTGTTATTGCTTCCTCTAGTGATTCGTAAACACGAATAGCATACGAGCCGCCATTGTTTACTGATAGGAATAGGTAATCGGTGTTTGGTATTTATAGGTAACTTAGGGTTGATTGAAAGGAATAAGCACTCCCGTGAATTTATAATGAGACTGGTTTAACAACTTTATATTATCGTTAATAATAAAAAAATAAATTACTTTGTACCTAGAATTGTACGATTTATTCAAATTTTTATTCTACTTCGCGTTTTTTTTTACAACGTTATATGCAATCGTTAATTTAATTATAACCCGACGTGAATTTATATACTCATAACCGCGAATGTCGTGTGCGTTGCCCGTGGCCGACGCAACTTTCTTGATCTCGCTCGTGTGTGGCTTATGCTTAAATAGGTTTTTTCAGCTTCAAATCTCCACTCCCCTCACATATCTACTGCTAAATATTCGCCCCCATCCCTTAGTTATCATGGTGATTATTAATTTTGAGTGTGCGTGTGGTATTAATGCGTTTTTAGCGCAGAGTTTTACACTTAACTTAAAGAGTTGCCATTCGAGGTGATTTTTACGTGCCTGGCGCTTGCTCGTTTCTAAGGGGTGCTGATACCCAAATTGTTTATGTGACACCACGACATGGAATCTTCCAAAACCGTGCATATGCAGGCCTCGGCTCTTGAGATATTTGGCGACGCACTGACGCGACTTGCGATGGCTATTTATCACATTTCACCCTGGGATTATTTGTAAATGAATTAATTTAATTATTTTGTAGTATTCATGATTTTTAGAATATGAGTCACTTTATTGCGTAAATGCGTATTATACTGGGCGTATATTTGGGCCTATTACACATATAATGTATTATTAGCACATTAATACCATTAATTATGCTAATATATTAGCACATATAATATAGCATCGAGCAGCAAATATGTCTCGTGTATCTAATTTGTTCAATTTATCTTTCATTTGTCAATCTTCATTTGTTAACATTGTTAACCTTGTTTTTACTTTTTATTTTCTTCGTGTGTATATGTGAAAAGTATTGTTTTCAGATATTTTTATGTTTGTAAATGTACGAGTAAAAATGTTACTACGAATATGTATTGTACAACCACGTTCCTGTATAAATATCCAAGCCAAGGTTGAGACGTTATTACGTGTTCGCGCTATCAAGCTTTGTGTGTTCGTTTTCGAGAGCAATCAAAGTTAAAATTGGGCTGTTCGTGAAAACCGGTGTTTACATTATCGCGGGCGTAACTAGTTGGACAACAAAATCCCGGGCATGCTCCAATTTAATGTTAATAATGGCAATCACATATTCCCCAGCACAATATTTTGTTAATATATTTTCTATGTAAGAAAAGCAGCTGATAAAAATTTCTAGCTTTTATTTACTTATTAATGGCTTATCAAGACCAGATGTGCCTAAAACTAATTGATGGCATGAGTAATGGTGCTGATTACAAATCTACAGATCACGATAACGAAGATATGGATAGTTCCAGTACGTAAAAGACAACGAAAATGTTCCCTAATAGTCAACTCCAGGCTTTATAAAAGCAAATCTTTGATCATAAAACTTGAAACTTGAAAGTCTTATGCGTGTAAGCAAATTAAATTATAATATAACATAACAACTAACATATAACAATGATTATATAACAATTAATACTCGTAGCGATTTCAAGATAATAAATAAACATATAACAATGATTATATAACAATTAACACTCATAGCGATTTCAAGATAATAAATAACATGGAGAAACGTTTGGGGGAAAATATTAATTACATGAAATAATAATGTTTCGCCGAGGAATATTATTTTAAGTTGCTATTACACTGTATTTATTTGCATTTGGCAAATATGGCTCGTGTATGATTTTGCATGGGCAAACATTAATTTTCCGCTCGTGCTTTGTTGCAAATTTTCGCGGCCATCCTAAAAATCCTGACATCGGAAAACTCGTTTTTTTTTCCACTCAACTAAAACAATATATTAAGCAAAAAGTTCCCAACAAATATTGAAGAAATATTGTTTTTGGGCCAAAAGAGAACACACCTAATCTAAGCTATTGCCATTTGATCTGGATTTGAATTATTTGAGCTATTGAAAACCTTAATATTCCAAAATGTTCTGATTCTGATTAATTGTCAATTCTACATAACTTGAAGTATTATCCACTTTTCTTCTGGAAGTTCTTCTCGTAGCACTTTACAACTCCAAAATTTGTGAAATATTCTATTTATGCAGCCTGATTTTTTAGTAAAATAATATACGTTAATTTCAAATTTACCAAAATGATCAAATCTAATAAATGTTTCCAAATGAACTGTCCAAATTCATCAAATTTACAACTGTCCAAATTCATCAAATTTACAACTGTCCACATTCATCAAATTTACAACTGTACAAGAAATCTTTCAGATTTTCTAGTGAAATTATTTGCTAAGTTCATTAAATTTTCAATAGCAACTGTCATACCTGTCGACTATCAAGATTTAGTAGAAAATTCCGTGATATATTTAGCTTAAATTATGAAAATGAACCACTCTGTTAAATTCTCAAATGTAAACTTCAAATGTTTATTAGTTTTCAATTGCAGCTACCCAAATTTATTAATTTTCAAGTTTAGGGTTTCAAGTTTTTAGTACCAGTTGCGAAAATCTGTAAAATTTCCAACTCCAACTGTCGAAATCAGCCAATTTTTACAACTAAACTCTGTTAATTTTCTATTGATGTTGCCTGATTTTTTAGGAAAAAAATATAAATAACTCTTCAATCTGCGAAAATAGGAAAATCTATGACATTTTTTACTTGGAAATGTCCACATTCGTCAACTTTCAAACACCAAAAATCTTTCAGATGTTCTACTGAAACTATCTACTAAATCCATCAAATTTTCAGCAGCAACAGTCATATCTGACGAATACCAAGATTTAGTAGAAAAATCTTTGATATTTTTAGCCCCAACTATGAAAATACACCTATCTGTTAAATTTTCAAATGTAAACTATCGAAATTTGTTAGTTTTCAATTGCGACTGCCCAAATGTCTCAATATTCAATTGAAATTGTCCAAATTTGATAAATTTTCATCAACAACTATCGGAATTTATGAAGTTTTTAGCACCAGTTGTGAAAATCTGTGATATTTTCAACTCCAACTGTCGAAATCAACTAATTTTTACAATTAAACTGCAAAATTTGTTAAATTTTCTATTGATACTGCCTGATTTTTTTTTAGTAAAAAAATAAGTAACTCTTCAAATCTGCGAAAATGGGAAGATCTATTAAATTTTTCACTTGGCACGGTTCAAATTCATCTAATTTCAAACAACAAATATCTTTCAAATTTTCTACCAAAACTCACTAATATATTCATAAAATTTTCAATATCAACTGTCATATCTGTCAAATTCCAAGATTTAGTAGAAAAATCTTTGATCATAAATATATTTAGCTGCGACCAAGTAGAAATATCGTTGATATTTTCTCGAACTATAAAAATTAACTTGTTTACAAATATAAATTACCGAAATTTGTTAATTTTCAATTGCGGCTGCCCAAATTTATCAATTTTTAATTGCAATTTTCCAAATCTGATAAAATTTCATCAGCAAATATCGGAATCTACGAAGTTTTTAGCACCAGTTGCGTAAATCTGTAAATTTTTCAACTTCAACTGTCGAAATCGGCTAATTTTTACTTCTAACTCAAAAATTTGTTAATATTTCTATTGATGCTGCCTCATTTTTTTAGTAAAAAATATAAGTAACTCTTCATATCTGCGAAAATGGGAAAATCTATCAAATTTTCCGCATGGAACTGTCCTAATTCGTCAAATTTACAACGGTAACAAAAATCTTTCAGAGTTTCTACTGAAACTATTTCCTGAGCTCATCAAATTTTCAGTAGCAACTGTCACTTCTGCCAAATACCAAGATTTAGTAGAAAAATCTGTGATATATTTAGCTGCAATTTTGCAATTGAACTAATCTATTAAGTTTTCAAGTTTTTAGCACCAGTTGTAAAATGTCCAAATGTCGAAATCAACCAATTTTGACAACTAAACTCAAAAATTTGTTAAATTTTCAATTGATGTTGCCTATTTTTTTTAGGAAAAAAATATAAATATCTCGTCAATTCTGCGAAAATCGGAAAATCTATGGATCTAGAAAATGTGCACGTTCGTTAACTTTCAAACACCAAAAATCTTTCAGATTTTCTACTGAAACTATCTACGAAATGGTATTTTTATCTCAAACTATGAAAATAAACCTATGTGTTAAATTTTCAAATGTAAACTATCGAAATTTGTTAGTTTTCAATTCAATTCACGTCAGTCTAAAATTTGAACTAATCTGTTAAATTTTCAATTGTTAACTATCCAAATATATTAGTTTTCAATTGTAGCAGCCCAAATTTGTCATTTTTTAAATGCAATTTTCCAAATCTGATAAAATTTCATCAGCAACTATCGGAATCTATGAAGTTTTTAGCAGCAGTTGTGTAAATCTGTAAAATTTTCAACTTCAACTGTCGAAATCAGCTAATTTTTACTTCTAACTCAAAAATTTGTTAATATTTCTATTGATGCTGCCTAATTTTTTTAGTAAAAAATATAAGTAACTCTTCATATCTACGAAAATGGGAAAATCTATCAAATTTTTGCATGGAACTGTCCTAATTCATCAAATTTACAACTGTAACAAAAATCTTTCAGAGTTTCTACTGAAACTATTTCCTGAGCTCATCAAATTTTCAGTAGCAACTGTCACTTCTGCCAAATACCAAGATTTAGTAGAAAAATCTGTGATATATTTAGCTGCAATTTTGCAATTGAACTAATCTATTAAGTTTTCAAGTTTTTAGCACCAGTTGTAAAATGTCCAACTGTCGAAATCAACCAATTTTGACAACTAAACTCAAAAATTTGTTAAATTTTCAATTGATGTTGCCTATTTTTTTTAGGAAAAAAATATAAATATCTCGTCAATTCTGCGAAAATCGGAAAATCTATGGAACTAGAAAATGTGCACGTTCATTAACTTTCAAACACCAAAAATCTTTCACATTTTCTACTGAAACTATCTACGAAATGGCATTTTTATCTCAAACTATGAAAATAAACCTATGTGTTAAATTTTCAAATGTAAACTATCGAAATTTGTTAGTTTTCAATTCAATTCACGTCAGTCTAAAATTTGAACTAATCTGTTAAATTTTCAATTGTTAGCTATCCAAATATATTAGTTTTCAATTGTAGCAGCCCAAATTTGTAATTTTTTAAATGCAATTGTCCAAATCTGACAAATTTTCATCAGCAACTGTCGAAATCTATGAAGCTTTTAGCACCAGTTGTGAAAATCTGTAAAATTTTCAAGTTCAACTGTCGAAATCGGCTAATTTTTACTATTAAACTCGTAAATTTGTTAAATTTTCAATTGTTGCCGGCTGATTATTTTGTAAAAAACATAAGTTCAAACTTGCGAAAATGGGAAAATCTATAAAAAGTTCACTTGGAACTGCACAAATTCGTCAAATTCGCAACGGTAATAACAAAAATATTTCAGATTTTCTACTAAAAGTATCTACTAAATCCATCAAATTTTCAACAGCAACTGTCATATCTGTGATATATCAAGATTTAGTAGAAAAATCTTTGTTATTTTTGGCTCCAATTATGACAATGAACCAATGTCTTCAATTTTGAAATGTAAACTATTCAAATTTGTTATTTTTCAATTGCAATTGTCCAAATCTGACAAATCCCAAGTTTAATCTTTATAAATCTTTGATATTTGATATGATAAATCTTTGATATTTTTAGCTCCAATTATGAAAATTAACCAATCCGTTACATTTTCAAATGTAAACTATCCAAATTTACCGATTTTCAATTGCAATTGTCCAAATCTGACATATTTTTATCAGCAACTGTTATAATCTATGAAGTTTTTAGTATTAGTAGTAAAAATATGTAAAATTTTCAACTCCGACTATCGACAGTTTAATAAAATAAGTAATCAAAGAAGATAAATTTACATTTTATAAAGATTCTATAATTTACCTCAAAGTTTTATCAAAATTTCCAAAATATGGCATCAAAAAACCAAGTAAAATTATTAAGCGAGTATTAAGTCAGAGTATTTTCAGAGACTGTAAACATTATATCCATCAATGTTACAAATTACGAAAATTGCGAGAAAATGTATTGAATAAGTCGAAAATCTGCATAAAATCTGTCAAATCAACCAATTTTGACAACTAAACTCCAAAATTTGTTAAATTTTCAATTGATGTTGCCTAATTCTTTTAGGAAAAAAATATAAATAACTCTTCAATTCTGCGAAAATCGGAAAATCTATGGAACTAGAAAATGTGCACATTCGTTAACTTTCAAACACCATATTAAATAGCAAATAGAATATTTCTCAAATTTTCAGAAAAGTTGCACAATCTTATAACTTAAAATCTTTTAAATAAAATAAAATATTATGTCAAGAAATATGTAATTTGTATTATAAGTCTGAATGATCTTGAAACTTTTCTATATTTAATTTCTGTTTCAAAAAAGGTTTCAAATAATCTCCCAAAAACAACAAAAAAACAATCTTTTAGACAATAAGTACAAGAAATTTAAATTAACTACATTCTTTGTTTATGTCTACTGCATATGCAATAAGGAATCGATAAAAACAAGATCGATTTTAGGCTATCGACCTCATATTTTGAAGATTTTTAAAATGTGACCTTTTTTCTTCCTATGAAACCCTTTCATCTCCTTATTCGTATCAGTGGACGTTGGTGGTCATTATTGCCCATCTAATTCTATCTATTCAAATCAAAGAAAACGGATCACATTTGAAAAATCTTCAAAAGGCTTCAAATCTTCAAAAGATCCCTTATGGGGTGGATAGCTCAATAAAGATCGATATGAGATCTTTGGCAGATTTGAAGATTTTTCAAATCTCATCTTTTTTCTTCTTGTGAAACTCTTTCTTCTTCATCTTTTTCTTGTCAGTGGATTCTGGCGATCACTATTGCCCATATAACTCTATCTACCGCTGATCTCTATTAATCTATGGATATTCTCTTTGTCCACAGTCCAATAACTCACTCATTTTTTCTTCTGCTCAACTATTTATTATAATTAATGCCTCTTATCATATGCTAAACTAAAATTTAGACTTAAAAATGTAATTAACAGAATTGCCCAAGTTGTGGGATTGCTTTTAATAATCGTTTTATAAAGTGCGTTAATTAATAAGAAGTTTTTCAGTTTGATGTAAGATAACGCTAATGCACAAGCAACTTTCCTAATGCCTTTCCTTTGTTAATAGTACAATGCATTGAATCATTTTAATTGAATTTACCAAACGTTTGTCAGCTGCGTTCTTACATATTAATGAGTAGCAGACTGTGCGCATTGTAACAATGGGGATTTTTAGTTCCATTTCACAGGAGCTAGTCAATAGAGAGGATTGCATACGTTTCTGGCGAAACTAATGAATGTTCTTCGCTTCGAAATGACTCAATTTGTTAGTAATGCATATATTATCAGACTATTATTATTTACTTGATTGTATTTTATTTCCTCGATACATACTGAGAATTACTGTTCAGTACCTGAAAATGTTGTGGCGGACTTTTGTTTTATGTTATGCACTGTTAATATAATAAGATTGATGATGGTTAGAATTGCATGTTTACACTATGAAATATTACACTCAGTAATACAACAATTTCAATACCTAACTATAAAATTGCTAATACTAAGTTTGCAATAGCAAAATGAGATTAATAACAGAAAATAAATCGTTTAGTCTACTACATTATAGGTCTATGTTAAATTCAGAGTTCTGTAACAGTACAAATATTTCTTTTTTAATAAGTATAAAATCAAGTTTTGGCCCTAACAAATATTGTACAGCATTGGCGATTACAACGGATAAGCTTAGGAAATTTGAAATTTAGGATTGTTTCATATATCGTGAAATAAATAAGTAAATTTTCCAGATTTTCCTTCAATATTCAATTGAAATATGGAAAAATAAACAAATAATAATAACCTTTAACAAATTGGAGTAACATTATTGCAGTTCCATGTGATTTTTTTTCACATTCTGAAAGATTTTTGTTACCGTTGTAAATTTGACGAATTTGGACAGTACCATTTAGACAATTTGATAAATTTTCCCTTTTTCGTAGATTTGAAGACTTACTTATACTTTTTTACTTAAACATCAAGAATGATCAATTGAAAATTTAACAAATTTTGAAGTTTAGTAGTAAAAATTGATCGATTTCCACAGTTGAAATTGAACATTTTACAGATTTTTTCAACTGATGCTAAAAACTTGATAGATTTCACCAGTTGCTGATGAAAATTTGTTAGATTTGGACAACTGCAATTAAAAATTGACAAATTTGGACAGCTGCAATTGAAAACTAACAAATTTGGATAGATTACATTTGAAAATTCAACAGATTTGTTCATTTTCATAGTCGGACCTAAAAATATCAGCGATTTTTCTACTAAATCTTGGTATTTGATACATGTGATAGTTGCTATTGAAAATTCAATGAGCTAAGTAAATAGTTTCAATAGACATTCTGAAAGATTTTTGTTACCGTTGTAAATTTGACGAATTTGGACAGTACCATTTGAAAAATTTGATAGATTTTCACTTTTTCGTAGATTTGAAGACTTACTTATATTTTTTACTAAATAATCAGGAAAGATCAATTGAAAATTTAACAAATTTTGAAGTTTAGTAGACCGATTTCGATAGTTAAAGTTGAACATTTTACAGATTTTCACAACTGATGCTAAAAACTTCATAGATCTCGCCAGTTGCGGATGAAAATTTGTCAGATTTGGACAATTGCAATTAAAATTGACAAATTTGGGCAGCTGCAATTTAAAACTAACAAATTTAGATAGTTTACATTTGAAAATTTAACAGATTAGTTCATTTGCATAATTGGAGCTAAATATATCACAGTTGAAGTTGAACATTTTACAGATTTTCACAAGTAGTGCTAAAATTTGCTGATGAAATGCTTGTGCTGATGAAAATTTGTCAGTTTTGGACAATTGCAGCTGCAATTAAAAATTGGCATATTTGGGCAGCTGCAATTGAAAACTAACAAGTAGGATAGTTTACATTTGAAGTACAGTGAATTTTAATAGTAGGAGCTGATAATACCAACGATTTTTTTAACTAAATCTTGGTATTTGACAGTTGCTACTGAAAATATGATGAATTTAGTAGAAAGTTTCAGTAAAAATCATTTAAAGAATTTTGTCGTAGATTATTCTACTAAATTTTGATATATCACAGATATGACAGTTGCTATTGAAAATTTGATGGATTTAGTAGATAGTTTCCGTAGAAAATCTGAAAAAAAAATATTGTTTGAAATTTGACGAAATTGAACAGTTCAAGTGAAACATTTGATAGATTTTCCCATATTCGCAGATTGGGTTACTTATATTTTTTTACTAAAAAATCAGGCAGCATCAATTGAAAATTTACCAAATTTTGGAGTTTAGTAGTAAAAATTAGCTTATTTCGACAGTTAAAATTGAAGAGTTTACTGATTTTCACAACTGGTGCTAAAAACATCATAGATTACGCCTGTTGCTGATGAAATATGTCAGATTTGGACAATAGCAAATAAAAATTGGCAAATTTGGGCAGCTGCAATTGAAAATTAACAAATTTTGATAGTTGACATTTGAAAATTTAACAGATTCGTTCATTTGCATAATTGCAGCTAAATATATCACAGATTTTTCTACTAAATCTTGGTAATTGACAGATGTGGCACTTGCTATCGAAAATATGATGAGCTTAGTAAATAGTTTCAGTAGAAATTCTGAAAGATTTTTGTTACCGTTATAAATTTGATGAATTTGGACAGTTCCATGTGAAAAATTTGATAGCTTTTCCCTTTTTCGTAGATTTAAAGAGTTACTTATTCTTTTTTACTAAAAAATGAGGCCGCATCAATAGAAAATTTAACAAATTTTAAAGTTCAGTAGTAAAAATTGACCGATTTCGACAGTTGTAGTTGAACATTTTACAGATTTTCACAAATGATGCTAAAAACTTCATAGATTTCGCCAGTTGCTGATGAAAATTTGTCAGATTTGTTAATTTTCATAGTTGGAGCTAAAAATATCAATAATTTTTCTACTAAATCTAGGTATTTGTCAGTTTTGGATAATTGCAATTGAAAACTAACAAATTTGGTTAGTTTACATTTGAAAATTTAACAGATTAGTTCATTTGCATAATTGGTGCTAAATATATTACAGATTTTTCTACTAAATCTTGGTATATGACAGTTGCTACGGAAAATTTTATGAGCTTAGTAAAGATTTTTGTTACCGTTGTAAATTTGACGAATTATGACATAACCATGTGAAAAATGTAATAGATTTTCCCATTTTCGCAGATTTGAAGAGTTACTTATATTTTTTTACTAAAAAATCAGGCAGCATCATAGAAAACTTTGGAGTTTAGTTTTGGAGTTTAGTAGTAAAATTAAGCTGATTTCGACAGTTGAAGTTGAAAATTTTACAGATTTTCCCATCTGGAGCCAAAAACTTCATAGATTTCACCAGTTGCTGATGAAAATTTGTTAGATTTGGACAATTGCAATTAAAAATTGACATACTTGGACAGCTACATTTGGAAACTAACATATTTAGATAGTTTACATTTGAAAATTTAACAGATTCATTCATTTTCATAATTGGAGCTAAATATATCACGGATTTTTCTACTAAATCTTGGTATTTTACAGATGTGACAGTTACTATTGAAAATTTGATGAACTTAAGAAATAGTTGCGGTAGAAAATCTGAAAGATATTTGTTATCGTTGTAAATTTGATAAATTTGGACAGTACCATTTGAATTTTTTTATAGATTTTCCCTTTTTTTGTAGATTTAAAGTTACTTATACTCTTTTACTAAAAAAATCATTAAGGATCAATTGCAAATTTAACAAATTTTGGAGTTTAGTAGTAAACATTCGCTGATTTCGACAGTTTCAATTGAAAATTTTACATAATATTACAAGTGGTGCTAAAAACTTCATAGATTCCGACAGTTGCTGATGAAAACTTGTCAGATTTTGACAATTGCAATTGAAAATTGATAAATTTTGGCAATTTCAATTGTAAACTAACAAATTTGTATAGTTTACATTTGAAAATTTAACAGATTAATTCATTCATTTAACAGATTAGTTCATTCTCATAATTGGAGCTAAATAAATCCCACATTTTTTAACTATATTTTGGTATGACAGATACGACAGTTACTATTGAAAATTTGATAGATCTAGTAGATAGTTTCAGTAGAAAATCTGAACGATTTTTGTTGAAATTTAACGAATTTAAACAGTCCCATTTTTTTAAATTTTTTTAATAATTTTACAAGTGGTACTTAAAACTTCATAGATTCCGACAGTAACTGATGAAAACTTGTCAGATTTGGACAATTGCAATTGAAAATTGACAAATTTTGGCAGTTTCAATTGCAAACTAACAAATTTGGAAAGTGTACATTTGAAAATTTAACAGATTAATTCATTCACTTAACAGATTAGTTCATTCTCATAATTGGAGCTAAATAAATCCTAGATTTTTCTACTATGTCTTGGTATTTTACAGATATGACAGTTAGTATTGAAAATTTTATAGACCTAGTAGATAGTTTCAGTAGAAAATCTAAACGATTTTTGTTGAAATTTGACGAATTTACACAGTTCCAAGTGATTTTTTTTATAGATTTTCTCATTTTCGCAGATTTGAAGAGTTACTTATATTTTATTTACTAAAAAATCAGGCAGATCATAAAATATATTTGTTATCATTGTAAATTTGACGAATTTGAACAGTTGCATGTGAAAAACTTGATAGATTTTCTCTTTTTCGTAGATTTGAAGAGTCACTTATATTTTTTTAATAAAAAGTCAGGCAGCATCAATAGAAAATTTAACAAGTTAGGGAGTTCAGTAGTAAAAATTAGCTGACTTTGACAGTTGAAGATGAAAATTTTACAGATTTTCACAAATGGTGCTAAAAACTTCATAGATTTCGCCAGTTGGTGATGAAACTTTGTCAGATTTTGACAATTGCAATTGAAAATAGACAATTTTTTATAGTTTACAGTTGAAAAAAAATAAATTTAAATAGTTGGAGTTGAAAATATCAACGATTTTTCTACTAACTATTGGTATTTGACAGATGTGACAGTTGCTGTTGAAAATTTGATGGATTCAGTAGATAGTTTCAGTAGGAAATCTGGAAAAAAATTGTTACCGTTGTAAATTTGACAAATTTGGTTAGTACCATGTGAAACATTTGATAGATTTTCCCATTTTCGTAGATTTGGAGAGTTACATATATTTTTTTACTAAAAAATTTTGACTAAAACTGACTAAAAAAAAGTGACTAATAGGAGAAGAACTTCCAGATGAAAAGTGGAATATACTTTAAGTTATGTATAGTTGACAATTAATCAGAATGTTCTGATTCCGATTTCGAAATATTAAAGCAATATTATTAAAGGCAATCCCTCAACTTGAGCAATTGTTTTAATTACATTTTTTAAGTCTTATTTTAGTTTAGCATATGATAAGAGGCGTTAATTATAATAAATAGTTGGGCAGAAGAAAATATGAGTGAGTTACTGGACTATGGATAAAGATAATATGCATAGATTAACAGAGATTAGCGGTAGATAGAGTTAGATGGGCAATAATGGTCGCCAGAATCTACTGATGAGATAAATATAAGAAGAAAGAGTGCTACAAGAAGAAAAAAATATCACCTTTGAAAAATCTTCAAATTTTCGAAATACCTCGTATCGATCTGTATTAGGCTATCCACCCCATAAGGGGTCCTTTGAAGATTTGAAGACTTAAGGATTTTTCAAATGTGATCTTTTTTCTTTGATTTGAATAGATGGATTAGATGGGTAATAATGATTACCAACGTCCACTGATAAGACAAAGAAGGAGAAGAAACGGTTTCATAGGAAAAAAAACAGATCATATTTGATAAATCTTCAAAAATCTTTAAATCTTTAAAAGGCCTCATATGGGGTCGATAGCCTAACATCAACATGTGACATTTATATGCTTCCTTCTAACTTAGATGGGCAATAATGATCGCCAGAATCCACTGATAAGAAAAATATGAAGAAAGAGTGCTACAAGAAGAAAAAAATATCACCTTTGAGAAATCTTCAAATTTTCGAAAGACCACGTATCGATCTTTATTAGGCCATCCACCCCATAAGGGGTCTTTTGAAGATTTGTAGGCTTGAGGAATTTTCAAATGTGATCTTATTTCTTTGATTTGAATAGATTGAATTAGATGGACAATAATCACCAACGTCCAGTGATAAGAAAAATGAGGAGAAGAAACGTTTTCATAGGAAAAAACAGATCATATTTGATAAATCTTCAAAAATCTTTAAATTTTCGAAAGGCCTCATATGAGGTCGATAGCCTAACATCAACAGGTGGCATTTATATGCTTCCTTCTAACTTTCAAATGTTGCAATCATGCGGACAGCACTGGACTGACGAGAAGCATAAAGTAGAAACTGGCTGCCTTTTGGAGATGGTGTCCAAAAAACCAACAAGAAGCATTTATATGCTTCCTTCTAACTTTACAAGTTCACAATTTTACACCGATCTTTATTAGGCTATCGACCTCATATGGGGTCTTTTGAAGATTTGAATATCTTTGAAGATTTTTCAAATTTTTCTTATCGGATTGCAAGAAACAGCAAAATACCTAAAATTTGTTATTAAGGTGATTTAATTTCAGGACTTTATATATAGGAATGGAGTATTTTCCAAGCGAAGCCACGCCAACACGTCGTGCCCTTTGTCTGTCTTGTACTGGAAATTGTGAACTTGTAAAGTTAGAACGAAGCATATAAATGGTTCTTATTGGTGTTTTTTGACACCATCTCCAAAGGGCAACCAGTTTCTACCTAGTGGTTCTCGTCAGTACAGTGCTGGCCGGAGGATTGAAAACTTTGAAAGTTAGAAGGAAGCATATAAATGCCACCTGTTGGTGTATGACATCATCTGAAACATCATCTCCATCATCATCTCCAAAGTTAACCAGTCTTGACCTAGTGGGTTTCGTCAGTCCAGTGCTGTCTGAAGTATTGCAAATTTCTAGTTGCGCTCTGCGGCTCAAGAACATATTTACTCGACGCCCGTGCGAAATGGGTCATTAAAATTTCATGCGTGCGAAAAACTGATAAAAGCACACACCTTCACGCCGCAGTGAACCCGATAAAAATATAACCGGCGCAATTGTGTTCGCCGCATCTTTTTTTCGCACTCGCACCTTCTCGGGGTCTTAGGCACGACATATATATATATATTTTTTAATGTCGGAGGTGATTTCCGAATGGGAGGATCGTCAAGTGAGCCGTGCGATGAAACGTCGATATTTTATTTTTAAAAAATCTGAGCGCGCAGCGAAGTATGAGTGAGTTATTGGATTAAAACTTGTCTTAGGCCTGCGAACGTGCGGGAATTTAACAGCCGATTTAATCTCGATCGGAAGTTCGCCTCGTGATACTTACAGCTTTCTTCGTAAAGGCAGCGGCCATTTGTTTGCGAACATATTCATTTCCGCGCGATATAAGTGAAACGTTTTCTTAAATTAATTCGTTATCGGGGAATAATTCATATAAACGTTTCAATTACCAATGTCAAAACATCATTTCCGCGCGATGTAAGTGAAACGTTTCTCGAATTAATTCCTGAAAACAATTTGTTATCAGGGAATAATTCAGATTACTGTTCACCAATGTGAAAACATATCAATTTCCGCGTGAACGCTGTCTTAAATTCATTCCTGGAAACAATTCGTTATCAGGGAAGTAATTCAGATTACTTTTTCTATTACCAATTCAATTCTTGGTACAAATCCGAGCCAGTTGTGAAATTGGACGAATTGAATACGCGAAGGATGGTTTATCTGCGTTGCGTACGCTTTACGTACGCGGAGAAAAAAATAAACGACTTCTGGGTACTAATTTAAGATGTTTGCGCCTAACTGGAGTGTAAACAATAATTCGTTTTTAAAAGTTAGACTAAACAAACTAAAAACAAGATGACGATTTATTAGGGGAGCCCCCAGCTTCGTAGAAAAAATGTGTAAACATAATCTGCAAGTAAAAATCTTCGTTTACAAATCCTCAGCGCGCCGATAAACATTTGCCTAATAGTAATTACGCTTTGATACGGAATTTACATCAGTGCGTAGGTAAAACGGATGCAAATGAATTTGTATGAAAGCCACATCCTTGCGCACACAGAATTGATGCTATTAAATTTACATTACTTACCAATGTTGAGTTATGAAAATGTGAAAATAAGTAGGTGTAAAATAAGTTATTTCCGCCAATATGCGGAAATATTCCGGAATAATGTGACCACGCAATCGTCAGAAAATTAACAGAAATTATTAGGTATAGTGAACTTGAGTAAATTATTAACTAAATTAATGAATTAGAAGACAAAATGCAAAAGAAAGTTTTAACCCCACTTCTCAGGTCACTAATTCAGTTTTAACAGATATAAATCTTAAATAATTTATATATTGATTATTTCATAAGCAGAAATTACATGACAGAATAGTTTCAATGGAAGATATAATAGATATGTCTTATGATAAACTGGACTTAATTTCACTACTGGCACTAAAAATTGTACAGCTTTGGATGAGTTTTAATGAAAATCGATAATATGTTCAACTCCGATATTACATTTTTAGGTAATTATTCAAAATTGCATATTTCAAAACAGCTGAAGGACCTCATTACTTTTTCTTTTTTTTAATGCTTTTAATCATCTCTTAGGATAATAATCAATGAAATTACGTTTACCTTTTTTTCACAAATTCGAAGCAATTTATATGAAAAAGTGCCACAGCCTTAATACTTAATACTTAATAATAATCTGTCTCCTTTAAATAATCCTTTTTTTAAATTTATCAAAGTATTGAAACGCTTACAAAATTAAACTTTCAAAGTTTGAAGTACCTACATAGAAATTAATTGTCATAGCCAAATATATAAATAATGTTGTGAAAAAAGGTAAACGTAATTTAATTGATTATTATAGAAATACTTTTCATAAAGCTCTGAGAATAATATATTTTTAAGGATTGTTATCAAAATTTTAATTGCTACTAATCAAACAAATTAAGGCATCCAATCAAAAATGTTTTTCATTCTAATTGGCAGAATACTTGTTCAATCTGCAGAGCATTCTTGCAAATTGCAAATAAAAATTATTAAAATATAAAATTTTGCAACGTGTGAGTCTAGGCAAAACTCTAAAGTTTACGCGAATACTTCATGAACAACATTTTATGGTTTTATCTATTTCAAAAATTATTTTGCCTTGAGATTACTGGCAACATTTTCAGAATGCTTATATTTATCAAATTGAAAAAAAAAATAGAGGCAGTTTATTATTTTTAGATGAACCCTTAAAACCTAAATTAACAAATCATTTGCTATTATTTCTATTTCAAGATTTTTTCAATTTTAATTGATAATTTTAGTTTAAGGTTGAAAACAAAATTTTCTAATATCTGGCGATCTAAAAGCTGACCTAAAAGCCTGGTGACCCAAAGATCAATACATTTAATTGCGTTGCAGTGAAAATTATAAAATTTTCAGCACAGATTTAAAATTTTACTGGCACTGCAAAATTTTTGCAGGAAAAATTTAGATTGCATTAATATTATATATTCATCGAAACTTATAAAATTAAGCTAACCAAAAATTTACCTTGAAAATTGTAATTGCATCTTACAAGTTTTTATTGAAAACTGCAACATTTTGATTGTAAATGAAACACTGCAATGAAAATTATAAAACATCAACAAAAGTTATAATATTTGCAGCATAGATTTAACATTTTACTGCAATTGTCAGATTTTTAATGGAAATAATAAAATATTCACCAAAGCTTACAACAAAATATACATCGAATATTATTTTATATTATAAAATAATATACTTATAATATACTATAATACTATAATATATACTTATAATGTTCTTTAAAATAATAATATAAAATATCATAAAATTGTAATTGCAAATTCCAAATTTTTCCTGGAAGTTGTGAAATTTTGATTTTTAATTAAAAAATAAGCTAACCTCACCTAACCTAACAAAAACCCAACCTCAAATATTTATTTTTACTGACAATTGCGAAATTTGAACTGAACTTTTCTTTAAAACTGGTGAAATTACATGGAAAGTCATGAAATTGTGATTGAAAATACAATATTATACATTAAAACACTAAAATTTATAAAATTTTCAAATGTATTTGTCAAAATCTGTTAATTTTTCAGCTCCATTTGTTAAGATTTTTACGATTTTGATTGAAAATTTAACAATTATGTAGAGTTCAGTTTCTAAATGTTGTCAGATTTCGGCAGTTGTGGTTACATTTTTTTATAGATTTTCACAACCGAATAAGGTTTGGATACATGCCATGGAAAATATAATAGATTATTATATATGAGAAATTTGACATAATTTCACAATTGATGCTGAAAATTTTACAGGTTTGGACGATTTTATTTATTTATTTGATTTATTTATACAACAATCATATAGATGGATTGATAGATTTTGATTGATAATCAGTAAATTGTTCAACTCCAACTTCCGAAATCCGACATGTTTTTTTAACAGAAAACCTGAAAATATAATAGATTGTTGACATATGGCAAATTTAACATAATTTCAGAATTGATGCTGAAATTTTTTATATAATTATTAACAGGTTTAGACGATTTAATTTTTTTATTTGTGCAACAGTCATATAGATAGGTAGATTTTGATTAATTATCAGTAAATTGTTCAACTCAACAGAACTATTCAACTCAACTCAGCTTTTCAACATAAAACCTGAAATATCATATTTTTTTATCAAATGATAACCGCTAGTTGTGAAAATGTGATTTTTTTATCAATTTCAATTGAAAATTTATCATATTCGAAAAGTTCTATAAGAAGTTATTTCGGATTCCGACAGTTGGAATTGAAACTTTAACAGATTTCACATCTGGGGCCTGTAACACAAGCACTACAAGTCCAACAAGTGTAGATAAAAAACCTACACTTGTAATTATTCCGTAACACAAACTATGTAGGTACAACTTGTAGGTACAAGTGCCGTACTTGCAGTGACGGTAAGTTTCCTACACTTGTAGACGCTTTCTGTAACACAATATTTACACTTGTAGCGTTGTGTTACGAAATTTACTACAGTTGTAGGGTATTCTCTACATATCTTGAAACCTGACTAGTTAGTAATACATTGACATTAAGGGTGTAAACACGTATGTCCGCTTCTTGTCAATATGTAGTCTAGTGACTCAGAAACCGATATTGAGCATGATCCTATTGAATATCGTTTTCGGAAAGACCAAATTTCAATTTTTTGTCCGCTGCAGAGTTTATCGAGAGATTTAGGTCACCTTTATTTGTGTTCGCGTCGCATTCCCATAATATGCACTTGGAACTTTTTTACGTGAATCTATAATTGTTTTAAAATTAATCCAATAAAATAAATTAATATCAATCAATTTACGTCAATTTATATTTAATTAATACATTATATAAATTATAGATATGATAATCCCTCACACTTTCCTCCCAAATTTCCTCTTTTATGCAATATACACGACCATAATCGACATAATTTTTAAAGCGACGATTGATTATTTATTTTATCCTAGAGCGGCTTAAATCCGAGAGCTGTGCGACTTGTAACCACTGATTACAACTCAAGGGACTTGTAGCTACAAGTCCAGCAAAAAACGCTCGTTCCTACACGGTTCCTACACTTGTAGGAAGTTTTGTTGTGTTACAGAATTTATTACAACTTGTAGCTACAGGCGAATTGCCTGTAGCATGTAGACTTGTAACAAGTGTAGTGTTTGTGTTACAGGCCCCAGTTGCTAAAAAATTAACAAATCCCAACTAAATTCTACAAATTTTGAGTTGGCATAATTTTATGGCAAATTTTGACAGTGGCAGTTGAAAATATAAAACCTATTATTTGACAAATTGATATATTTTCATAGTTGGTGCTAACAATTTGACAGTGTCAAGAAAAATAGACAGATTTCCATTGATAGAGTGGTCATTTTATCACTTAAAGCAAAAGAACTCTTCAAGTATGTTAAATATTCAATAGAAAGCGTTAAAATTAGTAAAATTTTCGCATGCATCTGTCAAAATTTGCTAATTTTGGGGTTGGCACGATTTTTTGGCAAATTTTAACAGTGACAGTTGAAAATATAAAACCGATTATTTGACAGATAGATATATTTTCATACTTGGTGCTGTAGTTACACTTATACATATTTACAGATTTTCAAAACTGGTGCTAAAAATTTGACAGTGTCAAGAAAAACAGACTATGTCAAATTTACAACTCTAACGAATGAATCTGTCATATTTTCCTGGCACTGTTAAATTTGTAGCACCAGTTTTGAAAATCTATAAATATGTATAAATGTACCTATCAAAATCAGCTAAATTTCCTGAAGTATGTATGCCCCAAATCCATGCAGTTTTCAAATTTTGATTTTCAATTAAAATACGTAGTTATTTTTTTTTCAATTATTGAATTTTCAAATGCATTTGTTAAATTCTGTTAATTTTAAGCTTCACGTATTAAATTTTGTCAAAATACAACTCTACCAATTGAAATCTGTCATATTTTCTTGACACTGTCAAATTGTTAATACTTGCTATGAAAATCTATAAATTTTATAACTGCAGCTGTACTTAGTTCAAATTTATTAAAGTTTCAAATACATTTGTAAAATACTTTCAAAATGTTTAGCTCCACCTGATAATTTTGTCAAATTTACAACTCTAACAATTTATATGTTCCTGATACTGTCAAATTGTTAGCACCAGCTATGTAATTCTGTAAAATTTTGCTGTAAACTGTAACTGTCAAAATCTGCTAAATTAATAATACATCCATACAGTTTTCAAAATTTTGAGTGAAATATCATATTTTTTATCAAATGGTAATCTCCAGTTGTGAAAATGTGATAAATTTTGTCCATGTCAATTGAAAATTTAGCATATTCGAAAAGTTCTGTAAGAAGTTATTTCGGATTTCGACAGTTGGAATGGAAAATTTAACAGATTTCACTTCTGTCGCTAAATATTTCACAAATCCTGACTAAATTCTACAAATTTGGAGTTGGCACAATTTTTTTTTGGCAAATTGTGACAGTGGCATTTGAAAATATAAAACCGATTATTTGACAATTTGATATTTTTTCATAGTTGGTGCTAACAATTTGACAGTGTCAAGAAAAAAAGACAGATTTCCATTGATAGAGTGGTAATTTTATCACGTAAAGCTAAAGAACTCTTCAAATATGTTAAATTTTCAATAGAAAGTGTTAAAATTTATAAAACTTGCACATGCATCTGTCAAAATTTGCTAATTTTCGGCCACACTTTTGACTTGAAACTTGATTGAAATTTTGACGATTTTGTAGCCCTCGACCTTCGGCCTCGGGCTGCAAAATACTCACATTCAAAAACACTTTTAACACTTGTTAAATAATATACTATAACAAGTGAAGCTGTAAAATATACATTTCCAGTTGTGAAATTGAATATATCTGACATAAATTTATTCATTTCAATTGAAAATTGAGCATATTCGAAAAGTTCTGTAAGAAGATATTTCGGATTTCGACAGTTTGAATTGAAAATTTAACAGATTTCACATATGGTGCTAATTTTTTTACAAAGCCTGGCTAAATTTTCCATATTTGGAGTTGGCACAATTTTCGGCAAATTTTGATAGAGGGAGTAGAATATATAAAACCTAATATTTGTCAGATAGATATATTTTCATAGCTAGTGCTAAATTTTACAGTCAAGAAAAAAAAACTGATTTCAATTGATAGAGTTATAAATTTGATAAATTTATCGCGTAAAGCTAAAAATTAACAGATTGTAACAAATGCATTCGGCAATTTGATAAATTTTGCCAATTTCAATGAAAAATTTGGCACATTCGAAAAGTTCTGTTGGAAAATTAGTTGTCAACAGTTGGAACTGATTTTTTTTTTACAGATTTTACATCTGGTGATAAAAATTTAACAAATTCTGACCAAATTCTACAATTTTTGAACTTTTTTAACAAATTTAACAAATTTAACAAATTTTGACAGTTGAAGTTGAAAATATAAAACTTACTATTTGATAGATTTTACTAATTGCGGAGCTAAAAGGCCATAAGGTTATGGCAGTTTCAGGCGAAAATATTTTGGAAAATTTGCAATTGAAAAATGTACTACAATTGAACGTCTGACCGATTTTTGCATCTGCAGCTTACACTGTTATTCATATAAATTTAAGCCGTGGTTTGACAGAGGTTTTATCTTATCAACCTTGGTAAACCTCTAGTTAATGGTGGTTTAGCAGTGTTTTATGCTAAACCATCCCTAAATCGAGGATTATTTTTTTATGAATGACACTGTTATTTAAATAGTTGTGTAAATAAATTGATAGAACTGGACAATTTGAATTAAAAGAATAACAGATTTATCGACTTCAGTGGGAAAATTTTGTACATTTCGACATATGCTATCGTAAATTAAAATCGTAAATAAATCGTAAAACAGCTAAAGGTAAAAAATCGTAGGTTTTCACAGTTGTAGAAACAAATGTTCGAATTTGATTGCTCCACCTAAAAAATGGCAAATTTTAACACTCGCAGTTGAAAATTTGACAGAATTAGATAGTTGTAACAAAAAATATGGCAGATTTGATCTGTTGCAGTTGTAAATTTGATACAGTTTCACAGGAGGAGCTCAAAATGAACAGTTCAGGAAATTTTATATCAGATTGTCTGAATTTGGATGTATAGTTTTTAAAATCAGATAACAATAGTAATGATATTTTATATTTTGTATTCTATAATTTTATTTTAGTGTAACATTGACAATGTAATACTCCACTGAGATTTGACATACAAATAAATTATTATTATTATTAAAAATAATAATTTATTTGTATGTCGACTCTCAGAGATGTTATATAAATACCAGATTATTTCCATTGAAGCTTCAAATATACATCCGGCTATTTTGGTACAAAATAATCAATTTGTTATTCAAATTTATTGTTCAAAAACAAAAAAATACAAATTTCCGGATTTCAGAAAATAAAATTGGTGAATTTGTATTAAATGAGAAAGGCGAAAACAAAATTGTGTTACCGAACCTTTACATACTTATTTTCACATTTTTATTACATTGCACTGTTTAATTTCTCAACAATTGATTAATTAAGTTTTAGTAGTAGGTATAGAAACATACATAGATAGATAGATATATAGATATATAGATAGATATAGATATATAGATAGATATATATGTAGATAGATAGATAATTTATTTATTAAGTTTAGATAGATTTACATATGACTTTAATAACAGTAACCACATAGGCCATAGGTAGAGGAGCAATTGGATTATTATTACTGTATCACAAAACGTATGGTACCTTCAGAAACAGAAAAGAGAAGTTACGTGGAAAATAATTTGCGAATTAAATTTATGTGTATTGCAAGTTGTACTGCCACCGAAAATCGTGTTGCTCTCAAGCTAAGCGTGTAGGTACACGCAATTTCCAATTCTATTACGTAACATTCACATGTGACATGTTATTTTGTTTGTCTGCAGAGCGAATTTCCGTAATTGAAAGTACAATCTCCCGTTATAGCAAATGTGCCGCCCGTTTTTGCTATGCAAAAATAACAGGGTCGGTCGTTTTTGCGCTCTAGACGGAAAGAAGCGGCGAAATAAGATCGTTAATAATATTTACGACTACAATTGACTCGCTGGGAGATAACTGCGGTGTCGTCTGTTTGATGAATGGGCAAACAATGCACGATAATGGGTTAGAAGTCGAGACGCCGTGTAATTATGTAAACAGGGAATAAGTGAAATGTGTTGATATTAGTGTCAGGGGAGCCATTAGGCGTTGTGCTACAGTGGCATGAAAAAATATTTATCATTTCGTCTAAAGCAAATGTTGGCTTAGTCTCTCTGTGTGGCTTTGTTGTATGCAACTTCATGTACGTGCAGTAACGAGCACCCACAAAATCTAACGTGTTTACTTGATAGAAAGTAGAAAACTTTTCAGGAAAGCTCTAAGAGTACAAAGCGCTCTCCTGAAAAGTAGAATACGCAACAGAATTTAAAAAATAAACAAGTTCTACTATTACAATTGCAAACCAAAATATTTTAACGTTGTTCTATTGACTTATACTCTTAAGAACAAAACGAATAAAAGAGGAGTAAAATGAGAGCAAAAACGGAATTGATCGATGTTTGACTTATACCCTTAATACCTAACACGTTAGAAATAGTAAAGCTATCAGGTAAATTAGTAAAAGTAGGGTAGGCAATAAGAGTTTTTTTTTTCAGGACTGTTCGTAAAACGATAAGGTTGCAAGGCCCATAAAAGCTTCCCATGTAATTACAGTTCATTAGTGATTGAATAATTAAAAGCATGACAAAGTTTAGAACGAAATTCATAATCCATAAAACACTACATTTTATGTTTCTAAGAAAATCACTTGGACTCTTGGAATTTTAGATTTCAAAAATATGCTGACATTACAATTTTATTTATGTCATTGGTGTTTGCACAAAGCCGCCATTATATATTTTTAAAAGGTAATCACCAATATTTTTTTTAGTTTTTGATATATATCTTTGTACTAGGGATGGGATATCGATAAGAAACATCGATGTTGACCAGGAGACGGAATCTTAAAAAATACATGTTTTTGATTAATGGATAATTAAAAAAAAATAGAGGGCATTCATACGTTTGAGTTAAAAAAATATAAATAGTTATTAAAGCATTAAACGATTTCTTTTTTCCAAAAATTTCCGGTAAAATTGCCAAAAAATATGTCCATATATTTTCTTCAAAGTATTTCACTTCGGCAAATTTACTTTGGGCCGAATTTCTACTTTATCTTACGTATTCTTAACGAATTTTTAAATTATGAAATTATAGAAAATATAGATTTTCGTGCCTGGTGATTTTTATATACACTGTCGAGTTATTTCCTGGAAATTGTTCAAACATTGTCACACGAATTTCTGAAAACTTATCGTTAGGGATTTTTATCCAAAAATAGGGAAGGGCTAATACGCACTAATATATAATTTTTTTATTAATATATTATCCTGGAAATGTTCCTATTGAATTTTTAATTTAGAGTTATTTTTGCGAAGGTTTTAAAACTTATCCGCTCCAATTTCTGAAAATTTAACAACAGAAATATAGCAAAAAATCAACAAAGGCTAATAATAATAATTGTAATAATAATAATCCTTTCTACTGCTATTTGACTAATGAAAAATTGGTGATACATACAATTATAAGGGTTTTTTTTTAAATATACAAAAGGTATAAAAACATATCATGACATCTGCCCTAAAATGATGGAGATATTGCCAGCGATTTAAATACAAATTGTCCAGCTCTTTGTAGGATTTTTTTCCAAAATTGTAGACCAACTTTCTGAAAATTACCGGATTTTAAAAATTTCTGGAAAAAATCAACACATTACATTACATTCATATGTAATTTTTCAAAAATAGGCCCACACTGGCTCAGTGGAGCACACTGTCTTTTTTTATTATAAAGTTATTTTCATTTGATTATGGATATTTCAGGATATTTACTTACAAATTCCAAACATTCTTGAAATATTCCTTATTATTTTTTGGTCCTGTTTTCTTGAGAATATTTCGAAAACTGTCGAACTATACATGGGAATTTAAAAAAAATATTCACTAGACGAATTCACGTTGTTAACCTTTAAATTTTTCACAATTTTGCAATCCATTATCAGGATATTTACTTACGAATTCCAAACATTATTGAAATATTCCTAATATGTTTTTTATCGCGTTTTTTGAGAATATTTCGAAAAGTGTCGAACCATACGTGGCAATTTTTCAGACATTTTGTTAGTAATGTTAAAGCTGCTCCAAGATATTCGTGATTTTTTTAATTATAGTCTTTTGATTTAAAAAAAAATATTGAAGGGCTTGGGAATGTTTCACAATTTCGCAATTAATTTACTCAGTAATGTTAAACATATATACATACATACATACATACATACATACATACATACATACATAATCCTTCCTCTTGTACCTTAGTAATTTTAAAATGAATACCAAATATTTTGCAAAAAGTTAGCAACATAAATTGTGTAGTAAGAATGTCTGAAAATTTTATACATATACCAAAATTACTCAATTTTCTGAAATTTCATAAAATATTTTTTTAATAAACCTAAAAACAATAATGATAGCGTAATAAGTAAAGAAAAAAATTATAGAAAATGTATACCAATTGTAAAACATTTAATGAAAATTAGTACTAGAAGTTTCAGACATTCCTGTTATTTTTTTTTTTTAAAGTTACTTTTTTCTGATTTAAAAAAAATCTACATGAATTTGTTTTGTTATTTTTTAAGATATCTTCATTTACTTTTTATATTGAAACAAAATATTGAAGCCTTGCGTGGGAATTTTTCACAATTTCGCAATTCGTTTACTCAGTAATGTTAAAATTAATACCAAATATTTTGCAAAAGATTAGCAACACAAATTTTGTAGTTGAAAGTCTGCAAATTTTATACATATACCAAAATTACTCAATTTGCTGAAATTTCATAAAGTATTCTTTTTAATAAACGCAAAAAAAAGATGATAGCGTAATAAGTAAATCAAACAAATACAGAAAATGTATACCAATTGTAAAATATTTAATGAAAATAAGTACTAGAAGTTTCAGACTCTTATTATTTTTATTTTAAAGTTACTTTTTCTGATTTAAAAAAAATCTACATGAATTTGTATTGATATTTTTCAAGATATCTAGTTTTTCTTTAGAATTTTTTCATAAATTGACGTTGTTGATATAGTGAATTATAGACATTTTTATTTAATTGTCTAGTTATTTTCATTAAAATGTGGACAAAAATGTCTTCATTATTTTTCTTGTACGTTGTCAATTTTTAAATGCATTTCCCCCCTAAAAATACAAGTCTCTTACTAATACGCAAAAAAAGACATAGTTTTAGTTTCTTTAGTTTGATTATATTTTTATTAACATATTTATTTTTTAGTTTTAGGTTTTCTGCGATTTCCTGAAAATTTGAGGTATATTCCGAAACTGTGTTTTTTTAAAATAAATGTAAACTCCTTCGGATACTTTTGATATGTTGATTTTTTAAACATTCTGGACTTTCAAACTCTACATTTTGACTGGAAATTTTGCAAATTACTTTAAATCTCCATAATGTCTGAGTTTGCGATCTTCCGGATATTTTTAATATTTTGATTTCTAGAACATTCTGAACTTTTTAACTATTGACATTTTGACTTGTTTTTTTTTAAATCTTCATAAGACTTTTTGGTGATTTCTGCAATGTATAGGTATAAAATGCTGTATAACTTCATTGAAACTCATTACATGTTAAATAAAACAAACACTTATATTTGTTTATAGCACACTGTTTATTAAAATTAGTGACTATAGTTTCGATCACGTTTTGATCATTATCAAACTTAGAGTCTCTAAGTCACAGTGTGATATAAATATAGAAAAGTGTATGTTTTATTTAATTGCATCATGTATCATCATGTAATGTAATAATATAAAGACAACCCATGGCTTTTGTGAAAAATGTTACTTTGTAACCATTTTTTTTAATATAATAAAATCTCTAAGTAGATGCCTCCAACATTGACCAATTCATTACATGTTATTGAAATTGATGAAAGTTTAGTATATTATACATATTTATATACAAATAGTCGCCCGCTGAGAACTGACTATGACTCATGGTTTATCATGGTTGAACAAAGAATCACGTTTTCTATGCTCGTTCGTGTGCATGAAATTAAATAAAAAACCTATCTCGAAATTTTGCAATATTGAACGATGAGTCACTGTCAGCTCTCGACGGGCGACTATATGTAGATCTTCTGCAACGTTTTTCTCACTTTTGTATTATAGTTTTTGTGATTTACTGTTATGTTCGCTACTTTTGAACCTTGTGGTAATGTTAACGAATTAAATAATATTTGTAAAAGTTCCTCTAATTTGAATATTATTACTTATTTCTATAGACAGAATAATTAAATTTAGATTGCAAGCTCTGGACTAATAATTATTGATTGCATTAAATTGAAACTATGTGTGGATACTACTTGGTGAAACATTATGATTAGGTTAAATCAAACTTTAACCAAGTGTTTGATTTAACCTATTGATTGCATGTTCGAGAAACTTTTATTTTTTTTGGCAATTTTTATAATTTGTATAAAATATATTTACTTATGTTTTCATATTATGATTGACTTTTCAGTTTTTAACTCATTTCTACTTTCTATAGACGTGTCTCAGAAAAATATGTGAAGCTTCTTGTATTTTCAGTAATTTTGTTGCAATTGGCATATATTTTATACATTAATTGTATTTGATTTATTAAAAAATGCCTAATGAAATTTTAGAAAATTGAGCAACGTTTGATATATGCACTTTCAATCATCACTTTAATGATACGAAATCATAAATTTGCTGGATAATTAAAAGTTGCGTTGTAGAAAAAATACAGTTAAAGCTGAGACGTAGAATTTAGGGGATGGTTATACTTGTGCCCGCCCACCCTCCAATTATACTTAAATAATGATTAACACTCGAACAACAATTGCTTTTCTAGGATGATTATTAAAATGCAGATGATTCCTAATAGATGAATCATGAAAGTTCCAATCATTGCAATAAGTTGATGTACAATGCTTTATTTTGCATGAAATTTGAATTGGAGAGTGGGTGGGTGGGCACACTATAATCAGCATCTAATTTGATCCAGCTGCACTTAGAATCATCGTTTCATTAACACGAAGTAATAAATTTAATGGATGATTAAAGGTTGTGCTGTAAAAAAATACAGTTAAAGCTGTAAATTCAAACTCCTCCATTTTATGCAAAATGTTTATGGCTTGATTTCTTGTTTCGTCTTTCTCTGTAGTATCAATATGCAGCTGATGCAATGCAGAAATTATTCCATCATAACTATCAAAAATTGCACTTGTGGTCATTGAATGTGCTTCCCATCTAGTTTTTGACAAAGACTTTGGAACTTTTGAATCATCTTTGAAGAATGACAACTGTACTGCCCATCTATGTGTAGATGAAAAAAATAAATTATATATTTCTTGAACAATTCCAGAAAAGTTTACTGCATCTAAACAACAGTATCAACAATCCTCTTGGACTCCTTTCAGCTGTTCCGTGTTCATAATGATTCCCTAGTTCACGTCGAGTGTTTACAGATGCTCGAACGCCAATAATTACTGTCCCGAAATTGATTATATCCGCGTAAACAAAACGTAAATCAAACTGTTTTTGAATAACGCGTGAATGCAACTATTGTACGACGATATTTGTTTCTGTACCACTGTTTTCTTTTTCTCTGCTGACCGACGTGGATGCTCCGGAATCTAAAGCGAATCTGATTGTTTATCGGCGTTTGGCCGTTTTAAAACTTCTGTTAAACAAGTGATTTTCGCTTGTTAAAATCCGCCTACGTTGATTCAAATAAGCGTGTAAATTGACTCGAATCCAGTTTGTAACCACGGCAAGGAATAACAAATTATAATTATGATTATAATTATCCATATACCGGTGAAACCATAATATTGTGATTTGAATCTGATATTCGAGATAGTTGTATTTTTCTGCTTCTATACGTTATAGCTCTTACTTTATCGGTGTTGTGATAAACATTTGGCATTCATAAATATCACTCGGTGAGCACCGGCAAAGCGTCCGCCTCTTACCATATTTTTCTTCGGGCACGTATTGATCATACGGCGACGCTTATTTGTGCAGCATGGTAGTCATTCATGTTTGTTATCCTAGCGCCTGCCTTTGTTCCATTTCCCGTGTCGCTGATGAATCTCATTGTTCCAGCAGTCGGGCGAGGTCTATGGATAGACCTGGAGACTACCCAGACGACATGGACAGCATGTGGGGAATGGAGACGGGCGCAGAGTGCGACTGTCCCGGTCCTCCGCCCGAATTTATGCTGCCTCCGCCGCCGAGGCCGCCCATCCTTCAGCCGTCGGACGCCATCTACTGCTCCGAGGATCCCCTGCCGATCGAGACGTGCGATGCACTACCGGTAAGCCACTCACACTTAGGGCCCCTAATAAATTACCCCCAGAGAGAAAATGCGACACGCCATCCGAGCACAATGCCCAAATTACCTACAAGGGTTTTTCAATGCAAATCCATCACGCATTTGAGTGTACACATTTTGGGAAAATTAGTGGATATTAATATATTTGAACTCCAAAATTAACACATCAAACGAACTTTTGCGCTCCACGGACGCTCTTTCATACGATGAATGTACAACATTCTATGTGGTCCCGCGGTAAAAATTAATATGAAAGGACTTCCTCTCCTCTCGCTGAACTTTTGAACTTTATCGGCGGCATTTTTGCACCGCGAAATAAGAAGCAAACGGAAATTCGCCTTAAAAACGCTGAAATAAAACTCCGCATCTATCAGACCGTCACGATTCATATGTTAAATGCGCCCACCCCATGCATCTGCCGATATTTATGCCCTGCAACGCACCAAAGAGGGTGGCTTTTTTTTATTATTATGCAAAACACTTAATCGTATTTTACTATAATTATTGCAATCTGATCAACGATGGATCAACGAGTAATGTTATGCCATCTTAAATTACTAAATGCAGGTTTAATGCTAAGGGCCTACTCATTAGTATCCCTTAGATTCTAATCACTTAATTACACTAATATTAGAGTGTACACTAGCACTATGCTCTGCTTTTGCACTAACACAATATTAAACTAACTCGAACGGTTTGGTCCGTTATAGTTTTGAAATTATCACTGAATTCTGGAAGTAATTATTGAAAACTTGAAGTCATATATTAATAAAACGTTGACAAAATAAATGGAAATTTGACAGTAAACAATGAAATGTTGGCAGTAACAATCGAAGTTTTAATACAAATAAATAAAAGTTCAACAGTAAACATTGAAAATTTTCATTTTCATTGTCAAAAATGAATGTTGATATGAAGTCACAATTGTGAAATAAATGGAATTTTGATAGTAAACAATGAAATTTTGGCAGTAACAATCGAAGTATTAATGCAAATAAATGAAAGTTCAACGGTAAACATTGAAAATTTTCATTTTCATTGTCAAAATGAATGTTGATACATATGAAGTCACAATTGTGAAATCTGTTCTAAATTGCCTTATGTTCAAATATTTATGTTGTACTCCTTTCAATTTCTGAACCTTCGGATACTTGAATATAATTATTATTTTTGCAATTTTTAGTGTTCAATTTTCTATAAAAAAAAATCAAAATTTATCTGTCAAAATTGCAAAGATTGTCAATAGTCTATGAGATATGAGATGAGAGCAATAATCAGAAATTTGCTGATTATTGAAGTTTTAACAGAATAATTGAAATGTTGGCAATTTTTTTTGAAATTATGTAGAAATATTCGAGATGTATAACTGAAAATTTGACAGCAATAATAATAATAATAATTCTTTCATCACGACCACGTGTACAGTGTATTTACATCTGCTAGTGGATGTGGCAGTCAACATTAAAAATAATTATTAATAGTTTGTCACATTAAATCATTTGTACAGATATAGAGAATGGAAGGTCATAATTTTGAGTCTGGTGAAATGTGGTCTACAATGTTCCTTCCATGCCAGTCCTGCTAATAATTGAAAAATTTGAAGTTATCAATCCCTGAATACTCAAAAGTAATAATTGAAAACTTGCAGTAATAGATTATTGAAACTTTGACAAACATAATTGGAAATTTAAAAGTAATCATAGAAATTTGTGCAGAAATAATGAATCATTTCTTTGTAACTTTTGAACATTTTAGAGTAATTGAAATTTTGTTAGTAATAATAGAAAAATTTGAAGTAATGAATCACTGAATATTCAAAAGTAATAATTGAAAACTTGCAGTTATATATTATTAAAACTTATTTATTACTAATTACTTTTATTAACTAAAAATAATTGGAAATTTGATAGTGATCATCAAAATTTTTACAGAAATAATAAATGTCCTTGCATTAATATGAATTGCTAATGTAAAAATGTCCTTGCTACTTTTGAACATTTCAGAGTAATTGAAATTTTGTTAGTAAGAATACAAATTTTGCAGCAATCGCTGAATTCTCAAAAGTAATAATGGAAAACTTACAGCAATAAATTATTAAAATGTACCTAAACATACACAATATTTTGAGTCATGTAGAATAAACAGGGTGTTCTGAAACAACGATACAATTTTGTTATTATCAAATGGCTAAAACTCTTTTTTTTCAAATGGAACACCCTGTATATAGCATCATATTCTGAGTGCTCATCTAATAAGCTATTCGAAGATAGCATATGGATTATAATCTAGTAATACTTTTATTTAAGAAAGAAATTTAAGGGTAATCATAGAAATTTATGCAGAAATAATTTAAAAAAATGTTGTAACTTTTGAACATTTCACAGTAATTGAAATTTTGTTACAAATAATCGAAAATTTTGAAATTGTCACTGAATTCTGAAAGTAATTATTGAAAACTTGCAGTAATATATTATTAAAACTTTGACAAAATAAATGGAAATTTGACAGTAAACAATGAAATGTTGGCAGTAACAATCGAAGTTTTAATGCAAATAAATGAAAGTTGAACAGTAAACATTGAAAATTTTCATTTTCATTGTCAAAAATGAATGTTGATATGAAGTCACAATTGTGAAATAAATGGAAATTTGATAGTAAACAATGAAATGTTGGCAGTAACAATCGAAGTTTTAATGCAAATAAATGAAAGTTCAGCAGTAAACGTTGAAAATTTTCATTTCCATTGTCAAAATGAATGTTGATATGAAGTCACAATTGTGAAATCTGTTCTAAATTGCCTTATGTTTAAATATTTATATTGTACTCCTTTCAATTTCTGAACCTTCGGATACTTGAATATAATTATTATTTTTGCAATTTTTAGTGTTCAATTTTCTATAAAAAAAATCAAAATTTATCTGTCAAAATTGCAAAGATTGTCAATAGTCTATGAGATATGAGATGAGAGCAATACTCAGAAATTTGTTGATTATTGAAGTTTTAACTGAATAATTGAAATTTCGCCATTTTTTGATATATAGAAATTATTAAATATTCGAGATATATAATTGAAAATTTGACATCAATAATAATAATAATTCTTTCATTACGACCACGTGTACAGTGTATTTACATCTGCTAGTGGATGTGGCAGTCAACATTAAAAATAATTATTGATAGTTTGTCACAGTAAATCATTTGTACAGATATAGAGAATGGAAGGTCATAATTTTGAGTCTGGTGAAATGTGGCTTACAATGTTCCTTCCATGCCAGTCCTGCTAATAATTGAAAAATTTTAAGTAATCAATCACTGAACATTCAAAAGTAATAATTAGAAACTTGCAGTAATAGATTATTGAAACTTTGACAAACATAATTGGAAATTTAAGAGTAATCATAGAAATTTGTGCAGAAATAATGAAACATTTCTTTGTAACTTTTAAACATTTTAGAGTAATTGAAATTTTGTTAGTAATAATAGAAAAATTTGAAGTAATTAATCACTGAATATTCAAAAGTAATAATTGGAAACTTGAACTTATGTATTATTAAAACCTATTTATTACTAATTACTTTTATTAACTAAAAATAATTGGACATTTGATAGTGATCATCAAAATTTTACAGAAATAATTAATGTCCTTGCATTAATGTGAATTGCTAATGTGAAAATGTCCTTGCTACTTTTGAACATTTCAGAGTAATTGAAATTTTGTTAGTAATAATAGAAAATTTTGAAGCAATCGCTGAATTCTCAAAAGTAATAATGGAAAACTTACAGTAATAGATTATTAAAACTTACCAAAACAGACACACTATTTTGAGTCATGTAGAATACACAGGGTGATCTGAAACAACGATACAATTTTGCTATTTTCAAATGGCTAAAACTCTTTTTTTTCAAATGGAACACCCTATATATAGCATCATATTCAGAGTGCTCATTTAATGAGCTATTCAATGATAGCATATGGACTATAATCTGGTAATACTTTTATTTAAGAAGGAAATTTAAGAGTAATCATAGAATTTTGTGCAGAAATAATTTTAAAAAATGTTGGAACTTTTGAACATTTTACAGTAAGTGAAATTTTGTTAGAAATAATAGAAAATTTTGAAATTATCACTGAATTCTGAAAGTAATTATTGAAAACTTGCAGTCATATATTAATAAAACTTTGACAAAATAAATGGAAATTTGACAGTAAACAATGAAATGTTGGCAGTAACAATCGAAGTTTTAATGCAAATAAATTAAAGTTCAACAGTAAACATTGAAAATTTTCATTTTCATTGTCAAAATGAATGTTGATATGAAATCACAATTGTGAAATCTGTAATATATTATTAAAACTTTGACAAAATAAATGAAAATTTGACAGTAAACAATGAAATTTTGGCAGTAACAATCGAAGGTTTAATGCAAATAAATGAAAGTTCAACAGTAAACATTGAAAATTTTCATTTTCATTGTCAAAATGAATGTTGATATGAAGTCACAATTGTGAAATCTGTTCTAAATTGCCTTATGTTTAAATATTTATATTGTACTCCTTTCAATTTCTGAACCTTCGGATACTTGAATATAATTATTATTTTTGCAATTTTTTGTGTTCAATTTTCTATTAAAAAAATCAACATTTATCTGTCAAAATTGCAAAGATTGTCAATAGTCTATGAGATATGAGATGAGAGCAATAATCAGAAATTTGTTGATTATTGAAGTTTTAACTGAATAATTGAAATTTCGCCATTTTTTTATATATAGAAATTATTAAATATTCGAGATATATAATTGAAAATTTGACAGCAATAATAATAATAATTCTTTCATCACGACCACGTGTACAATGTATTTACATCTGCTAGTGGATGTGGCAGTCAACATTAAAAATAATTATTAATAGTTTGTCACAGTAAATCATTTGTACAGATATAGAGAATGGAAGGTCATAATTTTGAGTCTGGTGAAATGTGGCCTACAATGTTCCTTCCATGCCAGTCCTGCTAATAATTGAAAAATTTGAAGTTATCAATCCCTGAATACTCAAAAGTAATAATTGAAAACTTGCAGTAATAGATTATTGAAACTTTGACAAACATAATTGGAAATTTAAAAGTAATCATAGAAATTTGTGCAGAAATAATGAATCATTTCTTTGTAACTTTTGAACATTTTAGAGTAATTGAAATTTTGTTAGTAATAATAGAAAAATTTGAAGTAATGAATCACTGAATATTCAAAAGTAATAATTGAAAACTTGCAGTTATATATTATTAAAACTTATTTATTACTAATTACTTTTATTAACTAAAAATAATTGGAAATTTGATAGTGATCATCAAAATTTGTACAGAAATAATAAATGTCCTTGCATTAATATGAATTGCTAATGTAAAAATGTCCTTGCTACTTTTGAACATTTCAGAGTAATTGAAATTTTGTTAGTAAGAATACAAATTTTGCAGCAATCGCTGAATTCTCAAAAGTAATAATGGAAAACTTACAGCAATAAATTATTAAAATGTACCTAAACATACACAATATTTTGAGTCATGTAGAATAAACAGGGTGTTCTGAAACAACGATACAATTTTGTTATTATCAAATGGCTAAAACTCTTTTTTTCAAATGGATCACCCTGTATATAGCATCATATTCTGAGTGCTCATCTAATGAGCTATTCAATGATAGCATATGGACTATAATCTAGTAATACTTTTATTTAAGAAGGAAATTTAAGAGTAATCATAGAAATATGTGCAGAAATAATTAAAAGATTGTTGTAACTTTTGAACAATTTACAGTAATTGAAATTTTGTTAGAAATAATAGAAAATTTTGAAATTATCACTGAATTCTGAAAGTAATTATTGAAAACTTGCAGTCATATATTAATAAAACTTTGACAAAATAAATGGAAATTTGACAGTAAACAATGAAATGTTGGCAGTAACAATCAAAGTTTTAATGCAAATAAATGAAAGTTCAACTATAAAAATTGAAAATTTTCATTTTCATTGTCAAAAATGAATGTTGATATGAAGTCACATTTGTGAAATAAATGGAAATTTGATAGTAAACAATGAAATGTTGACAGTAACAATCGAAGTTTTAATGCAAATAAATGAAAGTTGAACAGTAAACATTGAAAATTTTCATTTTCATTATCAAAATGAATGTTGATATGAAGTCACAATTGTGAAATCTATTCTACATTGCCTTATGTTTAAATATTTATATTGTACTCCTTTCAATTTCTGAACCTTCGGATACTTGAATATAATTATTATTTTTGCAATATTTAGTGTTCAATTTTCTATAAAAAAAATCAAAATTTATCTGTCAAAATTGCAAAGATTGTCAATAGTCTATGAGATATGAGATGAGAGCAAGAATCAGAAATTAGTTGATTATTGAAGTTTTAACAGAATAATTGAAATATTGGCTAATTTCTTTGAAATTATGTAGAAATGATTAAATATTGGAGATGTATAACTGAAAATTTGACAGCAATAATAATAATAATAATTCTTTCATCACGACCACGTGTACAATGTATTTACATCTGCTAGTGGATGTAGCAGTCAACATTAAAAATAATTATTAATAGTTTGTCACAGTAAATCATTTGTACAGATATAGAGAATGGAAGGTCATAATTTTGAGTCTGGTGAAATGTGGCTTACAATGTTCCTTCCATGCCAGTCCTGCTAATAATTGAAAAATTTGAAGTAATCAATCACTGAATATTCAAAAGCAATAATTAAAAATTTGCAGTAATAGATTATTGAAACTTTGACAAACATAATTGGATATTTAAGAGTTTCCATAGAAATTTGTGCGGAAATAATGAAACATTTCTTTGTAACTTTTGAAGATTTTAGAGTAATTGAAATTGAGTTAGTAATAATAGAAAAATTTGAAGTAATCAATCTCTGAATATTCAAATGTAATAATTGGAAACTTGCAGTTATATATTATAAAACTTATCTATTACTAATTACTTTTATTAACTAAAAATAATTGGAAATTTGATAGTGATCATCGAAATTTTTACAGAAATAATTAATGTCCTTGCATTAATGTGAATTGCTAATGTGAAAATGTCCTTGCAACTTTTGAACATTTTAGAGTAATTGAAATGTTGTTAGTAATAATAGAAAATTTTGAAGCAATCGCAGAATTCTCAAAAGTAATAATGGAAAACTTACAGTAATAGATTATTAAAACTTACCAAAACATACACAATATTTTGAGTCATGTAGAATACACAGGGTGTTCTGAAATAACGATACAATTTTGCTATTTTCAAATGGCTAAAACTCATTTTTTTCAAATGGAACACCCTGTATATAGCATCATATTCTGAATGCTCATCTAATGAGCTATTTAATGATAGAATATGAACTATAATCTAGTAATACTTTTATTTAACAAAGAAATTTAAGAGTAATCATAGAAATTTGTGCAGAAATAATTAAAAGATTGTTGTAACTTTTGAACATTTTAAAGTAATTGAAATTTTGTTAGAAATAATAGAAAATTTTGAAATTATCACTGAATTCTGATATTAATTATTGAAAACTTGCAGTAATATATTATTAAAACTTTGACAAAATAAATGGAAATTTGACAGTAAACAATGAAACGTTGGCAGTAACAATCGAAGTTTTAGTGCAAATAAATGAAAGTTCAACAGTAAACATTGAAAATTTTCATTTTCATTGTCAAAATGAATGCTGATATGAAGTCACAATTGTGAAATAAATGCAAATTTGACAGTAAACAATAAAATTTTTGCAGTAACAATCGAAGTTTTAATGCAAATAAATGAAAGTTCAACAGTAAACATTGAAAATTTTCATTTTCATTGTCAAAATGAATGTTGATATGAAGTCACAATTGTGAAATCTGTTCTAAATTGCCTTATGTTTAAATATTTATATTGTACTCCTTTCAATTTCTGAAGCTTCTGATACTTGAATATAATATTATTTTTTGCAATTTTTAGTGTTCAATTGTCTATAAAAAAACTCAAAATGTATCTATTAAAATTGCAAAGATTGTCAATAGTCTATGAGATATGAGATGAGAGCAATAATCAGAAATTTGCTGATTATTGAAGTTTTAACAGAATAATTGAAATGTTGGCATTTTTTTTTATATTATGTAGAAATTATTAAATATTTGAGAGATATCATTGAAAATTTGACATCAATAATAATATTAGTAATCGTTTCATCACGACGACGTGTACAGTGTATTTACATCTGCTAGTGGATGTGGCAGTCAACATTAAAAATAATTATTAATAGTTTGTCACAGTAAATCATTTGTACAGATATAGAGAATGGAAGGTCATAATTTTGAGTCTCGTGAAATGTGGCTTACAATGTTCCTTCCATGCCAGTCCTGGTATTAATTGAAAAATTTGAAGTAATCAATCACTGAATATTCAAAAGTAATAATTGAAAACTTGCAGTAATAGATTATTGAAACTTTGACAAACATAATTGAAAATTTAAGAGTAATCATAGAAATTTGTGCAGAAATAATGAAACATTTCTTTGTAACTTTTGAACATTTTAGTGTAATTGAAATTTTGTTAGTAATAATAGAAACATTTGAAGTAATCAATCACTGAATATTCAAATGTAATAATTGAAAACTTGCAGTTATATATTATTAAAACTTATTTATTACTAATTATTTTTATTAACTTAAAATAATTGGAAATTTTATAGTGATCATCGAAATGTTTACAGAAATAATTAATGTCCTTGCATTAATGTGAATTGCTAATGTGAAAATGTCCTTGCAACTTTTGAACATTTTAGGGTATTTGAAATTTTGTTAGTAATAATAGAAAAATTTGAAGCAATCGCTGAATTCTCAAAAGTAATAGTGGAAAACTTACAGCAATAGATTATTAAAACTTACCAAAACATACACAATATATTAAGTCATGTAGAATACACAGGGTGTTCTGAAACAACGATACAATTTTGCAATTTTCAAATGGCTAAAACTCTTTTTTTTTCAAATGGAACACCCTATATATAGCATCATATTCAGAGTGCTCATTTAATGAGCTATTCAATGATAGCATATGGACTATAATCTAGTAATACTTTTATTAAAGAAGGAAATTTAAGAGTTATCATTGAAGTTTGTGCAAAAATAATTAAAAAAATTGTTGAAACTTTTGAACAATTTACAGTAATTGAAATTGTGTTAGAAATAATAGAAAATTTTGAAAATATCACTGAATTCTGAATGTAATTATTGAAAACTTGCAGTAATGTATTATTAAAACTTTGACAAAATAAATGGAAATTTGACAATAAACAATGAAATTTTGACAGTAACAATCGAAGTTTTAATGCAAATAAATGAAAGTTCAACAATAAACATTGAAAATTTTCATTTTCATTGTTATAATGAATGTTGATATGAAGTCACAATTGTGAAATAAATGCAAATTTGACAGTAAACAATGAAATGGTGGCAGTAACAATCGAAGTTTTAATGCAAATAAATGAAAGTTCAACAGTAAAGATTGAAAATTTTCATTTTCATTATCCAAATAAATGTTGATATGAAGTCACAATTGTGAAATCTGTTCTAAATTGCCTTATGTTTAAATATTTATATTGTACTCCTTTCAATTTCTGAACCTTCGGATACTTGAATTTAATTATTATTTTTGCAATTTTTTGTGTTCAATTTTCTATTAAAAAAATCAAAATTTATCTGTCAAAATTGCAAAGATTGTCAATAGTGTATGAGATGTGAGATAAGAGCAATAATCAGAAATTTGTTGATTATTGAAGTTTTAACAGAATAATTGAAATGTTGGCAATTTTTTTTGAAATTATGTAGAAATATTCGAGATGTATAACTGAAAATTTGACAGCAATAATAATAATAATAATTCTTTCATCACGACCACGTGTACAGTGTATTTAAATCTGCTAGTGGATGTGGCAGTCAACATTAAAAATAATTATTAACAGTTTGTCACAGTAAATCATTTGTACAGATATAGAGAATGGAAGGTCATAATTTTGAGTCTGGTGAAATATGGCTTACAATGTTCCTTCCATGCCAGTCCTGCTAATAATTGAAAAATTTGAAGTAATCTATCACTTAATATTCAAAAGTAATAACTGAAAACTTGCAGTAATAGATTATTGAAACTTTGATAAACATAATTGGAAATTTAAGAGTAATCATAGAAATGTGTGCAGATATAATGAAACATTTCTTTGTAACTTTTGAACATTTTAGAGTAATTGAAATTTTGTTAGTAATAATAGAAAAATTTGAAGTAATCAATCACTGAATATTCAAATGTAATAATTGAAAACTTGCAGTTATATATTATTAAAACTTATTTATTACTAATTACTTTTATTAACTAAAAATAATTGGACATTTGATAGTGATCATCAAAATTTTACAGAAATAATTAATGTCCTTGCATTAATGTGAATTGCTAATGTGAAAATGTCCTTGCTACTTTTGAACATTTCAGAGTAATTGAAATTTTGTTAGTAATAATAGAAAATTTTGAAGCAATCGCTGAATTCTCAAAAGTAATAATGGAAAACTTACAGTAATAGATTATTAAAACTTACCAAAACAGACACACTATTTTGAGTCATGTAGAATACACAGGGTGATCTGAAACAACGATACAATTTTACTATTTTCATATGGCTAAAACTCATTTTTTTCAAATGGAACACCCTGTATATAGCATCATATTCTGAGTGCTCATCTAATGTGCTATTCAATAATAGCATATGTACTATAATCTAGTAATACTTTTATTTAAGAAGGAAATTTAAGAGTAATAATCATAGAAATTTGTGCAGAAATAATTAAAAAATTGTTGTAATCTTTGAACATTTCACAGTAATTGAAATTTTGTTAGAAATAATAGAAAATTTTGAAATTATCACTGAATTCTGAAAGTAATTATTGAAAACTTGCAGTTATATATTAATAAAACTTTGACAAAATAAATGGAAATTTGACAGTAAGCAATGAAATGTTGGCAGTAACAATCGAAGTTTTAATGCAAATAAATGAAAGTTCAATTGTAAAATAGAAAATTTTAATTTTCATTGTCAAAAATGAATGTTGATATGAAGTCACAATTGTGAAATAAATGGAAATTTGATAGTAAACAATGAAATGTTGGCAGCAACAATCGAAGTTTTAATGCAAATCAACGAAAGTTCAACAGTAAACATTGAAAATTTTCATTTTTATTGTCAAAATGAATGTTGATATAAAATCACAATTGTGAATTTATATTGACTTTGACTGCTAATGCTGGTGTGAAATTATGCAGGGATAATTCTGAGATGCATTTATTAAGCTTAACGCCGAAATGATGAGCGCGACGGGGGATCGCCCGCCTGTCTCCCATGGGGCCGACACATTTTCAAGAATTTGGCCCACGGTAATGACCGTGCCAGAGACATTAACAGCTCCATCTGAAACGTCCGTTCCGGATATTTATTGCCCTCCCGAAGTGGACGTTATTTGTATACGGCCCCATAACTTTATTTATCTCCTCGGGACGTTCGAACCTTCACCCTTGAAATATTTATTGCCGCCACCTAACGAAGGCCCCGTTAATATTTTTCACAATTATGACAGCCCGGGGCCCCCCGAAACTGCCATCGGCGCGAAATCGCGTCCACCCCGTCGCGTTTGTGCGCCGGAAAATTTACATCGGGAATGTTATTGCCACCCCGGGGAAATACAGTAAGCGTTATTAAATATTAACATGTCATTGCGAATGCACCTATTAACGCCGGTGCGGAAACAATGCGCCTTAATTAAACAGCGGCCAGAACGCGTGTCGAGCGACAAAACCTGCAAACCATGGTATGGTGGCCTGTGGCGAAGTATCGACAATGGGGTCTACATACCCTTTTGTGCACCTTTTGTTCAATATACGGCTTCATATACTCCATACTGAACTGAAAGATTTTTTTTTGTTGCATGCAAATCCAAATTAAAACAAATAAACAAAATCAACTCATATTTATGTATAGTTTTCCTGAAAATGTTCAATTAAAATCAGTATAAATAAAGCACTTGGTTAAGTTTCACAAATTTTTAATAGAAAAACTCTACAACTGTTTCGGTCTCACGACCATTATCAAGAGACAAATAAGTGATGAGAATCAGAGATGACAATAAGAGATGTCACCATCACCAAGTTCACCAAGTATTAACCACCGATTCATACAATCTAATTTAAAGTTTCAACTGAAATGTTTGCGCATTAGGTATGACGCTCTAAAGCAGTGTTTCTCAACCTTTTGGCCCTCTTCAAGATATTATCTAACCCCTCTAATATATTACGCTGCATTTCTAAACTCAAATCAAATTTTGCCGTGTATGAGTTGTAATCAAAATTTCTTTACCCGGCGCCTCCACCATCTAGGAATACTCAATTAATTAATAATAATTTCAAATTTCGGAAAATTAATTACCTACTTACCAATAATTTTTGCAAATTAATAAGGTCAAATGGACGCCTAATAAGTTTTTCGCTAATTCAATTATTTTGATTTTTTTAATGATTTCCCCTGAAATAGCTACCCGGCGCCTCCACCATTGACAAACAATCGAAATTAATTAATAATAATTTCAAATTATCGCAAAAAAATTACTCACCAATAATTTTAGCAATTTAGATGCTAAAATTAACCTCTTCATCATTTTATATTTTGGTTTTGTATCAACAACTTCGAAAATACACAACCTTCTAGTCATAAAGATGCAGTAGAGTTTATTAAATTAAACTTCACAGGTTCACATTTCCAATGAGGGAAAATTATAATGAGGATAACTTTATAATTCCTCATTGAGGGTACCTTGTGAGATAACATTGTAATTACTCATTGTGGGTACCATTGTAGTTACTCATTGTAGCTGTCAAAAGTGATTTACGATGGCCAGTGAAGTGAAAACTCGGCCAGGTTCTGGCAATTAGCATATCTTAATTCCCGATGTTGTTGGACATCAAAACACCAAAAATTATGTTGCTAACTATAAAAACTTCTCAATTTTACAATGTTCTGTCTAGAAGGGTCTAAAATTATATATTTGTAAAAAGAAAAAAAATTCGACGATCACTGTCAAATTTCCTATTATTTGTAAAGTTTTAATAATCTATTACTGTAAGTTTTCCATTATTACTTTTGAGAATTCAGTCATTGCTTCAAATTTTTCTATTATTACAAATAACATTTCAATTACAGTAAAATGTTCGAAATTTACAAGGATTTTTTTTAATTATTTCTGTAAAAATTTCGATGATCACTATCAAATTTCCAATTATTTTTGTCAAAGTATGAATAATATATAACTGCAAGTTTTCAATTATTACTTTTGAGAATTCAGTGATTGATTACTTCAAATGTTTCTATTATTACTAACACAATTTCAATTACTGTAAAATTTTCAAAAGTTACAAGGAAATGTTTCATTATTTCTCCACAAATTTCTATGATTACTCTTAAATTTCCAATTATGTTTGTCAAAGTTTCAATAATCTATTACTGTAAGTTTTTCATTATTTCTTTTGTGAGTTTATTTATTTATTTATTAACAAACTAGCCAATTCAGTGATTACTTCAAAATTTTCTATTATTACTAAGATAATTTTAATTACTGTAAAATGTTCGAAAGTTGCAAGGAATTTTTTTAATTATTTCTGTAAAAATTTCGATGATCACTGTCAAATTTCCATTTATTTTTGGCGAAGTTTTTATAATATATAACTGCAAGTTTTCAATTATTACTTTTGGGAATTCAGTGATTGCTTCAAAATGTTCTATTATTACTAACACAATGTCAATTACTTTAAAATGTTCAAAAGTTACAAAGAAATGTTTCATTATTTCTCCACAAATTTCTATGATTACTCTTAAATTTCCAATTATGTTTGTCAAACTTTCAATAATCTATTACTGTAAGTTTTCCATTATTTCTTTTGTAAATTTATTTATTTATTTATTTATTAACAAACTAGACAATTCAGTGATTACTTCAAAATTTCCAATTACTAACATAATTTCAATTACTGTAAAATGTTCGAAAGTTGCAAGGAAATTTTTAATTATTTCTGTAAAAATTTCTATGATCACTGTCAAAATTCCATTTATTTTTGGCAAAGTTGTTATAATATATAACTGCAAGTTTTCAATTATTACTTTAGGAAATTCAGTGATTGCTTCAAAATGTTTTATTATTACTAACACAATGTCAATTACTGTAAAATGTTCAAAAGTTACAAAGAAATTTTTCATTATTTCTGTAAAAATTTCGATGATCATTGTCAAATTTATTTTTGTCAAAATTTTATTAATATATAACTGCAAGTTTTCAATTATAACTTTTGAGAACTCAGTCATTGTCAAATTTTCAATTATTTTTGTCAAAATTATTTCTGCACAAATTTCTATGATCACTCTCAAATTTCCAAATATGTTTGTCAACGTTTTAATAATCTACCTATTACTGTAAGTTTTAAATTATTACTTTTGAGAATTTAGTGATTACTTCAAAATTTTGTAGTATTACTAACAAAATTTCAATTACTGTAAAATGTTCAAAAGTTGCAAGGAAATTTTTAATTATTTCTGTAAAAATTTCGATGATCTCTATCAAATTTCCAATTATTTTTGTCAAAGTTTTAATAATATATAACTGCAAGTTTTCAATTATTACTTTTGAGAATTCAGTGATTGCTTCAAAATATTCTATTATTACTAACAAATTTTTAATTATTACAAAATGTTCAAAACGTCAAGGAAAGTTTTAATTTAATGTTGTTATATTGATTAATTACTGGTAAGTAATTTTTTTTTTTTATTTTTTTTATATTATTATCTATTTCGCTTGATTAGTTTCGGTTTTTAAAAAAAACATCTTCAGAGGCATGATATGTATGTAATATGTACAAATCCTGTTCTTATCTTGATCATAAATAAAAATTAATTTGTTATTAATTTGAATTTTGAAAGTTACAGATTCACATTTATAACAACTATTTATAATCAAGATAAGATCAGGATATACAGGGTGTCCAAGATAAGGGTCAACAGCATGGAGATCTCGGAAACCATCAAAGTTATAAAAGTTAAAAATTATAAAAAAATTAAGGCTAAATTATAAAAAAAAACTATTTAGTCAAAATATCAATTATCACTTTAATAATAACAAACAAGTTTTCAATCATTTTTATCAAATGATAACAGCAATGTTAATTCACTATGAAAATAGTTAACTGTTCAATAATTATGTTAAATAGTCGGTCATATTTAATAAAATATGGCAGAATAAGTGCACTGCCATAATTATGATTAATTATTGTCAAAATTTTAGTTATATCTACCTAATTTTTTTATTTTTTTTGTAATCCCATTTATTTTGCAAACTGTCTTAATATATTGAACATTCAGCAAAAGTTGTGTGATGAGCTACGCTAATGTCAGGTCTTGTGGAGGTGATCGTCCATTGTCGATCCCTCAAATATTTCAAACAAAAGTGGATATCAAGAAACAACGTTTTAGTCACCAAAAATGTTTTCATTATTTGTGGAATACATGACAACTCTGACTAGCTATTTATAGACAAATAGATTGTTTGTACGGAAGGACTGGTAAAAACGTTTAAACTCGATTTGTCTGGTTTTGTCTGACCAGTTCTCTTGGTATAATTCTGTTGAAGTTTCTCATCGATATTTTTCATTATTTTGGAAAATGTGATAGCTTGGAATTGCTTTACAATTTAAAATAAAAATATATTTCCAAAACAAAATAATGAATTGAACAATATTTAAGAAGAAACTACAATCTGTGAATAATATATCTTTGTATGTATTCAATAATGTATATTTTCCATACTAAATTACCATGGAAAAAGTAAATAAACAAATGTTGCACGTAAGACTTTCAGAATTTTCAGGTGTTTGAACGTTTTTTCCTAAGAAAGCTTGTAGTACAGATATCCATTCAGTCTTAAAATATAAAATTTTCCAGTTTTCAAATATTTCAAACAAAAGTGGATATCAAGAAAAAGTTGTTTCTTGATATCTTGAGATTTGAAACTATTTTTCAGAGAAAAGCATTTCGTCAGATCATCAGAATTTTTGGTTTTATCTGACCAGTTTTCTTGGTATAATGTTGAAGTTTCTCATCAATATTTTTTCATTATTTTGGAAAATGTGATGGCTTGGAATTGCTTTACAATTTAAAAAAATATATATTTCCAAAAGAAAATAATGAATGCAATGAACAATATTTAAGACGAAACTAAAATCTGTAAATAATAATCTTTTCCATAAAATTACCGTGGAGAATGTTTGAAAAACAAATGTTAAATCAAATGAAAATCTTATGTTGCACATAAGATTTACAGAATTTTAAGGTGTTTGAACGTTTTTTTCCTAAGAAAGCTTGTAGTACAGATATCTATTCAATCTTACAATATAAAATTTTCCTGTTTTCAAATATTTCAAACAAAAGTGGATATCAAGAAACAACGTTTTAGTCACAAAGTTTTCATTATTTGTGGAATACATGACAACTACGACGAGCTATTTATAGACAAATAGATTGATTTTACGGAAGGACTAGTAAATTCGTTAAAAATCTTTGAAAATTGACGTATGTATTAGTAAAAAAAAAATAACAATTTCGGAACAAATTTTGCTGCCATTTGTCTCGTGTCCAAAACATTGGTGAACATTATATACCAACTTCTCGAGAAACCTAATTGATATTCGACGGTTATCAAACATATTTTTGTCAACTTCTTCCACGTTTTTTCGGGTGTTTCAAATTCTAGGCCTCCCAACTCTATCGTCTTCTTCAACTGATTCTCGGCTATCTTGAAAACGTTTTTATCACTTGCAAATCGCTAGTTCGTTCATACTCAGCTTACCAAATTACTTCTGTAACATTTCCTCTACTTTACAGCACTTCATTTCATTTTTCGCGCAAAATTTAATGCATATTCTTTGATCCTTGATGATCCTTGAAAATAAAAAAAAAAGCTGAATATACAGAAACACAACTTCTTTAATTGGCTGACAACTCTGACGAGCTATTTATAGACAAATAGATTATTTTTACGGAAGGACTGGCAAAATCGTTAAAAATTGTTAAAAATTGACGTATGTATTAGTAAAAAAAAATAACAATTTCGGAACAAATTTTACTGCCACTTGCCTCGTGTCCTAAACATGGGTGAACATTATATACCAACTTCTCCAGAAACCTAATTGATATTCGACGGTTATCAAACATATTTTTGTTAACTTCTTTCACGTTTTTTCAGGTGTTTCAAATTCTAGGCCTCCCAATTGTATCATCTTCTTCGACTGATTCTCGGCTATCTTGAAACCGTTTTTACCACTTGCAAATCGCTGGTTCATTCATATGTAGCTTACCAAATTACTTCTGTATCATTTCCACTACTTTACAGCACTTGATTTCGTTTTTCGCGCAAAATTTAATGCAAATTCTTTGATCCTTGATAATCCTTGAAAATTATAAAAGTCGCTGAATGTACAGAAACCCAACTTATTTAATTGGCTGTCAAATCTTAAATACACATCCAATAAGGCTGCCAATTCATATAAATCATGAAAAACAGGTCAACCAATATAATAACAAAAAAGCTTATCATTGCGACAAATGTAGCGACGAAATTTCAAAAATTGCACGATTTTTTTTTTATCTTACCTCGTACATATTTTATTTTATTTATTCATTTCTACTTTGTTGGTGTAGGGTGACCTCGTACATAGGAAGGTGGAAAATATTTTTATAGACAGGTAGTAGAAGAAACCTAAAATTTAAGAAATAACGTATAATAATAATTACAGATAATATATTTTGAAAAGGATTTGCATTTTTTTGCATTACCAATAGGTATAACGACGGCAAAAACAAGAGACAAAAAACATTAAAATTAGCAATACAATTAATAACTAATTTTTGGCAACAATAAATATATGAAGACAGCCATGTCCTACTATTTTTAAATATAAATAGTTGATTTCTTTTTACAGCCATTTATTCCTCAGCCTTTTAGTGATTTAGTGATACTAAGGAAAGAATTTATTCTATAATATCAAATTTTAATTCTTATTGTTTTTCTCCTATTTTTAATTTATTTTTATCTTTATTTTTGTAACGACAGCAAAAACAAGAGTCAAAAAACATTAAAATTAGCAATATAATTAATAACTATTTTTTCGCAACAATAAATATATGAAGACAGTCATGTCCTACTATTTTTAAATATAAATAGTTCATTTCTTTTTACAGCCATTTATTCCTCAGCCATTTAGTGATGCAATTTAGTTGTTTACTAAGGAAACAATTTATCCTCTAATATCAAATTTTAATTCATATTATTTTTCTCCTATTTTTAATTTATTTTTATCTTTATTTTTATGAATATGTATGCCTATGTATGAATATGTATTCATGTACATATTATTGATTTGTAGGCACAAATACGATACATGTGAATTTTCTTATATACAAGGGAAAATAGATATAAAATAGATAGAAGTAATAGTACCTAATCCTACTGTCCATGCCTGTCCTTTAGAGGGTCCGTTGTTGAGAGGTATAATTACTGAAATAGTAATTAGAGGTAATTAAAATAGAGGTACTCAGAAGGTTGTATTAGTGTATTCGGGGAATCGATAAATGTCCATGGCGTCCGCTATTCGGAGTCGTCCGTTAAGGGAGGTTTTACTGTATATGTGCCGATTGGTGCAGATTTGATTTTGCCATAAATTAAGAACCGTTTAAACTGTAGAATGTGCACATAGTTCCTCACTAATGTTCCGCCGCGAATTATGTTAACCGGACACTAATGCCCATGTTCGATTTGAAACGTTTGGAAAAATTAAATTGGGGGCGGTTTTATTAAGCGGAGCGAATTTTCGGCGATGATCGGCGATTAATTAAAGCGACGTCAAATCCGTTTTGGGGCCGTTCATTATGACGAAATCGCCGAAAAACGCCGGGATAAATTAAATGATCCCCGAATTTCGTTCCGGGCAGAAAATGGGTTTAACAGTCGTCAATAAAGCCTGGTGTTTGTAAACGAATTACTCGTGCATTGTATCGAGCCAGGCAGTTGCAGTGCGGAATTTTTCCGCTCTGTCGCATTCCGGTCTCACCTGTGGCCGAATTTTTAATATTGAAAGTTTAAATTGGCGCATCCCCGAGCCCAAGCGCAAAATGAGCAGGCAATTAATCGCCGAATTTTCCTTATAAATTACGAAAAAGTTTCTCGCCGGAAAAAAAAAAAGTTAAACTTCTTTTCATCGCCAGACATAAATCAGCACGCCCCATCTAAACTACATATCGCGCGCTCGATTAAAACGTGTAATCCGTATTATTCCCATACCACGGGGTTAGTTAGTCACGCCATTTAACATAACGAAAATTAAATATAATGCACAGAAAAAGTTACGTACGCACAATGAACGCGATTATCCCTCGCTCTCTGGGCACCCTTTGTATCTAAATTTAAAGTATGACGCAATTATGAGCCTAATCGAATATTTCGGAGCGAAGCATCTTAATTGAAATTCCACGCGCGCATATTATTTTTTTCGTTAACAAACGCCCGCTCTATTTTCATTCGCAACGTCGGAAAGAAACGCACCGAGGGAATAGAATTCGGGGGAATTTCGCCCGTGCTCGAATGCGGCGCATAAAGTGTACCTAAATGTTCTTCTTCACCCTCGATTTAAAATGATGTATGCACCAAGTTATTAATAATTCGGGAGATGCCATATGGCACTCCGTTTGATGCTAAACGTTACGAGTGGAAATAAGAATTATAACCCCGCCGTAAATTATACGTGCCAGACAATTCGCAATGAGCATGCACGCTGTGCCATAATCCTTATTAATAATGCGAATTGCTACATCTGCAGCATTAAAGAGGCTACAATTACTATCATTGCGCGCACACAAACGTTTAACACATTATTGCGATTATCAGCTGCATTCGCACACACGCGCATAAATTTTGCTTCTGATTGATAGTTATCATCAATTCTAGGTGTGTGTGCACATTAGCTAATGAAGCAATTAAATCGAAATTTTGTCGGCATGTTCATCATACAAATATTACGTAACGCGTTATCGATACAATTATGCAAGTAAATCGCTTTATAATTAATCCACACGTACAATTAAGCCGAAAACGAAATAGAAGTATTAAGGTACTTAATCTTTTTGTTTACTGCATTGGTTTAATTACATCCATCAACAAAACAAACAAGAAAGAAACAAGAAACAAAATATTTCTACATTATTATCTGCTGTTAGTATGGTTGGATACGGCTTTAAATTTGTTAGTTTTTATATCGTTTCGGCAAAATCAGTATGCATTCAATAAGCAAGCACACTAAATTATTAATCATATAAAACAAAATAAATTAAATTAAAAGCTTCAAGCTTAACAGCGTTAAGCATAACTAATCATATAACTATACCTGTTCAAGTTCAAATTGAGACCAATCAAGTAAGTACAAATTGAGACCAATCAATTTCAAATTGAGGCTAATCAAGTTCAAATTGAAACCAATCAATTTCAAATTGAGACCAATCAATTTCAAATTGAGATTACACAAAATCAAGTTGACACTAAACAATATATAATATCAGGTTGTCTTAATAAATTTTATTTGTTTACTCTCAACTTGATATTGTTTAGTCTCAATTTGAAATTGATTGGTATCTATTTGAACTTGATTTGCCTCAATTTGAAATTGATTGGTCTCAATTTAAACTTGATTGGTCTCAATTTGAACTTGAAAAGGTATAGAGTCATTGTTGGTCAACTTGATTTTGTTTAGTCTCAATTTGAAATTGATTGGTATCAATTTGAACTTGATTGGTCTCAATTTGAACTTGAAAAGGTATAGAGTCATTGTTGGTCAACTTGATTTTGTTTAGTCTCAATTTGAAATTGATTGGTATCAATTTGAACTTGATTGGTTTCAATTTGAACTTGAAAAGGTATAGAGTCATTGTTGGAAATTTTATCCAATGTCGTCTAAAAAACAAATATCCACCTATTTCATATTCCCGAGAACATTTAGAGTTATTCATTAGAAATTTGCTCTTTCGGCCTAGATGTATGTAGATACTGTAGTAGTTCGAACTCAGGTATTCAAATTCTCATAATTTGTAATATTTATTTGTTATTGCATTTACTAAACAGCAATTCATCCATGCAATTAAATACATTTTATTTCTTTGACTGCACATTACATGAATTCTTATAATTCAAGTAATATTTCAGTCTTGTAAAGTTTTAGCTTGTGATTTAGTGATAGTAATTTACATTATGTTTGATTGTTGATATCATTATCGTGACAACTTCATTTGGGTCGTTTTATGGGTAATGTGTCTGTTAGTAATTTTTGTTAGTGAGTAAAACACAAATATAAATATGTAGATTTTATATGATTTATTCATTTTAAAAGATTATGCAAACAATAGGTATATAAATACAAATTTGTGACTTCAATTGATCATATACTTTATTTTATACTTTATTTAATTGATTTTATATTTTTATTATTATTAATAATAATTCTAATTATTTCATATCAATTAATTAATACAAGAAATAATTAAATAATAATTAATTAATATAAGAATTATAACTGCACTTGCATTATATGTTTTATCTACCTCAATCAGTTAATTAAAAAAAATATTAGAATATTTAGCTGTATTGATTCCTAGGTTCATACAGTACTTATATTACTACGACGTTCGTTCAACAATTTTCTAGCAGGAAAATCATTTTTTTTCGATCGATTTTCCAAGTTTTAGCTTAAAATATTAGATATATTTTCAGTAGATTCGACTATTTTTTTTAATCGAGATACCTTCTTCACTAAGTTACAAGTTATAAATTGTCGTATTAATTTTTACCTGGATATACCTATTTCTCGATGTTCCTTGTACGTGGTTCGTTTTAATAATTTTCCAGAAGGAAAAACAAATTTTCCATGTTGCAGCTTTTGGCTTAGAAAATTATGTTTTCAGTATTTTTTTTTGCCATGCCGATTCCCAAAATGGCATTCTAAACAGGCATATGAATAGGGAACTTAGTAGCATCTTAAACTTATAAAGTACTAAAATCGTTTAGAAAGTACATCTCTGAATGTCATTTCTGCAAGATAAATCACATTCTGGTTAACATCAGTAGCTACTAAGCTTTAGTAGCTACTTGAGACTACAGCTTTAGTAGCTACTTGGGTCGTCTAGGCATACAAACGGAAAGTTCTAGAACATTGCACATGAGTTATGAATACTGAAATTTTGCTAAATCATGCTAAAGCTAAAGCTCGAAAAATTGGGACGTTAAATATGGGCAAAATTGCAGGTAATCTCAAGAGATTTGCCATTTATAGTATCGCGAAAAGCTGAAAAGAAAACGATTTTCATTATTGTTTTTTATTTGAACTTCAATCAATTTAGGGATTTTAGGCAATCTCAACTATGATGAATGAAATGATAAACGATAAAAATGATGAATGATGCAAATGCTGAATGATGAAAATGATGAACGATGAAAATAATGAATGGTAAAAATGATGTGTAAATAATACTGAAAATTTGCTAAATCATCCGTGCATCTATAAAATTTCGAATATACAAGTCACAAAACTTTTACTAAAGCTCGAAAAATTGTTACGTTCATAAATTGAGGCATAATTGCATGTAATCTGAAGAGATTTGCCATTTATCATATTGCGTACAGCTGAAAATTACGATATTCATTTAATTTTTTATTTGTACTTCAATCAATTTTGGGATTTAGGCTATCTCAACTATGATGAATGAAATGATGAACGAGGAAAATGATGAATGATGAAAATGATGAACAATAAAACTGATGAATGATAAAAATGATTAGTAATGAATACTGAAATTTTGTTAAATCATCCGTGCATCTATAAAATTTCGAATATATAAGTCCCAAAACTTTTACTAAAGCTCGAAAGATTGGGAAGTTAATAAATTTGGGGCAAAATTGCATATAATATGAAAAGATTTGAAACTTATAGTATCCCGAAAAGCTGAAAATTACGATTTTCATTTTTGTTTTTTATTTGAACTTCAATCAATGTTTGGACTTAGGCTATCTCAACTATGATGAATGAAATGATGATCGATGAAAATGAGGAATGATGAAAATGCTGAATGATGAAACTGATGAACGATGAAAATGATGAACGATAAAAATGACGAATGATAAAAATGATTAGTAATGAATACTGAAATTTTGCTAAATCATCCGTGCATCTATAAAATTTCGAATATATAAGTCCCAAAACTTTTACTAAAGCTCGAAACATTGGGAAGTTAATAAATTTGGGGCAAAATTGCATGTAATCTGAAGACATTTGCCACTTATAGTATCGCGAAAAGCTGAAAATTACGATTTTGATTTTTTTTAATTTGAACTGCAATCAATTTTTGGACTTAGGCTATCTCAACTATGATGAATGATGAAATTGTTAAAATATGAAAATGATGAATGATGAAAATGATAAGTTATGAATACTGAAATTTTGCTAAATCATCCGTGCATCTATAAAATTTCAAATATACTTATAAGTCACAAAACTTTTACTGAAGCTCGAAAAATTGGGACGTTAAATTGGGGCAAAATTGAATGTAGTCTAAAGAGATTTGCTATTTATAGTATCGCGAAAAGCTGAAAAAATTACGATTTTCATTTTCATTTTTTATTTGAACTTCAATCAATTTAGGGATTTGGGCTATCTTAACTATGATGATTGAAATGATGAATGGTGACACTGATGAATGATGAAAATGATGAATGACGAAAATGATGAATGAAGAAAATAATGAATAACGAAAATGATGAATGATGAAAATGATGAAGGACGAAAATAATGAATAACAAAAATGATGAATCATGAAAATTATGAATGATGAAAATGTGAATGATGAATTATGAAAATGTGAATGATGAATTATGGAAATGTGAATGATGAATTATGAAAATGTGAATGATGAATGATGAAAATGTGAATGATGAAAATGACTAATGACGATGCCAAATGATGCCAAATGATGCCAATGAGTGCCAAAAATGTCACGAAACTAAATTTCTAAGTGTTGATTATATAATAATAATATATAATTATAATAATTATTATTATAATTATATAATAATATAACACTTTATATTATTTTCCGTTTTGTGCAATGTAAACTATAATCTTCGAATATCTTTTACATAATGCAAAAAATGTTTTTTCTATTTGATACTTCAGCTGCTGGAGTTAACTATCATCGCCGAGGAACGTTTTATTACACATCAGAAGTATTTCTCAAATGATTCAGATTAATTCATATCAGGCTTTCACTTTTTTAACATCAATGGACATGAAACAATTAATTTTCTTGAAACTCAAACTTTATTATTTCGTGCAATCACAACAGTACTTGTAAAAATACCAGTAAATATATAAATTTAAATATTTCCAAAATGAGGATGTAAGTCGATTATTTGTTACTTTGTGTTTGTGGATAAGTAATTTCACGTGCAGATGGAAGACAATAATTAATGCGCTATTATTTATTTGGCATTTTAATGCGAAAATAAGTCCTCAAATCTCTCCATTACAAATGTGCCATAAAATTTCCGCTAGCTACCAAAATCAGCTTCCTTACATTTAACACACATATTTTTATATGCAGATCAGTAATACGCAGACCGGATAACGACTTTTTATGAGCGCAGATGATTTAAAGCCATGGGGGTTTGGATTTCACATTCGTATACCGTTGACGATGTCAGGCACAGTCGTAGTCTTCTTGGTTCCGAAGACCGTTTTATGGGTCATTAAAAATGCGTTCTGTTTGTTCTCGGGGAGAGCAGTGCGTGCATGCATTATCATCCTTTGCTTTGCCGTGGCACTGCATTTTTGTCTCGAAACTTGTTAAAAATAGTTGGATCCGTGTGCGGGGTGCTAAGTATCATCCTGCTTTCTGGAAGGAATGGAAATAGTGAGCGCGGCTCGGTCATTATCTGCCTTTTTTTTCTACGCCGACGTTTCCGTCGTTAGCGTTTAAGTAATTTGTCTTTGGAATTTGGAAATTTTATTTTCGAAGCGCGTTTTATGGCCGTCATGAATTTCAGCGTAAACTGTCGCAGGTTTTTAGAACGGTGATATTTATTGTACACAGTATTAGGGAATTTTATAACAGACATAGTTGGTAATTACAAGGCATATTTTTTAAGTAAGTACCGTTTTGATATTCCGCGGATTCAGTACTGCGGTGGGTATTCCGCGCATGCACGCTGTGTACCTGCATCTATTGGCATGGCTGAGACGCCATTACGGCAACAATCGTCCGTGATTGCATGTGTTAGCAAGCATTTAAATTGGCAACGCCGATTGAGAGTCCCGCCGACTGTGAAGTTCGGTCTGTTATTCGTTTTCTGAGTGCAAAAGGCTTAAAAGCGATCGATATTCATCGTGAGATATGTGCAGTTTACGGGTAAATTTGTAGCCTTTTTCCTTGCTTCTTGTTGATCGAGGTCGTATCTTCTTAGGATCTCTTCTACGTTGTTTTCCCATCTTTACCTTGGCCTTCCTCTTTCCTTTTTTTTCTTTTCGTCTTTTGATGTCCATACTATTTTTGTTTGTCTGTCTTCTGGCATTCTTATCAGGTGCCCGAACCATCCTAGTTGTCGTTTCTGTATTAATTTTTGCACACATTGTATTTGTAGGTTTTTCCTGATCTGTTCGTTTCTTACTCTGTCTAATCTCGTGACTTCTTCAACTTTTCTTAAGTATCTCATTTCGGTTGCTTGTATTTTGTTCATTGTCTTTTCATTTGTTGTGAAGGTTTCGCTTCCATATGTGTTGGTCTATAAATTGTCCTGAAGAGTGTCATTTTTGAAGATTCTTCTATTGTTTAGAATGTACATGTTCATTGCAGGTTTTATTTGCGGCCATGATTCTGTTATTTATTCGTTTTCCATGGTTCCTTTATTATGTATTATTGTACCTAAACATTTGAAGGTTTCAACTTTTTCTATCCTTTTCAAATTTACTAGTATTTTTGCTTTTGTTTCCTCTTTTGCTTCTACCATTACTTTTGTTTTGTTTATATTAATTACCATGTTGTGTTTTTTCAGTTCCTCCTCCCATATGCTTATATTGTATTGCAGGTCTTCTTCGCTTTTGGCTAGCATGACTAAGTCATCAGCAAAAGCACATTCTGCTATCACTATTCTTTTCATTTTATACTATCCTATTTCTACCTTCTTGGTGTTATCCTTAATTTTTTTCATTATGTTGTCTAGGAATATAATAAAGAACAGAGGGTTTAAAGCGCCTCCTTGTTGAAGGCCTTGTGTGGTTGTGAAATTCTCAGATGTTGAATTATTTGTCCTTACGTAGTTTTCTGTGGTTTCATACATACTCTTGATTGCTTTTATTAAATGCACTTTTATCTTCCTTTCTTCAAGTATTTCCCATACTTTGGCTTTTGGGACTCTATCAAATGCCTTTTTTAAGCCCACCAATATCATGCATAGTTTGTTGTTTTGTCTTAATATTTTTTCTGTCATCTTTTTAATTGTGAAGATTATGTTGAATGTCTTTCATGAATCCACTTTGTGACGTTTCCATTGTTTTTTCAATTTCCTTTCTTAGTTTGTTCTCTAGTATTGATTCATACAGTTTTGCCGCTGTGCACAGCAGGGATATTCTCCGAAAGTTGTTGCAATTTCTACTGTCTCCTTTTTTATGTATTGGAAAGATCACTGCTTTTTGCCAGTCTGCTGGTATTTTTCCTGTTTCTCATATTCTATTTGTTAACTGTTATAGTAGTTGTTTCCCATCCTTTCCTATATATTTCAGCTGTTCAGATTTGGTTTTGTCGTGACCTGGGGCTTTTTCGTTCATTAACTTTTTTAGTGCGTTTTCTAACTCTTTTTCTGTTATAGATCCCTCTTCTTCTTTTGTTTCGTTACTATTTTCTGGTTCCTCTTCGTTTTCATTTCCTTCATTGGTTGTTTCTTTTCCTGACAGAAGCTGCTCTTTCCATCTGTTCATGATTTCTTTATCCTCTTTCATTAGTACACCATGTTTATTTTCAAGTAGCTTTAGGTTTGTTTCTTTTTCCTTTTTGCAGCTTTTCAGTGTTCTGTAGAATAGTTTTCGATTTCCTTCCAAATGTTCCTCAAATTTGGTTCCGAAATCCTCCCATTTTCTGTACTTTTCCGTATATTTCGTAGTCTTCTTCGTTGTTTATGCTTAGGTATTGTTTCCATATTTGTTTCTTTTTCCTAACTTCTTCCTTCACTTCTTTGTTCCTCCAGCTTGTTTGTTTTTCGTTTGGTGTACTTTTAGTTTTTCCACATGCGTGTTTTGTTGCCTCTCTTACTATATATTTGAAATTGACCCATAAATCTTCTACTTTTGTTTTTTCCGCTTTTTTGGGTGCTTCTTATTAGTTCTTGGATTGATTCCTGGTAGTTTTCCCTTACTTGTTTGTCACTTAGCTTGTAAATTCTAAATTTATCTATTCTTACTTCCTTATTGACTGTTTTCTGTGTCTGTTTCGGTTCCCTTCTTGTTATTTTTATTCGTGCTGTTAGAAGATTTTGGTTACTGTCAATTTCGCTACCCCTTTTGACTTTAATATCCATTACTTCCTTCACTTGTGCTTTGTTTGTTAAAAAGTAGTCTATTATGGATTTCTCGTTTCTGTTTCTTTCCTCTCTTGTGTATTTGTGTATTTCCATGTATGCAAATTTGGTGTTCAATATTGTTAGATCGTTCTTTAATTTCTTTAGTGCGTTTTCTAACTCTTCTTCTGTTGTAGATCCCTCTTCTTCTGTTTCGTTACTGTTTTCTTGTTCCTCTTCGTTTTCATTTCCTTCATTGGTTGTCTCTTCTTCAGACAGAAGTTCTTGGAAGTGCTCTTTCCATCTGTTATTAAACATATTATTCTTATTATTTTCTTGCTAATACCGTAATATTCCATACTTTAGTTCTTGGCACTTTATCAAACGTCTTTTCCATTCTTCTTTGGCTAAGTGTAGCTTTTTGTTATGTGCTTTTTTGTTTTCTATTATTTGCTTAATGGTAAATATATGGTCTAGTGTGCTTCAACCGGGTCTAAATCCACTTTGTGCTTCTCTTAATTGTGGCTCTGTGATTACTAGAGACAGGATGTTCAGGCAAAATGCATAAAAATATCTATTTTAACAATATTTATGCATAAATGCCTTTTTTACTAATAAGCGCCTATTTTGCCTTATTTGCCTGTTTTTAAGAAATATAACTTACTTACTCCCAGTTTCTAGAATTTTCACATAAGTTATTGAAGCTATAACTACCAGGAAACGATTGTTGCTAATTGTATTTTAAATAGGCAATAATAAATCTTGCAAGATTCAAACCCTCATTGTACTATATAGCTCAATAGCAAAATGCCAAAAGTACGCGCTGCTGTTAACAACCAATTGAGCAAATTTGTGGAGGAATTTGGAAGTGACATATGTGTGAATTTGGAAGTGACATATGTGTGAATTTGGAAGTGACATATGTGTGAATTTGGAAGTGACATATGTGTGAATTTGGAAGTGACATATGTGTGAATTTGGAAGTGACATATGTGTGAATTTGGAAGTGACATATGTGTGAATTTGGAAGTGACATATGTGTGAATTTGGAAGTGACATATGTGTGAATTTGGAAGTGACATATGTGTGGATTTGGAAGTGACATATGTGTGAATTTGGAAGTGACATATGTGTGAATTTGGAAGTGACATATGTGTGAATTTGGAAGTGACATATGTGTGAATTTGGAAGTGACATATGTGTGAATTTGGAAGTGACATATGTGTGAATTTGGAAGTGACATATGTGTGAATTTGGAAGTGACATATGTGTGAATTTGGAAGTGACATATGTGTGAATTTGGAAGTGACATATGTGTGAATTTGGAAGTGACATATGTGTGAATTTGGAAGTGACATATGTGTGGATTTGGAAGTGACATATGTGTGAATTTGGAAGTGACATATGTGTGAATTTGGAAGTGACATATGTGTGAATTTGGAAGTGACATATGTGTGAATTTGGAAGTGACATATGTGTGAATTTGGAAGTGACATATGTGTGAATTTGGAAGTGACATATGTGTGAATTTGGAAGTGACATATGTGTGAATTTGGAAGTGACATTTCAAGAGATGGGTCGGTGTTATTTTGCAAAGTTTGTGAAAAGTCTGTGAATTTTGACAAAAAAAATTCATCGACCAACACATCAGTGGGACTAACCATAAAAAAGCAGCGAAATAAAGTGGGTGCCCCTAAAACTCCCATGCTTAAAAAATTTCTATCGAACCGCGAATCGGAATTTTCATTGGACCTTTGCAACGCATTTGTATGTGCTGGAATTCCAGTCTGGAAATTGGAAAATTAATGGAAATGGAAAATTAAATTGCGTAATTTTTTGGAAAAATACACCGAAGAAAAAGTACCGAGTGAATCAAAATTGAGAAGACATTACCTAGATCGAGCTTATCAAAGGAAAATGACGAAAATTTGAGAATATATGAGAGATAAAATGATATGGATATCTATAGACGAGACCACCGATGCAATGGGAAGGTAATTAAACAAAAGCTTTGTTTTATTATATTAATGTAACTGGAAACTGGACTGCTGCAGGTATATTGCCAATGCCATTATTGGATCCCTAAACCATGATGGAACCTCCAGGATCTACCTGCTGGATTCTGATTGCTTGGAGAAAACGAACAGCACCACAATTGCACAGTTTTACACAAATTTTTCTCACCCTTCTTTGGCCGGGCAATATTCAACATGACAACGTTCTGATGTTCGTCAGTGCCTTACATAAAAAAGGCAGGGAATGCGTTAAAAGTTTGATTTCCTCGAATGATACATTTAACATGTGTTGCTCATGGGCTTCATAGAGTAGCTGAGGAAATCCGCGAAATGTTTTCAAACGTAGATTTATTAATATCACCTGTAAAAAAAATATTTTTGTTAGCCCCACCACGTGTAAGATTGTTTACAAAATTGCGCCTGATTTGGCATTGCCACCTCAACCAGTATTAACTCGTTGGGGCACCTGGATAATTGCTGCCTGCTACTACGCTACACATTTTGCAAAGAAAAAGAAGAAAAAAAAAAGAAAAAAGAAAAAGAAGAAGAAAAAGAATTCATTTCACATTTAGATGAATATTCAGCGGCTTCCATCAAAAAGGTTAAACTGTTTTGGAAAACAAAACAATACAAAACGAATTATCTTTTATTTTGGCAAATTATTATTTTCTTCCTGAAAAAATTACATCTCTAGAAAGTAGAGACCTAACTTTATGCAATGCTGATAATATTATTAATACTACAATTACACAAATTTATGATGTTTCTGGTAACAAAGGTCGGCTGATAAAAAAAAGTCACTGTATTTAATGCGATTAAAAAGATGACTCTATAGTAATCTATAAGCTAAGATGCAGCAGAGAACTCTGAACTGGGCTCAAAACGACCTCCCATTTGGCCTCTATATGACTTTTTTAAGAAAATTGCCGATACCCTTTCGGGAAATATGAAAGAATAAACAAATTAAGATGCAATTGAAACTGCAAGTTTTAAATATGCGCCGGTTACATCGGTGGACGCGGAAAGATCATTTTCGCTATTGAAATACGTCTTGTCGGACAGAAGACACAATCTTACTATAGGAAACCTAAAAAAACACCTTGTAATCAACTGCAATTAAAATGAGCAACAAATTATTTTGTACGAAATATTGTAAAATCAATTTTGTTTATTATGCCTGTTACACATTATACACTTTTAATAAATATTTTAAATGCCTATTACTTTTTTACATTTTTAGTGCCTTTTTGCCTGCCTATTTTAATGCGTTTTAGTGCCTGAACATCCTCTGGTGATACTGTTATTATTTTTTTCAGCATCTGTTCAACGTATATTTTGCGATCCCCATTTTTATAAATTGGCATAATGAGTGCTACTCCCCATTCTTCTAATAATTTTTCTTATTAATAGCTTGTGTTTAGTACATGTAGTAGAACATCTTTGGCGGTTTTGCCAATATATTTTTTCATTCCCGATGTTATTTTGTCGTTTCCAGGTGTCTTTCCGTTTTTTTAAGTTTCTGTTTACTTCTTAGAGTTCTTTCATTGTCATTTCTGATGCTTCTTCTGTGACTACGCTTTCTGATTTGTTTTCTTTTCCCTGTTCTGTTTCCTCTCTGCTTGTTTTTTCTGTGCCTAATAGTTATTGGAAATATCTCGCCATCATTTCATTATCTCTTCTTCGTTAGTTATTATTTCATTTTCCATGTTTTTGATATATGTTTGTTTGGCTGGTTTTTCTTTTCTAAATGATTTTATATACATACATACATACATACATACATACATACATACATACATACATGTATGTGCTTTGTCTTCGTTAGTTATTATTTCATTTTCCTTGTTTTTGATATATGTTTCTTTATCTGGTTTTTCTTTTCTAAATGATTTTACATACATACATACATACATACATACATACATACATACATACATACATACATACATACATACATACATACATACATAATCCTTCCTCTTGTACCATACGGTGTCGAGGTGTTGTGGCAGAAGTTTCTCCACCGACGACGATCAGTAGCCAACTTCTCTGCCAAAATCTTATAAAATAGTTTTTGGTTTTGTTTGTTTCCATTACGTTTCCAAATCCGTCCATGATTTTTCTTTGGCTCTTCTTATCATATCCTTTACTATGTTTCTTTGCTCTTTATATATTTCGTATGGATCAGGTGTGTTGAGTTGTAAGTATTTGTTCCATTCTATTTTATTGATTCTGACTTATTCTTTGACGTCATCGCTCCACCCCGCTGTCTGTCTTCTTCCATTGCTTGTATTACATCTTCCGCAAACTTTAATTGCGGAATATATTAGCGTCTCTCTGAATATCTTCGATTTTTTGTGTAGCTGAGTTTCTTTTACAATTACGTATTTCTCGTCTAGCTCTATGCTTACAATATTTTCATGATTATTTGCTGTTTCCTCATTTCTATGTTCATATGTTCTTAGTGATGTATGTTTGCTCTTTTGTTATTTCTTCTTTGATTTTTGCGACTACTAGGCAGTGGTCATTGTATATATCTGCTTCTATTTGATATATGGAGCTAAAACTTCACAGAATTTCCTTTCAAATATACACATCCATCCATATTAATTATCATGAAAATTGGAGATGGTCTAGCGGGGAATATTTGGTTATACTGGTCCACTTGACATGGCTTGGCCCTGATGTAATTCGGATTATTTCGGAGTACGAGGCATTGTGTTGGAATGAGTGAGATCTCTGAGAATCGATTCGACGCATGGAAGGACAGATCCGGTTGTACAGTAGTTTAACGTCATCATCCCTAAGCCAATATAACGGGGGCTAATAAGTAAACTTTCCCCGCTTAATCTACTCGGCTCGAATCTCATTAGTACGCAACAACAAGGCACCGGGCTCCTCTAAATCATAGCAGAATTAATTACGTTTCGTTCCGTTATCAAGTTATCCACAAATCACGGGCAGACAATCTGTTACGGCTCGATTTGATTATAATTACTGACGTTATCGAGGATTGGTGCAGCTCCCGTGGAACATCGTTTGGATATTTGCGGTTATCTCTTGTCATATAGATAATTGAGTGCCGTATAGTTCCCGGCCAACATGTAAATTACGTAATCATAACCAGTACCTGTGGAAGCTATGGTCCCCGCTTTTCCCATTAGAAGAAATCGAAGGCTCGATCTTTAATCATCTCCCATCGATTATGTGGAGCGTGTGAAGGCGCCCTTTATCTTTCCCCCGAGCCACTTGGCCGTCCCATAAAATCATCGCCGAAATGTTCACGGAAGCCAGGATAAAAGCCGATCTGCCGGTGATCCATCGCACGCCAAAGATCACACACACGGAGGTCCGATTGTTGATTTGCGGCGGTGATTACGTGAATTTCCGAGCGCACGATTTTTTAATTAAACTTCTGCTCGTCGATTTTATTTCCAATCCACCCCAATTGAAATGGAAGCTTTCAGCTGTATGCCGGTGTGTGTGCAGGATGCCGTTCCATTACCGTTTGAACTACGCATCCCTGCAGGTATCAATAGCGGCACGAATCAAATTCAAGTAAATTGAAAATATTACAGCGGGCGAATACTGGTAAAACAACTATTCAGTACTGATACCATACTATATCGTACACCTCTCGCAAACTGAACATCAAAATTCGTAGCTTTTCCGGAGATGAAGTTGAAATTTCTTTATTGCAGATATTTTAAGTAAAAAAAAAAATGATTCACTTAAAAATTATATAACGTTATGTTATTGCAGATATTTTTATCCGGCACGAATAGGTGCTCGGAAAAGTGAAATACGAGGGCTGTTTGACGGAAGAGTGACTTTTTAATGAAAACGTTATTTTTCTGTTCAAAATATATTTTATTTGTCAACATAACACCCTTTCAAGTGTACACACTTAGCCCGGCGAGTTTACAATTTTTTTAAACCTTCCAAAAAGTAATCTTTCGGAAAGTCTTCAAAATATGCATTTGTGTCGGTTATCTCCTCTTCATTTGCCTGAAATCTTTTTCCACACAGCCATTTTTTTAAATTTGGAAATAAGAAGAAATCACTGGGAGCCAGATCTGGCGAATATGGCGGATAAAGCAGTGATTCGTAATGCAATTCAGTCAATTTAGTTGTAGCAATTGCAGACGAATGAGAGGGCGCATTATCGTGATGGAACAACACTTTTTTTCTTCATCAAATGCGGTCGTTGTTTTTCAAGTTCGGCATCAATACATGTCTGCATAATCAGCATAATACTGGCCAGTTATGGTTTTTCCTTTTTGTAAACAATTAATAAAGATTACACCTTTAGAATCCCAAAAAACTGTAGCTATGACCTTATTGGTCGAAAAAAGTGTGTTTGCCTTTTTGGGAGCATATTCGCATGGAGAAATCCAGTATTTAGACTGTATTCTTGTTTCTGGAGTATAATGATGTATCCAAGTTTCATCTACTGCGACATATCGACGAAAAAAATCCTTTGAGTTACGTTGAAAACGGCAAAACATTCTTCTGAATTCTTAATGCGAGCGCGCATTTGATCACCATTAAGCAAACGCGGCAACCATCTCGCGGATAGCTTTTTCTTATTGAAATGTTCATGCAAAATATTGTATACCAGTTCGGTTGAGATGTTTACTTCATTAGCTATCTCACGAACTTTTATTCGACGATTGCCGATTACAAGGCCATAGAGTTTATTAACCATTTCTGGAGTAGTTACAGTAAATGATGGTTTCGGACGATCTGCATCAACCGTGCTCATATGGCCACTTTTAAAAGCAGAAACCACTTACAAATCATTCCATGGGACGGAGCAGATTCTGGATAATATTTACGTAACTTTTCCTCGGTTTCTTTAATTGTTTTTTCACGTAGAAAATAATGTTTAATCAACACTCGAATTTTTTTTTTTTACATATTTACAAAACAACGAAAACAGTTTCCTTCAAATAAGTATAAAACATAATCTATCTGTCAGATTGGTGCCAAATTTTGACAGTAGACCTCCGAAAGACCTCAGGAGCTAGCAACATAATCATTATAACGAAAGTGTTACCAACCTTTGAAAAGTCACTCTTCCGTCAAACAGCCCTCGTATGTGGTATTTTAAAAGCCTTATAATTAAAAGTCCACAAAACTATGCCAACTATGATTTACTTAAAAATTATACACCTTTATGTTATAACCAGAAAAGTAATGAAGATATTTAAAATCTGTCGAATGTATTCCATTCTACTCAAAAAAGTGTCCCATAAATGTATAAACGACTTTCCTCAAATATTTTTCAAATTTCTCGCTTATTTAATACATAATTCTCGTCATATTTTTAGAAGAATTGTCTTCAAGTGTCCTACATATATATCTGGTACAAAATTTGCAATAGGATTTTTTTTGAGAATTTCAGTATTGCCAACAAGTGTACTACATACAAATCTGATACAAAATTTGCAATTTGAAAATTTGTGAGTAAATTCAGCACAATAGTAGCTCATATTTCTCAGTGCAGAAAGTTAAAAGCTTGAATTTCTCATTTATTTAATTAACATTCGTCGCCAAATTTTCAGAAGAATTGCCCACAAGTGTACTTCATACAAATCTGGCAAATCTTAATATGCAATTCATATTTTTTTTATAGAAATTTTAGTATAATAATATCATATTTCTTAATGTAACTCGAATTTCTCGCTTATTTATACAGAATTCTCGTCACATTTTCAAAAGAATTGTCTTCAAGTGTCCTACATATTATGGTACAAAATTTGCAATTTGAATTTTTTTGAGTAATTTCAGTATAACAGTATCTCATATTTCCCAGTGCAGAAAGTCAAAAACTTGACTTTGTCACTTATATAATAAAAAATCCTCGCCAAATTTTTAAAAGAAATGCCAACAAGTGCACTACATACGAATCTGGTAATTAATATGCAATTCATATATTTTTAGAAATTTCAGCACACAGTTGAAATTTAGAATTTCCCACTTATTTAATTAAAATTCCACGTTAAACTTTTAGAAAAATTGCCTTCAGGTATAGTCGACCCAAAAATCTAAGAATATTACGACTTTGACTTTTAAGTATTTTATGGGGGTTTTATTTGGTGTTGCCATAAAATCATAAAAGTCCTGCTAATATTATTGAGTTATCTGGGGTTGCCCGGCTGTCTTTCTGGTATTGACGACGGCGTGCGATTCTTCCGTCTTGACCATCCGTTTGCTTTATGGTGACCCTAAATTAAACCCCGAATATAACTATTAAGAAGTCAAAGTCATAATATTCTTAGATCTTTGGGTCAAGTATACACTGCATACAAATCTGCCTCTGGAGCATCACAAAAATCGTAAATTTGAAAGTGTACTACATACAAATATGACAATCCTTATAATTTTAAGAGAATTTATTTAATTTTAGTCAAGACATTCAACAATCCACTAGAACAATTATTGAATTAAATTGAATTTCATCAAAATTTTCAAAACTGTAAACAGTAAATTAGTTTTAAAGCTTTTTACATAAATTAGAGGTCCTGGGTTTTGTAAAGAGTTGAGAGACACTGAGAATCTTTATCAAAGTTTTCAAAACTGCTGAATTCCAGCTAAATTCTTTATAATTAAAAAGGAACAAAAAAATTATTGAATCACCTTGAGTTTCTGTCAAATCTTTCAAAACTATAAACTGTAAATTGAACCAGTTTTGAAGTTTTTTACATAAATTCAAGGTCCTATTGGGTTTTGTAAAGTGTTTTGATACTGAGAATCTTTATCAAAATTTGCAAAACTACTAAATTTCAGCTAAATTCCTTATAATTAAGAGGACACTCTGCTAAATTTTAGTCAAAACTTTCAGAACTGTAAATAAATTCACTGGAAAAATTATTGAATTACCTCCAGTTTCTATCAAAATTTTCAAAACTTTAAACTGTAAATTGGACCAGTTTTGAATTTGTTTTACAGGAATTTTAAGTCCTAATGGGTTTTGTAAAGTGTTGAGAGATACTGACAATCTTTATCAAAATTTGCAAAACTGCTAAATTACAGCTAAATTCCTTATAATTAAAAGGAAACTCTGCTAAATTTTAACTTTCGGTACTGTAACAAAATGCACTTGAAAAATTATTGAATTGCCTTGAGTTTCTATAAAAATTTTCAAAACTGTAATCAGTAAATTAGTTTTTTTTTTTTACAGGAACTCAAAGTCAATTAGTTTTTATTTTTTTACAGGAACTCAAAGTCCTACTGGGTTTTGCAAATATTGAGAATTTTTGTTGACATTTGCAAAACTGTAAGAATAATAGAAAAAAATCCAGCTAAATCCCTTGTAATTAAAAAAAATCTGGTAAATCTTAGTCCAAACTTTTAAAACTATAAAAAACAACAAGATAATTATGCAAATGAAAAAATCCACTTGAAAAAATATTTAATTACCTTGAATTTCTGTCAAACTTATCAAAACTGTAAGAACCATTAAATTTCCCACTGGATATCTTACAGTTTTGAGAAAAAGTTTAGAATTATGGTCGAAACTTGTGATACTACGAAATCCAATCATTTTTCTACTAGATTTCTTACAGTTTTGATACAGTTTTACGAACAGAATAAACAGTTTCATTACATAATTCTTATGGTACTTTTAGTTTCATGAAATTGAGTATAAAATTTCTGGTTTTTTCAGTATTTATAGAAATTGCATATAATTTTTTTAAATGTCATGCAAATTTCTGCATTTTCTGAAGTATCTTTCTAAATTTGCGTAAAAAAATCTATTGTTTCATGAACAGAATGAACAGTTTTATCACAGATTTTCTAATGGCATTTCTAGTTTCATGAAAACTAGTATAACATTTCTAGTTTTATGCAGTATTTATAGAAATTGCACAGGATTTTTTTTAAATTATGCAATGTTCTGCATTTTAGGAATTGTCTTTCTAAAGTTGCATACAAAAAATTATTTCTTGTTTCATGAACAGAATGAACAGTTTTAACACAACATGTGTGTTATTGTATATTTAGTTCCATGAAAATTAGTATAAAATGTCTAGTCTTATTCAGTTTATAGATATTGCATTGGATTTTTTTAGATATTATGCAATTTTCTGCAATTTAGGAATTGTCTTTCTAAACTTGCATAAAAAAAAATCTATTTCTTGTTTCATGAACAGAATGAACAGTTTTATTACAGATTTTTTTAATGGAATTTCTAGTTTTGTGAAAATTAGTATAAAATTTCTAGTTTCATGTAGTATTTATAGAAACAGTTTAGGATTTGTCTTTATAAACTTTCATAAAATAATCTATTTCTTGTTTACTGAACAGAATGAACAATTTTATCACAATTTTTTTAATTGTATTTAATAGTTTCATGAAAATTAGTATAAAATTTATAGTTTTATTCAGTACTTTATAAAAATTGCTTAGGATTTTCTTTAATATTATGCAATTTTCACCATTTGAGGAATTGTCTTTCTAAACTTGCATAAAACAATCTCTTTCTTGTTTCATGAACAGAATGAACAATATATAAACAATCTTTATTGGGCTATCGACCCCATGGGGTAGAATGAACAATTTTATCACATTTTTTAATTGTATTTCTAGTTTCGTGAATATTAGTATGAAATGTCTAGTTTTATTCAGTTCTCTATAGAAATTGCACAGAATTTTTTAAATATTATGCAATTTGCTGCTTTTTTGGAATTGTCTTACTAAATTTACATAAAACAATCTATTTCTTGTTTCATGAACAGAATAAACAGTTTTATCACAGATTTTTTTACTGGCATTTCTAGTTTCATGAAAATTAGAATAAAATTTCTAGTTTTATCCGTATTTATAGAAATTGCTTACTATATTTCTAAATATCATGCAATATTCTGCATTTTCTGAATTGTCTCTCTAAATTTGATTTAAAAAATCTATTAATTGTTTCATATACAGAACGAACCGTTTTATCACAGAATTTTTTTATTGTATTTCTAGTTTCATGAAAATTTGTATAAAATTTTTGTTGTATGGTTCTGGTACTTTATAGAAAATGTATAGGATTTTTGCAAATATTGTGAAATTTGCTGCTTTTTAGGAATTGTCTTTCTAATTTGCATAAAATAATCTATTTCTTGTTTCATGAACAGAATAAACAGTTTTATCATAGATTTTTTAGAAATTGCATAGGATTTTTTTTAAATATTATGAAATTTGCTGCTTTTTAGGAATTGTCTTACTAAATTTACATAAAACAATCTATTTCTTGTTTCATGAACAGAATAAACAGTTTTATCACAGATTTTTTTACTGGCATTTCTAGTTTCATGAAAATTAGAATAAAATTTCTAGTTTTATCCGTATTTATAGAAATTGCTTACTATATTTCAAAATATCATGCAATATTCTGCATTTTCTGAATTGTCTCTCTAAATTTGATTTAAAAAATCTATTAATTGTTTCATATACAGAACGAACCGTTTTATCACAGAATTTTTTTATTGTATTTCTAGTTTCATGAAAATTTCTATAAAATTTTTGTTGTATGGTTCTGGTACTTTATAGAAAATGTATAGGATTTTTGCAAATATTGTGAAATTTGCTGCTTTTTAGGAATTGTCTTTCTAATTTGCATAAAATAATCTATTTCTTGTATCATGAACAGAATAAACAGTTTTTTCACAGATTATTTTTAATGGATTTCTAGTTTCATGAAAATTAGCACAAAATTTCTAGTTTTATCCAGTATTTATAGAGATTGCTTACTGTATTTCTAAATATTATGCAATTTTCTGCATTTTATTACTTGTCTTTCTAAACTTGCATAAAAAACTATTAACAGTTATATCTCTTTGTTTATTGTATTTCTAGTTTCATGAAAATCAGTATAAAATTTCTAGTTTTATTCAGTACTTTATAGAAATTGCATAGGTTTTTTTAAAAATATTATGCAATTTTCTGCAGTTTAGGTCTTGTCTTTCTAAACTTGCATAAAAAAATCTTTTTATAGTTTTATAAACAGAATGAACAATTTTATCCCAAGTTTTTTTAATTGTATTTCTAGTTTCATGAATATTAGTATGAAATGTCTAGTTTTATTCAGTACTTTATAGAAATTGCATAGTTTTTTTTTAATATTATGAAATTTGCTGCATTTTAGAAATTGTCTTTCTAAATTTGCATAAAACAATCTATTTATTGTTTCATGAACAATGTTTCATTGTATTTCTAGTTTTATGAAAATTAGTAAAACATTTCTGGTTTTATTCAGTACTTTATAGAAATTGCATAGGATTTTTGCAAATATTATGAAATTTGCTGCTTTTTAGGAATTGTCTTTCTAATTTGCATAAAACAATCTATTTCTTGTTTCACGAACAGAATAAACGGTTTTATCACAGATTTTTTTTAATGGCCTTTCTAGTTTCATGAAAATTAGCATAAAATTTCTAGTTTTATCCAGTATTTATAGAAATTGCATACTATATTTCTAAATATTATGCAATTTTCTGCATTTTAGGAATTGTCTTTCTAAATTTATATAAAACCATATATTTCTTATTTCATGAACAGAATAAACAGTTTTATGACTGAATTTTTTTATGGTATTTCGTTGTGTTATGAAAAATAGTATCAAATTTCTAAGTTTTCATTAAATTTTCCTTGAAAGTTTGAAAATGTTTATGTGACTAGGATTCTGTATTAAATTATTGACTGAAGCTGAAGTTCAAGTTTTTAACTCTCTGCGTTTAGAAATATGGATTACTGATGTGCTAAAGTTTCTCAAAGTTTAGTAATTGCATATTTAGTGTTAGATTTGGATCTAGTACACTTGATGGCAACTTTTTAGAAATTTTTACCAGGATTATGTATTAAGTATGTGAAAAATTCGAGTTATTAACTTTCTGCAATAAGAAATGTACATTATTTTTGCATTGAGACTTCTGAAAATTTATTATCTGCAAATTTAGTACTTAATTTGTATGTTCGTGTACTTAAAGGAAATTCTCCTGAATATTTGACGAAAATTCTATATTGAATAAGGCAGAAATTTTAGTTGTTAACTGTCTGCTTAAGAAATATGGGTTATTATTATACCGAAATTTCTCAAAATTTGGTTATTGCATATTTAGTGCTATATTTGGATGTAGTGCACTTCAAGGCAATTTTTCTGAAAATTTGACCAGGATTATGTATTAAAATAGTAAGAAATTCGAGTTATTAACTTTCAGTACTAAGAAATTTCCGTTATTTTTGCACTGAGACTTCTGAAAATTTACAAGCTGCAAATTTAGTACATAATTTGTATGGACATGCACTTGAAGGAAATTCTCCTGAACATTTGACGAGAATTCTATATTAAATAAGCCAGAAATTTTAGTTGTTTACTGTCTGCTTAAGAAATATGGGTTATTATTATACTGAAATGTCTCAATATTTATTAATTGTACATTTAATGCCAGATTTGTATGTAGTACACTTGAAACCAATTCTCCTGAAAATTTATTTCAGAATTTTTATTATCTAAGTGAGAAATTATAATTCAAAACTCTGCACTAAGAAATGTGGGCTGATATTATACTGAACTGACTAAACAAAAAAATCAAATTTCAAATTTTGTACCAGATTTATAAAAAATCAAATTACAAATTTTGTACCAGATTTATAAAAATCAAATTGCAAATTTTGTACCAGATTTATATGTAGGACACTTGAAGACTATTCTTCTGAAAATGTGATAATAATTCTGTATTAATAAAACGAGAAATTCGAGTTTTTAACTTTCTGCACTAAGAAATCTAGGTTATTATTACACAGTCATTTCGTAAAATGCAAATTTTGTACCAGAGAACATACAAATATAGTGCAACATTTTTATTTTGAGAAATTTTGAGACATTTCAGTATAATAATAGCCTTAATCTTTTAGTGCAGAAAGTTTAAAACTTGAACAGTATAGGTACTTGAAAACAATTCTTGTGAAAATATTACAACGGTTATGTATTAAATAAGAGAGAAATTTTTATAACGAATATCTCAAAATTTATCAAATTGCATTTTTTTTATTTCAGTCCTTGAAACATTAACATAATTATATTGATTTTTCTTCTTTTTGTTCTTCTTAAAATTAACGATATTTCAGTTAAAGTGAATACACTGTATATATTGTTTGGGGTATGTGAACATAATCGTGCCAATGATACAATGGTACCTAGGTAATGCATTTTTTATGTCTTTACTTATTAGATAGGAGTATGTTAAATACGGAAACGAGTACATTGAGTGCATTGCTCATGTCTCTATTTTAAATTCTTAAAGCCCATTACACGCAATCTTAATGGCAATGATGAGCTGCGCTCGTTGATATGGTTAGGATTATTGTCGTCGCGCTGCTACATTAACTCAACGTGCGTTGATCTTGTGTACACAGTTTTAAATGTTTATTACCACTGGAAGTAAACGTCTGCTCTGAAGATTCTGTGTGCGTGTGTGGCATATGTAAATAAATGTTTTGTGTATATCTGGTATCCACATGGTTTACAATTGTATTTGTTGTTTCAGCTGATCGATGCCAGCTATAGAAGTAGTCCTTCCTTCCAAACCTCAGCTGTGATAGTCCTGTGTTCGGTATTACTGGGCCTAGCTGTCTTTATAGGAGTTATCTTAGTCTGGAAGTAAGTATCGAACCGGCGATTATTTAATATCGCGCCTTTGTCGCCCCGAAGGAGTACATATTACATGTTATCACGGGGAAACATTAAAGGGATAATTCGCAAAGTAAATCCGCCCGCCTAAAAACGGATTAATTCAGCCAATGGCAGTTTGCGAGGAAGAAATGCAAATTCCCGATTTTATGATATATAAATATTTAAGCCCGTCTCGCCGCCGTCGGGAGGGTCTCCGTTCTGTTTTAATTGCCCCCTCGGGGAGATCCGTCGCGGGGGTTAATTTAAAACCGTCCGCGGACGACGGGGGGATGACGAGCCCCCGTTTCCGGGGGGATTAAAAATTCCGGACCCACTCTGGACGTTCCGGGACGAGTCCATTCTTGCTCACGCTCTGCTTATCTGAGCCAATCGGAACCGGAAATGTCGCGGATTTGCGTTTTTAATGGACAGCGAAGATGCGCCTCGACTTTAATCCTTCCTGTAACAATAGACCTTGTATAAAATATTTTAGTCAACTGACTGGATAACACCTTAATTACGACCTACCGATCGCTCACCAATATCACATGGTGTCAGAAGTGAAAGTCAGAAGTGTATAAAGTCCAAAAATAAAAGGCAAAATCAAAAGCAAAAATGCAAAACGAAGCAGGCGACGCAACTAACCTACAAAATGCAGCAGTAGCAGGAATAAGACTGCCAAAAGCTTTAATATTTTCCAACTACACGAAAACGCTGACAATTAACTGAAAAAATTGGATACAACAATTTGAATGGTATGCAATAGCCTCACAACTAAGCAACAAGCCAGGAATAGTGCAAGCAGCTACGTTTATGGCAACAATTGGTCCAGATGCAATACAAATATTTAACAACTTTAATCTAAGCGAAGAAGAGCAAAAGAGTATTGAAATAATAAAAGACAAATTCAAAAATTATTTTATTCCTAAACCAAACGCATCCTTTGAAAGATACAATTTCTTCAAGCTTACACAAAAAGAAGGTGAGGTGATTTTCTAAATATAATCAAAACTCAAGCAAGAACATGTGAGTTTGGAACTCTTAATGATAGCTTACTGAAAGATAAGTTAGTATTTGGTATCCGATCCGACAAGGTTCGAGAAAAACTACTAACTGAAGACGACTTGACGTTAGAAAAAGCACTAGTCATTTGTAAAGCAAGTGAGCAAGCAATAGAACAAATAAAAGAAATACAGAAGTTAGAAGTAGATAGAATTAATATAGTAAAATGTAATAAACAAAGTAAAATGAAAAACAATCAAGAATTCGACTGTAAAAGGTGCGGAACCAAGCATAAAAACAAGAATGTCCGGCATATGAACAAAAATGTAAGAAATGCAGAAAAAACGTGGCATTTTGAAAATAAATGCTGATCAAAGAACCAGAAACAAATCAATGATATAGCAGAGGAATCGAGTGACTCTGGTAAGGGAGAGTTTTTTGTACAGCTAGTACGGGATACTGAGGGAAATGATTGGAACGAAAAAGTCAAAAATAAAGTATGCATTGCTAAATTAGATACAGAAGCACAGTGCAATGTATTACCTAATCACATAGCAAATCAATTAGAAGCAAAGATACAAAAATCAACCATTAAAAAGTTAATCAGCTTTACAGAAGATAAAATACAAGTCTTAGGAGAAACTATCTTGGACTGAATAAAGAAGCAAAAAGTAAAAATAATGTTCAAAGTAGTAGCAGAAAAAGTCCCAACTATATTAGGAAGAATATCATGTGAGAAATTGGGATTAATAAAAAGAATTAATGAAATATCTCAGCTAGAGAAAACTGATGTGTCCAAAGGTTTAGGGTGCCTGAAAAATTACGAAAATGACATTGACCTAATAGAAGATCCAAAGTTCGAAATCAGACCTGCAAGAAGAATACCACATTCAATCAGGGATGTAGTCAAAAAAGATGGTTGACACAAATACATGCAGGACACTTAGGAATTCAAAGTTGCATGAAACGTGCCCGTCAGTTACTGTATTGGAAAAACCAGTACAAAGATATAGTTAACTTAGTAGAAAGCTGCAGCATTTGCCAAAAACAACGGAGAGCAAACTATCAAGAACCAATAGTAATTAAGCAAATTCCCAAATTACCTTGGCCAATAGTAGCAACAGACCTATTGGAGTTTCAAGGCCACCAGTACATAGTTTTAAGTGATAGCTGCTCCGGATTTATAGACTACAAGTTATTAAAAAATCAGACGTCAAAGGAGACCATTGAACACTTAAAAGACTGGTTCAGTGTACATGGTATCCCAGAAGTGTTAGAGTCAAGTGTTAGAGTTAGAGACAATTCAACTCCAAAGAGTTCAAGAAGTTCAAGAAAACTTGGTGCTTTGAACACAGAATTTCAAGTCCGTACCATTCAAGAGGAAATGGAGTAGCAGAACGAAATGTACAAATAGCAAAAACACATTATACAACACCCACAATTCTGGACGTGTTGTTGGATGACCATATGGTCATCATGGCTGGGGTTATTAATTAATTAAAAACTATTAATTATTTGCAAATAATCAACACTATTTAGAAAATTACTATGAGTACATTTTAATTCCATTTTGATTAAACTCTTTGGTAACCTTAATTAAGGTTGAAAGTCAGGGTTATATAAATGATATAGTTATAAAAATTGATTAATTATATAGTTTAATTAAGTTTATTATATAGTTTAATTAATTATATAGTTATATAAATTATATAGTTATATAATTTATATAAAATCAGTGATTAGTTGAAATTATCAGAACAACTGACAGAAACAAAGTTGTAACGATTATCTAATAGATCAATTGTTATACTTTTCGTTTTTTATATTATTCTTTATTTGGAAGATTTAATTTTCAAACAGAGATTTAAAAAAAAATTAATATCAAACGAAATTTAAAATAGATACTATGACAAATTCTTGAGTTTTTTGACTAATTTGTGACGTATTTTTAAGATTTCTAGAGAAACGCATAGGTTTTCTTAAGTGAATAAAAAAAAGTATTGCCAGTGGTCTTAAGAAGTTGATATGTTTTCTTAAAATTCCATTTAAAATATTTGAGTTTCAACAAATTTTACAAGAATTATCCTAAAGCTAAAATTGTGAATAAATCATTGAACTAGAAGTATATGACAAATTGTTGAGTTTTCTTAGACGTTTTAAATTCCACAGGAATTTTTAGTTACTGCAATAGAGTAACTTGTAACTTTTTTTATTGTACCATTTTATGAATCAACTATTTTCCAATTATATTTTTTTTGTACCATGGAAATCTTCAACTGTCAATGATAATCTGTCATCCCATTTTACGAATCATCAACTTTTTTCAATTAATTTTTTTCACTACGGAAATTTTGAACTTGATAATATACATTCCAATTTATGAATTCATCAACTTTTTTGCAATTATAATATTTGTTACTATGGAAATCTTCAACTTACATTGATAATCTGTCATTCTACTTTATAAATCATCAATTTATAATGACTTTGTCATTTCGTTTGATGAATATTCATCTTATAATGATAACCTGTCATTCCACTTTATCATCTTCAACTCACAATGACAAGTGATCATTTATCTATGATAATTTATTAACAATCTACTATTTTACTATGAGAAATATCAACCATTAATGTTATTGATAATACTTTGATAATACAATAATAATATACATTCTAATTTATGAATTCATCAACATTTTTACAATTATAATATTTGTTACTATGGAAATCTTCAACTTACATTGATAATCTGTCATTCTATTTTATAAATCATCAATTTATAATGACTTTGTCATTTCATTTGATGAATATTCAACTTATAATGACAACATGTCATTCCACTTTAGCATCTTCAACTCACAATGACAAGAGATCATTTATCTATAATGATTTATTAACAATCTACTATTTTACTATGAGAAATATCAACCATTAATGTTATTGATAATACTTTGATATGATGATAATATAACTGATAATAAGTATATAAAAATAAATTTGCTATGTGTAAAAACTTACGAAATTACATTTTTTTACTATGGAGATCTTCAACTACATTGATAATTTGTCATTCCATTTTATGTATCATCAACCTTTTTACAATTACATTTGTTTTTACTATAGATATCTTCAACTTGCAATGATGAATTTGTGTTTACTATGGAAATCTTCCACGCATAATGATAATCATCTTTTTATTTTACTTGGCGAATCTCTAAGTTCAAATAAAAATGTACCTTATTATATAAAACCCAGTTATACGATGGCGATGGTGAATCATCCTTGACCATGGTTCAGTTACCTAGGATACAATTGTTAATACAGTGCTATCCATAGAAAGATACTGAACTACGATCAACTTTTTTACAATTATAATATTTGTTACTATGGAAATCTTCAACTTACATTGATAATCTGTCATTCTATTTTATAAATCATCAATTTATGATGACTTTGTCATTTCATTTGATGAATATTCAACTTATAATGACAACCTGTCATTCCACTTTATCATCTTCAACTCACAATGACAAGTGATCATTTATCTATGATAATTTATTAACAATCTACTATTTTACTATGAGAAATATCAACCATTAATGTTATTGATAATACTTTGATAATACAATAATAATATACGTTCTAATTTATGAATTCATCAACATTTTTACAATTATAATATTTGTTACTATGGAAATCTTCAACTTACATTGATAATCTGTCATTCTATTTTATAAATCATCAATTTATAATGACTTTGTCATTTCATTTGATGAATATTCAACTTATAATGACAACCTGTCATTCCACTTTATCATCTTCAACTCACACTGACAAGTTATCATTAATCTATGATGATTTATTAACAATCTACTATTTTACTATGAGAATTATCAACCATTAATGTTATTGATAATACTTTGATATGATGATAAATAACTGATAATAAGTATATAAAAATAAATTTGCTATGTGTAAAAACTTACGAAATTACATTTTTTTACTATGGAGATCTTCAACTACATTGATAATTTGTCATTCCATTTTATGTATCATCAACCTTTTTACAATTACATTTGTTTTTACTATAGATATCTTCAACTTGCAATGATGAATTTGTTTTTACTATGGAAATCTTCCACGCATAATGATAATCATCTTTTTATTTTACTTGGCGAATCTCTAAGTTCAAATAAAAATGTACCTTATTATATAAAACCCAGTTATACGATGGCGATGGTGAATCATCCTTGACCATGGTTCAGTTACCTAGGATACAATTGTTAATACAGTGCTATCCATAGAAAGATACTGAACTACGATCAACTTTTTTACAATTATAATATTTGTTACTATGGAAATCTTCAACTTACATTGATAATCTGTCATTCTATTTTATAAATCATCAATTTATGATGACTTTGTCATTTCATTTGATGAATATTCAACTTATAATGACAACCTGTCATTCCACTTTATTATCTTCAACTCACAATGACAAGTGATCATTTATCTATGATAATTTATTAACAATCTACTATTTTACTATGAGAAATATCAACCATTAATGTTATTGATAATACTTTGATAATACAATAATAATATACATTCTAATTTATGAATTCATCAACTTTTTTACAATTATAATATTTGTTACTATGGAAGTCTTCAACTTACATTGATAATCTGTAATTCTATTTTATAAATCATCAATTTATAATGACTTTGTCATTTCATTTGATGAATATTCAACTTATAATGACAACCTGTCATTCCACTTTATCATCTTCAACTCACAATGACAAGTGATCATTTATCTATGATGATTTATTAACAATCTACTATTTTACTATGAGAAATATCAACCATTAATGTTATTGATAATACTTTGATATGATGATAATATAACTGATAATAAGTATATAAAAATTAATTTGCTACGTGTAAAAACTTACATTTTTTTACTATGGAAATCTTTTACTACATTGATAATTTGTCATTCCATTTTATGTATCATCAACCTTTTTGCAATTACATTTGTTTTTACTATGGATATCTTCAACTTACAATGATGATTTTTTTAATCTATGGAAATCTTCAACTACATTGATAATGTGTCATTCCATTTTATGCATCATCAACCTTTTTATAATTACATTTGTTTTTACTATGGATATCTTCAACTTACAATGATGATTTTTTTAATCTATGGAAATCTTCAACTACATTGATAATGTGTCATTCCATTTTATGCATCATCAACCTTTTTATAATTACATTTGTTTTTACTATGGATATCTTCAACTTACAATAATGATTTTTTTTTTACTATGGAAATCTTCCAACCACAATGTTAATCATCTTTTTATTTTACTTGGCGAATCTACAAGTTCAAATAAAAATGTACCTTATTATTAATGCCCAGTTATACGATGGCGATGGTGAATCATCCTTAACCATGGTTCAGTTACCTAGGATACAATTGTTAATTCAGTGCTATCCTTGGAAAGATACTGAACTACGATCAAAGATAATTGATGACCGTAAAACTGGGCCTAAGAATCCTCAACTTGCGATAATGATATACTTTTTCTTCATACTTTCTAAGAAGACTAAAAGTCTTTCATTTTTCTTCATCTTCTAATTTTACTATAAAAACTTGCATTTTCATGTAATGCCAAACAATCGTCCTAGTAAATAAATCTTCAAGTTAAGGGGCAAATTACGATGAATGTCTTTAGGTTATTACGACAACATTTTATTTTCACACGTGAATCTTCAACTAGTAGCGATATTTATTATTCAACTAACTGAATTTTTAAGCATGTCATAATATGCTATCATTTTACTATAAGAGAAAAAAAAGGTTTTAGAAAAACACATATAACTAGACACATTTTCTGAAATTTCAAAATTTGTAATTAAAGATTAAATTTTGTTATATTTTTATAACAAATGGTGAACTAAATACAAGAAAATGTTATGGTATTGTGGTATTATATATATTGGTATTTATATATTTAAGTATTTTTATATTCAGTGCACTAGTAGAAAATGCAAAAACTTAGAAATACCAACACGATTGTTTTTTATACATCATCTCAATGGAATTTCAAAATTTGTAATTCAAGGTTGAATATATTATATTTACATAACAAATAATGAACTTAATACTCCCAAATTTTATGTATCTGAATAATGTGTATTCAGTACTCTGCAAGAAAATGTATAAACCTTAAAATACCCCATCGATAGTTTTTTCACCAGGGAAATGTAATGACAAAATTGATCTATATTAAATTTCTATAAATTATATCAATAAATTCGTACAAACTTATAATATGATAGATTCTTCAGTTTTGTACAAATTCTATTAGATTTTGTTAAAGTTTCTAAAGATTTCTATATAAATGTGGGACTTTTGTAAAATTTCATGAGATTTTTATAAGTATCATCAAATTTGTTTAAATTTTCTATAAATGCCATTATTTTTTAAGGATTTTCACAGTTCGTTGTGTTTTCTATAAATTCCATTATATTTCTACAGAAGATTTCTCTAGAAATGTGTGACATTTGACAAATTTCATAAGATATTATCAAAGTTGTTTGAGTATTCTATAAATTCCATTAATTTTTTTTTACGGTTTCTGAAGATGTCCTCAGAAATGAGTGACTTTTGTCAAATTTCAGATGATATTTATAAGTATTATCAGATTTCTTTGAGTTTTCTATTCTAAGAAAGTTTACGATTGACGGTTTGTTATGACATTGCTTTGTTAACTGGCATGAAAGGAGGTGTCACAAAATGTTGTTGTTTCCTTTGTTTATGGGATAGTCGAGCTACAAGTCTTCAATACACCTGAACAGATTGGCCACAAAGAACAGAGCATTCTCGTGAAAAACCAAATATTTCATATAATCCATTAATTGATCCAAATGACGTTCTACTTCCACCACTGCATATAAAACTAGGTCTTTTCAAAAACTTTGTCAAGGCTCTGAATAAAGATGGTGCTGCTTTTAAACTTTTGTTAGCAGTTTTTTCAACAATTTCGTATGCTAAAATTAAAGAAGGCATATTTGTTGGTCCTCAGTTCAGGAAGTTATTGAATGATGGTTATTTTTCATAAAGTTTATCAGAGAAAGAATCTGCAGCCTGACAATCTTTCAAAAGTATCGTAGATGGTTTCCCTGGAAACAAGAAAAGTGATAACTACAGACAAATTGTCACTAAATTATTGAAACATTATTGTGAATGTCATAATATTTTTTGCATTCACATTTGAAGTTTTTTCCACAAAACCTGAGTGCGGTGAGTGATGAACAAGGAGAACGTGCTCATCAAGATTTAAAGAAAATTGTAAGAAATTATCAAGGATTTTGGGACAAAAGAATGCTGGGTGATTATTGCTGGACTCTAATACGTGAAACTGACCCAGATAAAACAAATGATGTTGATGACAAAACAGCCATTTGCTTTTGATATTAAGTTATTTTTTAATAAATGAACGATTTTTTAATAAAAACATACGAAAACAATGATATTTTATCATTGTTTTCTTGTTGTCTTGCTGTAGGTTTTTTGTTGTTGTCTCGCAAACCTGACCTGATAAAATAAAAAAACAGTTACAGATTCGAATTCAGCGCACAAAATTACGTGGTTGCTTCAGTCCAAAACCTTGTATACCAGTGTTATTATAGATTATCCATGAAATATTTACGCAATACGTTACGTATCTTGGCATAATTTAAGGCCGGGGCTTCCCATGGCCGCGCGTAAACGCAGACGGAAGCAGTGGATTTACGGCGGGCTCTTCGGCGCAAACCGGAAATGAGCATAGTGGGAAGGAACACGTGTAAAAGTGGGGGCCCCCGTGCAGGTCGGTCAGCCTTGTCGGACATTGGCTAATTTAGATGCTCGCCGCCATAAAACGTGAAATTCATATGGAATGTTATAATTTGTTGGACGCACGAACGATGGCCGCCATGCATCAAGTACGGTAATAATCCTCGAGACGAGCTTTCCTTCTGTCGCTCCTCTTTCGTCTCATCGCCGCAGATTTAATATCGGTGCCGTTCGTACATGTACAAAACAGCTGCTCAGAGTCCCGAAACGTTCCCATTTTTATACGCTTTAATCCCACCGTAATCCAACTGGGCGCACTTACCGTAAGGTTTCAGAAGTACCATTCCATAAACAAGGCTATTTCCGTTTAACTGCGGCGATTCGCATTCTCACGTCTCTGTTATTATTTTTCCGCTCCTCAAAAATAGAGGAACCTCGCAGCTAAATGAGATGTTTAAAAAACGTTGGCATATGCTCCATTACAGTACATAAACAACTCCCTGTGCGAAATCACCTGCTGGATCATATAACACACAAATCCCCTTTTCAGACAAACATACGAAATTGCTTTCTTGGTACACGTACACATATATTTGTAACAATTATTTATTACATTGAAATCTATTTTTAGAACGTTAACGCAGCAATGGTCCTTCAATTAACGTCATAAACACCAATGGGACAGTCTTGTTGGCTATGGCTTGTTGGACAATGGCTACAAGTGTCTGAAAAAAAAAACTAAATACCTTAATTTTTTTGTTGTGACGTCTTCGATAATTTTTTTTTAATTTTGTTTATTGAATAACTGGTAGTAGCCAAGTGTAACCAAAATACCTACATGATGCAAAAACGAGGTTTTTGTACATTTTGTTACCTCCTCCGGTTACACTGGACTGATGAGACTCACCACGTCGAAACTGGTATCCAGTTATCCTAGGGGGTGGTCATCAACTGTCGCCAACATTCGAAGTGCAACGAAAAGCAATAAACCAGAGCGATTTTTTACCTTATTGGTGATCGGGGTTTACTCACATATAAGTACAAGTACAGATGCAAAATATCTAAGCCCTCAGATGTCCATAAGGCGGTCGTAAGAGAACCATGTTGAACTTCGAATGTTGGCGATTTTTATAGTTTATATTGTATTAAAATACCTCCTACCCTGCAGTTTCAATTAACTAAATGTTTATATCTTCATCTCAATAATGATCTCCATATTTTGTATTCATCCATTTGGGTCTAAAGATCCATCCGCTGTTTAGACAAATAGAAATAGTCCACGATTTTCCGCACCAACTACGTTAAAAACGATAAAAGGAAGAACAGTTACAAAAATCCTCAAAAATTGCCTCATCGCAATAACTCGTGGTGTTTACAATATTCGTGCTACATATATACCTAATTCATGCAAATTACACCCCATGTCCATTAATATGCGCTTAAAAGCTCTGGGTTACGACACTAGGCACTACGGCCTAGATTTTCAAATCAACCTAAGCTAGGAGGCTGTAAAAGCAGAAGAGAAAAATCATATCTTATATTTCAGCACATTGTATTTCGTAGAAGATGAACATTATTTGTTTTTTTTTTTCACAAATAAAAAGCAAATTTTGAGTTTATTCGGAACATTGAGTAGTAAAGTTTCTATCAGAATTGCAAAAAATAAAATTTAATAACATAAATACCTGATTTTCCGCAGAACTGCGTTAAAGACAATAAAAGCGAAGAACATTTTCCAAAGTAACTCGAAAATTGCCTCAATAGTTTTTCAATAAAACATTTGTTCTTGTTTTTTCAAAAAACCATCAAATACAGCGGTTGCTTTACAGAAAACATTAAGCTGAAGTTCTTTCTTCATTTTTCCGTGTTCCTTTCATTACACTGAAGTTTGGTCATTGTTTTCACTCTTCAAAATTTGTTCTTGTTTTTCGAAAAACCATCAAATACAGCAATTGCTTTACAGAAAACATCGAACTCAAGTTATTTCTTCATTTTTCCATGTTTCTTTCATTATACTGAAATTTGTTCATTGTTTTCACTGTTCAAAATGTGTCCTTTTTTTTCTTCGAAAAACCATCAAATACAGCGATTGCTTTACAGAAAACAATAAACGTAAGTTCTTTCTTCATATTTCCATGTTTATTTCATTGCACTGAAGTTTTTCATTGTTTTCACTGTTCAAAATTTGTTCATGTTTTTCAAATACAGCGATTGCTTTACAGAAAACGTTAAATTGAAGTTATTTCTGCATTTTCCATGTTTCTTTCATTATACTGAAGTTTGTTCATTGTTTTCACTGTTCAAATTGTTCTTGTTTTTCGAAAAACCATCAAATACAGCGATTGTTTTACAGATAACATTAAACTGAAGTTCTTTCTTCATTTTTCCATTTTTCTTTTATTATAGTGAAGTTTGTTCATTGTTTTCACTGTTCAAATTGTTCTTGTTTTTCGAAAAACCATCAAATACAGCGATTGTTTTACAGGAAACATTAAACTCAAGTTCTTTCTTCATTTTTCCATTTTTCTTTCATTATACTGAAGTTTTTTCATTGTTTTCACTGTTCAAATTGTTGTTGTTTTTCGAAAAACCATAAAATAAAGCGATTGCTTTACAGAAAACATTAAACTGAAGTTCTTTCTTCATTTTTCCATTTTTCTTTTATTATAGTGAAGTTTGTTCATTGTTTTCATTGTTCTAAATTTGTTCTTGTTTTTCAAATACAGCGATTGCTTTACAGAAAACGTTAAACTGAAGTTCTTTCTTCATTTTTCCATGTTTCTTTCATTATACTGAAGTTTGTTCATTGTTTTCACTGTTCACATTGTTCTTGTTTTTCGAAAAACCATCAAATACAGCGATTGCTTTACAGGAAACATTAAACTCAAGTTCTTTTTTCATTTTTCTATGTTTCTTTCTTTATACTGAGGTTTGTTCATTGTTTTCACTGTTCAAAATTTGTTCTTGTTTTTCGAAAAACCATCAAATGCAGCGATTGCTTTACAGAAAACATTAAAATGAAGTTCTTTCTTCATTTTTCCATTTTTCTTTTATTATAGTGAAGTTTGTTCATTGTTTTCATTGTTCTAAATTTGTTCTTGTTTTTCAAATACAGCGATTGCTTTACAGAAAACGTTAAACTGAAGTTCTTTCTTCATTTTTCTATGTTTCTTTCATTATACTGAAGTTTGTTCATTGTTTTCACTGTTCACATTGTTCTTGTTTTTCGAAAAACCATCAAATACAGCGATTGCTTTACAGAAAACATTAAACTGAAGTTATTTCTTCATTTTCCCATGTTTCTTTCATTATACTGAAATTTGTTCATTGTTTTCACTGTTCAAAATGTGTTCTTGTTTTTCGAAAAACCATCAAATGCAGCGATTGCTTTACAGAAAACATTAAAATGAGGTTCTTTCTTCATTTTTCCATTTTTCTTTTATTATAGTGAAGTTTGTTCATTGTTTTCATTGTTCTAAATTTGTTCTTGTTTTTCAAATACAGCGATTGCTTTACAGAAAACGTTAAACTGAAGTTCTTTCTTCATTTTTCCATGTTTCTTTCATTATACTGAAGTTTGTTCATTGTTTTCACTGTTCAAATTGTTCTTGTTTTTCGAAAAACCATCAAATACAGCGATTGTTTTACAGGAAACATTAAACTCAAGTTCTTTTTTCATTTTTCCATGTTTCTTTCTTTATACTGAGGTTTGTTCATTGTTTTCACTGTTCAAAATTTGTTCTTGTTTTTCGAAAAACCATCAAATGCAGCGATTGCTTTACAGAAAACATTAAAATGAGGTTCTTTCTTCATTTTTCCATTTTTCTTTTATTATAGTGAAGTTTGTTCATTGTTTTCATTGTTCTAAATTTGTTCTTGTTTTTCAAATACAGCGATTGCTTTACAGAAAACGTTAAACTGAAGTTCTTTTTTCATTTTTCCATGTTTCTTTCTTTATACTGAAGTTTGTTCATTGTTTTTACTATTCAAAATTTGTTCTTGTTTTTCGAAAACCATCAAATACAGCGATTGCTTTACTGAAAACATTAAATTGAAGTTCTTTCTGCATTTTTCCATGTTTCTTTCATTATACTGAAGTTTGTTCATTGTTTTCACTCTTCAAAATTTGTTCTTTTTTTTTCGAAAAACCATCAAATATAGCGATTGCTTTACAGAAATCATCAAACTGAAGTTTTTTCTTCATTTTCCATTTTTATTTCATTATACTGAAGTTTGTTCATTGTTTTCACTGTTCATATTTTGTTCTTGTTTTTCAATTACAGCGATTGCTTTACAAAATACGTTAAATTGAAGTTCTTTCTTCATATTATGTTTCTTTCATTATACTGAAGTTTGTTCATTGTTTTCACTCTTCAAATTGTTCTTGTTTTTCGAAAAACCATCAAATACAGCGATTGTTTTACAGGAAACATTAAACTCAAGTTCTTTTTTCATTTTTCCATGTTTCTTTCTTTATACTGAGGTTTGTTCATTGTTTTCACTGTTCAAAATTTGTTCTTGTTTTTCGAAAAACCATCAAATGCAGCGATTGCTTTACAGAAAACATTAAAATGAGGTTCTTTCTTCATTTTTCCATTTTTCTTTTATTATAGTGAAGTTTGTTCATTGTTTTCATTGTTCTAAATTTGTTCTTGTTTTTCAAATACAGCGATTGCTTTACAGAAAACGTTAAACTGAAGTTCTTTCTTCATTTTTCCATGTTTCTTTCATTATACTGAAGTTTGTTCATTGTTTTCACTGTTCAAATTGTTCTTGTTTTTCGAAAAACCATCAAATACAGCGATTGTTTTACAGGAAACATTAAACTCAAGTTCTTTTTTCATTTTTCCATGTTTCTTTCTTTATACTGAGGTTTGTTCATTGTTTTCACTGTTCAAAATTTGTTCTTGGTTTTCGAAAAACCATCAAATGCAGCGATTGCTTTACAGAAAACATTAAAATGAGGTTCTTTCTTCATTTTTCCATTTTTCTTTTATTATAGTGAAGTTTGTTCATTGTTTTCATTGTTCTAAATTTGTTCTTGTTTTTCAAATACAGCGATTGCTTTACAGAAAACGTTAAACTGAAGTTCTTTTTTCATTTTTCCATGTTTCTTTCTTTATACTGAAGTTTGTTCATTGTTTTTACTATTCAAAATTTGTTCTTGTTTTTCGAAAACCATCAAATACAGCGATTGCTTTACTGAAAACATTAAATTGAAGTTCTTTCTGCATTTTTCCATGTTTCTTTCATTATACTGAAGTTTGTTCATTGTTTTCACTCTTCAAAATTTGTTCTTTTTTTTTCGAAAAACCATCAAATATAGCGATTGCTTTACAGAAATCATCAAACTGAAGTTTTTTCTTCATTTTCCATTTTTATTTCATTATACTGAAGTTTGTTCATTGTTTTCACTGTTCATATTTTGTTCTTGTTTTTCAATTACAGCGATTGCTTTACAAAATACGTTAAATTGAAGTTCTTTCTTCATATTATGTTTCTTTCATTATACTGAAGTTTGTTCATTGTTTTCACTCTTCAAATTGTTCTTGTTTTTCGAAAAACCATCAAATACAGCGATTGCTTTACAGAAAACATTAAACTGAAGTTCTTTCTTCATTTTTCCATGTTCTTTCATTATACTGAAGTTTGTTCATTGTTTTCACTGTTTGTTCATTAAACTGAAGCACTCTTTACGGGATTTCGCGATGTATGATTTTTATTGAAGTTTCATCGATATGTGAAATATTTATTGCATATTTGTATAATAAAATTTCATGATTTTATGAGATATTTATTGAATTTTAATGAGCGTTTAATATATTTCATGACTTTTATGAATCTTTGAGATATTTAATGTATTTTTACATAGCACTTAATTTACTTAAATTTAATTTATGAAAATATTCTTATTTAATATTTGAAATACTGAAAACTACATCTTAACTAAATATATCATGTTAAATTAAATAATAATAACACCCATTTCAATTTTAAAAATCAAGATTTCCCATTGTTATGTCAGATGTTTTTCATTGATATTTAACATTAACATTAAATTGAAGTTCTTTCTTCATTTTTCTTTCATTGTGCTGAAGTGTGTTCATTGTTTTCACTGTTCAAAATTTGTTCTTGTTTTTCGGAAAAACCATCAAATACAGCGGTTGCTTTACAGAAAACATTAAACTGAAGTTCTTTCTTCATTTTTACATTTTTCTTTCATTATACTGAAGTTTGTACATTGTATTCACTATTTCTTCATTAAACTGAAGCACTCTTTACGGAATTTCGCGATGTATGATTTTTATCGAAGTTTCATCAATATGTGAAATATTTATTGCATATTGGTATAATAAAATTTCATGATTTTATGAGATATTTATTGAATTTTAACGAGCATTTAATATATTTCATGACTTTTATGTATCTTTGAAATATTTAATTTATTTTCACTTAACACTTAATTTACTTATATTTAATATATAAAAAACGACTTATTTAATATTTGAAACACTAAAAACTATATCTTAACTAAATATATCATGTTTAATTAAGTAATAATAATACCCAATTCATTTTTAAAAATCAAGTTTTTCAATAGATATTTCATATGTTTTTCATTGATATTTCATTGAAAATTGAACAAAAAAAAGGAAAGATATTTTGGGATTTTTATTACAATTGTATTCATATTTTAGCCTCGTAACGAATTTTCATGGATACGTAAGATATTTACACGAATTTTCATGAATATATGAGATACTCACACAGTTTTCCTATTGCTTTTCATCATGTATCAGTTGTGTTTCACTTGATCTCAAATGAATCATTTATTTCAGAAACCCATCAACATATTTTATAATGATTTTTTCTATTTGAGGAATACGGTCTATCAGTAATGAAAACGCATATTTCTTGCATTATCCGCTCAACTGACATTCCTTTTTATGGGTAATTTAATTACAATATATAGAATATGAAACGATATAGTGTTTTCTTTGTTTCCCGAAGATTTGAAAAAGTGCATTTAACGGATTTCTGCAATAAACGATTCAAATGCTTTTCCCTCTTGTAAATACTTGTCAATGTTGTTTCAAATGTATTTCTCATATCTCAACTTGTTTTCACTATTTATCAAATGATTTTCCCTCTGATCGAGATGAATTTAATATTAGATGAAGGAAAAGCATTTGATTAATAGTGCAAATAATTTGATATATGGGGAATACATTTGATTATTGATACAATAATCAAAAGTGTTGACAAGAGGGAAAAGCATTTGAGATAAAGTGAAACACAACTGATACATAGTGAAAAGCAATTGGAAAACTCTAGAATATAATAAACTTTCTTGAATAATAATTTCGCAAATTCGAATAATGTAAGATATTTATTGGGTTTTCGTGGATGCATGATATATATACAGTGTGTTTCCTTTTTTTTAACAGGCCAACACAAATTTTCACTTTATAACATAGGTATGCAAACAGTCTCTCAAAATGAATGATGAAAATTAAAATGATGCGATCGAATGAATGGAACAGCATTTTATGAAACTTAAAACAATTAGTATGAATTAGAAAATGCAGTAGGTACCTAAGCAAGAAATTGAAGGAAATTTTGAAAACAACATTAAATTCCATGAAAATATTGAAATTGCCTGCAAATTTCAACTAACAATCTACGAAAAGTTAGGAATTATTTCTCTTTTGGGTACTAGAACTAAACACCATGAAGAAATTCACAAATAAAAGCACAGAAGTTCTTCGAAATTTCATGAAATCGCTAAAAATGGATCAGAAAATTAAATAAAAATCAGCGATGCAATGAATTCAAAATAATTTTAAAAGATGGCAAATGATAAAGCATTGAGCAAATAATTACAAAACTATTAAACATCATGGAGAGTTGCATAACAGCTCTCTCTCTCTCTCTCAACATTACTCAATTTTAATCGAGTAATTTCTGAAGTTATAATGATTTTTTTAAATTACTATATAAATTCACTAAATATCACCGGAAATCAATATGCAGGGTGTTTCCTAAACATGGGCCAAAAATGCAAGAGGCTATTCCTTGAGTTATTCTAAGAATATTTTGTCCTTCGTTGATTTATGAAAAATCTCCTTGTTTCGAACATATAGGCTAATTTTTTTAGTAATTTAGTATTTTCAATTACTCCAGAGGAAAATATGGAAGAATTGAGAAATCGAATAATTGTTGAGTGTAATTCGATATGAAACAAGGTGTTTTTGAAAGGTTTCTACTGTCAATGAGGCGAAGATTGGTGGTGGTCATTTTCAATATTTATTATAGATTAAGTATCTTAACGTGTAATAAATTTAGTTAAATATTGTTATTGTCCAAAAATTTCATTATAATTTGAGATATTACTCGATTAAAATTGAGTAGTTTTGAGAAAGAGTTGTTTTGTAACTCTCCATGATTTTTAATAGTTTTGTAATTAGTTGCTCAATGCTTTGCCATTTGACATCTTTTAAAATTATTTTGAATCCATTGGATCGCTAATTTCTAATTAATTTTCTGATACATTTTTATGAACTTTCGAAACCTTCTGTAATTTTATTTGTGAATTTCTTCATGGTGTTTGGTTCTTGTACCCAAAAGAGAAATAATTCCTAATTTTCCTAGATTGTTGGTTGAAATTAGCAGGCAATTTTAATATTTTTATGGGTTTTGTTGTTGTTTTCAAAATTTCCTTGAGTTTCTTGCTTAGGTACTGCATTTTCTATTTCATACATACAGTCTCACCGCTGGATCTTAAGGTGCACGCATCAATTATTGCTTCAATAAATAACAAGAGCATTCAATCTGACAAAATTAATCAAATGCGTAAGAAACAGATCGCACTATAGAAGGAACGTCTTCTAAGTATAGACTACTAAGTTTAGACATAGTAACAATTAATCAAATGCGTAAGAAACAGATAGTACTATAGAAGCAACGTCTTCTAAGTATAGACTTCTAAGTTTAGATATAGTAACAACTTTGCAGGACTCTAGAGTTAAGAGTTTAGAGTTTTGAGTGCAAAACTCGCTTCGCTTGTTTTGGCAAATATTATACTCGTCAAACAATATCGCACTTTTCACAACTGGTTACGTAAATAACTATTACATATGCAGGCAGTTTACACTGAAAATTTAATAAATTCGGAAGTAAATTTGAAAAATTTGAACAGATGCAGTGAAAACTTTGCACGTTCTTAGATTGTAAATATGACGATTTTGATAGTTGCAGCTAAAGGCTCGTTCGATTACACTACTGATGACAGATTTTAACAGTTTTTGTCAAAATTCTGCCAAATTTGAACATTTCTTTTAAATTTCACATTTCGATTGACTAGATTTGGAGTCGTTATACTTTTAGGAATGTTTATATAAATATGTACGAACCCTCGTGATATCTATGAAGGTATTGTTAATGTGGAGCTTCTAGAGCTGAATACTCGAAAAACACGATTTCAGCTTAAATGGCGAGTAACTATTTTTAAAACCAGACACCTCTTTAGCGTCCCGACAGGAACCACATGCATTTTCCAAATTTATCTAAAACGGGCCACTTGTAGGCAATCAATTCCATCAAAGCACCGACGTACCCACATATTTCCTTAATCGTACTTAAAAAGCGACTGAGCGCGATATGCGGGAGAGACGTTTTTAATTTATGCACTTAGCATTTCCACTTTAACAGACACAATCAATCAACGGAAAACGAGCCGCTGAGCCGACTGGAGCCCTAATTTCGGGAGGAAGTCCGACGGAAGGAGCGTCTCTCGTTCTTCAGGGGGGCGCAAATAGCCCAGGCACTTCGCTGCGCGATAAAACATATCGGAGGGTGCAAGGGGGTGCCATTAGGCTCACCTCATCTAATGACTTCCCGGAGACGTAATGGATACGCCGTGATAATGAGGCGCCGCACTACTGATTAATTATTACACAGAGGGAACTACCTGAAAGGAGAAACGCGCGAACGAGGCTAAAGGGGGCCACAACATTTAAAGAGTGCCCCCCTAACCGCGACGAAGAACCACACACTTGTACGTAATTAATACCAGTTATTTATATCAACGGTTAATTATTCACGGCCAGGATTTACCTGATGCATTCCATTTCGCGTTCACAAATAAAGACAAATCTGGCTAACAATTCACGTACAACATGTAATGGAAACCTACTCAATATTTTTTTTAAGGCCGGACCTAGAATTAAATTTTCATTTATTATGTTAATCGACACAACAGTGGATAAAGAACGTACGTATCAAATATTACAAAAATTTATAGGGTGGTTCGTAAGTTATGATTCATTGAAAAAAATGGGCAATATTAATGAATCACCCTGTATATTGGTTATAAAAAACGATGGACCTAAAAATATAGTTTATTTAGAATCACCTCTGTGTGCCGCATCTACCATTACTGTATGCGCATTTCCCAATGAATCACCCTGTATAATTTTCTCAACCTTATACCTATACATTGGTAGTCAGTTATTTATAATAATAACAGAAATATTTGATAAATGTACAGGATGTATCTAATTATTCGTACACTTGGATTACGTATAATTGCTGGTGATTAATCTTAATCCTTCGAGTATCTTCAATTATTTCGCAGCGAGTAAAGCGAGCAAAGAACCAGACCTCGCAATACTGTAACTCCTCCACTGAATTAATCACAGTTAATTCCGAAAATGTTTATGCTAACAAACAACATTATCTTGCATTAGTCACGGAAACACAAATGCTAAAATAATTAGTTCCGAACAAAGAGCGTTAAAAATCCCTCCAACTAGTCGCGACAATCCTCCCGGTGCCATCTAAATTAATAAACATTCCGGGGGCTTTTGCGGGCCGCAATTAAAGCGCGCGATTCGGCGGTAGGAGGCGAAAAAGTGCGCGGGCAAAAAACGGTGATTTATGGCCCTAACGGGCCACGTCATAACTGCAAATTATTGCGGGGGCTCTGGCAAAGAAACAAAAACGAAACGGCGGGGCGCGAATTAAGCGTTCGATTCCGCGAACATTTACTCTGCGCGAAATTATGATGGATGACGGCCGCCCAAATTGTGATTTACGAGAGTGGAGACCGCGGAAATGGTCGGGTTAACTGGAAACCTCCAGTTTTTGGCCTCTCCGAGAATCGTGTTTCCATGATGAGTGTCCGAAGACATTAGATTTGTGTTACGTGAATCCGTGGGGCCATTGATTGATGCTGTGCGGCAGTGGAGTTTCAGCAAATTTATTCCAACACAGGGCAATGTATGTATGTTCGAACTGAATGATTGCAATGATTTATCGCTTTGCAAGCACATACAACGCGATTAGTCAGTTTCGCTGAAATTCGGGCGTTTTATATTTGCTGGTGTTATTTTTAATGTTTGCCTAAATTAAACGAATTATTCAAGTTTACTCTAATAACAACTGTAAATCAAATCATAATGTGGCCACACCACAAAAACTCAAACATACTGTGTAAATCACCCAAATGAGGTAAATGAGGTAATTGAAGTAATGTATACAATTATTAATTATTACCCTCTCTATCCACAAATAAGTATCCAATTTGATATTTAATTAAAAAATTAAGAAAATCATGACTTTTGATAAGTAAATGTCAGATGTACCGACACAGAAAAGTTCATTTATTACTTAAATTAAATAAATAAATTAAATTTGTCTGCATTTTTGTAAAACATCTTTGAAAACGTTTTTTTTAAAATCTAAATTGCAATCTCTGGTTTCCCTCAAATATGGATAATTTTAATCAATATGTTAGCTGCAAATGCTCAGAAGAAACGAAATATGCCTCCAAACATTACGGCAATCTTCTGGTTTCCCTCAAATATGGACAATTTTAATCAATATGTTAGCTGCAAATGCTCAGAAGAAACGAAATTTGCCTCCAAACAGTACGGCCATCTCTCTACCATTCATTGTTGGAACTCAGTAACAACGACATCCTAAAGAATGGCTCAGTCAAAATGATTGCCAATTCTATCTTCTATTATTAACTTTAACATCGATCTTGTGACAAAAGTCATAATAAATAACATTTTTATGGAATTTTAATTTATAAGGAATAATTTGTTGAGACACTTTTGTATGGACAGAAACAATCTCAAATCGGACACGTATTTCTTGACGGAGTGAATATTGATTATATTACAATAGTAGCCAGTAGTTACAATACGTCATACGCCTGTCAAGAGATTAGACTAACTTATATTACAAATAGTATTACTATTAATAGAAATAGGAATCTTGAAACCTGGATTCGAAAGCTATTTTTATCAAACGTTAACCATTTTTACAACAAGTTTTATTCATTTGCAAAATAGGCCTAAAACTAGTAACAATTCATTGTTGACACATTATTTTTTCAGAAATTATTCAAAATTTAAAAGTTATCATTGAAATTCTGTATAGATATTTTATTAGGATGACTAAGAAATGCTCTGTTTTTTACATTGAATAAACACATTGAATCTTGTTGAAAATATTTGAAAATTTTAGTCCACATTAAAATTCTGACAAAAAATAATATAAATTTTACAGAAGGTTTCTGTATGACAACATAATTGAAACTGTAGTCAATATTTCTGACATTTGGCTTGTACAGAATGAAATTTTGGTAAATATGACTGATTTTTGTTGGAAATAATTGAAAATTTGAAAATTATCATAGAAATTATGTATAGATATTTTATTAGGATGACTAAGAAATGATCTGTTTTTTATAGTACTTACCCTAATGTCAAATGTTTGTCGGAAATAATAAAACAAATATAAGTTGGCATTGAAATCTTTACAGAAATGATAAAAAATTAGATATTCATTATTAAAGTTTTGGTACATACTGAATGTTTGACAGAATAATTGAAATTTTTAGTTGCCAGAATTTCAATTATTCTGTCAAACATTCAATAACTACCAAAACTTCAATAATAATTATATTATTAAAAAAATTCAGGTAAAGTGACGTTTAAATATCAATTATGGAACACGTTGCAGTACTTAAAGGCGCCTTTTCGGTTTAAAGGAAACTTTAATACCTTTATGGAACTGGCCGTTAATGAAATTTTGTTGAATATGACTGAATTTTGTTGAAAATATTTGAAAATTTTAGTCCACATTGAAATTTTGACAAAAATTAATATAAAAATTACAGAAGATTTCTGTATGACAGCATAATTGAAACTGTAGTCAATATTACTGAAAATTTGCCTATACTGGATGAAATTTTGGTAAATATGACTGTTTTCGTTGGAAATAATTGAAAATTTGAAAGTTATCATTGAAATTTTGTATAGATACTTTATTAGGATGACTAAGAAATGCTCTGTTTTTTTATAGTACTTATCATAATGTCAAATGTTTGTCGGAAATAATTAAAAAATTAAAAGTTGGCATTGAAATGTTTACAGATATGATCAAAAATTAGATATTCATTATTGAAGTTTTGGTAGTTATTGAATGTTTGATAGAATAATTGAAATTTTTGCAACTATTATTAAAAAAAATCCAGTACGCACTACATGAAGTTTTGTTAAATATGACTGAATATTGTTCAAAATATTTAAAAAAACTTAGTCAGTATTGAAAAATTTGTCAAAAATTAATATAAATTTTACAGAAGATTTCTGTATGACAGCATAATTGGAACTGTGGTTTACTAATAACTGAAATTTTGCCTGTACTGAATGAAAATTTGGTAAATTAACTGAATTTCGTTGGAATTAATTGAAAATTTTACAGACTACATTGAAATTTTCTGTGAGTTAAAATAATATGATTGAAATTTTGAATGTAGAAGAGATGTGAAAATTTTACAAGTTATCAATGAAATTTTGACAAGAATGAATACAAATTTTACAGAAAAATGTTGACGTGTTGACAGTAATTTTTGAATGACTGACCGTATAATTGAAATTGTGGTCAATACTGAAAATTTGCCACAACTGAAGTAGTGAATGAAATTTTGTTAAATATGAATTTTGTTGGAAATAATGGAAAATCTTACAGTTATTATGAAAGTTTGTCTAGATATTTTATTAGGATGACTGAGAAATGTTCTATTTTTTATAGTACTTACCCTAATGTCAAATGTTTGTCGGAAATAATAAAATAAATATAAGTTGGCATTGAAATGTTTACAGAAATGATTAAAAATTTGATATTCATTATTGAAGTTTTGGTAGTTATTGAATGTTTGACAGAATAATTGATATTTTGGCAACTATTATTAAAAAAAATCTGGTAAAGTGACGTTTAAAAATCAATTATGGAACACGTTACAGTACTTAAAGGCGCCTTTTTGGTTTAAAAGAAACTTTAATATCATTATGGAACCGGACGTTAATGAAATTTTGTTAAATATGACTGAATTTTGTTGAAAATATTTGAAAATTTTAGTCCACATTGAAATTTTGACAAGAATAATATAAATTTTACAGAAGATTTCCGTATGACAGCACAATTGAAACTGTCGTCAGTATTACTGAAATTTTTCTTGTACTGAATGAAATTTTGGTAAATATGACTGATTTTCGTTGGAAATAATTGAAAATTTGAAAGTTAATAAAATTTTGTATAGATATTTTATTGGGATGCCTACGAAATACTCTGTTTTTTTTTTATAGTACTTATCCTAATGTTAAATGTTTGTCGGAAATAATTAAAAAATTATAAGTTGGCATTGAAATGTTTACAGAAATGATTAAAAATTTGATATTCATTATTGAAGATTTGGTAGTTATTGAATGTTTGACAGAATAATTGAAATTATGGCAACTATTGTTTAAAAATTTCTGGCACGCACTAAATGAAATGTTGTTAAATATGACTGAATTTTGTTGAAAATATTTGAAATTTTATAGTCCACATTAAAATTTTGACAAAAATTAATATAAATTTTACAGAAGATTTCAGTATGACAGCATAATTGAAACTGTAGTCAATATTACTGAAATTTTGCCTGTACTGAATGAAATTTTGGTAAATATGACTGATTTTCGTTGGAAATAATTGAAAATTTGAAAGTTATCATTGAATTTTTGTATAGATATTTTAATGGCATGAAACAGAAACAGTCTGTTTTTTTATAGTACTTATCCTAATGTCAAATTTTTGTCGGAAATATTTAAAAAATTAAAAGTTGGCAATGAAATGTTTACAAAAATTATTAAAAAATTAGATATTCATTATTGAAGTTTTGGTAGTTATTGAATGTTTGACAGAATAATTGAAATTTAGGCAACTATTATTAAAAAAATTCTGGTACGCACTAAATGAAATATTGTTAAATATGACTGATTTAGTAGAAAATATTTAAAAAATTTAGTCAGCATTGAAATTTTGACAAAAATGAATATAAATTGTTACAGTAGATTAATGCATGACAGCATAATTGAAACTGTGGTCAATATAACTGAGATTTTGCCTGTACCGAATGAAATTTTGGAAAATTGACTGAATTTCGTTGGAAATAATTGAAAATTCATTGAAATGTACTGTAGACATTTTAATTTAATGATTAAGAATCACTTAGTTTTTTTTTATAGTGCAACTGATGATCTCACTTTTTTGTTGGAAATAATTTAAAAAAAAATGAATGTTGGCGTTCAAATTTTTACACAGATGATTGAAAATTAGACATTATTATTGAAGTTTTGACAGTAGTAATTGAATATTTAATAGAATAATTGTAATTTTAGCAAATATTGTTTAAATTTTGCCGGTACTAAATGAAATATTGTTAAATATAACTATTTTTTCTGCAAAGATTTGAAAGTTTTACATTGTAGTCCATGCGAGGTAAGATGTCACCTTTCATATAAAACCGTAGTACATCTACTGTCCTGTCAGATTGATCCTAGTTTATTGAGGTACGATAGTGAACTAAAAGTCCACTTCCAGCTATATTCATAGTGAACTTAGTAGCGTCTAAACTTAGTAGGTACTAAACACGTTTAGAAAGAACATCACTGAATCTCATTTCTGCAAGAGAAATCACATTCTGATTAACATTAGTAGATACTAAGCTTTAGCTACTATAGTCGTCTATGCATACGGATGTTCATTTCTAAGGGATTAAAGGAATAAATTTATAGTTCATGGCTCAAAACATCTCCCGCTGTTTATGGATGCATTTTCGTTGGTCCAACTAAACCAGTGGTAGGGATTTCAGTTTTATGTGAAAAGTGACATCTTATCTGGCATGGACTATAGTGGGAGCCTATAGTGCCTTATATACCTTACCACTATATTAATATAGTGAAATTTCAAACCAAGTTTTTGATTTACCTTAATAAAATTAATGAGTAATTGAGGTAGTACCTACAATTGTTGTAGGTACCAAAAACCTACCTGTTAAACTATCTTCTGGCGATTATTTTTTATAGTGTTTAGAAACTTAGAACCATTTGTATAACATTCGGCTTATAACAAAAAAAAAACATTATAACATTAAAATTTTTTTTTTCAAACTTGCCTATTAGATTCTTTTGAACTTATGGTCTTCAATTATAAATCAATATGTAGAATTTATACATTTTGCTGTAGGTACATGTGATTCAGATCATTCTAGAATTTATACATTTTGCTGTAGGTACATGTGATTCAGATCATTCTAGAATTTATACATTTTGCTGTAGGTACATGTGATTCAGATCATTCTAGAATTTATACATTTTGCTGTAGGTACATGTGATTCAGATAATTCTCTCTATACATATACTATCTTCAAATTCTGTTTTTAAGTTTTCCCTTTGCTGGCACGTATGTAATCCATCAAGAACTTGCCGTGATCGATTATTGTTGGCATGCTTCTTAGTGCACTACTAACAGGTAATCTACTTACGGCCTTTAATTAGAAATTACCATAGTAACTAGCCGGGCAAGTAATTACATGTACACTGGGAACAATAAGGCACTTAACCGAGACACGGAGCGACAATAATTACAACAAGAACACTCGACAGTGTCGTCTCAATTACCCTGGCGTCCCCCGTCCACGGGGGCGGCGGCGGCGGCAGACGTCGGCGTCGCCGTCGCCGCTTCTTATCCGGGGGCCGCGTGTTTATAAAATATATTGATATCCGGGAGCCAGAGGAATTGATTTATGTGCGGGCGGCCCCCCTGGAACCGTTCCCCTTTGATATAGTGGCATAAGCAAAGCCAAAAACGGTATAAATTCGTGCCCGATATTAGAAATTCAATTTCGGTAAGAGGAAATAAACTTATTTCACTTGTACAATAAATATCTCAAAAGGGTTAGGTAATAGATCGATCGCTTTGCACATTTTATGCGCGGTTTTTGTGCCCCCCCGCTTCGGCCGTTTGCGCGCTCCCCCCATAAATTATAGGCGAACGTCTCGAACAGAAATTCCTTTGAAATGTCGCGCGGAATTATAAATTCTAATATGAAATAAACCCCCTCCCGCCCGTCATATAATTTATATTTAGCCCCCGCCGGATTAGCATTCTATTAAAAGTTGTAATTAGATTCAGAATGGGTTTATAAAAATAAAAATAAAACGCCGAAGGGCCTCGTGATTTCCGTTGACAGTCGGTTTTGATTCCGTCAAGGATTTATCATCCCCTTTTTTTAAAACGAGATTTACGGCCCGAGAGTTTGTTTGCGTTGCATCTGCCATCGCCAAGAGATGTTATTTTTAATGCCCCCGCCATTAGAGAGGCCGCGTCTTTGTCGTCATTGTTCTTAAGCGATGACCTGTGGTCGTTAACCGCGGCTAGGTAAACTGGCCGAGTAAACTAGGCGCAATTATGTAAACGTCTCAATCCGGCCTTGTTAAAAACCCATTTCTACGAGAGATGCGGAGATAATGTGAATCGTCCTCATCCGTCTTCTTGGTGATGTAATTTTCGGATGGCTGCCAATCAAAACTAACGCCCTCATTGTTTCCAGACACAAGAGAAAAGTACAAAATTTCCTCCCCTGCAAGACTTCGCCACAGAACAACTGCGACGGCACCACTGGAACCGGTGTCCACTACGAGGACCTGCCGGACGTCCCCAGGCCCCAGCAGCACCCCCACGCACGTGGACACGGAGTTGCGCCATCCATGGAGGTAATTAAACTAATTAACAATACAATTATACCTCAAGTACACACGCGGACATTAAAGATTAATGGCGTGTACTCGTCCGATAACTATTGAACGCCGTTTTACTATTTATTCAACAAAATCTAATTAGCTTTAGAAATACTGAATAGATATCTGATAATTAATATGAAATAAATAAATTTTCAGGAATTTCAGTATTGACTAATTCATACTTGTCAAAGCAGAAAGTTATAGTGTTGATTTTGTGACTTATTTAATCCTGAAACGTTGTCAAATTTTCATGAGAATTAGCTTCAGGAAAACTGAACTGATATCTGATAATTAATATGCAATAAATTAATTTTCAGAAATTTCATTATTAGCTTATTCATACTTGTCTTTGCAGAAAGTTATACTTTAGATTTTCTTACTTATTTAATACTGCAACTCTATAAAATTTTCATGAGAATTAGCTTCTGGTATACTGAACAGATATCTGAAAATTAATATGCAATATATAAATTTTCAGAAATTTCAGTATAGACTAATTCATACTGTCATTGCATAAAGTTGTAGTGTTGATTTTCTCACTTATTTAATACTGAAACTTTGTCAAACTTTCATGAGAATTAGCTTCTGATATACTGAACAGATATCTGTTAATTAATATGCAATAAATAAATTTTCTGAAATTTCAGTATTGACTAATTCATACTTGTCATTGCATAAAGTTATAGTGTTGATTTTATGACTTATTTAATACTCAAACTTTGTCAAATTTTCATGAGAATTAGCTTCAGGAAAACTGAACAGATATCTGATAATTAATATGCTATAAATAAAGTTTCAGAAATTTCAGTATTGACTAATTCATACTTGTCATTGCATAAAGTTGTAGTGTTGATTTTCTCACTAATTTAATACTGAAACTTTGTCAAATTTTCGTGAGAATTAATTTCAGGAAAACTGAACAGATATCTGATAATTAATTGAAATAAATAAATTTTCAGAAATTTCAGTATTAGCTAATTCATACTTGTCTTTGCAGAAAGTTATACTTTAGATTTTCTCACTTATTTAAAACTGAAACTCTATCAAATTTTCATGAGAATTAGCTTCTGATATACTGAACAGATATCTATTAATTAATAAGCAATAAATAAATTTTCAGAAATTTCAGTATTGACTAATTCATACTGTCATTGCATAAAGTTACAGTGTTGATTTTCTGACTTATTTAATAGTGAAACTTTATCAAATTTTCATGAGAATTAGCTTACGGAATACTGAACAGATATCTGATAATTATTATGCAATAAATACATTTTCAGAAATTTCAGTATTGACTGATTCATACTTGTCTTTGCAGAAAGTTATTGTTTAGATTTTCTCACTTATTTAAAACTGAAAACTCTATCATATTTTTATGAAAATTAGATTCTGGTATACTGAATAGATATCTGTTAATTAATATGCAATAAATAAATTTTCAGGAATTTCAGAATTGACTAATTCATACTTGTCTTTGCATAAAGTAGTAGTGTTGATTTTCTGATTTATTTAATACTGAAACTTTATCTAATTTTCATGAGAATTAACTTCAGGAATACTGAACAGATATCTGAAAATTAATATGCAATAAATAAATTTTCAGAAATTTCAGTATTGACTAATTCATACTTGTCATTGCATAAAGTTGTAGTGTTAATTTTCTCACTTATTTAATACTGAAACTTTATCAAATTTTCATGAGAATTAGCTTCAGGAATAGTGAATAGATATCTGAAAATGTATATGCAATAAATAAATTTTCAGAAATTTCAGTATTAGCTTATTCATACTGATCTTTGCAGAAAGTTTTTCTTTGGATTTTCTCCCTTATTTAATACCGAAACTTTATCAAATTTTCATGAGAATTAGCTTCAGGAAAACTAAACAGATATCTGATAATTAATATGCAATAAATAAATTTTCAGAATTTTCAGTATTAGCTAATTCATACTTGTCTTTGCAGCAAGTTATTTTTTAGATCTTCTCACTTATTTAATACTGAAACTCTATAAAATTTTCATGAGAATTAACTTGTGGTATACTAAACAGATATCTGTTAATTAATATGCAATAAATAAACTTTCAGAAATTTCAGAATTGACTAATTCATACTTGCCATTGTATAAAGTTATAGTGTTGATTTTCTGACTTATTTAATACTAAAATTTTGTCAAATTTTCATGAGAATTAGCTTCAGGAATACTGAATAGATATCTTATAATTAATATGCAATTAATAAATTTTCAGAAATTTCAGTATTGACTAATTCATACTTGTCATTGCATAAAGTTATAGTGTTGATTTTCTCACTTATTTAATACTGAAACCTTCTCAAATTTTCATGAGAATTAGCTTCAGGAAAACTGAACAGATATCTGATAATTAATATGTAATAAATAAATTTTCAGAAATTTCAGTATTGACTATTTCATACTTGTCATTGTATAAAGTTGTAGTGTTGATTTTCTCACTTATTTAATACTGAAACTTTGTCAAATTTTCATGAGAATTAGCTTCAGGAATACTGAACAGATATCTGTTAATTAATATGCAATAAATAAAGTTTCAGAAATTTCAGTATTGACTAATTCATACTGGTCATTGCATAAAGTTATAGTGTTGATTTTCTGACTTATTTAATACTGAAACTTTGTCAAATTTTCATGAGAATTGGCTTCAGGAAAACTGAACAGATATCTGATAATTAATATGCAATAAATAAATTTTCAGATATTTCAGTATTAGCTAATTCATACTTGTCTTTGCAGAAAGTTATACTTTAGATTTTCTCACTTATTTAATGCTGAAACTCTATCAAATTTTTATGAGAATTAGCTTCTGGTATACTGAACAGATATCTGATAATTAATATGCAATAAATAAATTTTCAGAATTTTCATTATTGACTAATTCATACTTGTCATTGCATAAAGTTAAAGTGTTGATTTTCTGACTTATTTAATACTGAAACTTTGTTAAATTTTCATGAGAATTAGCTTCATGAAAACTGAACAGATATCTGATAATTAATATGAAATAAATAAATTTTCAAAAATTTCAGTATTGTCTAATTCATACTTGTCATTGCATACAGTTATAGTGCTGATTTTCTCACTTATTTAATACTGAAACTTTGTCAAATTTTCATGAGAATTAGCTTCAGGTATACTGAACAGATAACTGGTAATTAATATGCAATAAATAAATTTTCAGAAATTTTAGAATTGACTAATTCATACTTGTCACTGCATAAAGTTATAGTGTTGATTTTCTGACTTATTTAATACTGAAACTTTGTCAACTTTTCATGAGAATTAGCTTCAGGAATACTGAACAGATATCTGATAATTAATATGCAATAAATAAATTTTCAGAAATTTCAGTATTGTCTAATTCATACTTATCATTACATGAAGTTGTAGTGTTGATTTTGTCATTTATTTAATACTTAGACTTTATCAAATTTTCATGAGAATTAACTTCTGGTATACTGAATAGATATCTGAAAATTAATATGCAATAAATAAATTTTCAGAAATTTCAGTATTGATTAATTCATACTTGTCATTGCATAAAGTTATACTGTTGATTTTCTGACTTATTGAATACTGAAACTTTATCAAATTTTCATGAGAATTAGCTTCTGGTATACTGAACAGATATCTGTTAATTAATATGCAATAAAGAAAGTTTCAGAAATTTTAGTATTGACTAATTTATACTGGTCATTGCATAAAGTTGTAGTGTTGATTTTCTCACTTATTTAATACTGAAACTTTGTCAAATTTTCATGAGAATTAGCTTCGGGAATACTGAACAGATATCTGTTAATTAATATGCAATAAATAAAGTTTCAGAAATTTCAGTATTGACTAATTCATACTTGTCATTGCATAAAGTTATAGTGTTGATTTTCTGACTTATTTAATCCTAAAACTTTGTCAAATTTTCATGAGAATTAGCTTCAGGAATACTGAACAGATATCTGATAATTAATATGCAATAAATACATTTTCAGAAATTTCAGTATTGACTAATTCATACTTGTCTTTGCATAAAGTTGTAGTGTTGATTTTCTGACTAATTTAATACTGAAACCTCGTCAAATTTTCATGAGAATTAGCTTCAGGAATCCTAAACAGATATCTGATAATTAATATGCAATAAATAAATTTTCAGAAATTTCAGAATTGACTAATTCATACTTGCCATTGCATAAAGTTATAGTGTTGATTTTCTGACTTATTTAATACTGAAACTTTGTCAAATTTTCATGAGAATTAGCTTCAGGAATACTGAACAGATATCTGATAATTAATATGCAATAAATAAATTGTCAGAAATTTCAGTATTAACTAATTCATACTTGTCATTGCATAAAGTTGTAGTGTTGATTTTCTCACTTATTTAATACTGAAACTTTGTCAAATTTTCATGAGAATTAGCTTCAGGAAAACTGAACAGATATCTGATAATTAATATGCAATAAATAAAGTTTCAGAAATTTCAGTATTGACTAATTCATACTTGTCTTTGCATAAAGTTATAGTGTTGATTTTCTGACTTATTTAATACTGAAACTTTGTCAAAATTTCATGAGAATTAGCTTCCGGAAAACTGAACAGATATCTGTTAATTAATATGCAATAAATAAATTTTCAGAAATTTCAGTATTGACTAATTCATACTTGTCTTTGCAGAAAGTTATTCTTTAGATTTTCTCACTTATTTAATACTGAAACTCTATCAAATTTTCATGAGAATTAGCTTCTGGTATACTGAACAGATATCTGATAATTAATATGCAATAAATAAATATTCCGAAATTTCAGTATTGACTAATTCATACTTGTCATTGCATTAAGTTATAGTGTCGATTTTCTCACTTATTTAATACTGAAACGTTGTCAAATTTTCATGAGAATTAGCTTCAGGAATAGTGTACAGATATCTGATAAATAATATGCAATAAATAAACTTTGTCAATGGAACAAAGTTCTGAAATATTAATTATTACTGCTTACAATAATATACCTACGTATGACATTTAAACGTGATATCAATGTATCGATATTTTACATTTTTATTCGATAATCGTCAAATTTCCTCGTTGAAGGTAATATATTCTCATCAAAAGTCAAATATCAAATACCGATAAGTTAATACTACCAGTAGTCAAATAAAGACAAATTGTCTTGGTCTAATATTGAATATCAATAAATAAGCAAAGCTCAATATCAAATATTGCTAACTTATTGGGATCTAATGTCAAATATCAAATGGAAAAGCACTGCTGAATGTCAATTCCTGAAAAATTTCTAAATATACTTTTCAGTATCATAGTTTTTGATCAACAATAGAACTCCATGTTGTCCAATACTGAAAAAGTATGACATTGAAATGTCATAATTGAAATTTACTGACACTGCAATATTTTCATTATTACTGCACAGTGTAAAATACTGACATTTGACATTTGAAAGTCATGGGTCATGGGTCAAGGGTCATGGATATTTAGCATTTTTATTCGTCAATTGTCTTTTTTCGTCAATCTTTCCGAAAAGCCAGATATTCTCGTCAAATGTCAAATATCACTTTCAAATATCAAATATCGATAAGTCAACGACAAAGTAACGATAACGACAACTATAAGTAATAAATCACTGATATTGTGACAATCAAATATTAAATATTAATAAATACACAATGCCAAAAATAAAATATTGCTAACTTATCACAATCAAATGTCAAATATCGATTAAAAAACAATGTCAAATATTGAAAAATTAATAATACACTTTGGTAACTTATCAGGGTAAAATGTCAAATAGTGATCAAAAAGAGAACTGCCCAATGTCAAATTTGAAACATTATCACCTTGAAATGTCATAAATCGACTGACACAGATAAGTTGAAACCGTCAAATGTTAAATATCAATACATACAGTGCCAAATATCATAACAGCATTTGATATTTGGATATCAAATTTGGATAAGTCGATAAGACTTATCGATAAGTCAACGACAAAGTAGCGATAACGACAACTATAAGTAATAAAATACTGATATTGTGACAATCAAATATTAAATATTAATAAATACACAATGCAAAATATCAAATACTGCTAACTTATAGCGATCAAATGTCAAATATCGATTGAAAAAACAGTTTCAAATACTGAAAAAATAATAATACACATTGCAGTAACTTATGAAGGTAAAATCTCAAAGAGTGATCAAGAAAAGAACTGCCCAATGTTAAATTTGAAACATTGTCACCTTGAAATGTCATAAATCGTCTGCATACCACTGAAAGAGACAAGTTGACACCGTCAAATGTTAAATATCAATACATACAGTGCCAAATATCAAATACTGTTAACTTATCATGATAAAATGTCACATATCGTTTAAAAAAGGCACTACTTAATATTAAAAAGTGAACAATTATTGCTTTGAACTGTAAAACCATCGATTAAATGGCACTACAAATGTCAAATACTGGAATTTAAAATTTGCATCTGACAATTAAGGATGATGATTAGGACTTTTTGGTATCTGACGTCAAATACTGATATTTGATATTTTTTGGCGATAACTCAACCATATATTCAGTTGCTGCAGCGGTTCGTTGACATTTGACATTTTCATTCAACAAATATCCTCGTCGAAAGTGAAATGATCGCTTCAGATGTCACGTGTTTTCGTCAAAAGTCAAAAATCTTCGTCAAATGTCAAAGATCTTCGTCAAAAGTCAAATGTCCTCGACAAAAGCCAAATATCCATGTCAACTATGAAATTACGATAAATTGCCGGGGCCATTAGTAAATAACGTTAAATTGTGACCGTTAAATATTACATATCAATAAACATACAGTGCCAATATGAAATATCAAAATATCAAAATATGAAATACAGTTATCGATAAATTCACCATGCCGAATATCAAATATTGCTAACTTATCGGGATTACTGTCAGATTGCGATGGAAAATGGCAATGCCGTATCAAATACAAAGAAATTGTCGCCTTCAAATTCAGTAATCAACTGGAGATTGTTTGAAAATGTCAAATACTGACATTATCATTATCATGGTTTATCGATATTTGACATTTTCGTTCGACAAATATCGTCGTCAAAAGTCAAATGATCGCGTCAGACGTTAATTATTATCATCAAAGGTCAAATAGCTTCGTCAAATGTCAAAGATGTTTGACAAATGTCAAATATCCTTAACAAAAGCCAAATATCCATGTCAACTATGAAATATCGATACATTTCCGGGGATATTAGTAAATAATGTTAAATTGTGACAATTAAATATTAAATATCAATAAACACACAGTGCCAATATGAAATCTCAAAATATCAAAAATGAAATACAGTTATCGATAAATTCACAATGTCAAATATCAAGTATTGCTAACTAATCGGGATTTACTGTCAGATTGCGATCGAAAATGGCAATGCCGTATCAAATACAAAGCAATTGTCTCCTTCAAATTCAGTAATCAACTGGAGATTGTTTGAAAATGTCAAATACTGACATTATCATTATCATGGTTTATCGATATTTGACATTTTCGTTCGACAAATATCGTCGTCAAAAGTCAAATAGCTTCGTCAAAAGTCAAAGATCTTTGACAAATGTCAAATATCCTTAAACAAATGCCAAATATCCATGTCAACTATGAAATATTGATAAATTGCCGGGCCCATTAGTTAAATTGTAACCATTAAATATTAAATATCAATAAACACACAGTGCCTAAAATTAAATATCAAAATATCAAAATATGAAATCCAGTTATCGATAAATTCACAATGCCGAATATCAAATATTGCTAACTTATCCAGATTAAATGTCGGATTTCCAACAAAAAATGTCAATGCCGTATCAAATACAAAGAAATTGTCTCCTTCAAATTCTGTAATCAACTGGTGATTATTTGAAAATGTCAAATACTGACGTTCGGTAGTATTGAATATTTAATAGTTGCTATTCATTGACATTTGTAATTAATAATATCCAGCTATTAATATATTTGATATTCGACGCTGCCAATTTATCGACATTTGGCATTTTTAAACTTCTGGTTATTAGTATTTGGCATTTAATTGTTTGGTTTTAGTAATATGTTATAATTGACGCTAATAAACTGTAAGGTATGAGATAGTTATCATAGTCAGCTTATCAATATTTGATATTTAACGCTAATATTATGCAGGTATGACATAGTTATCATGGTCAGTTATCAATATCTGATATTTGATTATAAAATTAGTGTTATCAGTAATATTTTGCAGAAGCACTTATATAATAATTATTATTTAACATTATTACTGCAAAATGTCAAATACTGATGTCCAGTAGTTTTGAAAGTTTAAGAGTTTCTGTACATTGACATTTGAAATTGATAATTTCTAGCTATTCCCATATTTGATCTCGACGCCGTCAATTAATCGACATTTGACATTTTTGAACTTCTGGTTATTAGTATAAATGTTTTTGGAGTGAGTGAGGAAAACAGTGTTTCACTTTAATTCAATGGAATAACAATACTAATGTTCGAAATTTATTCATTTCGCATTAAAACTAAGTACAATTTTAATGAAAGTATAAAATAATGAGTGCTAGCATAAATGCAGTGCAGATTTTTTACAAAGTTCCACAAAAATATCTTGCCTTTTAATTGAGCATTTTAATTATTTTTAATTGAGTTTCATATAAAACAAACCTTTTAACATGTGTAAGAAAACTGCGTGTTCCAAGAAAAGAAATAAAAAAATACTATGAACATTCTTTACTAGGTACATAAGAAGTTTATTTATAATTAAAAATAATGCAGTTTAAATTGAAAGTTTTAAAAATTACATTTTAGATAATTGGAAGGTTTTTAAATTATTGCGTGTGTAATTTAAAAGACACTTCTTTATTTTTACACATGAATATTTTCTTGAATAAGTAGTAAAACGGCGTTCTATAGAAAACCTGTTTTATTTATTTCCTTTTTTGTTTTGATTAGATTGATAACCAGTACAGGGTTTTATTTAGGCGCACGGAAGAAGACGTCCACTTGATACATAACGAAAGTAATACATTAATTTATAATTGCCTGCTTGTGTGTTCACGGCTTGCTTAATCCGCCAAACTCACGTGTCAATTAAGTAAAAAAGTGTGCTTAATGTCGTGTCAAAGTTTAATTAACTAATTCGTACGTCGGAATATAATAAGTCATGGACGGAGTTTTCCGAGTTTCCATTAAGTTATTCTGCAAGTTTTCACATATCCTAGATTAAAAGTCTTTCTAACTTGGATTAGTTACGGTGCCATTTCGGTAATTGGTATAGCTTATATGTCTACATTTTCGTGCCTGCGAAACTTTACTTCCTCCCCGTAATCCTTGTCGCTGCTTCGCTATTTATTAAATTTGACACTTTTTTATCGCCGGTAATAAATTGCAAATCCGTATGGGCTTCCTTTTTTTCCTGCTAAATCGTAAGCAATTACCTAATCTATACGTAAGTAGGAAATCAATAATTTGCAAGTTTCTAAATTAATCATTAATCATCATAAACCATTTTTCGGTGAATTAGCTTTATTGTAAAAAAAGGTATACATCTTGAACTTCGAAAAAATAAGCGTTTCTGAGATATTCGAAGTTAAACTAAGCAGAACACTTAAAACAATAAAAAAAAATATTTGGTCCTTCTGCTGATTCATATTTTTTATAGCTATGTGAACCTGGATTATTTTCTGCAGTAAAAATGAACTACAATATCTTATACAATTTTCCTTCTTGCATTTTGTGTTGTGTGTTTCAATCAGTTTCACTCTAAATGCTTTCCGTGTTGGCTTTTTAATGGCTACTTTCCAACTGATTCCTATGAATTAATTATTTATGGAAAGGTTCCTATTTTTTTTTTTTGCTCTAAACTTATAATCAGTATTTGCTGGACCTTTTACGCCTTCCCAATCTGTTTACCTCATCCGCGTCGAATTTTAGTGCTCCCTAAATTGCGATATATGCGAGCACCAAACTACTGAAACCACTCGAAAGTTGGCTATTTTATGTTTCCCGGTACAAAATCCAGCAACTGAGCGATTTGTTACCGAAATCAAGTTAAGCTTAGCGATTAATTTCTCGCTGCTTCTTTTATAACGTTATCGTTATTAACGTAAAATTACTGCCATCAAACGCGAAATTAACCCATATTTATTATAGTTTTATTAACTCACATTGATTCACAGTAATAATCAATAGTAGCATGTGAAACTTCAATAATTGCTACCAAATTTTCAATGATTACTGTCATTTTTTCAATGTCAATGTTAAACAGTTAAATTCTTACATCAAAATTTGTATTATGTTTAGTTCAATTATAATTATTTTGTTAAATTTTCAATAATATTAGTCAATTATTTAATTATTACTGTCAAAATTTCAATGACTACTATAAAATGTTCACTTTTGTATAGATTCAATGATTTTGATGTAAATTTCAATGATTTCAGTATTCATTTATACTGCTTGATACAAATGATGATCATTGATACAAATTGAGAAACTAGTTTTTGCGATATTTTCAAAAAAGGAACACTAATATTTAAGAATACCACTAAATAACATTGAAAAACTCATGCTCACATTAACAAACATATATCTCAAGAATCACGCATTGGATATTAACCCAATTTAGTGCATTATAGACCAATATATTACTAAATATCATTCTTCAATTGCATTGATATTGATACGCTAGTTTTTGAGATATCGCTAATGAACTCATATCAATATTTGAAAATATCAATGGAAAACACATGGACAGTAAAAAGGAAGTATCTCAAAAATCACACATTGGATATTAACCTAATTCAATTCATTATAGACCAAAATATTACTAAATATCATTCATCAATTTCATTGATATTGATACGCTAGTTTTTGAGATATCGCTAATGAATTAATATCAATATTTGAAATATCAATGGAAAATACATGATCACAGTAAAAAGGAAATATCTCAAAAATCACACATTGGATATTAACCTAATTCAATGCATTATAGACCAACATATCACTAAATACCATTCATCAATTGCATTGATATTGATACGCTAGTATTTGAGATATCGCTAATGAAGTCATATCAATATTTGAAAATATCAATGGAAAACACATGGACAGTAAAAAGGAAATATCTCAAAAATCACACATTGGATATTAACCTAATTCAATCCATTATAGACCAGCATATTACTAAATATCATTCATCAATTGCATTGATATTGATTCGCTAGTATTTGAGATATCGGTAATGAAGTCATATCTATATTTGAAAATATCCATGGAAAACACATGATCACAGTAAAATGGAAATATCTCAAAAATCACACATTGGATATTAACCTAATTCTATTCATTATAGACCAGCATATTACTAAATATCATTCATCAATTGCATTGATATTGATACGGTAGTTTTTGAGATATCGCTAATGAAGTCATATCAATATTTGAAAATATCAACGGAAAACACATGATCACAGAAAAAAGGAAATATCTCAAGAATCACGCATTAGATATTAACTCAATTCAATGTATTATAGACAAATATATCACTAAATATCATTCATTAATTGCATTGATATTGATACGCTAGTTTTTGAGATATCGCTAATGAAGTCATATCAATATTTTAAAATATCCATGGAAAACACATGATCACAGTAAAAAGGAAATATCTCAAGAATCACGCATTAGATATTAACCCAATTCAATGCATTATAGATCAACATATCACTAAATATCATTCATCAATTGCATTGATATTGATACGCTATTATTTGAGATATCGGTTATGAAGTCATATCAATATTTGAAAATATCAATGGAAAACACATGATCACAGTAAAAAGGAAATATCTCAAAAATCACACATTGGATATTAACCTAATTCAATTCATTACAGACCAGCATATTGCTAAATATCATTCATCAATTGCATTGATATTGATAGGCTAGTATTTGAGATATCGGTAATGAAGTCATATCAATATTTGAAAATATCCATGGAAAACACATGATCACAGTAAAAAGGAAATATTTCAAGAATCACGCATTAGATATTAACCCAATTCAATGTATTATAGACCACCATATTACTAAATATCATTCATCAATTGCATTGATATTGATAGGCTAGATTTAGAGATATCGCTAATGAAGTCATATCAATATTTGAAAATGTCAATGGAAAACACATGATCACAGTAAAAAGGAATTATCTCAAGAATCACGCATTAGATATTAACCCAATTCAATGTATTATAGACCAACATATCACTAAATATCATTCATCAATTGCATTGATATTGATACGCTAGTATTTGAGATATCGCTAATGAAGTCATATCAATATTTGAAAATATCAATGGAAAACACATGATCACAGTAAAAAATAAATATCTCAAGAATCACGCATTAGATATTAACCCAATTCAATGCATTATAGACAAACATATCACTAAATATCATTCATTAATTGCATTGATATTGATACGCTAGTTTTTGAGATAGCGGTAATGAAGTCATATCAATATTTGAAAATATCCACATGATCTACATGATCACAGTAAAAAGGCAATATCTCAAAAATCACACCTTGGATATTAACCTAATTCAATTCATTGTAGACCAACATGTCACTAAATATCACTAATCAATTGCATTGATATTGATACGCTAGTTTTTGAGATATCGCTAATGAAGTCATATCAATATTTGAAAATATCAATGGAAATCACAGTTAAATGAAAATATCCAAAAAATCACACATTGGATATTAATCTAATTCAGTACTTTAAAGACCAATATATTACTGAATATCAGTAACAAATTGTGTTAATAACGACACGCTAGTCTTTGAGATATTTATATAAAGTAAATACAATACTATCTAGAACATGATATTTCAGGAATCATCAAGTCAAGACGAATACAAAGAAATATATTAAATAAAAATGTATCAGTAACTGCTAAATATAAAATTGATTAATATTGATAAGCTAGTTTTTGTGATATTATCAAAAAGAGGACCCTAATAATTAAGAATGCCACTAAATAACATTGAAAGACTCATGCTCACATTAACAAACAAATATCTCAAGAATCACGCATTGGATTCTAACCCAAATATTTCAATTACTAGGACGAACCTCTCTTATTGCAACTTCTAGGGCGAACCTCTAGGACGAACCTCTCTTATTTCATTTACTAGGACGAACCTCTCTTATTTCAATTATTTCAATTACTAGAAGTTGAAACTATTGACAGAAAAACGATAATTTTTTATAGTAAGTTGATGGCTCTCATATTAAAATGATCGTTTACTATCTAAATTTTATGACTCCAATATTCTAATCATCTTATACTTAGTTGATGATTTACATATTAAAATGATGGTTTTCCATCATATTTTTTTGATTCCCATATACGAATCATCACAAATTTTCATTGTAACTTAAAAATTTACATAGTTAAACAAACCATCATCATTGAAAATTGAAGATTCGTGTAGCCCAATCATAAGTTATCATTGAATCTTGAAGATTTATATTGTGTCATAAATTTAATCATTTTAAGTTGAAGATTATTGTAGGCAACTACAAGTTGTCATTGGAAATTAAAGATTCAAATAAAGTAATGAAGTAATGATTGATTGGCATTAAAAGTGAAAGTATTTTACAGTCAACTGATAGATCATCTGAAGTTGGAGATATTGGTAGTAAATCGACGATTTCTTATAGTTAGTTGATGATTTACATATTAAAATGATGGTTTTTCATCAAAATTTTGATTCCTATATACGAATCATCACATATTTTCATAGTAACTTAAAGATGTACATAGTTAAACAATACATCATCATTGAACATTGAAGATTCTTGTTGCTCAATCATAAGTTATCATTGAATCTTGAAGATTTATATTGTGTCATGAAGTTAATCATTTTAAGTCGTAGATTATTGTAGACAATTACAATTTGTCTCTAGGACGAACCTCTTTTATTTTATTTACTAAGACGAACCTCTAGGAGGAACCTCTCTTATTTCAATTACTAGGACGAACCTCTAGGACGAATCTCTCTTATTTCATTTACTAGGACGAACCTCTCTTATTTCATTTACTAGGACGAACCTCTATTACGCACCTCTCTTATTTCAATTACTAGGACGAACCTCTAGGACGAACCTTTCTTATTTCAGTTACTAGGATGGACCTTTAGGACGAACCTCTCTTATTTCATTTACTAGGACGAACCTTTCTAATTTCTTTTACTAGGACGAACCTCTATTACGAACCTCTATTATTTCAATTACTAGGACAAACCTTTCTTATTGAAATTACTAGGACAAACCTCTCTTATTGCAATTACTAGGACAAACCTCTCTTATTTCAATTACTAGGACGAACCTCTCTTATTGCAACTACTAGGACGAACCTCTCTTATTGCAATTAGTAGGACGAACCTCTCTTGTTGCAATTACTAGGACGAACCTCTCTAATTGCAATTACTAGGACAAACCTCTCTTATTTCATTTACTAGGACGAACCTTTCTTATTTCATTTACTAGGACGAACCTCTAAGACGAACCTCTCTTATTTCAATTACTAGGACGAACCTCTATTACGCACCTCTCTTATTTCAATTACTAGGACGAACCTCTAGGATGAACCTTTCTTATTTCAGTTACTAGGACGAACCTCTAGGACGAGCCTCTCTTATTTCATTTACTAAGACGAACCTCTATGACGAACCTTTCTTATTTCATTTACTAGGACGAACCTCTAGGACGAACCTGTCTTATTTCAATTACTAGGACAAACCTCTCTTATTGCAATTACTAGGACAGACCTCTCTTATTGCAATTACTAGGACAAACCCCTTTTATTGCAATTACTAGGACAAACCTCTCTTACGAACCTCTCTTATTTCAATTACTAGGACGAACCTCTAGGACGAACCTTTCTTATTTCAATTACTAGGACAAACCTCTCTTATTGCAATTACTAGGACAAACCTCTCTTATTGAAATTACTAGGACAAACCTCTCTTATTGTAATTACTAGGACAAACCTCTCTTATTGAAATTACTAGGACGAACCTCTCTTATTGCAATTAGTAGGATGAACCTCTTTTATTGCAATTAGTAGGACGAACCTCTCTTATTGCAATTAGTAGGACGAACCTCTCTTATTGCAATTACTAGGACATACCTCTCTTATTGCAATTACTAGGACGAATCTTCCCTTTATGTGAGCCTCGCAGTTACAAAGAATCGTTCCTTTACATAATGTGAATATTACAATTTAATTGCATATGTCGGAACACCTCAATCTGATATACATATTGTAGTTTAGGTACTGACCTTTAATCCATTCCAACACCTAATCCATTACCTTCCACAATGCAACGCACACCAAAACATTAGATCACACATGCTTTCCCCACAATCAGCACCTCCGAACTACATATCCCGCCTCTAACAATAATAATCAATTATTAGCCAATAATACAATTTGATACCTAACAAATGTGATGTGAGATTAATAGAGTTTTGTTCAAAAGTCAAGTACGTTATATTGGCGAATCTGAAATCTTAACAGAACGAAAAATGGGCGATGGTCTGTACGTTTTTTCACGTGGAACTGCTATGTAAAGTGTTTTGGGATGCTTTTCGTTTGTGTTTTGATAACCGCTTCGAAATGAATAATATCCAATTTGTGGTGCATTGGGTGAGCTTGTGGATCTAACCCTTCTCATTTATTTTGCAGATGATCGACGTGAAGAATAACATCCACTACCCCAGCGGCTACCCGATATCCACCCACCCCCCGGTGTTCCTGTGCTCTTCCCCGGGACCGGACCCCTACTGCTCGCAGGACCTCTACAACCCCGTCTACGAGGAGCTGAGCGACGCGGACAGCGAGCTGGCCCCGGCGCCCCACAGCGAGGACGAGTTCGCCGAGGACGAGCTCAGCCTTGGGGGCGACGGCGACAGGAGGCTGCACGTGCCGCCGCCCCCGTACCGTCCGGACCCCACGTCCCAGAGGAGGGACGTGCCCAGGTTCAGGAGGCCCCACGAACCTCTGCCCCCGATACCCGGCAGCAAGCGGCACCGAAGCCTGGAGCGGCGCCGGCAGGAGTTCCACGAGGGCATGCTGCTGGACGCGCTGCTGCAGCTGTACCCTCGGGTGGGCAGCGTGGGGCCCCCAGGGCGCCGCCAGATACCCAGCATCACGCAAAGACTTCAGTGCTTGTCGCCGACGCCGGGGCCGTACGAGACAGTGCCAGTGATAGGACATTTGGCGACGTTCAGGCCGGTGCCGAAGCCCTACTCCCAGGACTCTGCCTTCGGCTCGGACTCCGGCTACAGCAACCACACCAGCGGCACCCGGGGCTCCAGCAGGGGGCGAAGGGACCCCCGGAGGCTCTCGCAGCTAAGTGCGGACCTGGCGCTCACGTAGAGCGCCCCAATCAGACTGATATTGCCACCAGATATCATTATTTGTATGTGATAACCAGCAACATTGACATATACTTAGCACCCGTACTTAGTTATTGATTTATCCGATTAAGTTTCGTCGGACTTGTCCAAGGAGGAGGGAGGCGATCGCGCTTTGGCCTCTCCGTCTGATCCTCGTCACAAATTATTCTGCTGAAGTGATGGTTGTGGGCTTGAAAGTTTCGCGAAAACAGAAAGCCATTTGGTACATTCGCCGCCAGTTGCACGTTTACATTTCATCACCGAAATTAATTTCAGTTCTGCCCCCCAAAAAGGGGCCGCCTCCTTATATTAAAAACGAGGCTTACACACTACATTCCACGTGGTGAAAATTGCACACAACTAAACCCACCCAACATGTAAATACCTCCTTGTATATTAGACAAACAAAAAAACCCTCGGGACTATTTCGGCCAACCAAAGTTGTAAAGATTTTTCTATTTATCGTCTTGTACCATAAACAATTGTATATTTTGTTCATATTTTATTTATTTTTGTACATATAATTTATACAGTTTATTTATCCTCACTTACATAGGAAATTTAGCGAACACTGATCTCTCTCTCTTTCTAACCGTTCACACGCATAACCCGCGGGCTCCGAAAAGTTGCGCCCAAAGTAGTAGGCACATTATTAAAATCAAATCTTCCCAAATGTGCGAACTTGACGGCTCGTCCAACTTTTAGCTCTTCAAATTTCACCTGTCTCTCACATCCAGACGACGTCGTTTCAATAATGTAAGACTTAAAAGACTCTTCAAGTATTTGCGCGCGAGGGGCGCAGATCCTAGCAATATTAGTTTAAAATACGATGCAATAGCTCGCCATTAGTAATATAAATATTTATACGGAACGTAATTTAATAGATTATCATCCCCCATTCGTGCACACACAGGGTCAAATTAAAAAAAGTTATGCTTCGTTAATTCATAGCCGTTTTCTTACACACAGACGTATCTTCATTTTTTTTTGTTTTGTTGTTAATTATGATCAACATTTGAGGTTCTTTTCAGTGTTTGTATTGTACTAGTCGACTTGTTTGTAGCTTTCCATTGAAAATCTTGTGGTTTCAGTTTGCAGATTTTTAATCGGAAAATGCAGATTATTTTGTTATTGTTTTTTTATGAATTTAAACAGTGACCTATTATTTCATTTATATAAAAAATACAATATATGCAATGACTTTTACTTATCCTACTTCCTCTACCTCCTTATCTATATTGCAGATTGGAATATCATCGCTTCAATACAATAACTTGATGTATAAGCACAGCATTTTATACAGTTATTATAATTCTCCAAAAATTGCGAGAATCTCGACAACAAAAACATATGTCTTCTACCTTCTCCTTATTTATATTGTATATTGGAATTTCATCGCTTCAATACAATAACTTGATGTATAAGCACTGCATTTTTTGCAGTTGCAGTTATTATAATTCTCCAAAAATTGCGAGAATCTCGACAACAAAAACATGTCTAGTAGATTCCGATTCCGTATTTTTTTTTATAAAGGCAAAGAAGAGGAAATAAAAATATAATATATACCTATAATTAAAATGTATTAATACAAAGTATAACATTAAACGAAAACCATTGATCACATCTTTGCAATTTGTCAATTTGTTAAAGTGTCCGCAGCAATTCTGCGAGATTACGTTTGGTCTACTGTGAACGATATTTCGACTTTTTATTTCGACAAATTTCATTGAGGAATACAAGATTCACTTATGCAATATGTAGTACCAATAATTGAAATTAGATGTCAAGACGTGCAGATGTTTTGATCCTTGGACGAGTTTCAAAAATTCAATTGAATCGTTTATTTCAGAAAGCCGCAATGACTCAGTTTTATGGATTTATATATTTTTTGCGGAAAACTGTATATCAGTAATCAGAACGCATATTTTTTTGTATTATCTCTTTAAGTATGAAAAGATATAGTGTTTTTCTTTGATTCCTGAAAATTTAAAAAAGTACACTTAAAGGGTTTCTGAAATGAACTGAAATCGTTGAAATTTTGAAAATAATAAACGATAGTTTGACTGTTATTCAAATTAGGCAATTGTTTTATTCACTTTTTGGATCAACTAATTTTTATGGATTTATATATTGTTTTGAGGAAAACTGTATATCCGTAATCAGCACGCATATTTTTTTGCATTATCCCTTTAAAATGAAAAGATATAGAATCTTCGATTCCTGAAGATTTGAAAAAGTACACTTATAGGGTTTCTCAAGTGATATCGTTGAAATTTTGAGAATAATCAACGATAATTTGACTGTTATTCAAATTAGGCAATTGTTTTATTCACTTTTTAAATCGACTAATTTTTATGGATTAATATATTTTTTGCAGAAAACTGTATATCCGTAATCAGAACGCATATTTTTTTTGCATTATCCCTTTAAATATAAAAAGATATAGTGTTTTTCTTTGATTCCTGAAAATTTGAAAAAGTACACTTAAAGGGTTTCTGAAATGAACTGAAATCGTTGAAATTTTGAGAATAATCAACCATAATTTGACTGTTATTCAAATTAGGCAATTGTTTTATTCACTTTTTAGATCAACTAATTTTTATGGACTTATATATTTTTTGCGGAAAACTGCATATCCGTAATCAGAACGCATATTTTTTTGCATTATCCTTTTAAATTTGAAAAGATATAGTGTTTTTCATTGATTCCTGAAAATTTGAAAAAGTACATTTAAAGGGTTTCTGAAATGAACTGAAATCGTTGAAATTTTGAGAATAGGCAACGATAATTTGACTGTTATTCAAATTAGGCAATTGTTTTATTCACTTTTTAGATCAACTAATTTTTATGGATTTATATATTTTTTGCGGAAAACTGTATATCCGTAATCACAACGCATTTTTTTTCATTATCCCTTTAAATATGAAAAGATGTAGTGTTTTTCTTTGATTCCTGAAAATTTTAAAAAGTACACTTAAAGGGTTTCTGAAATGAACTGAAATCGTTGAAATTTTGAGAATAATTAAGGATAATTTGACTGTTATTCAAATTAGGCAATTGTTTTATTCACTTTTTAAATCAACTAATTTTTAGGGATTAATATATTTTTTGCAGAAAACTCTATATCCGTAATCAGAACGCAAATTTTTTGCATTATCCCTTTAAATATGAAAAGATATATTGTTTTTCTTTGATTCCTGAAAATTTGAAAAAGTACACTTAAAGGGTTTCTGAAATGAACTGAAATCGTAGAAGTTTTGAGAATAATCAACCATAATTTGACTGTTATTCAAATTAGGCAATTGTTTTATTCACTTTTTAAATCAACTAATTTTTAGGGATTAATATATTTTTTGCAGAAAACTCTATATCCGTAATCAGAACGCATATTTTTTTGCATTATCCCTTTAAATATGAAAAGATATAGTGTTTTTCTTTGATTCCTGAAAATTTGAAAAAGTACACTTACAGGGTTCCTGAAATGAACTGAAATCGTTGAAATTTTCAGAATAATTAAGGATAATTTGACTGTTATTCAAATTAGGCAATTGTTTTATACACTTTCAGATGAATCTTAGATTACAAACCTGCAAGTATTGTTACGTATTTCAATTTTCTCTTTTTGGAGAAATTATTGGATTTCTGGGAGAAATATTTGGAAAGTCGATGATAATTATTGAAAATCTGACTGTAGTCATCCAAAGTTGTTGTCATATTTGAAATATCGGTAAAATAATTGAAGTGTTAATACAATTATCGCAAATTTAAGAGAATAATTGCAAATTTGGTATAAATAATATTTATACCAAACAATTATAATAAAATACCCAAATATTTGTAATTAGGTATTATATTTAGTGGAAATAGTTTAAAGCTTCGTAGATGTAATTAAAAATGTTGCAGTAATAATTGAAATTTTGCCTGTATAAGCACAGCATTTTATGCAGTTATTAAAATTTTCCAAAAATTGCAAGAATTTCGACAACAAAAATATATCTCCTCAAGATTCATTGTTTTTAAATATATAAATACAATTGGTAGATAAGATTGATCTGAAAGTGAATATAACAATTGCATAATTTGAATAACAGTTAAATTGTTGTTGATTACGCTCAACATTTGAAAGATTTGAATAAACATTTTCGTTAAATGTTATTTTTTAAGTAATCCATATTTATAAAAATTTATTTTTATTATAAAAATTTTGAAACAATGTTTTGTATTTTCTTGTTTTTGATTATTTTACATATGTGTTCAATGGTCAGAGGCGGACTGGCCGTAATATTTTTATGTGGAAATTACGTTTTACTCAAAACTAGTTGCGTGGAAAATGTCTGCTTTTGTATCTAAACGCTTCATTTGGAAAATTTTATGTGGAAATTACGTTCTATTCAAAACTAGCTACGTGAAAAATGTCTGCTTTTGTATCTAAACCTTTCATTTGGAATAATGGCACAATTTGGATACAAACCATTTAAGATTTTCTAAATTTTCCACATGACCAGTCCGCCCCTGACCATAGAACACATTAGAAAATATCAAGAGAAAGAAAATACAAAACATTGTTACCAAATTTTTAATAATAAATATAAAATATAATAAACATGAGTGAATAAAAGAATAACAATTAACGAAAATCTTTGTTCAAATCTTTGAAATTTAGAGCGTAGGTAATCAACAACAATTTGACTGTTATTCAATTTAAGCACTTGTTTTATTCACTTTCAGATCAATCTTAGATTACAAACATGCAACTATTGTTACGTCTTTCAATTTTAAGTATAAATATTTTAGATACGACCGCCGAATATGCAGAACATTAGTCACTTATCATCCCGCCCTCGTATAATTGGTATAATAATAATAATACTTATTCGTAGATATATGGATTTAACTATATGTTAATGTATCTAATAACTCATCGAGTTGTTTAAACATTACCAAAATTGGAGTAATTGAAATCCAATCAAAACACTGATGAAATCGGCAAATCAATGCGCGGGAACATAGTTTAAAGTATAATTGAATTGGTGCAGTAATTAAAATTGGTTAAATATGTAAACTACTGTTTTACAGATAGAGAGCTCAACGTTTCCCCATTAAACATAAATCACCGAATTAATTATAAATGCCATTCAACTGAAATAATTTCAAACGGTTCATATGCAAATTAATTCTGTGATAGATAACGGCGCATACATTTCAAATAGACTGGAAACAGAATTTACTGCTGCGCATATCCTTTATTTGCGGAACGAAAGTTAATGCATGCACCACTATTGCTGTTAAGTTGCTGAATCTTTTAGTGCGCTCGGTTTGATTAATTATTAGCGCCTGTAATGTAATATTCAAAATATCAACATCGCTGCAATTCAAAATATCAGCTCTCATGCATAATTTAATAGGTCTGCGTTGGTTTAATATATATTGTAGATACGGGACTATGTTAAACACACATAACCCCCTGGAAACTTGATAATGACCGTGAGCCGCCGCGACTTTAATTAGTTGACTGTGGCGAACTACCGCAGGCCCATTATCTGGACCGATTTTAATGAAACGGCCGTCTCAGGCCTGCCGTTAGCCGCCCTCGGGGGGCCCTCGCACGGCCCCCTAACGACTTCGAGACGGTGCAGCGGCCGAAGAGGTGCACCCCCGTGATCCGGCCCTTCGAGGAATATTAAGAGGGGCCCTGCGCAACGATTAAAGTTTCGCCCGGCGACGGCCTGTTCGGTTTAATATGTAAATTTGGTCAAATATACAATGGGATTAAATTGCAGTCTGGTTTCGTTGGACCGAGTAATGTGTATAACAAGACACCTTCGACTAAAGCACTTAAAGCTCTGGATAATCCTCGAATCTGCTGCGATGTGGTTAAACTTTATGTGTTATGTTTTACCATGTTCGCAACAGAGTTTTTATGATGTATCTAATTCCTGCCTTTTCTACAGGAGCAATATTTGCTACTATAGCAGGATTAGTACAATTATTCTTCTCATTCACTGGTTTAACCATTATTTTATTTATTCGTCCATTGCTCTCTATACAGGGTGGTCACTTTTACGACGCTCACCATTAGCATCCATTAAACGGAAATATATACAGAGTTGGTCAAAAAGGGGGAAGAAAGATCAAGTGCACACGACAGCACTTGGAAAAGATGGAGAAGACAAAAGAAACAACAACGGGAAACGACTATTGGAATTCTGCACACTACATGACTTAATAATAGCAAATACCTTCTACGAACACATAAGTACACAATAGTGCAAGTTAGCAGAGGTGAACAATCAATAATAGACTACGTAATAATAGAAAGGAAAAATCGAACAAAAATTAAAGACGTGGTAGTCAAGAGAGGACACGAAATATATAGTGACCACCACCTAGTAGTGGCTGACATACGAGTACAAGAAAAGAAAGCAAAAGTAGAAAAGGAAGGAGCAACAAAAGAGCACACCGAAACAGTAAGAACATACAAGCTAAAAGACAATAAAGTAGCGGAGAAGTATGACGAGAACATATCGAGGAAAATGGAAGCAATAAAGGGGGAGGCAGAAGACTGGAGTGTGGAAAAGCTATGGGAAGTATTTAGGAAGTCGATAACCGAAGCAGCAAGAGAAGCATGCGAAGTAGCCAGACAAAACAAACACAAGAACAGATAGTGGATAGTGTGGTGGACAGAGGAGATTAAGCAAGAAGTAAACATTAAAAAGAAATTTTTGCAGACATACTTACAAAAGAAGACAACCAATAGTTCCGAATTATACAAGGAACAGCGAAGCAAGGTAAAGAGTATGATAATAGAAGCAAAACAAAAAGCTTTGGCGGAATTCGGAGACAAAATGGAAAAATACAGAAAAGGCAATCAGAAACTGTTCTTTGGAGTAATAAAAAACTTAAGAGGGACATTGTCACAGAGTGACAATGAGAGGAGGAAAAGGAGAACTACTAACAACAGAGAAAGTGGTAATGGATCGGTGGAAGAACTATTTCCAAAAGCTACTAGCAGGCAAAGAACCGGAAAAGCACGTCGCAGAGCAACCATAAACCAGAAACAAGAAAGATGGAAGGAAGGAAGAAGAATCTATTACAATGGAAGTACTAGAAGAAGCGATAAATAGAATGAAAAGGCACCAGAAGAAGACCATATAACAGCAGAAATGATAAAAGCAATGGGGAAAAGAGGAACACAGCTATTACTAAAAATATGTAACAGAGTGGATTATGGAAGAATTACAAGAAGCGATAAATAGAATGAAAAATGGAAAGGCACCAGGAGAAGACCATATAACAGCAGAAATTATAAAAGCAATGGGTAAAAGAGGAACAGAGCTATTACTAGAAATATGTTACAAAGTATGGACAAAAGAACAAATAGTGGGAAATAGGTCTAATGGTACCAATACTGAAAAAGGGGGATAGATTGGACTGCAAGAACTGCAGGGGTATAACTCTATTAAACATATGCATGAAGCTGATGGAGCAAATACAGCAGAAAATACTGAGGAAGCAAGTGGAGCACACACCAGAGGAGGAGCAGAGCGGGTTTAAGAGAGAAAGATTCACACAGGACCATATAATTGCGATTAAACACATAACAAACAAAACACTATCGATAGAAGAATCCGCATACATAGCTTTCGTTGATATGGAGAAGGCGTTTGATATGGAACCAAGAGGGAAGAGCCTAAATAAACGCAAGGTGGACGAGAAGCTAATTAGAGTGATTAAGAGAATGTACCAAGAAAAAAGAAGCAGAGTGATAAGCAAAAACCAAAAATCTGAAATATTTAACACCACGGAAGGAGTAAGACAAGAAGGCAGTCTGAGCCTTCTGCTATCGTTTTCATCGACGAGTTATTCAAAATGGCCAAGATAAAGACAAGATATATATAGGGTACAGGAAGTTAGAGAAGATAGGAATAGCCGAGTGTGCATTTGCGGAGACATAGGGATATTAGCAAAAAACAAGGAAGATCTAGAACACAACCTGAAACTTTGGAACGAGATACTAGAAAAGAACGGGATGAAAATGAACAAGAACAAAACAAAAGTCTTGGTAATATCCAGAAAGAAGGAAGTGATTGATATAGAGATAGCAGGGGAAAATATAAAGCAAGTAGATAGCTACCAATACTTAGGAACCACAATAGAAGAAGCTGGCAATCAAGAAACTGAAATCAACAAGAGACAGCATAAAGTCAACACAGTAAATTACGCATTGGGGAGGCTATTGATGAACAACAAGGAGATAAATAAGCAGACGAAGATGAAAGTGCACAGAGCAGTGTATAGACCGATACTCACCTACAGCTGTGAAACATGGGTGTTAACAAAGAAGGATAAAAGGAAGATAGAGGCAGCTGAAATGAAAGTGTTAAGAAGAATTGAAGGGATAACGCAAAGAGACAGAATAAGAAGTGAAAGAGGTATTAGATCGCAAAAGTCCTAAAGCTGTGGAACTGAAAGCTTTACTAGCAGAAGATGATGGCAAAATTTTTTCTAAATCTGATTTGCTGCAGACTTTTGCCAATGCAATCGAGGACGCCGAAAAATGTGCTAGCGTTATTCTACAGTTGGATTTGAATAAAATTAGAGCAAGAAACTCTTTCGATAACAAAAGTAAGCTTTCCTTAGAAGAGTTACCACTTTTTTGTGAAGAAATAGATAGCTTGGCATGTGTTCCAGAAGAACAAAAAATTATCAAAGAGCTGTTGGATAAAACCAATCATGTTGAATCTGAATCTTTACGATTATTAGATATTCAACTTAAGGATTGCCCCATAAAAACTCTTCAAAAGAAGAAGTTCTAAAGAAGAACTGGGAATCGAGGCAATAGGCGAATTTATAGAAAGAAGGCAACTTGGATGGTGGGGACATCTATAGTAAATGGAGGACACTGTGCCATCAAAAAGGATATGAAAAGCAAAGGCGATAGGAAAAATGAAGAGAGGCAGACCAAAGAAGACATGGTACAATATGATAGGGAAAATACTAGAGAAGAGCGGAAACACATTCAGAGAAGCCAAAAAACTGATGCTAGATAGAAAAATTTGGAAGGAATTTATTAAGGGCCAATAAGGCCAAACACACTACACCCCATTAGGATAGAAGGACATCTGATTATATATATATATACATATAAACGGAAATATATACAGAGTTGGTCAAATGGGATAAAAGTTTCTCATGTTTGTGCCTTTCAATATACTGAAACGAAATCCGGGAAATCTTGCATAGTTCCTGAAATATCGCTAAAAAACTAAAAAAAGTGCACTTTCCTCTTCCTTCTACAACCTTTTTACTTTTGAAGGAAGTTTAACGAAACTTGGCACTATTGCATTTTTCGGCGTAAGCTTTCTGATGACAGTGCCAAACCTATTCTGCACCAACTAGATGGCCTAATTTTCATAGTCCACTTTTGATTTTCTTATGGCCGCAATATTAATAGCATTTAAAAGAGCGAAAAGTTCCAATTACAACCATATATAACACATGGGTAATCTGACATTATTTACCACCAAAAATCGGCAATTTAATTTTTTTTTTGCAAAAAATCTGCTGTAGAGTAGTCCACAGCAGATTTTTGCAAAAAAAAATTAAATTGCCGATTTTTGGTGGTAAATAATGTCATAAAAGTTGCCATGGAATAACAAATTACCATTTTTACATTTCTGCTTATAAAGAAAATAACTTCTGAGTAATTTTATTATGTATAAAGTGAAAAAAAGGAGATAATATCTTTGATTAGTAAAAATTGCAAGATATTATCCTCAACATGAAAAAATTGACATGTACAATCTCTATGTAAGGAATTACAGAAATGCGACAGTCACATCTAGAATTTGTGGTGAATTGTATCCCGAAAGAAGACAGATACAACAACTTTTCGACGTTTCAAGAATCGCGTTAATCAGTATGGTACATTCCAAAATCGAAGTTCGAAATGTGATTTAGACTGTTAATAAAGTAAATGCATTAGCGTAACGAGTGAAAAAGTTATAAAAGGTACAGGAAAAGTGCCTTTTTTCAGTTTTTCAGCTTTTCTTTTTTTATTGCGACCATAAGAAAATTAAAAGTTGACTATGACATTTTGGGCATCTAGTTGGCACAGAAAATATTTAGCACTGTGATCAGAAAACTGACGCCGAAAAATGTAACAGTGCTAAGTTTCGTAAAATTTCCTTCAAACGTAAAAAAGTTATAAATGGAAAAGGAAAGTGCACTTTTTCGGTTTTTCAGCGATATTTCAGAAACTGTGTAAGATATCCCGGATTTCAGAATATTAAAAGGCATGAAAATAAGAAAATTTTATCCCATTTGACCAACTTTTACGACGCCCACCATTACGATTTATTAAACGGAAATATATATTGAGTTGGTCAAATGGGATAAAAGTTTCTCATTTTTGTGCCTTTTAATATTCTGAGAAGAAATATGAAAACTTTTATCCCATTCTCTATATATATTTCCGTTTAATAAATCGTAATGGTGGGCGTCGTAAATGTGACCACCCTGTATATGTCCCTAGGTATTTCAAATGATCTACTTCTACTATTTGTTTGCTTTCAACCCTTATTTTATGTATCGTCTATTTCGCTGCTATTATCATACTTCTCGTTTTTTCTTGATTTAATGTCATATTCATTTTCTTCAATTATATGTTCACTATGTCCATATTCTGTTGTAGGTTTTCTTCAGTTTCTGACATTAGCACCATGTCCGTATTTTTCTTGATTTAATATCATATTCATTTTCATCAATTATATGTTCACTATGTCTATATTCTGTTGTAGGTCTTCTTCAGTTTCTGCCATTATCACCATGTCGTCTGCAATTATCATTGCTACTACATTCGTTTCTTCCATTTTCTAATGTCCCACTTTCAGTGTTTTTAATGTTAGTTTTGCTAATTTTATGGCTTTGTCTAGCATCAATGTAAATAGCATTGTGTTGAGTATGTACCCCTGTTTTACTCCTATTTTTGTTTCAAATTCTTCTGATTCTTCGTTATTGGTAATCACTATATTCATGTTGTTCTTGTACATTGCTTTGATGATTTCGATAACCTTCTTTTTTGCCACTCTCTTTTCTAGCTCCTTCCATATATCTTTCCTTCTTATCCTGTCGAAAGCTTTCTTCAAGTCAACAAAGCATATATGTACGTCTTTATCCTTCTTAATTATCTTTTGCCTGATTTGTCTGATTGAGAAAATTAATTATTGCGTGCTTCTTGCTCTTCTGAACCCACTCTGGTTATCTTCTATCGTCTCATTTACTGTCTCTCTTATTCTTTTTTCCATTATTCTGGCTAGTATTTTTTTGGGACACTTAATAGTATGATTAGTAATTATTACTTTTGTCTCCTGTTTTATATACGGGTAGGAATAATCCTGTGTTTAATTTTACTGGGATCTTTCCTTCTTTTACTATTTCATTCCTGTGTTTAATTTTACCGGGATCTTTCCTTCTTTTACTATTTAGTGTAGTGCAATTTGTATGTACTTGTACATTTGTTTTGTGACGTGTTTCTTTCTCGTTCGAACCCAATTTGTAACAAATTTGTATGTTCAAACTTTTTAGAAATAAATTCTATCTATCTATCTATCTATCTATTTCATTTAATAGTTCTCTTAGTTTTTCGATGCCTTCTAATCCAAGTCCATTCATCATTTCCGGTGGCATTTCGTCCACTCCTCATGCTTTGCCATTTTATCTGATTGCTTCAATTACCTCTCCTATTTCTGTAATATCTTCTGCTTCGCTTTCTCTTGATCGTGTTTTATTTATTCGTCTATCTTCTCTGCTTTAGTAGTTGTCAATTCCTCAAAGTTTTCCTTCCATGTTGCATTACTTTCGTTTCTTCTCCGATTATGCTTCCCTTTTTGCCCTTTACGCTCATCATGTTGTGCTCTTCTTTTGTCTAAGTTCCTTTATTGTTATAAAGAACAGCTTATGGTGCGATCGATAATTTTCATTCATTTTTCCCCGATTGTTATCCAGGATTTTGCTTTGGCTTTCTTGACCTCCCTTATTACTTCCTTTCGTTGTTGTTGGTATTTTTCGTAGTCTTTTTCTAAGTCTTTGACAAAGACTTTGGAACTTTTGAATCGTCTTTGAAGAATCACAACAGTACTGCCCGTCTACGTATAGATGAAGAAATGAAATTATATATTTCTTGAACAATTCCAAATAAGTTTACTGTATCTAAACCACAGTCAACTGCTGTTCTACCAACAAGATTCAGGGAATGACCAGTACATGGAATATACTTAGCATATTTGTTAATCTTTAATATTATTTCTTGCAAACCATTGTCTTTACCAGACATATTGGCAGCATTGTCATATGACTGGCCTCGACACTTACTAAAATCTATTTTGCCTTCATTTGTAAGGTCCGGACGTGTGGCATTGGGACAAATAATGCTGCAGTATATTTATGTATATATGACAATTTCTCACTCGGGCAGGATTTTTGGGGGCCCCCAAGATTGTGGGGGCTCTAAGCAATAGCTTGTGTAGCTTATACGTAAATCCTGCACTGTTCATACTCTTACGTGTATTTGTACTTGTGCGTGACTAAATTACGATTACCCAATAAAGTCATGGTTTATGGATTTTCGTTGCACTTCGAATGTCGCCGATTGTACATATTTTCCATGCCTATTTTACCATTTATTTTGTGTGTAAGCGCAATATTGATTTCTTCGCAGTCGTATTTGGAGAATTCTGTGATGAAACTGTTCCTTGCTTTATTTGGGCGTCGAAAATTTATTCTCGCCTTATCAGCAGGGGGGGCCCGCTAAAATACACAATAAATTAAGGGCACCTGCAGAATCGCCTCCTCTCCTGTGCACTCCCGAGTGTCGTAGATTCATTTGAATTGATACGTATTTAGGTGAACCGTGCAGATAACTGGAGATTTACTGCGACCAGATATTTCGCGGCCCCCCTAATTGAGTATTCATGGACAGATTCGCGTGATTTAGCGGCCGCCCCCCTCCAAGGCTGACAGTGCTCTCTAGCTGATTGTATTTTGATTGAATTTCCATCCGTTTCCTTCGCGTTTTTCTTTCTTCTCTCCTGGCGGTGCCCCTGGTGTTCACATATCTCGTCCCCTCAATTGATATCCCCTTAATGCCGCGCGCCGAATATCGGTCTATGTTTTTTATACGTGCCCAATTGAATAGAAACCCTTAAGACGGTCTCATTCCGGTGAATCGGGCACAATAACCCGGGCATAGATATGGAATTGCCGGAATTTATGAATTATTTAGGCTCTGCAACATTTCCAGAAAATGTTTCAATAAGTATTTGCAAAGTTTGAAAAGTTTATCACGTACACAATATATGTAATAACGATCCAAGACAATTAGTAATAATAATAATTCAAATATATTAAAAAAATCTCTTTAATTCTACAAAATTTTCCTGGTACAATAACCCAAGCATATATCAAACTGATCAAATTTTCATAAATTTCTACCAAAATTTCAATCGGGCTCAACAAAAATTGAATTAATCTGCTAAAATAACAAAAGTAATCTTAATTACCATGTTGACAGAATAACTGTTAACTTTATAATATTTATTATCAATTTGTTGGTCATATTTAACAAAATTTCATTAATTAATCATCAGAATGGTTTCGACTTTTACTACGTTTGAGTCCATATTAAAAAAAAAACAGAGAAACAACTTGCTATGTTTTTACCACAAAATGTTTATTGATATATCAACATATACAATAAAATATCTGCATATTTAACACTTATCCCTTTTTATTTTAATGTATATGTCGATACACATGTTGTGGTAAAAACATAGCTAGTTGTTTCTCTGTATTTTAATGATTGTGTCAAAATTTTATTAATAATTATAAAACATTCAGTGGTATTTACCAAAATTTCACTAATTCTGCCAAAATTTTAATGATTATTGTCACTTCCCCTTATTTCTCCATAATACCATAATATTTAAGGTAAAATATTGTGCAAAATATGTCCCCGGATTGAGTTTACAAGAGGAAAAACTTTTTTTCTTTTATTTTACGCCAAAACTTCAAAGGAATAAGATTTTATACTTGTGCTGAAACCAGAATCCAGAAACCAGCATCTCTAATTAAAACTTAATTATTGTGACTCAGTGGAAAGAAAAGTTCATTTTTCTTTTGATTTCGGACTTTCTCTGCTTTTTAAATCCCATCACATTAGCCGTTTTATTTTTTTGACGATGTCACTTTGGCAAATGAGTTTACGCAAGTTAAATAACAAAACTGTTTGTGAAAAACATAATTTTAATAAACAGCAACTCAAAGAAACAGCTTAAAATAAAAATATAAAAGTTTTTCCTCTTGTAAACTCAATCCGGGGACATACTGTATATTAAAAACTAGTTAACAATTATAGTTATGATTGAAAATTTGATGGTAATCATTAATAGGGTGACAGAATTATTAATATTTTGATGAAATTATTGTAATTTTTACGGCATTCAATAATCTCACTTATGGAGTTCAAAATTCAATGATAACTGTCAAATATTTATTTATTTGTACTAAAATTTCAGTCGTGTATAACTAAAATTTAATTATTGTGCCTAAACTTCTTCAAATACTGACATAAATACAGTAATACCATCAAAATTTGCTTCAATTTTGAAAAAAAAATCCAATCAATAATATTGGAATTTTCTACGTAATATCTTATAATATTTAAGGTATTATTATTGGGTACTTACAGGTAGAATAATTTTTATTTTATTTTATTATTTATTTATTTTATTTTGAATGACTAGCATCAGATGCATGATATGTCTACAAAGAATAGACTTGTAACTATCCAGTACCCAGTAACTATCCAGTATCCAGTAACTATCCATTAGTATCCACTATCCAGTAACTAACTTATCCAGTATCTGGACATATCATGCCTCTGATGCCAGTCAGGCAAAATAAAATAAATAAATAATAAAATAAAATAAAAATTATTCTACCTGTAAGTACCCAATAATAATACCTTAAATAAATAACTGGTAACTGGATAAAACCTTAAACATAATCTTTTATAATATTTGATATATATTTTTGAAAGATTTGTTTTAATTTTTCATTTCTAAATTGACATTCAGTGATGTACTTTCTAACTATTTTGAATATCTACTAAAGTTACTATACATATGACTGTAGATGTTGAAGAAATCAAATTTTAGGTAAATGTAACTATTTTTTTAAGACATTTATTTTTTAAGTTTAAGAAAAATAAAAATTGCATACTATTTTGTCAAATACTTACAATTAATTTGAGATTTTCTAGATAATTTTGTCTAAATATTGCAGTAATGATTGAAGTTATGCCAGAAAATTGAAATTTTTACAATAATTCTACATGAAATTAAATTTTATTGTAGAATATAGCCTGATATAGATATAGCTCTGATAATGGCCGTCAATAGCCGAAACTAGTCTGGCACTTATATAATAAATAAAAACATAAACAACTAAGATAAAGATCTAATTGTTTAATTATACTTTATCAGCAAGTACAATAAACCAAGTATAATATAGTCGGCTTACAAGTGAAATCACTTAAGTCAAAAACTATAAAATGTGAGAAACTGCAATTAAAGTTTTATATTCTGCTGTTACCTTTCCTAGTCAGTCATTTAATGATTTAAGAATTTGAAAGTTCGGCTACAGGACCCTTTACTATACCCCTACTGAGCCTGAAATTTGTTACAATATAGTAATCCATCAAAATAAAACTTAACTAAAAACAGCCAAAAATTGACTTAGTGTATTTCATTTGTACGCCGACGAAAAGTGATTAAATTTAATCACTTTCATTGTTAGTCAAAATTAGTTCAAATAGGCCTTAGTCATTTAAAATTTAACTAAAGTCAAAAATGTCCCCGGATTGAGTTTAGAATAGGATTTTTTTTTCTTTTAATTTACGCCAAAACTTCAAAGGAATAAGATTTTTTGCGTGTCCTAAAACCTGCAAATCTTTAATTAAAACTTAATTATTGTGACTCAGTGGAAAGAAAAGTTCATTTTTCTTTTGATTTCGGACTTTCTCTGCTTTTTAAATCCCATCACATTAGCCGTTTTATTTTTTTGACGATGTCACTTTGGCAAATGAGTTTACGCAAGTTAAATAACAAAACTGTTTGTGAAAAACATAATTTTAATAAACAGCAACTCAAAGAAACAGCTTTAAGATAAAAAAGTCATTTTTAACAAGCCTAATTGAAATTTTTACAGAAATTATTGCCAAATTGTCAATGATTTTAAATTATTTCTTCTAAAATTTCGATTATTTCCTCTAAAATTGATATTATTGTTGAAATTTTGAAATTAATTGCAACTTCGGTATAGATAATTGATATTTAGTAGAACTAATTAAAGGCTTAACAGGGATCAGTGAAAATGTTGGGTAACGATTGAAATTACGTAAAAAAATTTGAATTTTTGCAATAATATCGTCGGCTTACAAGTGAAATACACTAAATCAATTTTTGGCCATATTTGGCCAATTTTTCGTTTTATATTGATGGTTTACTAAATTGTAATAAATCTCAGGATCGGTAGGGGTATAGTAAAGGGTCCTGTAGGGCCCCTTATGACCTACTCAGTCATTAAATGACTGAGTAGGAAAGGTAACAGCAGAATATAAAACTTTAATTGCAGTGTCTCACATTTTATAGTTTTTGATTTAAGTGATTTCACTTTTAGGCTAATGATATTTTAAAGTGTGACAGTAATCATTGAAGTTATCACAGAATTATTGAAATATTGACAGATTAATTGAAATTTCAAGCGAAATAATTGCCTAATTCAAATTTTTATAAAATTATTGCCAAATTTTCAGTGTATCCTGATAAATTTTGAATGATTTGTCCTAATAATTCGATTATTTCCGTAAATTTTGTTCTATATATCTTTATTAGAGCTATCGACCCCAGAAGGGGTCTTTCCGCCCTGCTTCAATAATACATTTATTTATTTTACATTTTGTTGTTTTGTGTTGTATTTTGTATGTTTGTATATGTATTGTGTATATATGTATATATATGATTTGGTGATTTAATGATTTATGAACTAATGAATTAATGTTGATGTGTGAGGGTGTGTTATGAAGAATAGTATGATTCGTGGATGTTTTGGTCGGGTGTTTTTTTTTTGTAGTTCGTTTGTCTTGACTGTTATTTTGTTCTATTTTTACCAAAATTTCAAAATTTCAATAATTGTGTTAAAACTTTTACAACGCTTTCAGAATTTCAGAAAATTAAAATTGTGATAGTAATCGTTGAAATTTTGACAGTAATCATCGATAATTTGATTGATATTCAAATTAGGCTGCTTTAGTGAATGAATTTATTTTATTTAGAGGTTAGAAATCTGAAAGTTTTCTAAGTCTTACAATTTTACACTTCGGAAAGAACCGAAATTAGGAGAAATAATATAAAAAAAATGACAACTAAAATGGTTATCATCGTTTAAATTTTAACAAAATAATTAAATTTTAAGGACCTAGTGGTACTCAATATACAGTATGTCCCCGGATTGAGTTTACAACAGGTTATTTTTTTAAATTTCAGTTTAAAGTAAAAATGGTATGGGAATTAAATTCCTGCTTGGTCTGAAACTACCATTTCAGTAATTAAAACATTAATTTATATAAACCGGGTGTTGGCTAAATCAAACAAAAATAAATCTAATTTTGACACTTTAGAAAAATAACGTCATTTATGTCATTATATGAAAAATATCGCCTACCATTTTTTTTTCACACAGTGCAAGCCTGGTGTGGAACTTTTTTGTATTTCTTCAATAGTTATTTATGTAAATGCCTCTAGTAGGCGATTTTTTTTTAAGTTTCAGTATTATTTTCTACACTCAATCCCCCAGAGTGAATGACTATATTTTTGTATAATGTTGTAAGATTTAATTTTAAATTCTTTTTGCAAATAGTAAATAAATAAGTGTCAAAATAAGATTATAAAATTTTGATTTTGCCAGCACCCTGTATAAAAAATTTATGAACTGAACTCTTAGTTTCAGACCAAGCAGGAATTATTATAATTCCTATAACATTTTTACTTAAAAGTATAAATAAAAAAAATATCCCTCTTGTAAACTCAATCCGGGGACATACTGTATACTAACATATTTTTAAGGATTATAAAATACTGACTGAGAACAAATTTTTAAATTATCGATTTTTTGTAGTAAATAATATCAGATTACATACAGAGAGGCATTTTCATCGATAACTATTGAATAAATATAAAACAATTTTCAGGAGTTCCACACCAGACTTGAACTGTGTGAAGAAAATGATAGGGGATTGTTTTAATGATGTTATTTTTGTAAAGTGTCAAAATTTGATATGATTTTTTTTTAATAAGGGAGGTCAAGAAAGCCCAAGAAGAATCCTGGGAAAAATTCGGGGGAAAATGAATAAATATTATCGAGCGAACCAAAAGCTGTTCTTTGGAACAATAACAACTTAGACAAAAAAGAGCTCATAAATATCGAAAATGAAAAATAATGAGTTTTTGGTCATAACTCGAAAACAAAAGACTATTTGTTGCTGTTGTTATCTGTTATTTGTTGCTATTGTTATTTGTTGCTGTTGTTATCTGTTATTTGTTGCTATTGTTATTTGCTAGTGTTAGTGTTATTTTCACACCTAAATTGTCTTGGATTATAATCTTTAATCGTAATCGGTTTTATCTTTGCAATGATTCTATAAGTATTATGCACATTTTTCGCACCACAGTGATTTTTCTTCTAATTTAATGTATGTAATGTAATGCAACAAGATTGGCGGTGAGGCATCAGCAAAAAGTAATAAATAAGTAATTCGGGATGTAAACCCGAGTAGACGTCGATGTCCTGTCCCTGTGCGCCTGCCCTCTCTCTCGTCCTGTGTTTGTGTCCTGTCCGCTGTCGACACATCACTTCATGAATATTCAAACGGAATGCAAATGGCAGCAAAGCGTAAATCGCACTCGAAACATCCATAAACCACCGCAGCGCCCCGGAATTTCACAATTCCCATCGGAAAAGGCCAACGGAAAGGTGGAAATCAACGGGCATTCTTTCGCCGCCCTCAATTATTTACCGTGTGAAACATGTGTTCATGCCGGCATACGGCCTTAAATATTCAAGGAAGACTGATGCAGCGGGATGAAAGCAGGGCGGAAAACGAGCCCTCAGCGGCGAAATTTTCCATTTGGCGGTGCGCTCAGAAATTCGCACGAATTCGAGCGGCGCAATTTGATGCACACATTACAGCAGCAGGTAGAAATTATTATTGCAACTTACATAGTATATTACGACATATGTTGTATTAGCTTAACGTATGTTTGGTAAAGTTTGGTAAAGTTAGATAAAGGTATGTTAGGCCATATATGGTTTTTCCAAGAAAATCGCATCAATAATTCTGTGATGGGTAGGAAAACAGTATAAGTCAAGAATTAGCATTTTAAGGAAGCGTCGACTTATACCTTTTTTCCCTCCAGTAATCGTAGCATTTAAAGTTGTACTAAAATTGCCAACCTATTTAAAAGCCTTAACTGAATAATGTGACATATACTATTTAAAACACAATGTACAGCATCACTTTCTGAAATATAATTTGACTTAAACTCATTTTCCCAAATTTTCGACTTATACTGTTTTTCCCACCCATCACAGAATTATTGATCAGATTTTTTAACTTGACATTAATTATCTGCCAGTGTCATAATTTTATTTTACATATTAATATTACAAAATAGTTATTTATGATACAAGTTCATAAAGCACTACTTTGATACAACAAAATATAATTGGCAATTCCAACATTCGTATTATAAATCACAAAATTTCAGCAGCGATTATGAAAATTTTATTGTAAATTGCTTAAATTTCACTGTAAAATGCAAAATATCATTGGAATATGCAAAATTTGTATTCACCTGTAAAAATGTTAATACTTCTTTGTACAAATTTGAATGAAAATGAATTAGATGGAAATTACGACCCTTTCATAGGATATTACAAAATTTTTGTTAGAAATTACGATATTCGTATTAAAAATACCAAATGAATATTGCAAAATTTGTGTTCTCAATTACAAAATTTCAATAGCTTTATGAGAATTTTATTGTAAATTGATAAATTTCGCTATAAAATGTAAAATATCATTGGCATTTCCAACATTCGTATTATAAATTACAACATTTCAGCAGCGATTATTAAAATTTTATTGTAAATTGCCTAAATTTCACTGTAAAATGCAAAATATCATTGGAATATGCAAAATTTGTATTCACCTGTAAAAATGTTAATACTTCTTTGTACAAATTTGAATGAAAATGAATTATATGGAAATTATTAACCTTTCATTGGATATTACAATTTTTTTATTAGAAATTACGAAATTTGTATTAAAAATACCAAATAAATATTGCAAAATTTGTGTCCTCAATTACAAAATGTCAATAGCTTTATGAGAATTTTAATGTAAATTGATAAATTTGGCTATAAAATGTAAAATATTACTGACAATTCCAACATTCGTATTATAAATAACAAAATTTCAGCAGCGATTATGAAAATGTTATTATAAATTGCCTAAATTTCACTGTAAAATACAAAATATCATTGGCACATGCAAAATTTGTATTAACTTGTGAAAATGTTCGTAGTTCTTTGTACAAATTTGAATGAAATTTAATTAGATGGAAATTACGACCCTTTCATTGGATATTACAAAATTTTCATTAGAAATTACGAAATTCGTATTAAAAATACCAAATCAATATTCCAAATATTTGTGTTTTCAATTACAAAATTTCAATAGCTTTATGAGAATTTTATTGTAAATTGATAAATTTCGCTATAAAATGTAAAATATCATTGTCAATTCCAAGATTCGTATTATAAATCACAAAATTTCAGCAGCGATTATGAAAATTTTATTGTAAATTGCCTAATTTTCACTGTAAATTGCAAAATATCATTGGCATATGCAAAATTTGTATTCACTTGTAAAAATGTTAGTAGTTCTTTGTACAAATTTGAATGAAAATGAATTATATGGAAATTATTAACCTTTCATTGGATATTACAATTTTTTTATTAGAAATTACGAAATTTGTATTAAAAATACCAAATAAATATTGCAAAATTTGTGTCCTCAATTACAAAATGTCAATAGCTTTATGAGAATTTTATTGTAAATTGATAAATTTCGCTTTAAAATGTAAAATATCATTGGCATTTCCAACATTCGTATTATAAATTACACAATTTCAGCAGCGATTATTAAAATTTTATTGTAAATTGCCTAAATTTCACTGTAAAATGCAAAATACCATTGGCATATGCAAAATTTGTGTTAACTTGTAAAAATGTTCGTAGTTCTTTGTAAAAATTTGAATGAAAATGAATTAGATGGAAATTATGAACCTCTCATTAGATATTACAAAAAAATTATTAGAAATTACGAAATTCGTATTAAATATACCAAATGAATATTGCAAAATTTGTGTTCTCAATTACAAAATTTCAATAGCTTGATGAGAATTTTATTGTAAATAGATACATTTGACTATAAAATGTAAAATATCATTGGCAATTTCAACATTCGTATTATAAATTACAACATTTCAGCAGCAATTATGAAAATTTTATTGTAAATTGCCTAAATTTCACTGTAATATCCAAAATTTGTATTAACTTGTAAATATGTTTTTAGTTCTTTGTACAAACTTGAATGAAAATGAATTTGATGGATATTACGAACCTTTCATAGGATATTACAATTTTTTTATTAGAAATTATGAAATTCGTATTATAAATACCAAATGAATATTGCAAAATTTGTGTTCTCAATTACAAAATTTCAATTGCTTTATGAGAAGTTTATTGTAAATTGACAAATTTCACTGTAAAATGTAAAATATCATTAGCAATTCCAACATTCGTATTATAAATTACAAAATTTGAGCAACAATTATGAAAATTTTATTGTAAAATGCAAAAATTTCACTGTAAAATGCAAAATATTATTCGCATTTGCAACATTTGTATTAAGTTGTTAAAATGATCATTCTTCTCAGTAGAAATGAGATTGAAAATGAATGAGTTGGAAATTACGCACCTTTCGTTGGAGATTACATAATTTTCATTAGAAATTACGAAATTCGCATTAAAAATGCCAAAATTTTAATTCTAAATTTCATACTTTATTTGAAACCTGCAATTTTTAGTGGAAATTATAAAGGACTTATCCACAAAGCATGTCACTCACTAAGCTGTTAATAATTTGATAGAAATTTGGAAAACTTTTAAGGAAAAATACAAAATTTTGAATATAGTAATGGTAATAGTAATTTATTGGTGTTGATACAATTATTTACACAGATCATAGTATTGAAATACAGAAAATCAATAATATTATATTATATGTTTTATTTTCACAGACAGTTGTAAACCCTAATACTACATTGCTTATTCTTATTAAAGCAATTAAATTGCTTATTGATTAAAATCAATAACACAATAATAATGCAATTACAAAATCAAACATGAAACTCAGGCAGAAATTAATACTCTATTGAATGTATTTCAATGAAAATACGACTATAAGAGGCAAAATTGAATAAATTATATTAAGTGGCGATGACCTTGGCCTTATCATTATAAATAAATATTTTAAGCAGGTGATAAATTGTGGCGGTTGCATTTATTTGTATTACAAAGTGTTGGTGATAATGAGCCTTGGAATAATTGCGCCAATGTAAAATGTAAATAACTAAAAAAAGTACAGTATGCATATTTCGTAATTGATTAAAATAAATGTACCACTATTTAAGTTGAAATTTTGCTAATCTATTGCTGTATGTATTTATTTGTTTATCGCACAAACGTGATCTGTGTCATTTTTACAGACGTTGCTTCATGTTACGTAAGTTGCTGTTACGACATTTCGATTGATTCCATAGAAATGAAATTCTATATAAGTATTCTATAACAGAATGTTGTTGAATTCTCCATCCATATTCTGGATGATGAATCATTTTCGTATGCTTCTGATGAATTTGATTAGTCTCGTTTCTTAAGTTTTTCTACGACAGTGCGTAAACTATCTTTATACACACCGTTCACAGTGCGTAAAGGGATACTTTTTAGCACAAATGTGTAAAAAAATCACATGTGAGTAAAAACAACAACTATGCACAAACAAGTTTTACACACAATTCATTCACTCACCAATTAAGAAACAGATAGTATTTTAGCTGCTTTTCGTAATAGTTGTCGTAAAAAAACTTTTTGTATGATACATTTTCGTTAAGAAGTGCTTTACAAATTTTACGAATAGTGACATTTTGGCAATTTACAATAAAATTTTCATAATCGCTGCTGAAATTTTGTAATTTATAACATGAATGTTGGAATTGCCAATGATATTTTACATTTTACCGTGAAATTTGTCAATTTGCAATAAACTTCTCATAAAGCAATTGAAATTTTGTAATTGAGAACATAAATTTTGCAATATTCATTTGGTATTTATAATACGAATTTCATAATTTCTAATAAAAAAATTGTAATATCTTGTAACGAAAATTCCATAATTCCAATAAAACTTATTTGCTACCTAATAATTGTTTTCTATTTTTAGTGATAATTGTATTTATAATCCTTCCTGTATATTTAGTGGCAGTCTTCAAGCGCGAAATATGGCTTTTATATTCCTGGCTTCACTCCAATTATTTTGCACGAATAAACTCCTCGATGTACACGTCGAAAAGCAAACAAAAGGGAAAGAATATCTGCACGAATTAAGCAAAGAATGGGGGCGGAAGTAAATTGAATATTTACCCCAGTTTTAGCACTCGATTATAAAATGCAATATTACACACAGACCTCGGAGATTAAATGTATGAATAATTTACATAAATATGCAATTTTGCATAAGTATATAAAGTAGATTAGTAATTATTTATAAAATATACATGTAATGCAAGTAATTTTTGACTTATATCATTGAATTTTTCTTTAAATGAAATTATTCCGTTCAAAGTTATTGTTTCATAAAAAATTGCAACAAATATAATGGAAGGTGTAAAATGTCGATTTAAAATTTTAAAAAAATCAATAATAAGTCATAAGTCATAAATAAGTCATTAATAGCTGGAAGAACTTTGTAGGTCTTTGTGAAAAATGTGTTCCGTATATTATTTTATTGAGAAATGGTTTTGGTTAAATTTTCTTAAACGATTGCTGAATTTCCTCCAAAGTCTTGACACTAGTTTCTGGTATAATATAATACGACATTATACTGCTGATTAAAGAAGTAGCAGAGAATGTAGTTGGACGAACTTTGTAGGTCTTTGTGAAACAGATGTTCCGTACTTTATTTTCTTGAGAAATGGTTTTGATTAAATTTTCTTAAACAATTGTTGAATTTCCTCCAAAGTCTTGCTACTAGTTTCTGGTATAATATAATACGACATTATACTGCTAATTCGAGAAGTAGTAGACAATATTCCTAACGCTACATATATACCTAAATTAGTCATTAATAGCTGGAATAACTTTGTAGGCTTTGTGAAAAAGGTGTTCCATAAATTAGTTTATTGAGAAATGGTTTTGGTTAAATTTTCTTAAACGATTGCTGAATTTCCTCCAAAGTCTTGCCACTAGTTTCTGGTATAATATAATACGACATTATACTACTGATTAGAGAAGTTGCAGAAAATATTCCGAACGCTACATACATACCTAAATAAGTCATTAACAGCTGGAAGAACTTTGTAGATCCGCCGACAAATATTGCAAATATTATGTTCATAATAAATATGGACTTCCCTTTTACACTGGAAGAGAACAATTCGCCTAACATTAGAGACGGCATAATCCCAATTCCAATGGCGTAAAATAGGACATATAGAGATAGCCCAATTACAGGTATCAGATTGAAACTGGTTACGTCAATGTCTGTTTCTATTTCAAAGAAGAAGTAAATTGATTCTACTGCCAGGAGAATTGAGCAGCCAAGGCAAGAGATTATCATGGACAGACGTCTTCCGATTCTATCTAATACAGTTGCTGCTCCAAAATTGGTGATCACAAGAAGCGCGTAAAAAATCTTTGTCGATGATGACGAGGATAACCCCTGAATTCCGTGGTTGAAGATAATTTGGGCGTATATGGCAATGGCAGATATTCCTCCGAATTGTTGTGCTGCTCTTAGAAACGCACCAACAATTAGCGCCCTTCGGTTGCTTTCAATCACGAATAGGTCCATCATGGTGCCGGTTTCAGAAAGCTGGCGCTTCACGTCGATGCCGAGCTGCTCAAACTCTTCGGTTACATTGTTGGTCCTTCGAAGCCATTTCAAAGACTTAAGGGCAGCATCACTGTTTCCCCGCATCAGCAAATAATACGGCGTTTCTGGTATAAACAGCAGCGACACAAAAAATATCACTGGGATCGTGCCGAACAAGTAAGCCGACTTTTCAATGAGCAAGGCTTCCACTACAACTACCACTAAGAAGTTTCCTATGTAGTACAAGAAGGTAAGCGCATTGCCCCAAGTACCTCTAATTTTGGGAGTCGCCACTTCTGCTATGTAGACGGGCACAGTCGTGTAATAGCCAGCATCCACACAACCGCTGAGTACTCTGGCCAAGTAGAACATGTAAATGGAACCATCGTAAGCCGTAAACATCCACGAGAAGAACTGCGGGAAGGCCAAAACCATCATCGTCTTCTTTCGCCCCACTTTATCCAGTAGGTACGCGAACAAGGGCGCACCAAGGAGGACACCAACACTTGGTAGTACCGAAAAATAAGACGCCTCCTCCAGGTTTATGTTAGTACCGCTGTCTTCAGTCAAAATTGGAATTGCTTGGGTGGGCCACGTGAAGAGTAAGCCTGATGTCATTGAGCATAGCGAAGCTGAAATCAAATGGTTACGACTAAATATGTTATACCAATTGCGTTTACCTATCAAAATTGCAACCACTTGGGTGAACCCATTCCCATGTTCGCGATCAGCTTCCATTTTTCATATTTCTGCGGCGTGTCTGATAACGTATGAAAGCAAATGTAGACTAATTATGCTCGCCTTAAGTGATAACAAAGTGTAAACAGATTTTCAAATTATTAAACTGTGCATCATTTGAATTTACAACTCACATCTTTTGGCAATTAAAATTAAGAAAGGTCGTTTAAGATAATAATAGCAGATAATACTTAAGGCAGATAAAAAATTTAGTTGACCACGTAATTAACATCAGTACATGTTTGCTTTAATTTATATATATATATATATATATATATATATATATATATATATATAAATTTACATCTCCTATACCCTTTCGGGTGTCGAGATTCATGCCACCACTAATTTATGTTGTCTATGAAGTTTTTCCTTTCCTTTCTATTTATAGCCTTTTTCCTTGCTTCTTGTTGATCGAGGTAATTTCTTTTTAGGATCTCTTCTATGTTGTTTTCCCATCTTTTCCTTGGTCTTGCTCTTTCTTTCTTCTTCTTTTCGTCTTTTGATGTCCATACTATTTTTTGTTTGTCTGTCTTCTGACATTCTTATCAGGTGCCCGAACCATCCTAGTTGTCGTTTCTGTATTAATTTTTGCACACTTTATATTTGCAGGTTTTCTCTGCTCTGTTCGTTTCTTACTCTGTCTAATCTCGTGACTCCTTCAACTTTTCTTGAGTATCTCATTTCGGTTGCTTGTATTTTGTTCATTGTCTTTTCATTTGTTGTCCAGATTTCGCTTCTATATAAGAGTGTTGGTCTATAAATTGTCTTAAAGAGTGTCATTTTTGGAGATTCTTCTATTGTTTAGATTGTACTTGTTCATTGCATAGTAGGTTTTATTTGCGGCCATGATTCCGTTATTTATTTCGTTTTCCATGGTTCCTTTATTATGTATTATTGTACCTAAATATTTGAAAGATTCAACTTGTTCTATCTTTTCAAATTTATTAGTATTTTTGCTTTTGTTTCCTCTTTTGCTACTATCATTACTTTTGTTTTGTTTATATTAATTACCATGTTGTGTTTTTTCAGTTCCTCCTCCCATATGCTTATATTGTGTTGCAGGTCTTCTTCGCTTTTGGATAGCATGACTAAGTCATTAGCAAAAGCACATTCTGCTATCACAATTCTTTTCATTTTATAGTATCTTATTCCTACCTTCTTGGTGTTATCCTTAATTTTTTTCATTATGTTGTCTAGGAATATAATAAAAAACAGAGGGCTTAAAGCACCCCCCTTGTCGAAGGCCTTGTATGGTTGTGAAATTCTCAGATGTTGAATTATTTGTCCTTGCGTAGTTTTCTGTGGTTTCATACATACTTTTGATTGCTTTTATTAAATGCACTTTTATCTTCCTTTTTTCAAGTGTTTCCCACACTTTGGCTCTTGGGACTCTGTCAAATCCCTTTTCTAAGTCCACGAATATCATGAATAGTTTGTTGTTTTGTCTTAATATTTTTTCTGTCATCTTTTTAATTGTGAAGATATGGTCTTGTGTTGAATGTCCTTTCATGAATCCACTTTGTGACTTTTCCATTGTTTTTCAATGTCCTTTCTTAGTTTGTTCTCTAGTATTGATTCATACAGTTTTGCCGCTATGCACAGAAGGGATATTCCCCTAAAGTTGTTGCAATTTCTATTGTCTCCTTTTTTATGTATTGGGAAGATCACTGCTTATTGCCAGTCAGCTGGTATTTTTCCTGTTTCCCATATTCTATTTGTTAACTGTAGTAGTAGTTATTTCCCATCCTTTCCTATGTAATTCAGCTGTTCACATTTGATTTTGTCTTAACCTGGGGCTTTTCCGTTCATTAACTTCTTTAGTACGTTTTCTAACTCTTCTTCTGTTATATATCTCTCTTCTTTTTCTGTTTCGTTACTATTTCTTGTTCCTCTTCGTTTTCATTTCCTTCATTGGTTGCCTCTTTTCCAGACAGAAGCTCTTGGAAGTGATGTTTCCATCTGTTCATGATTTCTTTATCCTCTTTCATTAGTACACCGTGTTTATTTTTCAGTAGCTTTAGGTTTGTTTCTTTTTCCTTTCTGCAGCTTTTCAGTGTTCTGTAGAATAGTTTTTTCCACCAGAAATGGTGGATCAACTCTGCGAAGAAGAAGATGAGTAGTTGCAGGAGGAAGACAGTAAAATGGTGACGATATTTTATTGGTATATCAGTCATTCCCTGGTGAAGTAATAGGACCAAAGAAGAAGAAGAACGTTTCTTCTACTTCTGGATGAATCAGGCTTTGTTCTTGTTTTAACCTTATTCGAGTTGCTGTTAATGATAATATATCTTTCTCGTTTATAACTGCCCCGATTCCAGTATGCAGTGAACAGTTCCTGACTTTTCTCAGGCGACATCCTTATTTAACATTTCATTCTGCACTGGGATCTGCAAAGACCTACTTTTGATTTAGTAACGCCTCGTGCACCAATATATTCTTGTTCATGTGCTTTATTATATTTTTTAACTTTCCTGATTGTTTTTTTCGCTTCCTGGACTTTTTGGTAACTTCAGGATGCTCTTGCATTATTTAAAGAACCGGTTGAAGATTAGATGACGAAACCTCTTCAAAACTACTTAAGTCACTTTGACTCAGATATTGAAATTCAGATTCGTTACTGGAGATGTCTGCAAATAGTGAATTATTTATTCTAGTGTAAAATGTTAGTACAAAAATGATTTATTTTTTCTACTTACCTAAATCTGAAGTACCTTCCCGACCAAAAGGTTCAACTGCTGTTAAATTATAGACGTTCGTCCATTTGTTGATGGACGATGATCTCTTCCAAACTTCCCAACTTCCAAACTTCCAGATGATCTCCTGTTTTGACTTCCAGTTGATCTTCTTGCTCTTCCTAATTGAAATTCTCAACCAGTTGACCAATCTCAAAGATATAATCGCATTCCAAATGGCAATTATTTAGAGTAATTGCAGAAGTCAAATTATGCGAAAAATCTACAATAGTAAAAAGTATTTTAGTCAAAATAATTATTTTTGTAAAGCCTATTTTCTAAAAAAATAGTGTTAGGTAATTATTTAATTCTTGTCTTAGCAACCAGGAACCTTGCAACCTTTTAATCCTACCAGATTGGGATTTGCAAAGCTATTGGTTAATTTCTAATCCACTTGTACTCGTATAATTCCAATTCAAATTGCCATAATTTACAGTCATTACGTAAGTCAAAGTTTCATGTAAGGAGTCTGTAATAAAACGAAATATTTTAGTAAAAAATTATCTAAACCTATATTGGGTGAGCGTATTCATTTCGAAAGGATGGAAACTAGCATGAGATTTTCTTGGGCCCCATGCCTACTGTTTTGAATATTAGGCTAAATGAATACGAGGCTTATTAGGCTTTATTAGGCTAAAATAATTTAATACTAAAAAGGAGTATTAGAGTAAACGTGCATTCGTCCGCGAAACAAATGGACGAAAGAAAGTGAGGGTCTTGATTTGCACGTTCTTGCATTTCATCTCAAAATCGCCTATTATACCGCGGATCGCCACGGATTACCCTGTAATAATCCTATTGTAATCCTGTAATTGTAATTAAAGTACCTGCAATTGCAGTAATTATCCTATTGTAATTGCTTGCGGTGATTAGACCGCCGATTAAAACCGCCGATTAAAAGCGCCGATTAAAAGCGCCGACTAAAACCGCCGATTAAAACCGCGAATTAATTTGATCGAAATATTTGCTGGTATTGAGTTGGAACTCTCCTAGCTTAACTACTTCTATCCATTTGAAATATTTCTTAAGCCATGTTTACATTTGGAATATTTACTGGCGGAAAATATATACCGCATATAAACTTACGATGTGTAAACCAGAAAAACGTCTGTCAAGATAGAAACTAAACAAGAAAGTGAGACATTTTTCTAGTTTACACATCGTTAGTTTACTGGCAGCAAGTACTTTCCACCAGTAAACTTTCCAAATGTAAACGATGCTTAAGAGACACTGAATTTTGTATGGCTGACAGAAGGTTGCTTACACAGCTGTAAGATATGAGGTGTATTCAAATAGTATCCATATAAGTATTAAAGGTAGTTATAAATGTCTCCTTTGTTCCGGAAAGAAAACGAACCTGAACTATTTTGCTGTTCGTTATTTTAATTTGTAAGCACTAGGTTTACTCAACGTTGCCCTATTCACAATTTGCACATTATTATGATTTTATTTATTTAGATTGAAGGTTATTCTTTATGTTTTACAACCATTCGCTAATAACATCAGCAGACAACAAAACCTTCAAAGCAGCTAAAGGTATTAATCACTGACAGGTTGAATTCTAAACATGGAAAACTCTAGTTATCCATTTTTTTCACTGAGAAAAATCGGACTTCCTATTGCAAAAACTAGATATCTTTAGTTACCTAAATGCTGCATTGAAAACATACTTCATTTTCTACTTGTCTAGTTTTTAAATTGTCCACTAGAGGTATCTAGATTCGACTCCTAGTTATCCTCTTACAGTATTTAAAAGTTATACTCCTTCAACATATCTGCCTCGATTCCATCATCTCCTGGCGTTTTTTCTTGATTGATACTCTTTGCAGCATGTGTTAACTCGTTTAATGTTCTTCTGCTCTTCATCTTCTTCTTCCATATTTTCTTGGTTTTCCATATGATTTTATAGAGCATATTTCGCTTCTCGTTTACTACTGCTGCTTGTACTAAGTAGTTCTTCGAAGTATTCTTTCCATCTTGCCATTATCATTATTTTTTTAATATTTCTATTAATTGCGCTATTGTAAATATGTGATCTTGTGTTGATCTTCCTGTTCTGAATCCACTTTGACTTTGTTTAACGTTGTTTCTATTTTGTTCCTTATTCTTTTATTTATTATCTTCTCTAGTATCGTTACCTCTGTACTTATGAGCGTTATCCCTCTATAATTTGTACATTTTTTTAATCTCCGTTTTTATGTATTGGTAAGATCAATGATGTTTGCCAGTCTGTTGGTATTCTTCCCTCTTTCCAAATTTTCTTTATCAAATTGTGACTGCTACTTCACCTATTTCCTTCAACACATCTGCCTCGATTCCATCATCTCCTGGCGCTTTTCCTTGTTTGATACTCTTCACAGCATGTGTTAACTCTTTTAATGTTATCTGCTCTTCATCTTCTTTTTCTATATATTCTTGGTTATCAAATTGTGTAGTCTCTGTACTGCTGCTTTACCTATTTCCTTCAACATATTTGCCTCTTGCTTTTTGCCTCTTGCGCTTTTTCTTATTTGATACTCTTCACAGCATGAGTTAAGTCTTTTAATGTTATCTGCTCTTCATCTTCTTCTTCTATATGTTCTCGGTATTCCATCATCTCCTGGCGCTTTTGATTGTTTGATACTCTTCACACCATGTGTTAACTCTTCTAATATTATCTGCTCTTCATCTTCTTCTTCTATATTTTCATGGTTTTTAATATCATTATTAAGATCATATTCCGCTTCTCCTTTAATACTGCTGCTTGTACTAAAAAGTTCTTAAGTAGTAGTTAAGTAGTAGTAGTCTTAAGTAAGTAGTTCTTAAGTTCTTCTTCTTAAGTAGAAATATGCATGTGTAGCTTGCTGGCCAATAGTTATATTGGTGATATTAATTTTTGAAAGTAAAAATTTAAATGGAAATTTTAAATAATAATTTTTTTTAAGTGTCTCTTAATATTGTTTAAAAAAAATGAATCTCATGGGTTCAAGCATTTTTCGCAAATTCCTACAGGCGAAAAATAAATCCAGGTTTTGAAACTTGATACGCTCTCTGCATATTGTTACTATTTTAGTTGTGATACAGAAAATTTCACTTGTTATTTTCAAAGTAGTTCAAATTATACTGTCAAATTCCGATGATTATTGTCATTACTGTTAAAAATAAGAATCTAATTTATCGGTCAATATTTCCTGATTATAGTAATAATTACTGAAAAAATGTTAAGTGTGATTCCGAAAATTTGATCTGTAAAATTTTTAAAATCAGTCTATATTTCAATGATTATTATTAATTTTCCTAAAAATACTGACTTTTCGAATATTAATACTTGTAATTTTATTAGAATAATGCTAATTTTGAGAAAATAATATAATAATAATAATTAAAAAATATGCATATACAGAGTGTTAAAAAACTGATGTAAAATATTTAAGGAGGTAGTAGTATGAACCACAATAAAAAAAGTCTCAATTAAAATGGATCTTAAAAGTGACGGTTTCGAAGATATGGAAGATGATTCTTGTTTGAAACATGTGTTTGCCTATTTGCAATTATTTATTACTTATTGATTATGTGCAAACTAGCAAAAACAAAGAACAAAGTTACAGAAAATGTTCGAAGTGCCCTTCTTCCATTTCCAAGCATCTTTGTCTGAAGGATATTCGAATTCTTTCCAAAACGCCCTTAATTTCTCGGATTTGTTGGCACTTTTGATTATTTTTTATATGCAGCTCCTCATGGCTATCACCAGGAGTACCATAGACTAATGTTTTCAAATATCCCCAAAGAAAGAAATCTAGAGGGTTTAAGTCAGGCCATCTTGCAGGCCATAAAACATGTCTTCCTCGCCTCTTCCGCCTCTTCCGCCTCTTCCGCCTCTTCCTACCCATCTACATGGAAAAGTATGGTCTAAATACTCTCTAACTCCAATCGAAAAATGTGCTCGAGAAACGTAAAGTAAAAAGCATGTCGGCTAATTCTGCATTAGAGTAAACAGCCATAGCAATGAAAACTTGTGCACTAACAAGAAGTATCAAATATTGAATATTTATTTCACAAATCATCAGCCAACTATGACAAGAATATGCAAGTTTTGGCAAAATAAAAAATTAAGGTAAAAAAGAATAATCTCCCATATCTCAGAAACCATTACTTTGAGGACCCATATTTATCAAGACTTTTTTTTTATTGTGGTTCATACTACTACCGTCTTAAATATTTTACACTCTTTTTAACTGTAACTTAAACTTAACTCTTTGTAACCTGTTTATTTTACATATGCAAATAATAAATTGATTGTGGAAATTTCAATGATTAGTGCAAATAATTTAAATATTTTGTCAATATTGCAACGGTTAATGTAAAAATGACAATTTATAGTGTTAAAATTTAAATTAATACTGTTAGAATTTCAATTATTACTGTTAAAATTTCAATGATTACTGTCAAAATATTAAATATTGTGTCAATATTGCAACAGCAACTTTCTAAATTTCAATGCATACGGTAAAAGTTTCAATTGTGATTCTAGAAATTTATATTTTACCTTCAGAATTTAAAGTGATATTATGAAAATTTCGATGTTTATTGTTAAAATTCCAATTATTAATGCAAACTTTTTATTATTGGCTTGATATTGCAATAGTCACTATCAAAATTTTAAAGTGTTCGTCAATACTTCAAGATTTGAATTTGATATTGAATTTTAAAAGTACCTAATCAGTATAGTTAAAATTTCAATGATTACTGTCCAAATATTAAATATTGTGTCAATATTGCAACAGCAACTTTATAAATTTCAAAGCATACGGTAAAAATTTCAATTGTGATCTTAGAAATTAATATTTTACCTTCAGAATTTAAAGTGATATTATGAAAATTTCGATGTATATTGTTAAAATTGCAATTATTAATGCAAACTTTTTATTATTGGCTTAATATTGCAATAGTCACTATCAAAACTTTAAAGTGTTCGTCAATACTTCAAGGTTTGAATTTGATATTAAATTTTAAAAGTACCTAATCAGTATAGTTAAAATTTCAATGATTACTGTCAAAATATTAAATATTGTGCCAATATTGCAACAGCAACTTTATAAATTTCAATGCATACGATAAAAATTTCAATTGTGATTCTAGAAATTTATATTTTACCTACAGAATTTAAAGTGATATTATGAAAATTTCGATGTATATTGTTAAAATTGCAATTATTAATGCAAACTTTTTATTATTGGCTTAATATTGCAATAGTCACTATCAAAATTTTAAAGTGTTCGTCAATACTTCAAGATTTGAATTTGATATTAAATTTCAAAAGTACCTAATCAGTATAGTTAAAATTTCAATGATTACTGTCCAAATATTAAATATTGTGTCAATATTGCAACACCAACTTTCTGAATTTCAATACATACAGTAAAAATTTCAATTGTGATTCTAGAAATTTATATTTTACCTTCAGAATATAAAGTGATATTATGAAAATTCGATGTTTATTGTTAAAATTGCAATTATAAATGCAAACTTTTAATTATTGGCTTGATATTGCAATAGTCACTATCAAAATTTTAAAGTGTTCGTCAATACTTCATGATTTGAATTTGATATTAAATTTTAAAAGCACCAAATCAGTAGAAAGTTTGTAGTAATGATTGAGATTTTGATAGTAATGGCTGAATTATTGATAAAATTTATTTCATAAAATTTATAATAAAATTGCTATATGTATTTTTACATATGCTGTCACAGTTTAAAAAATTCTGCCATTATATCAGTTTTTTAAACGACCTATCTTATAGAATAATGACATTTTGAAAATAACCATTTAAATTAAAACTATAGTGATGACTGTTACTATTTCAATATTTACTATTCAAATTCAATTCTTCGTTTTCGATTGCCTATCCCAAATTCAATTTCTACTGTTATATTTCAATGTGATTTTGAAAAGTTAATTTGTTATTGTGAAAAGTTTTTCTGCCCGATTTCGATGATTAGTATTAAATTAGTGTCAAAATTTCATGATTTGTTGATGAAATTGCCAGAAGTATTTTTTCCATCGTGCCATTATCATCATGTCTTCTTGTAACACTGTTCCATTTTAATCCATTATTAGTTTATTATTATTTCTTCGTCCGTTTCTGCTGTCTTTTACTATTTTATAGAACAATTTTTGGTTTTCTCTGATCTTTCTCTCCAACATTTCTCCAAACGCTTCCCATGTTTTCATCTTTGCTTTTATTACATGTTCTTTAGCTTCTTTCCTTTTATTTTGATATTCTTTGTAGGCTTCCTGATTGTGTTTGAATAGGTACTTCATCAATGCCTTTTTCTTCTCTCTTATTGCAATACTTATTTCTTCATTCCACCATTTTATCTGATTCTTATTCATCTTACTGTTAACACTACAACACATGCCGTATCAATTAAGCATTCTCTTAATTTCACTTCTATTTCTTATGGTTCGTGTTTTTTTTTGCAGTTCTCTGATTGCTTTTCCGCATATTTCCCGGCTGTCTCCTTCTCTCTTAGCTTATACATCATTATTTTAATATATTTACTTCTGTCCTTTGTTTGGTTATACATATCATTCGGTTTTATCTGTTCCCCTTTCATTGTGCTTACTACCATGAAGTGGTCACTCCTTATTTCATATTTCCTTTTAACCCTTGTATCTCTTATATCTGCTTTTCTGTTTTTCTCCACTAAGATACTCCTTATTTCATATTTCCTTTTAACCCTTGTATCTCTAATATCTGATTTTCTGTTTTCTCCACTAAGATATAATCAATTATTGATTTTTCCTCTCTGGTTTTTACTTCTCATGTATATTTGTGTTTGTGACTGTTTTTGAACAGTGTATTTATTATTACTAGATTATTAGTTCTGCAGTATTCCAGCATGCGTTTTAATTTATTATAGATTTATAATTATTGCTTGAAATTAATATTACTTGTTTGAAAGTCTTGTGAAATTTAATCGCTTATGAAACTCTGCCTCAATTTATATTTTATTTAGGACGAAAATTTTTAAAGTGCATAAAAATTACGGCGGGTATAATATAAATATCGTCTGACATTTTAATCGCGTCTACATAAACCTGAAAATTAACAACGTGACGTAAGAATTGGATAACAATCTGCAACCAAGATTAGGATGTTTATTATAGCCACGGTTTCGTTGCCATGTATGCATACACTGTTACTATCTGCAGAATAGAGTTTAAAGTTTGCACATTGCACTATTTCTCGTTGTTAGTAATATGATTAAATCAAAGGAGAAACGTACGTAGAGGTGTACTTCTGCGCCTGAAAACAGCACCGGAAAAGTGCGTAATTAAATTTGCATACTAACGAGAAAGCGCTTTGCCTACACTCCAGCTGCTGTAACCATATTAACTGGGGCAGTAAGAAAACAATGTGGATGCAGGCTGTAATTGGGAGTGCGAATGATTCATACTTCATACAACACAACGAATACTTAAGATACACTTTTTTCGTTAGGGTTTCATTCACCAGAGATTTGCGATGAAACTATTCGCGTCGTACCATTTTTCATACAACACACCGAATTCTTAATATTCAGTTCCAGTTTTTTCGAAAGTTTTTCGTCCACCAGACGAAACTATTCGCGTCGTACCATTTTTTGTGTGCCGTGGATTCAAATCCCTCCAGCCAATGATTTCATTAGATTCCGGCCGGATTCCTCCGGAGAATACTAAGTCATCCTCCTCCGACCTCGGCTTCCGGTTCCGCCTTGCAATCCTGTTATGATTTACGATATTCCACCCTAATATTATTGCAGGAAGCGCCGAAGTCAGTTTCCGGTGTGAGATTTGTATTAAACTGTTTTTACAGGCGTGAATTATATTTACATAATTTCGGTTAATCATCTGCGAAATCCCGATCCGCCTGAATGGCATTTAATTGCGCCACGCTGAAACCCTTGCCTCCCTCTGCGCCGTGCTGAGGGCGAAATTTACATTGGCTTACCGTGTAATATGTGCAACGCCGGTAAATTTAAGCAAAAAATCTGTCTGGCACCTTCGCAAATCGAAAAGCCAGCTCTGTGCAACACAAAAGGTCCATTTGGTCACTTTGCGAAAGCTTTTAGAGGTGCAAAGCTGTTTCTAAAGATTGATATTTTAGTTTTTAACATCCTGAATCGATTTTTCCTTGACAAAACTATAGAAAATTCTATATAACTATAAAATATACAGTACAAGTTCACCTTACACAATATGCACAAGCAGAGCGTCAGAAAATTAAATTATGATACAATACACTATTAAAAAAACAATAACGGAACCCAACGAGGAGTTATCATGAATAAGAAAGAATACAGATAGGAAAAGATAAAACCCACAGTATTGCCTGTGTGAAAGATTTTCTAAAAATAGAAAGAAGCAGAGAAATTCCCCACCAGTATGGCAAGTAACGACAAAGAACAAAGAGACTTGCAGCAGTGTGATAAGTAAAAAAAGCCGATTCCAAAAAACGGCAGTAAAAGAAGCGATAAAAAAGATGCAGTAATAACAAGAACCCCAAGATATAGAAGCCTTAATAATGACGATAGATGAACTAAAGGACGAGCTTAAAACGACCTCCATGTAAAATATCAGGAAAAATTAGAATTCGAAAACCGAAAAATGTTATTCCAGAATACAAAAAAATAAAAAAGGCAGAAAATGGCAAACGAATGGAAGAACGCAAAGCTACTCTTGAATATAGAACATAGAAAAACGACGAAGAAAAGAAGAAGTAAGATGAAGATACAAGGACTGAATAAAATAAGGAGGAACAGGTAAACAAAATAACTATAGAACATATTACAGTACAAGAACGAAAAATGTTATTCCAGAATACAAAAAAATAGAAAGAATAGAAAATGGTAAACGCATGGAAGAACGAAAAACTACTCTTGAGTATAGAACATAGAAAAACGACGAAGAAGAGAAAAAGTACGATGAAGATATAAGGACTAAATAAAATAAGGAGGAAAAGGTAAACAAAATAACTATGGAACATATTACAGTATAAGAACGAAAATTGTTATTCCAGAACACAAAAAAATAGAAAAAGCAGAAAATAGTAAACGAATGGAAGAACGAAAAACTACTCTTGAGTATAGAACATAGAAAAACGACGACGAAGAGAAAAAGTAAGATGAAGATACAAGGACTAAATAAAATAACGAAGAACAGGTAAAACAAATAACAATAGAACATATTATAGTATAAAAAAATCAAAAATATTATTCCAGAATACAAAAAAAATAGAAAATGCAGAAAATGGCAAATGAATGGAAGAACAAAAAGCTCCTCTTGAATATAGGACATAGAAAAACGACGAAGAAGAGAAGAAGTAATATAAAGATACATGGACAAAATATAATAAGGAGGAACAAGTAAAACAAATAACAATAGAACATTACAGTACATAAAAACGAAGAATGTTATTTCAGAATACAACAAAATATAATAGGCAGGAAATGGTAAACGAATAGAAGAACGAAAAGCTATTCTTGAATGTAGTAATTAAAATTAAATATGTTATTCCTGAATGCAAAAAAAAAATGAAAAGGCAGAAAATGGCAAAAGAATGGAAGAACGAAAAGCTTTAATATATTTTATTGCTAATGATCAACTGAGAGGATTCTTATCCTCCGGTTCAAAATACAAAAAAAAAAAACTTTTGTCAATTGTCATAGATTCATTATTATTCATTCATATATCAAATGTCACTGATTCAATTGTCCATGATTCATCTGTCAATTCTTACTCAGACATCTATCAATTGTCACTGTTTTATCTGTCAATTCGTCACTCGTATTGATGCATCATTAAAAATAAATGTTTATACTGTTATGATCATGCAAAATAAAAGTCAATTTTAGTCATTTCTGTCAATTGTCACTGATTCATTATTACTCATTCATCTGTCAAATGCCACTGATTCAATTGTCACTGATTAGTCTGTCAATTGTTATTTGAAAATTGACAATTCGTCAAATCGTCAAATTGAGCATTTCAAGTCATGAAAACAGAGCATTACAGTTTATACTGTTTTGGTAAATTTAATTATTCTTATTGCTGGTGCTCAACTTGTGCATTGTTTGTGTGCCCAACCATCGTCTGATACAAATTATGTCTAAAGTAAGACACTGGACGTCCAACATTTTACAATCATTATAGCATTAATGATTAATAATAATGCAGCATTGATTAGTAATCGTTTAAACTGTAGTGATCATTTTTAAAAACATAAGTCAAATTTAGTCATTTGTTAATTTCACTGATTACTCTGTCATTTGTTATTCATTCATCTATCAACTGTCACTGATTCATCTGTCATTAGTTATTCATTCATCTATCAACTGTCACTGATTCATCTGTCATTTGTTATTCATTCATCTATCAACTGTCACTGATTCATGTGTCATTTATTATTCATTCATCTATCAGCTGTCACTGATTCATCTGTCATTTTTTATTAATTCATTTATCAACTGTCACAGATTTATCTGACAATTGAAATATTAAAATTCATTGTGTACTTCAATTTCAACTATTCTGGTAAATTTAATGATTTTTATTACCATATCTACCTACCATATCTCCAAGAGAGACATCAAATGATGCATTAATAATATCACTGGACGTCCAACATTCTACAATCATTACAGCAATGACGATTTGTAATGATGCATCATTGATTAATGATTAGTAATCGTTTACACTGCAGTGATCAGTAAAAAAAATATGTCTTATTTTTTGTCAATATTGTCAATTGTCACTGATTCATCTGTCAATTATTACTCATTCATTTATTAATTATCACTGATTCGTCTGTAATTTTCACTGATTTTTCTGTCAATTGATATTTGAAAGTCCGTCATGTACTACAATGTATACTGTTCTAGTAAATATAATGATTTTTATTGCTGATGATCAACGGATAGGATTGTTATAGTGTGCCCACCCATCCACTCAGATTCAAATTACAAAAAAAGTCATTTTTTGTCAATTGTCATTGATTCATTATTATCGATTCATCTATCAAATGTTACTGATTTAATTGTCACTGATTCATCTGTCAAATTTTACTCAGTCATCTATCAATTGTCACTGATTTATCTGTCAATTGCCACTGATTCATCTGTCAATTAAAATTTGAAAGTTCGTTGTATACTACAAATTATAGAATATTGATAAATTTAATGATTTTCATTCCTGATGATCAACTGAGAGGATTGTTATAGTGTGCCCCCCACTCTATCTCCAACTCAAATGATGTATAAATAAAAACAACGGATGTTCAACATTTTACAGTCATTACAGCAATAATGATTCGTAATGATGCATCATTGATCAATGATAAGTAATCGTGTATACTGCAGTGATCAGTAAAATAAATATGTCTTATTTTTAGTCAATTTTGTCAACTGTCACTGATTCATCTGTCAATTGTTATTCATTCATCTATCAACTGTCACTGAATCATTCATCTATCAACTGTCACTGATGCATTTTTCAATTGTAATTTTATAAAGTTCGTTGTGTACTACAAATTTAACTGTTCTGATAAGTTTAATGATTTTTATTGCTGATGATCAGCTGAGGGGATTGTTATAGCGTGCCCACCCACCCTCTCTCCGATTCAAATGATGTACAAATAAAAACAACTGATGTTCAACATTTTACAGTCATTACAGCAATAATGGTTCGAAATGATGCATCATTGATTAATGATTAGTAATCCTGTGTACTGCAGTGATCAGTAAAATAAATATGTTTTATTTTTAGTCAATTTTGTCAATTGTCACTGATTCATCTGTCATTTGTTATTCATTCATATATCAACTGTCACTGAATCATTCATCTATCAACTGTCACTGAATCATTCATTTACCAACTGTCACTGATGAATCTTTCAATTGAAATTTTAAAGTTCGTTGTGTACTACAAATTTAACTGTTCTAGTAAATGTAACGATTTTTATTGCTGATGATCAGCTGAGAGGATTGTTATAGTGGGCCCACTCACTCTCCCTGCGATTCAAATGATGTATAAATTAAAACAACGGATGTTCAACATTTTACAGTCATTACAGCAATAATGATTAGTAATAATGCATCATTGATCAATGATTAGTAATCGTGTATACTGCAGTGATCAGTAAAATAAATATGTCTAATTTTTAGTCAATTTTGTCAACTGTCACCACTGATTCATCTGTCATTTGTTATTCATTCATCTATCAACTGTCACTGAATCATTCATCTATCACTGATGTCACTGATGCATCTTTCAAGTTGAAAATTTCATGTTCGTTGTGTACTACAAATTTAACTGTTCTGGTAAATTTAATGATATTTATTGCTGATGATCAGCTGTGAGGATTATTATAGTGTGCCCATCCATCCACCATCCTATTAAAATTACAAAATAGTCAATTTTTGTCAATTGTCATTGATTCATTATTATTCATTCATCCATTAAATGTCACTGATTCAATTGTCACGGATTCGTTTGTCAATTGTTACTCAAACATATATCAATTGTCACTGATTTATCTGTCAATCATTACTAATTTATATATCATCAATTGTCACTGATTCGTCTATGACTGCCACTGATACATTTGTCTATAGATATTTTAATGTCCGTTGTGTAACACAATTTATACTGTTCTGGTAAATATAATGATTTCTGTTGCTGATGATCAACGGATACGATTTTTATAGTGTGCCTACTCATCCACCATCCGATTCAAATTACAAAAAAAGTCATTTTTTGTCAGTTGTCATTGATTCGTTATTATTCATTCATCTATCAAATGTCACTGATTCAATTGTCAATTGTTACTCAAACATATATCAATTGTCACTGACTTATCTGTCAATTATCATGGACTCTGCTGTCCATAAAAATTTGAATGTTGATTGTGTACTAGTTTTTTGACAAATTTAATTATTTTTATTGCTGATTATCAACTGAGAGGATTGATATCAATCGTTTTGTTAAAAATATACTATTAGACATTAAAAATCATTATAATTTAAAAGGAATAATCTCATTATGCCATTTATTATATGAAATCCTTGCAGCATTTAAAGAATGATGTTGATCTGTTTGGTGGTGGTATTAATTAAATTTTTACTTACTACTTACTTCTAGAAAACGTTTTATTTTCGACACATATTGCAAATATTTTGTAAAGTCAATATTAAATATTTATGTATGATCAAATTGAATACTGAAAATATAAGATTCATTATAAGATTTCATTAGAAGAACTAATTATAAGATTTAGATGTTATTACAAGACGACTAGAATATAATCACAGCTGTATAATACTATACCTATTGTTTTACAATTTCTTTAAGTTGTTTAAATATAATTTATCGTTTCTCTAAAAGGTTCCACGTTTCTTACTTCAGCACGTTGCATTTGCAGCTGAATTTCATCTAAGGTTTTTCCTTTCGTTTCAGGCACCAAGTAGTAACAAGCAATGGTTCCTACAAAACAGCAAGCAGCGTAGAAAAAGAATGGTGCATACAAGCCGAACTCTGTCAGCAGTAACTGATAGGTTTTGGTGCTGGTGGCTATGAATATGGCAAAAAATATATTCATTGTGGCCAGAGCCTTGCCCTTGACGCTGGAAGAAAACAGTTCTCCCAGCATTAGCGTAGGAACAATACCAAATCCAACAGAAAACAGTATGATAAACAGCATCATTCCCAATACTGGGAACCATGCAATTACTGATAGATCCATCTGCAGCTTCAGGTACATAAACGTGCCCATGAGGATGAGCAGTATTTCGCATCCTATGCCTGAAATGAACAAAGCCTTTCTTCGGCCCAAAATATCCAGAAGCCCAGACCCAATTAGGCTTACTACTGCCATCAATCCTGCGCAGATTATAGCAGAAGTACTAGCAGATAAATTACCACCAGCTTCCATAAATAAATGTTGCGAGTAAACTACGAAAGCAGATATGCCGCAAAATTGTTGCGTGAATCTCATCACCCCACCAATGATCACAGCTTTTCTGTTGCTGTAGATGCCAAAGAGATCCTTCAAGGTTCCTGGTTCCGCCAGCTGCCTTTTAACGGCGTTCGTAATTTCCACAAATTCATCTTCAACATCCTCCGTTTGCCTCAGCCATCTCAGACTCTTCTTCGCTTCTTCCTGTTTCCCATGTATTATCAGGTAATAAGGTGTTTCCGGCATGAACCAAAACGTTGCGAAGAATATGATCGGGATGCATCCGAATATGCAAGCTGCCGTTCTGATGCTGCAGTAAGCCCCAACTACGTTCACCAGTAGTCCACCTATGAAGAGGAAGAAGCTCATTGCATTCCCCCAGGTTCCACGAACCTTTGGAGACGTAACTTCTCCAATATAAACGGGCAAACCCCCGAAAATTAACGAATCAGCGAATCCGTTGATAAGCCTTGAAGCGTAGAAAGTCCATATCGAATGTTCGAGTCCTATCAGTATCCAACTCAGCAGATGAGGTACGCAGATGAACAGCAGTCCGTATTTTCTTCCGATGATGTCGATCAGTTTGGAAGCTGGAAACGCTGTGATGACCGCAGCCAGTGGCGGAAGTACGCTAAAGTACGATGCTTCTTCTAATGATATGTCCAGTGGGTAGTCATCAGATAGCAGGACGGTTATTGAAGGTGATGGCCATGAAAATTGGATTCCGCATGACATCGATACCAGACATGCTAAAACAATGCATTGCATTAGTCAAATCCTACAAAGGATGGAAAAAAAGCTGGATGAGCAGAACAACAAAGAAGTACTAAGGAGATTGGGAAAGAAGAAAGATATAATGAACACAGCAAAAATCAGGAAACTACAGTACTTTGGTCATGTGATGGAAGGAGAGAAATATGCACTGCTACAAATCATCATACAAGGGAAGATACGGGGAAAGATAAATATGGGAAGAAGATACATTTCCTGGTTGAATAACCTCAGAAATTGGTTCAAGAGGAGCTCCATTGAACTGTTCAGAGCCGTAACATCTAAGATGAAAATCGCCATAATGATAGCCAACCTTCTAAAAGAAGGCAGCACATGAAGAAGAAGAGAAAGGATGAAATCAGTTCTTCATCATAAGTTCATCATAACAGAGTGAATTAAATAGTGTCCAAGAATGTAGATGTGTTCATTTTCGGAAATCTGCCAAAATAGATTTATTCTGGCTTAGGTTAGGTTAGGTTAGGAATTAAATAATGTAGAAAAATGTATATGTGTACGTTTTCGCAAATCTGCCTAAATAGTTTTATTCTAGCTTAGGTTAGGTTAGGAATTAAATAATGTCCAAGAATGTAGATGTGAACGTTTTCGAAAATCTGCCAAAATAGGTTTATTCTAGCTTAGGTTAGGTTAGGAATTAAATAATTTCCGAGAATGTAGATGTGTACGCTTTCAAAAATCTGCCAAAATAGGGTTGTTAGAGCTTAGGTCAGCTTACGTTACGAATTAAATATTGTCCAAGAATGTAGATGTGTACGTTTTCTCAAATGTCCCTAAATAGGTATATTCTAGCTTAGATACGGTTAGGTAAGGTTAGGTTAGATTAGGTTAGGTAAGGAATTAAATAATGCCCAAGAATGTAGATGTGTACATTTTCGAAAATCTGCCAAAAATAGGTTTATTCTAGCTTAGGTATGATTTCACATATTCTAAAAAGTATGTGTGTATCTAAAAGTATGTATGTAAGTATGTTATGTATATTGTTACGTAGTATTAAATTACTGATATCACGTAAATATAAGTTCACATGATCATGATATCAGTCACGCTAAAACAATAATTAATATCAAAGTTTTGGGTATGGGAGTTTTTATGATTTCAAAATATACAGTGAATTTGGCTTAGTTTAGAGTCTTTTGAATTTTTTTATGAAAATTGCAAAAAACCAGTATCATATCTGCAATTGTTTGCATTTACTTGATGAGAAATATACAGTCCTTTGTTGTATAAATTTTGATCAAGTCAAGGAATGAAGCTCCACTAACACTATAAATCCCTTATAAAAGATAAATTTATTATCAAATTTAATATATAAATAAAACACAATTGATGTGAGTTTCATAAAATATTTAATGTTGTACTGCAACAATTGTTTATTAAAATATATAACATATCTATAAGATTTATTTTTTATTTTAGTTTCTCAATTTTCCAAAAACTTACATAATATGCCCATAATATTATTTCCGTAAAATATGAAATGTGTATTATACGAATTATTATGAGTTTTCATTAAAAAAATGTTTTATTTTTAAAAATCAATCGAGTCATTTTCAAAATATGTTGTATCGAAATTTTTCTTCGGTCGCCATTTTCTTATTTGATAAAATAGAAAATAATTGTAAATACAAATGTTTTAGAGAACCGATAGCGCATGCTGAACGTTTTTGTATTTTTGAAATATTTCTTAAAATAAGGGAGTAATGACGATTTTTCGAAAAACAAAAGAACGCCAATATCTATGAACTTGGGCTCCAATTCAAAAATTTTTACTTAGAAAAGTTGTTTGTTTCAATGAGTTCTAACTGCCATTTGCGGGTGTTAAACTTAGTATTAACACCCTGTATATATAACAAACGATGAAATTTTAATAATGCTTTAAGATTCACTAAGATATCGAAAACTATTATTGGGTTAATTTTAGTGGTTTACATTTTCTTCTAGAGTAATGAAAACAGGTTAATCACATAATAATCGAAGTGAAGTATGTATAAGTATATAAAATGAGTATTTTGGTAATCATTTATAACACAAACTAATAACTTGAAACGTTGGTTCAAAAATTGATTACATGTTTCAGTTTTCTTTCTACATTTACAATGGGAAATTTTGGAAAATTATAGTTAGGTCGCTCACAAAAAATGAGAGTATTTCGGTGATCATTTATAACACAAACTAATTACTTGAAACTGTGGTTCAAAAATTGATATTTTACATCTTTTAATTTTCTTTCCACCTTACACCTTACAGTAAAAGGTTATTGATTATATATATATATATATAGTTTTCTTTCCACTTTTCAATGGAAAATTATTGAAAAATTCTTCAACTTTTGGCGAATATTTGTTTATTTGTTTAAAAAAATAAAATCTAACCTTCGGTTATAAATTTGATTTGCATATTTTTCCATCACTTTCTATAATTTCAGTGACAAATGGTGGGAAAACTATTATTGGGGCAGTTTTGGTTTTTAATTTTTTTGTATGAGTAAAGAATATAAATTACAGACATAAAATGGAAAATATTTTATTCATCATTTGTAACTAAAAAAAAAATTCAATCTTTGAATCTTCTTGTTTTTTTTAATTATATTGCATGTTTCAGTTTTTTCCCACTTATTTAATAGGACATTATTGAAAAAATACAGTTAGCTTGCTCACAAAAATATGGAGAGTATTTCGGTGAACATTTATAACACAAACTAATTAATTGAAACTTTGGTTCAAAAATTTAATTATTTTACATGTTTTAGTTTTGTTTCCACATTACTCAAACTTTGATGGTGTTTGAATAGTGTACATATGCTTTTCTTCTGATTTTACTTTTTCGAAGCGGAGGAGCTCAAAGTTTGATCATTGCTTATGCACAACCCTTATAATTTCTAGTCACGTTTAGTAATTAGATGAATGATTTCTCATTTTTTCTCATTTCCAGTTCATATTTGATTTTAAATTAATTGTGTGTAATTTAATGTGAAATTATTGAAAAATATTAGTTCTTCAAGTTTCGGTTATAAATTTGAATTAATAATGTTTTCATAAGATTATATAATTTCAGTGGAAATTGTTGGAAAATATTAATGGGGTAATTTTGATTATAATGGGCGAAGAACTATAAATTATTGACATAAAATGAATAATATTTCAATCATTAGTAACTCAAAAAACATACTTGAAACTATGTTGAATAAATTGATTATTTTACATGTTTTAGGATTGTTTTTACTTTTTTAATGGGAAATTATTGAAAAATTAAATTTCTCAACTTCTGAAATTATTTGTCTATAATATTGGAGAGATGGATTTGTATTTTTATGTTTACTTTTAGGTATAATTTGGGTAGTTTCTAGATTGGCAGAAACTAATCGAACTTCTTTTGATTCTGCTGAAGGAGAATCCGCATTTTCATAGAAATTTATAAACATTGCGCTGCTATCAAATGCAACTTGTGAAAGTCTATTGAACGAAGTATTAGAATAATTATAAAAATATAACAAGTAAGAAATACGAACAAAAGCAACACTATACTGCTTTTGTTATTTTGCCCTAGCTCTAATATTTTGTAATATAATTCAATATTTTCTTGCATCATCAGTTCATCAAACTTTCATCAGTTTCTATAACTTTAGTGGGAAATAGTGGGAAAACTATTATTGGCTTAATTTTAGTGGTCTAGATTTTCTTCTAGAATTAGAAAACCGGTTAACCACATAAAAATGGAATTAAGGTACGTATAAGTTTAGAAAATAAGTATTACGCTTTAGTTTCTCAATTTTCCAAAAACCATTTTGAGTTTTCAATAAAAAAAATATATATCACACGCTGAAATTTCCATAATGCTTCAAGAATCAATAAGATATCGATGGAAATTATTATTATAGGGTAAATTTTAGTGGTTTTCTTCTAGAATAAGAAAACAGGTTAATCACATAAAAATTTAAGTAAGGTACGTATAAGTATGGAAATTAAGTATTACAGTAATCATGTATAACACAAAGTAATAACTTCAAACTTGGGTTCAAAAATTGATTACATATTTCAGTTTTCTTTTTACATTTGCAATGGAAAATTATTGAAAAATTATACCTAGTTAGGTTGCTTACAAAAAATGTGAGTATTTCGGTAATCATTTATAACACAAACCAATTTCTTGAAACTTGGGTTCAAAAATTGATTGTTTTACATGTTTTAGTTTTTATTATTGAAATTTTTTTTCATCAGTTTCTATAATTTTTCAGAGGCAAATTGTGACTTTAAGTTCTGGTGATAATTTAATTAAAAAACATAAACTCCATCTTTCAGTTACAAATTTGATTAAAAAAAATGTCATCAGTTTCTACAATTTCAGTGGTAAATTGTGGGAAACTATTATTAGGACAATTTTGGTTTTTCATTTTTTTGTAAGAATAAAAAATGTAAATTACAAACATTAAATATATCAATCATTTGCCACCCAAAAAAACTTGAATCTTTGGACAAAGAATTGATTGTTTTACATATTTCAGTTACCTTTCTACGTTTTCAATGGGGAATTATTAAAAAAATATAGTTAGGTTCCTCACATAAAAATGAAAACTGTTTCGGTAAACATTTAATAGGCAAACTAATTAATGGAAACTTTTGTTCAAAAATTTATAATTTTATGTATCTTAGATTCTTTAAACATTTTCAATGGAAAATTATTGAAAATTTATAGTTCTTCAACTTCTTGTAATTATATACATAAATGAACTCCAACTTTTGGTTATAAATTTGATTAACATATTTTTCCATCAGTTTCTATAATTTCAGTGGCAATTTGAGGGAAAACTATTATTGGGACAGTTTTGTTTTTCATTTTTTTGTAACAGTAAAGAATGTAAATTACAGACATAAAATGGAAAATATTTCCATCATTAATTGAAACTCAAAGAAAAACTTGAATCTTTGGATAAAAAATCGACTATTTTTCATGTTTCAGTTTTCTATCTACTTTTTTAATAAGAAATCATTGAACAATTATACTCGTAGTTTGGTTACTCACATGAAAATGGAAACTATTTTGGTAATCCTTAATAAAACACAAACTAATTACTTGAAACTTTGTTTGAAAAATTGATTATTTTACAGGTTTTAGTTTTCTTTCCACATTTTTAATGGGAAATTATTTTTTTTAGGGCATCATTAAAAAATTATAGATTTCTTCAACTTCTTGTAATTATATACATAAATGAACTCCAACTTTTGGTTATAAATTTGATTAACATATTTTTCCATCAGTTTCTATAATTTCAGTGGCAATTTGAGGAAAAACTATTATTGGGACAGTTTTGTTTTTCATTTTTTTGTAACAGTAAAGAATGTAAATTACAGACATAAAATGGAAAATATTTCCATCATTAATTGAAACTCAAAGAAAAACTTGAATCTTTGGATAAAAAATCGACTATTTTTCATGTTTCAGTTTTCTATCTACTTTTTTAATAAGAAATCATTGAACAATTATACTCGTAGTTTGGTTACTCACATGAAAATGGAAACTATTTTGGTAATCCTTAATAAAACACAAACTAATTACTTGAAACTTTGTTTGAAAAATTGATTATTTTACAGGTTTTAGTTTTCTTTCCACATTTTTAATGGGAAATTATTTTTTTTAGGGCATCATTAAAAAATTATAGATTTCAACTTCAACTTTTGGTGTTTATTTGTTTAATTGGTTTAAAACAAAAGAAACTCCAACTTTCAGTTATAAATTTGATTGACATATTTTTCTATAATTTCGAATAATAACCAGTTTCTATAATTTTAATGGAAAATTGTGCGAAAACTATTATTGGGCCAATTTTGGTTTTTCATTTCTTCGTATATAGTAAAGAATATAGATTATTGACATAAAATGGAAAATATTTCAGAGTTAATTTAATATTGATTTTATTGTATCATAAATATTAAAAATATTAATTTTATTAAGACAAAAAAATATCTTTAATTACAGGATTTTTATGTCTAAATAGCTTTCTACTGATTACGAATCAGTAAGTGTAAAAGTAATTAATCTTTACTAATGAGTAATATTTTTATTAAATGGATTAAACATAATTTTACTAATAAGTATTAGTTTGCTGAAATGCAAGCAAACTAATACTTATTATTAAAATTATGTTAATTCCATTTGATAAAAATATTACTCATTAGTAAAGATGAATTACTTTTTCACTTACTAATTCGCAATCAATAATCAGTTTAGTTTGCTAAAATGCAAGAAAACTAATACTTATTAGTAAAATTACGTTAATTCCATTTAATAAAAATATTACTCATGAATAAAGATGAATTACTCTTACACTTATCGATTTGTAATTAGTAAAAAGAAATTTTGACATCGAAATCCTGAAAATAACGATAATTGTTTGTCTTAATAAAATTAATATTTTAAATATTTATGATACAATAAAATCAATATTAAATTAACTCATATAATTAACTTACAGATAAGTTGACTTGGGTTTAAAAAAAAAATGTTACTCATAAGTAGAAATTGGCAATTTACAAAATCAAACATGAATTGGTCATTTTTAAAAGTTGATGGCAAGAATTTTCAAAAGATTTATGGGTTGTAATTTTCGAAAAACTGACTTACATTTCAACAAACCATTACGCATTGGTATAACTACGCTAATAGTAAATGCATTTTCATGAAAATATTTGACATCTTTAATACACTCTGCAATCTTCAACCACATAAGGTTTTTTTTTAAATTTGATTGAAGTGTTCTGTTAAACTTAATGTATATTATATATGTGTCCATGAAAGTAAGCAGCAAATGGAATATTTTTACTGAGTTCTCAGAAAATTGATGTTCAAAGAAATTATTTCTATTTTCTTGCATTCATTCTCTTCTATCTGTAATCTATAAAATTATTTTCTTTTAAACTATCTGTATTATTCTTCTATATTAATATTATCATTAATTTAATAGCAACGGAAACAATTTTAATTATGAGTACATAATCTGCTTTATTAATTATAAAAATAGGGTATAACCAACATTATTGACCCAGACGTGATCTGAAAACGCTAATAACCAACAGAACCATTTTAAATAAGTTAACAAGTAGAATTAATGCACACATTTTTTGATAAAAAAGGACTCAAAAGAGAACAAATTTAGAAACAAACTTAGAACATAAAAATCTAATATGCTTTAGTTATCTCCAGATATCAATACACACATTTAATAACTTTTGGCTTATAAATCTATATTCTCAACTATTTTATTTCTAGACATAAAATATCAGAAATTATATCAAATTTATACAAATACATGTTCTGAACATTTAATGGGCATTTAATACTAATAGTGTAGCTCTTGCAATTATATACGCTTATAAAATGGGCATAATAGAAACGTCATAAGATAATATGTAGCCAAGGAATTACGAATGCAAATAGTGATGCAGCATTAAGTTTTTATTACGTTTTATTGATGTGTTCATAAAAGAATTAGGCAACACTCGCTGTCACGTTTTATAAGGCTAAAAGGTCGCATATATTTTTACTTTATCACGTATTTGCCTAATGGAATTGTGACCAATTTTTCATCTCTTCAATTTTCAATTATTATACTATTTTACAAATAATAATAATAATAATAATAATAATGCAGAAAGTTAATATGTGAAATAATGGAATAAATGAATAATTCAGAATCTGATTTAATAATATAAACTGAAATAGAGGAATAAGATTACTGAAAATATAGATTATAGATTTATAAACCAAAAGTTATTAAATCTGTGTATTGATATCTGGGGATTACTAAAACAGATTAGGTTTTTATTTCCTAAGTGGATTTCTAATTTAGTTCTCTTAAAAGTTACAGATTTTAACAAATGTGTGTATTAATGTTACTTGAATTTTAACTTATTTTAAATAATTCTGTTGGTTTTGAAGTGTTCAAATCACGTCCAGGTCAATATTGTTGGTTATACTTTGTTTTGGTAATTAATAAAGCAGATTACGTACTCACATAAAAATTGTTACCAAATTATGAAGTTGATGGATGAAGTATTTACTATGTGATAGTAGATCATGTTGTGATCGGGAATAGAAACACACATTGATATCTGGTGATTATTAAAGCAGACTAGGTTTTTGTTTTCTAAGTTTGTTTTTAATTTTGACTTCTTATTTTACAAATATTTTTACAAATATAAGTGATATAATACGTGTAAAATGTATGTTTCTATTCCCGATAACAAGATTTGTGATTAAAGCAATTAAAGCAATTATTAATTATTAGCAATTAAAATTTGTGATTAAAGCAATATTAATAAAATCGAAAGCAAATATTGATACAATTATCATTATTTCTTAATCAAAACGTAATTAAGCTCACCTAATAATACAGCCAATATCTGCGCCCATTCTTTTCCATCAACACCTTCGACTTTACCACCCATGTCTCTGGACGCTTAATTGTTATTGATAACAACTCTCTATCTCAGCAGCGAGTTATTTGAAAACCTTCGTAATATTACCAGTCATGTAAAAACGTCAGGCGTCTTCTTATCAAAGCGTTTCGTAAAGCGCCAGTACATTTTGCAGATTAATACATAGCACATAGTGGAAAATAATCCCACACTTCTGTGCACCTCTGTGATGTAATGACAGACTTTACGTAATTACAGCCGAACCCCCGTTTTCGTATACAACTTTAATTTTCGCCCGACAGACGACACTTAGGGGATGAAAAATTAATAGTGTTCGTGATGAAGGTTCGTCACTGGCGAGGATTGATTTTTACGCGTATGGTTACTGATTATTGAAGCAGGTTCAACCCACAAACTGAAATTAAAACGAAGTTCTCTTTTTCCTAAAGATATAACTTTGTATTGAGATTAATAGCAATTAATGCTAATAATATGTACTGAATTAAGCCTCTGCGTTTTTCAGATTCTCGATTTTTCATCCGAAAAGCATGTCGTGAATTAATCCTCTAACTTTTCCAGATTCTCTATTATTTGCCCAAAAAGCATGTAGTAACTTAATCCTTGAACTTTTCCAGATACTCGATTATTTTCCCAGAAACCATGTAGTGAATTAAGCCTCTGACTTTTTGAGATTCTTGATTATTCGCCCAAACAGCATGTTGTGAAGTTTGAATTCAGCCTCGAACTATTTCAGATTCTCGAATATTCGCTAATGAAACGTATAGTGAATTAAGCCTCTAACTTTTCCAGATTCTCCATTATTGGCCCAGAAAGCATGCTACTACACTTAAGCCTCTAACTTTTCCAGATTCTCGATTATTTGCCCAGAAAGCATGCAGTGAATTAAGCCTTTGACTTTTTAAGATTCTTGATTATTCGCCCAAACAGCATGTAATGAATTTTGAATTCAGCCTCTAACTATTTCAGATTCTCGAATATTCGCTAATAAAGCATGTAGTTACTTATGCCTCTAACTTTTCCTGATTCTCCATTATTTGCCCAGAAATCATGTAGTTACTTAAGCCTCTAACTCTTCCAGATTCTCTATTATTTTCCCAGATAGCATGTAGTGAATTAAGCCTCTTACTTTTTGAAATTCTTGATTATTCGCCCAAAGAGCATGTAGTGAATTTTGAATTCAGCCTCTAACTATTTCAGATTCTCGCATATTCGCTAATGAAGCATAATTATAGTGAATTAAGCCTCTAACTTTTCCAGATTCTCCATTATTTGCACAGAAATCATGTAGTTACTTAAGCCTCTAACTTTTCCAGATTTTCGATTATTTGCCCAGAAAACATGTAGTGAATTAAGCCACTGACTTTTGAGATTCTTGATTATTCGCTCAAACAGCATGTAGTAAAGTTTGAATTCAGCCCCTAACTATTTCAGATTCCCGAATATTCGCTAATAAAGCATGTACTGAATTAAGCCTCTAACTTTTTCAGATTCTCCATTATTTGCCCAGAAAGCATGAGTTACCTAACCCTCTATATTTTTTCTAGATTCTCCATTATTTGCCCAAAAAGAATGTAGTGACTTAATCCTCTAACTTTTCCAGAATCTCGATTATTTGCCCAGAAAGCATGTAGTGAATTAAGCCTCTAACTTTTTGACATCCTCGATTATTCCAAAAAGCAAGTAGTGAATTAAACCTCTAACTTTTTGAGATTATTGATTATTCGCCCAAACAGCATATAATGAATTTTGAATTCAGCCTCTAACTATTTCAGATTCTCGAATATTCGCTAATAAAGCATGTAGTAAATTAAGCCTCTAACTTTTTCAGATTCTCGCTTATTCGCCCAAAAAGCACTGAATTTTAACAGAATTTCAATTGTATTTTCATTCAATTCAATCAAAATTTCAAAAAGTTCAAAGATCTTTTAGTGTATTTTGAACACAAAAGTAATAATTTTTACCAATTTTTGCAAAATTTTCATACAATCTTGGCAAACGTTTAAACAAATCAGTTGAGCTAAATTTTCCAAAAAAAAATTGTAGCATTTATATAATGTTAACACAATTTTCATAAATTTTTGTAACATTTTTCAAAATTATGAATACAAACTTCATGTAACATCCACTGATTACTGTGGCATCATGTAAATAAATGACTTACTTGCTTACTTACTTGATTACTTACTTGCTTACTTACTTACTCACTTACTTACTTACTTACTTTCTTACTTACTTACTTACTTTCTTACTTACTTACTTACTTACTTACTTTCTTACTTACTTACTTACATACTTACTTACTTACTTACTTACTTACTTACTTACTTACTTACTTACTTACTTACTTATTTACTTACTTACTTACATAATTTTTAAGGAATTTCAATATCTTTATATTATAAAATTATCAGTTAAAAATAATGTTCTATACTTTTGTGTACAAAATTTCATAAAATCTTAACAGACTATAACATGTATTACAAAGTAATTAAATTTTTATGAATTATAATAATTTCAAATGAGTTTTCATAAGTTTCAATTGAATTTTTAATAATTTCAATTGCATTTTTAAAAAAATTCAATCGAATTGATGAATGATTTCGTAGATTTTTTATGAATTTTGAACCGAGCCTTCATAATTTTTTCCAATGTTTGCGAAATTTTTGTAAAATGATATCAAAAATTTTCATTTCTGCAAAATTTTCAACAGTTTTTCTTACATTTATAAAATTATAACTCAATTGTCATAAATTGTCGTAAATTTTGCAACGTAAGTTTGTCGCCAACGACTTTTTTTTAGGAATTTCAATCTTTTAATTCTATTTTGTGAAATTAGCAGTGTGCAATAATTTTTACAAATTTTTTTACAAAATTTCATAGAATCTTAGCAGAATTTCTATAAATTTTAATGATTACAAAGTATGTGACGAACGCAATTGAAATTTTCATGATTTGCCTATAAGTTCAATTGCATTTTCATGAGTTTCAATTGAATTTTCATGAGTTTCAATTGAATTTTCATGAGTTTCAATTGATTTTTCATGAGTTTCAATTGAATTTTCATGAGTTTCAATTGAATTATAATACATTCAATTGAAATTTATTGAATTTATTGAAATTTATTTTATGAAATTTAGAATAATTTTTGTATATTTTGAACACAGAATTCATAATTGTTGCCAATTTTTGCGAAATTTTTAAACATTCTTAGCAGAATTTCTATAAATTTGAATGATTACAAAGTATGTCACGAATGCAATTAAAATTTTCATTTTCATGAGTTTCAATTGCATTTTCATGAGTTTCAATTGAATTTTCATGAGATTCAATTGAATTATAATACATTCAATTGAAATTTCATTAAATTCAATCGAATTTTCATGAATTTAGAATCATTTTCGTATATTTTGAACACAGAATTCATAATTGTTACCAATTTTTGCGAAATTTTTAAACAATCTTAGCAGAATTTCTATAAATTTTAATGATTACAAAGTATGTGACGAATGCAATTAAAATTTTCATGAATTGCCTATAAGTTCAATTGCATTTTTATGAGTTTCAATTGAATTTTCATGAGTTTCAATTGAATTTTCATGAGTTTCAATTGAATTTTCATGAGTTTCAATTGAATTTTCATGAGTTTCAATTGAATTTTCATGAGTTTCAATTGAATTATAATACATTCAATTGAAATTTCATTAAATTCAATCAAATTTTTATGAATTTAGAATCATTTTCATATATTTTGAACACAGAATTCATAATTGTTACCAATTTTTGCGAAATTTTTAAACAATCTTAGCAGAATTTCTATTAATTTTAATGATTACAAAGTATGTGACGAATGCAATTAAAATGTTCATGTATTGCCTATAAGTTCAATTGCATTTTCATGAGTTTCAATTGAATTTTCATGAGTTTCAACTGAATTTTCATGAGTTTAAATTGAATTAAAATACATTCAATTGAAATTTCATTAAATTCAAACAAATTTTCATGATTTTAAAATAATTTTTGTATATTTTGTACACAGAATTCAGAATTGCTACCAATTTTTGCGAAATTTTTAGACAATATTAGCAGAATTTCTATAAATTTTAAATGAATTGCCTATAAGTTCAATTGCATTTTCATGAGTTTCAATTGAATTTTCGTGAGTTTCAATTGAATTTTCATGAGTTTCAATTGAAAATTAATTCATTCAATTGAAATTTCATTAATTTCAATGTTAAGAATTCTTATGTATTTTGTACACCTTTTTGATGATGATGACCTTAAATATGTATTTTGTATACCTTTTGTATCAGATTTGACCTGTGTAAAATTCTATGTTGCAAACACCACTAAACAATTATTATTATTGTTAACACAGAATTTATACTTTTTGCGAATTTAGCAAAAATTCAAAAAATTCAGCGTAATTTTCATGAAAATTTGTTTTAAGTGACACAATTTTCATGAATTTTGATAAAATTTTGCTAAATGGGGGAAAAGTAAGTTTGATACGTTTGTTGAGAGAATGTTTTTTTAATGAATTTGAATATTTTTATTTCATTTTATTAATTATCACTGGTTTTACATTTTTGGCAACATTTCATAGAATCTTAACAGATTTTTTTTAAATTTTAATGATTAAAAAGTGTATGTCAAATTGCAATTAATTTTTTTATGGATTTTCAATAAACCCAATTGCATTTTTATGAGTTTCAATTGAATTTTAGTGCATTGAATTGAAATTTTATTAATTTCAATCGAATTTTCATTAGCTTACAATTTTTTTTGTATATTTTGTACACAGAATTCATAATTTTTACCTATTTTTGCAACATTTTCAAACAATCTCAGCAAAAAATGAATTTTGTGTTCGCAATATATAATTTTTTCGAAATTTATGAAAATTCGATTAAAATTAATGAAATTTCAATTGAATGAATTTTAATTCAATTGAAACTCATGAATATTCAATCGAAACTCATGAAAATGCAATTGGACATATTGAAAATTCATGAAAATTTTATTTGCATTCGTCACACACTTTTTAATCATTAAAATTTATAGAAATTCTGTTAAGATTCTATGAAATGTTGCCCAAAATGTAAAAACTGTGATAATTAATAAAATGAAATAAAAACATTCAAATTCATTAAAAAAATCATTCTCTCAACAAACTTATTAAACTTACTTTGCCCCCATTCAGCAAAATGTTAACAAAATTTATAAAAATTGTGTAACTTATACTTAAATTCAACAAAATTTTGTGAAAATTATGCTGAATATTTTTTAACTTTGGCTAACTTGGCAGAAGGTATAAATTCTGTGTTCAAAATACTTAAGAATTCTTAAGATTGAAACTAATGACATTTTAATTGAACGAATTAATATTCAATTGAAACTCGTGAAAAATCAATTAGAATAATTGAAAATTCATTAAATTTTATTTATAATAATATATGGAAATTATATTGTATGAAAGTATAAAAAAATAAATATAAAATGTGAAAAACATTTAAATTATTTGAAAAATCAACAAATGTATTAGGCTTAGATTGTCCCCATTTTGCAAAATGTTATCAAAATTTATGAAAATTGTGTTACGATTATATAAATGCAACAAAAACTCTTAAATATTTCGTTGCAATACATTGGTTGAGAAATGGATATTTTCCTGAATTTCAATACATTTATGATTTTACAGTTTGCTGTAAACTGTAAGCATTACATAACATTTGTTTACATCCAATAAAGTAAGTGGAAAAGTGCAGCAAATAATGCTTTGTGGTAATACATCACATGGCAATAAAGGGAAATGCAATACATCACAGCCTTTTATTTCCGTTTTGACGACATAAATAAATGACTTGATAAAAGTGCAATTATTGGCATGTACATTCATATATAACATTAATATTACAATTATCCATAATCAAATTTTAAGCAATGCAGGTATTTTGAAATATGATTTTAATATTGTAAACTGTTTCTTGCTCAAGAAGAAACAATGCAAATTATTTTATATATGCACTATAAATGTGTATATTTAATCATCTCTTGTGTAGTAATCTGCACTCCTAAGATCGACCCAAAAATTATAGTATCAAAGAAAAATTGTAATATTTTAGGAAAAGCTCATTGGATTTAAAATACAAATATTACATATCAATATATGAGTTAATATCGCCAATAAAATGTATTCATATTGATACGGTAGTTCTTGAGGTATTAATCTTTATTTATAAGAAAATTTTGAGAAATACAAATAAAAGCTATTAAAATTAGATTTCAGTAAAATAAAAATATCGCATGAATGACTCATTGAAACTTAATTTCATTATACACATTTCGTACATAACATATATTGCTGATATATCAATCAATATCTGCAATAAATTATATTCATATTGCTGCGGTGGTTTTTGAGATATCACAATATAAATATTAATAAACTGTTTCTTGCATAATGAAGAGATAAATAATTATTAAAAATAGAATAATATTTGATGGGTAATTTAAAAATTCTCTTAATATAAAATTAAAGTAATTAGAAGAAACAATACAAATTGTTTTAATGTATGCACTATAAATGAGTATATTTAATCATATTTCGTTCGGTAATTTGATTAATTTTCATGATATTTATATTAATTAGTAATAAAATTAACATTAATATTAAAAGTAAAAGTTATAAAACGACTAGTTATTAATCACAGCGATATAATACGTTAACAATAATTTGTTATAACTAATAAATGTCGTGTGCAAATTGGATACTACCCTCGTGGACAACTTGAAGGTTTTCCGGTTTCGGCCTGGTGGGCCTCATCAGTCAAGTGCGTCCGAAAGTAATTCCCAATTTGTACACTTTTCAGGTTTATAAACCTGTAATAGAATATTAATACATGAGAGAAGCTATCAATTTTTTCGAAATTTTCATACATAATCTTAGCAAAAGCGCAACCATTTTTCATTTCAATATTTAAGGGCGAGGTGATCTCAGTAGTAATTGATTTCGCCACGAGATGGCATTTATATGCTTCTCTCATGCATTGCTTGAACTACTCTTATAATCAAAATATTAATAATATCTGGAGTCGTCTTCCTCCTTTTTCTCTTGGCCACCTTTTATCAGCTGCTGAATTTCTTCTAAGGTTTTTCCTTTCGTTTCTGGAACCAAGAAAAAACACGTGATGGACCCCACTAGACAACATGCCGCAAAAAAATAGAATGTTGCGTACAAGCCGTACTCAGACATCAGTGACTGATATATTTTCGTGCTGCTGGCTATGAATAAGCCGAAAAATATATTCATCGTGGCCATCGCTTTGCCCTTGATGCTAGAAGAAAACAGCTCCCCCAACATCAGCGTGGGAACAATCCCAAAGCCGATGGCATACAGTATTATGAATAACATCATTCCAACCACTGGGAACCACGAGATAACTGATAGATCCATCTGCAGCTTCAGGTACATAAACGTGCCCATGAGGATCAGCACTGTTTCACATCCAATGGCTGATATGAACAACGCCTTTCTTCGGCCCAAAATATCCAGAAGCCCTGATCCAATTAGGCTTACTACAGCCATTAATCCCGCGCAAATTATAGCTGATGTACTTGCATATAAGTCACCTCCAGCTTCAGCAAATAGAAGTTGGGAGTAAACGACGAAAGCAGATACTCCAGAAAATTGCTGCGTAAATCTGAGCACCACTCCAATAATTACGGCTTTTCTATTGCTGTAGATACCAAATAGATCCTTCAAGGTTCCTGGTTCTGCCAGCTGCCTTTTAACGGCGTTCGAAATATTTATGAACTCATCTTCTACGTCCTCCGTTTGCCTCAGCCATCTCAAACTTGCTCTTGCCTCTTCGTGCTTTCCATTTACTAACAAGAAATACGGCGTTTCCGGCATAATCCAAAAGGTTGCAAGAAATATGATTGGTATGCACACAAATATGCAAGCCGTCGTTAAGATACCACAGTAAGCCCCAACCACGTTAACCAGCAACCCACCTAAGAAGTAAAGAAAGCTCATCGCGAGTCCCCAACTTCCACGCACTTTTGGTGACGCAACTTCTCCAATATAAACTGGTAAAGCTGCGAACATCAAAGCATCTCCGAATCCTGCCAAGAGTCTTGAAACGTAGAAAGTCCATATCGATTGCCCGATTCCTATCAACGTCCAGCTCAAGATGTGAGGAACGCAGATGAACAGCAGTCCATATTTCCTTCCGATGACATCGATCAGTTTAGAAGCTGGAAACGCTGTGATGATCAGTGCCACTGGTGAAATGACGGCAAAGTATGATGCTTCTTCCAGAGATATGTCCAGTGGGTATGCATCAGATGTGAGGACGGTGATTGAAGGTGATGGCCACGAAAATAGGATCCCGCATGTCATCGATACCAAACATGCTGAAACAATTAGTTATATTAGTTAAATCCTACTGCAAAAGATGGAATCCTAAGATGAAAGATGAAATCTAAAGGATGAAAGACTAAATCTAAAGGATGAAAGGATGAAATTAGAAGATGGAAATAAAATGAAAAGACTAACAGATCAATTAGACTACTACAATCCTACTAGGAAGAATGACATCCAAAGTTGAAAGATGAAATCCAAAGGATGAAGCATGGAAATGAAAGGATGAAAGGATGATAACATGAAAAGACTGTCCTCGTATCATTGATACCAAACATATTGAAACATGTCAAAACGATTACTAAAAATACTTGAATTCTACTGCAAAGAATGAAATCCAAAGATGAAAGATGAAATCCAAAGATGAAAGATGAAATCCAAAGTTGAAAGATGAAATCCAAAGGATGAAATATTGAAATAAAAGGAGGCAAGGATGATGACATGAAAAGACTGTCCTCATATCATTGATACGAAACATATTGAAACATGTCAAAACGATTGATAAAAATACTTGAATCCTACAACAAAGAATGAAATCCAAAGATGAAAGATGAAATCCAAAGATGAAAGATGAAATCTAAAGAATGAAAGAATGAAATTAGAGGATAATAAAAAAATGAAAAGACTAACAGATCAATTAAACTACTACAATCCTATTACAAAGAATGAGATCAGAAGTTGAAAGATGAAATCTAAAGAATGAAATATTGAAATAAAAGGATGGAAGGATGATGACATGAAAAGACTGTCCTCATATCATTGATACCAAACATATTGAAACATGTCAAAACGATTGATAAAAATACTTGAATCCTACTGCAAAGAATGAAATCCAAAGATGAAAGATGAAATCCAAAGATGAAAGATGAAATCCAAAGACGAAAGATGAAATCTAAAGATTGAAAGAATGAAATTAGAGGATAATAAAAAAATGAAAAGACTAACAGATCAATTAAACTACTACAATCCTATTACAAATAATGAGATCAGAAGTTGAAAGATGAAATCTAAAGAATGAAATATTGAAATAAAACGATGGAAGGATGATGACATGAAAAGACTGTCCTCATATCATTGATACCAAACATATTGAAACATGTCAAAACGATTGATAAAAATACTTGAATCCTACTGCAAAGAATGAAATCCAAAGATGAAAGATGAAACCCAAAGATTGAAAGAATGGAATTAGAGGATAATAATAAAATGAAAAGACTAACAGATTAATTAAACTACTACAATCCTATTACAAAGAATGAAATCCAAAGTTGAAAGATGAAATCCAAAGGTTGAAATATTGAAATAAAAGAATGGAAGGATGATAACATGAAAAGACTCTCCTCATATCATCGATACCAAACATATTGAAACATGTCAAGACGATTACTAAAAATACTTGAATCCTACTGCAAAGAATGAAATCCAAAGATGAAAGATGAAATCCAAAGATGAAAGATGAAATCCAAAGATGAAAGATGAAATCTAAAGAATGAAAGAATGAAATTAGAGGATAATAAAAAAATGAAAAGACTAACAGATCAATTAAACTACTACAATCCTATTACAAAGAATGAGATCAGAAGTTGAAAGATGAAATCGAAAGGAAGGAAGATTGAAATGAAAGGATGAAAAGATGATAATATTAGAAGATTGTCTTCATATCATCGATACCAAACATATTGAAATATGTCAAAACGATTAATAAAAATACTTAAATCCTACTACAAAGAATGATATCTAAATATGAAAGGTGAAATCCAAAGATGAACGATGAAATCTAAAGAATGAAAGAATGAAATTAGAGGATAATAAAAAAATTAAAAGACTAACAGATCAATTAAACTACTACAATCCTATTACAAAGAATGAGATCAGAAGTTGAAAGATGAAATCTAAAGGATGAAATATTGAAATAAAAGGATGGAAGGATGATGACATGAAAAGACTGTCATCATATCATTGAAACCAAACATATTGAAACATGTCAAAACGATTAATAAAAATACTTGAATCCTAAGGCAAAGAATGAAATCCAAAGATAATAGATGAATCCAAAGATGAAAGATGAAATCTAAAGATTGAAAGAATGGAATTAGAGGATAATAATAAAATGAAAAGACTAACAGATTAATTAAACTACTACAATCCTATTACAAAGAATGAAATCTAAAGTTGAAAGATGAAATCCAAGGGATGAAATATTGAAATAAAAGGATGGAAGGATGATAACATGAAAAGACTATCCTCATATCATCGATACCAAACATATTGAAACATGTCAAAACGATTACTAAAAATACTTGAATCATACTGCAAAGAATGAAATCCAAAGATGAAAGATGAAATCCAAAGATGAAAGATGAAATCCAAAGGTGAAAGATGAAATCTAAAGAATGAAAGAATGAAATTAGAGGATGTAAATAAAATGAAAATACTGAAAGATTAATTAAACAACTACAATCCTACTACAAAAATGAAATCAGAAGTTAAAAGATGAAATCCAAAGAACGAAAAATTGAAATGGAAGGATGAATGGATGATTACGTGAAAAGACTGTCCTCATATCGTCGATATCAAACATATTAAAACATGCCAAAACGATTAATAAAAATACTTGAATCCTACTGCAAAGAATGAAATCCAAAGATGAAAGATGAAATCTAAAGAATGAAAGAATGAAAGTAGAGGATGAAAATAAAAGGAAAATACTAAAAGATTAATCACACTATTACAATCCTGCTACAAAGAATGAAATCCAAAGTTGAAAGATAAAATCCAAAGGATGAAAGATTGAAATGAAAGGATGATAACATGAAAACACTGTCTGCATATCATCGATACCAAATATGTTATAACATGATTAAACAATTAATTGAAATACTTGAATCCTACTACAAAGAATGAAATCCAAAGATGAAAGATGAAATCTAAAGAATGAAAGAATGAAAGTAGAGGATGAAAATAAAAGGAAAATACTAAAAGATTAATCAAACTATTACAATCCTGCTACAAAGAATGAAATCCAAAATTGAGAGATGAAATACAAAGGATGAAACATTGAAGTGAAAGGATGAAAGGATGATGACATAAAAAGACTGTCCTCATATCATCGATACCAAACATATTAAAACATGCCAAAACGATTAATAAAAATACTTGAATTCTACTACATAGAATGAAATCCAAAGATGAAAGATGAAATCTAAAGAATGAAAGAATGAAAGTAGTGGATGAAAATAAAACGAAAATACTGAAAGATTAATCATACTATTACAATCCTGCTACAATGAATGAAATCCAAAGTTGAAAGCTGAAATCCAAAGGATGAAAGATTGAAATTAAAAGATGATAACATGAAAACACTGTCTGCATATCATCGATACCAAACATATTAAAACATGTTTAAACAATTAATTAAAATACTTGAATCCTACTACAGAGAATGAAATCCAAAGATGAAAGATGAAATCTAAAGGACGAAAGAATGAAAGTAGTGGATGAAAATAAAACGAAAATACTGAAAGATTAATCAAACTATTACAATCCTGCTACAATGAATGAAATCCAAAGTTGAAAGCTGAAATCCAAAGGATGAAAGATTGAAATCAAAGGATGAAAGGATGATAACATGAAAATACTGTCCTCATATCATCGATACCAAACATATTTAAACATGCCAAAACGAATAATAAAAATACTTGAATCCTACTACAAAGAATGAAATCCAAAGATGAAAGATGAAATCTAAAGAATGAAAGAATGAAAGTAGAGGATGAAAATAAAAGGAAAATACTAAAAGATTAATCATACTATTACAATCCTGCTACAAAGAATGAAATCCAAAGTTGAAAGATGAAATCCAAAAGGCGAAAAAGCGAAATGAAAGGATGATAACATAAAAAGACTGTCTGCATATCATCGATACCAAACATATTAAAACATGTTAAAACGATTTATTAAAATACTTGAATCCTACTACATAGAATGAAATCCAAAGATAAAAGATGAAATCTAAAGAATCAAAGAATGAACCTGGAGGATGAATATAAAATGAAAATACTAAAAGATTAATTAAACTACTACAATCCTACTACAAAGAATGAAATCAAAAGTTGAAAGATGAAATCCAAAGGATGAAAGATTGAAATGTACGGATGATATCATGAAAAGACTGTCCGCATATCATCGATACCAAACATATTAAAACATGTCAAAACAATTAATACAAATACTTGAATCCTACTACAAAGAATGAAATCCAAAGATGAAAGATGAAATCAAAAAATGAAACATTGAAATTAGAGGAAAAAAATGAAATGAGAAGACTAAAAGATTAATTAAACTACTAGAATCTTACAACAAAGAGTGAAATTCAAAGTTGAAAGATGAAATCCAAAGGATGAATGATTGAAATCAAAGGATGGAAGGATGATAACATGAAAAGACTCTCCTCATGTCATCGATACCAAACATATTGAAACATGTCAAAACGATTACTAAAAATTCTTGAATCCTACTGCAAAGAATGAAATCCAAAGATGAAAGATGAAATCCAAAGATGATATGAAATGAAATCCTATTTTGAGAAATCGTAGAGTATCAACTTCGAGAAATATTAATTTGTAATATGTAGCAAAACCCAAGGATTTCAGTATCCAGGCATTAAACAGTTTAACCATATTACAATTAGATATTTATAATTACAAAAATTACAAATTATTGTATTACAATAAGATTACATAAGGATCACAACACATAATCATTTTCAATTGCGAAAAATTATCATTCATCATGTTTATTAATTTAGGTACATAAATTTCAAGGTCGTGTTTTCGCCATACGAGATAAAATTATGTCTGGCTATAGGATTATGAATGCAAATAGTGATGCTGCAAAAATATTATATTCCTTTATTATTAATACGTTTGTGGTTTATTTTGATACATATAAAGTAGGCTTGAATATTTTACAAGATTAAAATATATTTATTTTGCCATACGCTAGAAAGTATAAACCACCAATTCATAAAATCTAATAATAAATTTATTCTCTAAAATATTACAAGATATATGAAGTAATGTAAGTAATGTATGAAGTAATGTAATTTAAAGATGAATGTAAGAATAGAAGATGAATTAAAATTCTTTAAAATGATATACCTAATATATAAGAGATATAAGATATAAGAAACAGATTTCAGTTGTGTAAAATCAAAACAATACACTTTTGTATGAATTTTATCATACGTAGTATAGATAAAGTATTGTAATCGTTCACAAAATGTCTGAAGTGACCACCACTTGGCTTTATCATACTAATAATTAAAATATTAAATATATATGTCTGTACTTAATAGATAATAACAAAACAACAATTTTGGACATAAATATAGTCCCAGAACCTCACAACGGATATATTCAAACATTTTCATGAAAATTGTACTTTCCCATACTTTTATAAGGAGAAAATAAAAATAATAAGTCTTACCTAATAATACAGCTGATATCTGAGCCCATTCTTTACTAGCACTTTTGAATAGAGCTCCCATGTTGCAGGATGCTTAATTGCCATTGATAGAGCTCAAATGCCGCAGAATGCTTAATTACTATTGATAACAGCTCACTATCTTTGTACTTAGGTACGTAGGTATTTAAAAACATTCGTAATATTACATGCCATCTAAAAATATCAGACTTCTTATCAAAGCCACTGACCGGAGTGTAAAGCATCAATTCATTTTGAAATTATGCTGAAATGATGCTCAAAAAAATGTTGTACTTTTGAAGTTATGGACATAGCATCAGAAACAAAGGCTAATCAAATCAAAATATCAAAGTAGGTATCAATTTACATACCAAATAATATAAATGCACTTATAATCAAACTTATAATTATATTATAGGTTAAGTAAACATCAAGTTAAGAAATTGTGAAAAGTGTAGTAAATTTCAAAAAAGTATCATTAAGAATCCGAAAAATGGTGAAAATGAGAATAATTGAATTGGAGTTGCAGAATATTGAATTAAAATATCAACATACATACTATGTAATATAAATGCACTTATAATCAAACTTATAATTAAATTGTAAGTTTGATAATTATAATTATATTATAAGTTTGATGATGACCAGTTAATATAATCGAAACTATAGTTACCTTAATTTAATAAAGTGTGACATCAACGAAGTAAAAATTCCATTATTTATGGGCAATTTCCATATATTTCCAAAATACATAATGTATCGCGAAGTAAAAGCTTCCTGTGTTAATGAAATTAACTGTATCTACTGGAAACAATTATGTTTTTAGTAATATTCGATGTTATCTAACAACACCAGCGAAAACCGATTTCCAAAATTCACTGCTCATTCAAAAATTACCCAGCTTAATCGCGAAATTACCATGTTGCATGTAAATTTGCAAAATATGCAAATCGAATTAGTTGCGGCAACGAAGCAGATTAGCTAAACTTATAATCCTCTAGAAATGGTGTAGTCCTTCAATGTATGTGAAAGTATATCGTCTTGCTGCTGTGCATATGAATATCTAGTGATATTGTGACAACTTATATCAATATGGGTGCAATATCTAAAAATGTTAATGGCAAAATTTGGCCTCAGATTTTAGCAATTATGATAGGTAAGAGTTTTGCAATCAAAATTATTGGTGTGTGCAAATTTGATTGTAGAAAGAGTGTGGATGTAAAACCATTATTTTGATATGTTAATAATGGTAGATAGTTAGAAGGTTGATAATAATGGCAAAATTTGGGTTCAGATTTTGGCAATTATGATAGGTAAGAGTTTTGTAATCAAAAATTATTGTGTATGTGTGTAAATTTGATTGTAGAAAGAGTGTGGATGTAAAACCATAATTTTGATATGTTAATAATGGTTGATAGTTAGAAGGTTGATAATAATGATATCACCACCATTTGAGTGGTGATATCATTGTTATCATAGTAGTTAAGCAACAAGAGTTCCACTCCACCCCCCGCAAAGATTTCGATTAATTTAATCCGCGCTTTGATTCGCTGTTTGATTCACGTAAGTAGAGCAATTTGGGGGTAATTAGAGCATTAAAGCGGCGGATTAAATTAATCGAAATCTTCGCGGGGGGTGGAGTGGAACTCTTGTTGCTTAACTACTTATCATCCTACGTTATATCATAGGTTTGTAGTTGGAAGGTTGGTCAAAATGATATCACCACTATTTGGGCGGTGATATCATTGTTATCAAGCTACGTTATATCATCCCAATTGTGCTGTTACATTTAAATCACGAATGGTTTTGTTTATATAACACTTTGGACGATAATATTATGATAGGTAAGAGTTATGTAATCAAAATTATTGGTGTGTGTAAGTTTGATTGTAGAAAGAGTGTGGATGTAAAACCATAATTTTGATTTGTTAATAATGGTTGATAGTTAGAAGGTTGATAATAATGATATCAGCACCATTTGAGTGGTGATATCATTGTTATCATAGTAGTTAAGCAACAAGAGTTCCACTCCACCCCCCGCGAAGATTTCGATTAATTTAATCCGCGCTTTGATTCGCTGTTTGATTCACGTAAGTAGAGCAATTTGGGGGTAATTAGAGCATTAAAGCGGCGGATTAAATTAATCGAAATCTTCGCGGGGGGTGGAGTGGAACTCTTGTTGCTTAACTACTTATCATCCTACGTTATATCATAGGTTGGTAGTTGGAAGGTTGGTCAAAATGATATCACCACCATTTGGGCGGTGATATCATTGTTATCAACCTACGTTATATCATCCCAATTGTGCTGTTACATTTAAATCACGAATTGTTTTTTATATAACACTTTGGACGATAATCCTGAAGAGGGATTCACATTTATGAGTCCAATAGCTTGCTTTATTTGTCCCTAATTAAATAAGAGACAATTTAATCTATCAAAGATATACTTTTTTGTTGTCCTTTAACTTCCTGCCTACTCCTTCTACAATTCATATCCACAAGGACTTGAAATTAAAAAAATAATATTTGCACCAACAATTTTCAATTGTGAATACAAAACAGTAATTTGATGTACCTAATTGAATGAATTTAATATTTGCAGGTAGTCTATCATCTGTGACCTACGGAATTTTTAGGTACTGGTCTTCGCCAACGATTGCAATTCTAACTGCAGAAAACCACCCATTGAATATATCACTAGCTGAAGCATCTTACTTCACTGTACTACCATCCATAGCCACGGTCATATGTGCCTTCCCAACTTCCAAGATTATGGACATCAAAGGGCGAAAGTTCACCTTACTTTTTGGTTCCGTCCCTTATGCAATCAGCTGGGTGCTAATTGGCATTGGAAGTTCGTTGTGGATCTTCTACTTGGCCAGGATTATGTCAGGCATTGGTGATACCATAATAATGACCGTATTTCCTGCTTATATGGGCGAAGTGTCCACGCCTAAAGTTCGCGTGATGTGGGGAAACGCTGTGACTTGCGTTCCTTTGATCGGCGGTTTAGTGATTAACTGTGTCGGAGGATTTTTGGACATAAGAACTACTTCCTTGATCTTCGTTTCTATTCCTGTGCTGTTTTTAGTAACATTTCCCTTCATGCCGGAAACGCCGTATTACTACATCTTGAGGAATCGAACTGAAGAGGCGAAAACAAGCTTGCGATGGTTGCGCCAGAAAGATGATGTTGAAGAAGAATTCAAGCTGATTTACAACGGCGTTCAGGAACAAATGTCTGCACGTGGAACGATAGCTGATATATTTTATAAGTACGATAACAGGAAAGCTACTATTATAGCTACGGTTTTGAGATTAGCTCAACAATTCACAGGAATCAACGCGTTTTTGATGTACGCACATACCATGTTCGATGAAGCAGGAGGCAACTTATCACCCAACGCATCAGCAATTATTTGCTCTGCAGTTTTAGCAGGTTTCTCCTTATTTGGTGCAGGAGTGCTCGAAAAACTAGGAAGAAGAAAAGCTACTTTTGTATCTTGCATTGGGTGCGATGTTGTTCTTCTCCTCATGGGATTATTCATATATTTGAAGCCCCATATTGATCTCACTGGAATTTTATGGTTCCCCATTGTCAACATGTTCATTCTCATAATGTTCTACTCTTTGGGCTTAGCCATTATTCCTACTTTAATGTTAGGAGAACTGTTTTCGCCGAGCGTAAAAGGAGATGCTTTGGCTCTAATGACCATCTTACTTTCGGTGTGCATCGCAGCTAGCACAAAAATATATCAACTGCTGTCTTCAGCATATGGATTGCACACGCCATTCTTTTTCTTCGCAGTTTGCACTCTATTTTGCACAATTACTTTGTACTTCATTATGCCTGAAGTTAAAGGCAAAACGCTGGAGCAGATTCAAGTGCAATTAAAGGAAAAAAGCACAAAAAACTAACTGCCATATTAACTAAATAAGTTTTATTTTGAAATTTTATTACTTTTATACAATCTGTAAAAAAATATTATACGAGAATTATATTTATATGTTATATACTTATATACGTCCTAGCCATTGCAAATATCCTAGTTTCTACATATTTTCATAATTTATATTTTAGAAGTTTTTTAATTTATAATAATAATTTTGTATTTTCCCTTAAACGTTTTGCAAATTTCTATTAAAATTATTGATAGGTTTTCAGATCCATAACTGAGTTGATTGTTTGATATTTATGTTTTGGATTTGGGAGGTTCTATTAAAATATTAATAATTCAGACTGTGATATGCTTTGTGAATAAAACCATTATAATTTACACTGAAAATTTCAGGTTTCAATTAAACTTTGCAGTTTATATTTAAAATTTTGGTGTTAATAATAAGAATTTCATAATTTCTAATGAAAATTTTGTAATCTCTAATGAAAACTTCGTAGCATCTTTATTAGAACTATTTTAAATGTTCCTTAAATGCGGATCATATTTAAATAACGATAGCTGAAAAACCACTTTATTAATATTAATGTAACTTATTGTTGTTATAGAGTGATATATTGGTATTAATTGGGTATAATTAAATTTAGATCCAATGATGGATTATTGAGATATATCAATTCATGTTTGAAAATATCAAATATTAGTACTATTTTAAGTGTTTCTTCAATTAAGCTCTTATATTAAATAACGATATCTCAAAAACCACTCTACCAATATCAATGTAATTTATTGCTGATATAGATCAATATACTAATATTCAATGAGCATAATTAGATATAAATCCAATGAGGATTTTTGTAGATATATCATTTTTTGTTTTAAAATAACAAATATTCAAAGCTGTTTTTCCAATTTTCACAGATTAATAATATAATCTAGAGAACCAATCACCAATTGAAACCAATGTATCAATCTAATTATATTTATTTGCTAATATATACCGATATACTAGTATTAGATATCAGCAATTTTAAAAATATCAAGAAAATATCAGATATATTAATTTTTGTATGAAACTATCGAATATTAGAACTGTTTCAACTGTTTCTTCAATTAAGCTCATATTTAAATAACGATATCTCAAAACCCACCGTATTATTATTATTGTAATTTTGTGCTGCTATAGAGTGATATACTGATATTAATTTAGTAGAATTAAATTTAGATCCAATGATAGATTCTTGAGATATATCAATTTTTGTTTGAAAATATTGAATATTAGAACAATTTTGAGTGCTTCTTCAATTGAGCTCGTATTTTAATAACGATATCTCAAAAACCACTGTATCAATATCAATATCATTTATAACCGATATAGCTCAATATACTGGTATTAAATGGGCATAATTAAATTTAAATCCAATGATGGATTTTTGGGATATATCAATTTTTCTTTGAAAGTATCAAATATTCAAGGGTGTTTTTCCGATTTTCACATATTAATAATAGAATCTAGAGAACTACTGTATCAATATAATTAATTTTTTTTTGCTAATATAAACCAATACACTAGTATTTGTTATCAGCAATTTAAAAAATATCCAATGAGACATACTTCAGATGTATCAATTTTTGTTTAATATATCGAATATTAAAGGAACTTTAAGTAGTCTTCCAATTAGGCTCATATTTAAATAAAGATATCTCAAAACCCAAACAACTCAAAACAACTCAAAACAAATCTCAAAACCGTATTAATATTTATGTAATTTATTGCTATTATATAATGATATACTGATATTAATTGGGTGGAATTAAATTTAGATCCAATGATGGATTTTTGAGATATATCAATTTTCGATTGAAAATATCGAATATTAGAACTATTTTAAGTGTTTCTTCAGTTAATCTCGTATTGAAATAACGATATCTCAAAAACCACCGTATCAATATTAATATGATTTATTGCTGATATAGCTCGATGTACCGATATTTAATTGGCATAATTAAATTTAATTCCAATGACGAATTTTTGGGATATGTCAAGTTTTATTTGAATATATCAAATATTCAATACTGTTCTTCCAATATTCCACATTAACAATAGAATCTAGAGACTACTTTATCAATGTAATTACATTTCTTGGCTAATATAAACTGATATACTAGTATTCAATTTAAAAAATATCCGTTGGGAGATACTTCAGATATATCAATTTTTGTTTGAAAATATCGAGTATTAGAACTATTTTAAGTAGTTACAAGCTCATATTTATATAACAATATCTCAAAAACCACCGCATCAATATCAATGTAATTTATTGTTGATATAGCTCTATATACTGATATTAAATTTCCATAAGTAAATCTAAATCCAACGACGGATTCTTTAGACACATCAATTTTTGTTTGAAAATATCAAATAATGCAACTATTTTATGTGTTGCTCCATTAGGCTCATATGTAAATAATGATATCTCAAAAACCTTGGTATCAATATTAATGTAATTTATTGCTGATATAAAGTGATATACTGATAGTTAATGATTTTAATGAAATTTAGATCCAATAATGGATTCTCGGAATATATCAATTTTTGTTTAAAAATATCAAATATTCAAAGCTGTTTTTCCAATTTTCACACATTAATAATAGAATCTGGAATACTATAACAATTAAATACCATTTTTTTGCTAATAAAAATCAATATACTAGTATTCAATATCAGTAAAAAAATATCCAATAGTAGATACTTGAGATAAATCAAGTTTTGTTAAAATATATCGAATATTAGAACTATTATAATTGTTCCTCCAATAAGGCTCATATATAAATAACGATATATCAAAAACCACTGTATCAATATCAATGTAATTTATTGCTGACATAGATAGATGTACTGATATTAAATTGACATAATTAAATTTAAATCTAATGAGGGATTCTTGGGATATATAAATTTTTGTTTGAAAATATCACATATTAGAACTATTTCAAGTGTTTCTTCAGTTAAGCTCAAATTTAAATAACGATATCTCAAAACCCACTGTATCAATATCAATGCAATTTATGGTTGGTATATACCGATATACTAATATTGAATGGGCGCAAATTAATTAAAATCCAATGAGGTATTCTTGGGATATATCAATTTTTGTTTGAATATATCAAATATTCAAAACTTTTTTTTCTTCCTATTTTCACACATTAATAATATTATTCAGAGAACTACTATATCAATATAATTGCATTTTTTTGTTAATATAAACCGATATACTAGTATTTGGAATCTGCAATTTAAAAAAATATCCAATGAGAGATACTTGAGATATATCAATTTTTGTTTGAAACTATCGAATATTAGATCTATGTTAAGTGTTCCTCCAATTAGGCTCATATTTTAGTAACGATATATCAATAATCACCGTATCAATATCAATATAATTTATTTCTGCTGTAGAGTGATATACTAATATTAGATGGGAATAATTAAATTTAAATCCAATGATTAACTATTGAGATATATCAATTTTTGTTGGAAAATATCGAATATTAGAACTATTTTAAGAGTTTCTCAAATTAAGCTCATATTTAAATAACGATATCTCGAAAACCATGGTATCAATAATAATGTAATTTATTGCTGCTGTATAATGATATAATAATATTAAATGGATGGAATTAAATTTGAGTCTAATGTCATTGAGATATATCAATTTTTGTTTGAAAATATCAAATATAAAAACAATTTTAAGTGTTCCTCCAATGAGGTTCGTATTTCAGTAACGATATCTCAAAAATCACCGTATCAATATGAATGTAATTTATTTCTAGTATAGAGTGATATACTGATATTAAATTGGGATAATTAAATTTAGATCCAATGATGGACAATTGAGATATATCAATTTATGTTTGAAAATATCGAATATTAGAATATTTTGCAGTGTTTCCTCAATTAAGCTAACCGTTATTTAAATAACGTTATCTCAAAAACCACCGTAGCAAAATCAATGTTATTTATTGCTGATATAAATCGATGTACTGATATTAAATGAGCATAATTAAACATATATCCAATCAGGAATTTTTAAGATATATCAATTTTTGTTAGAAAATATCAATTAATCAAAGCTGTTTTTAAAATTCTCACACATTATTAATAGAATATAGAGAACTACTGTATCAATGTAATTACATTTTTTTGTTAATATAAACCAATACACTAGTATTAGTTATCAGCAATTTAAAAAAATTCCAATGGAAGATACTTCAGATATATAAATTTTTGTTTGAAAATGTCGAATATTAGAACAATTTTAAGTGTTCCTCCAATTAGGATCATATTTAAATAACGATATCTCAAAAATCACCGTATCAATATCAATGTAATTTATTTCTGCTATAGAGTGATACACTGATATTAAATTGGTATAGAGAAATTTAGATTCAATGATAGATTCTTGAGATATATTAATTTTTGTTTTAAAATATCGAATATTAGAACTATTTCAAGTGTTCCTACAATTAGGCTCATATTTAAATGACGATATCTCAAAAACCACCGTATCAATATCAATGTAATTTATTGCTGATAAATATTAATATACTGATATAAAATGAGCATAATTAAGTTTAAATCCAATGGCGAATTATTGAGATACATATGTTTGAAAATATCGAATATACAAAGGTGTTTTTCAAATTTTCACACTTTAATAATGTAATCTAAAGATCTACTGTATCAATGTAATTATATGTTTTTGCTTATATAAACCGATATACAAGTATTCGACATTTGCAATTTAAAAAATATCCATTAAGATATACTTGAGATATATCAATTTTTGTTTGAAACAATCGAATATTATACCTATTTTAAGTGTTCTTCCAATTAGGATCATGTTTAAATAATGATATCTCAAAAATCATCGTACCAATATTAATGTAATTTATTGCTACTATAGAGTGATATACTGATATTCAATGGGAATAATTAAATTTAGATCCACTGATGGACTGTTGAGATATAACAGTTTTTGTTTGAAAATATGAAATAACTATGAGAGCAAATTTTAGTGTTCCTCCAATTAGGCTCATATTTAAATAACGATATCTCCAAAATCACCCTATCAATATCAATGTAATTTATTGCTGATATAGATCGATATACTGATATTACATAAGCATAATTAAATTTAAATCCAATGAGGGATTCTTAGGATATATTAATTTTTGTTTGAAAATATCAAATATTCAAATCTGTTTTTCCAATTTTCACACAATAATAATGGAATCTCAAAATCTAGCGTATCAATATAAATATAATTTATTGATAATATAAACCGATATACTAGTATTTGATATCTGCAACTTAATAATTATCCAATGATAGATACTTGAGATATATCCATGTTTGTTTAAAAGTTCCAAATATTAAAACTATTTTAAGTATCCCTCCAGAAGCTCATATTTAAATAACGATATCTCAAAAACCACCGTATCAATACAAATGTAATTGATTGCTGCTACAGTGTGATATACTAGGATTGAATATGTATAATTAAATTTAAATCTAATGCTGATATTTTGAGATTTATCATTTTTTGTCGAATATCTAGTGTATATTTGTTTATGTCTGTTCAATTTTTATCATACATAAATGACATAATCTCAAAAACTAGCTTGTCGAAATGAATGTTATTTATTATTATAATTGAATCATATATTTATATTTGGTATGTATAATTACAATAAAATGCAATGACCAATTATCAAGATTTTTTTATTTTATTTGAACACTTGATATTTTGGGTCGTTTAAATGTTTCTCTGATCAGTCTCACATGTAAAGAATGATATCTCAAAAACTAGCGCATGGATATGGATGAAATTTATTACTAATATTAAGTGATATGTTGGTACTGAAACTATGCAAGTTCATTTATATCCAATAAGTGATTCCTAAAATATTTTTAATTTTATGAGAATTTGATGTTATTTCTGCTATGATGCTTTTATTTGAAGTGTATCTGCAATTAATTTCGTATATATATGACCATATATCTAAAACTGGTGTATTGATATAAATGTAAATTATTATTAATATTGCTCAATGTACTAAAATGTGATCTGCAAAATTAAGTTTATATGCAAGTTCGTTATAAAAATTGATAAATAATATCAATTTCCATTCAATTTTGTCTGTTTCTCGTTGTTTTTGTGCTTTTTTCCTACTTATTGGGCATATCTTTTAATACCATTTACTCGCAAATATAAGAAGGGATGCGGATAAATCTCAAAATGGACTGAGAGTCGTGCACACGAATGCTGCCTATCGTATAAGATTTTAGTTAGCTATAGAGGTACATGCTAGGCAACACAAATAGCAGCATTCATTACAAAATTATTTAAATGTACGAGATAACACAATTCGTTTTGTACTAATGATCCTCAATATGCAATTGTAGAAAATTCAACAAATATCGATAAAATTATACAATATTCAATAAGTGTTCCAATGTTTTATCAAATTTTAGTATATAAGAATAAATATCTAAACAAATTCGGAAGATTTGCTGCAGAATATTTGATAGCAAACTTGCTGTAGAATATTTGAAAGCAAATTTGTTGCAGAATATTTGGAAGCTATGTTCAAAGTTTGTACAAAATATCAGGATGTACATGAAAATACCTCAAAACTAATGAAAATTGCATGAAATTTGCACAAAAAATTTCAAACATTTCGAGATATACGAGAAAATACCTAAAAAATATTGACAATTGAAGCAAAATGCATAAAATTTAACAAATGTCGATAAAACTATATAAAATTCAATGAGTGTTCAAATATTCTATCAATTTTGTCGAAAACTTTGGACATTGCTATAATACTATAAAGTACTTATAATAACTTATAATACTTATAATAACAAATTATTTTAATATGTTTGACTGATGATATAATCATTTAATATATACATTTTATGTAAATGTTAAAAATCATAAAAGGCTTACTATTGAATGAAGAATAAATTGTTTATAACTAATTATTGTAAATAGTAAAGTTTCATTTATAAAATTATTACATTATGTGGAAATATTATGCTATTTTAAAGCAATTCTGAGTATTTTCAATAAAATTTCAGCAATTGTTAGACATTTTCTAAAGTTTGGTAGAAAATTGTATGAAAAAGACATGACAAAATACACAGTAAAACAACAAAAAGATCAATGCAAACACAAAGACAAGTAAATAAAGTTTATATATGAATCAAAAGTTTCTATAAAATTTCAGTTTCTATAGAATTTCAGCAAATTTGCTTCAGAATATTTGAGAGAACATATTTGCTTCAGAATACTTCAGAGCAAATTTCCTGCAGAATATTTTAGAGCAAATTGTTTAATTTAATTTGCTCTTAAATAAATTGCAATTTGAATTGAACCGAATGAAATGTACAACAATTTCAGTAAAAATCTATCAAATTAATGAAATGTTTATCAAATTGAATGGAATTTATAACAATTCAATGGAATTGGTACACAATTCTAAGAAATTGCTATATTTCTACAGAAATTGTTTATCAAATTGAATGGAATTTATAACAATTCAATGGAATTGGTACACAATACTAATAAATTGCTATATTTTTATAGAAATCACTATAAATGATTAAAAATATATATGAAACTCAATGAAATTTTTACAAATTCAATAGAACTTCGATAGAATTTAATGATTTTTTTACTAAATCCTACAAAATTTCTACAAATTTTAAATATTTCTACCAATTCAATGCAGTTTTGTAAAATTGTAGACACATTTGAGACATTTGTATAATTAGTTGGTATATACAGCGATTACGTATCTACGTATAATAATAAAATACAGTAATATTCACGAATATATTTACACAGAAATTAACTAATTTGCGACTCAATATTAGCATACAGTTTTTAGTAGAATTTTAACTTCACTTTGTACGTACGTAATTATTTAAAATAACATTGCCTGCCATGTTGGTGTACTTGTTTAACGTGTAGAAACTAATTTACTCCTGTTTCCATCATAATACTTTGTCTATATATTTGGAAATTTGGAAATATGAGTTCACCACCAGATCAAGAAAAGGAATGGCCTCAAATATTGGCTATTAGCATAGGTAAGGTTTTCCCACTTATATTCCTCCCTGAAAAAAAAAAGTTAACCAAACAATAACTATTACTATAACTTACGCATAACTATCAATAATAATAATAATAATAATATTTATTATATAAATATTAGCTATTAGCATAGGTAAGGTTTTCCCACTTATATTCATCCCTGAAAAAAAAATGTTAACCAAACAATAACTATTACTATAACTCAAACATAACTATCAATAATAATAATAATAATAATAATATTTATTGTCAGGGTAAAAATATACTTGTCTTACATTAACTGGGAATAAATAATACATGGAAATACAGAAAATATTCATACACAAACAAATCTGACACACATCCGCCTTAATTATATTAATGTTTGCGTTTGACTGCTTATCAATACTATGAACAACAAAGCATAATTATTCTTAATAAAGGATTGAATGTGTTAAGATCCATACCTGAGTATTGTGATTTCTAAACTTATACAAACTTATAAACTTATAAATATAAACTTTTTATACAATTCCAGAATTTTCTTCGATATTCAACAAAATTCATAGGAAATTTTGTACAATGCATATTTGTTAAGAAGTTAATGTTGTTAATGTATTACTAATTGATTTTATTTTTGGATATTTGTCAAAATTTGGAAAGTTTTTTGCCAAATTTAATGGATTTTTAACTGAAATCACTACAGAATCTATCTTAGAATTTAATGATTATTTTACAAATTCAAATAGAATTGAATAGATTTTTTATACAATTCATTAAATATTCTACTGTGTTTAATGACATTTGCATAAAATTCAATTGTTTTTCCAAATTCAATGCCTGCAATTACAATTAATGAAGTTTCTAGAATGTAATGGCTTTTTTAACAAATTTCAATAGGATTTGATGTAATTTTTGGGCGACTAATTGAATATTCTTCAGCGTTTAATCAAATTGGTCCTGATTTAAAAAAAAAGCCAAAATCAGTGGATTTTCAACTGAACTCAATACAGTTTTTAGAATTCTGTGATGGTTTTCTCAAATTCCAATAGAATTGGATAGATTTTCTACAAAATTACATTGTTGCTGCATTCCATCAAACTTGTACAAATGTATCAAATCAAGCATATTTACCATATAAATCATACATACCATTAAAACCTACAGAATTCTATGTAATATCAGGAATTAAATAAATTGTTACCCAATTCAATAAATTAATACAATTTAATGGAGTTATAAGCGAATTCGTTGCAATGTTTATAAATTCAGTAGAACTTTGAAAGGAACTTATATCGAATCATTTTTTTTCCAGAAGTTATTAATTTCTGTACAGTTCAATGAAAATTTTACAGAATTATACAAATGTCTGAAATGTGTCTAAAATTTTATAATGAATAACTGCATTGAATTGGTAGAAATGTTTAAAATTTATAGAAATTTTGTAGGATTTAGTAAAATATTCATTAAAGTATATGGAAGTTCTATTGAATTTATTAAAAATTCATTGAGTTTAATAATGTTTTTAATTACTTTCTATTGATTTCTATAAAAATATAGCAGTTTCTTAGAATTGTGTACCAATTCCATTGAATTGTTATAAATTCCATTAAATTTCATAGAGATTTCATTAAATTTGATAGATTTTTATTTAAATTGATGTATATTAGTAGTTATACTATGGGGATTCTGGATCGCCCCCCGCAAAGATTTCGATTAACTTAATTCGCAGTTTGATTCGCGTTAATCGGCGGAATTTGCGGGTAATTAAAGTAGGCGGATTCGCGTTTTAATGGGATAATCGCGCAAATCGCGTAATTAGAATAATTGTGGTGTAAGTACCGCGGATAATTGTCGCGATTATCTTATTAAAACGCGAATCCGCCACTTTAATGATGTGCAAATTCCGCCGATTAACGCGAATCAAACCGCGAATTAAATTAATCGAAATCTTCGCGGGGGACGATCCAGAATCCCCATAGTATAACTACTTATATTTCATTCAGTTCAATTCAATTTTGCTCTCAAATATTCTGCAGCAAATTTGCTCTTAAGTATTCTGCAGCAAATATTGCTTTCAAATATTCTGAAGCAAATTTGCTGAAATCCTATGGAAACTGAAATTTTATAGAATCTTTTTATTAATATATAAACTTTATTTACTTGTCTTTGCTTTTGCATTATTCTTTTTGTTGTTTTGTTGTGTAATTTGTATTTACTATTTGTGTCTTTGCTTTTGCATTGTTCTTATTGCTGAATTTGTAAAAATCTCATTGAGTTTTATATATTTTGCAATAATTTCTATTGATTTATATAAAAATATAACAATTTCCTAGAATTGTGGACCAATTCCATTGAATTGTTGTAAATTTCATTAAATTTGATAGACATTTCATTAAATTTAACAGATTTTTGTTTATATTGATGTACATTTCATTCAGTTCAATTCAATTTGCTCTCATATATTCTGCAGCAAATTTTCTCTGAAGTATTCTGCAGCAACTATTTTCTTTCAAATATTCTAAAGCAAATTGCTGAAATCCTGTAGAAATTGGAATTTTATAGAAACTTTTTATTCATATATCATGGAATTTTCTCTATTTTTGAGATATTTTCTTGTAGATCCTCTACATTTTATACAAACATAGCTATCAAATATTCTGTAGCAAAATTTTCTCTCAAATATTCTATATTCTGCAGCAAATTGGTTATCTAATATTCTGCAGCAAATTGTCTCTCAAATATTGTACATTCTGCAGAAAATTGGATCTCAAATATTCTGCAGCAAATTGTCTCTCAAATTTCCTGCAGCAATAATATAGCAATTTCTTAATATTGTGTACCAATTCCATTGAATTGTTATAAATTCCATTCAATTTGATAGACATTTCATTAAATTTGATAGAGTTTTACATAAATTGATGTATATTTCATTCGGTTCAATTCAATTTGCAATTTATTTTAAAGCAAATTGAATTAAACAATTTGCTCTAAAATATTCTGCAGCAAATTTGTTCTGAGGTTTGTTGAATTTTATGCAATTTACTTCAATTGTCAATATTTTTTAGGTATTTTCTCGTATATGCCGAAATTTTTTGTGCAAATTTCATGCAATTTTCATTAGTTTTGAGATATTATCATTTACATCCTGATGTTTTATACAAACTTTGAACATAGCTCCCAAATATCCGACAACAAATTTGCTTTCAAATATTCTGCAGCAAGTTTGCTATCAAATATTCTGCAGCAAATCTTCAGAATTTGTTTAGGTATTTATTTTTATATACTAAAATTTGATAAAACATTTGAACACTGTTTGAATATTGTATAATTTTATCGATATTTGTTGAATTTTCTACAATTGCATATTGAGGATCATTAGTACTAAACGAATTGTGTTATCTCGTACATTTAAATAATTTTCTTAAGAATGCTGCTATTTGTGTTGCCTAAGATGTACCTCTATAGCTAACTAAAATCTTAAACGATAGGCAGCATTCGTCTGCACAGACTCTCAGTCCATTTTGAGATTTATCCGCATCCCTTTTTATATTTGCGAGTAAATGGCATTGAAAGATATGAACAATAAGTAGGAAAATATCACAAAAACCACGAAAAACAGACAATATTGAAAGGAAATTGATATTATTTATCAATTTTTATAACAACGAACTTGCATATAAACCTAATTTTACGGATCACATTTTAGTACATTGAGCAATATAAATAATAATTTACATTTATATCAATACGCCAGTTTTAGATATATCGTCATGTATATACGAAATGAATTGGAGATACACTTCAAATAATAGCATCATAGCAGAAATAGCATCAAATTCTCATAAAATTAAAAATATTTTAAGAATCAATCATTGCATATAAATGAACTTGCAGAGTTTTAGTACCAGAATATCACTTAATATCAGTAATAAATTTCATTCATATCCATGAGCTAGTTTTTGAAATATTATTCTTTACATGTGAGACTGATCAGAGAAACATTTAAACGACCTCAAAATATCGACTGTTCAAATAAAAACAATAATATCTTGATAATTGGTCATTGCATTTTATTGTAATTACACATACCAAATAGAAATATATGATTCAATTATAATAATAAATAACATTCATTTCGACAAGCTAGTTTTTGAGATTATGTCATTTATGTATGATAAAAATTGCACAAAGACATACAAAAATATACACTAGATATTCGACAAAAATTGATATAACTCAAAAAATCAGCATTAGATTTAAATTTAATTATACATATTCAATCTTAATATATCACACTGTAGCAGCAATAAATTACATTTATATTAATACGTTGGCTTTTGAGATATCGTTATTTAAATATGAGCCTCTGGAGTGATACTTAATATAGTTTTAATATTTGATACTTATTTAATATCTAATAAGTATCTATCATTGGACAGTTTTTAAATTGCAGATATCAAATACTTGTATAGCGGTTTATATTGCCAATAAATTATATTTATATTGATACGCTAGATTTTGAGATTCCATTATTAATGTGTTAAAATTGGAAAAACAGATTTGAATATTTGATATTTTCTTTAATTTAACACTTTAACAGTATTGAAAGGAATTTATATCGAATCATACGTTTTTTTCCAGAATTTATTAATTTCTGTACAGTTTAATGAGAATTTTACAGAATTCTATAGAACTGTCAGTTTTTGAACAAGCGTATGTATAATTCCAAATGAAATCGATGAATGCATTTTTTTTACAATAGAGTTTTCTAAAATTCATTGATATTTCTATAAAATTCATTACAATTTCTACATTCAAACGTATTTCTACACAATTCATTACACTATTGGGAATAGGAAGCACTCTCACGTTAATTTCATCGCAACTTTCTTCAGTGAAGAACGATAAACATAATCTTCACTGAAGAAAGTTTCTATAAAATTAACTAATTACTTAATTATTTTTATTTTTGGGCATAACTGTGGGAATAACTCTCAAGTTAATTTCATTTAAGCTTTCTTATGTGAAGAATAATAAATAAAATCTTCACTGAAGAAAGTTTTTATGAAGTTAGCTAATTATGTAATTATTTTCATTTTTGCGAATAAATTTTTGAATAACTATCAGGATAATTTCATTGAAACTTTCTTCGGTAAACAAAGACGAACAGTATCTTCACTGAAGAAGGTTTCTACAAAATTAACTAATTATTTAAATATTTTCATTTTTTGGGCATAACACTGGGCATTTCTACACAATTCATTGCACTATTGGGAATAGGATTCACTCTCACGTTAATTTCATTGAAACTTTCTTCAGTGAAAAACGATAAACAGAATCTTCACTGAAGAAAGTTTCTATGAAATTAATTAATTATTGAATTATTTTCATTTTTGGGCATAACTCTGGGAATACCTCTGAGATTAATTTCATTGAAACTTTCTTTGGTGAAGAAAGATAAACATAATCTTCACTTTAGAAAGTTTCTATGAAATTAACTAATTAAATAATTATTTTCATTTTTTGGGAATAACACTTAATTGTATTTCTAAACAATTTTTTATACAATTCCACATTTTTCTTCGAAATTCGACAAAATTCATAGGATGTTTTGTACAGTGCATATTTGTACACTTCTTAATTTATTAATTTATTACTAAATAATTTTATATTTGGAAATTTGTCAAAATTTGGAAAGTTTTTTGCCAAATTTAATGGATTTTTAATTGAAATCACTATATTTATATATTTATAATTATATCTATCTTAGAATTTAATGATTATTTTACAAATTCCAATAGAATTGAATAGAATTGTTGTACTTTTTGTACAATTCGTTCAATATTCCACGGTGTTTAATGACATTTGTATAAAATTCAATTGTTTTTCCAAATTCAATGGATTTTAACTACAGTTAATGAAGTTTCTAGAATGTAATGACTTTTTTTTACAAATTTCAATAGAATTCGATGTGATTTTTGGGCAACTAATTGAATATTCTTCAGCGTCTAATCAAATTGGTCCAGATTTTAAAATGTTTGCCAAAATTAGTGGATTTTCATCTGAACTCAATACAGTTTTTAGAAATCAGTTATGGATTTTCAAATTCCAATAGAATTGGATAGATTTTCTACAAAATTACATCTTGCTGCATTCCATCAAACTGATACAAATGTATCAATCAAGCATATGAAGAAAGATAAGCAGAATCTTCACTGAAAAAGGTTTCTACGAAGTTAACTAAATATTTAATTATTTTCATTTTTAGGGCATAACACTGGGAATAACACTTAATTGTATTTATAAACAATTTTTTATACAATTCCAGAATATTCTTCGAAATTCAACAAAATTCATAGGATGTTTTGTACAATGCATATTTGTACACTTCTTAATGTGTAAATTTATTACTAAATAATTTTATATTTGGACATTTGTCAAAATTTGGAAAAAAAAATGCCAAATTTCATGGATTTTTAACTGAAATCACTACGGTATCTATCTTTGAACTTAATGATTATTTTACAAATTCCAATAGAATTGAATAGAATTTTTGTACATTTCGTTCAATATTCTACTGTGTTTAATGACATTTATATAATATTCAATTGTTTTGCCAAATTCCATGGATTTTCAACTACAACTAATGAAGTTTCTAGAATGTAATGACTTCTTTTCCAAATTTCAATAGAATTTGATAGAATTTTTGGGCAACTAATATGAATATTCTTCAGCGTTTAATCAGATTGGTCCAGATTTTTTTTTTCCGAAATCAGTGGATTTTCAACTGAACTCAATACAGTTTAGGTTTAGGTATAAAATTCAATTATTTTTCCAAATTCAATGGATTTTCAACTACAATTAATGAAGTTTCTAGAATGTAATGCCTTTTTTACAAATTTCAATAGAATTCGATGTAATTTTTGGGCAACTAATTGAATAATCTTCAGCGTTTAATCAAATTGGTCCAGATTCCAGATAATCTGTTACCCAATTCAATAAATTAATGCAATTTGATGGAGTTATAAGCGAAGTCGATGCAATGTTTATAAAGTCAGTAGCACTTTAACAGCATTGAAAAGAATTTATATCGAATCATACTTTTTTTTTCCTGAATTTATTAATTTCTGTAGAGTTCAATGAGAATTTTACAGAATTCTATAGAACTGTCAGTTTTTGAACAATTATATGTATAATATGAAACGAAATCGATGAATTCATTTTTTTATAAGGGATGTTTTCAAAAATTCATTGATATTTCTATAAAATTCACTAGAATTTCTACACTCAATTGTATTTCTACACAATTCATTGCATTATTGGGAATAGGATACACTCTCACGTTAATTTCATTGAAACTTTCTTCATTGAAAAACGATAAACAGAATCTTCACTGAAGAAAGTTTCTATGAAATTTACTAATTATTTAATTATTTTCATTTTTTGGGCATCCTGAAGTTTATATTTTTTTAATTCTTCCAGGATTTAGGGATTTGGAATAATTTCTCACATTATCAGTCAAGAAAGAGGCAAAAATGAAGCGTTTTGAGCATTAGGCATACTTTATGCAATGATAGCTATCGGTTTATTAAGATTTATTTATTCAGCTCAAAATTAACTTAGAGTGGAAGAATGTTTCTATGAAATTAACTAATTATTTAATTATTTTCATTTTTTGGGCATAACTCTGGGAATAACTCTCTGGTAAATTTCATTGAAACTTTCTTCGGTGAAGAAAGATAAACAGAATCTTCACTGAAGAAAGTTTCTATGAAATTTACTAATAATTTACTTATTTTCATTTTTTGGGCATCTTGAAGTTTATATTTTATTTAATTCCTCCAGGATTTAAGGATTTGGAATAATTTCTCACATCAGTCAAGAAAGAGGCAAAAATGAAGGGCTTTGAGCATTAGGAATACTTTATGCAATGATAGCTATCGGTTTATTAGGATTTATTGTTCCAGCTTAAAATTAACTTGAGAGTGAAAGAAAGTTTCTATGAAATTAACAAATTATTTAATTATTTTCATTTTTTGGGCATAACTCTGGGAATAACTCTCTGGTAAATTTAATTGCAACTTTCTTCGGTGAAGAAAGATAAACAGAATCTTCACTGAAGAAAGTTTCTATGAAATTTACTAATAATCTACTTATTTTCATTTTTTGGGCATCCTGAAGTATATATTTTATTTTATTCTTCCAGGATTTAGGGATTTGGAATAGTTTCTCACATTATCAGTCAAGAAAGAAGCAAAAATGAAGCGTTTTGAGCATTAGGAATACTTTATGCAATGATAGCTATCGGTTTATTAGGATTTATTGTTTCAGCTTAAAATTAACTTGAGAGTGAAAGAAAGTTTCTACAAAATTAACTAATTATTTAATTATTTTCATTTTTTTGGGCATAACTCTGGGAATAACTCTCAGGTAAATTTCAATGAAACTTTCTTCGGTGAAGAAAGATAAACATAATCTTCACTGAAGAAAGTTTCTATGAAATTTACTAATTATTTAATTATTTTCATTTTTTGGGCATCCTGAAGTTTATATTTTATTTTATTCTTCCAGGATTTAGGGATTTAGAATAATTTCTCACATTATCAGTCAAGAAAGAGGCAAAAATGAAGCGTTTTGAGCATTAGGCATACTTTATGCAATGATAGCTATCGGTTTATTAGGATTTAGTGTTTCAGCTCAAAAATAACTTAGAGTGGAAGAAAGTTTCTACGAAATTAACTAATTATTTAATTATTTCCATTTTTTTGGGCATAACTCTGGGAATAACTCTCAGGTAAATTTCATTGAAACTTTCTTCGGTGAAGAAAGATAAACAGAATCTTCACTGAAGAAAGTTTCTATGAAATTTACTAATAATTTACTTATTTTCATTTTTTGGGCATCCTGAAGTTTATATTTTATTTAATTCTTCCAGGATTTAAGGATTTGGAATAACTTCTCACATTATCAGTCACAAAAGAGGCAAAAATGAAGCTTTTTGGGCATTAAGAATACTTTATGCAATGATAGCTATCGGTTTATTAGGATTTATTGTTCCAGCTTAAAATTAACTTGAGAGTGAAAGAAAGTTTCTATGAAATTAACTAATTATTTAATTATTTTCATTTTTTGGGCATAACTCTGGGAATAACTCTCCGGTAAATTTCATTGAAACTTTCTTCGGTGAAGAAAGATAAACAGAATCTTCACTGAAGAAAGTTTCTATGAAATTTACTAATTATTTAATTATTTTCATTTTTTGGGCATCCTGAAGTTTATATTTTATTTTATTCTTCCAGGATTTAGGGATTTGGAATAATTTCTCACATTATCAGTCAAGAAAGAAGCAAAAATGAAGCGTTTTGAGCATTAGGAATACTTTATGCAATGATAGCTATCGGTTTATTAGGATTTATTGTTTCAGCTCAAAATTCACTTAGAGTGGAAGAAAGTTTCTATGAAATTAACTAATTATTTAATTATTTTCATTTTTTGGGCATAACTCTGGGAATAACTCTCTGGTAAATGTCATTGAAACTTTCTTCGGTGAAGAAGGATAAACAGAATCTTCACTGAAGAAAGTTTCTATGAAATTTACTAATTATTTAATTATTTTCATTTTTTGGGCATCCTGAAGTTTATATTTTATTTAATTCTTCCAGGATTTAGGGATTTGGAATAATTTCTCACATTATCAGTCAAGAAAGAGGCAAAAATGAAGCGTTTTGAGCATTAGGAATACTTTATGCAATGATAGCTATCGGTTTATTAGGATTTATTGTTTCAGCTCAAAATTAACTTGAAAGATTAACTTCCCAACTTCCTTCTATTGCCAATACCCAAAAATAAATTAATAAAGCAGTTTGAACAGCATTGCAACTAAAGTGGTTTACTTTCTTGATAACTATTTGGGGGAAGTAAACAAAACTGCTTTGAAATTTAAGTTATCTATTGCATTCATATTAATAAGGAGTAAGTTATGAGTTGTCCATAAAAGATTAAACTGATTAAAACTCATTATTTCCTCAAAGACTATGTATAAGAAGAATTAATTTTAGAGAAATGTATACCATAATTTGGGACGGAGAAAGTATTGTTTGAAATTTTTTAGAAAGTCAATTTGGGTTTAAATAGGTTTACCAGTCACACATTTCCCTAATTTATGAAGAAGGCACTAACTTTAATAGCTTCGCATTTATTATTTTATAACTCAAATCCCATAAATATTTGTTGTTAATTTTGATTTTGGTTTTAGCGAATTTATCTGCGCTCACATTTGGTATTCTACACTTTTGGACTTCGCCATCAATTGCGATATTACTATCAGCCGATACTCCGCTGAAGATAACATTCGAAGAAGCTTCTTACCTGACGGTAATACCAGCTGTTACCGTGGCACTGACTGCTTTCCCTGCATCGATATTGGTCGATACTGTTGGACGAAAATACTCTCTGATCATTCTTGCAATACCTCAGATTCTTAGCTGGGTGCTGATTGGTATCGGAAATTCCATTTGGGTCTATTACTTGTCCAGGCTGGTTACAGGTTTTGCTGAAGCAATATTGCTGGCAGCATTGCCTGCGTACATAGGAGAGGTGTCCTCGCCAAAAATTCGTGGTTCCTGGGGGAACGGATTGACGTTTATTACACACGTTGGTTGTTTGATGGTAAATCTGGTTGGTGGATGTACCACCATAAGAACTGCAGCGTACATTATGGGAGTAATTCCCATCATATTTTTGATATTATTCCCGTTCATGCCTGAAACACCATATTACCATATTATGAAGGGAAGGAACGATGAGGCCAAGCAAACGCTCAGATGGCTCAGGCAGAAGATAAATGTTGACGAAGAATTCGAAAGTATACGTGCTGGAATAGAGAAACAATTGTCTGAGCAGGGAACAATTAAAGACCTGTTTTGCGTAAACAGCAACCGAAGAGCCTTATCAATTGCCATATTGCTACGAATAACTCAGCAGTTCAGTGGAATATCTGCATTCTTAATGTACAGCCAGTACATGTTCAACGAAGCAGGAGGAAGTGTATCAGCCAACACTTCTGCTGCTGTATGTGCTGCAGTTTTATCAATAGGCACGTTGTTCATTTCAGGAACCCTCAACTTCATAGGCAGAAGAAAGGCAATCTTCATATCTGCCACCGGATGCATTACAATGCTCATCTTCATGGGCACATACATGTGCATAAAACAGTACACAAATTTAATCAAAGTCTCATCGATTCCAATGTTTGGAATGATAGCTTTCATTATTATGTTCTCCGTTGGCTTGGGTTCGATTCCCACGTTAATGTTGAGCGAACTTTTTTCTTCAAAGATTAAACCGAAAGCTTTGGCACTAATGAATATAGTCTTTTCTATATGTATCGTAATTACGACTAAGCTGTTTCACTTTCTATCATCGTCGCTGGGATTGTACGCGGCGTTCTATTTTTTCGCGTTCTGTTGTTTAATTAGCACTTGCGTATGTTATTTTTCAGTGCCAGAAACTAACGGGAAATCTCTGGAACAAATTCAGCAAGAGCTGAAAACACCCAGAAAATTCAAATCAGCAAGACGAAAACCATCAATCAGCCTAATTAATACAGATCGTACATTCGTAATATCCTAAGAATACTATTAAGTAATAATTAATACTATTAAGAATTCAATACTTGATATTGTATTATTACGTTAATAAATAATTTTGTTATATTTTGTATTAATGCTTTTTCTTTCAATTATCTAGGCAATTATACATTTAAATGCGTTGTAATTCTCATTTGTATAAAATCAATCAAATTTCTGTTTTCATTCAAAATTCAATTAAATTAATAATACTTGGATCGAAACTTTGGAAACTCATTGGAAATTTCAAATGCAGAATGAAATTATTATCAAAGTACTAAGAATGAGGAAAAATGTGGATAAGTGTTGAAGAAACTAATACAGAGATGTATATTGATGAAAATCTGCATACGTCAAATTTTAGAAAAAGGCAAAAAAATGTAGATGCATTTTAAAAAATCATAAAATACAATCAAATTTACATTAATTTACAATCAAAAGTTCTACAAGATGTAAAATCTTCGTTTGGCTGTCTTAATTTCTTTTAGAAATTTGCTTAAAATCAATCAAATCTCTGTAAAATATCTGAAGTAACAGAGATGTTATTTCTGGAAATCTTCATATATTATAATATTTAAAACATATCATAAAATACAATTCTAAAATACATAAAATATCTGCAAGATTTTCAATAGTCTCTCAGTTTTCTCTAATTTTCAAAAATTTACATAAAATCAATGGTAATCCATTAAAATTTTCATTTGTATAAAATCAATCAAATTTCTGTCAAATTCGCAATGACTAGGAAATTATAAGTTTTCATTCAAAATTCAATTAAATTAATAATACTTGGATCGAAACTTTGGAAACTCTTTGGAAATTTCAAATGCAGAATGAAATTATTCTCAAGCTACTAAGAATGAGGAAAAATGTGGATAAGTATTGAAGAAACTAAAACAGAGATGAACATTGGTGAAAATCTGCATACGTCAAATTTTAGAATAAGGCAGAAAAATGTAGATGCATTTAAAAAAATCATAAAATACAATCAAATTTACATTAATTTACAATCAAAAGTTCTACAAGATGTGGAATCTTCGTTTGGCCGTCTTAATTTCTTTTAAAAATTTGCGTAAAATCAATCAAATCTCTGTAAAATATCTGCAGTAACAGAGATGTCATTTCTGGAAATCTTCATATATTATCATATTTAAAACATATCATAAAATACAATTTAAAATACATAAAATATCTGCAAGATTTTCAATAGTCTTCAGTTTTCTCTAATTTTCAAAAATTTACATAAAATCAAAGGAAATCTATTAAAATTTTCAATTGTATAAAATCAATCAAATTTCTGTCAAATTCGCAATGACTAGGAAATTATAAGGTTTCATTCAAAATTCAATTAAATAAATAATACTTGGATCGAAACTTTGGAAACTCTTTGGAAATTTCAAATGCAGAATGAAATTATTTTCAAACTACTAAGAATGAGGAAAAATGTGGATAAGTGTTGAAGATACTAAAACAGAGATGTCCATTGACGAAAATCTGCATACGTCAAATTTTAGAAAAAGGTAAAAAAATGTTGATGCATTTTAGAAGATCATAAAATACAATCAAATTTACATTAATTTATAATCAAAAGTTCTACAAGATGTAAAATCTTCGTTTGGCCGTCTTAATTTCTTTTAGAAATTTGCGTAAAATCAATCAAATCTCTGTAAAATATCTGAAGTTACAGAGATGTTATTTCTGGAAATCTTCATATATTATAACATTTAAAACATATCATCAAATACAATTCTAAAATTCATAAAATATCTGCAACATTTTCAATAGTCTCTCAGTTTTCTCTAATTGTCAAAAATTTACATAAAATCAATGGAAATCCATTAAAATTTTCATTTGAATAAAATGAATCAAATTTCTGTCAAATTCGCAATGACTAGGAAATTATAAGTTTTCATTCAAAACTCAATTAAATTAATAATACTTGGATCGAAACTTTGGAAACTCTTTGGAAATTTCAAAAGCAGAATGAAATTATTCTCAAGCTACTAAGAATGAGGAAAAGTGTGGATAAGTGTTGAAGAAACTAAAACAGAGATGTACATTGATGAAAATCTGCATACGTCAAATTTTAGAAAAAGGTAAAAAAATGTTGATGCATTTTAGAAGATCATAAAATACAATCAAAGTTTACATTAATTTACAAGCAAAAGTTCTACAAGATGTGGAATCTTCGTTTGGCCGTCTTAATTTCTTTTAGAAATTTGCGTAAAATCAATCAAATCTCTGTAAAATATCTGAAGTAACAGAGATGTTATTTCTGGAAATTTTCGTATATTATAATATTTAAAACATATCATAAAATACAATTCTAAAATACATAAAATATCTGCAAGATTTTCAATAGTCTCTCAGTTTTCTCTAATTTTCAAAAATTTACATAAAATCAAGGGAAATCCATTAAAATTTTCATTTGTATAAAATCAACAAATTTCTGTCAAATTCGCAATGACTAGAAAATTATAAGTTTTCATTCAAAATTCAATTAAATTAATAATACTCGGATCGAAACTTTGCAAACTCTTTGGAAATTTCAAATGCAGAATGAAATTATTCTCAAGCTACTAAGAATGAGGAAAAGTGTGGATAAGTGTTGAAGAAACTAAAACAGAGACGTACATTGATGAAAATCTGCATACGTCAAATTTTAGAAAAAGGCAGAAAAATGTAGATGCATTTTAAAAAATCATAAAATACAATCAAATTTACATTAAGTTACAATCAAAAGTTCTACAAGATGTAAAATCTTCGTTTGGCCTTCTTAATTCCTTTTAGAAATTTGCTTAAAATCAATCAAATCTCTGTAAAATATCTGAAGTAACAGAGATGTTATTTCTGGAAATCTTCATAAATTATAATATTTAAAACATATCATAAAATACAATTCTAAAATACATAAAATATCAGCAAGATTTTCAATAGTCTCTCAGTTTTCTGAAAATTTCAAAAATGTACATAAAATCAATGGAAATTCATTAAAATTTTCATTTGTATAAAATGAATCAAATTTCTGTCAAATTCGCAATGACTAGGAAATTATAAGTTTTCATTCAAAATTCAATTAAATTAATAATACTTGGATCGAAACTTTGGAAACTCTTTGGAAATTTCAAATGCAGAATGAAAGTATTCTCAAGCTACTAAGAATGAGGAAAAGTGTGGATAAGTGTTGAAGAAACTAAAACAGAGACGTACATTGATGAAAATCTGCATACGTCAAATTTTAGAAAAAGGCAGAAAAATGTAGATGCATTTTAAAAAATCATAAAATACAATCAAATTTACATTAATTTACAATCAAAAGTTCTACAAGATGTGGAATCTTCGTTTGGCCTTCTTAATTTCTGTTAGAAATTTGCTTAAAATCAATCAAATTTCTGTAAAATATCTGAAGTAACAGAGATGTTATTTCTGGAAATCTTCATATATTATAACATTTAAAACATATCATTAAATACAATTCTAAAATACATAAAATATCTGCAAGATTTTCAATAGTCTCTCAGTTTTCTCTAATTTTCAAAAATTTACGTAAAATCAATGGAAATCCATTAACATTTTCATTTGTATAAAATGAATCAAATATCTGTCAAATTCGCAATGACTAGGAAATTATAAGTTTTCATTCAAAATTCAATTAAATTAATAATACTTGGATCGAAACTTCGGAAACTCTTTGGAAATTTCAAATGCAGAATGAATTTTTTCTCAAGCTACTAAGAATGAGGAAAAATGTGGATAAGTGTTGAAGAAACTAAAACAGAGATGTACATTGATGAAAATCTGCATACGTCAAATTTTAGAAAAAGGCAGAAAAATGTAGATGCATTTTAAAAAATCAAAAAATACAATCAAATTTTCATTAATTTGCAATCAAAAGTTCTACAAGATGTGGAATCTTCGTTTGGCCGTCTTTATTTCTTTTAGAAATTTGCTTAAAATCAATCAAATCTCTGTAAAATATCTGAAGTAACAGATATGTCATTTCTGGAAATCTTCATATATTATAACATTTAAAACATATAATAAAATACAATTCTAAAATACATAAAATATCTGCAAGATTTTCAATAGTCTCTCAGTTTTCTCTAATTTTCAAAATTGTACATAAAATCAATGGATATCCATTAAAATTTTCATTTGTATAAAATCAATCAAATTTCTATCAAATTCGCAATGACTAGGAAATTATAAGTTTTCATTCAAAATTCAATTAAATCAATAATACTCGGATCGAAACTTTGGAAACTCTTTGGAAATTTCAAATGCAGAATGAAATTATTCTCAAGCTACTAAGAATGAGGAAAAGTGTGGATAAGTGTTGAAGAAACTAAAACAGAGATGTAAATTGATGAAAATCTGCATTCGTCAAATTTTAGAAAAAGGCAGAAAAATGTAGATGCATTTTAAAAAATCAAAAAATACAATCAAATTTTCATTAATTTGCAATCAAAAGTTCTACAAGATGTGGAATCTTCGTTTGGCCGTCTTTATTTCTTTTAGAAATTTGCTTAAAATCAATCAAATCTCTGTAAAATATCTGAAGTAACAGATATGTCATTTCTGGAAATCTTCATATATTATAACATTTAAAACATATCATAAAATACAATTCTAAAATACATAAAATATCTGCAAGATTTTCAATAGTCTCTCAGTTTTCTCTAATTTTCAAAAATTTACATAAAATCAATGGAAATCCATTAAAATTTTCATTTGTATAGAATCAATCAAATTTCTGTCAAATTCGCAATGACTAGGAAATTATAAGTTTTCATTCAAAATTCAATTAAATTAATAATACTTGGATCGAAACTTTGGAAACTCTTTGGAAATTTCAAATGCAGAATGAAATTATTCTCAAGCTACTAAGAATGAGGAAAAGTGTGGATAAGTGTTGAAGAAACTAAAACAGAGATGTACATTGATGAAAATCTGCATACGTCAAATTTTAGAAAAAGGCAGAAAAATGAAAATGCATTTAAAAAAATCATAAAATACAATCAAATTTACATTAATTTACAATCATCAAAAGTTCTACAAGATGTGGAATCTTCGTTTGGCCGTCTTAATTTCTTTTAGAAATTTGCTTAAAATCAATCAAATCTCTGTGAAATATCTGAAGTAACAGAGATGTTATTTCTGGAAATCTTCATATATTATAACATTTAAAACATATCATAAAATACAATTCTAAAATACATAAAATATCGGCAAGATTTTCAATAGTCTCTCAGTTTTCTCTAATTTTCAAAAATGTACATAAAATCAATGGAAATCCATTAAAATTTTCATTTGTATAAAATCAATCAAATTTCTGCCAAATTCGCAATGACTAGGAAATTATAATTTTTCATTCAAAATTCAATTAAATTAATAATACTCGGATCGAAACTTTGGAAATTCTTTGGAAATTTCAAATGCAGAATGAAATTATTCTCAAGCTACTAAGAATGAAGAAAAGTATGGATAAGTGTTGAAGAAACTAAAACAGAGGTGTACATTGATGAAAATCTGCATACGTCAGATCTTAGAAACAGGCAAAAAAATGTAGATGCATTTTAAAAAATCATAAAATACAATCAAATTTACATTAATTTACCATCAAAAGTTCTACAAGATGTGGAATCTTCGTTTGGCCGTCTTAATTTCTTTTAGAAATTTGCTTAAAATCAATCAAATCTCTGTAAAATATCTGAAGTAACAGAGATGTTATTTCTGGAAATATTCATATATTATAATATTTAAAACATATCATAAAATACAATTCTAAAATACATAAAATATCTGCAGGATTTTCAATAGTCTCTCAGTTTTCTCTAATTGTCAAAAATTTGCATAAAATCAATGGAAATCCATTAAAATTTTCATTTGTATAAAATCAATCATATTTCTGTCAAATTCGCAATGACTAGAAAATTATAAGTTTTCATCCAAAATTCAATTAAAGTAATAAGACTTGGATCGAAACTTTGGAAACTCTTTGGAAATTTCAAATGCAGAATGAAATTATTCTCAAGCTACTAAGAATAAGGCAAAGTGTGGATAAGTATTGAAGAAACTAAAACAGAGATGTACATTGATGAAAATCTGCATACGTCAAATTTTAGAAAAAAGCAGGAAAATGTAGATGCATTTAAAAAAATCATAAAATACAATCATATTTACATTAATTCACAATCAAAAGTTCTACAAGATGTGGAATCTTCGTTTGGCCGTCTTAATTTCTTTTAGAAATTTGCTTGAAATCAATCAAATCTCTGTAAAATATCTGAAGTAACAGAGATGTCATTTCTGGAAATCTTCATATATTATAATATTTAAAACATATCATAAAATACAATTCTAAAATACATAAAATTTCTGCAAGATTTTCAATAGTCTCTCAGTTTTCTCTAATTTTCAAAAATTTACATAAAATCAATGGTAATCCATTAAAATTTTCATTTGTATAAAATCAATCAAATTTCTGTCAAATTCGCAATGACTAGGAAATTATAAGTTTTCATTCAAAATTCAATTAAATTAATAATACTTGGATCGAAACTTTAGAAACTCTTTGGAAACTTCAAATGCAGAATAAAGTTATTCTCAAGCTACTAAGAATGAGGAAAAGTGTGGTTAAGTGTTGAAGAAACTAAAACAGAGATGCACATTGATGAAAATCTGCATACCTCAAATTTTAGAAAAAGGCAGAAAAATGTAGACGCATTTTAAAAAATCATAAAATACAATCAAATTTACATTAATTTACAATCAAAAGTTCTACAAGAGGTGGAATCTTCGTTTGGCCTTCTTAATTTCTTTTAGAAATTTGCGTAAAATCAATCAAATCTCTGTAAAATATCTGAAGTAACAGAGATGTCATTTCTGGAAATCTTCATATATTATAACATTTAAAAGATATCATAAAATACAATTCTAAAATATATAAAATATCTGCAAGATTTTCAATAGTCTCTCAGTTTTCTCTAATTTTCAAATATGTACATAAAATCAAGGGAAATCCATTAAAATTTTCATTTGTATAAAATCAACAAATTTCTGTCAAATTCGCAATGACTAAGAAATTATAAGTTGTCATTCAAAATTCAATTAAATTAATAATACTTGGATGGAAACTTTGGAAACTCTTTGGAAATTTCAAATGCAGAATGAAATTATTCACAAACTACTAAGAATGAGAAAAAGTGTGGATAAGTGTTGAAGAAACTAAAACAGAGATGTACATTGATGAAAATCTGCATACGTCAAATTTTAGAAAAAGGCAAAAAAATATAGATACATTTAAAAAAATCATAAAATGCAATCAAATTTACATTAATTTACAATCAAAAGTTCTACAAGATGTGGAATCTTCGTTTGGCCGTCTTAATTTCTTTTAGAAATTTGCGTAAAATCAATCAAATCTCTGTAAAATATCTGAAGTAACAGAGATGTTATTTCTGGCAATCTTAATATATTATAACATTTAAAACATATCATAAAATACAATTCTAAAATACATAAAATATCTGCAAGATTTTCAATAGTCTCGCAGTTTTCTCTAATTTTCAAAAATGTACATAAAAGCAATGGAAATCCATTAAAATTTTCATTTGTATAAAATGAATCAAATTTCTGTCAAATTCGCAATGACCAGGAAATTATAAGTTCTCATTCAAAATTCAATTAAATTAATAATTCTTTGATCGAAACTTTGGAAACTCTTTGGAAATTTCAAATGCAGAATGAAATTATTCTCAAGCTACTGAGAATGAGGAAAAGTGTGGATCAGTGTTGAAAAAACTAAAACAGAGATGTACATTGATGAAAATCTGCATACGTCAAATTTTAGAAAAAGCCAAAAAATGTAGATGCATTTTAAAAAATCATAAAATACAATAAAATTTACATTAATTTACAATCAAAAGTTCTGCAAGATGTGGAATCTTCGTTTGGCCGTCTTAATTTCTTTTAGAAATTTGCTTAAAATCAATCAAATCTCTGTGAAATATCTGAAGTAACAGAGATGTTATTTCAGGAAATCTTCATATATTATTATATTTAAAACATATAAGATACAATTTAAAATATATAAAATATCTGCAAGATTTTCAATAGTCTCTCAGTTTTCTCTAATTTTCAAAAATTTACATAATATCAATGGAAATCCATTAAAATTTTCATTTGTATAAAATCAATCAAATTTCTGTCAAATTCGCAATGACTAGAAAATTATAAGTTTTCATTCAAAATTCAATTAAATTAATAATACTTGGATCGAAACTTTGGAAACTCTTTGGAAATTTCAAATGCAGAATGAAATTATTCTCAAACTACTAAGAATGAGAAAAAATGTGGATAAGTGTTGAAGAAACTAAAACAGAGATGTACATTGATGAAAATCTGCATACGTCAAATTTTAGAAAAAGGCAAAAAAATGTAGATGCATTTAAAAAAATCATAAAATACAATCAACTTTACATTAATTTACAATCAAAAGTTCTACAAAATGTGGAATCTTCGTTTGGCCTTCTTTATTTTGTTTTAGAAATTTGCTTAAAATCAATCAAATCTCTGTAAAATATCTGAAGTAACAGAGATGTTATTTCTGGAAATCTTCATATATTATAATATTTAAAACGTATCATAAAATACAATTCTAAAATACATAAAATATCTGCAAGATTTTCAATCGTCTCTCAGTTTTCTCTAATTTTCAAAAATTTACATAAAATCAATGAAAATCCATTAAAATTTTCATTCGTATAAAATGAATAAAATTTCTGCCAAATTCGCAATGACTAGGAAATTATAAGTTTTCATTCAAAATTCAATTAAATTAATAATACTCGGATCGAAACTTTGCAAACTCTTTGGAAATTTCAAATGCAGAATGAAATTATTCTCAAGCTACTAAAAATTAGGAAAACCGTGGATAAGTGTTGAAGAAACTAAAACAGAGATGTACATTGATGAAAATCTGCATACGACAAATTTTAGAAAAAGGCAGAAAAATGTAGATGCATTTTAAAAAAATCATAAAATAAAATCAAATTTACATTAATTTACAATCAAAAGTTCTACAAGATGGGGAATCTTCGATTGGCCTTCTTAATTTCTTTTAGAAATTTGCGTAAAATCAATCAAATCTCTGTAAAATATCTGAAGTAACAGAGATGTCATTTCTGGAAATCTTCATATATTATCATATTTAAAACATATCATGAAATACAATTTAAAATACATAAAATATCTGCAAGATTTTCAATAGTCTTCAGTTTTCTCTAATTTTTAAAAATTTACATAAAATCAAGGGAAATCCTTTAAAATTTTCATTTGTATAAAATCAATCAAATTTCTGCCAAATTCGCAATGACTAGGAAATTATAATTTTTCATTCAAAATTCAATTAAATTAATAATACTCGGATCGAAACTTTGGAAACTCTTTGGAAATTTCAAATGCTGAATGAAATTATTCTTAAGCTACTAAGAATGAGGAAAAATGTGGATAAGTGTTGAAGAAACTAAAACAGAGATGTACATTGATGAAAATCTGCATACGTCAAATTTTAGAAAAAGGCAAAAAAATGTAGATGCATTTTAAAAAATCATAAAATACAATCAAATTTACATTAATTTACATTCAAAAGTTCGACAAGATGTGGAATCTTCATTTGGCCGTCTTAATTTCTTTTAGAAATTTGCGTAAAATCAATCAAATCTCTGTAAAATATCTGAAGTAACAGAGATGTTATTTCTGGAAATCTTCATATATTATAACATTTAAAACATATCATCAAATACAATTCTAAAATTCATAAAATATCTGCAACATTTTCAATAGTCTCTCAGTTTTCTCTAATTGTCAAAAATTTACATAAAATCAATGGAAATCCATTAAAATTTTCATTTGAATAAAATGAATCAAATTTCTGTCAAATTCGCAATGACTAGGAAATTATAAGTTTTCATTCATAACTCAATTAAATTAATAATACTTGGATCGAAACTTTGGAAACTCTTTGGAAATTTAAAATGCAGAATGAAATTATTCTCAAGCTACTAAGAATGAGGAAAAATGTGGATAAGTGTTGAAGAAACTAAAACAGAGATGTACATTGATGGAAATCTGCATACGTCAAATTTTAGAAAAAGGCAAAAAAATGTAGATGCATTTTAAAAAATCATAAAATACAAACAAATTTACATTAATTTACAATCAAAAGTTCTACAAGATGTGGAATCTTCGTTTGGCCGTCTTAATTTCTTTTAGAAATTTGCGTAAAATCAATCAAATCTCTGTAAAATATCTGAAGAAACATAGATGTCATTTCTGGAAATATTCATATATTATAATATTTAAAACTTATCATAAAATACAATTCTAAAATACATAACATATCTGCAAGATTTTCAATAGTCTCTCAGTTTTCTCAAATTTTCAAAAATGTACATAAAATCAATGGAAATCCATTAAAATTCTCATGTGTATAAAATCAATCAAATTTCTGTCAAATTCGCAATGACTAGGAAATTATAAGTTTTCATTCAAAATTCAATTAAATTAATAATACTTGGATCGAAACTTTGGAAACTCTTTGGAAATTTCAAATGCAGAATGAAATTATTCTCAAGCTACTAAGAATGAAGAAAAATGTGGATAAGTATTGAAGAAACTAAAACAGAGATGTACATTGATGAAAATCTGCATACGTAAAATTTTAGAAAAATGCAAAAAAATGTAGATGCATTTTAAAAAATCATAAAATACAATCAAATTTACATTAATTTACAATCAAAAGTTCTACAAGATGTGGAATCTTCGTTTGGCCTTCTTAATTTCTTTTAGAAATTTGCTTAAAATCAATCAAATCTCTGTAAAATATCTGAAGTAACAGATATGTTATTTCTGGAAATCTTCATATATTATAACATTTAAAACATATCATAAAATACAATTCTAAAATACATAAAATATCTGCAAGATTTTCAATAGTCTCTCAGTTTTCTCTAATTTTCAAAAATGTACATAAAAGCAATGGAAATCCATTAAAATTTTCATTTGTATAAAATGAATCAAATTTCTGTCAAATTCGCAATGACCAGGAAATTATAAGTTCTCATTCAAAATTCAATTAAATTAATAATTCTTTGATCGAAACTTTGGAAACTCTTTGGAAATTTCAAATGCAGAATGAAATTATTCTCAAGCTACTAAGAATGAGGAAAAGTGTGGGTAAGTGTTGAAGAAACTAAAACAGTACATGACGAAAATCTGCATACGTCAAATTCTAGAACACGTCAAAAATATGTAGATGCATTTTAAAAAATCATAAAATACAATAAAATTTACATTGATTTACAATCAAAAGTTCTACAAGATGTGGAATCTTCGTTTGGCCGTCTTAATTTCTTTTAGAAATTTGCTTAAAATCAATCAGATCTCCAGAAACTATCTGAAGTAACGGAGATGTTATTTCTGGAAATCTTCATATATTATAATATTTAAAACATATCATAAAATACAATTCTAAAATACATAAAATATCTGCAAGATTTTCAATAGTCTCTCAGTTTTCTCTAATTTTCAAAAATTACATAAAATCAAAGGAAATTCATTAAAATTTTCATTTGTATAAAATCAAACAAATTTCTGTCAAATTCGCAATGACTTGGAAATTATAAGTTTCCATTCAAAATTCAATTAAATTAATAATACTTGGATGGAAACTCTTTGGAAATTTCAAATGCAGAATGAAATTATTCTCAAACTACTAAGAATGTGAAAAAGTGTGGATAAGTGTTGAAGAAACTAAAACAGAGATGTACATTGATGAAAATCTGCATACGTCAAATCTTAGAAAAAGGCCGAAAAATGTAGATGTATTTTATAAAATCATAAAATACAATAAAATTTACATTAATTTACAATCAAAAGTTCTACAAGATGTGGAATCTTCGTTTGGCCGTCTTAATTTCTTTTAGAAATTTGCTTAAAATCAATCAAATCTCTGTAAAATATCTGAAGTACCAGAGATGTTATTTCTGGAAATCTTCATATATTATAATATTTAAAACATATCATAAAATACAATTCTAAAATACATAAAATATCCGCAAGATTTTCAATAGTCTCTCAGTTTTCTCTAATTTTCAAAATTGTACATAAAATCAATGGATATCCATTAAAATTTTCATTTGTATAAAATCAATCAAATTTCTGTCAAATTCGCAATGACAAGGAAATTATAAGTTTTCATTGAAAATTCAATTAAATTAATAATACTCGGATCGAAACTTTGGAAACTCATTGGAAATTTCAAATGCAGAATGATATTATTCTCAAGCTACTAAGAATGAGGAAAAGTGTGGATAAGTGTTGAAGAAACTAAAACAGAAAAATGTAGACGCATTTTACAAAATCATAAAATACAATCAAATTTACATTAATTCTCAATCAAAAGTTCTACAAGATGTGGAATCTTCGTTTGGCCGTCTTAATTTCTTTTAGAAATTTGCTTAAAATCAATCAAATCTCTGTGAAATATCTGAAGTAACAGAGATGTTATTTCTGGAAATCTTCATAAATTATAATATTTAAAACATATCATAAAATACAATTCTAAAATACATAAAATATCAGCAAGATTTTCAATAGTCTCTCAGTTTTCTCTAATTTTCAAAAATTTACATAAAATCAATGGAAATCCATTAAAATTTTCATTTGTACAAAATCAATCAAATTTCTATCAAATTCGCAATGACTAGGAAATTATATGTTTTCATTTAAAATTCAAATAAATTAATAATACTTGGATCGAACCTTTGGAAACTCTTTGGAAATTTCAAATGCAGAATGAAATTATTCTCAAGCTACTAAGAATGAGGAAATATGTGGATAAGTGTTGAAGAAACTAAAACAGAGATGAACATTGATGAAAATCTGCATACGTGAAATTTTAGAAAAAGGCAAAAAAATGTAGATGCATTTAAAAAAATCATAAAATACAATCAAATTTACATTAATTTACAATCAAAAGTTCTACAAGATGTAAAATCTTCGTTTGGCCGTCTTAATTTCTTTTAGAAATTTGCTTAAAATCAATCAGATCTCCAGAAACTATCTGAAGTAACGGAGATGTTATTTCTGGAAATCTTCATATATTATAATATTTAAAACATATCATAAAATACAATTCTAAAATACATAAAATATCTGCAAGATTTTCAATAGTCTCTCAGTTTTCTCTAATTTTCAAAAATTACATAAAATCAAAGGAAATTCATTAAAATTTTCATTTGTATAAAATCAAACAAATTTCTGTCAAATTCGCAATGACTTGGAAATTATAAGTTTCCATTCAAAATTCAATTAAATTAATAATACTTGGATGGAAACTCTTTGGAAATTTCAAATGCAGAATGAAATTATTCTCAAACTACTAAGAATGTGAAAAAGTGTGGATAAGTGTTGAAGAAACTAAAACAGAGATGTACATTGATGAAAATCTGCATACGTCAAATCTTAGAAAAAGGCCGAAAAATGTAGATGTATTTTATAAAATCATAAAATACAATAAAATTTACATTAATTTACAATCAAAAGTTCTACAAGATGTGGAATCTTCGTTTGGCCGTCTTAATTTCTTTTAGAAATTTGCTTAAAATCAATCAAATCTCTGTAAAATATCTGAAGTACCAGAGATGTTATTTCTGGAAATCTTCATATATTATAATATTTAAAACATATCATAAAATACAATTCTAAAATACATAAAATATCCGCAAGATTTTCAATAGTCTCTCAGTTTTCTCTAATTTTCAAAATTGTACATAAAATCAATGGATATCCATTAAAATTTTCATTTGTATAAAATCAATCAAATTTCTGTCAAATTCGCAATGACAAGGAAATTATAAGTTTTCATTGAAAATTCAATTAAATTAATAATACTCGGATCGAAACTTTGGAAACTCATTGGAAATTTCAAATGCAGAATGATATTATTCTCAAGCTACTAAGAATGAGGAAAAGTGTGGATAAGTGTTGAAGAAACTAAAACAGAAAAATGTAGACGCATTTTACAAAATCATAAAATACAATCAAATTTACATTAATTCTCAATCAAAAGTTCTACAAGATGTGGAATCTTCGTTTGGCCGTCTTAATTTCTTTTAGAAATTTGCTTAAAATCAATCAAATCTCTGTGAAATATCTGAAGTAACAGAGATGTTATTTCTGGAAATCTTCATAAATTATAATATTTAAAACATATCATAAAATACAATTCTAAAATACATAAAATATCAGCAAGATTTTCAATAGTCTCTCAGTTTTCTCTAATTTTCAAAAATTTACATAAAATCAATGGAAATCCATTAAAATTTTCATTTGTACAAAATCAATCAAATTTCTATCAAATTCGCAATGACTAGGAAATTATATGTTTTCATTTAAAATGCAAATAAATTAATAATACTTGGATCGAACCTTTGGAAACTCTTTGGAAATTTCAAATGCAGAATGAAATTATTCTCAAGCTACTAAGAATGAGGAAATATGTGGATAAGTGTTGAAGAAACTAAAACAGAGATGAACATTGATGAAAATCTGCATACGTGAAATTTTAGAAAAAGGCAAAAAAATGTAGATGCATTTAAAAAAATCATAAAATACAATCAAATTTACATTAATTTACAATCAAAAGTTCTACAAGATGTAAAATCTTCGTTTGGCCGTCTTAATTTCTTTTAGAAATTTGCTTAAAATCAATCAGATCTCCAGAAACTATCTGAAGTAACGGAGATGTTATTTCTGGAAATCTTCATATATTATAATATTTAAAACATATCATAAAATACAATTCTAAAATACATAAAATATCTGCAAGATTTTCAATAGTCTCTCAGTTTTCTCTAATTGTCAAAAATGTACATAAAATCAATGGAAATCCATTAAAATTTTCATTTGTTTAAAATCAATCAAATTTCTGTCAAATTCGCAATGACAAGGAAATTATAAGTTTTCATTGAAAATTCAATTAAATTAATAATACTCGGATCGAAACTTTGGAAACTCATTGGAAATTTCAAATGAAGAATGATATTATTCTCAAGCTACTAAGAATGAGGAAAAGTGTGGATAAGTGTTGAAGAAACTAAAACAGAGATGTACATTGATGAAAATCTGCATACCTCAAATTTTAGAAAAAGGCAGAAAAATGTAGACGCATTTTAAAACATCATAAAATACAATCAAATTTACATTAATTTACAATCAAAAGTGCTACAAAATGTGGAATCTTCGTTTGGCCGTCTTAATTTCTTTTAGAAAGTTGCGTAAAATCAATCAAATCTCTGTCAAATATCTGAAGTAACCGAGATGTTATTTCTGAAAATCTTCATATATTTAAAACATATCATAAAATACAATTCTAAAATACATAAAATATCTGCAAGATTTTTAATAGTCTCTCAGTTTTCTCTAATTGTCAAAAATGTACATAAAATCAATGGAAATCCATTAAAATTTTCATTTGTATAAAATGAATCAAATTCTGTCAAATTCGCAATGACTAGGATATTAAAATGTTTCATTCAAAATTCAATTAAATTATTAATACTTGGAACGAAACTTTGGAAACTCTTTGGAAATTTCAAATGCAGAATGAAATTATTCTCAAGCTACTAAGAATGAGGAAAAGTGTGGATAAGTGTTGAAGAAACTAAAACAGAGATGTACATTGATGAAAATCTGCATACGTCAAATTTTAGAAAAAGGCAGAAAAATGTAGATGCATTTTAAAAAATCATAAAATACAATCAAATTTACATTAATTTGCAATCAAAAGTTCTACAAGATGTAGAATCTTCGTTTGGCCTTCTTAATTTCTTTTAGAAATTTGCGTAAAATCAATCAAATCTCTGTAAAATATCTGAAGAAACATAGATGTCATTTCTGGAAATCTTCATATATTATAATATTTAAAACATATCATAAAATACAATTCAAAAATTCATAAAACATCTGCAAGATTTTCAATAGTCTCTCAGTTTTCTCAAATTTTCAAAAATTTACATAAAATCAATGGTAATCCATTAAAATTTTCATTTGTATAAAATCAATCAAATTTCTGTCAAATTCGCAGTGACTAGGAAATTATAAGTTTTCATTCAAAATTCAATTAAATTAATAATACTTGGATGGAAACTCTTTGGAAATTTCAAATGCAGAATGAAATTATTCTCAAGCTACTAGGAATGAGGGAAAGTCTGGATAAGTGTTGAAGAAACTAAAACAGAGATGTACACTGATGAAAATCTGCATACGTCAAATTTTAGAAAAAGGCAGAAAAATGTAGATGCATTTTAAAAAATCATAAAATACAATCAAATATACATTAATTTACAATCAAAAGGTCTACAAGACGTAAAATCTTCGTTTGGCCTTCTTAATTTTTTTTTAGAAATTTGCATAAAATCAATCAAATCTCTGTCAAATATCTGAAGTAACCGAGATGTTATTTCTGAAAATCTTCATATATTTAAAACATATCATAAAATACAATTCTAAAATACATAAAATATCTGCAAGATTTTCAATAGTCTCTCAGTTTTCTCTACTTTTCTAAAATTTACATAAAATCAATGGAAATCCATTAAAATTTTCATTTGTATAAAATCAATCAAATTTCTGTCAAATTCGCAATGACTAGAAAATTATAAGTTTTCATCCAAAATTCAATTAAATTAATAATACTTGGATCGAAACTTTGGAAACTCTTTGGAAATTTCAAATGCAGAATGAAATTATTCTGAAGCTACTAAGAATGAGGAAAAGTGTGGATAAGTGTTGAAGAAACTAAAACAGAGATGTACATTGATGAAAATCTGCATACGTCAAATTTTAGAAAAAGGCAGAAAAATGTAGATGCATTTTAAAAAATCATAAAATGCAATCAAATTTACATTAATTTACAATCAAAAGTTCTACAAGATATAAAATCTTCGTTTGGCCTTCTTAATTTCTTTTAGAAATTTGCTTAAAATCAATCAAATCTCTGTAAAATATCTGAAGTAACAGAGATGTTATTTCTGGAAATATTCATATATTATAACATTTAAAACATATCATAAAATACAATTCTAAAATACATAAAACATCTGCAAGATTTTCAATAGTCTCTCAGTTTTCTCAAATTTTCAAAAATGTACATAAAATCAATGGAAATCCATTAAAATTTTCATTTGTATAAAATCAATCAAATTTCTGTCAAATTCGCAATGACTAGGAAATTATAAGTTTTCATTCAAAATTCAATAAAATTAATAATACTCGGATCGAAACTTTGGAAACTCTTTGGAAATTTCAAATGCAGAATGAAATTATTCTCAAGCTACTAAGAATGAGGAAAAGTGTGGATAAGTGTTGAAGAAACTAAAACAGAGATGTACATTGATGAAAATCTGCATACGTCAAATTTTAGAAAAAGGCAGAAAAATGTAGATGCATTTAAAAAAATCATAAAATGCAATCAAATTTACATTAATTTACAATCATTAGTTCTACAAGGTGTAAAATCTTCGTTTGGCCTTCTTAATTTCTTTTAGAAATTTGCTTAAAATCAATCAAATCTCTGTAAAATATCTGAAGTAACAGAGATGTCATTTCAGGAAATCTTCATATATTATAATATTTAAAACATATAAGATACAATTTAAAATACATAAAATATCTGCAAGATTTTCAATAGTCTCTCAGTTTTCTCTAATTTTCAAAAATTTACATAATATTAATGGAAATCCATTAAAATTTTCATTTGTATAAAATCAATCAAATTTCTGTCAAATTCGCAATGACTAGGAAATTATAAGTTTTCATTTAAAATTCAAATAAATTAATAATACTTGGATCGAACCTTTGGAAACTCTTTGGAAATTTCAAATGCAGAATGAAATTATTCTCAAGCTACTAAGAATGAGGAAATATGTGGATAAGTGTTGAAGAAACTAAAACAGAGATGAACATTGATGAAAATCTGCATACGTGAAATTTTAGAAAAAGGCAAAAAAATGTAGATGCATTTAAAAAAATCATAAAATACAATCAAATTTACATTAATTTACAATCAAAAGTTCTACAAGATGTAAAATCTTCGTTTGGCCTTCTTAATTTCTTTTAGAAATTTGCGTAAAATCAATCAAATCTCTGTAAAATATCTGAAGTAACAGAGATGTTATTTCTGGAAATCTTCATATATTATAATATTTAAAACATATCATAAAATACAATTCTAAAATACATAAAATATCTGCAAGATTTTCAATAGTCTCTCAGTTTTCTCTAATTCTCAAAAAATACATAAAATCAATGGAAATCCATTAAAATTTTCATTTGTATAAAATCAATCATATTTCTATCAAATTCGCAATGACTAGAAAATTATAAGTTTTCATTCAAAATTCAATTAAATTAATAATACTTGGATGGAAACTCTTTGGAAATTTCAAATGCAGAATGAATTTTTTCTCAAGCTACTAAGAATGAGGAAAAATGTGGATAAGTGTTGAAGAAACTAAAACTAAGATGTACATTGATGAAAATCTGCATTCGTCAAATTTAGAATAAGGCACAAAAATGTAGATGCATTTTAAAAAATCATAAAATACAATCAAATTTACATTAATTTACAATCAAAAGTTCTACAAGATGTAAAATCTTCGTTTGGCCTTCTTAATTTCGTTTAGAAATTTGCGCAAAATCAATCATATCTCTGTAAAATATCTGAAGAAACATAGATGTCATTTCTGGAAATCTTCATATATTATAATATTTAAAACATATCATAAAATACAATTCAAAAATTCATAAAACATCTGCAAGATTTTCAATAGTCTCTCAGTTTTCTCTAATGTTCAAAAATTTACATAAAAACAATGGAAATCCATTAAAATTTTCATTTGTACAAAATCAATCAAATTTCTATGAAATTCGCAATGACTAGGAAATTATAAGTTTTCATCCAAAATTCAATTAAATTAATAATACTTGGATCGAAACTTTGGAAACTCTTTGGAAATTTCAAATGCAGAATGAAATTATTCTCAAGCTACTAAGAATGAGGAAAAGTGTGGATAAGTATTGAAGAAACTAAAACAGATATGTACATTGATGAAAATCTGCATACGTCAAATTTTAGAAAAAGGCAGAAAAATGTAGATGCATTTTAAAAAATCATAAATCACAATGAAATTTACATTAATTTACAATCAAAAGTTCTACAAGATGTGGAATCATCGTTTGGCCTTCTTTATTTTGTGTTAGAAATTTGCTTAAAATCAATCAAATTTCTGTAAAATATCTGAAGTAACAGAGATGTCATTTCTGGAAATCTTCATATATTATAATATTTAAAACATATCATAAAATACAATTCTAAAATACATAAAATATCTGCAAGATATGCAATAGTCTCTCAGATTTCTCTAATTTTCAAAAATTTACGTAAAATCAATGGAAATCCATTAAAATTTTCATTTGTATAAAATCAATCAAATTTCTGTCAAATTCGTAATGACTAGGAAATTATAAGTTTTCATTCAAAATTCGATTAAATTAATAATACTTGGATCGAAACTTTGGAAACTCTTTGGAAATTTCAAATGCAGAATGAAATTTTTCTCAAGCTACTAAGAATGAGGAAAAGTGTGGATAAGTGTTGAAGAAACTAAAACAGAGATGTACATTGATGAAAATCTGCATACGTCAAATTTTAGAAAAAGCGAAAAAATGTAGATGCATTTTAAATAATCATAAAATACAATCAAATTTACATTAATTTAAAATCAAAAGTTCTACAAGATGTGGAATCTTCGTTTGGCCGTCTTAATTTCTTTTAGATCTTAGATATCGAAATTTTCGAGCAACTTCGGAAATTCGAGATGCTGAATGAAAGTTTTCTTAAGCTATCCAGAATGTAGAAAAGTGTTGCTAAATGTTTAAGAGAAACTGAAGATGGAAATTTCTCTAAATCTTCATACAATGCATATGTAAAATTTAACTTTAGTTATTTGTTTTCTTAAAAACAAATTCTTGGACAACCCCTAGTGAATTGTGTAGGACAATTTATTTTAAAATAGCCCAATTTTATAACTTGTAAATCAAATATTTATTGAATTTCAAGCCAAATGCTACACATTTAATATTTTGGTTCAAAATAATACTCATTTCATGTCAAAAATGAGTGATGAATTGTGTGAAAACGTATACAATCTTGTTTCAAATACGTTTCTCGAGTCTACAATTGTGCATGCAACTAAGAGCACAAATTTAAAAAATATATTCGCCTCTAGGTACTTGTTAAGATAATTTCATGAATGTAGTACCATAATAATGAAAGTACGACTTCCATTGCACATATTCGATCTTCTTGTGGATGTCGCAAATATATTCGCAGCGTTTTGAATAATCGCCTCAATTTCGATGCATTGTTGGTGGCATACAGTAGAATCAGTATTTCAAACGCAACTTTATTTCAGAAGGCCTGACAATTTGATGCATTGTTGGTGGCATATAGTTGAATCAGTATTTCAAACGAAATTTTTCATTGCGAAGTGTCCTGACAATGTTGATGTATTGTTGGTGGCATATGGTTGAGTCTGCATTTTAAACGCAACTTTTGCGTTTTAAAATTGCAGATTGGATTTTCTGAGAAGTACACTTCTGAGCCGAACAATGTTATCAGTCGGTGAGAACCATGTGTTGCTCAAGCTTGTGCTGCAGCCGATCTTATGGCAAATAGATTGGTATTGAAATTCCGGTGATTCATGTAAGTTCGAAGGACGTTATTCAATTCATATAATTCGATATATTCAATATAATTTGTTAAAAATCTTAAGCTAAACAATATGCTAATTTCGAGAATACCATGTAAGGAAACTTTGAGGTATTTATGCCAAAAAACAATGTAGTTTTTACTTGATATAAACAAATTATCAAAACAACCTCATTTGCCAAAGCCAGAAGCTTAAGGGACGAATCACGTCTATATATGAAATGGCTCTGTAAAATGTGAGATTGTGAATTTGAATGTGAGAAAATCAATTGAATGGCATTGAAGGGGTGCAATATTATAAAGATATATGGCCACACCCAAAATAAATCGATAATATTAATAATAAATATAAAAATAAATTGATAATGCAAATACAGTAATATACTTTCATTAGTTGTAATTCAGTCATAAGATTAATTTAAATATTATTAAAAGAGAATAAAAATGAACCTGTGAAACTATGTTTCAATTGTTTCAATCGTTTCAGTAATCGTTAGACATGTCGTGAAGTTTAGTAGAAGATTGCATGAAGAATTCTAAAATTTTAATGTAATTGAATGAAGATTCAAAATTTTGTAAACAATTGATGTATGTATTTATACATTATCAGCAATTGTTTTTCATTTTACTGTTGCCGAATATTTCAAAGCAAATATTTGCTGCAGCATATTTGTGAGCAAATTTATATTTATGTATACAAAGTCAAGATATACAAGCAAATGCTTAAAAAATAATGAAAATTCCATGAAATTTAAACAATAAGTTTGTATAAAATTTCAAAATCTACGAGGAAATACCTTGAAAATATTGACAATTGAAGCAAATTGTAGAATATTCAACAAATGTCTAAACAATTATATAAAATTCAAGAGTGTGCAAATGTTCCATCAAATTTTGGGATATACGAATAAATACCTCAAAAAATTCTGAAAATTTGTACAAAATTCAGAAAATATATTAAAACTTCTAGAAAATCTTCAAATCAAGTAGAATAATATACTTTAATTAGCTGTAATGCAGTCATAAAATGAATTCAAAGATGATTAAAAGGAGAAAACACTCAAATTATGAAACTATGTTCAAAGATAAATAGCTAATAGCTAATAAATGTTTAGCAGTACAATAATGAACCTATAAAAACTATATTCAGAGTTTGTAAAAAATGTCAGTATATAAAAGAAAATACCTCAAAAATATCGAAAATTCCATGAACTTTGAAGAATAAGTTCCTATAACATTTCATGATATAAAAACAAAATTAAGAAACAACCTCAAAGTAAAAAAAATGCTTAAAAAATATGAACAATTGAAACAAATTATAGAAAATTCAACAAATGTCGATAAACTCTTATAAAATTCAAAAATTGTTCAAATGTTCTATCAAATTTTAGGATATACGTATAAATATCTCAAAAAATTTTACCTGATAGTTAATAAGCAATAAATAAATATTCAGAAATTTCAGTATAGACTAATTCCTACTTGACATTGCATACAGTTATTAAAGTTATAGTGTTAATTTTCTCACTTATTTAATACTGAAACATTGTCAAATTTTCATAAGAACTAGCTTCATGTATACTGAACAGATATCTGATAATTAATAAGCAATAAATAAATTTTCAGAAATTTCAGTATTTACTAATTCCTACTTGACATTGCATGAAGTTATAGTGTTGATTTTCTCGCTTATTTCATACTGAAACTTTGTCAAATTTTCATAAGAACTAGCTTCAGGTATACTGAACGGATATCTGATAATTAATATGCAATAAATAAATTTTCAGAAATTTCAGTATAGACTAATTCATACTTGTCAATGCATAAAGTTATAGTGTTGATTTTCTCGCTTATTTCATACTGAAACTTTGTCAAATTTTCATAAGAACTAGTTTCAGGTATACTGAACGGATATCTGATAATTAATATGCAATAAATAAATTTTCAGAAATTTCAGTATAGACTAATTCATACTTGTCATTGCATAAAGTTATAGTGTTGATTTTCTCGCTTATTTCATACTGAAACTTAGTCAAATTTTCATGAGAATTAGCTTCAGGAATACTGAACGGATATCTGATAATTAATATGCAATAAATAAATTTTCAGAAATTTCAGTATAGACTAATTCATACTTGTCAATGCATAAAGTTATAGTGTTGATTTTCTCGCTTATTTCATACTGAAACTTTGTCAAATTTTCATAAGAACTAGCTTCAGGTATACTGAACGGATATCTGATAATTAATATGCAATAAATAAATTTTCAGAAATTTCAGTATAGACTAATTCATACTTGTCATTGCATAAAGTTATAGTGTTGATTTTCTCGCTTATTTCATACTGAAACTTAGTCAAATTTTCATAAGAACTAGCTTCAGGTATACTGAACGGATATCTGATAATTAATATGCAATAAATAAATTTTCAGAAATTTCAGTATAGACTAATTCATACTTGTCAATGCATAAAGTTATAGTGTTGATTTTCTCGCTTATTTCATACTGAAACTTTGTCAAATTTTCATAAGAACTAGTTTCAGGTATACTGAACGGATATCTGATAATTAATATGCAATAAATAAATTTTCAGAAATTTCAGTATAGACTAATTCATACTTGTCATTGCATAAAGTTATAGTGTTGATTTTCTCGCTTATTTCATACTGAAACTTAGTCAAATTTTCATGAGAATTAGCTTCAGGAATACTGAACGGATATCTGATAATTAATATGCAATAAATAAATTTTCAATTAAATTTCAGCAAATATTAGACATTTTCTAAAGTTTGGTAAAAAAATGTATGTAATAATCTGAATTTGTAATGAAAATTGAACGAAGATTCAAAATTTTGTCAACATTTGATATATGTACTTATAAATTATGAGCAATTGTCTTAGTTTTATTGCTGAAGAATATTTGAGAGACAATTTGCTGCAAAATATTTGAGAGCCAATTTGCTGCAGAATATTTGAGAGAAAATATTTGCTAGAGAATATTTGATAGCTATGTTTGTATAAAATGGAGAGGATATATAAGAAAATCTCTCAAAAATACAGAAAATTCCATGATATATAATAACAATCAAGAATATTTATTAGCAGAAAAGGCTACATAATATACAAAAGGTAAATATATACATGACAACAAACAACACATCAAAACAACAAAAAGAATAATGCAAAAACAAAGACACAAAGTTTATATATGAATAGAGAGTTTCTATAAAATTTCAGTTTCTATAGGATTTCAGCAAATTTACTTCAGAATATTTGAAAGAAAATATTTGCTGCAGAATATTTGAAAGAAAACATTTGCTGCAGAATACTTCAGAGCAAATTTGCTGCAGAATATTTGAGAGCAAATTGAATTGAACTGAATGAAATGTACATCAATATAAATAAAAATCTGTTAAATTTATTGAAATGTGTATCGAATATAATGAAATTAATAACAATTCAATGAAATTGGTATACAATATTAAGAAATTGCTATATTATTGCTGCAGGATATTTGAGAGATAATTTGCTGCAGAATATTTGAGAGCCAATTTTCTGCAAAATGTACAATATTTGAGAGACAATTTGCTGCAGAATATTTGAGAACCAATTTGCTGCAGAATATAGAATATTTGAGAGAAAATTTTGCTACAGAATATTTGATAGCTATGTTTGTATAAAATGTAGAGGATCTACAAGAAAATATCTCAAAAATAGAGAAAATTCCATGATTTATAATAAAAACTTTCTATAAAATTGCAGTTTCTATAGGATTTCAGCAAATTTGCTTCAGAATATTAGAAAGAAAATATTTGCTGCAGAATTCTTCAGAGAAAATTTGCTGCAGAATATATGAGAGCAAATTGAATTGAACTGAATGAAATGTACATCAATTCAAATAAAAATCTATCAAATTTAATGAAATGTCATCAAATTTAATGGAATTTACAACAATTCAATGGAATTGGTCCACAATTCTAGGAAATTGTTATATTTTTATATAAATCAATAGAAATTATTGCAAAATATATAAAACTCAATGAGATTTTTACAAATTCAGCAATAAGAACAATGCAAAAGCAAAGACACAAATAGTAAATACAAATTACACAACAAAACAACAAAAAGAATAATGCAAAAGCAAAGACAAGTAAATAAAGTTTATATATGAATAAAAAGATTCTATAAAATTTCAGTTTCCATAGGATTTCAGCAAATTTGCTTGAGAATATTTGAAAGAAATATTTGCTGCAGAATACTTAAGAGCAAATTTGCTGCAGAATATTTGAGACCAAATTGAATTGAACTGAATGAAATGTACATCAATATAAATAAAAATCAGTTAAATTTAATGAAATGTCTATCAAATTTAATGAAATTTACAACAATTCAATGGAATTGGTACACAATATTAAGAAATTGCTATATTATTGCTGCAGGATATTTGAGAGACAATTTTCTGCAAAATATTTGAGATCCAATTTTCTGCAGAATGTTCAATATTTGAGCAATGTGCTGCAGAATATTTGAGAACCAATTTGCTGCAGAATATAGAATATTTGAGAAAAAATGTTTTGCTACCGAATATTTGATAGCTATGTTTGTATAAAATGTAGAGGATCAACAAGAAAATATCTCAAAAATAGAGAAAATTCCATGATATATGAATAAAAAGTTTCTATAAAATTCAAATTTCTACAGGATTTCAGCAATTTGCTTTAGAATATTTGAAAGAAAATATTTGCTGCAGAATACTTCAGAGCAAATTGAATTGAACTGAATGAAATATACATCAATTTAAATAAAAATCTATCATATTTAATGAAATCTCTATCAAACTTAATGGAATTTATAACAATTCAATGGAATTGGTACACAATTCTAAGAAGCTGCTATATTTTTATAGAAATCAATAGAAATTATTACAAAATATATAAAACTCAATGAGATTTTTACAAATTCAGCAATAAGAACAATGCAAAAGCAAATACACAAATAGTAAATACAAATTACACAACAAAACAACAAAAAGAATAATACAAAAGCAAAGACAAGTAAATAAAGTTTATATATGAATAAAAAGATTCTATAAAATTTCAGTTTCCATAGGATTTCAGCAAATTTGCTTCAGAATATTTGAAAGCAATATTTGCTGTAGAATACTTAAGAGCAAATTTGCTGCAGAATATTTGAGAGCAAAATTGAATTGAACTGAATACATCAATATAAATAAAAATCTGTTAAATTTAATGAAATGTCTATCAAGTTTAATGAAATTTATAACAATTCAATGGAATTTGTACACAATATTAAAAAACTGCTTTATTTTTTTAGAAATCAATAGAAATTATTAAAACATTTATAAAACTCAATGAAATTTTTACAAATTCAATAGAACCACAATAGAATTATTTTACAAAAACAAATATTTTTACAAAATTTCTAAAATTTTTAAAAATTTCTACCAATTCAATACAATTTACATAGAATTCAATAGACGGAAGTAATTAATTAATCGGATTAACATATGATTCAAAGCTATATAATGTCTTTGGGATTGAACGATATTTTTGGAAAATTCAATACTATTTGTACAAAGTAGAATGAAATTGCACACGAAATCAATGGATTTTTTTTAAATTAAACACTTTATTTCTACATAATTGAATGCAATTTTTGCAGAATTCCACGAATTTACACTTCTAAAAAATGTCAACAGATTCAAATACAATTTTTACGAATTCTGCTAATCATTTCTAGAACGCTATAGCATATTTTATTAATTCGATAGAACATTTTTTACGAATTCTGCTAATCATTTCTAGAACGGTATAGCATAGTTCATTAATTCGATAGAACATCAACATTGAATGCACAATATTGCACGAACAGATATTGTTTAATAATTATGAGGAGGCTTTTCAGTAGATAATGCTACTTTTTCTCGATTTTTGATAACGAATTTTGTCATAATTCCATATCAATTCCATGCAATTCAACAAAATTGTTATGTAATTGTTATTAAAATTGTACAGAATTTAATAATCTTGAATTTTATAATATAAATTAATCCTTTCATAAATCTGAAACTAATATGTCTCTTAATAATGTTCAAATTAAAGAATTGAAAGAATAACTTCAATTAGGATTAAAAAATGGGTGCTAAGAACTTGAAATTTATAAATACATGAATTATTGTTTCATAATTAATCACATTTTATAATGTGCTTTTATTTTCTTGCTATATTTAAAGAAAAATAGAACAAACCATGAAATACAATATGATTTTTGTTTTTATGCTCTTTCTATGCTCTTAATATAGATTATTTCTTCCTTAAAACTACCACTAAAGTGTATCCCAATGATGTTTATGCAAATACTAAGTAAGCATATTGTATCTGCTTGCAAATTTAATAAGGATTTGGTAAAATCACAATTTATAAGCAAATATATCATATAAAATGTGTGTTGCTAACTTCGTGTACTTGAGTGTTGATAACTTCACTGATGTAAAATGCTACGTTGCCACATGGATATTTCATTCACATTCTATAGTGTATCAGAATCTCGTGATCCTCAGATCATTTCGAGATTCATTTCGACAGTGCATTTAAATCCCATACGTTAATATTTAAAGAAAAATAGAACAAACTCTGTAATACAATATGATTTTTGCTTTTATGCTCTCTCTATGGTCTTAATATAGATTAATTCTTCCATAAAACTACCACTAAAGTGTCTCCCAATGATGTTTAAGCACATACTAAGTAAGCATATTGTATCTGCTTGCAAATTTTACATGGATTTGGTAAAATCACAATTCATAAGCAAATATAACATATAAAATGAGTGTTGCTAAGTTCATGTACTTGAGTGTTGATAACTTCACGGTTGTAAACTGCTACGTTGCCACATGGATATTTGATTCGCTTTCTACAGTGTATCAGAATCCCGTGATCCTCAAATCCTTTCTAGATTCATTTCTATAGTGCATTTTAATCCCACACGTGACCTTCGTGTCGATATTTCGTGGAATTTGGTTCCTGTGAATCGAACTGAATCCATATATCGAATGAAATGGTGGGGATTAGAGTCGAATGTCATGATTCTGAATCCCAATATTCGTTTGGTGGTTGGTAGAACTTGTCGAACAAGCTTTGCAATGTTGGCTGCACAAAACTAGTAATGTCGTTTGGTGTAATGTTTGCGGGTTTTTGTACAAAAGTCTGTATCTGTGCGAAAATTTAAGAGTGGCCCCCACAATATGGACAAACATGACCCCAAAATGCCCCGAAATCTTCGCACGATGTGATATCGACGAGGGTGTGGAGTAGTCTGATTTATTTGCCCAAACACATTGCCCGCGTCGGGTTCCACTTACATTTGTTGCTGGTGCAAGTACAAGAGAATCGTTTCGTGTGTCTGGTTATCATATTCGAAGCAGTGATTAAATGACCCACTCGAACAACTCGAATTTGGCAACTCAATTCGCAGTAGGAAATGTCCGAAAACATAGATGATCTCCGGGTAAGAAAGTCCACCACCAGCCACAAGGGCGGCATCACACAGGCACTGTTTTGTTTCCAGAATATGCTAATAACCTTCCGCGTTTCGGAGCTGCAGATGCTTTTAGGTTTCGCCGGACGTAACAAGACCGGAAGAAAAAACGAGCTGCAACAGCGCGCGCTTGAACTGCTCAGAGTGCGCTCGCATCCCATTCAGCAAAAAATCAAGGAACTCTACAAGACGATTCAGTAATACCATTATCCAATTAACGTAGCGCTTGTATGTGCGAACCAGCCCCCCATGTACAATGCCGCCTTTGCGTGTTTCAGACAGAGCGGTGCCCTGAATCACGTCCAATCCACGTCTCCATCGACGACGCCGACGGGGACGCCGTCTCCCAATATGCCTCAACACCAAGGCGGTGTACCAAGAGCCACAGTACATCCGTATAATGTGGATTCAAGGCAACTGACGGTAAGATTTGTGCTGCCAAAAATTGTCTTATTTTATACGTTACTTAATCAAAGGTCGATACAAACATTGCCCCTTAATAGGTTCTTCAGCAAATATTTTTAACTATATTTATATGAAGAAGAATAATTTCCAGTCTGGCGGGAAAGGAGCTTTTTAAAAGTTTTACTATATTAGGCATTTAAATAAATAAACAGATGTATATCATATATTACAATTATTTATCTGGAAGTTGATTGTTTCAACTTTCAGTTAAATAATTGTAATACATGATATACGTCTGTTTATTTAATGAAATGCGTAATATTGCTTTTTGAAAGTTTTGCTATATTAGGCATTTAAGTAAATTAACAGACGTATATCAAATGTTACAATTATTTAACTGGAAGTTGATTGTTTCAACTTTTTGATTGTTTAGCTGAAAGTTGAAACAATCAACTAAAATTAGTCTTGTTGTCTGCAATAATTGAAATTTTAACAGAAATAATTGAAAATTGCAACTTTTAGTATAGTTAATGAAAATTTCATAGTAATCATCACATGTTTGACAAGAAAAATCGAAATTTCACACAATTATTGAAATTTTGATCAAAATAATTCAAAATTATACACTACCAATTGAAATTCTGAAAGTAATATTTGAAATGTTGACTTAAATATGAAAAGTTATAACAATTCATTAAAATTTCAGCCAAAAATTGAATATTAATTATTACATGAATTACACAGTAATTATTAAACATGAAATAGTGTAATTATAGTGTACATATTGTAAAGTTTAATAGAAGATTGCATGTAGAATTCTGAAATTTTAATGAAAATTGAATGAAGATTCAAAATTTTGAAAAAAATCGATATATGTATTTATAAATTATCTGCAATTGTCTTTTGTTTGATTGCTGCAGAATATTTGAGACGCTGACAATTAGCCTTTTATTCCTGTTTCCTGTAATAATTGAAATTTTAACAGAAATAATTGAAAATTGCAACTTTTAGTATAGTTAATGAAAATTTCATAGTAATCATCACATGTTTGACAAGAAAAAAACGAAATTTCACACAATTATTGAAATTTTGATCAAACTAATTCAATATTGTACACTAATAATTGAAATTCTGCAAGTAATATTTGAAATGTTGACTTGAATATGAAAAGTTATAACAATTAATTAAAATTTCAGCCAAAAATTGAATATTAATTATTACATGAATTGCACAGTAATTATTAAACATGAAATAGTGTAATTATAGTGCACATATTGTAAAGTTTAATAGAAGTTTGCATGAAGAATTCTGAAATTTTAATGAAAATTGAATGACGATTCAAAATTTTGAAAAAAAATGATATATGTATTTATAAATTATCTGCTGTTGTCTTTTGTTTGATTGCTGTAGAATTTTTGAGACAATTTGCCTTTTAGCTCAACCTTCATCACTTTTAGTTATGAGAATTCCCAGTTAAAAATTAGATAGATTTAACTGAAAATTCACATTGGTAACAAAAATTGGTCTTGTTGTATGTAATAACTGAAATTTTAACAGAAATAATTGAAAATTGCAACTTTTAATATAGTTAATGAAAATTTCATAGTACTCATCACGTTTGACAAGAAAAAACGAAATTTCACACAATTATTGAAATTTTGATCAAAATAATTCAAAATTGTACACTAATAATTGAAATTCTGAAAGTAATATTTGAAATGTTGACTTAAATATGAAAAGTTATAACAATTAATTAAAATTTCAGCCAAAAATTGAATATTAATTATTACATGAATTGCACAGTAATTATTAAACATGAAATAGTGTAATTATAGTGCACATATTGTAAAGTTTAATAGAAGTTTGCATGAAGAATTCTGAAATTTTAATGAAAATTGAATGACGATTCAAAATTTTGAAAAAAAATGATATATGTATTTATAAATTATCTGCAATTGTCTTTTGTTTGATTGCTGCAGAATATTTGAGATGCTGACAATTTGCCTTTTAGCTCAACGTTCATCACTTTTAGTTATGTGAATTCCCAGTTAAAAATTAGATAGATTTAACTGAAAATTCACATTGGTAACTAAAATTAGTCTTGTTGTCTGTAATAATTGAAATTTTAACAGAAATAATTGAAAATTGCAACTTTTAGTATAGTTAATGAAAATTTCATAGTAATCATCGCATGTTTGACAAGAAAAAAACGAAATTTCACACAATTATTGAAATTTTGATCAAAATAATTCAAAATTATACACTAATAATTGAAATTCTGAAAGTAATATCTGAAATGTTGACTTACATATGAAAAGTTATAACAATTAATTAAAATTTCAGCCAAAAATTGTATATTAATTATTACATGAATTGCACAGTAATTATTAAACATGAAATATTGTAATTATAGTGTACATATTGTAAAGTTTAATAGAAGATTGCATGAAGAATTCGGAAATGTTAATGAAAATTGAATGAAGATTAAAAATTTTGAAAAAAATTGAATTATGTATTTATAAATTATCTGCAATTGTCTATTGTTTGATTGCTGCAGAATTTTTGAGACGCTGACAATTTGCCTTTTAGCTCAACCTTCATCACTTTTAGTTATGTGAATTCCCAGTTAAAAATTAAATAAATTTAACTGAAAATTCACATTGGTAACTAAAATTAGTCTTGTTGTCTGTAATAATTGAAGTTTTAACAAAAATAATTGAAAATTGCAACTTTTAGTATAGTTAATGAAAATTTCGTAGTAATCATCTAATGTTTGACAAGAAAAATCGAAATTTCACACAATTATTGAAATTTTGATCAAAATAATTCAAAATTATACACTAATAATTGAAATTCTGAAAGTAATATTTGAAATGTTGACTTAAATATGAAAAGTTATAACAATTAATTAAAATTTCAGCCAAAAATTGTATATTAATTATTACATGAATTGCACAGTAATTATTAAACATGAAATAGTGTAATTATAGTGTACATATTGTAAAGTTTAATAGAAGATTGCATGAAGAATTCTGAAATTTTAATGATAATTGAATGAAGATTCAAAATTAAAAAAAAAATTGATATATGTATTTATAAACTATCTGTCTTTTGTTTGATTGCTGTAGAATTTTTGAGACAATTTGCCTTTTAACTCAACGTTCATCACTTTTAGTTATGTGAATTCCTAGTTCAAAATTAGATAGATTTAACTGAAAATTCACATTGGTAACTAAAATTAGTCTTGTTTCCTGTAATAATTGAAATTTGGACAGAAATAATTGAAAATTGAAACTTTTAGTATAGTTAATGAAAATTTCATAGTAATCATCACATGTTTGACAAGAAAAAAACGAAATTTCACACAATTATTGAAATTTTGATCAAAATAATTCAAAATTATACACTAATAATTGAAATTCTGAAAGTAATATTTGAAATGTTGACTTAAATATGAGAAGTTATAACAATTAATTAAAATTTCAGCCAAAAATTGAATATTAATTATTACATGGATTGCACAGTAATTATTAAACATGAAATAGTGTAATTATAGTGTACATATTGTAAAGTTTAATAGAAAATTGCATGAAGAATTCTGAAATTTTAATGATAATTGAATGAAGATTCAAAATTTTGAAAAAAATTGATATATGTATTTATAAATTATCTGTCTTTTGTTTGATTGCTGTAGAATTTTTGAGACAATTTGCCTTTTAGCTCAACCTTCATCACTTTTAGTTATGTGAATTCCCAGTTAAAAGTTAGATAGATTTAACTGAAAATTTACATTGGTAACTAAAATTAGTCTTGTTGTCTGTAATAATTGAAATTTTAACAGAAATAATTGAAAATTGCAACTTTTAGTATAGTTAATGAAAATTTCATAGTAATCATCACATGTTTGACAAGAAAAAAACGAAATTTCACACAATTATTGAAATTTTGATCAAAATTATTCAAAATTATACACTAATAATTGAAATTCTAAATGTAATATTTGAAATGTTGACTTAAATATGAAAAGTTATAACAATTAATTAAAATTTCAGCCAAAAATTGAATGTTAATTATTACATGAATTGCACAGTAATTATTAAACATGAAATAGTGTGATTACAGTGTACATATTGTAAAGTTTAATAGAAGATTACATGAAGAATTCTAAAAATTTAAATAAAAATTGAATGTAGATTCAAAATTTTGAAAAAAAAATTGATATATGTATTTATAAATTATCTGCAATTGTTCTTTGTTTGATTGCTGCAGAATACTTGAGATGCTGACAATTTGCCCTTTTGCTCAATGTTCATCACTTTTAGTTATGAGAATTCCCAGTTAAAAATTAGATAGATTTAACTGAAAATTCACATTGGTAACTAAAATTAGTCTTGTTGTCTGTAATAATTGAAATTCTGAAAGTAATATTTGAAATGTTGACTTAAATATGAAAAGTTATAACAATTAATTAGAATTTCAGCCAAAAATTGAATATTAATTATTACATGAATTGCACAGTAATTATTAAACATGAAATTGTGTAATTATAGTATACATATTGTAAAGTTTAATAGAAGATTGCATGAAGATTTCTGAAATTTTAATGATAATTGAATGAAGATTCAAAATTTTGAAAATAAATATATGTGTATTTATAAATTATCCGCAATTGTCTTTTGTTTGACTGCTGCAGAATTTTTGAGATGCTGACAACTTGCCTTTTAGCTCAACCTTCATCACTTTTAGTTATGTGAATTCCCAGTTAAAAATTAAATAGATTTAACTGAAAATTCACATTGGTAACTAAAATTTGTCTTGTTGTCTGTAATAATTGAAATTTGACCAGAAATAAATGAAAATTGCAACTTTTAGTATAGTTAATGAAAATTTCATAGTACTCATCACATGTTTGACAAGAAAAAACGAAATTTCACACAATTATTGAAATTTTGATCAAAATTATTCAAAATTATACACTAATAATTGAAATTCTGAAAGTAATTTTTGAAATGTTGACTTAAATATGAAAAGTTATAATGATTAATTAAAATTTCAGCCAAAAATTGAATATTAATTATTACATGAATTGCACAGTAATTATTAAACATGAAATAGTGTAATTATAGTGTACATTTTGTAAAGTTTAATAGAAGATTTCATGAAGAATTCTGAAATGTTAATGAAAATTGAATGAAGATTCAAAATTTTGAAAAACATTGATATATGTATTTATAAATTATCTGCAATTGTCTTTCGTTTGATTGCTGCAGAATATTTGAGACGCTGACAATTAGCCTTTTAGTCCTGTTTCCTGTAATAATTGAAATTTTAACAGAAATAAGTGAAAATTGCAACTTTTAGTATAGTTAATGAAAATTTTGTAATAATCATCAAATGTTTGACAAAAAAAATCGAAATTTCACCCAATTATTGAAATTTTGATCAAAATAATTCAAAATTATACATTAATAATTGAAATTCTGAAAGTAATATTTGAAATATTAACTTAAATATGAAAAGTTATAACAATTAATTAAAATTTCAGCCGAAAATTGAATATATCACAATAATTAATAAACATGAAATCTGTAATCTTGAGCAACAAATTTCATCTGACTTACAGAGAAACTTAATTTTTTTAATTATTAGTATGGTAGTCATGCGGTAGTTACTGTAAAACTAGCACTGATAATATAAAATGTTCTATAATTTCTGATTGTTTTTAATTGTTCAGTCAAAATTTTAATGATAACTGTCATAGCATCATCATATATAGTATCATCTAGTTCTAGTAAATCATTAATCATCAATCATCTAGTTACAAAAGTTTGTCAATTTCAAAAATCAGTTGTACAAACTACCAAACATATTGGTAGTTTTAACATTTGTAGCTAAAATGTATAAATTTGATGAATTTTGTAATAAAACTTTGTTTAATAACAATTTTAATGTCGAAAATTTTATAATTAGTTTATAATATTATGAAGTATAATATAGTAATGAAAATTTCACAGTAATCATCGCATGTATGACAAGAAGAATCGAAATTTCACACAATTATTGAAATTTTGATTTAAATAATTCATAATTATACACTAATAATTAAAAGAAGAAACTTTAGTGCCAAGAAACTTTAAGATTGTAATGGTAAAATTTAGATCTGTTAAAAATTGCTAATACTTTCTTAATTAATTGACAATAATGGTTAATATTATAAAATTTTGAAACTTAAATTTGAGAATATGTTTAAAATTGCGCAGTTTTTGAATCATCTAGTTAGAGAAATTCGAAATTTTATATATCAGTGGTTCAACTTACCAAATATTTGTAGTTATACAAACGTGTTCTTGTTTTTAATTCATGTATTGTGTTTTTAATGTGTTTTTAATGTGTTCTTAATGTGTTTTTAATATACAACTTGTCTAACTTTGACAAATTTTGTACTAAAACTGGTTTAAAAACGTCAAAAAATTTATAATTAGTTTGTCTACCTACTTTAAGATTATTATGGTAAAATTTAGATCTGGTAAAAATTGCTAATACTTTCTTAATTAATTGACAATAATGGTTAATATTATAAAATTTTGAAACTCAAATTTGAGAATATATTTAAAATTGCGCAGTTTTTGGATCATCCAGTTAGAGAAATTCTAAATTTTAAATATCAGTGGTTCAACTTACCAAATATTTGTAGTTATACAAACATATTCTTGTTTTTAATTCATATATTGTGTTTTTAATGTGTTTTTAATGTGTTTTTAATGTGTTCTTAATGTGGTTTTAATATACAACTTGTCTAACTTTGACAAATTTTGTACTAAAACTTAAAAACGTTAAACAATATATAATTAGTTTGTCTACCTAGAACCTTTAAGATTATAATGATAAAATTTAGATCTGTTAAAAATTGCTAATACTTTCTTAATTAATTGACAATAATGGTTAATATTATAAAATTTTGAAACTCAAATTTGAGAATATATTTAAAATTGCGCAGTTTTTGGATCATCTAGTTAGAGAAATTCTAAATTTTATATATCAGTGGTTCAACTTACCAAATATTTGAAGTTTTTAATTCATATATTGTGTTTTTAATGTGTTTTTAATGTGTTTTTAATGTGTTCTTAATGTGGTTTTAATATACAACTTGTCTAACTTTGACAAATTTTGTACTAAAACTTAAAAAAATATATAATTAGTTTGTCTACCTAGAAACTAAGATTATAATGATAACATTTAGATCTGGTAAAAATTGCTAATACTTTCTTAATTAGTTGACAATTATGGTTAAAATTTTAAAATTTTGAAATTAAAATTTAAGAATATATTTAAAATTACGCAGTTTTGGATTGTCAAGTTAGAATTTTATATATCAGTGGATTAACTTACCAAATATTTGTAGTTATACAAAGGTATTCTTGTTTTTAATTCATATATTGTGTTTTTAATGTGTTTTTAATGTGTTTTTAATGTGTTTTTAATGTGTTCTTAATGTGTTCTTAATGTGTTCGTAATGTATTTTTAATGTACAACTGGTCTAACTTTGATATATTTTGTACTACAAGTTTGTTTAAAAACAATTTTTTTGCCGAAATTGTCAAATTCTAATTATTTTTTGTATGAAGAAACTTTAAAGGTTGTAATGGTCAAATTTTGGTTCATCTGGTAAAAAATGCCAATACTTTATTAATTAATTAACAATAATGGTTAAAATTACTAAATTTTGAAACTCTATGGGTTTACAAAATACTTAAAATTCAGTTTTTGAATCATCTAGTTTAAAAAGTTGGAAATATTTGGCAATATAAAAAATCAGACGTTCCATTATCTAATATTCATGGTGAAAAATTACGAAAATTTGTCAATATAAAAAATTAATCATTTAAATTACCTGATATTCATGGTGAAAATTACCAAAATTGGTAAATTTTGTAACAAAAATTTGTTTGCAACAATTTTAGAAGGGAAACATTTCAAAACATGTGTTAATTTCAAAAATTGATAGTTCAAATTGCCTAATATTCATGGTTAAAATATTTTACATTGGTAAATTTTGTAATTATTTTGATTAACAACAATTTTAATTGGAAAAATGGTCTAAGAAGAAATAAATGGTACAGATTATCTAATATCCATGGTAACATTTTCTTAGATTGGTAAATTGTGTAAAAACTAAGTGTAACAACAATTTTAATGGCGAAAAAGTTGTCAATATCATAAATTAATAGTTAAAAAATATTTTAAATTGGTAAATATTGTAATAACTTTGTGAAACTACAATTTTAATGGGAAAAATATGGAAAAAATTGTTTACATCATAAATTAATAGTTTAAATTACCTAATATTCAGAGTTAAAATGTTTAAGATTGGTAAATTTTGTAATAACTTTGTTTAACAGCAATTTTAATATGGATTTTTTTTTAATTTCATGAATTTACCAAACATTTTCCATGAGATTTCTTCACAATTTTGGAAATAACACCACAATTTCGTGAGATATGTCCCTATAACTTTCTAAACCAAAATCATCTACAGTTTTCGATGCAATTCTCCACTATAATTTTCTATGAGATTTATCAACAATATTCTATGAGTTTTCCTAATAATTTTCTACGAGATTTTGAGAGAATTTACAACAAAATTTCGTTGCTACTTTCTATAAGATTTTTCGGCAATTTTCCAATGAGTTTACCAAATATTTTCCATGAGATTTCTTTACAATTTTCAATAAAACACCACAATTCTGCAGATGTGTCCCTATAAGTTTCTCAAACAAATGAATTAAAAAAAATAATAACAAAATATTTGTGACATATTTTACATGAGATTTCTTCACAATTTTGATTAAAACACTACACTTTTGCAAGATATATCCTTAAAAGCTTATAAAACAAATGTATTAAAAAAAATAATAACAAAAGTTTGCAACTTAAGTTTAAAATTCATTTGTGTGATTCTTTACAAATTTTCAATAAGATGTTCCAAATATTTTGATAAAAAACAAAATCCCCAATAATTTTCTTTAAATATAAAATTTATTTGTGCGTTTCTTTGCCAATTTTCAATAAGATGTGTCAAACATTTTGATAAAAAACAAAATCCCCAATAATTTTCTTTAAATTTAAAATTTATTTGTGAGATTCTTTGCCAATTTTCAATAAGATGTGTCAAACATTTTGATAAAAAACAAAATCCCCAATAATTTTCTTTAAATTTAAAATTTATTTGTGAGATTCTTTGCCAATTTTCAATAAGATGTGCCAAACATTTTGATAACAAACAAAATCTCCAATAATTTTCTATCAGATTTCGATGAAATTCTTCACTAATCTTTGCTATGAGATTTATCAACAATATTCCATGAGTTTCCCTGATAATTTTCTACGAGATTTACGAGACAATATGGATTTATATCCTAAATTTTAATACGAATTTTAAACATACCGAAACAATTTTTCATCAGGACACTTTCAATATGGAACATTGTTATATAAAATTCCAATAATAAAGTTTCTCTTTTTTTCTTCTAATTTCTAATTTTATCTTACCAATTTTTCCAATTCCTTTGCAGACAAGATCGGCCACAATGTACAATCAACAGAACGCCGCCCTTTACCAGCAACACTACCAACAGTACGCAGCCCGCGGACTGAGCCCGAATCAAACAAACATGATCAATTCGAACTACCCAGTCCATCCGGACGTCGAGTTCAAGAGGCTGCCGTTCTTCGACGTTATCGCTGAGCTGGTGAAGCCGTCGACGCTGATGCCGCAGAGCAACTCCCGGCAGCAGGAGTACAGCTTCTACTTCCACCTGACGCCCCAGCAGGCCACCGACATAGCCGCTTCCAGGGACGTCCGGCACGGAAACCGCGCCGAGTATATCAAGCAGATACAGATGCGGTTCTGCCTGGTCGAGACGTCCTGCAAGCAGGAGGACTATTTCCCGCCGGGGCTAATCGTCAAAGTCAACAACAAACAATGCCCTTTACCCGTAAGTACAAATATTAATTATAGGCGGTTATTAATGGGAGATTAATAATATAATTAATTAAGAGATATTAATGTTTAAATTATGAGTAATTTGCGTCTTAAATTGCAGAATCCAGTTCCTACAAACAAGCCGGGCGTCGAGCCCAAGCGCCCCCCGCGCCCCGTGAACATTACACAGATGATTAAGTTAAGTCCGACCACAGCAAACACAATTAATGTACAATGGGTACACGACTACGGCAGGCCTTACGCTATTACCGTGGCACTCGTGCATAAGAGGAATTCCACGGATCTATTGCAACGGATGAAAGTCAGAGGACCAAAGCACAGTGATCACACCAGAGGGATAAGTAAGTGGTTGATTTTGCAGTCACCAATTAAATGTTTTCTTTGTATCGTAAACTATTACTTGCAGTTAAGGAGAAGCTGAATGAAGACGCTGACAGTGAAATCGCTACGACTTCATTGCGTGTGTCGCTGATGTGCCCGTTAGGGAAGATGCGCATGTCGAACCCGTCCCGGGCGAAAACCTGCCAGCATCTGCAGTGCTTCGATGCGTCGCTGTACCTGCAGATGAATGAACGCAAGCCCACTTGGAACTGCCCCGTATGTGATAAACCGGCGCTGTATGAAGATCTAGACATTGACGGGTATTCGGCGGAATCTTGCGCTCCTGAACCGTTGTGCTGAATATATTTGCTTCCAGTTACTTCCAAGACGTATTAATATCCCCGATGCTGGGGTCCGAAACAAGTGAGATTCAGTTGCACAAAGACGGCTCGTGGAGCACCCACACGGGCACCAAGAAGCCGGCCCCGACAAAGGTACAAAAGGTCGCCCTCCTGGACGATTCAATACAAATCATATCGGACGATGTCGGTGAGTAGCATAAAGTGCCCGCGTAAGAGTGCCGCTACAAATGATATTCAGAACTCGTTGCAGAAGTCGTTACTGCTGGTAATGCGACCTCTTCAACGGACCAACCGAAGGAGGTGGATCCCGACGCGCCGGTAGCCCCCAAAGATAAAAGTGTCGTTGATTTAACTTTGTCCGATTCGGATGATGATGAACCGCTGGCCAAGCGAAGAGCTTTGAATCCGAAACCGGATTCCACCATCAAATTTTCAGGTTGGTTCGTAGACCTAGAAAAAATACTTTTATGAACACTTATCAATTATAGGAAAGAAAATGTGATAAGTGTCGAAATTTTATATTGTACCGAGCAAATTCAAGACTGATATTTATTTTTACAAGTAGTTGTCTCAAGATTCTCAATTGCTCATAATGAGAGTGCTTAAAATGAATTGTTAGATGTTTATATATAGGTCCCTGTTTGTTTGTCATATTATGTAATAAGTGCAAAGAAAAATTCCAAGATATTTATAAACTGTTAAGAAAATATTTTAGTTTCCATTGATAAGTAAAACTGTAATATGTAAATTTGCCATTCATTATCAAATATATTGTTTAAGTTATACTCGTGTTTCACTTTTGCGTACAATTTTTATTTTTTATTAACAAATAACCAATTTAACGTTTCTGAAAACACGAGTATTAAATCTAGCGAAGTTTTATGCAGATAAATTTATCCAACAATTATTCGGCATTTTAATTACAATACAAAACAGTATTAACTATTTATTTCTGCAAAGAACTATAATAATTCACAAAATTTATTCATGTTGCAGAAAATTTATGCAATTTGTGGACAATTAGCTGAATTGATCAAATTTTGCAAGTAGAGTTTCATGAAAATTGCGGAAAATTAGCTGAAATGATCAAATTTTGCAAGTAGAGTTTCATGAAAATTTTATCAATCAATTTTCCAAAACATGGAAAATATGATAGAAAATATCATATTTTGTGAGAACTTTCTGAAAATTGTACTAATTTATTAACTAATTACATCTAAAACACTTAATAATATGGCAATAGAAAAAGAAAATTTAGAAAATTTATATTAATTGCAGAAAATTTATGTAAATTGCTTAAAACAAAAATGCAGCAATGCATTTAAATTGCAGAAAATTTAAGTTGCAACTAAAAAAACTACGAGGAGTTTCAGAAAAGTTTATCAAATTTCTGAAACATGGCAATAAATCTGCAAAACGGCTAAAGTGCAAAGAAACAAAAGAAAAAGAGGAGTAAGTTACAGTAAATTTGTTAATAATATCAAAATATTCGCATAAATATACAAGTTGCATAAAAAAATATTCAGAAATTGCTACAAAGGAATGAAAGAAATTTTCTGGAATATGCAATCAAACCAAAATGCAGAAAATGTAGGCAAATTGTTAAAAATATCAGAAGTTGCAACTATAGAAATACTAAAAGTTTCAGAAATATTTAATACAATTCTAAAATATGCCAGTAAATCTGAAAAAACTTTACAAAAGTGCCATGAAACTGGAGAGGAATCAAAAACGAGAAAATTGCAGTAAATGTAACTATATTATCAAAATATACAAATAAATATTCAAGTTACACTCAAAAATTGTCACAAAGTTGTATGGAATTTTCTAGAATATATAACCAAAATGTCAAAGAGTTAGAAAGTCGAAATTTTTATCAAAATATAAAAGTATCAGAAAGCTTATCGGTATCGGTTTCATACCAAAGAAAGTGAAAAACCAGAAAATGTTATTGAATTTGCCGAAAACTTGATAATAATATCAAAATATTTAAATAAATGTGCTAACAACTTTCAGCATTTCTAATAAAATAGTAAAGTTACATAATCTTTCATAAATATTTTAGAAATTTCCAAACAGTTTTGTGGTGTTTGAAAAATTTCATTCAAGCTAAATATCAAAAATATTGATATTAATTGATAAAAATAAACTTATTTAGGAAATTCGCCACCATAGAACATTTTAGCAATTTCTAATAATTTAATAATTTTACCAGTAAGTACCTAATAATAATACCTTAAATACATAACTGCTAATTTCTGGATAAATCCTTGAACTGAATTTCTAAAATATTTATGAAAATTAAAAAAAGCCTTAAATTTATGAAAATATTCAGAATGTTAACAAAACTATTAAAAATATAATTTCAGAAATTGTGAACATTATATCAACCAGTTACAAATTATGAAAATTGTTTAACAATGTAATTTTTTTATGTATTAAAAAAGTACATAATATTTATTATAGTTTCAGAATATTCCTCAAATGTTCAGAAAATTACAGAAAGCTTTTAACAAACCTGCAAATGTTATTGAAAAAGTATAAAACTTGAAATTGTTTTGCATTTAGCAATATCACATAAAATATTATATTTAATAATAATAATAATAACAATAAGAATTGATACTACAAACAATTAGAAAAATTTAATTACAATTGTAATGTAAATTGTTCTAATTGTGGAATTTTTTGTTTAATGATAAAACAAGTATTGATTGATTAGCTTATTTGGAACATATTGAAAACATTCATATGAAAAATGTTTAACAACAATTTTAATGGGGAAATGTTGTTAATATCAATAAGTATTCATTCAAATTAACTAATTTTCATGCTTAAAATTTCGAAAATTTGTAAATTTTGTAATGTCTTTCTTTAACCACATTTTTTTTATACTGACTCTGTATAAAAAATTAATGGTTCAAATTGTATAATAAGTATTCATGGTTAACATTAGTAAAATTTGTAATAACTTTTTTTTATAAACAATTTTAAAGCGAAAATCTTGAAAAAATTGTCAGTATAAAAAAAATTATGGTAACAAATTACCTATCCTTTGTAATAATGTTATAAACCATTTATTTAAAATTTGAAATGACCAGAACTGCAAGCTTCTGTCAAACTAAATGACTGGTTAAATCCTTAAGGGAGAAATTTTGACATTTACAGTTTATGGACATTCAGGAGCTAAATGTCATTTGAAAATGGTTTTATTATTAATTTATTATTCATGATTCATTTGATTTGCAGACATTAAGCAGCTAAATGTTCAGAAATGCAAGCTTCTGTCAAACTAAATGACTGGTTAAATCCTTAAGGGATTTTTTTTGACATTTATAGTTTATGGACATTCAGGAGCTAAATGTCATTTGAAAATGGTCTTCATTATTAATTCATTATTCATGATTCATTTGATTTGGCAGACATTTAGCAGCTAAATGTTCAAAACTGCAAGCTTCTATCAAACTAAATGACTTTACATCTTAATTGGGGAAATTTTGACATTCAAAGTTGGCAGATGTTAAGCTGCTAAATGTCATTTGTAGTGTAACGTCAAAACTGCTGTATAATCTAATAAAAATAGAAAAATCTGTCAAACTAAATGACTAAATCTTAATGGGAGAAATTTTGACATTCATAGTTGGCAGACATTAAGCAGCTAAATGTCATTTTCAGTTTAATATCAAAACTGCAAGCTTCTGTCAAACTAAATGACTGGTTAAATCCTTAAGGGAGAAATTTTTGACATTTATAGTTAACAGATATTTAGCAGCTAAATGTTCAAAACTATAAGCTTCTGTCAAGGTAAATGACTTTAAATCTTGAAGGGAGAAATTTTGACATTCATAGTTGGCAGATGTTAAGCAGCTAAATGTCATTTGTAGTTTAATGTCAAAACTGCAAGCTTCTGTCAAACTAAATGACTGGTTAAATCCTCAAGGGAGAAATTTTAACATTTATAGTTAGCAGACATTTAGCAGCTAAATGTTCAAAACTGCAAGCTTCTGTCAAACTAAATGACTTTAAATCTTAAAGGAAGAAATTTTTACCTTCAGACTTGGCAGGCATTAAGCAGCTAAATGTCATTTGTTGTTTAACATCAAAACTGCAAGCTTCTTTCAAACTAAATTACTGGTTAAATCCTTAAGGCAGAAATTTTGACATTTGTAGTTAGCAGACATTAAGCGGATAAATGTTCAAACCTGCAAGTTTCTGTCAAACTAAATGACTTTAAATCTTAAAGGGAGAAAATTTGACATTCAAGTTGGCAGACATTAAGCTGCTAAGTGTCATTTGTAGTTTAATGTAAAAACTGCAAACTTTTGTCAAACTAATTGACTGGTTAATCCTTAATGGAGAAATTTTGACATTTATAGTTAGCAGACATTTAGCAGCTGAATGTTCAAAACTGCAAGCTTTTGTCAAACTAAATGACTTTGAATCTTAAAGGGAGAAATTTTGACATTCAAAGTTGGCAGACATTAGGCAGCTAAATATCATTTGTTGTTTAACATCAAAACTGCAAGCTTCTTTCAAACGAAATTACTGGTTAAATCCTTAAGGGAGAAATTTTGACATTTATAGTTAGCAGACATTTAGCAGCTAAATGTTCAAAACTGCAAGCTTCTGTCAAACTAAATGACTTTGAATCTTAAAGTGAGAAATTTTGACATTCAAAGTTGGCAGACATTAAGCAGCTAAATATCATTTGTAGTTTAATGTCAAAACTGCAAGCTTCTGTTAAACTAAACGACTGGTTAAATCCTTAAGGGAGAAATTTTGACATTTATAGTTAGCAGACATTTAGCAGCTAAATGTTCAAACCTGCATGCTCCTGTCAAACTAAATGACTTTGAATCTTAAAGGAAGAAATTTTTACCTTCAGAGTTGGCAGGCATTAAGCAGCTAAATGCCATTTGTTGTTTAACATTAAAACTGCAAGCTTCTTTCAAATTAAATTACTGGCTGAATCCTTAAGGCAGAAATTTTGACATTTATAGTTAGCAGACATTTAGCAGATAAATGTACAAAACTGCAAGCTTCTGTCAAACTAAATGACTTTGAATCTTAATGGGATAAATTTTGACATTCAAAGTTGGTAGACATTAAGCAGTTAAATGTCATTTGTAGTTTAATGTCAAAACTGCACACTTCTGTCAAACTAAATGACTGGTTAAATCCTTAAGGGAGAAATTTTGACATTTAGAGTTTATGGACATTCAGTAGCTAAATGTCATTTGAAATTGGTCTTCATTAGTAATTCATTATTCATTTAATTTAGATAATTTTGATTTTTATTTTGGGAAATTGATTGGGGTTATTCTGTAAGCTGTATAATCTAATAAAAATACAAAAAACTGTCAAAACTAAATGACTAAATCTTAATGGGGGAAATTTTGACATTCATAGTTGGTAGACATTAAGGCAGCTAAATGTAATATGTAGTTTAATGTCAAAACTGCAAGTTTCTGCCAAACTAAACGACTAGTTAAATCCTTAAGGGAGAAATTTTGACATTTATAGTTTATGGACATTCAGCAGCTAAATGTCATTTGAAATTGGTCTTCATTATTAATTCATTATTCATTTAAATTTGAGGATTTTGATTCTTATTTTGGAATCAAAGGATCAACTAGAACAACTAGAAGTACAACTTCTAGTTGTAGTTTATTCATTAGGCTTATTCTGTAAGCTGTATAATGTAATAACAATAGAAAAATCTGTCAAACTAAATGACTTTAAATCTTAATTGGGGAAATTTTGACATTCAAAGTTGGCAAATGTTAAGCAGGTAAATGTCATTTGTACTTTAATGTCAAAACTGCAAGCTTCTGTCAAACTAAATGACTGGTTAAATCCTTAAGGGAGAAATTTTGACATTTATAGTTAGCAGACATTTAGCACATAAATGTTCAAATCTGCAAGCTTCTGTCAAACTAAATGACTTTGAATCTTAAAGGGAGAAATTTTGACATTCAATGTTGGTAGACATTAAGCAGTTAATTGTCATTTGTAGTTTAATGTCAAAACTGCAAGCTTCTTTCAAACTAAATTACTGGTTAAATCCTTAAGGCAGAAATTTTGACATTTATAGTTAGCAGACATTTACCAGCTAAATGTTCAAAACTGCAAGCTTCTGTCAAACTAAATGACTTTAAATCTTAAAGGAAGAAATTTTGACCTTCAGAGTTGGGAGGCATTAAGCAGCTAAATGTCATTTGTTGTTTATCAAAACTGCAAGCTTCTTTCAAACTAAGTTACTGGTTAAATCCTTAAGGCAGAAATTTTGACATTTATAGTTAGCAGACATTTAGCAGATTAATGTTCAAACCTGCAAGCTTCTGTCAAACTAAATGACTTTAAATCTTAAAGGGAGAAATTTTGACATTCAAAGTTGGCAGATGTTAAGCAGCTAAATGTCATTTGTAGTTTAACGTCAAAACTGCATGTTTCTGTCAAACTAAACGACTGGTTAAATCCTTAAGGGAGAAATTTTGACATTTATAGTTAGCAGACATTTAGCAGCTAAATGTTCAAACCTGCAAGCTTCTGTCAAACTAAATGACTTTGAATCTTAAAGGGAGAAATTTTGACATTCAAAGTTGGTAGACATTAAGCAGTTAAATATCATTTGTAGTTTAATGTCAAAACTGCAAGCTTCTGTCAAACTAAATTACTGGTTAAATCCTTAAGGCAGAAATTTTGACATTTGTAGTTAGCAGACATTAAGCGGATAAATGTTCAAACCTGCAAGTTTCTGTCAAACTAAATGACTTTAAATCTTAAAGGGAGAAAATTTGACATTCAAGTTGGCAGACATTAAGCTGCTAAGTGTCATTTGTAGTTTAATGTAAAAACTGCAAACTTTTGTCAAACTAATTGACTGGTTAATCCTTAATGGAGAAATTTAGACATTTATAGTTAGCAGACATTTAGCAGCTAAATGTTCAAAACTGCAAGCTTCTGTCAAACTAAATTACTTTAAATCTTAAAGGGATAAAATGTGACATTTATAGTTAGCAGACATTTAGCAGCTAAATGTTCAAAACTGCAAGCTTTTGTCAAACTAAATGACTTTAAATCTTACAGGGAGAAATTTTGACATTCAAAGTTAGCAGACATTAAGCTGCTAAATGTCATATTTGTAAGTTTAATGTAAAAACTGCAAACTTCTGTCAAACTAAATGACTGGTTAAATCCTTACGGCAGAAATTTTGACATTTATAGTTAGCAGACATTTAGCAGATAAATGTTCAAACCTGCAAGCTTCTGTCAAACTAAATTACTTTAAATCTTAAAGGGAGAAAATTTGACATTCAAGTTGGCAGATATTAAGCAGCTAAATGTCATTTGTAGTTTAACATAAAAACTGCAAACTTTTGTCAAACTAATTGACTGGTTAATCCTTAAGGGAGAAATTTTGACATTTATAGTTTATGGACATTCAGCAGCTAAATGTCATTTATAATTGGACTTCATCATTAATTCATTATTCATTTAAATTAGAGAATTTTGATTCTTATTTTTGGTTATTGATTGGGGTTGTTCTGTAAGCTGTATAATCTAATAAAAATAGAAAAACCTGTCAAAACTAAATGACTAAATCTTAATGGGGGAAATTTTGACATTCAGAGTTTGCAGGCATTAAGCAGCTAAATGTCATTTGTAGTTTAACATCAAAACTGCAAGCTTCTTTCAAACTAAATTACTGGTTAAATCCTTAAGGCAGAAATTTTGACATTTATAGTTTGCAAACATTTATCAGCTAAAGGTTCAAAACTGCAAGCTTCTGTCGAACTAAATTACTTTAAATCTTAATGGGAGAAAATTTGACATTCAAATTGGCAGATATTAAGCAGCTAAATGTCATTTGTAGTTTAACATAAAAACTGCAAACTTTTGTCAAACTAATTGACTGGTTAATCTTTAAGGGAGAAATTTTGACATTTATAGTTAGCAGACATTTGGCAGCTAAAGGTTCAAAACTGCAAGTTTCTGTCAAACTAAATGACTTTAAATCTTAAAAGGAGAAATTTTGACATTCAAAGTTGGCAGATATTAAGCAGTTAAATGTCATTTGTAGTTTAATGTCAAAACTGCAAGCTTCTTTCAAACTAAATTACTGGTTAAATCCTTAAGGCAGAAATTTTGACATTTATAGTTAGCAGACATTTAGCAGATAAATGTTCAAACCTGCAAGCTTCTGTCAAACTAAATGACTTTGAATCTTAAAGGGAGAAAATTTGACATTCAAGTTGGCAGACATTAAGCTGCTAAATGGCATTTGTAGTTTAATGTCAAAACTGGAAACTTTTATCAAACTAATTGACTGGTTAATCCTTAAGGGAGAAATTTTGACATTTATAGTTAGCAGACATTTAGCAGCTAAATGTTCAAAACTGCAAGCTTTTGTCAAACTAAATGACTTTAAATCTTAAAAGGAGAAATTTTGACATTCAAAGTTGGCAGATATTAAGCTGCTAAATTTCGTATTTGTAGTTTAATGTAAAAACTGCAAACTTCTGTCAAACTAAATGACTGGTTAATCCTTAAGGGTGGAATTTTGACATTTATAGTTTACGGACACTCAGCAGCTGAATGTCATTATAATAATAATTTACATTAATCAATCTTGAGGAACTTCTGATTTATCCGATTTATTGAGTTACATTGTAGCATTTAGGTGGTTGTGCCATAATTGTGATTTGCTTTTTCAGTGCATGTGGTTAAACGGTAAACTAAGTATTGCAACATATTTTTACCCCCCAGTTTTTTTACGTTGCTTGAAACTTTCAGACACTACAAGTATATCATCCAGCAGCAACCAGTCTAGAGTATCGGTGACACCGGGGCCCTCCTCGGTCTCCAGCTCCGGCTACCCCGTCAGCCCCGGGGGCGTCATCACCCTGGTGGACAGCCCCTCGCCGCCGGCATCCCCGCCGCCGATCACGCCCCAGCCGACGACGAGCCAGCCCTCGTCCTGCATGATGTCGAACGGCTCCACACAGTCGCCGCTGCCCCTCTTCAGCCCCAACGCCATGCCCTTCTTGGACTTGGAAAACGAGGCGGCCACCGGCAACATGAACTACTACAATTAGGATTTGTTTGACGGATTGAACTGTAAATGAAATGTATTTTGACCTAATGATTGGCATATTTCAAGAGAAAAAAAAATAGACAATTGGTTGGTTTTTTTTTTTTTTTTAATTAATTTATAGTTATTAATAATATTATGCATAATTTTTTTCGTAAAATAAACACTTTTCGTAATTGTGTGTTGCTTAATTAATTTGAATGTCCCTTAAACTGTATGCTTTGTGCGGTTGATTCGAATCAATTACCCCAAATTCCAGGGGAGCTAAGTATTGGATAAGTGATAATCATGATGAAGCGCCGCGATTTTTCTCCTGCTGCGAAGCGTCGCATCAGCTGAGCAAGATATATAAGATGTTCATAGATACAATGGCTGGTGAGAATATCGCGTAATGTGATAAATGTAGTCGCCAGAGTGCAGGTTATAACGAACCCCGATGATATGCCAGAGACTTATGACCCCATTTGTGTGACTAGTCTGGTAGGAAGAGCATTTCCCGTACGTGTCTGACAGGTGAGAGCAAACCAGTGCCACGTAAACGAGATCGCAAACGGACGTCGTTTGTCTCAGTTGTCCAGACACAATTAAATAATGTTTAATCCCCTCGGGCGCAAAAAGCGCACCGATCCATTGATATCGCGGCGAATAAACGCAATTTCCTTGGAACTTCCACGACCTAATCGCTCGCATCCCATCTCAATCATCCGCAGGAATTTCTAATTTCATTCTGTAACGCGATAATTGAGCAACAATTCGGTGAGAAAATCGTATCACAGTCCGCATTTACAGTGCGAGCAGTAAAAACGCGCGTCTAAAAATTACACGTGTTGTACGCTGCACGTTGAAAAACGCACGCCATAAACTGTTATTATCGATGATTTGCGAGAAAATAATTGAATCATGGCGATACATAATTTCGATAATATCCCCGTAATTCATATAATCATGTTGAAATTGGAGACCACACATTTTAATCTTGTTCTCGTAATGGCATCACGCTTTGTTTGTGTGGAAACGTGCACCCAACAAATACGTCCAGTACACTTTTTATTGGGCTTAAAAACTTGACACTGACTAGAGTAATACGAATCACAATAATTTTCCTCCATAACTTTGATTTTAGTCGAAATTGAAATTCATAGGTCAAAATATTTATTTGTGATTGTGATTTATTTGAGTTGTGAAAAACTTGATTGAGTTCAAACGTGTAAATATTAACTCTCATTTGTAATCTACAATGCCAGCACTCAATAAGCTTAAATACAACAGATAACTCTGAATCGGCTCAAAAGGAACTCCCATTTGGCCTTAAAAAGGAACTCCCTATAACTATATACAATGCTGCATCAGAACTCAATAGGTTATTACAGTGTTACAGAGAAATCTTCATTATTTGAGTTGTGAAAAACTTGATTGTGTCTAAAAGTGTAAATAGGAACTCTCAATTGTAATCTACAATTCCACATCAGCACTCAATAAGCTTAAATGCAATAGAGAACTCTGAATTGGGCTCAAAAGGAACTCCCATTTGGCCTTAACAAGGAACTCCCAATAACGATCTACAATGCTGCATCAGAACTCAATGGGTTATTACAGTGTTACAGAGAAATCTTCAATCTTGATTATCGTTACTTCACAAGAACTCAACCAGGTTTAGCGGAACTACAGCAGAAAATTTAGTCAAATTAAGAAATTGCCAGATGATGAAAGGAGAAAATTGGATATGAAAACCCAAATTTTCTCAATAGCTGGGCCATCAGAAATAAAAGGACCCAAACAACCTACAACAGGGATTGACCAGACTCCACAGACTTAAGGAAAACTTATTTGAGTTCAACACTGTAAACTGATAAACAAATATTGTCAAATTAGCCTATCAGGCTATCAGGCTCAGGGTTGAAATTTTGACAAATTTGTACATGCAGTTGAAAACTTGACAGATTTGAACATGTATTTGAAAATTGAACAGGTTACTACCTAAAGGAAAATGTACAATGACTGACTATGACAGGTTCAATCAACATTTGACAGTGTTGGATATTTACATTTGACAATTTGACAACACAACCAATTTGTGGGATTTATTTATTTTCATTTCACAGCTAGAGTTAAAAAAATTAACAGTTTTGATGAGTTGTATCTGACAATTAGACAAATATGGACAGTTGAAGTTTAAAATTTGACGAAATTTGTCAGTTCATTTTGAAAATTTGGCATATTTTAAGTTTTTAACAAATTTCGAAACTCAAGTTTAAAAATTTGTCAGATTTTGACCGTTAGTGTTGAAATTTTTATGAAAGATGATGATTTTGACAGTTGCAGTTAAATACAGGTCAATTTTCACTGTTGTAGAATAGAATTGTAACTTGTAACTTTTAACTTTTAACTTTTACCAATTTATTGGTGCTCGTGCTATACCTATTTTTTCTCGTGACTTATTTCCTTTATAATACACTTGTACCATAAATAACTTTTTCGTGCCTTGTTTAGTTATAACACTTGGGCTTGGTACACTATTGACAGTCTAATTTATTTTTATAATTGCGATCGGTGTATAAAACTTAGTTGCTGAATCATTTAATTTGGATAGTAGTAGTGGCAAATTTGATAATTTTAAGTTTTTAACAAATTACTAAACTCAAGTTAGATAATTTGCAAAATTTGAACTGAAATACTCTAAAACTTTAAACTGACAAACAAATATTGTCAAATTAGCCTATCAGGCTAAGGGTTGAAAATTTGACAAATTTGCACATGCAGTTGAAAACTTGACAGAGTTGAACATGTAGTTGAAAATTGGATAGGTTGTTACTTAATAGAAAAATGTACAATGGCTGACTATTATAGCTTCAATCAACATTTGACAGTTTTGGATATTTGCATTTGACAATTTGACAACACAACAAATTTGTGGGATTCATTAATTTTTATTTTACGGCTAGAGTTAAAAAAACTAACAGCTTAGATGAGCTGTATCTGACATTTTGACAAATTTGGACAGTTGAAGTTTAAAATTTGACGAAATTAGTCAGTTCCGTTTGAAAATTTGACACATTTTAAGTATTTAACAAATTTCGAAACTCAAGTTTCTCAATCTTGTCTGATTTTGGCAGTTGGTGTTGAAATTTTTACGAAAGATGCTGATATTGACATTTGCAGTTAAGAACAGGTACGATTTTCACTATTGTAGAATAGAATTTTAACTGCAAAATGTACAATGGCTGACTATGACAGGTTCAATCAACATTTCACAGTTTTTCGATATTTGCATTTGAAAACATAACAAATTTGTGGGATTAATTTATTTTTATTTCACAACTAGAGTTAAAAAAAATAACAGTTTTGATGAGTTGTATCTGACAATTAGACAAATTTGGACAGTTGAAGTTTAAAATTTGACGAAATTCGTCAGTTCATTTTGAAAATTTGGCATATTTTAAGTTTTTAACAAATTTCGAAACTCAAGTTTAAAAATTTGTCAGATTTTGACCGTTAGTGTTGAAATTTTTATCAAAGATGATGATTTTGACAGTTGCAGTTAAATACAGGTCAATTTTCACTGTTGTAGAATAGAATTGTAACTTGTAACTTTTAACTTTTAACTTTTACCAATTTATTGGTGATCGTGCTATACCTATTTTTTCTCGTGACTTATTTCTTTTATAATACACTTGTACCATAAATAACTTTTTCGTGCCTTGTTTAGTTATAACACTTGGGCTTGGTACACTATTGACAGTCTAATTTATTTTTATAATTGCGATCGGTGTATAAAACTTAGTTGCTGAATCATTTAATTTGGATAGTAGTAGTGGCAAATTTGATAATTTTAAGTTTTTAACAAATTACTAAACTCAAGTTAGATAATTTGCAAAATTTGAACTGAAATACTCTAAAACTTTAAACTGACAAACAAATATTGTCAAATTAGCCTATCAGGCTAAGGGTTGAAAATTTGACAAATTTGCACATGCAGTTGAAAACTTGACAGAGTTGAACATGTAGTTAAAAATTGGATAGGTTGTTACTTAATAGAAAAATGTACAATGGCTGACTATTATAGCTTCAATCAACATTTGACAGTTTTGGATATTTGCATTTGACAATTTGACAACACAACAAATTTGTGGGATTCATTAATTTTTATTTTACGGCTAGAGTTAAAAAAACTAACAGCTTAGATGAGCTGTATCTGACATTTTGACAAATTTGGACAGTTGAAGTTTAAAATTTGACGAAATTAGTCAGTTCCGTTTGAAAATTTGACACATTTTAAGTATTAAACAAATTTCGAAACTCAAGTTTCTCAATCTTGTTTGATTTTGGCAGTTGGTGTTGAAATTTTTACGAAAGATGCTGATATTGACATTTGCAGTTAAGAACAGGTACGATTTTCACTATTGTAGAATAGAATTTTAACTGCAAAATGTACAATGGCTGACTATGACAGGTTCAATCAACATTTCACAGTTTTTCGATATTTGCATTTGAAAACATAACAAATTTGTGGGATTAATTTATTTTTATTTCACAACTAGAGTTAAAAAAAATAACAGTTTTGATGAGCTGTCTGACAATTTGACAAATTTTGACAGTTGAAGTTTAAAATTTGACGGAATTGGTCAATTCCTTTTGAAAATTTGACACATTTAAAGTTTTTAACAAATTTCGTAACTCAAGTTAAATAATTTGTCAGATTTTGACCGTTTGTGTTGACATTTTTATGAAAGATGATGATTTTGAGAGTTGCAATTAAAAACAGGTCTATTTTCACTGTTGTAGAATAGAATTGTAACATGTAACTTTTAACTTTTAACTTTTAACTTTTACCAATATATTGGTGCTCGTGCTATACCTATTTTTTCTCGTGACTTATTTCCTTTATAACACACTTGTACCATAAATAACTTTTTCGTACCTTGTTTAGTTATAACACTTGTGCTTATTACACTAGTGACAGCCTAATTTATTTTTATAATTGCGATCGATGTATAAAGCTTAATTGCTGAATCATTTAATTTGGATAGTAGCAGTGGCAAATTTGACAATTTTTAGTTTTTAACAAATTACTAAACTCAAGTTAGATAATTTGCAAAATTTGAACTGAAAAACTCTAAAACTTTTAACTCATAAACAAATATTGTCAAATTAGCCCATCAGGCTAAGGCCTATCACGCTATCAGGCTAAGGGTTGAAAATTGGACAAATTTGCACATGCAGTTGAAAACTTGACAGATTTGAACATGTAATAATAATAAAAAATATTTATTAGCAAATAACGCTACATAATATGTAGTTGAAAATTGGACAGGTTATCATTTAAATAAAAATGTACAATGGCTGACTATGACAGGTTCAATCAATATTTGACAGTTCTGGATATTTGCATTTGAAAATTTGACAAAACAACCAATTTGTGGAATTTATTTATTTTTATTTCACGCGGCGATTCATGTTGTACAATTTAAATCGAATTATTACGGAATTCTAACTATTTTACGTTCGTCCTGCTGAAGTTCATCGGAATTTCGTCACTCGACATTATTATTAAATGCCCCAATTGGCCACAACATCATATAAGAATAGGCTACAATTATTTGGACAGTAAATGTTACAGCAGGAATAAAATAATTCACAACGAATAAATAATCTGGCAGAAAAACAATATTCCTGCAATAAAATAGTTATTTACGATATACACGTTCGTAAAGTACTAATTTACGATATACAAGTTTGTAAAGCACTACTTTACGCAAATGTATCATGCAAAGTGTTTTCTACGATAGCTATGTATTATGAAAAACACCATGTAAGTCGTAAACTTAGCTATGTTGGACCTGAAGGGTCTGTAAACATCCCCTGTAAGTGGTACTTTCCAATTTGCCGTAGGAGGGTAGTAAATCAACCCTGAATATTAAGTAAAATCACAAAAAGTGTATTAAATTGGAATATTTAAAAATAGCATAAATAGTGTGCATTACATTGTCACTCAATGAAACTTAGCCATGTTAGGCCTGAAGGGTCTATAAATATACCCTGTAAGTGGTACTTTTCAATTTTCCCTAGGAGGGTAGTAAATCAACCCTGAATATTAAGTAAAATAACAAAAAGTGCATTAAATTGGAATATTTAAAAATACCATAAAACGTGTGCATTACATTGTCACTCAATAAAACTTAGCTATGTTAGGCTTGAAGGGTCTATAAATATACCCTGTAAGTGGTACTTTTCAATTTTCCCTAGGAGGGTAGTAAATCATCCCTGAAAATTTAGTAAAATCACAAAAAGTGCATTAAATTGGAATATTTAAAAATAGCATAAAAAGTGTGCATTACATTGTCACTCAATAAAACTTAGCCATGTTAGGCCCGAAGGGTCTGTAAATATATCCTGTAAGGGGTACTTTCCAATTTGCCATAGGGGAGTAGTAAATCAACCCTGAATATTTAGTAAAATCATAAAAAAGTGTGTAATGTATAAAAATAAGGTGTTTTAAGAGCAAAAGCTTCAGAAAATGGCCTTTACATTAAAGTCAACTTTAAAGGATAAATATGTGTTATGAAACGCATATTGAAAATTAAACTGAGCTTTAAAATTTAAAGTCACTTTAAATTGATTATGAAATTGGGTGTAAGTCCTTTAAGTTTAAGTCCACCTTTAGTATTGTTTATTAAAATCTCGTGCTAATTTATTTGTTTGAAGTACCAATTATTCATACAAATAATTTGCAAATTTCGAAAATTAAAAAGCTTGCCCACATTCCTCGACGGTAAATATGTATTTCCTGTTGCACCAATTTTCCTGTATGACCATGCAGCGGTATTCTTACAATGTTTGCTCCGGAATATAAATAATATTTTATTACCCGCATAATGGCGGGTAGAACTTCCTCTTGAGTCAAACTGGCTTTGGTTAGTTTTTTTATTTTTTTATTTGGCTTATTAGCTGCCCGAGTATAAATGTATAAATTGATGTCGGTTCAATTAACGTTATAACACACCTGAGGTTGTACACGATTCCCACTAAAAATAATTACGTTTCCAGCATTGCCAATGTTTTAATGTGGCCATTTAAATACGGAGAAATTTATCATTTTATGGTGTTTTAATCATTTGAACGTAGAAATATTCATAACATTTGTAAATACAAATTCGCCCTTATGACATAAAATTTATTTGATTATTATAACGTTATATTAAGAGCAGATCATTAATCAAATTGCAATATATTATTTTATGGGTTTACTAAGTGGATATATCTTCTTTCTTCGTGAGTTTTGCTTTAATATGTATGCAATGTTTGCCAATATAGCAAACTACATATAAAAAGACCCCAAATGAGGTGGATAAATGATATGAGGGAAATAGCAGCGAAAAACTAGATACAAACAGCATAGCACAGAAAAACTGGAAGAGGAACTGGAAGAGGAATGAAAGAGGAATGGAAGAGGAATGGACGAGGAAAAGAGGAATGGACGAGGAAAAGAGGAATTATAATGGTTTACTGACTGTTTATGCCTTCTTCCTTTTCTTCTTCTTCTTCGTGAGTCTTTTTATAATATGCATACAATGTTTACCACTCTAGTAATAGAAATGCAGGAAGACCCCAAATGAAAGAATAGATGAGCTAAAGAAAATAGGAGGCAAAAATTTGATAAGAAGAGTATAGGACAGGAAAACATGGAGAGAACTGTAAGAGAAATGAAAAAGGAATGGAAGTGGAAGAAAAGAGGAATGCAAGAGGAATGGACGAGGAAAAGGGGAATTCTAATGGTTTACTGAGTGTATATATCTTAATCTTTTTCTTCTTCTTCTTCGTGAATCATTTTATAATATGTACACAATGTATACCACTCTAGCAACAGAAATACATGAAGACCCCAAATCAAAGGATAGATGAGCTAAAGAAAATAGGGAAAATTTTGATTAGAAGAGTATAGGAGATCAAAACATGGACGGAAAATAGGACTGGAAGAGGAATGAAAAAGGAATGGAAGAGGAAGGGAAGAGGAATGGAAGAGGAATGGACGAGAAAAAGAGGAATTCTAATGGTTTACTGAGTGTATATATCTTCAACTTTTTCTTCTTCTTTTCTTCGTGAGTCTTTTTATAATCACTCTAGCAACAGAAATACAGGATGACCCCAAATGAAAGGATAGATGATCTAAAGAAAATCGCAGGGAAAATTTGATAAGAAGAGTATAGGACAGAAAACCATGGGCGGAACTGGAAGAGGAATGAAAAAGGAATGGAAGAGGAAGGAAAGAGGAATGGATGAGTAAGAGAGGAATTGTAATGGTTTTCTGAGTGTATATAACTTCTTCTTTTTTTTCTTGTTCTTCGTGAGTCTTTAAATAATAATTACACAATGTTTACCACTCTAGCAATAGAAACACAGGAAGACCCCAAATAGAAGATAGATGAGCTAAAGAAAATTGCAGGGAAAATTTTGATAAGAATAGTATAGGTCAGCAAAACATGGACGTAACTGGATGAGTAATGAAAAAGTAATGGAAGAGGAAGGAAAGAGAAATGGAAGAGAAAAAGAGGAATTATAATGGTTTACTGAGTCTATATATCTTCTTCTTTTTCTTCTTCTTCTTCGTGAGTCTTTTTATAATATGTACACAATGTTTACCACTCCAGCAATAGAAACACAGAAAGACCCCCAAATGAAAGATAGAGGAGCTATAGAAAATAGCAGCGAAAAATTTAATAAGAAGAGTATAGGACAGCAAAACATGGACGGAACTGGAAGAGGAATGCAAAAGGAATCGAAGAGGAAGGAAAGAGGAATGGAAGAGAAAAAGAGGAATTATAATGGTTTACTGACTGTTTATGCCTTCTTCCTTTTCTTCTTCTTCTTCGTGAGTCTTTTTATAATATGTACACAATGTATACCACTCTATCAACAGAAATACAAGAGGACCCAAAATGAAAATATAGATAACGAAAATATCAGGGAAAAATTGGAAAGAAGAGTACAGGACAGGAAAACTTCGACGGAACTGGAAGAGGAATGGAAGAGAAATGGAAGAGGAAAAGAGGGATTATAATGGTTTACTGAGTGGATTTAACTTCTTTCTTCATGAGTCATTTTATAATATGTACGCAATGTTTACCAATGTAGCAAAATAAATACGGAAGACTACAAATGAGGTGGATAGATGATGTAGGGAAAATAGCAGGGAAAACTTTGATGAAAACAGCTTAACAGGAACTGTAAGAGAAATGAAAGAGGAATGGAAGAGGAAAACAGGAAAACAGAAAAGAGGAACTAGGAAGTAACTGGAACTGGTTGAAGAGGAAGAGAAACCAGGAACATGGAAGTAATTGGAACTGGTTGAACACAAAGAGAATAGAGGAACATGGAAGTAACTGGAACTGGCTGAAGAAAAAAAAAGAAGAGACAATATTTATTATAATATATTAATTTTGATTACTATAATAATAATAATAAAGAATATTTATTAGCAAAAAACGCTACATAATATACAAAATTTCAACAAACTAAACTAGTTTCAAAAATATTTAAGCCGCCATCATAACAACATAGGACAAGAAAACATGGTCGGATCTGGAAGAGAAATGAAAGAGGAATAAGAGGAATGGAGTAGGTAAAGAGGAATTCAGTTCCTTGAAAGTTAATGAAACTCTAAAGAAGATGAAGACGAAGAAGAACAAGAAGTAGTAGTAGTAGAAGAAGAAGACTTTTGATTAATAGTTTGAAAAACATATATAGGCGCCAATCATTTTTCCTTTCCTGCAGCTGTTTTCATAACGTAGAAAATTAAAACTTGGAAAATTTTGACTACAAAATGGAGCAGAATTGAAATGTAGCAACCTCAAAAGCGGTCACTCTTGTAGCGAGCGATTTACCAAGGTGCAGCTGCATTGGAAAATTTGGAAAATCAAGGATTGAAAAGTCCTAACTTGGAAAATCAAAGATTGAAAGAATAAGACTTGAGTCTTGAGACTTTGAGAAATTGAGACATCAGAATACGATAATTTATAGATGAATTTCGATCTTCGAAATTGATTCGATTCGAAAATACGATCGAAGATAGAAGATAAATTTGAAAAAAATAGATCCTACGAGTCATAGTTAAGTTAAAAAAAAAAATATTACCCCAGCCTCAAACTGCAAAAGTAGAACCACTTAAGGGCTAGGTCAAAATGGACAACAGTCTCACAAGGGTCAATACTAGGGCCAATTTTGTTTGTATTATGTACAAACGACTTTCCAAATTCCAAAGAAATTCTAACTTGAAAAATCAAAGCTTGGAAGATTGGGACTTTTGTATGCTGAGTAAAACAATAATGTATGCTAATGCTACAACTATCTCCTCGGCGCAAAAGAGTTATCAGAGCTTCAGACAAGCCTTCGAAATTGATTCAATTCTAAAATTCGAAAATGCAATAGAAGATTGAAGATAAATTGGAAAAAAATAGATCCTACAAGTCATAGCTAAGTTAAAAAAAAATTACAGCAGCCTGAAACTCTGAAAGTAGGAAAAGTTAAGGGCTTGGTCAAAACAGACAACAGTCCCACAAGGGTCAATACTAGGGCTAATCTTGTTTATATCATGTACAAACGATTTTCCAAATTCCAAAAAAATCTAACTTGGAATATCATAGCTTGGAAGATTTGGACTTTTGTATGCTAAATAAAACAATAATGTATGTTAATGCTACAACTATTTCATAGGCGTAAAAGAGTTCTCAGAGCTTGAGACAAGCCTTCGAAATTGATTCGATTCGAAAATTCGAAAATGCAATCGAAGATCGAAGATAAATTTGAAAAAAATAGTCATAGCTAAGTTAAATAAAAAACAATTTACACCAGCCTGAAACTCTGAAAGTAGAACCAGTTAAGGGCTTGGTCAAAACAGATAACAGTCCCACAATGGTCAATACTAGGGCTAATCTTGTTTATAACATGTACAAACGATTTTCCAAATTCCAAAAAATTCTAATTAGGAATATCATAGCTTGGAAGATTGCGACTTTTGTATGCTAATTAAAACAATAATGTATGCTAATGCTAAAACTATTTCCTAGGTGCAAAAGAGTTAACAGAGCTTGAGACAAGCCTTCGAAATTGATTTGAGTCGAAAATTCGAAAATACGATCGAAGATTTAAGATAAATTTTACAAAAATAGATCCTACAGGTCATAGTTAAGTTAAGAAAAAAAAACAATTTACAGCCTGAAACTCTGAAAGTAGAACCAGTTAAGGGCTTGGTCAAAACAGATAACAGTCCCACAAGGGTCAATACTAAGGCTAATCTTGTTTATATGATGTACCAACGATTTTCCAAATTCCAAAAAAATCGAACTAGGAATATCATAGCTTGGAAGATTGGGGCTTTTTTATGTTAAGTAAAACAAGAATGTATGCTAATGCTTCAGTAGCAATACATTACTAGCCTTGACTGGTCTATCAAAAATTGAGGCAATAGTTTCTGGTCGGAAATGTTACAAATGTTCTCGAAAAAAGGTCGGTAAAAGCGAATAAATGAGGAATTAAGTTTAAAGAAGAATCCCAATGTCAATATTTTGAAGAAAATTATGTTCTTATGAGATCTTTTTTATGCTAATTACATCAATAATGTATTCTAATGATATAACTATTTTCATAGGTGCAAAGGATCTAACAAAGCCTGAGATAAACCTTGATAGGTTTATCAAAAGATGAGGCAATAGTTTCTAATCATAAATTAAGTTTGAAGTAAAATCTCAATATTAATAGTTGGAAGAAATTATCTTCTTATTAATTTACATTAATCATGAAATAAGTGCCAATTCTGGAGAACGTACGATTTGTATTTATATTTATTATAAATTAAGTTTAAAGTAAAATCTTAATACATATTAATATTTTGAAGAACATATTCTATTATTATGAATATACATTAATCATAACATAAGTGCTAATTCTTGAGGATATACGATTTGTATTTATATTGATCATAAATTAAATTTGAAGTAAAATCTCAATACATATTAATATTTTGAACAAAACTTTGTTCTTATGAATATACATGCTAATTCTGGTGGACATACGATTTGTATTTATATTGATCATAAATTAAGTTTAAAGTAAAATCTCAATACATATTAATATTTTGAAGAAATCTATGTTCTTATTAATTAACATTAATCATAAAATAAACGCTAATTCTGAAGAACATACAATTATATTTGTATACGGTTAGTGAGTTTTAACTCTGTAAATAATGAATTCAAGTAATTGTGCATTCATACAATCAAAACTAACATACGGGACTATTTTCTAGGAAAACTCTGCGTATAATAATAATTGCTATTGTTTAAAAAGTGGATAATAAGATTAATTTCAAGGATCCCAAGAAGCTGTGGCTGACGTAATTACTTCAAGCATATAAAACATTGCACGTAAGATATATGTGTGTGTTGTAGGATGTACTAATTATATTTAAAAATGTAAGATATATTTTCGGCTATAAACATAGTATTAAAAGCAAATAATAATAATAATGAGCATAACAACAAATACCATTTTAATTTTTCCTTCTTCTTTTTCTTCTTTTTTTGGAGTACTTACTGGTAGGTAAGTACTTGCTAACCTACCAGTAAGTACTTCCTATTTTTCATTCTTCTTTTTCTTCTTCTTTGGGAGTACTTACTGGTAGGTAAGTACTTGCTAACCTACCAGTAAGTACTTCCTATTTTTCATTCTTCTTTTTCTTCTTCTTTGGGAGTACTTACTGGTTGGTAAGTACTTACTTACCAGTAGGTACTCCAAAAAAGCTTGGTGCTAAAAATTTCATAGATTTTACAAAGTACAGTTGGAAATATGACGATTTTGACAATGACGATAACGATTGTGATAAACATTTGTTTATTTTTGACAATGCTAATTAAAATTTTACAATGCATGCATCAGTTTTGAAAATGTTGGCTGATTTAAAAATACATACAAATATAATTAAAATTATAATTTGTGGATTTGGACATTGCCAATTGAAAATTCAAATGATTGGGTCTGTTCGTATTGAAAATGTAGGCTGTTGTGTTTAAAAAGAATAGCAGCGTTTAAATTTTTTACAGATTTTTTTACAGAATTTTACATCTGCATTTAAAATTTAGGTCTATATGGACTTTTTAATTTAAAATTTAACCAAATGAGCTGCCCCAATTTTGTCGTACACATTTATACAGAATCATTAAAAAAAGGTCACATTTTAACTGTTCCACTAACATTTTACAAATTTAGGATTTTAGGAGTTTGAACATTTAGCAGATTTCTAAAGTTGGAGTTTTGATTTAGAAAGTTGGAGAGAAAATTTTAATAGAATTTAGCAGGTTGAGTTAAAAATATGACGAACTTAAGAATGACGATAACGAATATGATACAACATTTGAGTATTTTTGAAATCGTAGCGTGTTTAAAAGCATATAGAAAAGAAAATGTTGCCCAGTAAATAATAATACTAATAATATCATTCATTGTATACAGATTCAGAAAAACACATTACAGAGACAAATAATAGTATAATATACAAACATATTGCACTGCGAAAACAAGAAAGAAAAGAAAATAATACACATCAAAGTACACATTATTAAAGAAAAAATTGCGCCAGTTGCATTTTGTGTATATTAATACATATAAATAAATTGGTTGAAAAGTCTTGTTTTTTTAATTAAAATAAAAATATAATAAATTTTAATGCACTTTAATACACAAAGTAGCCTAACAGATTAAAACAATCTACATGGTTATTAGGAACATAAGAATTAGAAATTGGAAACATCAGAATATACTCGTTATCAAGCTTTTCGGAATTTGATAAGTCTAGTTTAATAATTAATCATAAGATTTGGCACAAACATGGCAAATATATAACTAGAATGATTCTCTACCGGAATTGCTTGAATTGTCGGATTTTTAAATGTTTATGAGTATTATAAATTATTCTAGTCTAGAAGGTGGATGGTGGAGGCGCCGGGTTATATATTTTTAATTTAATGTTACGACCCATTTTCATTACTACAGTCACATTTCAGGTTTTCAGGCCAGTTAAGGCTACGATCAATATGAATTTCTCGCTAAGGACAGTAAGACAAGATTTATTTTCAGTTAGCACTTGAAAATATTTGGAAATTAAAAAATGTGCATATACTGACTACTGATTGACAAATTTTGTCAATTTGTAGAAGCTGTAGCTTGTAGCAGAAGCTTCTATATTTTGTCATTGCCAATCATTTTTTTCTAATCCAAGAGTGGAATCATGAATATTTGTCAATTTTTCTACTCCAGCTGTCAAATTTTTAATCAAACTGGACAATTTTGTCAATATTTCTCAGTTTATTAAATCGAAGATTTAAATCGTGATAACCGGCCAAATTTTCAATTGCTACTGCTTCAATCTTTTAAACTTTTCGTTGGGAATATTTATACATAATATATCCTTCAAATTTTTGACCGAACTTATCAAAATCCATAAAATTTTCAACAGCAACTTGTCACCTTTATTACATATAAAACATTAGCAGTGAAAAACAAATTTTAACTGTTTAAATCGTCATATTTTCGACAATAAGTGTCAAATTCTGTGCAGTTTTTAGCACCGTCTGTAAAAATCTGCTACATTTTCGAATCCAACTGCTAAAAGTTTTAATGGTAAGTGCCCAATTTTGTCAATATCTCTTAATTAGTTGCATCCAATCTAAGAACTTTGACTGAGGATTGAAATGTTTTCACCATAATTTCATTATTTATAACATGTAATAATTTTATATGTATATTCTATCAAAATTTATATGATGACTCAAATTATCAATGATGACTGTCACATTTCTACCGTCGATCAAAGTTTCAAGGAGTACTTAAATGTTCAATGCTTAGAGTTAGAATTTCATTGAATTTATAATAATGGTTATTAAAAAAACATTTACATTTTACAAAATTTCATTACTTCTGATGAAATTTTCTACTGTTCTGTAAAAACTTCAATGATTTCTACTATATTTTAAATTGTTTTGTCATTATGTTGCGATAACTGTCAAAATATTAGTTCACTCTATCAAAATTTCAATTTGGTGGTGAAAATTTGAATGATTATTCTCAACATTTTAAAGATTTCTGCTGAGGATTTAATGGTTTTCACCATAATTTATTCATTTATTACATAGTTTTAAATATTCTATAAAAATTTCAATGATGACTCAAATTTTCATTCATGACTGTCAAATTTTCCATGGTGACTGCTAAATATCTACCGTCCATCAAAGTTTCTTGATGACTCAAATTTTCAATGATGACTGCCAAATTTTAACCGTCCATCAAAGTTTCAATGATCACTGCAATGTTCAATGTTTAGAGTTAGATTATCAAAGAATTTGTAATAATTTTTATTAAACATACATTTACATTTTACAAAATTTCATTATTTCTGTTGAAATATTGTATTGCTTGGTAAAATTTCAAAGATTTCCACCATATTTTTAATTATTTTTCCATTATGTTATGATAAATATCAAAATATTAGTTCACTCCAACAAAATTTTAATTTTTCTGCAAAAATTTGAATGATTATTCTCAAAATTTTAAAGATTTCTGCTCAGGATTTGATTGTTTTCACCATAATTTCATTACTTATTATATAATTTTAAATATTCTATCAAAATTTCAACGATGACTGTCAGATTTTCAATGATAACTATCAAATTTCAACCGTCCATCAAAGTTTCAATGATCACTGCAATATTCAATGTTTAGAGTTAGAATTTTAATGAATTTATAATAATCTTTATTAAAAAAACATTTGCATTTTGCAAAATTTCATTATTTTTATTGAAATTTTGTACTGTTTTGTAAAACCTTCCATGATTTCCGCCATATTTTTATGATTTGTAATTATGTCATGATAACTATCAAAATATTACTTCAGTCCATCAAAATTTCAATATTTCGGTGAAAATTTGAATGATTATTCTCAATATTTCAAATACTTCTGATGAGGATTTAATTGATTTCACTATAATTTGATTATTTATTACATAATTTTAAATATCCTATCAAAATTTCAATGATAACTCAAATATTCAATGATGAATGTCAAATTTTCGGTGATGACTGCCAAATTTCAGCCGCTCATCAAAGTTTCAATGTTCAATGCAATGTTCAATGTGTTAGAAGATATTTCATTTTTTCTGTGAAAATTTGAATGATTATTTTCAAAATTTCAAGGATTTCTGCTGAGGATTTAATTGCTTTCACCATAATTTCATTATTTATTACATGATTTTAAATATTCTATCAAAATTTCAAAGATGACAGTCAGATTTTCAATGATGACTGCCAAATATCAACCGTCCATCAATGTTTTAATGATCACAGCAACGTTCAATGTATATAGTTAGAATTTGAACGAATTTATAATAATATTTATTTAAAGACATGTATTTTAGAAAATTTCATTATTTCTGTTGAAATTTTGTACTGTTCTGTAAAAATTTCAATGATTTCAAACTGTCAAATAAAACTATCAAAATAATAACTGTCAAAATATTAGTTCACTCCATAGAAATTTCAATTTTTCTGTAAAAATTGAATCATTATTCTCAAAATTTCAAAGATTTCTGCTAAGGATTTAATTGTTTTCATCATAATGTAATAATTTATTACATAATTTTAAATATTCTATCAAAATTTCAATGATAATTCAAAATTTTAATGATGATTGTCAAAATTTCAATGATGACTGCCAAATTTCAACCGTCCATCAAAGTTTCAATGATCACTGCAATGTTAAAGGTTTAGAGTTAAAATATCAATGAATTTAAAATCATTTTTATTAAAAAAACATTTACATAATTTTAAATATTCTATCAAAATTTCAATGATGACTAAAATTTTCAATGATGACTCAAATTTTCAATGATAACAGTCCAATTTTCAATGATATCTGTCAAATTTTAACCAAAAGTTTCAATGTTCACCGCAATGTTTACAGTTAGTTATTCAATGAATTTAGAACAACTTTTTTTAAAAATATATTTGTATTTTACAAAATTTCATTAGTTCTGTTGAAATTTTGTATTGCTCTGTAAACTTTTCAAATGGTAATGATATCTGCCATATTTTTAGTGGTTTTATCATTATGTCATGATAACTGTCAAAATATTAGTTCGATCCATCAAAATTTCACTTTTGCAGTAAAAATATTAACGATTATTCTTAAAATTTCAAAAATGTGTGCTGTGGATTTAGTGGTTTTCACCATAATATCATTATTTATGACATAACTTTAAATATTCTATCAAAATTTCAATGACTACTCAAATTTTTAATGATGACCGTCAAATTATCAATGATGACTGTCAAATTTCGACCGTTCATCAATGTTCTATAAAAATTTCAATGATGACTCAAATTTTCAATGATGACTGTTAAATTTTCAATGGCGACTGCCAAATTTCAACCGTCCATCAAAGTTCCAATGTTCACTGCAATGTTTAATATTTAGAGTTAGAATGCCTATGAATTTATATTATTTTTTATTAAAAATACATGTACATTTTACAAAATTTAATTATTATTACTGAAATTTCGTACTGTTCTGCAAAACCTTCAATGATTTTCGTTATATGTTTAATGGTTTTGTCATTATGTCATGATAACTATCAAAATATTAGTACACTCCACCATAATATCAATTTTTCTGTGAAAATTTGAATGATTATTCTCTAGATTTATACCACGAAGTTCTAGGACATCTTATATAATTTTTATTGAGAACTTCTTATAATTTCTGAGGATGATGTAAGAAGTTTGCAGTTAATATATATAAACAATATTTATTAAGCTATCGACCTCATGGGGTCTTTCATTACATTAGTATTAGTACTTTCATAGTATTTAACATTACATTTATACATTACATTATATATTATAAACATTATATTATATTACATTACACGTGTTTGCGATTTATGGTAATTGTTTTGATAAGAGAGTGTTATGAAGTGTAACATGATTCAAGAAACGTTTTTGTCGGATGTAATTTTGTAGTTCAATTTTAATGAAGTTTATGTTTGATATGTTATGAAGATGTGCGTGTGTCTTAGTTTAGTGAGCAGTCTAAGGCCTTCCGTTCAGTTACCTCCGAAATACGGAGGAAATATGTGTTAGGAGCACAATTCCTGGGCGTATAAATTTTTCGTCATTTTCAATTGCTCTCTAATCATATAATAGTATGGGCGTATAAATATTCTAATTGCGCCACTTACTTATTGGGTCTACACGGTCTACATTACCACCATGTGACTTGTCAAGATGGCCCAATCAGACAGGATCCCCTAATTTCGCATTCCATTGCCGGATCACGAGTTCATATAAATAATATAGTCTTTCAATACACCAAATATAAATTAATTGGAATCACAACTTACCAGGGGGCTTTCGGCCCTTCACAACCCCCTGCCTATAATGCTAGGATTTCTGTTGTCATCGCAGTGGATTGCAGAATTACAAAACTTAACCATTTTACTGAATTTGATGATTCATCTGGGCCAATACTTTTAATTAATCTCGTACCACTCATACCCATTTAAAACACATATTCAATCACAAAACCCATTCTAATTTTGGCGCCATTTATTCCAACAGGTAATACGTTCTTAGTCGGACGGTAATAGCGTATTTGAAAACAGTACAATTTTTGTTAAACTCAATACTAATATACGATTTTCTATTTGGGATACAGGTTCTGGATGCAATACAACTAACTACTATCAAATCTAATGTCTAATTGATTGTAACTGAATTCCCTAATATGTGTACACATTGCGCATTGTATCGAGGCGCATATAGTTTTCGCATGTTCATTCGTACTCATATTTATTTCTAGACTTAACGCTTATTAATTATAATCTGGCGCTATTGTTTTTACTTCCAATGATTGGAAGAGCATCTTTATGCTACTTCAACAATCTATTTTAATTTGGCCTATGATTGTAAGGGCACCGCCGTGCGGCTTCAACAATCTATTATAATTTGGCGCATGCTTGTAAGGGCACCCCCGTGCGGCTTCAACAATTGTTAATACAATGGTATCCACTCCAAACTGAACCAGGATCAAAGTTAATCCACGATTGTACAACTAGACCTAACTGATACAAATTTTGCATCTATTACGAGATCATTAGGTGCACGTGTAAATGTGCTCGTTGAATGAAAATTAATTTTATGTAACAGTTGATTGCCCTTTATTGCCCAATAACGGGCTCCGTCGCAAACCAAATGCGTTGCACCACTTCCTTAATAACTCTCGATTCGTTTAGAGTTGATTGTCTCGCGTGTGCAGCTCGTCCTCGCTGGCACCATGCGGCCTCCACCCCCTTCTGGATGCATTCTGTTGTGCGTGTGCAATATGATGATGATAAGCGATGATAAGTCGGTGCGGTGGGCGGTCCAGGTCCGGCCGATGCAGATGATGCACCTGCTGAGCGCATTCCCCGCCAAGGCAGGAAAGCACACTCGCTGCCGGCCGCAAGAGCAGGGCCGGAGCGGGCCGCAGCAGTTTTTAGGAACCGGCGACAGCAGCAGCATCAACAGCAGCGGCAGCAGCAGCAGCAGCAGCAGCAGCAAGCGCACGTTCAGTCGTAGGCGCGCTCCTGCTGTTTACGGTGCTCGACTCGACGACGTGTACTCGCGCGGCGGAAACGAATCCGACAAGTGGCATTTTTTCTACAAATTCACGGTCTCACGCACGAATTGGAGGATCGTGCGTAAATCCTGCGTAAATCCTGCGACCCCAGGGAGCCTCCAGGGCGATCCATATCAGGGCGCGAAACGGAAATCCCCCCCAAGTCCGACAGAAGAGAGAATAAAAATGATTGGGGTAAGGCCACCAACAGTAACACAATTTTTCAAAAAAAAAAAAAACAACAACAAAACATCAAAAAACCAAAAAAATCACCACACCAAATTATTAATCAGCGCCAATATTTACACCTAAAAAAGTTTACATAACACATTGGAGCTTCGACGATAATTTCCAATCGAATGTGTAACGTGATGTGCGAAACGTACGTGTTTCCGCCTTTCCACGTACTACCGTCGTACAACAGTGAGCAGGTACGAGAGCCCGACTTGACGAAACTTAATTTTTCATTGACTCCGATCGCCTTTTTCGGAGACTCGGGGCGACGCACACGTACCGAATATTGCTCATTAATATTAATTTTGAGCATTCCCGAGTCGTCATTAATCCTCCGTTCAATTGTCCATTGTATTTACTTTCAATTATTACGGTCGATCATTTTTAATTCCGAAGTGCACGTTCGCAGACACGACTTGCGTAAACACTTTTGTGCAATTACGGTGTCTGCATTTCATTGCATTGGCAAGAGCGGCGCAAAAACGAGAACAAACTCATAATTTATAACAAAACGAGGACCTGTTAAATTAAGTTGCTTCATTCTTTCACAGTTGAGATTATTAACAAATAGATGCGACAATTATATTTTTCAAAAATTACCTGAACACATAATTACACCAAAATGTTCAACTATTTATGTATTACAAAATTACACAAAAATACAAGCAAACAACTACTACTATTAATAAAATTGGATGCTTTTATCGTAATACATTATAAAATATGTTAGATATTATATAAAATACGTGCGAATTAATATTGGGACACATATCAATTTGTAATGTACCTTTAATCTTTAGTAGGTAATAGTTGGTAGTATAAACATAATACAATTTTAAATAACAATACAACTATTTACTTACAACTATAGAAAACATTAAATTTCAAAAATATATCTACAGCAATAAATATAGAAACTGCAAAAATACAATACAAAATAAATTAAAATAAAATAAAACATCAAACTAAATATAACTTTAACAAAAATGTATATGAACACAACACAATATACACATAATTCAATTTAACAATAAATATGGTCAGAGAATAAATATGCCTATAAAATAGTATTTTATGTTATATGGACGAAAAACGAAATATTTCCGACGATTTGCTGGAAATTGCTAGACGAGGCAATGCTGAGTCCAGCAACAGCAATGAGTTTTTTTCTTGTTTTTAGTTTTATATTTTGTAGTTTGTAAAGTTCTTGCAATCGAATAAAAAAATATGTATGATATAAGGACGAAAAACGAAATATTTCGGACGATTTGCTGGAAATTGCTGGACGAGGCAACGCCGAGTCCAGCAACAGCACTGAGTAAATAATTTTTTATTCGATTGCAAGAAAACATTCAATTTCAAAAATATATCTACAGCAATAAATATAGAAACTGCAAATATACAATACAAAATAAATTTAAAAAATATAAAACATAACACTAAATATAACTTTAACAAAAATGTACATGAACACAACACAAGAAAAAATAATAACGTACACATAATTCAATGTAACAATAAATATGGTCAGAGAATAAATATGCTTATAAATAGTATTTTATCTTCTAAGGCCGAAAAACCAAATATTTCTGACGATTTGCTGGAAATGGTTGGATGAGGCAATGCCGAGTCCAGCAACAGCACTGAGTCCGAAATATTTCGTTTTTCGTGTCCTTATATCATACATAATTTTTTATTCGATTGCAAGAACTTTACAAAGTACAAAATATAAAACTAAAAACAAAAAAAACTCATTGCTGTTGCTGCAATCGGCGTTGCCTCGTCGAGCAATTTCCAGCAAATCGTTCGAAATATTTCGTTTTTCGTCCTTATATCATACATATTTTTTTATTCGATTGAATTATGTATGATATATGGACGAAAAACGAAATATTTCGGACTCATTGCTGTTGCTGGACTCGGCGTTGCCCCGTCCAGAAATTTCCAGCTAATTGTCCGAAATATTTCGTTTTTCGTCATTATATTATACATAATTTTTTATTCGATTGCAAGAACTTTGCAAACTACAAAATATAAAAAAGAATATAATGCGCTGCCAAACAGATTAAAAAGTATAGACAATTATAGAACAATTTCCAAAAAATTAAAAACGCCATTTCGGTCAAGGCAATAATGAACTATTATAATTAATATTTCACAAATAGTTATTATAATCTAACAATATGTAGCAGAGATGAAAATATGTAACCAATAATTTACTAAATTAATTAGCCTACTTACCTTATAAAGTACATAATGTACGCTTAGGTAATAGAACTATTAAAAGTAGATATTGGATTATAAGAAACAACAATCCACTATTAATGTATTTGATATTAAAATTTAATAAATTTAAAAAAAAAACGTTATGCGAACGCTACGTTCGCAAATTCTTGTTACTTGTGGAATTGTTTTGCAATTTTGACAGTCATTGAAAATTACTCAAAATCTGTCAAGAATGTATAAATGCTAATACTAAAAAATACAAATTAAGGTAATTTTTTACAGCACAATGCGATTTTTTTTTTGTCTTTTCCTATTTTTATTCATAACTATATTATTATTGAAGATAATTATGTTACATTATTCGGATGCCTTTTATCATATTTCTATCATAAAATATACTACTCAAAAGAATGATCGCATATTCCAAAAAATACCATTATAAATTTTTTTTAAGTTGCCAACTTGGTTCATTTGAAACAAAAAAATGCGATAATTCTTTTGAGTAGTGTAATTTCATTTTACGTACGTAATTTTGACTTGTTTCGGTTAATATGCAACTAATCTTATCAATATTTTAACGATTGCTATACAAATTTCAATAATTACTGCCAATTTTAGGTGTCCCTATTAGATTTTAATTCTTTCTATATTAACATTTCATAGAATAATAAAATTTCAAAATTTCATCAATTCAGTAATTTTATTAATATCTCAAAGTTGCACCGATCAATGTAAAAGTTTCAATTGTTCAAATATGTAATAGATTACTCCCAAATTTTCAATTGTTGTAAATTCTCAGTTAGTACCGTCAATATTTCAGTCATTGTTCAATTAGTCTTATCAAAATTTTAACGATTGCTATCAAAATTTTAATAATTACTATCAATTTTAGGTCTCACTATTAAATCTACAATTATTTCTATAAACATTTTAAAAAAATTGTCAAAATTTCAATTGATTCCGTATATTTTTAATATTTCAAAATTGCACCGATTAATGTAAGTCAAGAACTGATATTTTCCTTTTCCTGTTTTTATTCATAACTTTATTATTATTGAAGATTATTATTATAAATTATTGGGACACCTTTTATCATATTTCTATCATAAAATAGTTTTATTCTAACGTACATATTTTTTAAGTTATTTCTATCTATTATTTAAGTTAAGCTATCAAAATTTCAGTATTTACTGTCAATTTAAAGTGTTACTATTCAATTTTAATTCTTTTTATTAACATTTCAAAGAATACTGTCAAATTTTCAATCAATTCAGTGTTTTTATTTATATCTCAAAATTACACCGATTACTGTAAAAGTTTCAAATTGTACAAAAATGTAATAGATTACTGCCAAATTTTCAATTGTTGTAAATTCTCAGATAGTACCGTCAATATTTCAAGTATATAAGTCAAAATGTCACTTGTTGCGTTCGAAATTGCAATGATTACTACCAAAGTTTTAATTCTACTGAAATTTCTAGCGAATGTCTTCTAAAGATTGCTAGCAAATTACAGTTATTTACAGTTTACAGTAATCATTACAGTTAAACGTTATAATATTACAACCAAATCGTAAAATTTTAGTAATCAATGCAATTTTGACTGTAATTTATCAAAACTTGCAAAGCATGCCTAGTTGTCAGATCTAGTTGTATAATTACTGAATAACTTAGTTTCTAGAAACATATTTGAAAATTTTACGGTGATGCTTGAAATTGATTTCAGAAATTTTAGCAGAAATAATTAAAAATTTGAGAGCAATCTGAAACTTTCTCGTTAACCGTTGAAATTTTGAATGAATTATCGAAAATTTTACCGTAATGGTTGAAACGTTCAGTGCAATCATAGAAATTTTGACAGAAATATGAAATTTAACAGTGATAATTGAAATTTTGCAGCAACTATGGAAACTTTGGCATAATTTGTAAAATTTTGACAGAAATAATTAAGAATTTTACAGCATTCTGAAACTTCCTCGTTAACCATTGAAATTTTGCAGCAACTATGGAAACTTTGGCATAATTTGTAAAATTTTGACAGAAATAATTAAGAATTTTACAGCATTCTGAAACTTCCTCGTTAACCATTGAAATTTTGCAGCAACTATGGAAACTTTGGCATAATTTGTAAAATTTTGACAGAAATAATTAAGAATTTTACAGCATTCTGAAACTTCCTCGTTAACCATTGAAATTTTGCAGCAACTATGGAAACTTTGGCATAATTTGTAAAATTTTGACAGAAATAATTAAGAATTTTACAGCATTCTGAAACTTCCTCGTTAACCATTGAAATTTTGCAGCAACTATGGAAACTTTGGCATAATTTGTAAAATTTTGACAGAAATAATTAAGAATTTTACAGCATTCTGAAACTTCCTCGTTAACCATTGAAATTTTGCAGCAACTATGGAAACTTTGGCATAATTTGTAAAATTTTGACAGAAATAATTAAGAATTTTACAGCATTCTGAAACTTCCTCGTTAACCATTGAAATTTTGCAGCAACTATGGAAACTTTGGCATAATTTGTAAAATTTTGACAGAAATAATTAAGAATTTTACAGAATTCTGAAACTTCCTCGTTAACCATTGAAATTTTGAATGAAATATAGAAAATATTACAGTAATTGTTGAAATTTTCAGTGAAATCATAGAAATTTGAATAGAAATTTTAAATTTTACAGTGTTAATTAAAATTTTGCAGCAACTATTGAATCTTTGACATGATGACTGAAACTTTGGCAGAAATAAGTGAAAATTTGATAGCAATTTCAAACGTCGTTGACCATTGAAATTATAAATGAAATCATTGAAAATTTTACAGTAATTCTAAACAGTGCGACATTAACTATTGAAATTTTAACAAAATGGAACTGTTTACTCATTGGTCTCAATATTTTTAGTTACTACTCTGAATTTTGTATATTTTTTTAGCAAAATTTAATTTGTTCATTAAAATCCACGAAATTTCTATGAATTAAAAAAAATACTCCATTTTGCTTTTACAAATTTAGAAATTTTAATTTTAAACTAATATTAATGACATTTTACTGAACTTTTTTTAACTCTTTGTTCCCTTTGACATTTTTAATCGACAATTTAAATTTCTGTTGTATTTACTACTCAATTTTGAATGATTGATTAGCCAACTTTGATTTCTGAAATGAATGTTATCAGATTTGTACGAATGTTAGCCCAATTTATAATTTTATAGTCGACAAATTTGGAAAAAATTGGCAATCATATTGTAAAATATAAAGTTTAAAAATCATCTTTAAAAATAGACATGATCAGCTTAACTGGAGCAATTTTTTTAAAATTATTTTCTCCTATGTTGACAAACTCTCTCTTATGCACCTTAAAAAACTAAAGAAGGTTAAGATAATCTTAAAGCAAATAGACAATAATTTTTGCAATATTTAAGAAAAGTCTGATGATAGTTTTAAATATTTTTTATACAAGGTAAAAAAATATCTTAAACAGCTATATAGTAAATATAATAACATAGTAAACATAGTAGCGTATAAACCTTATTGGGCACCAAAAATTATTAGAAAGTACTCACAGAACGTCATTTCTGCAAGATAAATCACATTCTGATTAACATTAGTAGCTACTAAACTTTAGTAGTTACTAGGGTTGACAATGCATATGGACATAAGTAGCAAATTTCCTATCTGTCTTGATTTATGGAGAAAATTATGCTGAAATTAGATTTTCACCTCTGGTCATCACTTTTGGTCATCACCTTTGGTCAATAATAATTTTTGATAAATTATTTTGCTTATTTGAACTAATGAGTAGCAAACATATTATAGTATTTACTCATTGGTTTTTTAGTATTTTTAGTTAATATTCCAAATTTTGTTTGTCTGCTTAGCTAAATTTTATTTGTTCAATAAAAACATAACAAATAAACATTGAAATATTTATGAAAATATCATAGATATTTTTATATTATTTTTATAAAACGTAAATATATTCTTAAAGTGTTTAGCAAATATTATTTTCTAACTATTAATAAATGATACTTTTTGATTGATTTTATTTGCAAAATATAGATCACTGACAGATGACACATGCACATACATTTTGGGTAACTCTCTTAGTTATAGCTATAAAATATTAGCTATAAAATATTCATATAAAACAAAATGATATCTGAAATATAGCAGTTTAAGAATTATAAACTTTAAAATTTGTAATGTTTAATACACTCAACGTAAGATCGAGAAATTTTAGAGATCTGCTTTAGTTAGGGCATTATTTTTCGAAATTTCTAAATCACTGACAGACAAGATCCGGATTAGGAGAAATAGAGGATGGAATAAATTGTTCAAAATTTTAGATTCTGTTATTTGGCTTTTGATTGAGATTGAGAAATATTTAATATTAAAATACATTTTCTGCGATTTATGTCCATAGAACATAGACTACTTACATTAAGTTTAAGTTTAGTTGCTCATGATTTTAGGTCGTACTATTGATATAGTTTTTTTGCAAGTATCATTTATTAATAGTTACATATTTACAAAAGAGGATAAAATCTAATGTTTACGTTATTTTCTCCATAAATCAAGAGTGCTAGAAAATTATATTTGCTAAACACTTTAAGATTATCTTTACGTTTTATAAAAATAATATAAAGATATCTATCATTTTTCATAAATATTGCAATGTTTACTTGCTATGCAATTTAAGATTATCTCAACCATTTATATAGATACTTACTTCTAGTGGTTGCTAAGGTACTTAAAAAATAGTTTTTGAACAGGGTAAAGGGAACAGAAATTTTTGAAAAATTTGGGATAAATTAAGCTCATTATGTCGATTTTGAAAGATGATTTTGACACTTTATAATAATAATAATTTCTTTACTGTAGTTGGATCCGTTACAACGGATATTACTCAACGGATTTGGATTTTTACTTTATTTTTCAATGTTTTGTCGTATAATGAAACATTGAAAAATAAAGTAAAAATCTAACATATGTCATCACTTTTAAATTTGATGATTTTAAATTCTAAGTTGGGCTAAAATTCATATAAGTTTCATCAAACATAATCAAACACACAAAATTTGGTATCAATTACAACAAAAATGCAAATTTCAGCATAATAAATGCCAAATGGGAACAACAATGGAAAAAAAAATACTCACAAATATTATGGGTATCATATTATTTAAAATTAAAATTTCTAGGTATATAATTGCCAATTAAGCAAAGTTTTAAAAAATAATAGTAATACAACTTTAATGGATTACTTCAGAAATAAAACTTAACTTATCAAATATACAACTATTAAGTTAAAATCTCTAAAATTTCTGTTATATTCTAAAAATTATTAATACAAATCATCAAATTTGTACAGGTAATATGTAGAAAATTAGACGAACGTTTTTCGAAAACAGTTACTTTGCTGGTATTTCTAGTAAGTAATAAAGTATATTATAGAAGTACTAAGCAAAAAATTATACTATTTATTACCTGTGTATGCTCGGTATAAATATTTCATTATCGACGTCATGCAGAAATTTGTGATTAATTTAAATATAAATGTGACTAATTTCTTCAAATCGATAATAAACCAAACATAACATCTGATTGCATATTTTTGTGTGCATAGCTTTCAGGCGTGCTAAAGGAAATTACATGTGTGTTTATTTGCATTTCGACGACCTTGACTAAAAATACGCGAAATTCTACGTTTTTGCATGTGCGCCTTGTTTAGGCACTGATGATGGAGTTATGCATCCTGAAACATGTAAATAAGGGCAATTGATCCTTAAAGACACAAAAAATAGCGTTGATGGAATTAAATTATTTACTCATTACAAGCGCCAGCGTTAACTTACATAAGCTACATTTGTTAAATCACTGCAATGTACTATATACAAAATAGTTTCTGCATATTTATATCCAATTATGCTAAGATGTTAAATCAGGGGATGTTAATTTTTGATATAACATTCGCAATTTGTGATGCTTCAAGTATTTTCTACATTTTTATTTTTGAAACATTCCGGACTTCTTAACTTTTTTGACGTTTTTGAATATTATTGACATTTTGACATTTTAATATTTTTCACATTTTGACATTTGGATGTTTTTGTCTTTTTCACATTTGGATTTTTTTTTATATTATTGGTAAGTTTTGGAAATTTTCATTACATCTTCATAAAAGCATTTCTACCATTTATTTTTCATCATTAACTTTTCTGGAAATTGCAAGAAACTTGTAAAACAACAAATCTACACAGTTAATAAATATGTATGGATAAATTGTTATTGCCTTTAAGTAGATATTACTTGTTAATGTATTTTTCAAATATTTAGTTCTACCATAATTGATTTGTCATCAGCGATATTTTTGGCTTTTTGACATTTGGATAATTTTGACATTTTCACATTTGGATTTTTTTTACATTTTTGGTAAATTTTGGAAATTTTCATAAAATCTTCATAAAAGCATGTCTACCATTTATTTTTCATCATTAATTTTTCTGGAAATTGCAAGGAAATTGCAAAACAACAAATCTACACAGTTAATAAAAATGTATGGATATTTCATTCAAAAATTGTTATTGCCTTTAAGTAGATATTACTTGTTAATGTATTTTTCAAATATTTAGTTCTACCATAATTGATTTGTCATCAGCGATATTTTTGGCTTTTTGACATTTGGATAATTTTGACATTTTCACATTTGGATTTTTTTTACATTTTTGGTAAATTTTGGAAATTTTCATAAAATCTTCATAAAAGCATGTCTACCATTTATTTTTCATCATTAATTTTTCTGGAAATTGCAAGGAAATTGCAAAACAACAAATCTACACAGTTAATAAAAATGTATGGATATTTCATTCAAAAATTGTTATTGCCTTTAAGTAGATATTACTTGTTAATGTATTTTTCAAATATTTATTTCTACCATAATTGATTTGTCATCAGTATTGCTAATCAACTCACGTTTAAATATACTCAATGGTGCATTCTGTGCGGTTCTTGAAAATAAATAAAAGTGCGAAACCCAGTCAAGAATTTACTACAGTTCAGAGAAAAATACGTTTAGTACTGTCTGGATGGTTAATATTTCCTTGAAACACAGTTGAAATGCACTTCATTTAATGCGAATGTGTTTTAAAGTTTAACCACATAAAAACGCTGTATTGAAGCGCTATGAATAATAATAAGCAAGCAGACGTCGCTTATTATTATTTCGCAGTCATTGAAATAAATCTATTTGCATTCGCAAATTCGCAAATTAGTTGATGACTTGTGGAATTGATTTCGTAGAACATGCATAATAAAATTTACCTGGAAAATTGCATCGTGTGTGATTTAATCATTTATACACGTAAAAAAAAAATGCAGAAAATTTAATTAGCACTCAATTAAGTGTGCAATTTAAATACACTAATCGAGTATTGATTTGTAATGCAATTAGTTATTATAAGTACAAGAGATGACATGAAACAATTTATAGAACTTGTTAATTGTTGAGAATAAAATCAATTTAATAATTTATTTAATAATAATTTTATAATTTAATAATATAATTTTATAGATTTCTAATAATATTTTATTAAGTTTGTGACATATCAATTTCATGATAACATTTGTCTGTTTGTGTCATCGAGCCAAAAATTAATCAGTTTTTGATAACATTTGATATCATTTATGACATTTTCTAGATTTTTGACAACATTGTTATGATTTATTTTCGATGTGTAATTTAATTTGACTTGTAAGACATACTAGTATCAGAAGCATCAATAAATTATTATTATTAACATTTTATCGAGTCTCTTATAATTTACCTTTTTATTGACAACATTTGATTACTTTTGCGATCGATTGAAAACCAAATTTATCATTATGACCATTTATTAATTTAAGTGGAGCATTTTAACTATTTTGGATAATATATTCCCAATTTTATGACAATATTCTGTTGGAGCTATAATATTTTGTCAGTTTATTATCAATTTGATCAATTGGATCAATTGATCAATTTTAAATGTTTTGACATTTAATTAATTTTATGGCATAATTTTAATGATTTTTGGCAATATTATGTCAAAACATAACATCCATTTTATGATAATATTTTGATGTATGAGTCATCAATAAAATGTCATTAATTTCACAGAAAAATCTCATATATTATCATATTATCATTTTTATAATATTTTGTTGTGTTACCGATCAAATGCCATAAATTTAATAGATTTTGGGAAACTTTTAATTAATTTTCTGACATTTTATAGAATGTTAACAACAATTTATAATGTTTATATTTCGGTAATCGAATTTATATGCAAAATATTTATTATATTGCATATGAATTCGGAATTTATGAATTTTGATGAATTATATGAATTTTATGAATTATGATTTTATGAAATTTTATCAATTTGGAACAATGTGTAATCGAAGTTGTGATATTTAATTAATATTATGGCATAATTTTATCAATTTTTGATAATATTTTGTCAAAACATAACATCAATTTTATGATAATATTTTGATGGTTGAGTCATCGATGAAATGTCATAAATTTGATCAATATCCGAGTACGTTTTATTACATTTCTGATATTTTCTAAACTTTCATGGCATAAATTTATGAACTTTTAACAATATTTTGTCAAAACATAATATCCTTTTAATGAAAAATTTTGTTGTCTGAGTTATCGACCTAATCTAATCAATTTAATCGGTTTTAGACAACATTTATAATTTCTGACATTGTCTAGAGTTTTGATAATATTTTACCTTTTTTTTTGACAGTCTATAGACTGCAATATTCTATGCATTTTTGACAATACATTATCAATTTTATTGTAACATTCTATCATTCTGACATATTTTATCAATTTTGGACATTATTTTATCGAGGTTTTGATATTTGATCTATATTATGACATGATTTTAAGGATTTTTGACAATATTTTATCAAGTTTGTGACATATTATTGATTTTAAACAACATTTTATCAAATTTGTGGCATTTTACAAAATTACAAAACTTCCATTTAATGAAAACATTTTGTTGTTTGAGTTATCGATGAAATGTAATCAATTTGATCGGTTTTAGACAATATTTTATTATATTTCTGACATTTTCTAGAGTTTTGACAACATTTTATCGTTTTTTGACAGCCTATCGGTTAAATTACGATATTCCATGTATTTTTTACAATACATTATTAATTTTATGGCAAAATTCTATCTTTTTGAGATATTTAATCAATAAGGGACAATATTTTATCGAGGTTCTGACATTTGATTAATGTTATGACATAATTTTAAGGATTTTTGGCAATATTTGATCAAGTTTGTGACATATTATCGATTTTATATAACATTTCATCAAATTTTTGGCATTTTATAAAATTACAAAACATCTATTTAATGAAAACATTTTGTGGCTTGAATTATCGACGAAATGTCATCAATTTATTCGGTTTTTAACAATATTTTATGATATTTCTGACATTTTCCAGAGTGTTCACAACATTTTATCGTTTTTTGATAGCCTATGGATTTATTTGTGATATTCTATGTATTTTAGACAATACATTATTAATTTTATTGCAAAATTATATATTTTTTGAGATATTTTATTAATAATGGGCAATATTTTATCAAAGTTCTGATATTTGATCAATATTATGACATAATTTTAAGCATTTTTGACAAAATTTTATCACGTTTATCACATATCATCGATTTTAAATAACATTTCATCAAATTTGTGGCATTTTATAAAATTACAAAACATCCATTTAATGAAAACATTTTGTTGCTTGAGTTATCGACAGAATGTAACCATTTTAATTGGTTTTACACAACATTTTATTATATTTCTGACATTTTCTAGAGTTTTGAAAACATTTTATCGTTTTTTTTTGACAGTCTATCGATTTAATTGCAATATTCTATGTATTTTGGACAACACATTATTAATATTATGGCAAATTCTATCGTTTTGAGATATTTTATCAATAAGGGACAATATTTTATCGAGGTTCCGACATTTGATCAATATTATAACATAATTTTAAGGATTTTTGACAATATTTTATCAAGTTTGTGACATATTATCGATTTTAAATAACATTTCATCAAATTTGTGGCATTTTACAAAATCACAAAACATCCATTTAATAAAAACAATTTTTGTTTGAGTTATCGACAAAATCTAATCAATTTAATTGGTTCTAGACAATATTTCTGACATTTTCTGGAGTTTTGACAACATTTTATCGCTTTTTTTAACTCCCTATCGATATAATTGTGATATTCTATGTATTTTATACAGAACGTTATTAATTTTTTGGCAAAATTCTATCGTTTTGAGATATTTTATCAATAAGGCACAATATTTTATCGAAGTTCTGACATTTGATCAATATTGTGACAAAATTTTAATAGTTTCTGTCAATATTTTATCAAGTTTGTGACATATTATTGATTTTAAATAACATTTCATCAAATTTGTAGCATTTTATAAAATTACAAAACATCCAGTTAATGAAAACATTTTGTTGTTTGAGTTATCGACGAAATGTAATGAATTTAATTGGTTTTAGACAACATTTTATTATATTTCTGACATTTTCTAGAGTTTTCACAACACTTTATCGTTTTTTTGACAGTCTATCAATCTAATTGCAATATTCTATGTATTTTGGATAATACATTATTAATTTTATGGCAAAATTCTATCGTTTTGAGATATTTTATCAACAAGGGACAATATTTTATCGAGGTTCTGACATATGATCAATATTATGACATAATTTTAAAGATTTATGACAATATTTTATCAAGTTTGAGACATATTATCGATTTTAAATAACATTTCATCAAATTTGTGTCATTTTACAAAATTACAAATCATCCATTTAATGAAAACATTTTGTTCTTTGAGTTATCGACGAAATGAAATGAATTTAATTGGTTTTAGACAACATTTTATTATATTTCTGACATTTTCTAGAGTTTTGACAACATTTTATCGTTTTTTTGACAGTCTATACATTTAATTGCGATATTCTATGTATTTTAGACAATACATTATTAATATTATGGCAAAATTCTATCGTTTTGAGATATTTTATCTATATGGGACAATATTTTATCGAGGTTCTGACATTTAATCAATATTATGACATAATTTTAAAGATTTTTGACAATATTTTATCAAGTTGGTGACATATTATCATTTTATATAACATTTCATCAAATTTGTGGCATTTCATAAAATTACAAAACATCCATTTAATGAAAACATTTTGTTGTTTGAATTATCGACAAAATGTACTCAATTTAATTGGTTTTAGACAACATTTTATTATATTTCTGACATTGTCTAGGGTTTGACAACATTTTATGGCTTTTTTTGACAGCCTATCGATTTAATTGGAATATTCCATGCATTTGAGACAATACATTATTAATTTTATGGCAACATTCAATCGTTTTGAGATATGTCATAAATATGGGACAATATTTGATTAAGGTTCTGACATTTGATCAATATTATGACATAATTTTAAGGATTTTTGACAATATTTTATGAAGTTTGTGACATATTATCGATTTTAAATAACATTTCATCAAATTTGTGGCATTTTACAAAATTACAAAATATCCATTTAATGAAAACATTTTGTTGTTTGAGTTATCGACAAAATGTAATCAATTTAATCGATTTTAGACAATATTTTATTATATTTCTGACATCTTCCAGAGTTTTGACAACATTTTATCGTTTTCTTGACAGCCTTTCAATCTAATTGCGATATTCTATGTATTTTAGACATTACATTATTAATATTATAGCAAAATTCTATCGTTTTGAGATATTTGATCAATAAACGACAATATTTTATCGAGGATCTGACATTTGATCAATATTATGACATAATTTTAAGGATTTTTGACAATATTTTATCAAATTTGTGACATATTAGTGATTTTGAACAACATTTCATCATATCTGTGACATTTTACAAAATTACAAAACATCCATTTAATGACAACATTTTGTTGTTTGAGTTATCGACGAAATGTAATGAATTTAATCGACGTTAGACAACATTTTATTTTATTTCTGACATTTTCTTGAGTTTTGACAACATTTTATCGTTTTTTTTGACTGCCTATCAATTTAGTTGTGATATTCTATGTATTTTAGACAATACATTATTAATTTTATGGCAAAATTCTATCGTTATGAGATATTTTATCTATAAGGGACAATATTTTATCGAGGTTCTGACATTTGATCAATTTATGTCATAATGTTATGGATTTTTGACCATATTTTATCAAGTTTGTGACACATTATTGATTTTAAATAACATTTCATCAAATTTCTGGTATTTTATAAAATTACAAAATGACCATTTAATGAAAACATTTTGTTGTTAGAGTTATCGACGAAATGTAATCAATTTAATCCGTTTTAGACAACATTTTATTATATTTCTGACATTTACTAGAGCTTTGACAACATTTTATCGTTATTTTGACAGCATATCGACTTAATTGCGATATTCTATGTATTTTAGACAATACACTTTTAATTGTTTTGCAAAATTCTATCATTTTGAGATATTTGATCAATAAAGGACAATATTTTATCAAAGTTCTGACATTTAATCAATATTATGACATAATTTTAAGAATTTTTGACAATATTTTATTAAGTTTGTAACATATTATCGATTTTAAATAACATTTTGTCAAATTTGTGTCATTTTACAAAATTACAAAACATCCATTTAATGAAAACATTTTGTTGTTTGAATTATCGACGAAATGTAATCAATTTAATCGGTTTTAGACAACATTTTATGAAATTTCTGGCATTTTCTAGAGTTTTGGCAACATTTTATTGTTTTTTAACAGAATAACGATTTAATTGCGATATTCTATGTACATGAGACAATACATTATTAATTTTATGGCAAAATTCTATCGTTTTGAGATATTTAATCAATAAGGGACAATATTTTATCGATATTCTGACATTTGATCAATATTATGACATAATTTTAAGAATTTTTTTATAATATTTTATCAAGTTTGTGACATATTATCATTATTGAACATTATTCAACATTAACACAAACGCAAAACTTTTACAACACAAAACTTTTACAACACAAATAAAGGGTTAAAACAAATTTTATTAGAAAAGTATGAATTTGATCAAATTAATAGCAAAGAAAATGTCATAACATGCTTAAACGATCAAACACAATTAACTTTTAAACTTCTGTACAAATTTCTAAACAACCCATATAATATTAAACCAACTAACTATAATACAAAGTTCAAACTGACCCAACACAAAAAGGTAAATGTCATCTTCCAAAATCTAATTTAATTTACAAAATAAGTAGAAATTACAATATATTTATAAGTTTTGATTTATTTAATTAACTTATAGTGTGTTTTGAGTATTTTTTCTATAAGCTGTTCAGATTATGTTTCGAATACAGTGAACTATGCCGTTGATGCAGTTTCTTAAAACCTACGAATACGAATCTAACACAGAATACTACATTGTTGCCAGGCGCCCACACATTTGAGTTGTGAGAAAAAAGGCAGTCTATTTTCGTGGGTACCGGAAGCGGACTGAACTCTTAATTTACGTTTGCGGTGGCTCATGGATCTTCGTAAATTTGGCACAATTATAAGGAATTGGGCCGTTTTGGCACGTCTGAAATAGAAATATAAATTCATTTCACCGGCAGTGTATTACAGATACAATGTAATATAATGAGGCGTATTTCATAACTCGTTTCGCCGATTCGAAAATTGCCGCAGATAGCATGTAAATACGTGCTCGTTGACTCTTCGAGGCGATGACTCCAATTGTGCGATGAGCTAAGCTGAAAACTGATTGTGCGCGCAAGATTTCCGCCGGTTAATAAAAATGCACTTTAGCGCGAGGGAAAACAAAATTTCCCCGTATTTTCTGACATAACAGACTGCAATAACATGGTTTGCTCCTCGCAGCTCGGATAGAAAAATAGCCGGCATACGGAATTAGCCTGGGCACCAATTTTGAAGCGACCGACTTAATGCGCCTCCTAATTTCCATCGAATGCACCTCGAGGTTCTCACACGTGCACCGGAACGAGCATTTCCCTCTGGGGAAAAGCGATGACCCCCTTCGATTTCCACGATCAGCGCTCAGCGAGTTCACAGGAAAAGTACGTGTGCATCCGTGACGGGCGCAATTAAAATTCGCGTCCGCTATTTTCGACTTCTCTCGGACAAACGCCGGACTTTACGGTTTTTTAAACAACCCATGTGCCAAATATAATAAAATTTCTCTTCGTTCTGTTTACCTTCAGCAGCGAGCCAGATAATTGTCAAAGTCGTAAAATTCGAACATGCATGTTTAGGTATGCATATGGGCACGTTCATGACTACATGACATCACCCAATATATATTTAGTGACTACATCATTTTATACAAATTCATTATAATATTAGATTTTTTTTAAATCTCATTTCACTTGTACATCTCATCCACGGTGATGTCATTCAAATATTTGTTTATTTAAATAACAATCATTGAAATTTTTACACAACAGTACAAAATTTTGAGAATAATCATTCAAATTTTCACAGAAAAATTGAAATTTTGATGGAGTGAACTAATATTTTGACAGTTATCATGATATAATGACGAAAAAATAGAAAATATGGTAGAAATCATTGAAATTTTTACAGAGTAATACAAAATTTCAACAGAAATAACGAAATTTTGTAAAATGTAAATGTTTTTTTATTAAAAAATATTGTATATTCATTGAAATTTTACTCTAAGCATTGAACATTGCAGTGATCATTGAAACTTTAATGAACGATTGAAATTAGACATTCATCATTGAAAATATAATTGCAATCATTGAAAAGTTGAGTCATCATTGACATTTTGATAGAATATTTAAAATTATGGAATAAATAATGATATTATGGTAAAAACCATTCAATCCTCGGCAGAAATCTTTTTTTGAAATTGAAATTTTGATCGAGTGAACTAATATTTTGACAGTTATCATGACATAATGACAAAACAATTGAGAATATGGAGAAATCATTAATATTTTTACAGAACAGTACAACATTTCAACATAAACAACGAAATTTTGTAAAATATAAATGTATTTTTAATCAAAATTGTTATAAATTCATTGAATTTCTATCTTTAAACATTGAACATTGCTGTGATCATTGAAACTTTGATGTACGCTTGAAATTTGACGGTCATCATTGAAACTTTGGCAGGCATCATTAAAAATTGGAGTGGTAATTCTAATTTTGATTGTAAATATTTACAATTATGTAACAAATAATGAAGTTGTGGTAAAAACAATAAAATCCTGAGCAATCTTTGAAATTTTGGGAGTAATCATTCAAATTATTACAGAAAAATTGAAATTTTGATGGAGTTAACTAATATTTTGACAGTTATCATGGCATAATAACAAAACAATTTTTTTGTTTGTAGAAATCATTGAATTTTTTTCCGAGGAATTCTTTGATATTTAGAATGAACTAATATTTTGACAGCTATCATGACATAATAACAAAACAGTTAAAAATATAGTAGAAATCATTGAATTTTTTACAGGGCAATATAAAATATCAACAGAAATAACGAAATTTTGTAAAATGTAAAGAATCTTTTATAAAAATAACTGTAAATTTATCGAAATTCTAACTCTAAACATTGAACATTGCAGTGATCATTATAACTTTGATGACCGGTTGAAATTTGACAGTCGACATTGAAAAGTTGACAGTCATCATTGAAAATTTGAGTCATCATTAAAACTTTGAAAGTTTTGTAATAAATAATGAAATTATGGTAAAAACAGTAAAATCCTTAACAGTTATCTTTGATATTTTGAGAATAATCATTCAAATTTTCACAGAACAATTGAAATTTTTAAGGAGTGAACTAATATTTTAACAATTATCATGATATAATGACAAAACAATCAACAGTATGGTAGAAATCAGTGAAATGTTTAGAGAGCAAGAGAAATTTTCAACAGAAATAATGAAATTTTGTAAAATGGAAATGTATTTTTAATAAAAATTATTGTAAATTCATTGAAATTCTATCTGTAAACATTGAACATTGGTGTAATCATTTAAACTTTGATGAAAGCTTAAAATTTGACCGTCGTCATTGAAAATTTGCTAGCCATTATTGAATATTTGAGTTATCATTGAAATTTGGATAGAATACTTATAATTATGCAAACAATAATAAAGTTATGGTGAAAACAATTAAATCCTCAATAGAAATCTTTGAAATTTTAGAAATACTCATAAAATTTTCACAGAAAAATGGAAATTTTGATGGAGTGAACTAATATTTTATTAGTTATCATGACATAATGACAAAACAATTATAAATATGGTAGGAATCAATGAATTTTTTTAGAGCAATAATACATGATAACAGAAATAATGAAATTTTATAAAATGTAAATGTATTTTTAATAATACATATTATAAATCCATTGAAATTCTTACTCTAAACATTGAACATTGAAGTGATCATTGAAACTTTGATAACCGGTTCAAATTTGACAATTATCATTGAAAATTTGATAATCATCATTGAAATTTTGAGTCATGATTGAAAGTTTTATAGAATATATAAAAATATTTAATAAATAATGAAATTATGATAAAAACAATAAAATCCTTAGCTGAAATCTTTGAAATTTTGAGATAACCATTCAAATTTGTGAGTGAACTAATATTTTGACAGTTATCACGACATGATGATAAAACAATTAAAAATATGGTGGAAATCATTGAAATTTTTACAGAGCAATACAAAATTTCAACAGAAATAATGAAATTTTGTAAAATTTAAATGTATTTTTAATAAAAATTGTTGTAAATTCATTGATATTCAAACTCTAAACATTGAACATAGTTGTGATCATTGAAACTTAGATGAACGGTTGATATTTGACAGTCATCATTGAAAATTTGATAGTCATATTGAACATTTAAGGCATTATTTAAGTTGAAATTTATAAAAACAATCAAATCGTCAGCAGAAATATTTAAAATTTTGAGATTATTCATTCATTTATTTCAACGATTGAAATTTGACAGTCATCATTGAAAATTTGACAGTCATAATTGAAAATTTGACAGTCATAATTGAAAATTTGACTGTCATCATTGAAAACATGACAGTCATCATTGAAAATTGTACAGACATCATTGAAAATATGACAGTCATTGAAAATTTGAATCATCATTGAAATTTTAATAGAATATTTAAAATCATGTAATAAATAATGAATTATGGCAAAAACAATAAAATCCTTAGCAGAAATCTTTGATATTTTGAGGATAATCATTTAAATTTTCAGAAAAATGTAATTTCATTGAAATTTTAACTCTAAACATTAAATATTGCCGATGAACGAAACATTTCTTTTTTTCAATTTTAGAACATTGCATAAATTTGGGCAAATTCACAAGATTTGGGGCAGGAAATACAAAACAGTTTTACGATATTACATAATTTTGTGAAAATTCTGCAGTAAAACAACAATATTACAAAAATTATGGTACAAACAATAAAATTCTTAGCAGAAATCTTTGATATTTTGAGAATAATCATTCAAATTTTTACAGAAAAATGTAATTTCATTGAAATTCTGACTCTAAACATTGATCATTGCAGATGAACGAAACCTTTCTTAAATTAAATTTTACAACATTGCCTTAATTTAGGCAAATTCACAAGATTAACTGCAGGAAATATAAAAAAGCTTTACGATATTACATAATTTTGTAAAAATTCTGCAATAATCCAACAATATTACAAAAAATCTGACAAAATTACAAGATTTGGGGCAGGAAATACAAAACAGTTTTACGATATTGCAGAATTTTGTGAAAACGAAATCAAATTACATATATAACGGTTTTTTTTTCAAAAGAACATAACATTTCTTCAATTCAATTCTTCAGTATTCCATACAGTTAGGCAAATTCACAAGATTTTAGGCAAGAAAGGTTTAAGTATGGAAATAAAGAGGATCTTGAGCGCTGAGCAATATTACATAATTTTTTTAAAATAATGTAAGAATCCACTGATATTACAAAAAGAAATGTCTAAATCACAGTACTAATTTTTGTGTTCTGTCACGGAGTTCTATCATTCATGTTGTATCATTCATCATATTCATTCATCTATTTTCATCTGTATATCATTCATGTATATTCATCAGTATGAAGTTCAGGTGCAGGAATACGTTCTTCAAATTGATCTGTAAAACGAAATTTGGTTAAATATTGTATTTAGAAAACTGTATTTACTAATTGTGTCTTTGCTTTTGCATAGTTCTTTATGTTATTTTGTTGTGTTGTTTGTTGACATGTATATATTTACCTTTTGTATATTTTGTAGCTTTTCTGCTAATAAATGTTCTTTATTATTATATATTATATTCTAGTAATCTAGTGTACACAAGTGTTCTATTTACATTTACTAGGTGATATCTCTAAAACCATTGCGTCAATATTAATCCTATTTATCGCAAATATTTAGTGATATATTTTTATACTAATCTTTGAATTAGATTAATATCCAATGCGCAATTCATGAGATATTAGCGTTTCAGTGCAAGCATGTGGTTTTAGGTGATATTTTCAAAAATTGTTAACACTTTATAGATGATATCTCCAAAACTAGCTCATAAATATTATTACTATTTATTGCCAATATTTAGGGATATATATTGGTATAACACATCTTGAAATGGATTAATATCCAATGCGGAATTTTTGAGATATTTCCGTTTTAGTGGAAACATGTGATTTCAGCTGATATTTTCAAAAATTGTTAACTAACACTTTATGGATGATATCTCCAAAACTAGCTCATCAATATTAATACTATTTATTGTGAATATTTAAGGATATATTAGTATAATACGCCATGAATTGGATGAATATCCAACGTGGAATTTTTGAGATATTTGCGTTTTAGTGTAAACATGTGGTTTTAGCTGATATTTTCAAACTTTATAGGTGATATCTCCAAAACTAGCTCATCAATATTAATACTATTTATTGCGAATGTTTAAAGATATATTGGTATAACACGTATTGAAATGGATTAATATCCAATGCGGAATTTACGAGATATTTGCATTTTAGTGTAAACATGTGGTTTTAGCTGATATTTTCTAAAATTGTTAACACTTTATAGATGATATCTCCAAAACTAACGCATGAATATTAATACTATTTATTGTGAATATTTACAGATATATTGGTATAGTATGTTATGAATTAGATTAATATCCAATGTGGAAATTTTGAGATATTTGCGTTTTAGTGTAAACATGTGGTTTTAGCTGATATTTTCAAAAATTTGTTAACACTTTATAGATGATATCTCCAAAACTGGCTCATCAATATTAATACTATTTATTGTGAATATCTAAGGATACATTAGTATAATACGCCGTGAATTGGATTAATATCCAATGTGGAATTTTTGAGATATTTGCATTTTAGTGTAAACATGTGGTTTTAGCTGATATTTTCAAACAGTTTATAGATGATATCTTCAGAACTAGCGCATCAATATTAATACTATTTATTGCGAATATTTAAAGATATATTGATATAACATGCCTTGAATTGGATTAAAATCCAATGCGGAATTTTCAAGATATTTGCGTTTTAGTGTAAACATGTGGTTTTAGCTGATATTTTCAAAAATTGTTAACACTTCATTGATGATTTATCCAAAATTAGCTCATCAATATTAATACTATGTATTGTGAATATTTAAGGATGTATTGGTATAACACGCCTTAAATTGGATTAATATCCAATGCGGAAATTTCGAGATATTTGCGTTTCAGTGTGGTTTTAGCTGATATTTTCAAAAATTGTGAACACTTTATAGTGGATATCTCCAAAACTAGCGTATCAATATAAATACTATTTATTGTGAATATTTAAGGTTATATCGGTATAACACTCCTTAAATTGGATTAATATCCAATGCGGAATTTTCGAGATATTTGCGTTTTAGTGTTGACATGTGGTTTTAGCTGATATTTTCAAAAATTGTTAAGCCTTTATAGATGATATCTACAAAACTAGCTCATTAATATTAACACTATTTATTTTAAATATTTAAGGATATATTGGTATAGCATGCCTTGAATTACATCAATATCCAATGCGGTATTTTCGAAATATTTGCGTTTTAGTGTAAACATGTAGTTTTAGCTGATATTTTCAAAAATTGTTAACACTTTATAGGTGATATCTCTTAAACTAGCGCATCAATATTAATACTATTTATTGTGAATATTTAAAGATATATTAGTATAATACGCTATGAATTGGATTAATATCCAATGCGGAGTTTTCGAGATATTTGCGTTTTAGTGTAAACATGTGGTTTTAGCTGATATTTTCAATAATTGTTAACACTTTATAGATGATATCTCCTAAACTACCTCATCAATATTAATACTATTTATTATAAATATTTAAGCATATATTGGTATAACACGCCTTGAATAGGATTCATATCCAATGCGGAATTTTCGAGATATTTGCGTTTTAGTGTAAACATGTGGTTAAAGCTGATATTTAAAAAAAAAATTAACACTTTATAGATGATATCTCCAAAACTAGCTCATCAATATTAATACTATTTATTGTGAATATTTGAGGATATATTGGTATAACACGCCTTGAATTGGATTGATATCCAATGCGGAATTTTCGAGATATTTGCGTTTTAGTGTAAACATGCGGTTTTAGCTGATATTTTCAAAAATTGTTAACACTTTATAAGTGATATCTCCAAAACTAGCTCATCAATATTAATACTATTTATTGTGAATATTTAAAGATATATTGGTATAACACGCCTTAAATTGGATTAATATCCAATGCGGAATTTTCGAGATATTTGTGTTTTAGTGTAAACATATGGTTTTTGGTGTTTTTCAACACTTCATTGATGACATCTCAAAAACTACCATATAAATTTTAATACAATGTATCACTAATTTTAAGTGATATAATAATAATAATAATATATTGATATTCAATTATTTATTTATACTATCATCCAATTCACGTGATATTGTTATTCGCATGATTCTTCACATATTAGATTCTAAGTGCTTCCGAGAAATTTCACCAATATTATTTCGAAATTGGACCACATTTACCGTATCAATATGGTTACTATAAATTGTGGATTTTTAGTGATGTATTGGTATAGCATGTCTTGAATTGTATTATTATCCAACGCGTGATTCTTGATATATTTGGATATGTTTTCGTCAAATATGTTTTGATAGGTTTTAGTGGAAACATTAGTTTCATTATTTAGGGTACATTTTTGTAATTTTAATATTAGTTTAATTTGTACTCTTGAGAATGGTCGAGAGAAATCGAATTTACATGTTATTCAATTTCAAAAGGCATTGCTCATTTCAAATGAATACTTGAAAAATTTTTATCAGAAAAATGCAAAATCATACATATTATTAATCAAACAAAAATCCACATTTAACCTATGCACATTTTTGTGTAGTTTGTTGTATTTCAAATTTACGAAACCGTGCCAAATGCTGAAGATTCCAGTTTAATTTGCACTACGTTTTAATGGGACACGAAAGCGAAACAGACTATAAATAATGGCATATTTTCACCGCGACCAGCCCAAACAGAAAAACATTTCGATATTTCGCTCCCTGGCAATTTATCTTGTGTCCGTAACCTACGCCAACGTCAATTAATACTTTTGTCGCGCGTTAAGCAGAAGCAATTTCGCTGTTTGTCAAAAGGAACAACTTAATAAGCGATTTTCGTTGGCACATGGCGAATAAATAAGACAAAACATACTTAAATGGTTAATTTTTCGTAAATTGGTTCAAATATTACCGACGATATTTGATCATCAATTGTTTTTGTTAGATTTATTATTAAATTTTTTTCAGGTTAATTTTAGTTATTTGCGCTGGTGTAGCTTAGTTTATAGTAAAATATTGTTGGTTGCCACAATTCTAATGGTAAATATTTCGCAAATTGGTTTACATATAAGCGTGCATTTTTGATCATTTGTACGGCAATTTGTTTAAATACTACGCAACATTGCGAAATTTTAAGTTTATTGCTAATAACTCGAGTTCACTCGACCAAGAAAATATAATTAGCGTCACAGATAATAAATATTAATTATTGTCCAATACGCCGCGTGGTAAATAAGTTCATATTTTCCACTCTGATAACTCTATGCAATATACATCAGGGCCAACATACGTAGGCATAATATCAGATTAATCTTAAAACTGGATGTGTTGCAAGTGTAATGAATTGTAATGTGTTTTCCACGATTTGTTAGATGCAATGTTTTTAACTGCAATGTTTGATGGGAATACCTAAATGATATAATGGCAAGGTGCACACACAATCGAAGCAAATCCAGTAATAAGGATTTGAGTGACGCATAAGCGGTTAATTTTGAATTATTTATGGCATCGTAATAATAGTCTCAATGTCATGTATGCAGTTAACTGATCTATACGTATATTGCGATAATTTATGAAGTGCACGTAAAACAAATAAATTCCTGAAAATTCTAATGAAACATGCTCTATTCAGTTTCAAGATCATTCAGATTAAAAATTAACCAATTTAGAAATTTGAAATTTAAATAAGAACGAATTTGAAAATGAGTGCAAAATTGCTAACTGAACTAATAATAATAAGTAGAATAACCGTTAACACTTTTGAAGATATAATAAAATAAAGATATTTTATCATAATAATATCATATAATATTATCAATATCAAGAATTTTCAAGATATTTTCAAAATAAATAAATGAGTTAGGGCTATTTTCAATGAAAGAACCATTAAATAAACAAGCAGTTTGAACTAGCGAAATTTAAAATATCAATTTGTGCTTTTGTATTTATACAAAGTTATGAGTACTGCGAAGTGATAATCGCTGCATAACCCCTTTTACGGATATACAAGGTGATTCAAAAGGTATGGTCTAAACTTAAGGGTGTAATGTGGGATCTTATACGAAGCAAGAAATGTTAATAAGTCTATGCCTTAATTGCAACCGTTATCTAGTTACAGAGGATTTCTTTATTTTTATCATGTTCTGTTAAATCAAGTCATAATAACAAATAAGTCAAACAAATGCTAGTTTGTTATGACTGAACACAATAACCACCTAACAATATTGGCATTTTAATATCACCAATTACACCTAAATGTTTGATATGAGATGTGAGATGGTTTGGACCCCACCGTTTGAATCACCCTGTATGTCAAATTTAATTAAAATCTGTCAAAATCTGCTAAATTTACAATTATAGTTGTCAAAATCTGTTAACAACTTTCTAAATGTATACAATTCCCGACCGAGACAATCAAAATCTATAAAATTCAAAGTTTTTCTGTGTAAATCTATCAATTTTTCTATTTGATAGTGCTTGGATCTGTTAAATTTTGTTGATTTTTGATATCGCAGTTTAAAAATGTATACATCTATCAGATACTTTAGTGCAGCAGCTCACATACGTCAAATTCTCAATTAAAACCGTCTAAATCTGTCAAATTTTCGATTGCAACTGTCAAAATATTTCAAATTCTTAGCGTAGAAAAGTTACTCATTGAAATTTTGATTCGATATGTGAAATTTTAACAACATTATTTGATATTACACAGAAGTATTAGAAATCTTGACAGTAATTGATGAATTTTGGCAAGATAAGTCAATATTTTTAAATATAACTGACAGTATGGAGCTATAATAGAAAATTCATCAGCATTCATTATGACAGTGCAATGTTTTTGTGTGCTAAGCTTATATGTTTGACTCTGTAATGTTCATTCAGAATTTGAATACAATAGATGATATTATTATTATTATTATTATTATCATTGAGATTTTAATAAAATAATGGACATTTTGATAAACTTATTTAATATTATTGTCATTGCTATACCATGCATTAACAAAAATATTGACCAAATATCTAAAATAACTGTAACTTTTCAATTATTTCTACTGAAATTTCGGTCGTGTTTAACAAAATTTCAATTGTTCCGCCAATTTTCGTTAACTAATGTCAAAATCTTAGATATTTGGTCAATTTTTTTGTTAATGTATAGTATTGCAATGATTACTATCACATTTTCAATTATTACTTGGTAATAATAAATAATTTATCAAAGTGTCGATTATTTTATTGAAACCTCAATGATGCTGAGATTAAATTGCACTAAATTGTTAGTAATATTTAACAAGTTTGTCTTATTTTGTCAATATTTCAATTTTTTCTCTATAATATCAAATAATTTTGTTCAAATTTCACATATCGAATCAAAATTTCAATTACAACTGTACCTTTTCAATTATTTGTACTGAAATTTCGGTCGTGTTTAACCAAATTTCAATTATTCTGCCAAAGTGTCGTTAACTAATGTCAAAATTTCAGTTATTCGGTCGGAATTTTTATTGTTCTGTCAACCTTGAAATCATTTAAAAATGTTTATTTTGAAACTGAAAAAAAAATTGTAATTACTAAAATATCAGATCCTCAATTTTAAAATCATTGCAAACAAATATTTATAAATCTCATAATCAGTTATTTTCATCATTGTCAATTTTCATTTAAAATCATTGAAAAATAAATATGCAAGGTACTACATTTTATATTAACAAAACATTTACATACATTACATTTACATTTTTCAATATCGACTCTTATATTTTAAAATCCCTGAAACTAAAATTGATAACATACAATTTAATACTGTTAAAATGTCCATGGCAATTCTAAAAATTTCAGTTGTTCTTATGAGTTTGTAATTTTTTTCTGGCAAAATTTGATGTACTTTTTTAAAGTCAACAATCGAAATTTTGACAGAATAAAGACAAAAATAAAATTAAAAGAAAAATGATGAAGAATATGTTATTCAACTTTATAATTATTGAAGCATACTGAAATTTTTAAACGTTGCAATACTGAAAATATTCAAAAATATCACTTGTGATACTTGGTAACAATTGGAATTTACAAACAAGCTTAAAACTTATAAAACCTTACAACATATGGCATTTAAAAAAATATATATTTTCACTGACATTTTGGGAATAATTATTAAAATTTTTACAAGTTACACAGAATTTTGACTGAATAATAAATATTTATACCTTTATAGTTAATATTTAAATGATTACTGTTAAAATTTTAATGATAACTGTTAAAATTTCATTGTTCATTGCTAAAATTCAATCGTTACTGTCAAATTTTGTATTATTTGGTCCATATTATAAGAATTACTGTGAAAATTTTAATATATTCTGTCAATATTTCAATGACAATGAATAATTGCAATCTACAAACAAACTTTATAAAACCCTACAACATATGACATTTTAAAAAATTTGGATTTTCACTGACACTTTGAGATTAATTATTAAAATTTTCTCAGGTAACACAGAATTTTGACAGAATAATAAATATTATTAACTTTATAGTTAATATTTCAATGATTACTGTTAAAATTTTAATGATAACTGTTAAAATTGAATTGTTCATTGCAAAAATTCAATCGCTGCTGTCAATTTTTTTAATATTTCGTCAATATTATAAGATTTACTCTGAAAATTTTAATATATTCTGTAAATATTTCAATTACAATGAATAATTGAAATCTACAAACAAACTTTATAAAATCTTACAACATTTGACATTTTCAAAAATTTGGATTTTCCCTGACACTTTGAGATTAATTATTAAAATCTTCACAGGTAACACAGAATTTTGACAGAATAATAAATATTATTAACTTTATAGTTAATATTTCAATGATTACTGTTAAAATTTCAATGATAACTGTTAAAATTTCATTTTTCATTGCAAAAATTCAATCGTTGCTGTCATTTTTTTTATTATTTCGTCAATATTATAAGAATTACACTGAAAATTTTAATATATTCTGTCAATATTTCAATGACAATGAATAATTGGAATCTACAAACAAACTTTATAAAACCTTACAACATATGACATTTTCAAAAATTTGGAATTTCACGGACACTTTGAGTTCAGTTGACATAGCAATGATTACGTATCAAGTAATTACTGTATATTGGGAATGCTCCCGTTGATAAATAAATTATTATTTTTATCATTACTTTTATTAACTATTGTCAAAAATTCAGATATTCGGTCAATATTTTTATTATTGCATGATATTGCAATGACTACTATCACATTTTCAATTGTTTCTTGATAATAACAAATAAGTTTATCAAAATGTCGATTATTTTATTAACATTTCAATGATACTGACGAATTTTCGATTATTGCTCCAAATTGCAGTAATAATAATAAATAAGTTTATCAAAATGTCGATTATTGTATTAAAACTTCAATGATGGTGACGAATTTTTGATTACTGCTCCAAATTTTTAGTCTTATTTTTAACAATATTGTCTTATTTTGCCAAAATTCGTCAATTACTGCCAAAATTTCAAATATTCCTCTGTAATATCAAATAATTATGTTAAAATTTCACATATCGAATCAAAATTTCAAATTATTTTTACTAAAATTTCGGTCATGTTCAACAAAATTTCAGTTATTCTGCCAAAGTTTCGTTAACTAATGTCAAAATTTCAGATATTCGGTCGAAATTTTGATTATTCTGTCAACCTTTTAATGAGTTCTGTTGACATTGCAATGATTACTTTTATTAACTATTGTCAAAATTTCCGATATTCGATAATTTTCTTTATTATTTCATGATATTGCAATGACTACTATCACATTTTCAATTGTTTCTTGCTCATAACAAATATATTAATCAAAATGTCGATTATTGTATTAAAACTTCAATGATGGTGACGAATTTTGGATTACTGCTCCAAATTTTTAGTCTTATTTTTAACAATATTGTCTTATTTTGCCAAAATTCGTCAATTACTGCCAAAATTTCAAATATTCCTCTGTAATATCAAATAATTATGTTAAAATTTCACATATCGAATCAAAATTTCAAATTATTTTTACTAAAATTTCGGTCATGTTCAACAAAATTTCAGTTATTCTGCCAAAGTTTCGTTAACTAATGTCAAAATTTCAGATATTCGGTCGAAATTTTGATTATTCTGTCAACCTTTTAATGAGTTCTGTTGACATTGCAATGATTACTTTTATTAACTATTGTCAAAATTTCCGATATTCGATAATTTTCTTTATTATTTCATGATATTGCAATGACTACTATCACATTTTCAATTGTTTCTTGCTCATAACAAATATATTAATCAAAATGTCGATTATTTTATTAAAATCTTAATGATGCTGACGAATTTTGGATTACTGCTCCAAATTGTTAGTCATATTTAACAATATTGTTTTATATTGCCAAAATTCGTCAATTACTGCCAATATTTCAAATATTTCTCGATAATATCAAATAATGTTGTTAAAATTTCACATATCGAATCAAAATTTCAAAGATAACTGTAACTTTTTAATAATTTCTACTGAAATTTCGGTCATGTTTAACAAAATTTCAATTATTCTGCCAAAGTTTCGTTAAGTGATGTCAAAATTTTAGATATTCGGTCAATTTTTTTATTATTGCATGATATTGCAATGATTACTACCACATTTTCAATTATTTCTTAATAATAACAAATAAGTTTATCAAAATATTGATTATTTTATTAAAATCTTAATGATGCTGACGAATTGTCGATTACTGCTCCAAATTGTTAGTCATATTTAACAATATTGTCTTATTTTGCCAAAATTCGTCATTTACTGTCAATATTTCAAATATTTCTCGATAATATCAAATAATTTTGTTAAAATTTCACATATCGAATCAATATTTCAATGATAACTGTAACTTTTCAATTATTTCTACTGAAATTTCGGTTGTGTTTAACAAAATTTCAATTATTCTGCCAAAGTTTCGTTAACTAATGTCAAAATTTCAGTTATTCGGTCGGAATTTTTATTATTATGTCAACCTATTAATGAGTTCTGTTGATATTGCAATGATTACTTTTATTAGATATTGTCAAAATTTCAGATATTCGGTCATCATTTTTATTATTGCATGATATTACAATGACTGCTATCACATTTTCAATTGTTTCTTGATAATAACAAATAAGTTTATCAAAATGTCGATTATTTTATTAAAATCTCAATGATGTTGACGAATTTTCGATTACTGCTCCATATTGTTAGTCATACTGAACAATATTGTCTTATTTTGCGAAAATTCGTCAATTACTGCCAAAATTTCAAATATTTCTCTATAATATCAAATAATTTTGTTAAAATCTCACATATCGAATCAAAATATTGTTAAATATGACTAACACTATAGAGCTATAATCGAAACTTCGCCAGCATTATTTATATTTTAATAAAATAATCGACATTTTGATAAACTTATTTGTTATTATCAAGAAACAATTGAAAATGTGATAGTAATCATTGCAGTACCATACATTAACAACAAAAATTATCGAATATCAAAAATTTTGACATTAGTTAAGAAAAATTTGACAGAATAATTGAAATTTTGTTAAACACGACCGAAATTTCAGTTCAAATAATTGAAAAGTTACAATTATCATTGAAATTTTGATTCTATATGTGAAATTTTAACAAAATTATTTGATATTATCAAATTACTCATTTCAACATTACTCATTCATGGGTGGACACAATATAAAAAATTGCGGAATAATTGAAATTTTATTAAACTCGGCTGAAATTTTAGTATAAATAATTGAAAACTTGACGGTTATCATTGAAATCTTAACTCTGTATATGAAATTTTACCAAAATTATTTGATATTATTGAGAAGTATTTGGAAATTTGGCACTAACAATAAAATTTTCACATGAAAGATTGCAAACTTTACACTGAAATTTTGACGATGATCACTAAAATGTTGATAGAAGAATTTAAATTTTGGTAAATTATTATTATTATTATTATAATTTTTCTTCTTTTACCCTTTCGGGTATCGAAGTGGTGTTATCTTTTCGTCATATATTTTCTTTTTTGTTTTATTTTGTTTCATGCTGTTTCCTTCACTTGTGCATTGGTTATCCCTGTGTTATTTATTATGTTTCCAATATTTTTGTGCCATTCATTTTTGATCCGACTCTTGTCCATGATGTTTCTTTTGATTGTTTTCTTAACTTTTTGGCTCTATTTCTTTGTTATTTGTATCTGCCATAGTCCTGTGCTGTTCTATTTTCTAGGTTTTTTTTCCATAGTTGCTTCTTGGTTCTAACTACTTTTTGAATCTCTTCTGTCCACCAGCTTGTCCGCTTCGAGTTTCTATTGGCTTTTGTTACACGTTTTTATTTAAGAAGGCAGAAATTTTGGATTCTATGGCGAAACCTATAACTTATTATTAGGGCACCTAAAATTTTGTGATGAAACTATTCGCCTCAAGGCATTAAGTGCGCCCAAATTTTGTTAATGTCCACAGGCATACGGATTTTTTTCATGGCCCCAGCGAATGGTAGTGGAACGGGACGGGTCGCAGTTTGTCCCCAAGATGTTATGATTATTATGGTCCTGTTTGTCCGCTGCCACAAGTCCTGAGTCCATTAATTCCGCATTTAATGACTCAGGTCACCCGGTCCAAGATATCGGGCCTACAGTAAAAGCTCGTATTTACGGCTTTCTTGGATATGCAACGAGTCGACCCCGATAATAGCCACAGCACACTTTCTTGGACGTTGCGCAATCGGAATTTTGGCGCCCGACAAGAGCCAAAGAAGAAAAGCGCTCCAGAAGTGTTGTCTTCGACGTCTGGCGATCAAAGCGTTTCCCTTCGGCCGTCTCGCGATTAAAAAAAGCCCAGAAGTGTTAACACGTTTACGTTTAATGATTCCCACTCGTCCTCTAGCGCCCGTAAATATAGGCCTAATTGGCCGTTAGCTTAATAGATAATTTCATTTTAACTGGCGGCGCGCATCGGTGTAAATTTAAATATGCATAAATTATGTTTGAAAATAACTCGTGCACTAATTTATGTTGGATTTGGGCGGGGGCTCATACCTCCCGGACGGATCCTTGTGCGAGACTGTCTTAATTAAAAAGTAATAACACTTAATTAGTGCTAGCAGTAGAAAACAACAACTTCTTCATCTACACGAAGAACGCCAAATAACTTGTATTATTCTATTTTTTAAGACCGAAAATAATGATGTAATTCTTGTATTATCGTTTCAATTAATCCAAGAAGTAATAAAATTGCACTGTTGGTTTTTCTAGTAATTTTGGCTAATTTTAGTTCATTCGAAGAAAAATAGAAAAATTAATTAACGTAATGTAGTCGTAAATCCGCTTGGTTCATAAAAATAGGCAGACGCAAACATGTTACTACAATTTCAATTAGTTCATATAAATTATAAATATATTCAATAATTACAATTCAAAAAATCTTAGTTCATATAAGAATATGTATAATCTGTTTTGGGAATCAAAAGTTAAAGTATGAAGTTCTCCACGGCGAGTCATATAGAACTATTTAATTTAAAAAGTAAAGTTCTCCCAAGTATTGGATTCACGTCATCCAAGAAGTAATAAAATTGCACTGTTGGTTTTTCTAGTAATTTTGGCTATTTTTAGTTCGTTCGAAGAAAAATTAATTAACGTAATGTAGTCGTAAATCCGCTAGGATTTACAAATTCAAAGAAACTGTTGGTCCAAAGAAATAAGCAGAAGCAAACATGTTACTACAGTTTCAGATTATGTGTGTGCAATGAGAATCAAAGAAGCAGAATGTCTTTGAAATTGGAAAAATAAATGTTATCGCCTGTATAAGCAACAAATATAGCGCCTATTAGAAAAATTAAAGTTGACCTCAACGAAACCAAAGAGAAGTGACTAAGATCACCATCAAATGTAGAAGAAAAAGTTGCGATGAGAATATATTTCAGGATTTGTAAATCTATACCGAAATAAATAAACTAAGCTGATTTTTCAGTTTTCTCTAGTTTTTTTTTTAATTCTTGCGAAAATGAGTGAGATGCCCACGGTGTTGTCCCCTCTACTTGTAGACATGTAGACATGTAGAAAAATAAACGCTATCGACTGTATAAGCAATAAATATAGCTCCTTTTAGAAAATTCAAAGTTGACCTCAACAAAACAAAAGATAATTGACTAAGATTACCATCCAATGTAGAAGATTTAAAGTTGACCTCAACAAAACAAAATAGAATTGACTAAGATCACCATCGAATGTAGAAGAAAAAGTTGCGATGAGAATTTATTTCCGGATTTGTAAATCTATACCAAAATAAATAAACTAAACTGATTTTTCAGTTTTCTCAAGGTTTTTTTTACTCTTGCGAAGATGACTGAGATGCCCATGGTGTTGTCCAGTCTACATGTAGACATCCCAACTTGCTTTACAGTATACAATAATGAATTACTTTTCTGCAATTTACTGATGATGTCAAAAAAAGAAAGATTTTATCCATAGGTATTTGTTCACATATAACATTTATTTTGCTAAATGTACATTTCTAGCTTCTACCTCTTCTTATCATTTTTTCACAAAAGCAATATAGAATAAAGATTATTAATCAGAGGCTTCATGCTTGACAAACATTTTTTTTGTTAAATACCATTTATAGTAAAGCTTTAAAGGAGATATATGTGTAAATTATTTTTTCCGTTTATTGGTCGATTGAAGTTTCAAAAGTTTTTTCCAACAAACGAATTTAAGGAATTAATAATTTACAAGATTTTTTTTATTTTTATTAAACCGTATTTTTTTATTAACTCTTTTTCAGTAGTGCAAGTTTTGAAATCAATTAGTTTTACTCTACTTCAATAATTCTAAAGTTTATTGACCTATTTCTATCTTAATAACTTATTAATAAAAACAATAAATACGACAATAAAGACAATAAACTTATTTTTATGTTATTCTATAAAAAATATATGCATCTTGTGAAAATTTCAATGATTACTCTCAAAGTATCATTATTCTGTCAAAATGTTGATGATCAAAATGGTAATCATTGAAAAATTGACAGAATCCCTAAAATTTTAACAGTAAAACTTAAATATTCAGAATAGTTACTGAAATTTTTGGAATAACTATTGGAATTTTAACAGTAATCAGTGAAATACTGAGGGAATGTGGATATCAAATTGTTATTATTGTGATAATAAACTTTTTTTATGTTACTCTGTCAAAATTATATGTATCTTGTATCTTGTGAAAATTTCAATGATTACTCTCAAAATATCATTATTCTGTCAACATTTTGACAATCAAAACGGTAATCATTGAAAAATTTACAGAATACATAAAATTTTGATAGTAAAACTATAATATTCAGAATAGCAACTGAAATTTTCGGAATAACAATTGAAATTTTAACAATTATCGATGAAATACTGACCGAATGTTTGTACCCAATTATTATTATACTGACAATAAACTTATTTTTATGCTATTCTGTCAGAATTCTATGCATCTTGTGAATATTTCAATGATTACTCTCAAAATATCATTATTCTGTCAAAATGGTTATGATCAAAACGGTAATCATTGAAAAATTGACAGAATTCATAAAATATTGATAATAAAACTTAAATATTCAGAATAGCAACTGAAATTTTCGGAATAACAATTGAAATTTTAACTGTATCATTGAAATACTGACATAATGTTTATATCATATTGTTATTATTGTGACAATAATCTTATTTTTATGTTATTCTGTCAAAATTCTATATATATTGCGAAAAATTCAATGATTACTCTCAAAATATCATTACTCTGTCAAAATGTTGATGATCAAAACGGCAATCATTGAAAAATTGACAGAATACATAAAATTATCACAGTAAAACTAAAATACTATACTGTCAATAATCTAATTTTTATGTTATTCTGTCAAAATTCTATCTATTTTGTTAAAATTTCAATCATTACTCTCAAAATATCATTATTCTGTCAAAATGTTGATGATCAAAACGGCAATCTTTGAAAAATTGACAGAATACATAAAATGTTCACAGTAAAACTAAAATATGCAGAATACCAACTTAAATTTTTGAAATAACAATTGACATTTAAACAGTATCGTTGAAATACTTATGGGATGTTTGAAATAAATTATTATGATATTGACAATAAACTTATTAATATATTATGCAATGATTTCTCTTAAAATGTCATTATTCTGTCAAAGTGTTGATATCAAAATGGTAATCATTGAAAAATTGACAGAATACATCAAATTTTGACAGTAAAACTTAAATTTCAGAAAAGAAACTGAATCTTTCGAAATAACAATTGATATTTTATCAGTAATCATTGAAATACTGACAGAATGTTTATATCCAATTGCAATTATTCTGACAATAAACTTATTTTCATGTAATTCAGTGTTATGTAATATTTAGAATAGCAACTGAAATTTTCGAAGCAGCAATTGATATTTTAACAGTATCATTGAAATACTGACAAAAAGGTTAAAAACAAATGATTATGATATTGACAATAAACTTATTAATACATTATTCAATGATTACTCTCAAAATGTCATTATTTTGCGAAAATGTTGATGATCAAAATAGTAATCATTGAAAAATTAACAAAATATATAAAATTTTGATAATAAAACTTAATTTTTAGAATAGCAACTGAAATTTTCGGAATAACAATTGAAATTTTAACATGAATCTTTGAAATACTGACAGAATGTTTAAAAAAATATATTATTATACTCACAATAAACTAATTAAATGATATTCTGTCAAAATTCTATGTGTCTCGGAAAATTTCAATGATTTCTTTAATATATTCTGTCAAAATTTTGATGATCAAAATGGTAATCAATGAATAACTGACAGAATACATAAAATTTTGACAGTTAAACTTAAATATTCAATTGCAACTGAAATTTTCGGCATATTAATGAAAATATTAACAGTAATCATTTAAATACTGTCAGAATGTTTAAATCAAATTGTTATTACTTTGACAATAAACTTATTTTTATGTTATTCTATCAAAATTACATGTATGTTGTAATATTTCAATGATTTCTCTTAAAGTATCATTGTTCTGTCAAAATTTTGATCGTCAAAATGGTTAGCAATGAAAAATTAACAGAATTCATCAAATATTAACACTAAAACTTAAAATTCAGAATTGTAACTAAAATTTTTGGAATAACAATTGAAATTTTAACAATTATCGATGAAATTCTGACATAATGTTTATACCAAATTATTATTATACTGACGATAAACTTATTTTTATGCTTTTCTGTCAAAATTCTATGCATCTTGTGAATATTTCGATGATTACTCTCAAAATGTCATTAGTCTAGCAAAATGTTGATCAAAACGGTAATCATTGAAAAATTGACAGAATAGATCAAATTTTGACAGTATAACCTAAATATTCAGAAAAGCAACTGAAATTTTCGGAATAATAATTGAAATTTTAACAGTAATCATTCAGAATGAATTAGAATGATTATATCAAATTGTAATTATTCTGACAATAAACTTAATTTTATGTAATTCTGTGTTATGTAATATTTAGAATAGCAGCTGAAATTTTCTAAATAGCAATTGATATTTTAATAGTATCATTGAAATACTGACAAAATGTTAAAAACAAATTATTATGATATTGACAATAAACTTATTAATATACTATTCAATGATTACTGTCAAAATGTCATTATTCTGCCAAAATATTGATGATCAAAACGGTAATCTTTAAAAAATTAACAGAATACATAAAAATTTTATAATAAAACTTAAATATTCAGAATAGCAACTGAAAATTTTGGAACAATTGAAGTATTAACAGTAATCATTGAAATACTCTCTAAATAAACTTATTTTTATGCTATTCTGTCAAAATTGTATGTATCTTCTGAACATTTCAATGATTACTCTCAAAATATCATTATTCTGTCAAAATTTTGATGGTAATCATTAAAAAACTGACAGAATATATAAAATTTTGACAGTAAATATTGATTATTAATAATATCAGATTAAATTTTCACAATCGCAATTGAAAATATAACTGTACCAATTGAAATTTTGAAAGTATTCATTCAAATATTGACAGAATATATTAAAACTTTGACAGGAATCCTTACAATATTGACCAAATAATAAAACATTTGAGAGTAACGATTGCATTTTAGCAAAAAACAATGAAATTTGAACAGTAATCATTGCAATATTAACTATAAAGTTATTAATATTTATTATTCTGTCAAAATTCTGCGTAACTTATAAAAATATCACTAATTATTCCCAAAATGTCAGTGAAAATCAATTTTTTTGAAAATGTCTTTTGTTGTAAGGTTTTATAGAGTTTGTTTGTAAATTCCAATTATTACAAAGTATCACAAATAATATTCTTGAATATTTTCAGCATTTCAACGTTTAAATTTTTTATTATGGTTTAATAATTATAATGTTCAATAACATATTCTTCAAAAATCTTAACCATTTTACTTTTAATTTTATTTTTGTCTTTTTCTGTCAAAATTTCAATTGTTATCTTTAAAAAATTGACAGAGTACATCAAATTTTGCCAGAAAAAAATGACAATCATAAGAACAACTGACATTTTTAGAATCGGCATTGATATTTTAACAGCATTAAATTATATATTATCAATTTCAGTTTCAGGGATTTTAAAATAAAAGATAATAATATACGATAATAAAAAAATGTAAATATAATGTAAGTAAAGTTGTTTTAATATAAAATGTACAACTTTGCATATTTCTTTTGAAATGATTGAAAATTGACAATGGTGGAAATCACTGATTATAGATTTAGAAATATTTGTTTGCAATACTTTTAAAATTGATGAGCTGACAGTTTACAAAATATAAATTATATTCTAATTTCAAAATACACATTTTTAAATGATTAAACATTAATAATTATGGAAACTCATCATTTCAGATTTAAAAATATTTGCAACTTTCAATGCTTTTAAACTTCAGGAGGTTAAAAATATCAATTATTTTAAGTTTCAAAATACACATTTTGTACATTTCAATGATTGCAATGTAGAGTAGTATTCTGCACGTTTATATGATCTCGCAGATTTTTATATATTTGAATGATTTCAAGGTACAAATATTACAAGACACGGTGATTTTATGGTTCAAAAATACAAATCGTAATGAGTTTTGATGACTTTCCGAGTTACAGTTATTTTGCTAAATGTACATTTCAATCTTCTACTTCTACTTCTATATGTATAAATTTCAATACTTTTTACTTCTATGCTTATTACTTATACTTCTAAGTATTAACCACCAATTCATACAATCTAACAAAAATAATAATTACTATTCGTAGCTTGAGTAAAAAATCAAGTTCCTGCATTTTTTTTCAAAATTAACATTGTTCGATTTTCATAAATTATCGTTTTGTTCTTCTTTTCAGATAAGCTATGTTGGGCAGAAACGAATGTGCAGAGTATTCCTATGTGCCATGTGAGATACGCTGCAAGAAATCGCCCAGGGCCGGGCCAGCAAATTCAAGCCCCCCGCAATGTGCAGAGGCCCCCGGCTAACCCCCTTACTTTTACTCTTACATCTTGTTTATAATTTACAGACTGCTTTCGGTAAGTAAAGAATTATATCACCGAAATTAGATCTTCCAAAAACGCGTATTCCTTCTATTTTCGGAAATGCTGTATTTATTTGTAGAATTATATCACCGAAATTAGATCTTCCAAAAACGCGTATACGTTCTATTTCTGGAAGCATTTTCGGAAATGCTGTATTTATTTGTAAGCATCGTAATTATATCGGACGCCACTTGGAAACATCCAAATTTCTTTTTCCGAGTTAATGGCACGTCGCGGGCATTTGTTTTTTCAACGTTATGCATTGTTGTTCGCCTCGGAATCAAATTTAGTTATAATTGTCGCAGACAATAACAACTCTGTTTTTGTCGTGTGTTCTCACGAATTTGTCTACGTTAGTGTGGTGTAAATGTAAACCGACGGGACAATTCTGTAAATCACGTAATTGATGATTTGTATGGTCTTGAAAGTGATATAGCAGGGATGAGATTATTGCTATTAAACAAGTCACGTTCATTAAATAACAGTAGATTGGAGTACATGTGTTTATATGCTAGGTGCTGAATGTTTTGGGTATTCATACGAATTTATCAAAATAATTGATAGTTTCCTAAATATCACCTCCTCAAAGCATTGGAAGCAGAATGACAAATATGTTTCTGCAAGTTCACAAAAAATTTAAAATACAATATTTTTGTGCTTTCAAAATTTATTCGTTCTACCAAAAGCATTGAGGATATCTGCAGTAGACTAGTACTTATTTATTTATTCCTTCCTCTGCCCACCAGTTTGTCTTTTTCATTTCCCTGTTTCCAATTTTTGTTGTTCCGCAGGTCTTGTCGCTTTTAGTGTATTTCTTTTGAATGTTTTCCATATTCCTTCTATGTTTAGCTTCATTTCGCTCTCTCTGAATTTATTTTGTAGTATCTCTTTGTATTTCTCTTGTGTTTGTGTTTCTCTGAATCTGTAGGCTTTTATCTTTTCTTTAAGTTTTATCTTCCTGTTGTCTGTTTTTTTGTATTAGGTCAATAACAGTTCACATAAGAGGTTTTATACTTTTTTGTAATCTTCATGAATGTACATAACCCTTTTTTTGTAAAATAAACAGTAGTAATTCTTTTATCATAGTTCCACTGTTAGTGGATAACGGTAAACGAGTACTACGAAATTAATATATATATATATATATATATATATATATATATATATATATATATATATATATATATATATATATATATATATTTATATATATATATATATATATATATATATATATATATATATATATATATATATATATATATATATATATGACATAGATGGGTGATTATTAGCAGTTTTTTCGCCACTTAATGACATAATTAATATTTCCATTAAATTTCTTAAACTTATTTTTATTGGAAATTTTCACTCACAATTTTACTTCAGACTTCATTCATTGACACAACATATTTGATTGGTTCAGCAATTCCAAGTTTAGCATATTTATTTTGATTTTATAATTAATATGTTTCCTGCAACTTCAATTTTCTCGTCTTTCATTTCTGTAGGTGGCATAAATGTTAAGTTTTCGGGATTTACTGTTAAGATAGCATTATTAAAACCTTGTGACACTTTTGATATTTTGATTGAATATGTAGGACAAATGCTTTTTACATTTTGAATTCACATTCTAGAAATTTTCATTAAATTTCCATCATATTCTATAATTCTTATGAATTATTGATCAGTGCATTTTTTTATTATGATTAACTTTTCTGCAACTTTCTCGTTTATCAACGTATTGTTTCTTCGGGCATGTTTTAGAAAATTTGGGAACATTTCTGAAATTTATAATTAATTGTATTTTTAATGCATATTTTAGAAACTTCCATTAAATTTGTACATTTTGTAATTATGATTAATTTTCTTAGATATTTCATAGGTTGTGTCAATTCAATTAAAAAACTTGTACTTCCTGAATTTTAAATATTAATTTGCAACCAATTTCTGTGTTTAAACCATCATCAGGCAAATATGTCAGTGGGCAAACCATATATTTGTTGAAAACTAAAACACCGAAACAATACTCGCCAGAATACACATAACAAAATATTTCAATTGAAAATGCAGAAACACAACATGAACAAATATATAGTTTGAGCACTGACATTTTTGCATGATGATGATTTAAACACCGAAAATGGTTGCAAATAAATATTTTTATAAAAATTAAAGGAAGTACAAGTTATTTTAATTGAATTATGATTACATTTTCTGAAAGATTTTCATTTATATGTTTTCTTATGACGAGATTTTTAGAAATTTTTGGAACATTTCAATATTTATTATATTTATTTCTAGGGTTTCTCGTTTTAACTTTAATTATTACTTTTTTTGTTTCTTTAATATTTTAGCAATTTGCGAATACTTTCTGAGACTTTTGTTTTTGTTCATATGCTTCTGTTAACTTATTATTAGTACAAAAAAATATTACAATTATTATTACAAAATTATTACAAAATGACTTGATAACATATTCAAAATTTGTTTTGGTTCTTGTTATTAGGCTTTCATTTGTTTATGTTAATTTTAATTTTTTTAAATTTATATTATTTTTATTTCGCCTTTTGTTTGTAGATTTATTGGAAAATTACTTAATGAAAATTCCAAAAAATTGGATGAAATCGAAACAAAGTGTTCACTAAATTTTCTGCAATTTGCGTATTCTCTCTATGACTTTGTGTTTGTTCTTAGGGTTGTATTAATTGTTTTTAAAGTAATTGCGAAATTTCTTGAAGAAATTTTCATAATTTGTTTTTATTATTATTATTAAACTATTATTAACAGTTAATGTTAATTTTCAGATCTTTTTGTCTACGATGTTTCGCTTTTATTAACTATTTTTAGATTTATTAAATTAAATCAAATTACTTAATGAAAATTCCAGAAAATTGTGTAGTACTTCTAAAACTTTTGATATACTCGTACATGTAAAATGTACCGCAATCGGTATGCTTAAATGTTGTACAATTGCTTAAATTTTCAGGAACGTGATTAAAATATCAGAATTTTACTTAAATTTTCTAAAATTTGCTCAAATTTTCTTCAACTTGTTTAAAATACCTGCAATTTGCTTAAAATGTCTGCAATTTGCTAAAATTATTGCAATTTGCTTTAAATTTCTGAAATTTCTTCTTCCTCCAACTCATGTCCATTTTTAGTAGGTGATGGTCACTTCCTATTTCACCTTGCCTTGTAACTCTTACAGTCATTATTTTGTTCCAGCTGTTTCTATTAATTAGGTGGTAGTCTATTATCGATCTTTCGTTTTTGCTTGGCTCTTCCCTTGTGTACGTTTTTGTGTTTGAATTCTGTATTTGTTATCACAAGGTTGTTTTCAATGCATAATTGTATTATTCTTTTCCCATTGTTCTTTTTAGTTTCTTCTTCTTCTTTTCCCATTATCTCTTCTATTACGCTATTTTGGCACCCTACTCTTCCGTTTAGATCTCTCATTATCATTATGTGTTCTTTTCCTTCATCTACTTCCCTTTGTATGTTTTCAAAGAATGTGTCTTTCTCTTCTTTTTTTGCGTCTTCTTTCGGTACGTATGCTACTATCAGTGTCCATGTCTCATCCTCGACTAGTTTGTTTTCTATGGTTTCATTTCCTTTGTCTTTTTCTTCCTTCGCTTGTTTTATTTGCACACAAAATTAACTAGTTGCTTCTCATGAATGAAACCCAACTGGGATATAATTTAAAGCGTTTCCTGAGAATGCCGTTTTATTTTGAAATAAAACCAAATTACGGCATAAACCGTGGTACTATGTTGCACAATTTCCCATTTATAATGCACGAATTTAACCTTTGGTCGGCCGCGTGCGTGTAATCTCATACTTAATACTTTGTAATAAAATGCTGTTTAAAAAAAAATCCCGCTGCCATGTGGAAGTAATTATTCATTATCTTATCTGATCATCAGGATAGGAGTTTAGAAGCAATTCGAGCAATAAAATTAGAAAGCCATAATATAAATTATTACTCCAGTTGCGAATATCAGGAGCTTCACGCCTCATTAACCTTAACAGTACTTGAATGCGTAAAAGTACTGCGTGCAGGATGGGAACTTTTAAAGGCGGATTCTTCTCGTGGACCCACGTTCGAGTTTTTGCACGAAAATCAGAGTGAGAGTGATCAATTAAAACGAATCGCATTTGCGCCATCGGAATGCGTCTGCATGGAATTATTGAAACGTAACGTGGTAGAGGCAAGAGCTCGCCGGACTGAGCCAAAGTGGAGGAGACCCGAGGATACTGCCTGTTACTTACATAATGCGACCGGCCGTTTGAGGTTATTACCACTGCGACCTGCTGATGTCTGCCTGCTGTCTACACACTTCTTCGCCGTTCACTATTACCGGCGCTATTACAACATGGAACAAAAGTGAATGATGTTTAGTAGTAATCTTGGAAATCGAAACAAAAAGGAGGCGCAGATATGGACAGGCTTAATTGCCTTGCTCCGCACGTAATGCAGTAATTTGCGAATAGCGAATGCTATGTTATAAACGCGTCAATCATTACGCATAATGAATTATTGCTTCGACGTAATACGTATTGTTCAAATGCATGTTTGTTATAATACGTAATATAATTTCAAATCATTCAAATTTAAATTGTATGAGGAAATGGTTACTTCTTGGTGAAAAAATTCGATTAGGTTAATCAAAACAACACTTGGTATAGTTTTACAGGTTTCATAGAATTGCACTACAATTGTTTAGGCACTGCTGCCATTCTCAAGAGAGATAAACTGAATACAAATTCATATTGTGTAACTTAAATACTAAACGCGCTTAATTAATAATGGTGGTGGGATTGCTCGTTCATTCATTACACGGCTTTCCAGGATGCCGTTAAATATTGACGTGTTTTCAAAGCACACCTTGTCATTAACGATGTTCCCCGTAGCTTTCTTGATTTCGAGGATTTCCAAGAGATCTAATTTTCTTCCTTTGTTGCCATTATGGAGCAGCGATAATCCTTCCTTATGTACATAATGGTAATATTTTATACAATGGTCAGAGTTTCAATGGTTTTCAAAAAATCATAAGTCTAAAATCTCTGAACGACTCATAATGAAACAGTAATCATATCAAAGCCAGATAAATATTTTACTAATAAACAAATCAAAGAGTAATAGAGATAATAATTATAGCCTTTGTGGGTTGCCAAAATCAAAATTTGTCTCTGAGTTGAAATATCCAGATACATTCAGATGCTCTCGTTGTTTTCAAAAAATCTAACGTCAAAAATCTCTGAATGAATCATAATAAAACAGTAATCATATCAAAGCCAGATCAGTATTTTACTAGTAAAAAAATCAAGGAGTATTTGAAATAATAATTACAGCCTTGATCGGCTCCCAAAGTCAAAATTTATCTCTGAGTTGAAATATCTCTTTGCAGGCAGATGTTACTCGTCGTATTGTACTCATACTATTTATGCTTCGTTGTTTGTACCGTTTGTATTTCGTTGTTTTCAAAAATTTCGGATCAGTTCACGTTTATTTCAGGTTCATTTAAATTTTGGATTTCACTGGAATAATAATGAAAATTTACTAGTAAATAAATCAAAGAGTAATAGAAATAATAATTATAGCCTTTATGGGGGACAAAAATCAAAATTTGTCTCCGAGTTTAAATATCCAGATACATTCAGATGCTCTCATCGTATTTTACTCATATTATTTATATTTCGTTGTTTCTATCGTTTGTATTTCGTTGTTTTCTAAAATTTTGGATCAGTTCACGTTTATTTCAGTTTCATTTAAATTTTGGATTTCACTGGAATATCAATGAAACTTCAGAGTATTTTTAGTTGTTTCAATTGATTCAATTTCAAAATTTCAAAACATTTCTGCTCATATTTTGGGATTTTCTGAAATTTTTGATAGTTTAGTGTACATTTGCAGATTATTGTTGACAGTTTAAAGGTATTTCTATAATTTTACTTATACTTTCTATGTTATCCTTACTTTTATCAATCATTTTAGTTATCAATAATTTATCATTTTCGTATAAAACTAAATTTTAAAATACCAGTTGTAGCAACGATGTTTTGCTAATAATGTCTTCACTGACGTAGGCAATAATGGAAAATTACAGCTTATAAAATTTTCCAATTCGCTACTAATATAATCAGAAATTTGCAAATTTAATGTGATTTTAATGAAATTTTTGAAAACCGTCAATGAAAATAAATTAAACATTATGTATTGCTGTATACATTTTAGGCAATTCATTTGGCTATTGCAAGGGGTTTTCATGGAAAATTGCTACAAATTTAATTTTCCGCGACTGATACAATGTAGAGGTTTGTAAATTAGATGCTATTACATTCAAATTTATAACTGAAAATGACTATTAGCAAATAGCAGTTGCAGACCAGATTTCGGGCTTGCAATTACTTGAGCTAAACTAAGGGCTAACTAAAACTAATTACTGAGGTACTATAATGGAAAATTGTAGTGAATCAATTTTTGAAAGTCAGTATGAAAAATTAACAATTTGTGATTTTGATGTGATTATATTGGAATTATATCACAAAAACTGTAAATAGTAAGACGTAAATACTAATTACTACGAGTTGAACTAACGCCTAACTAAAAGTAATTACTAAGATCTAGTACCTATTAAGTTAGTTAGTACCTATCTAGACCTATTATATTCATATTAAAATAACGATATCTCAAAAATCACCGCATAAATACGAATAACATTTATTGGTGATATTACATGATATACTAGTAGTTATCCTATAAAATTTAATTTCAATGCAATGAGATATTGTGGAGATATTTTATTTTGTGGGGATTTTTAATTATTTCTCCATAAGGCTCGTACTTAAAAAACGATATATTAAAAACCACCGTATTAATATAAGTGAAATATAATACTCTTATTTAGTGGTGTACTGGTAATGAATGTGTATAATTAGATTCATTTCTAATGAGTTATTCTGGAGATATTTAATTTTTAGTGTGATTAATTCATTTTTAAGGCACTTTCTCCTATTTTTCTCATATTTAATTAACGAAATCTTGAGAACTGGTGGATCAATTATTGATTAATGGTCAATTGAACATATGATATACTAACTTATCACTTAATATCATACGTGCAAATTCGTTAATATTGAATGGGAGATTTAAGAATTTGGATTTTTGCTTGAAAATTGAATATTTTAGACCTAGTGTAAGTTGCATCCAATTAAGTTCATATTAAAATAACGATATCTTAAAAACCACCGCAACAATACGAATTAAATTTATTGCTGATATTACATGATGTACTAGTAGTTATACTGTAGAATTTAATTCCAATGCAATGATATATTGTGGGGATATTTTATTTTGTGGGAATTTTAATTATTTCTGCATGAGGCTCGTACTTAAATAATGATATCTGAAAAACCACCGTATCAATATAAACAAAATTTAATATTATTATTGATTGATATACCAGTAATGAACGTGTATTATTAAATTCATTTCTAATAGGTAATTGTTGAGGTATTTTATTTTTTGTGTGCATAATTGATTTTTAAAGCAATTTCACCAATTTTTCTCATATTTAATTAAGGAAATCCTGAGAACTATCAATCAATATGAATCAAACTTATTGCTGATATTGCATGATGTACTAGTATCAATTTCGTAAAATTTAATTCCAATGCAATGAGAGATTGTGGAGATATATTATTTTGTGGGGATTTTAAGTATTTCTACATAAGGCTCATACCTAAATAACGATATCTCAAAAACCACCGTATCAATATATTTAAAATTTAAATTCTCCTATTGAACGATATACTAGTAATGAACGTTTATAATTAGATTCATTTCTAATAAGTAATTCTTGAGATATTTGAATTTAGTGTGATTAATTGATTTTGAGGTAAATTTCTTCATTTTTTCTCATATTTAATTAACGAAATCTTGAGAACTGGTGTATCAATATTAATGCAACTTATTATTGATATTAATTGATATATTGATATGTCAATATAAGTTATGTGTAAATTCAGTAACATTCAATGAGAGATTTAGGAATTTCAATTTTTGCTCGAATATTCGATATTTTAGGCATGTCTCCAATTAAGCGTATATTAAAATAACGATATCTCAAAAACCACCGTATCAATATAAATGAAATTTAATATTCTTATTGAGTGATATACCAATAATGCGCGTGTATAATTAAATTAATTTCCAATGAGTCATTCTCGAGATAATTTATTTTTAGTGATCAATTTTTCTCATATTTAGTTATAGAAATCTTGAGAGCTGATGTATTTATATGAATGCCGTTTATTGTTGCTATTAAGTGATATGTCAGTATACCATATGTGTAATTTCGTTAAGATTCAATGAGAGATTTAAGAATTTTGATTTTTGCTTGAATATTCAATATTTTAAGCCTTTTGTAAGTTGCATCCAATTAAGTTTATATTAAAATAACGATATCTCAAAAACCACCGTATTAATACTGATAAAATTTATTTTTGGTATTGTATGATATATTAGTAGTTATCCTGTAGAATTTAATTCTAATGCAATGAGATATTGTGGAGATATTTTATATTGTGGGGATTTTAATTATTTCTCTATAAGGCTCGTACTTATATAACGATATCGTAAAAATCACCGTATTAATATAAATGAAATTTAATACTCTTATTAAGTGGTGTACTGGTAATAAACGTGTATAATTAGATTTATTTCTAATGAGTAATTCTGGAGATATGTTATTTTTAGTGTGATGAAATCATTTTTAACGCAATTTCTCCTATTTTTCTCATATTTAATTAACGAAATCTTGAGAACTGGCGTAGGTATCAATGATTGATTAATTATCAATTAAACATATGATATACTAACATATCACTTAATATCATACGTGCAAATTCGTTAATATTCAATGAGAGATTTAAGAATTTCGAATTTTTCTCGAATATTCAATATTTTAGGCCTTATTAACTCAATGCTCATATCTCAATAATCAGTCATTGAAATCTAACCTATTTTTGTACATTAAGATTTAATGATATGTTAGCCATCGTACACAAATATCATTAATATTGTTACGCTGGTTCATAAATAATCAATGTTCAAATATCAGCTACATTAGGCAAAACTGACATTGAAAGAAAATTCCAATATCTCAATAATGAAACATTGAAATCTAACCTAATAAATATTAAAAGGTAGGTACTTAATTCTGAAATGTACACAAATGTGTCTAATGGCTTCTAAGAGTATTATATTATTAGGTAACATAACTTATAAACCTTTAGAACTAAAACATGGAATATTCAAGCAAAAAAAAAACAACTCATTGAATGTTAACAAAATTACTCATATGCTATACTGATATATCACTTAATATCAACAATAAATGGCATTAATATTGATAATCCCGTTTTCGAGATATCGTTAATTAAATTTGAGAAAAAATGGAGAAAATCTTTTTAAAATCAATTAATCACACTAAAAATAAAATATCTCCAGAATCTCTCATTGCAATTAGATTAAATTGCACAAGATTACTACCAGTATATCATGCAATAGCAGTAATAAATTTGATTAGTATTGATACGGTGGTTTTTGAAATATCGTTATTTTAATATGAACTTAATTGGATCAAACAATAGACAGCATTTTAATTGATATTGTGAGTTGTTTGACATGTGAACACTGATTAATATTGAACCAGCGTATCAATAATAATGATATTTACTTGAAATAGATAACACGTCATTAAAACATAATGGACAAAAATAGGTTAGATTTCAATGACTGATTATTGAGATATGAGCTTATGTTAGCAGGATGCAATTTTAATTGATATTGTGAGTTTCGCTCAACTGATAGCTGATACTTTAACAGTGATAAATAATGATCTAGCAGATCAACCTTGACGATATTTACTTACAACATAGAGAATTTTAACATATGAAATTAGGTTGGATTCCAATGTTTCATTATTGAGATATTGGAGTTTTCTTCCAAACGTGTAGTTTTTACTAATATTGTAAGCTTTTCCAACTTGATTTTGTTGATCAGTGATTATTTATAAACTAGCGTATCAATGTGGATTATTTTTAGTTGTTGCGTACAGCATTATATTTCACGTAAACATGAAATATTACGTTAGAATTCAATGTTTGGTTATTGAGTTATTAGAGTTATATTATGAGCAATTGGTAATAATATCAGTTTTGCCCAATGTAGCAGATATTTGAACAGTGATAATTAACGAACCAGCGTAGTAATATTAATGATATTTATATGTGATGGATAACATATAAATGAAACTTAATGTACAAAAATAGGTTAGATTTCAATAAGTAATTATTGAGATATGACCATTGAGTAAATAAGGACGAACTTTTAATTGATATTGTGAGTTGTTTAATATTTGAACAGTGATAATTTATGAACCAGCGTATCAATATTAATGATATTTATTTATGATAGACAACATATCATTAAAACGATACCTACAAAAATAGGTTAAATTTCAATGACTGATTATTGCTATATGATCATTGAGTTAATAAGGACAAAATTTTAATTGATATTGTAAGTTGTTTGATATTTGAACGGTTATAATTAATGAACCAGCGTATCAGTATTAATGATTTTTAGTTGTGATAAATAACATATCATTGAAATTTAATGTACAAAAATAACTGTCAATCACTGTTTATTGAGATTTGACCATTAAGTTAATAAGCACAAATTTTTTATTCACATTGTAAGATGTTTGATATATGAACAGTGATAATTAATGAACCAACGTATCAATATTTATGATATTTATTAGTGACAGATAACATATCATTGAAACTTAGTACACAAAAACAGGTTAGATTTCAATGACTGATTATTGAGATATGAGCATTGAGTTAATAAGAACGAAATTTTTATTGATATTGTGAGTTGTTTGATATTTGAGAAATGATAATTAATGAACCAGCGTATCAATATTAATGATATTTATTAGTGATACATAAACATATCATTGAAACTTAGTGCATAAAAATAGGTTAGATTTCAATGATTGATTATTGAGATACAAGCATTTAGTTAATAAGGAAGCAATTTTAATTGATATTGTGAATAATTGATACTTGAACAGTGATAATTAATATACTGGTGTATCAACATTAATGATATTTACGTACGATGTAGTAAATTGCATTAGAAGTAGACATGAGAAATTTTGTTGGAATACAACGTTTTATTTTTGAGATATTGAATTTTTCTCTAAAAATGTGTTTTCTGCTAATAATGTAAGCTTTTCCTTCGCGAAAAAAATTCTAAATCAAGAACACTTCGGCCGATATTACTGTGATCTGTATAGTTCATAGAAGGTCTCATGACAAGTAAAATTAGGAGTTTTCGAGAGGAGCCATGGGAACAGCAATATTCTTCAACTCCTATTTCTTCTTCTGCATCAAGATTTTTTCATTCGGCAGAACACTTCGGACGATATTGCTGTGATTTGTATAGTTCATAGAAGGTCTCATGATAAGTAAAATTAGGAGTTTTCGAGAGGAACCATGGGAACAGCAATATTCTTCAACTCCTATTTCTTCTTCTGCATCAAGAATTTTTCATTTCGCAGAACACTTCGGCCTATATTGCTGTGATTTGTATAATTCATAGAAGGTCTCATGATAGGTAAAATCCAGAGTTTTCAAGAGAAACCATGGGAACAACAATATTCTTCAACTCGTTTTTCTTCTTTTTTCATTAAGAACTTTTTATTTAAACTTTTTAACAAATAAGTCGAGACACTTTCCAACCTTCGATAGTTGCAGATGGAACTATGAGAAGAAGTTTACCTCATAATACCATTCTTGAATATCTGTGCAAAAATTACTGTACTTGTTCTCTGCATATTTTTCTTCTCTGACTGTTTATCCATTAATGTATCCAATTTTGTAAATCTTGACTTGTGTAAGGAACTTGTTGTACCATCACCAATAAATTATGAATTTGTGCACAGTGTTCATGCTTTAAAAATGTGGTTTCTGCTAATAATGTAAGCTTTTCCATCGCGTAATTTTTTTTTTTCGTTTTTTTGCCATTTTGGATGAATTTCCAAATCAAGAACACTTCGGCCGATATTGCTTTGATTTGTATAGTTCATAGAAGGTCTCATGATAAGTAAAATCCGGAGTTTTCGAGAGGAGCCATGGGAACAGCAATATTCTTCAACTCCTTTTTCTTCTTCTTGAGCCAGAATTTTTCATTCTTCCTCAGGTGACAAAAATGCTGAGATAGTTTCCAACCTTCGATAGTTGCAGATGGAACTATGAGAAGAAAATTTTACATCATAATACCATTTTTGAATATCTTTGCAAAAATTACTGTATTTGTTCTCTGCATTGAAAACTGTGCTTTGATACAAATGCCAATTTTGAAGCCAGTTTTGTGTGTTACATGTTGCGTTTTGACTTCAAAACCAGTGTTACCTATAAAAGCGTAAAGCTTTGAGTTATACATATTGCAATACCCAAAGTTTGGTTGAAAACTTTGTTTTGATTTGTGGTTTCTTCTTCATCAAGAATTTTTCATTCTTCCTTAGAATACTTCCTTTACAATACCGAAAGTTTGGTTGAAAACTTCGTTTTGATTTATAGCTTCTTCTTCATCAAGAATTTTTCATTCTTCCTTAGAATACTTCCTTTGCAATACCCAAAGTTTGGTTGAAAACTTCGTTTTGATTTATAGCTTCTTCTTTATCAAGATTTTTTCATTCTTCCTTAGGTGACAAAAAAAGAGAGACAGTTTCCAACCTGCGATAGTAGCAGATGGAACTATGAGAAGAAGATTTTACCTCATAATACCATTATTGAATTTCTGTGCAAAAATGACTATATTTGATCTGACTATATTGAACACTGTGCTTTGATACAAATGCCAATTTTTGAGCCAGTTTTGTGTCTTACATGTTGTGTTTTGATTTCAACCAGTGTTACTTATAAGAGCGCAAAGCTTTGAGACATACATTTTGCAATACCCAAAATTTGATTGTAAATTGGCCCTTATTTGCGGGCCTTTCAGATTGTTTTTATATGCCAATTCAACTGCTTCTTTTTTTCTATTCATCATCAGTATTTTACCTCAGTAATCCCACCGAAAATGACAAATGAGCTTCGACAGTTTCTTACCTTCGACTGATGTAGATCTGTCTTTGAGAAGAAGATTCTACCTCAGTCTTTATCATAATCTTCTTCTTCCTCGGTCTTTTTCATAATCTTCTTTTTCCTCAGTAATAATCTACAGTAATCAAACCGAAAATGACAAATAAGCTCAGACAATTTCCAATATTCGACAGTTGCAGGTGGAACATTAAGGAGAAGATTTTACCTCAGTCTTTATCACAATCTCCTTCTTCTCTGACTGCTTATCCATTAATGTATCTAATTTTCTAAATCTTCTTTTTTTCTATTCATCATCAGTATTTTACCTCAATAATCCCACCGAAAATGACAAATGGGCTAAGATAGTTTCTTACCTTCGACATATGCAGATCTGTCTTTGAGAAGAAGATTCTACCTCAGTCTTTATCATAATATTCTTCTTCCTTAGTCTTTATCATAATCTTCTTCTTCCTCAGTAATAATCTTCAGTAATCCCACCGAAAATGACAAATAAGCTCAGACAATTTCCAATTTTCGACAGTTGCAGATGGAACATTTAGAAGAAGATTCTACCTAAGTCTTTATCACAATCTTCTTCTTCTCTGACTGCTTATCGATTAATGTATCCAATTTTCTAAATCTTCTTTTTTTCTGTTCATCATCAGCATTTTACCTCAGTAATCCCACCGAAAATGACAAATGAGCTTTGACAGTTTCTTACCTTCGACAGATGCAGATCTGTCATTGAGAAGAAGATTCTACCTCAGTCTTTATCATAATCTTCTTCTTCCTGAGTCTTCATCATAATCTTCTTCTTCCTCAGTAATAATCTTCAGTAATCCCACCGAAAATGACAAATAAGCTCAGACAATTTCCAATATTCGACAGTTGCAGGTGGAACATTAAGGAGTAGATTTTACCTCAGTCTTTATCACAATCTTCTTCTTCTCTGACTGCTTATCCATTAATGTATCCAATTTTCTAAATCTTCTTTTTTTCTATTCATCATCAGTATTTTACCTCAATAATCCCACCGAAAATGACAAATGAGCTTATACAGTTTTTTACCTTCGACAGATGCAGGTCTGTCATTGAGAAGAAGATTCTACCTCAGTCTTTATCATAATCTTCTTCTTCCTCAGTCTTTTTCATTATCTTCTTCTTCCTCAGTAATAATCTTCAGTAATCCCACCGAAAATGACAAATAAGCTCAGACAATTTCCAATTTTCGACAGTTGCAGATGGAACATTGAGGAGAAGATTCTACCTAAGCCTTTATCACAATCTTCTTCTTCTTCTCTGACTGCTTATCCATTAATGTATCCAATTTTCTAAATCTTCTTTTTTTCTATTCATCATCAGTATTTTACCTCAATAATCCCACCGAAAATGACAAATGGGCTAAGATAGTTTCTTACCTTCGACATATGCAGATCTGTCATTGAGAAGAAGATTCTACCTCAGTTTTAATCATAATCTTCTTATTCCTCAGTCTTTATCATAATATACTTCTTCCTCAGTAATAAACCTCATTAATCCCACCGAAAATGACAAATAAGCTCAGACAATTTCCAATTTTCGACAGTTGCAGATGGAACATTGAGAAGAAGATTCTACCTCGGTCTTTATCACAATCTTCTTCTTCTCTGACTGCTTATCCATTAATGTATCCAATTTTCTAAATCTTCTTTTTTTCTATTCATCATCAGTATTTTACCTCAGTAATCCCACCGAAAATGACAAATGAGCTTCGACAGTTTCTTACCTTCGACAGATGTAGATCTGTCTTTGAGAAGAAGATTCTACCTCAGTCTTTATCATAATCTTCTTCTTACTCAGTCTTTGTCATAATCTTCTTCTTCCTCAGTAATAATCTTCAGTAATCCCACCGAAAATGACAAATAATCCCAGACAATTTCCAATCTTCGACAGTTGCAGATGGAACATTGAGGAGAAGATTCTACCTCAGTCTTTATCACAATCTTCTTCTTCTCTGACTGCTTATCCATTAATGTATCCAATTTTCTAAATCTTCTTTTTTTCTATTCATCATCAGTATTTTACCTCAGTAATCCCACCGAAAATGACAAATGGGCTAAGATAGTTTCTTACCTTCGACATATGCAGATCTGTCATTGAGAAGAAGATTATACCTCAGTCTTGATCATAATCTTCTTCTTCCTCAGTCTTTATCATAATCTTCTTCTTTCTCAGTAATAATCTTCAGTAATCCCACCGAAAATGACAAATAAGCTCAGACAATTTCCAATCTTCGAAAGTTGCAGATGGAACATTGAGGAGAAGATTCTACCTCAGTCTTTATCACAATCTTCTTCTTCTCTGACTGCTTATCCATTAATGTATCCAATTTTCTAAATCTTCTTTTTTTCTGTTCATCATCAGTATTTTACCTCAGTAATCCCACCGAAAATGACAAATGAGCTTAGACAGTTTATTACCTTCGACAGATGCAGATCTGTCATTGAGAAGAAGATTCCACCTCAGTCTTTATCATAATCTTCTTCTTCCTCAGTCTTTATCACAATCTTCTTCTTTCTCAGTAATAATCTTTAGTAATCGCACCGAAAATGACAAATAAGCTCAGACAATTTCCAATATTCGACAGTTGCAGCTGGAACATTGAGGAGAAGATTCTACCTAAGTCTTTATCACAATCTTCTTCTTCTCTGACTGCTTATCCATTAATGTATCCAATTTTGTAAATCTTGACTTGTGCAAGCAACTTGTTGTACCATCACCAATAAATCATCAATTATGAATGGGCATTGGGGCTACATTTGGGGCATCTTCTCGCAGTCTCTAGAAGATCATAAATACTGTGAAGACCTATCCATTGCCTTACATTCTGCAACCATGACATCATTTGTTTTTCATGTTCCTAGTTTGATGCATCAGTATGTAATTATTAAAAGGTTATTTATTCAGCTGTCGAACAACATGGAAATAATTGCGTTTTTGATAAGCATTTGAACTTTTCGAAAAATTAGATTTTAGATGTTTAAATCAATCTGTTTAGGTGATCATTTGGAAAATGTTGTTTCAATAATGACATTACTTCCATGGAATTCTTGCTATATAGAATCTTGATCCATAAATAGCATCGGAGAACACCACCTGAACTAATCGATTATTATAGATTATATATTGATTATATTGATAAATTAGTATGTAATTAAAAGATTATTTCTTCAGCTGTCGAACAACATTAAAATGTTTTCGTTTTTGGTAAGCATTTGAACTTTTCGAAAAATTAGAAATTACATGTTCAAATCAATCTGTTTAGGTGCTCATTTGGAAAATGTTGCTCCAATGAAGGCATTAATTCTTTGCTATATAGAATCTTGATTCATGGATAGCATTGGAAAACACCACCTGAACTAATCGATTAAGATTTCCAAATCGAGAACACTTCGGCTAATATTGCTTTGATTTATATAGTTCGTAGAAGATCTCATGATAAGCAAGATTTTAGAGAGATGAACCAATATATCATTTCTAGAGAAATTTGCTCGTACACCAAATTCTGGGCTGTATTTAGTATAAAATGCTGTTTACTCAAGTGATGAGCACGGTACAAATTGTTGCTCAAGTTTTCGACATTAATGGGCAATCGACCCGCTCGAAAAAACACAGCGACCGGAACAAATTGATCATTACGGGTTCAACTAGTAGGCCGTGAAATCTCCGTTTTCCGCCTATAAATCGCGCCGAGACGAAATTAAATAGAGGACGTCACTTGTCGAATTATTAGAGCATTGGCACGATGCGCAGACTTTTTGCTCTGCAGACCTTCGAATAGGCTTGAAGCAAGAACATATTTGCGCATTAATGTATGCACGAAAGGTTAGTATTACTGTGCACGATCTATAATTACATAAATCATTATCACACCATATCTCCAAATCCCATTAATCAGTAATTACAATGCGTAATGTAAGAAAATTATGAGTAAGAATATTTGTAGTGTACTTGCCATTGCTAAATTTAGTTAGCGTCGTTGCTTAATGCATTGATTGGTCTGCGTTTGAAAGCAGCAAATTAATTTTGAAAGGAATTCCAAAAAATCTGCGTTTGAAAGTTTTTGAAAGGTCTGGGTTTTTCAGACTGCTTCTAAATCAGTTTTGTAGAGCTGATTACAGATATGTAGCTTAATCCAGACTCAGGCCAGTAATTGAGCTAAATATGTATAGTCAGATGTGTATAATGTATAATAATACATTTATTAGCTTGATGTGTTCAATTACATATAACAAATCAAATAAATACAGAATTCCAGAATATTGATGAATGAGTGGAGAGCAACCTACATAGTGGCAGCTAGCCAATTATACCAGTCCTCAGAGCAAAACAAGAACGATTCGCACCTCCATTATTTCAACGGATCTATGCACAGGAAACACGGACATTTACAGTCATCTTAATGTCATTTTTCATTTAATCGCCATTTGATTGTGATGCCCGACAGGCAGGAAGCTATCGCATGAGCTAGTGCTGGGTGTTTTCTTTTTCGCGGTTTTATTGCGACGCTTAGAGGAAATGAAGCGAGCCTCTCTCTCTCAGGTGCTCACCTTGTAGCCGTGTAAATAATTAGAATAAGGAGAGCCTGCCCACGTCTCTCGCTCATATCCTCTATTACCTCGCACAGTGGTCAATTACGGACAAATACGCTTTTTTCTTCCTCTTGTTAATGGATAAACCATCTGGAGTGACGCAGATTTTATGCAGATCCAATCATTTATGTTTGATGCGCATCAGTGGTATCAGAAGGTACTACCATGATGTACCGCCAATTATTAATATAATAATAATAATATAATAAAATTATGAGCAAGCATAAATCATAACATTTACTGTTCTGACTTCTTCATAAGATAACCACCTTGCTGCATTATAAGGAGGATGTACTAATTTGTACAATTATTTTACTCACGAGTTACCCAGAAAACTCAATAATTTGCTGATTTAGTTTAGATTTGAACTTTTAGGAAATTAATGCTTGTTACAAAGTTTTGTAATTTTTTACAAAATTATGAAAGAAAATATGAACTTCTTGTAGAACTTTTATAATAGTTATAAATATCTAATGAAATTTGACAATTCACACATTTCTGCAGAAATCTTCAGAAACTATAAAAAAATTAATGGGATTTATAGAAAACTCCATGAATTTTGATAATATCTTCCAAATTTTGACAACAGTCACACATTTCTATAGAAATCTTCTGTAGAAACACAATGGAATTTATAGCAAACACAACAAACTTTGATAGTACTTAAAAAATAATGGAATTTATAGAAACCTCAAAGAAATTTGATAATACTTATAAATTTTGGCTGAAATTTGACATAAGTCACTCATTTCTGTAGAAATCTTCAGAAATTATAAAAAAAATAACTGAATTTATAGAAAACTCAAAGAACTTGGTAATAATTTATAAAATTTGACTAAATTCATACATTTCTATAGAAATCTTCGCGAGAAACACAATGGATTTATGGAAAACACAACGAACTTGATAATACTTAAAAAATAAAGAAATTTATAGAATACTCAAAGAAATTTGATAATACTTCTAAATATCGTCTGAAATTTGATAAAAGTTACTAATTTCTGTATAAATCTCTGGAAATTATAAAAAAAATTAATGGAATTTATAGAAAACTCAAATAACTTTGATAATATCTTATGAGATTTGACAAAAGTCACACATTTCTATAGATAACTTCTGCAGAAACACAATGGAAGTTATGGAAAACACAATAAACTTTAATAATACTCAAAAAATAATGGAATTACTAGAAAACTCAAAGAAATTTGATAATACTTATAAATATCGTCTGAAATTTGATCAAAATCACTCATTTCTGTAGAAATCTTCACAAACTATAAAAAAAAAATGAAATTTATAGAAAACTCAAATAACTTTGACAATATCTTACGAAATTTGACAAAAGTCACACATTTCTAAAGAAATCTTCTGTAGAAACACAATGGAATTTATGGAAAATACAACGAACTTTGATAATACTAAAAAAATAATGTAATGTAATGTAACTTTGATAATATCTTATGAAATTTGACAAAAGTCACATATTTCTAAAGAAATCTTCTGTAGAAATACAATGGAATTTATAGAAAATACAACTAACATTGATAACGCTTGGAATTTATAGAAAACCTAACGAAATATGATAATACTTATAAATATCGTCTGAAATTTTACAAAACTCACTAATTTCTGTACAAATCTTCAGGAACTATAAATAAAATTAATGGAATTTATATAGAACTCAAAGAACTTTGATATTATCTCATGAAATTTGACAAAAGTCACACATTTCTATAGAAATCTTCTGTAAAAACGAAATCCAATTTATAGAAAACACAACGAACTTTGAAAATACTTAAAAAATAATGGGATTTATAGAAAACTCAAAGGAATTTGATAATACATATAAATATCTTCTAAAATTTTACAAAAGTCACCAATTTCTGTACAAATCTTCAGATACTATAAAAAAAATTAATGGAATTTATAAAAAACTCAAAGAACTTTGATAATACCTAATGAAATTTGACAAAAGTCACACATTTTCATACAAAATTTTCTGTAGAAACACAATGGAATTTATAGCAAACGCAACGAACTTTGATAATATTTAAAAAAAATAATGGAATTTATAGAAAACTCAAAGAAATTTGATAATATCTTATGAAATTTGACAAAAGTTGCACATTTCTATAGAAATCTTCTGTAAAAATATATATGGAATTTATAGAAAAATTAAAGAATTTTGATAATACTTAAAAAATAATGGAATTTATAGAAAATTCAAAGAAATTTGATAATACTTATAAATATTGTCTGAAATTTGACAAAAGTCACTTATTTCTTTACAAATCTTCAGAAACTGTAAAAAAAATTTTGGAAATGATAGAAAACTCAAAGAATTTTAATAATGTCTTATGAAATTTTATATTAGTCACACATTTGTATAGAAGTCTTCCTTAGAAATACAATGGAATTTATAAAAAATACATCGAAATTCGATATACCTAAAAAATAATAGAATTTATAGAATTCTCAAAGAAAATTGATAATATTTATAAATATAACCTAAAATTTGACAAAAGTCAAGTAAAGTAGAAATCTTCACAAACTTAAAAAAAATAATGGAAGTTATAGAAAACTCAAAGAACGTTGATAGTATCTTATGCAATTTGACAAAAGTCATACATTTCTATAGAAATATTCTGTAGAAATCCAATGGAATTTATAGAAAACACAACAAACTTTGATAATACTTAAAAAATAATGGAATTTATAGAAGACTCAAAGATATGTGATAATACTTATATATATATAGTCTGAAATTTCACAAAAGTCACTAATTTCTGTACAAATTTTCAGAAACTATAAAAAAATTAATGGAATTTATAGAATACTCAAATAACTTTGATAATATCTTAAGAAAATTTGATAACAGTCACACATTTCTATAGAAATCTTCTGCAGAAATACAATGCAATTTATAGAAAACACAACGAACTTTGATAATAGGTAAATCAGAATGGAATTAATAGAAAACCCAAAGAACTTTGATAATATCTCATGAAACTTTACAAAAGTCACACATTTCTATATAAATCTTCTGTAGAAACGCAATGGAATTTATAGAAAACACAGCGAACTTTGATAATAATCCTTAAAAAGTTATGGAATTTGATAATACTTATAAATATCGTCTGACAATAATCACTCATTTCTATAGAAATCTTGAAAAACTATAAAAACAATTAATAAAACTTTTAGAAAACTGAAAGAACTTTGATAATATCTTATGAAATTTGACAAATGTCACACCTCTCTATAGAAATCTTCTGTAGAAACAAAAGTCACACACTTCTATAGAAATCTTCTGTAGAAACTCAATTATATTTATAGAAAACACAACGAACTTGGATAATACTTAAAAAATAATAGAATCTATAGAAAACTCATTTCTGTACAATTCTTTAGAAATATTTTATCTTCTGTAAAAAAAATCATAGAATTTATAGAAAACTCAAAAACTTGAAAAATGTTTAATGGAATTTATGGAAAACTGAAGAATCTGTTATATTATTAAACGATTTGTTTTACACTTTTAATTGTGAAATTTGTCGTAAAGAAATCGCTATCGAAATTTCAAAAAACTAGAAATACTTATAAAATTTTCTGTCGTAGTAACTAAATTGTTAATTACAATTGTTTAAATGAATTGTTTCTTGTTGAATTAAAGTGCCTTAGAAAATGAACTTGTGGAAAAATCCTACCAAAGTTGTCATTAAGATTTTTTTATGGGATTATTGAAAATATGGAGTTATAGAACCTTGTAGAATTTCTACAGAATTATCAAAAAAATTCCAGAGTTTGCATAACATTTGCAGAGTATTCAGTCATTAGCATAATATCTCAATAAATTGATCTTCATAACACAAATTTAAAAAAAAATACAAAAAAGCGCAAATATCCATACAAGGCGATGTGCTCACCTTAATGTGCTTAACCAAAATATAAATAAATAAATAAAATTTCTTATTTACATTTTAGTTTTTTCAATTTCTGCTAAGTTTGTTTCTGCTAAGGAACTCAAATATTTTTTAATGAAATTTTAAGAAAAAATATCAGTTGTTTAATAATCCTGACCACTCAAACTTAAGGTTACCAGAAGATTTAAACTTAGAAAAGAAAAAAAAATGGAATTAAAATGTTCTCATAATAGTTTTCAAAATAGTGTTGTTTATTTGCAAATAATTAATAATTTTTAATTAATTAATAACCAAAGCCATGATGACCATATGGTCCTCCAACAACACGTCCAGAATTGTGGGTGTTGTAGTAAATTGAACCGGGATTGTGTCCTCCTAGACCATATCCTAGTCCGCCACCATAACCATAGCCACCTCCCCAGAATTTGTCTTCATCCTCTGCGAAGGCGAAGGCAAGAAGAGCGAACAAAATCTGCAAATGTATAAAAGAATTATATCATTATTGATAATAAATTTAATTTTTCTACGACAGTACGTAATCTAAGTTTTTTGTTAAAGCACAAGTTATACCTTTTAGCACAAGTGCAAAAAAATATTAACTGTGAGTAAAATAAGTTTTACACACAATTCACTCACCCACCAATTAAAAAAAGATAAAGTTGTGCTTTACGAACTTCGTAATGTGTAATGTGTTCGTAGCATGATGAATTCATTTCGCCCTCTTCTAGTAAAGTGATAAACAAAGAACTTTTCCATCTTTGAAAAAAAAATCCATCATCCATCTTTACAAGTCCCATTGTAAAGAGGGTTGATGGATCACGTAAGACAGGGTCTCCACAAAACTAACAATTTTTGCCTAAAAATCAATCTGACTTTATGATATTCGATTAATAATAATAAATATATTATAAATTTAATAATAATTTGTTCAAGTAATAACGTATTTAACGTTATTGTGTAAATTAGAATGTAAAACTCACCAAATACTTGAACATGTTGTTACTGTTGTGGGAACTGTAAAGAACTACTGTTTCTGAAAACTTTTCGACTTTATATACTCGTGAAAACGTATATTATCTTGACTTATATTGGTTTCGGTACACAAATCTGGTATATTTATGTTTCGTGAACAATAAAACTGCACTTTGGATCTGATAATGCATATTTAACATATTCGATAAAGTTATTTTATGAAACCATTGTTTTTTAATGAGGTATTTACATTTTGAGCACGCAAAATTTGGGCCTTTATCACTCCTTCACATGTGTGAAAAAAATTTACAAAAAAGAAATTATTGAAATAAACTATTATAACTCTATAAATCTTCAAAGTTTTCAATTATTGGTTGAATTTTTTGTTATGTACTTCCTTAATTTCTATATATAATAAAATCCTTAATAAAAATTAAGGAAGAACGTGACAAAAATACAACCAATAAAACATTATCCAGTCTTCAGTTTAGTTCTAATTTTCTTCTATTATTTTGTAAATAAAAATTCCATGCAAAATTCTGCAGCGAATTTTCAAGACAATAAAAATTCGTATTTTTCAGATTCTTTGAAAATTGTATAGAATTCGTGAAATGCAAAATCAACAGTTTTTATCATATTTTAAAGCTGAAAGACCCATACATGAGGTAATTAGCCCAATAATGATCGTTTATTGTATTAAATTATTACATATACAATCTTAATTGGAAGTTTGGGAAAATATGGCACAAAATATATTATTTAAATTTTTGCAATAAAAATTTGTATTTGCACTAAGTTTGCAATATTTTTGGATGTCATCAATATGAGGATCAAATTTAAGCTTGAGTTTTTAGAAAATAGTATAGTAAATTTCTATTTTAACCCTTTTTTTAAGGTGTTCATCTAATTTTGTTGAGCAGTGTACTTGAGAAAGTACCATAACTCAATAAAAAAAAAAAATCTACGACAGTGGGTAAACTAAGTATTTACGCACTGTTCACGCAATGTTCACAGTGCGTAAAGTGATACTTTTTACCACAAATGCATAAAAAATCACCTGTTCATAAAAACTACGACAGTGCGTAAAATAAGTTTTACACACAATTCATTCCCTCAAAAATTAAAACGTAGATAGCGTTACGCATCAAATTTTAGCTGTTTTTCATAATAGCTGTCGTAGAAAAAACTTTGTATGGTACATTTTCGTAAAGTATTTTTTTACCGACTTGTATCATAAATAACTATTAGACAATATTCTTTACCTAATTTGTAGAACATCGACAGCAAATTCCTAAAAAACTTAGAAAACAAATGATATATTTATTTATAAGAATGTTTATCTCTCAAAATTGGAGGAATATTCTGAACAATTTTTTAATATTTTTTTGGTATTTCGATTTTTGAAACATTCTGGACATTTTGAACATTAATTTTAAAGTGACTGTATGCATCAGGTTTATTTTTAACTTTTTTGATAAAAAAAACCCTGATAGTGCCTAAAACTCTGCATTCACTTATATAAACATAAATCATAAATCATAAATCATAAACATAAATCAAGATGGTTCTCTATACATACAACAAATTAATTTTATAATTTTGAAAATTTTTAACACTTTAGATGTTTTTTCTGTACATTTTGGGAATTTTGGAAATTGTTTTTTTTATTTAAACCTCTGCCATTTTTTTTTAATTTGTAGCAAAATCTCATTGCTGTTTGTTTCAAGCAGTACTCTAAATATTCAATTATGACTGCCAACATTACAATGATGTATTGTGTTGAAGTTATTAAAGCAAATGTTCAAGTTTAGTGAAATTTCAGTTATTAATGTTGAATTTTCATAATTGTTACTGTTTAATTTAAAAATTTTAAAGATCACAGCCTAATTTTCGATCTTTGGTATTTAAATTTAAATATTTAGAGTCAAAATTGTAGTAGTTAACTGTGAAAGCTTTAATTATACCAAAATTTCAAAGAGAACTTTTAAATTTTTCAAGTAAAATTTCTGTAATTACTATCAGAATTTCATACATTACTGATAAAGTTTTAGTTTTTAGTATCAGAACGCTAAGCATTATTGTCAAAATTTCATACATTACTGACAAAGTATTAGTTTTTATATCACAACTTTAAGCATTACTGTCAAAATTTCATACATTACTGACAAAGTTTTAGTTTTTAGTATCACAACTTTAATCATTACTGTCAAACTTGCAATTATTTATGTCTAAATAGCAATTATAAACTGTCAAAGCATTGCGTCTACCGGAATTTTGACGATTACTGGCAAATTTTCATTTTTTGGAAAGTTTCAGTTATTGCTTTCAAAATTTTATACATTTCACTCAAAGTTTTAGTTGTCAGTGTAAAAATTTCATTTATTACAGTCAATATTGATATTAATATTGCAACTATAAACTGTCAAGTAAATTTGACATTATATCTAAATTTCTAATATTAATTAAAAATTGTAATTTTTAGTAAATTTTCAGTTATTGCTAAATTTCAAAAAAATATTATATTAATATTGTCTAAATTTCAATTATTATATTTAAAATTGTAATGATATGCCTTTTTGTCAAAGTTATATTGTCAAGTTGTGTGTTTCTTTTAGAAATTAGTGAGTTTTCTGTAAATTCCATAATTTGTTTGTAGGTTCCTAAGATTTATATGGAAATATGTATGATATTTGTCACATTTCATAAGATATTTTCAAAGATATTTGATTTTTCAATAAATCCTATTAATTGTTTTTTAGTTTTTAAAGATTTCTATAGAAATTAGTGATTTTTGTCAAATTTCAGATAATATTTATAAGTATTATCAAATTTCTTTGAGTTTTCTATAAATTGCATTATTTTTTAAGTATTATCAAAATTCGTTGTGTTTTCTATGAATTCCATTGCGTTTCTACAGAAGATTTTTATATAAATGTGTGAGTTTTGTCAAATTTTATAAGATATTATCAAAATTTCTTGAGTTTTCTATAAATTCCATTGATTTTCTTTGATTGTTACTGAATATTTTTACAGAAATGAGTGACTTTTGTCAAATTTTAGACGATATTTATAAGTATTGTCAAATTTTTCTCAGTTTTCTATAAATTCCATTATTTTTTAAGTATTATCAAAGTTCGTCGTATTTCCTATAAATTCCATTGAGTTGCTACTGAAGATTTCTATAGAAATGTGTGACTTGTCAAAATTCATAAGATATTATCAAAGTTCTTCGAGTTTTGTATAAATCCCATTAATTGTTTTTATAGTTTCTGAATATTTCTACAGAAATGAGTGACTTTTATCAATTTTCAGGCGATATTTATAAGTATTGTCAATTTTTTTTGAGTTTTCTATAAATTACTTTATTTTTTAAGAATTATTTTAGTTTGTTGTGTTTCCTATAAATTCCATTGCGTTTCTACAGAAGATTTTTATATAAATATGTGACTTTTGTCAAATTTCATAAGATATTATCAAAGTTCTTTGAGTTTTCTATAAATTCCATTAATTTTCTTTGAAAGTTTCTGAAAATTTCTACAAAAATGAGTGACTTTTTTTAAATTTTAGACGATATTTATAAATATTATCAAATTCCTTTGAGTTTTCTATAAATTCCATTATTTTTTAAGGATTTTTATAATTTCATGGGTTTTCAATATGTTCCATTGTGTTTCTACAAAAGATTTCTATAGAAATGTATGACTTTTGTCAAATTTCATAAGATATTATCATTTTTTTTTTTAGTTTTCTATAAATTCCATTAAGTTTCTTTGATAGTTTCTGAAGATTTCTACAGAAATGAGTGACTTTTGTCAAATTTTAGACAATATTTATAAGAATTATCAAATTTCTTTCAGTTTTCTATAAATTCCATTATTTTTTAAGGATTATTATAAGTTGTTGTGTTTTCTATAAATTCCATTGTGTTTCTACAGAAGATTTTTATAGAAATGATGACTTTTGTCAAATTTCATAAGATATTATCAGAGTTCTTTGAGTTTTCTATAAATTCCATGAATTTTCTTTTATAGTTTCTGAGGATTTTTACAGAAATAAGTGTCTTTTGAAAATTTCAGAAGATATTTATAAGTATTATCAAATTTCTTTAAGTTTTCTATAAATTCCATTATTTTTTAAGTATTATCAAAGTTTAATAAGTGACTTTTGTCAAATTTCATAAGATATTATCAAAGTTCTGTGAGCTTTCTATAAATTCCATTAATTTTCTTTGATAGTTTCTGAAGATTTCTACAGAAATAAGTGACTTTTGTCAAATTTGAGAAGATATTTATAAGTATTATCAAATTTCTTTGAGTTTTCTATAAATTCCATTATTTTTTAAGTATTATCAAAGTTAAATGAGTGACTTTTGGCAAATTTCATAAGATATTATTAAAGTTCTTTGAGTTTTCTATAAAGTCCATTAATTTTCTTTGATAGTTTCTCAAGATTTTTACAAAAATTGATGACTTTTGTCAAATTTTAAACGATATTTATAAGTATTACTAAATTCCTTTGAGTTTTCTATAAATTCCATTATTTTTTAAGGATAATTAAAGTTCGTTGTGTTTCCTATAAAATCCATTACGTTTAAATCATACAATAAATGATTGGCTTTTTTAAATTTGATGAGACATTATCAGAGTTCTTTGATGAAATTTGTAAGTACTATCAAAATTTAATAAGAATTTTATATTTCTATTTATGAATCTAATTGTTTCTATGTTGGATATGAAATGTGTAAGTACTATCAAAATTCTATAATAATTTTCGATTTCTATTTATATATCTATTTTTTTCTATTTTTGAATTATTCTCAGAATTCCATTAAAAAAATCATGAGTATTGACTATAAGCTAAGTTTCAAATTAATCTTTCTTCAGTGTTTCCTCTACACGAGTTCTTTTATTCTTCTCTAAATTTGAGTCTTCTCTAAATTTAATAAGAAATTTTAGTTACCATGACTAATTATTGATAATTTTTCATAATGAACGAGTATCATGCGAATGTTATTAGAAACTGTGGAGTTGTCTGGAGATATTTGAAGAAATACATGAGTCTTTGACGAGTGAAAGACAGAAATCGTAAATGTTATGGTAGTTCTTTTAGAAATTTATATTTTTTCTCAGAATTCTGTAAGAAAAACTTTACTGAAACACTTGATTAGAAAATTTTTGCAAGAACTGCGTATGTACTAACACTAAAATAAAACATGAATAAAAAGACATATTCTCAAGTTTTCTTAATTATCAGTAAGTGTGCAATAAATCCATAAAAATATTACCCGTTAGAAGGCTCAACTTTGTAGGAATTGTCTAGTTTTGTTTTTATTTCTATGACATTATAATACTAATTTCTATTATATTCTAAGAATTGCATCTAATAAAACATTCAACTAAATTGTAGATAAATTGTAGAACTATGTGACAAATTGTTGAGTGTTCTTAGACACTCAAAAGAAAGTTTAGTTGCTACGATATTACTACTACTATTAAGCAGTTTCTACTACTTATTTATTAAGACATTTTCGTGATGAATGAGTATCCTGTAAATTTTATATGAGATTCTGGAGTTTTCTGAAAATTCTCGAGATATTTCTGTTACTTGCAATTGTTAAAGTATCACCTGTTATTTTACAAGTTATTTATTTTTATTTTAACGTTAAATTATGGAAATATTTTATTTTGCATTTTATTGCAGAATACATATAACACAATATCTAATTATTATTCGTACCTCATTTGTTAATAAAAATGGAACATTTGGTATAAAATAGTGCTTCCTCTGCGAGTTGTATTTCCTTTAGCATCAGCGAGATTCTTGCATGCAGATGCGTACGCGAGAGCGTATATAAACACGTGCATTGTGAATTTAAATTGAATTATTACGGCGCATCCAAGACGTACAGAACGGGTGGCGAGGGAGTGATTCGCCCATTGCATTTAGCAGGCGATTAAATTTTTTGGCGCTGCAACGATTTAATTCGTATTTTCATGAATAAATAAATATAAAGAGCCCGGGCTATGCACCGTCCGGAGGCTCCCGTCGCCCATATTTATAAGGTGTGATTTAATGTGACTGTTATTTAAAAATGCAAATGGTAGGTGCTCCTTTTGAAACGCTACGATAGGAACTGCAAGCGTAACATGCGTTTAATTCAGATAAGGCTCATTAAATTAATTTGATTGCTAATTATTGTTTATGAGAATTACCTACCGGTATAATTTAAAGAAAAAAACAACTCGTCTTATACATATTCCTATACAGGGTGTCCCAAAAATAATCAGATTTAACTCTGTTATTTATCGATCGATCTCCAAAAACAAATAAACAAGGTAAAAATTGAAAAATCCTACGACAAACTTCGAGATTTTTCAAAATCCACTTTAACGTTCACTTTAATGTATATTTTCTCAAATTTCGTATGGCAGTGGTTTTTTTATCGAATAATGTGTAATTATAATAAATAAAATAAAATATTTATTCACATTTTTCTAGCTCATCAGTTTTGCTCATGTTCCTTAATGCAGTATAACGATATCAAGGAGCATCTCTTTATGAGTTTTGAAGGCTATTTTCATTAAAATGGTCATGTTAATAAGCAAAATGTTTTATCGAAAGCTCTTGCAAAATCCAGAAGTCTCTTTATTAATGTTGAAGTGTATTTCCACTTAAACGATCATGTAAATGGGCATCGAAAACTCTTGAAGAATCCAGAAAAGTTGCTAGATATTTTTAAATATTCCATAGAAATTGAACGCCTCTTTCAGAAATTCGAAAATAAAATTATTTTGCATAGATTTATTGAAAATTTCTTTAAAATATGCAAAATATTGAATGATCATTAATTACATACGTAATTTTACTTTTGTGGTTGTAGTTGTGGTTGTAGTACAACATTAAATATTTTGTAAAACTCACACCAATTATGTTTTATTTATATATTAACATGGAGTTCCATCATGTATCTCATCGTCCAATATTTGATGCCTCATCAATCCAGTATTTTACTTTTGTTGAAAATTCAGACGAATGCATGAAATTGATAGAACATTTCAAGTACATCAGTTTTGAAGTAAGTTTGGTACCTTTGTTTATTTATTTTTGTATATCAAATTTCGTTTTGAAAAACTATTGTGAAAAATTATGACAATTACATTTATGTCACTACATGTTGAATTTATGAATATGTAAGTAGAAATTCCGTCATTTTGTGATTAAATCTTGCTCTAAAATCTAAATTTTGTTGTCACGTTACTGATAACTTTACGTTATCTAATGAGTTGGAAAGTAGTTATCTAAAGATAGCTTGTCTCTTGGGATAGTTTTTAAATTTCCAATTTTTGATAACCTTGTATATACTGAATCAAGTTTTAATAGTTCAATATTATTATTTTAGAAAGGAGAATATATCTATAATATTCTAATCTAAGATATTAAGTATATTACAAGATTACTAGAATCGTGAAGAAACTCGATTTATTCTCAAAATAGGAAACATTTACACACAAATCTGGCATTTTTTTGTTCAACCTTCTTCATTTTAGAAACGTTATGTTTTAATTTGCATAAATTTGCCATTTTGAGAATTTTATTCCTAAAATAGGAGACAGTTACACACGAATCTGTCTAACTTTTGTATTGATCTTCTTCATTTTTGAAACGTTACTTTTTAATTTTCCATTTTGAGAGCTTTATTCTTAAAATAGGAAACATTTACACACGAATTTGTCTAATTTTAGTATCAATCTTCTTCAATTTTGAAATGTTACTTTTTAATTTGCACAAATGTTCCATTTTGAGAGATTTATTCACAAAATAGGAAACATTTACCCACGAATCTGTCTAATTTTTTATCAATCCTCATTTTTGAAATGTTAAATTTTAATTTGTATTAATTTTCCATTTTGAGAGATATATTCTCAAAATACGAAACATTTACACACGAATCTGTCTAATTTTTGTATCAATCTTCTTAATTTTTGAAACGTTACTTTTTAATTTGCATTAATTTTCCATTTTGAGTGATTTATTCTCAAAATAGGAAACATTTACACTCGAATCTGTCTAAATTTTGTATCAATCTTTTCATTGTTGAAATGTTATTTTATAATTTGTATTGATTTTCTATTTTAAGAGATTTATTCTCAAAATAGCAAACATTTACACACGAATCTGTCTAATTTTTGTATCAATCTTCTTCATTTTTGAAACGTTACGTTGTAATTTGCATTAATTTTCCATTTTGAGAGATATATTCTCAAAATACGAAACATGTACATACGAATCTGTCTAATTTTTGTATCAACCTTCTTCATTTTTAAAATGTTACCATATAACTTACATTGATTTTCTAGTTTGAGGGATTTATTCTCAGAATACGAAACATTTACATACGAATTTGTCTAATTTTGGTATCAATCTACTTTATTTTTGAAACGTTACTTTTTAATTTGCATTAATTTTCCATTTTGAGAGATTAATTCTCAAAATTCGAAACATTTAGACACAAATCTGTCTAATTTTGGTATCAATCTTTTAATTTTTGAAATGTTATTTTATAATTTGCATTGATTTTCTATTTTAAGAGATTTATTCTCAAAATAGGAAACATTTACAACGAAACTGCCTAATGTTTGTATTAATCATCTTCATTTTTGAAATGTTACTTTTTAATTTGCATTGATTTTTTATATTAAAAGATTTATTCTCAATATAGGAAGTATTTACACACGAATCTATCTAATTTTTGTATCAATCTACTTCATTTTTGAAACGTTACTTTTTAATTTGCATTAATTTTCCATTTTGAGAGATTTATTCTCAAAATACGAAACATTTACACACGAATCTGTCTAATTTTTGTATCAATCTTCTTCAGTTTTGAAATGTAACTTTATAATTTGCATTGATTTTTCATTTTGAGACATTTATTCTCAGAATACGAAACATTTACACACGAATCTGTCTAATTTTTTATCAATCCTCATTTTTGAAAGATTACTTTTTAATTTGAATTAATTTTCCATTTTGAGAGATTTAGTCTCAGAATACAAAACATTTACACGCTAATCTGTCTAATTTTGGTATCAATCTTTTCATTGTTGAAATGTTACTTTAAAATTTGCATTGATTTTTCATTTTGAGAGATTTATTCTCAAAATACCAAACATTTACACATGAATCTGTCTAATTTTTGCATAAATCTTCTTCATTTTTAAAAATATTTTTGTAATTTGCATTAATCATCGAAATTTTGGCAATGAAGATTTTAGAAAAATTGTATGATTCAACCAACTTCAAGGTTGGTTAAAAAATAGAATATAGTCCAGGAATATTTTTTACTTTCTCACGAATTACCAAATATTCTCAATTTTCTTACAGTTCTACTTATATTTTCACACCAATATTTTCTTGAATCTGTCTAATATTCCCAATTTTTGCAATTTGGTTACAGTTCTATTTGTATTTCACAGGAATCTTTTCAATTTTTTTTCTGAAGGAATTATTTTGGAATCAATCTCTATCAATTTGGGCTATTTTTATTAAAATGGTCATGTAAATAAGTAATAGTATATTAAAGTATAAGTGGATATCAAGGCCTTTCAAGCACGAACGTTTTTCAAAAAACCGACCCGTCGCTCCCCGCGCAGCGGGGAGCGGGGAGGTTTTTTGAATAGAGTGAGTGCTTGAAAGGCCAGATATCCACGCATACTTTACGCTATTTTTTATCATTGATGCCGTAAATTGGCCTAAACATTTGTAATTATAATTTCTATCTGATGTGCCGTCGATTTTGCCGTACAGTTTTAGTATCGTTGCTAAGATACTGAATAAATAACTAGCTAACATGGCGGCTGATACCGCCATGTTATGGCGGTATCCATGGATACTTGTTTTGTATCCATGGAAACCTTTACAGGAAACGCGCGTTTTTGAAAGCCTGTTTTATGCACGCTACACGATGTTTTAAACAAGCAATATGATGCATCAATGATAAAAAATGTTTTATCAAAAGCTCTTGCAAAATCCAGAAGTCTGTTTATGCAATTTTTGCAATTTCCAATTTTTTCAATTAGGTTACTAATTACACTATTTGCATTTCACAGGAATCTTTTCAATTTTTTCCTGAAAGAATTATTTTGGAATCAATTTCTATTATTTTGGAGATCACTTTTGTACAAATAATAAAAATTTAGTTACGAATCAATTATCAAATTTAGCATTACTGTTTTCAATCAGCAATCTTCTTTAATGCTTGATGAATTTTCATAAATTGTACCGAGACGTACCTTCAGTACATGTGATCACTGCATAGAAATTCGTTAGCATTTGTGGCTACCAATGAATTTCAACGCAATCTCGTTGATAGAAACAAATCACATAAATGAATTCATACAATAACCAATCTTCAAATTATGCAGAGAAGCACTATATGTCATCATCGCATGATATTAATAGCATTTGTAACAATAAACTTGAATATAGGTGTTGCAAAAACTTAGTACTTCTAAAAAATCCTACTATTAAACAAAATTTCTAAAAGTTTGGGGATTATCTTTACGCCGTTTCGTCACCAAAGGTTTTTTATTATTTTTCTAACGCTACCATTGTATTTTCAGTAAAACTTGTAAGTTTTAGAGTAGTTTTTTCAGTTAAATCAAGTTTGAGATTTGTATGATATTTTTAATAATCAGAAGGTTTGTGATACCATTAGCTTGATAAGATTGTGCATCACCCTATGTAGACTTCGGATGATCAATTTTCAAGATCTTGGGTCTTTAAGTGCATATAGTCAACTTCAGATGTTTGTCCCTCTGAAAGTCGAGTTTGTACCACTATATGGGATAACAGACAACTATATGGGACATCGCTGACACTGACACTATATGGGACAACTGGCAAAGTCTTTACTTGTCTTTAGAGTAAATCTTTGAAGTTATATTTGATTAGTTTTCTGTTTTTTGTATATGTTGTAACGATTCGCGCCCAGGATTATACAAATTCTCATAACTTGTAATTTTTATTTGGCTCGTGATTTAGTGACAGTACTTTGATAGTATGTTTCATTTTTTAAATCATTATCGTGAGAACTTAACAAATAATAAATTTTCAGAAATTTCAGTAATATCTAACCCATACTTGTCAAGGCCCTACACTATATGTTTGATTTTCTCCCTTATTTAATACTGAAGCTTTGTCAAATTTTCAGTAGAATTAGTGTCAGGTGCACTGTATACAAATCTAATATCAATTTTGCCAATAATTAATTTTCAGAAATTTCAGTAGTAGCTAGCCCATACTTGTCAATGCAGAAAGTAATATGTTTGATTTTCTCCCTTATTCAATACTGAAACTTTGTCAAATTTTCAGTAGAATTAGTTTAAGGTGCACTGTACACGAATCTAATATCAAATTTGGAAATAATAAATTTTCAGATATTTCAGTAATAGCTAACCCATACTTGTCAATGCAGAAAGTTATATGTTTGATTTTCTCCCTTATTTAATACTGATACTTTGTTAATTGGCTTTTGGCTTTTTTTAATCAAGATTATTTGGATAGCTTAATACTGAGAAGCGGCGGAGAGCGTTTCTTAAAAGTAGGATTGTTGAAAAAAAAGAGGTAATTGCACCAAACCAGGACGTGCAGAGTGGATGGCGGGCAGAAGATATGAGATAGTTGTTGTTTATGCCGTTGGTGAAGTTTTGTATGTGGCAGAGTGTCTCTCCTCTCACGCGGTCTTGTTTACCACAGAGGCGGTCAAGCACCCCGGCCATTTCCATAAAAACGAAATCACGCCGTTTGCATACACTTTTTATTTGGTATCGCGCGCTCATCGAGCACATAATAGCGCGGAGGACAGCAAAGAGCCATCGGCAGCGGAAACAAGCAGGCCAGGTGTGCCCGTCGAGAAGAGAGGAAAACGCCGCCGTCAGTCCGCCCCTGTCCTGGATGCTGGCAAAGATGCTGGCAGAGATGCTGGATGGCCCGTCGAAGCACGACATCCTGTGTGATCCTGGGGCTTGTAAATCGCGGAACGTCTCATCTAGCCCGTGAAATTAATCCGGATCTGTGGCGGAGAGAGGCGGCAGTACTGGGGAATTCAATTAATATTTGATAAGTCCGTTTTATTATGCAGATCTTTCCAGATGACGGTGGGAATGAGCCGCGCGCGTCTGACGCGAAATTTACGTAATGAAATGCAAACGTGCACATTTAATTATTGCGAAACCAGTGCGGCTCAGACGGATAATGGATTGGCGACGGCGGCACGTCTCACTGGACTGGACGCCTAAATTTACTCCTTGCAGATATCTCTACTACATCAATTCCTATATACTAAACAGTAATTTACGCCAATCTGCAACGACTCATAGATATTAATGATATTTTGCATGTATTTTGGTGGTGGAATATGGAAGGAAATAAGGTATAAATATAGCAATTCGCCATTTACTCAGATCAGTTAGAAATAACCACCAGCGCAGAACGTTTCTTTGCTCGACGAAATCTCAAGAGCTTGAGCAATAATAATTAATTGCCGGTAAGGTAACGAACGACGAAATCAAATGTATACCTTATTAACCAATTCAAAGGTCAATTTCCATACTAATGATAACACCTATCCAGTGACACTACATCGCGATTGCGTTTATGGGTGGAACAAAATTTAATAAAAGTGGAAATGTGTCAAGCGTAGTCGAGCTTGTAATGAATCAAGATAAATATATCTCTCAATATAGATAACACTGGTCAACACAATGTTTGTCCCTTAGACTTAAATAGCCGATTACGATAGAAAATATTGCGCTGATTTCAGAAGCGTCAAATTATTGTATCTAGCACGTCAGGGTTCTGAAAATATATTAATTGAAAATTTGATATTAGATTCGTATATAGTACACCGGAAACTAATTCTGCTGAAATTTTGACCAAGCTTCAGTATTAAATAAGGGAGAAAATTAAACATATAACTTCCTACATTGTCAAGTGTGGGTTAGCTATTATTGACATTTCTCAAAATTTATTATTTGCAAATTTGATATTAGATTCATGTACAGTGCATCTGAAACTAATTCTGCTGAAAATTTGACAAAGTTTCAGTATTAAATAAAGAAGAAAATCAAACATATAACTTTCTGCATTGACAAGTATGGGTTAGCTATTGCTGAAATTGCTGAAAATTTATTATTTGCATATTTGATATTAGTTTCGTGGACAGTACGCCTGAAACTAATTCTACTGAAAATTTAACAGTGTTTCAGTATTAAATAAGGGAGAATATCAAACATATAACTTTCTGCATTGACAAATATGTGTTAGCTATTACTGAAATTTCTGAAATTTTATTATTTCAAAATTTGATATTAGATTCGTGTACAATACACTTAAGACTGATTCTACTGAATATTTGACAAAGCTTCAGTATTAAATAAGGAAGAAAATCAAACATAAAACTTTTTACTTTGACAGGTATGGGTTAACCATTACTCAAATTTCTGAAAATTTATTATTTGAAAATGTGATATAAGATTCGTGTACAGTGCACCTAAAACTAAGTCTGCTAAAAATTTGACAAAGTTTCAGTATTAAATAAGGGAGAAAATCAAACATATAACTTTCTGCATTCACAAGTATGGGTTAGCTAGTACGAAAATTTCTGAAACTTTATGATTTGCAAATTTGATGTTAGCTTTGTGTACAATGCACCTAAAACTAATTCTACTAAACATTTTACAAAGCTTAAGTATTAATTAAGGGAGAAAATCAAACATATAACTTTCTGCATTGACAAGTATGGGTTAGCTATTACTGAAACTTCTGAAAATTTATTATTTACAAATTTGATATTAGATTCGTGTACAGTGCACCTGAAACTAATTCAGCTGAAATTTTGAAAAAGTTTCAGTACTAAATAAGAGATTAAATCAAACATATAACTTTCTGCATTGGCAAGTATGGGTTAGCTATTACTGAAATTTCTCAAAATTTATTATTTGCAAATTTAATATTAGCTTCGTGTACAGTGCACCAGAAACTAATTCTACTGAACATTTGACAAAGTTTCAGGATTAAATAAGGGAGAAAATCAAACATATAACTTTCTACATTGACAAGTATATGGTTAGCCATTACTGAAATTTATGAAAATTTGTTATAAGCAAATTTGATATTAGATTCGTGTACAGTGCACCTGAAATTAATTCTCCTAAATATTTGAAAAAGCTTCAGTATTAAATAAGGAAGAAAATCAAACATATTACTTTCTGCATTGACAAGTATTGGTTAGCTATTACTGAAATTTCCGAAAATTTATTATTTGAAAATTTGATATTAAATTCGTATACAGCGCACCTAAAACTAATTCTACTGAAAATTTGACAAAGTTTCAGTATTAAATAAGAGAGAAAATCAAACATATAACTTTCTACATTGACAAGTATGGGTTAGCTATTCCTGAAATTTCTGAAAATTTATTATTTGCAAATTTGATATGAGATTTGTATACATTGCACTTGAAACTGATTCTACTAAAAATTTGAGAAAGTTTGAGTATTAAATAAGGACGAAAATCAAACATATAACTTTCGGCATTGACAAGTATGGGTTAGCTATTACTGAAATTTCTGAAAATTTATTATTTGCAAATTTGATATTAGATTCGTGTATAATGCACCTGAAACTAATTCTACTAAAAATTTGACAAAGCTTCAGTATTAACTAAGGGAGAAAATCAAACATATAACTTTCTGCATTGACAAGTATGGGTTAGCTATTACTGAAATTTCTGAAAATTTATTATTTGCAAATTTGATATTAGATTCGTGTACAGTGCACCTGAAACTAATTCTACTGAAAATTTGATAAAGTTTCAATAGTAAATAAGCGAGAAAATCAAACATATAACTTTCTGAATTGACAAGTATGGGTTAGCTATTACTGAAATTTCTGAAAATTTATTATTTGCAAATTTGATATTAGATTCGTGTACAGTACACCTGAAACTAATTCTACTGAAAATTTGACAAAGTTTTAGTAATAAATAAGGGAGAAAATCAAACATATAACTTTCTGCATTAACAAATATGGGTTAGCTATTATTGAAATTTCTGAAAATTTATTATTTCAAAATTTGATATTAGATTCGTGTATAGTGCACCTGAAACTAATTCTACTGAAAATTTGACAAAGTTTCAGTATTGAATAAGGGAGAAAATCAAACATATAACTTTCTGCATTGACAAGTATGGATTAGCTATTACTGACATTTCTGAAAATTTATTATTTGCAAATTTGATATTAGATTCGTGTACAGTACACCTGAAACTAATTCTGCTGAAATTTTGACAAAGTTTCAGTAATAAATAAGGGAGAAAATCAAACATATAACTTTCTGCATTAACAAATATGGGTTAGCTATTATTGAAATTTCTGAAAATTTATTATTTCAAAATTTGATATTATATTCGTGTATAGTGCACCTGAAACTAATTCTGCTGAAATTTTGACAAAGTTTCAGTAATAAATAAGGGAGAAAATCAAACATATAACTTTCTGCATTAACAAATATGGGTTAGCTATTATTGAAATTTCTGAAAATTTATTATTTCAAAATTTGATATTAGATTCGTGTATAGTGCACCTAAAACTAATTCTACTGAAAATTTGACAAAGTTTCAGTATTGAATAAGGGAGAAAATCAAACATATAACTTTCTGCATTGACAAGTATGGATTAGCTATTACTGACATTTCTGAAAATTTATTATTTGCAAATTTGATATTAGATTCGTGTACAGTACACCTGAAACTAATTCTGCTGAAATTTTGACAAAGTTTCAGTAATAAATAAGGGAGAAAATCAAACATATAACTTTCTGCATTAACAAATATGGGTTAGCTATTATTGAAATTTCTGAAAATTTATTATTTCAAAATTTGATATTATATTCGTGTATAGTGCACCTGAAACTAATTCTGCTGAAATTTTGACAAAGTTTCAGTAATAAATAAGGGAGAAAATCAAACATATAACTTTCTGCATTAACAAATATGGGTTAGCTATTATTGAAATTTCTGAAAATTTATTATTTCAAAATTTGATATTAGATTCGTGTATAGTGCACCTAAAACTAATTCTACTGAAAATTTGACAAAGTTTCAGTATTGAATAAGGGAGAAAATCAAACATATAACTTTCTGCATTGACAAGTATGGATTAGCTATTACTGAAATTTCTGAAAATTTATTATTTGCAAATTTGATATTTGATTCGTGTACAGTGCACCTGAAACTAATCTTACTGAAAATTTGATGAAGCTTCAGTATTAAATAAAGAAGAAAATCAAACATTTAACTTTCTACAGTGACAAGTATGTGTTAGCTATTACCGAAATTTCTGAAAATTTATTATTTGCAAATTTGATATTAGATTCATGTACAGTGCACTTGAAAATAATTCTACTGAAAATTGGACAAACTTTCAATATTAAATAAGGAAGAATATCAAACATATAAGTTTCTACATTGACAAGTATGGGTACTGAAATTTCTCAAGATGTATTTCTTGCAAATTTGATATTAGATTCGTGTAAAGTACAGATAAAACTAATTCTACTGAAAATTTGATAAAGTTTCAGCATTAAATAAATGAGAAAATCAAACATATAACTTTCTGCATTGACAAGTATGGGTTAGCTATTACTGAAATTTCTGAAAATTTATTATTTGCAAATTTGATATAAGATTCGTGTACAGTACACCTAAAACTAATTCTACTGAAAATTTGACAAAGTTTCAGTATTAAATAAGGGAGCAAATTAAACATATAACTTTCTGCATTGACAAGTATGGGTTAGCTATTACTGAAATTTCTGACAATTTATGATTTGAAAATTTGATAATAGATTCGTATACAGCGCACCTGAAACTAATTCTACTGAAAAGTTGATAAAGTTGCAGTATTAAATAAAGAAGTAAATCAAACATATAACTTTCTGCATTGACAAGTATGGGTTAGCTATTACTGAAATTTCTGAAAATTTATTATTTGCATATTTGATATGAGATTCGTGTACAGTACACCTAAAACTAATTCTACTGAAAATTTGACAAAGTTTCAGTATTAAATAAGGGAGCAAATTAAACATATAACTTTCTGCATTGACAAGTATGGGTTAGCTATTACTGAAATTTCTGACAATTTATGATTTGAAAATTTGATAATAGATTCGTATACAGCACACCTGAAACTAATTCTACTGAAAAGTTGATAAAGTTGCAGTATCAAATAAAGGAGTAAATCAAACATATAACTTTCTGCATTGACAAGTATGGGTTAGCTATTACTGAAATTTCTGAAAATTTATTATTTGCAAATTTGATAATAGATTCGTGTACAGTGCCCCAGAAACTAATTCTCCTAAAAAATTGACTAAGCTTCAGTATTAAATAATTGAGAAAATTAAACATATAACTTTTTGCATTGACAAGTATGGGTTAGCTATTACTGAAATTTCTGAAAATTTATTATTTACAGATTTAATATTAGATTCGTATAAAGTGCACCTAAAACTAATTCTACTGAAAATTTGATAAAGCTTCAGTATTAAATAAGGGAGCAAATCAAACATATAACTTTCTGCATTGACAAGTATGGGTTAGCTATTACTGAAATTTCTGAAAATTTAGTATTTGCAAATTTAATATTAGATTCGTATACAGTATACCGAAAACTAATTTTACTGAAAATTTGACAAAGCTTCAGTATTAAATAAGGAAGAAAATCAAACATATAACTTTCTGCATTGGCAAGGATGGGTAAGCTATTAATGAAATTTCTGAAAATTTATTATTTGCAAATTTGATATTAGATTCATAAACAGTGCACCTAAAACTAATTCTACTGAAATTTTGACAAAGTTTCAGTATTAAATAAGGGAGAAAATCAAACATATAACTCTCTGCATTGACTAATATGGGTTAGCTATTACTGAAATTTCTGAAAATTTATTATTTGCAAATTTGATATTAGATTCATAAACAGTGCACCTAAAACTAATTCTACTGAAATTTTGACAAAGTTTCAGTATTAAATAAGGGAGAAAATCAAACATATAACTCTCTGCATTGACTAATATGGGTTAGCTATTACTGAAATTTCTGAAAATTTATTATTTGCAAATTTGATTTCAGATTCATAAACAGTGCACCTAAAACTAATTCTACTGAAATTTTGACAAAGTTTCAGTATTAAATAAGTGAGAAAATCAAACATATAACTCTCTGCATTGACTAATATGGGTTAGCTATTACTGAAATTTCTGAAAATATATTATTTGCAAATTTGATATTATATTCGTGTACAATGCACCTGAAACTAATCTTTCTGAAAATTTGACAAAGTTTCAGTATTAAATAAGGGAGAAAATCAAACATATAACTTTCTACATTTACAAGTATGGGTTAGCTATTACTGAAACTTCTGAAAATTTATTATTTGCAAATTTGATATTAGATTCCTTTATTACAGTGCACCTGAAACTAATTCTACTGAAATTTTGACAAAGTTTCAGTATTAAATAAGGGAGAAAATCAAACATATAACTTTCTGCATTGACAAGTATGGGTTAGCTATTACTGAAATTTCTGAAAATTTATTATTTGCAAATGTGATATTAGATTCGTGTACAGTGCACCTGAAACTAATTCTCCCTTTTCTACATCGTTATCGGATATTATCAATGTTGAATTAAGAGCATACAAAGTATTCCCGCGTTAGATAATCGAGGCCACAATTAACAGAGCCCAGACAATTCGTGCCTCCCAAAAATAACCCGCACGTTACGACCACATAACTCAACGCCGATGGGCCGTTTTACGTAAGAGAGCATCGGGAGCGTTTACCGTTAATTAAAGAGCACTTCTTTTTTCGGATGGCCCACGTTACCGTGAAGGTCGCTCAGTCTGCATTGGCGAGATCACCTAGTGAATGTGACTGCCCGAGTCACATAGTGGGAGTCGGTCTCTCAGGGGTCGGACCGGAACACGAATTCCTGGCATACCGTACACGCCAAACAAATCATACTGTTCGTACGTACGTACGAACGTACGTACACACGATGCATGCGTGCGTGTGCTTTTATACATCTGCCTATTAATAGAGCCATTCATAATCGACGGATCCAGGTCGACACACCAGCATGGGACAAAAATGCCTGGGCGTGAAAAAAAAATACAACAAACGAAATTCTCCAATTTCATCGCTTTAAACTCGAAATAGACCTCACAGCAGGACCACAGTATGTAAAAGCATGGGGGCTACTTTTGATCATGCTGCATTATAATCTTGCTGTATGTATGAAAATGCAAATACTTGAAACAAAAAACCGAATGAAAGAACATCGGAGGGCAATTCTACAAAACAAGGAGGACACGGGATTAGCGCATCATTGCATTGAGAATAATCATTTCTTCAGAAATGACAGCCTGGAGGTAATGCACACCGGACACAAAGGGAGGCGGCTGGATTTACTTGAAATCCTAGAAATTCGAAAAGCGGTCACTAATGGGGATAATATTGTGAATGAACAATTAATCTTTGATAATACGCCTTTGTTATGCTGCACCCGTTCGGAAAAACCAAGACTGTAATTCATTTATTGCCATGTTGTAAAATTTTTCTAGCTTAGTATATATTGCACATTTGTTAAATTTTAATTTTAGTATTTCTGTACTCTTGAGAATGGTCGTGAAGCCGAAACAATTGTAGAGGTTTATTCTATCAATACAGTGAAACTTTAACCAAGTGTTTGATTTAGCCTAATCATAATGTTTCACCAAGTAGTATCCACACATAGTTTCAATTTAATTAAAAAATTTAATGATCATCTCAATAAAAATGCTCCAGTTGAAAAATGACATATAGGTTATGTGTATCTTTAAAATTAACAAATGAACTTAAAAACATTACTGAATTAATATGGTCAGGTGCGAATATATAGAAATACATATTAGGAAACAAATTCTTGGGTTTATTAAACTGTTTTTTTTTTATACTAGTATTTATTGGGTTTTCATCGGCATGACTTAACGGCTTATCTTACAAACATTTCTATGGCGTTTTATTTGTTAAATAGTTTGTCATCTGAAGTCAAAAGCAATCACAGGACACGAGCTGTAACATTGAAGTGCCTCTTCCATGATGCAGCGTTTCACGTGGCACCTATTATCTGCCCAAAATAGGATAATAACTAATTACATGGCCGTGGAAAAGCAGTAATATTATGATTACATAAACATGCCGTTATTAAAACTGTTAATTGAATTCAGGTACTTCAAGAAATATACACGTCATAGTCAATGTTATTGTGCTATTGCAGTTACATGTAACATAATTAATCTTCTAAAAACCTGTTGTCTTCCGATAAAATAAAATGATTCGCGCTTAATATAAGAAAATGGCTCAAACCTTTAAGAAGATCGCTGATGAAATTGAATCCAATTTTCATTAAGATTTCGCCATGTACAACTAAAATTTCATAATTGCCACTGAATGTTTAAATATTACAAATTCCAGCAAATGAATGTGCAAAGCAGAAAAAAAAATCACAACTTTTACCAAAAGTTTTCAGCTTTCACTGAACACGTCTACGTCTGCAATTTTCAGTGCAAATTTCGTAGCTGTTAATACAATGTTATGATTCTTACTGAAAATTTAACAATTCACAATATTATTTTGATATTCGCAATTCAATATTGAAAATAGGAATAACATTTCACAATATTACACTAAAATTATCAGTGAAATTTAGCAGAGGCAATAAAATTGTATAATTTTTATTGAAAATTTAGCAATTGACAACAAAACATTGAAAGTTTCAATGCAAATTTCATAAAATCCAGTAAAATTTAGTAATGCATAATCAAGATTTCATAAAATTTCTCTTAAAGTGTGTAATTTTTAATGATCATTTACTATTTAGTAATTTTCAGTGCAAATTTTGCCCCAAAATAGTGTGATTTATACTGAAAATTCAGTAAGTGACAATAAAATTATAACATTCACTCACAAACTGTGCTGTCATATTTGATAATTTTGGTGCAAATTAAAAATTAATGTCCAAATTTCATGTTTTTGTATTTCATGATTCATGCAAACTTTTTTTTATTATTCGTACATGCTTATCTACTTTTACGTGTAAGGCGATTTTGTTCTATATTTCCTATATATTTCTCTCCATTTATCCCCATCTGTTGTCAGTTTCCTTGCTTCTTTCCATATCAGCCTCATCAATTCAATTAATCAAACGCTTAAGAAGATCACTGATAAAATTGAAATCAGTAATGGCAAATTTTATAATTAGTGCAGAATTAAGAAGAAATATCAAAAATCATGACAATTCGTGCTTCAATCTGATGATTCATCTTTTCCTTGATGATTGACATTGATGTTCATTGATTGATTGATTTGTTCATGTTAAGTAAAAAGTCAAACCAAAAAGAGGAAGTTAGGTACCAAAATAAGACAGATTCATGCAACAAAAATCGATAAGATTTGTGTGGAATATAAATATCGTATATCTGTAATAAATCTGAGAAAATTAATGACAAATTTGATAACACATGACAAATTAAAATATATAATGGAAATGTAAAAGACATCAATATTTTAATCAAACATTGGAGTTATCATACGTTTTGAATATTTTTTTTTAACTTTGGCAGTATTCCTCGCAAAATAAAAAAAATTAAGAATTAATCAGAAATTTGAAAATGTGTTTTCTAAATTAAGAAATTTAGTACGAAATGTGTCTTATCTTTATACGTTTTGTATGAATTACTATAATATGTCTATTATAGTAGGAAGATTCATACAAATTAAAATGTTAGTTCTAAAATCAGAAATATTCATATGCAAATTAAAATGTTAGCTCTAAAATGAAACATGTTCATGTGCAAATGAAAATTTCAGCTCTACCATCAAGAATATTCATTTCCAAATTTAAATGTTCGCTCTAAAATCAAGAAAATTCAGTTCAAATTAAAACATCAAAATTTTAATCAAACACAGGAGTTATACGTTTTGATTTTTTTTTTAATGTTAGAGAATGTTCCTCTCATAATAAAGGTCTTAAGAATTAATCAGAAATTTGATAATATATTTCAAAAATTAAGAAATTTAGTAGCAAATGTACTTTATAAAGTTCTGTATGAATTTCTCCAATTGTTAGAATATATCTATTATAGTACGATGATTCGTACAAATTAAAATGTTTGCTCTAAAATCAACAAGATTCATGTGCAAATTAATATGTTAGCTCTAAAATGAAACATATTTATGTGCAAATTGAAATGTTAGCTCTTAAATCAAGAAGATTCGTGTCCAAATTAAAATGTTTGCTCAGAAATCATCAAGATTCATGTGCAAATTAATATGTTAGCTCTAAAATGAAACATATTTATGTGCAAATTGAAATGTTAGCTCTAAAATCAAGAAGATTCGTGTCCAAATTAAAATGTTTGCTCAGAAATCATTAAGATTCATGTGCAAATTAATATGTTAGCTCTAAAATGAAACATATTTATGTGCAAATTGAAATGTTAGCTCTAAAATCAAGAAGATTCGTGTCCAAATTAAAATGTTTGCTCTGAAATCAAGAAGATTCAGCTCAAATTAAAACTACCAAATTTTAATCAAACAGGAGTTATCATACGTTTTAAATAGTTTTTTTTTAATTTTGAGAATATTCCTCTCAAAATAAAGATTTTAAGAATTAATCAGAAATTTGAAAATATGTATCTAAATTTAAGAAATTTAGTAGCAAATGTATTTTATCTTTATATTTTTTGTATGAATTTCTCCAATTTTGAGAATATGTCTATTATAATAGGAAGATTCGTACAAATTCAAATGTTAACTCTAAAATAAGGAAGATTCATGTGGAAATTAATATGATAGTTCTAAAGTTAAAATACATTTATGTGCAAATTTAAATGTTAGCTCTAAAATCAAGAATATTCATGTGCAAATTTAAATGTTAGCTCTAAAATGAAACATATTCATGTGCAAATTAAAATGTTAGCTCTAAAATAAGGAAGATTCATGTGCAAATTAATATGATAGTTCTAAAGTTAAAATACATTTATGTGCAAATTTAAATGTTAGCTCTAAAATCAAGAATATTCATGTGCAAATTTAAATGTTAGCTCTAAAATGAAACATATTCATGTGCAAATTAAAATGTTAGCTCTAAAATAAGGAAGATTCATGTGCAAATTAATATGATAGTTCTAAAGTTAAAATACATTTATGTGCAAATTTAAATGTTAGCTCTAAAATCAAGAATATTCATGTGCAAATTTAAATGTTAGCTCTAAAATGAAACATATTCATGTGCAAATTAAAATGTTAGCTCTAAAATCAGGAAGATTCATGTCCAAATTAAAATATTAGTAACTGAAAGCGTGAAAATAATACAGGCAACCTCGCAAGATCGTATAATAATGTATTACTTTAGTCAATTTCGGTCTACATTACTGCCAATTTATTTACTTTACTGACAATTTCAGAGATATAATAATACTGATAATCCCACAAGATCATATAATAATGTATACTGAAGGTTTGTTTTTACTTTACTGACAATTTTAGAAATATAGTAATTCTGAAAACGTGATAATAACACAGAAACCTCACAAGATCGTATAATAATGTATTACTTTAGTCAATTTCGATCTATTTTACTGCCGATTTATTTTACTTTACTGACAATTTCAGAGATATAGTAATACTGAAAACCAATACTGATATAGTAATACTGATTCTACGAGAGCATATAATAATGTATTTACTTTACTGACAATTTTAGAAATATAGTGATTCTGAAAGCTAAATAGTTATTTATGATACAAGTTCGTAAAGCACTACTTTGCGAAAATGTACCATTCAAAGATTTTTCTACGACACCTATTATGAAAAACAGCTAAAATTTGGTGCAAAATACTAATTTGTTTTTAATTGGTTGTGTGTAAAACGTATTTTACGCAAAGTTGATGTTTTTGATGATGACACATGATTTTTTTTTACCCACTTGTGTTAAAAAGTATCTCTTTACGCACTGTAAATAGTGCGCAAAAGCTTAGTTTTCGCACTGTCGTAGAAACATTTTTCGCCATTTCGATTTCGCCTGATTAATATTGATTTTTCATTGTATTAACTGTTTTAATCAGTGTTTAGTGTTAGTTATTTTTTAGAGCTATTGCCGTACTTCCTGCATTATTTATATTAATATTATTTATAATTCAATATAAATAATACAAATGCTCCTCAGGAATGTAAATGATTAATCAGAAAGATGTAGATAAAAACCTCCACATATGAAATAGCAAAATGGAAAATTCCAAATAAGACTATACGAGCACATGAACAGGATTAAGCCCGACTTCTTACGTACATTTATCTGAATTATCCGTCGAATTATTGAATACAAAAAGATCATTAATAAGTGCTCAGGAGGTTTTTGTGACTCCACTCTGTATTTACCGTCTGAAGCCAAAGGCAATCGACAGATGTGGTCATCACGAAATAGTTCGTCAAACATCGTTATTCCTCATAACCATTGAATACGTATTTCTTATATAAGTGTAAATTTACATTATTGTGCAGAAATGAAGTTTTATTAAGAAGTAAGTGCGAAGTTTTATTAAGAAGTAAGTGCGAAGTTTTATTAAGAATCTGCAATTCCAGAGATTGGATCAAGATACGTTGAGAGCAGAAGGCCATAAATTAAAATACTAATTCGTTAGTATAATTCAATAACTCAGATTTGCATGTGCAGGTGCATAAGGTGATATAATCTGTAAACCATAATACGCGGAAATAAACTTATGATTCAGAAAATTGCTATGAATTACTGATTCATACAAGTATAATGGAGTCATTAATTTTATTTTTCCACATATATTAAGTCAGGTGTAGATATAATTGTTACGGATTTGATCCCAACGAGTCATTTAGTTTTGTCATCGGTGTGTATATTGTTGTGACAATTGTTGTGACAATTGTTGTGACATTTGTTGTGACAATTGCTATGGCAAGCCTCACAAAGCCGTACTGAGGCTTGTTGCCCTACAAGAGTTGCTCCAGACTTCGGGAGCGCCATTAATGATATCCCAACGTCGAATGATGCCCTATTTTCAAACTCTGGCCTTCTTGTGTGCAGATCAAATATGATCAAGTTGTTGACAATTAGATCAATAATAATTAGATCGATTGGTTATTAAATCTATTGTAGGTAATCTGATCATCAGAACAAATATTATCAAGTGGATGGTTATCATCAAATCGATGATAATTAGATTGATTGGTCATCAAATTCATTGTCCCAAACTAATTCCAATTAATATTTGATTTCATTTAGGTTTCTTATATTAAGGTTATTCTTTAATGTTTGGAATAGAAACTACCTTAATAATTAAGTTAGAACATTAATATTAGATTTTTTTAATTGAGATAGGTCATCAGAACCAATATCATCAAGTTAATTGAATTCAAATCGATGGTAATTAGATTGATTGGTCATCAAATTCATTGTCCCAAACTAATTCCAATTAATATTTGATTTCATTTATGTTTCTTATATTAAGGTTATTCTTTAATGTTTGTGGTAGAAAGTACCTTAATAATTAAGGTAGAACCCTAAACATTAATATTAGATTTTTTTTAATTGAGACAGATCATCAGAACAAATATCATCAAGTAATTTTTCATTAAATTCATTGTCCCAAACTAATTTAAATTAATATTTGATTTCATTTAGGTTTCTTACATTAAGGTTATTCCTTAATTTTTGGGGTAGAAACTACCTTAATAATAAGGAGGAATCCCAAACATTTATATTAGATTTTTTAAATTGAAATTGATTTGGAAGCTAAGCTGAAATAAATTTAAATTGAAATTAAATTTAAAAATAAGTTGAAGGATCAAAAGATCTAAATAGATTTATTATCATTTTCAGTTGAATTTATTAGAATATTTAGGGAAGCAAAAGATATATTAAACTTTAAAATATATATCTGTTTTTGGTCTGTTCTGCTTAATATTAATTTAAAAATTTATTTGGTCGAATAATATTTCTACTTGATTCATTCAATTATACATAAAAATTTATATGGTTTTACCTTTTTTGTTCAAGATCCACCTTTTTTTTGGATTTTTTTAGGAATTGCGTATAGGTATAATTTTATATGGTATTTTAGTCTACACTTACAAACAAATTAATGTTCCTACAAAGAAGTAAAACAAAATTTGTCCCTTAAATATTATCTGCATTTGCTTCATGGTTTAGCACTTCTGCATGTTTTCACCTAAGTAATTTATAAATGAAAAGCACCACTTGGAGTTATTTATAAGAATTAATTGCAAGGACCAATTGGTTTGTGTTGGCAGATCTATTCTTGCGCCAAATTCAACAGTATGGCTTATTTCGCAGGAGACATGTGCAAATTTCGCGTTTAGGAAATTATGTGTTGTTAATTAATTAATTAACAATTTGCTCTAGAGAATATAGATATTAATTACAATATCCGTAAATTATTATAACTTTATGTTAATTGCATCTCGTTAGACATGTAAGTCAAATAGATGGAGAAATTGAAATTATTATTATAAATATAAGTACATCCTGTAAAGAAATTATCTGAATATGTTGTGTATAATATTCTCATTTCTCATTAGTTAAACTTAGTAAACTAAGAAATAATAAGTAATCAAAAGCACTCTGTATATTGATGTATACTGTGATGTTTAGTATGAAATTTTAAGTGTGTTTTTATGTATAATTACTTTGTTTATACTTAGGTTGCTATTAGGTTAGGTTCCTTAAGTAGAAGTTCTAGGAAACTACCAAATAAAACTACCCTACAAACCCTATAAACTACCAAATCTAATTAATAACCTATCTAAAAATATCATCACAATATATAAATTTCATAAATACAATTAGATGTGTATTAATATTACATATTTACTAATATGGTTAGGTTAGGTTAGGTTAGGTTCCTTAGGTAGAAGTTCTAGGAAACTAGCAAATGAAACTACCCTACAAACGCTATAAACTACCAAATCTAATTACTAACCTATCTCAAAATATCACCAGAATATATAAATTTCATAAATACAATTGGATGTGTATAATATCAATACTAATATGTAAAAAATAATAAGTCTTCATTGTCATTTGATGCATTTCGATAGTACAGCAAATTAAAACAGCGGAAATATGTTATCTAAAGTTACTTAAGATAGAATATTCTAACAATGCGTAATATGTAACAGTTTCATGTAATTATAGTAAACCAACAAGGCAATAAAATAAATATAAAGACATTCTTGAAACATTAATCATCGTCTATTTTGCAAACGTTTTAAATAACACAAATAGTTAAAAAAAATGTAAAAAATTCAAAAATATTTATGGATTTTCATCGAAAAATATATGTTTAAGAACTCATTAGTATTATTATTAATTGCTAATCAACATTGCTAGTGTTTCAACGAAGATAAATTACAAAGGCATACTTATAATTGTGATCAGCAGATGATTACATATAGCTGTATACATATAGCATATAGCTGTAAGAGCTAAATAAAGGCTATTATTATTATTATATTAACGAAATGTGCTTCTCTTCAGGCAAAAATTGATAAATATGTATACGATTGTAAAAGTCATTTAAGTTATTACTTATAATTGTGACCAGCAGATGATTACATATAGCCATATACATATAGCATATAGCTGTGAAAGCTAAATAAAGGTTATTATTATTATTATATTAACGAAATGTGGTTATCTTCAGGCAAAAATTGATAAACATGTATACGATTGTAAAAGTCACTTAAGTTATTACTTATAATTGTGACCAGCAGATGATTACATATAGCTATATACATATAGCATATAGCTGTGAAAGCTAAATAAAGGTTATTATTATTATTATATTAACGAAATGTGGTTATCTTCAGGCAAAAATTGATAAACATGTATACGATTGTAAAAGTCATTTAAGTTATTACTTATAATTGTGACCAGCAGATGATTACATATAGCTTTATACATATAGCATATAGCTGTGAAAGCTTAATAAAGGTTATTATTATTATTATATTAACGAAATGTGGTTATCTTCAGGCAAAAATTGATAAACATGTATACGATTGTAAAAGTCATTTAAGTTATTACTTATAATTGTGACCAGCAGATGATTACATATAGCCATATACATATAGCATATAGCTGTGAAAGCTAAATAAAGGTTATTATTATTATTATATTAACGAAATGTGGTTATCTTCAGGCAAAAATTGATAAACATGTATACGATTGTAAAAGTCATTTAAGTTATTACTTATAATTGTGACCAGCAGATGATTACATATAGCTATATACATATAGCATATAGCTGTGAAAGCTAAATAAAGGTTATTATTATTATTATATTAACGAAATGTGGTTATCTTCAGGCAAAAATTGATAAACATGTATACGATTGTAAAAGTCATTTAAGTTATTACTTATAATTGTGACCAGCAGATGATTACATATAGCTATATACATATAGCATATAGCTGTGAAAGCTAAATAAAGGTTATTATTATTATTATATTAACGAAATGTGGTTATCTTCAGGCAAAAATTGATAAACATGTATACGATTGTAAAAGTCATTTAAGTTATTACTTATAATTGTGACCAGCAGATGATTACATATAGCTATATACATATAGCATATAGCTGTGAAAGCTTAATAAAGGTTATTATTATTATTATATTAACGAAATGTGGTTATCTTCAGGCAAAAATTGATAAATATGTATACGATTGTAAAAGTCATTTAAGTTATTACTTATAATTGTGACCAGCAGATGATTACATATAGCTATATACATATAGCATATAGCTGTGAAAGCTAAATAAAGGTTATTATTATTATTATATTAACGAAATGTGGTTATCTTCAGGCAAAAATTGATAAACATGTATACGATTGTAAAAGTCATTTAAGTTATTACTTATAATTCTGACCAGCAGATGATTACATATAGCTATATACATATAGCATATAGCTGTGAAAGCTAAATAAAGGTTATTATTATTATTATATTAACGAAATGTGGTTATCTTCAGGCAAAAATTGATAAATATGTATACGATTGTAAAAGTCATTTAAGTTATTACTTATAATTGTGACCAGCAGATGATTACATATAGCTATATACATATAGCATATAGCTGTGAAAGCTTAATAAAGGTTATTATTATTATTATATTAACGAAATGTGGTTATCTTCAGGCAAAAATTGATAAACATGTATACGATTGTAAAAGTCATTTAAGTTATTACTTATAATTGTGACCAGCAGATGATTACATATAGCTATATACATATAGCATATAGCTGTGAAAGCTAAATAAAGGTTATTATTATTATTATATTAACGAAATGTGGTTATCTTCAGGCAAAAATTGATAAACATGTATACGATTGTAAAAGTCATTTAAGTTATTACTTATAATTCTGACCAGCAGATGATTACATATAGCTATATACATATAGCATATAGCTGTGAAAGCTAAATAAAGGTTATTATTATTATTATATTAACGAAATGTGGTTATCTTCAGGCAAAAATTGATAAATATGTATACGATTGTAAAAGTCATTTAAGTTATTACTTATAATTGTGACCAGCAGATGATTACATATAGCTATATACATATAGCATATAGCTGTGAAAGCTTAATAAAGGTTATTATTATTATTATATTAACGAAATGTGGTTATCTTCAGGCAAAAATTGATAAATATGTATACGATTGTAAAAGTCATTTAAGTTATTACTTATAATTGTGACCAGCAGATGATTACATATAGCTATATACATATAGCATATAGCTGTGAAAGCTTAATAAAGGTTATTATTATTATTATATTAACGAAATGTGGTTATCTTCAGGCATAAATTGATAAATATGTATACGATTGTAAAAGTCATTTAAGTTATTACTTATAATTGTGATCAGCAGATGATTACATATAGATGTATATATATATATATATATATATATATATATATATATATATATAGTATATAGCTGTAAGAGCTTTTTAAGGGTTGTTTTTATTATTATATTAACGAATGTGGTTATCTTCAGGCAAAAACTGATAAATATGTATACGATTATCAAAAGTCATTTAAGTTATTACTTATAATTGTGATCAGCAGATGATTTCATATAGCATATAGCATATAGCTCTAAAAGCTAAATAAAGGTTATTATTATTATTTTATTAACGAAATGTTTACGGCCGAAAATTGATAAGTATGTATACGATTGTAAAAGTCATTTAAGTTATCGAAGCACAACTGTAGTTGAAAATATTGATTACAACGTTAAAAGGGCATTTAAATAGGTTTTCTTACTGTTATCATCAGCAGATCGTATTTCTTCTCTTGCCATTGCTGTTGTTTATTATGCACCAGTCCAAAGGAGAGAACGTTGCATAGAATGAACGTAAGCAACCTCTGCGGCTAATGATTATGACCTACTTGAAAATAATACTAATAGTTTTTACCATTAGAATGCTGTTTAACTTGAAGCCTCGTCTAATATATGTATCCATCTATGAATGTGGAAAGCACAGTGGAGTTATGTTCTGGTTGATCATAATATGTAGGCAAATATTTTATACACCTATACTTCTTTATTAACAATAAAAAAATATTAAATTAATAATAATAAAGAATATTTATTAGCAGAAAAGCTACATAATTGCAAACTTTACAAACTTTACACTGCAAACTTTCAGTGGTAATTATGAAACTTGTAAAACTTGTAAAGTTGTACATTGCTATTTTTTTATGAAAATTGTGAAAATTGTTGCAAACTAACTAATTGCAAACTTTACAAACTTTACACTGCAAACTTTCAGTGGTAATTATGAAACTTGTAAAACTTGTAACGTTGTACAATGCTAATTTTTTATGAAAATTGTGAAAATTGGATTGTCAATTTCATAATTTTTTCGGTTAATTGACGATTTTTCAATATAAATCACAAATTTTAATCAGCAGCGCCAAAATTTGCACTGAAAATTACAAAGTTGTAAATGATGATCCTAAATTACAAACTTTAAGAGAAAATCATGAAATCTTGATTATACATTACTAAATTTTACTGGATGTTATGAAATTTGCATTGAAACTTTCAATGTTTTGTTGTCAATTGCTAAATTTTCAATAAAAATTTAAAAAATGTATTGCCACTGCTAAATTTCACTGATAATTTTAGTGTATATCATTAAATGTTGTTCCTATTTTCAATATTGCATTGCGAATATCAAAATATTTTTTTAAATTGCTAAACTTTACAAACTTTACACTGCAAATTTTCAGTGGTAATTATGAAACTTTAGTTGTACATTGCGAATTTTTCATGAAAATTATGAAAATTGGATTGTGAATGTCATATTTTTTTTGTTAATTGACGAATTTTCAATACAAATCTCAAATTTTAATCAGCAGCGACAAAATTTGCATTGAAAATTACAAAATTGTAAATGATCATCCTAAATTACAAACTTTAAGAGAAATTTATGAAATCTTGATTATACATTGCTAAATTTTACTGGATGTTATGAAATTTGCATTGGAACTTTCAATGTTTTGTTGTCAATTGTTAAATTTTCAATAAAAATTATAAAATTTTATTGCCACTTCAAAATTTCACTAATAATTTTAGTGTAAATTGTGAAATGTTGTTCCTGTTTTCTATATTCCATTGCTAATTTCAAAATAATATTGTGAATTGCTAAATTTTCAGTAAGAATCGTAACATTTTATTAACAGCTACGAAATGTGCACTTAAAATTGCAAATATAGACGTGTTTAGCGAAAGCTGAAAACTTTTGGTAAAAATTGTGATTTTTTTTTCTGCTTTGCACATTTATTTGCTGGAATTTATAATATTTAAACATTGAATGGAAATTATGAAATGTTAGTTCACAACATTCAATCCGTTGTAAATCACAACAATTTGGGGCAAAATTTGCACTGCACATTACTAAATATTAAATGATCATTAAAAATTACAAACTTTAAGAGAAATTTTATGAAATCTTGATTATACATTGCTAAATTTTACTGGGTGTTATGAAATTTGAGTTCAGACTTTCAATGTTTTATTGTAAATTGCTAAAGTTTCAATATAAATTATAAAATTTTATTGCCACTGCAAAATTTGACTGATAATATTAGTTTAAATTGTGAAATGTTATTCCAACTTTCAATATTGCGTTGCAAATTTCAAAATAATATTGGGAATTGCTAATTTCTCAGTGACAATCATTACATTTTGTTAACATCTACGAAATTTGCACTGAAAATTAGAGACGATGTATTTAGTGAAAGCTGTAAACTTTTGGTAAAAATTGTGATTCTTTTTTCTGCTTTGTACATTTATTTGCTGGAATTTATAATAGTTTAACATTCAGTGGCAATTTAGAATGTTAGTTGTACATTGCGAAATTTTAATGAAAATTGGATTGTGAGTGAATGTTATAATTTTATTGTCAATTATTGAAGTTTCAGTATAAATCACAACATTTTGGGGGGCAAAATTTGCACTGAAAATTACTAAATAGTAAATGATCATTAAAAATTACAAACTTTAAGAGAAAATCATGAAATCTTGATTATACATGACTAAATTTTACTGGATGTTATGAAATTTGCATTGGAACTTTCAATGTTTTGTTGTCAATTGCTAAATTTTCAATAAAAATTATAAAATTTTGTTGCCACTGTTAAATTTCACTGATAATTTTAGTGTAAATTGTGAAATGTTATTCCTACTTTCAATATTGCGTTGCAAATTTCAAAATAATATTGGGAATTGCTAATTTCTCAGTGACAATCGTTACATTTTGTTAACATCTACGAAATTTGCACTGAAAATTAGAGACGATGTATTTAGTGAAAGCTGCAAACTTTTGGTAAAAATTGTGATTCTTTTTTCTGCTTTGTACATTTATTTGCTGAAATTTATAATAGTTTAACATTCAGTGGCAATTTAGAATGTTAGTTGTACATTGCGAAATTTTAATGAAAATTGGATTGTGAGTGTATGTTATAATTTTATTGTCAATTATTGAAGTTTCAGTATAAATCACAACATTTTGGGGGTAAATTTGCACTGAAAATTAAAAAATAGTAAATGATCATTAAAAATTACAAACTTTAAGAGAAATTTATGAAATCTTGAGTATACATTGCTAAATTTTACTGGATGTTATGAAATTTGAATTCCTACTTTCAATGTTTTATTATAATTAGCTAAATTTTCAATATAAATTATTGAAAAAAAATTGCCACTGCAAAATTTCACTGATAATTTTGGTATAAATTGTAAAATGTTGTTCCTATTTTCAATATTGCGTTGCGAATTTCAAAATAATATTGTAAATTGCTTTATTTTCGGTAAGAATCATAACATTTTATCAACAGCTACGAAATATTCACCGAAAATTTCATACGTAGACGTGTATAATGAAAGCTGCAAACTTTTGGTAAAAATAGTGATTTTTCTACTTTGCACATTTATTTTCTGGAATTTATAATATTTAAACTTTTTATTAAAAATTTCAGTGGCAAGTGTATTGTATTATCCATTTTGCTATGATTCTGCTATGTAAATTGTGAAATATTGTTCCTATTTTCAATATTTCATTGCGAATTTCAAAATAATATTGTGAACTGCCAAATTTTCAGTAAGAATTATAACATTTTATTAACAGCCACGAAATTTGCACCAAAAATTGCAGACGTAGTCGTGCTTAGGGAAAGCTGCAACCTTTTGGTAAAAATTGTGATTTTTTTTCGACTTTGCACATTTATTTTCTGGAATTTATAATATTTACATTTTTTATTCAAAATGTCATTGGCATTTGTATTGTATTATCCGTTTTGCTATGATTCTGCTATGTAATTTATGAAATCACAATCCTATTTTCAATATTGCGTTGCGAATTTCAAAAATATATATGTTGAATTGCTGAATGTTCAGTAAGAATCATAAAATTTTATCAAAGGCTATGAAATTTCCACTGAAAATTGTAGACGTAGACGTGTTTAGTGAAAGCTGCAAACTTTGGGTAAAAATTGTTTTTTTTTTTGCTTTGCACATTTATTTTCTGGAATTTATAATATTTAATGTTTGATTCCAAATTTCATTGGCATTTGTATTGTATTATCCGTTTTGCTATGATTCTCGTTAGTATTTTTTCCTTGCACTTTTGTTATTCTAACTAGAGTTACTGCTTTCTCTCTTATGTTCTGATTTATATAATGGCACTACAATTCCTATATTCCATTCTTTTAGTGCTTTTTCTTCTTTCTTGATTTTATTTAGCAGTTCTGTCAGTTTCTCGATTCCTTCACCTCGTAGGTTCTTTACCATTTTTGTAGTTATCTGATCTATTCCCGGTGCCATTCTTTTAGTATTTTTTCTTCCTTCGTGATTTCATTTAGCAGTTCTGTCAGTTTCTCTATCCGTTCTTCTCGTAGGTGCTTTATCATTTCTGTAGTTATCTCATCTGTTCCCGTTGCCTTCTCATTTTTCATTTTTCTTATTGCTTCTACCACCTCTTTTTTTTTATTTCATCATGACAGTCTTCTATTCTTGGTTCTTCCTTTTCCTCTTTTTCTTCTTCTTCTTCTTTCATTCTATTTTGCTATGTTTTTGTTAATTCTTCAATGTAGTCTTTCCATCTTCGTATTATTTTCGTTTCATCTCTGATTATGTTTCCCTTTGTTGTCTCTTATGTTCGTCAAGTATGTTCCTTCTACTGTCTGAGCTGTTTCATTGTCCCATAGAATTGATTTTGGTTTTGCTTGAAGCTCTCATTCATCTTATTTCTGAAATTTGCCCATAATTTTTTTTTTATTTCTTTATATCTTGCTTTACTTCATTCCTTGCGTCTTGATATTCTTCATAGTCTTCTTTATTGTTTGTTCTTAGATATTTTTGCCACTTTATTTTTTTACCTTCAATTTTGCTTTTTATCTCGTCGTTCCAGTATTCTGTCTAAGCTGTGTCATTGTTGCATAGAATAGTTTTTTTTTGTTTTCCTTGCAGTTCTCATTCACTTTTTTTTAATTCTGAAATATACCAAGGATTTTTCTTGGTATATCGTTTCTCGTTTGCATCTTGCTTTACTTCCTTCCTTGCGTCTTGATATTCTTCATAGTCTTCTTTCTTTTTTGTGCTTACATATTTTTACCACTTACTTTTTTACCTCTAATTTTGATTTTTATCTCCTCGTTCCACTATTCTGTCCTTTTCCCGACGTTATTTTTTTTTTCCGTTTCGCAGCTTATTTCGCAGCCAGTATGTTGTTTTTTAATGTATTCCACATAATTTCTACTTCTTTCTGTGTCCCATCTCCTCGTATTTTTGCTCTCATTTCTTCTTTGTACTTCTGTTTAATTGTGCTTTCTTTCAGTTTGTGAACTTTTAATTTTTTCTTTATCTTTACTCTTCTTCTGTTGGGCCTTCTTTCCTTATCTATTTTCATGTCCATTTTTAGCAGTAGGAAATGGCCGCTTCCAATTTTCATTTTTTATTTTGACATTCCATTTTGTCTTGTCTATCAGAAAGTAATCTATCATGGATTTTTCGTTGCATGTCCCTTGTGTATTTGTGTATATCCTTGTGTATGAATTTTGTGTTAGTTATTATCAGATTATTTACTACACACAGTTTTATTATTCTTCTGCGTTGTTATTCTTTATTTCATCTTCTTCTTTCCAGATCAGATCTTCTAGCCCTTTGTTCACTGTTCCTTCTCTTCCATTAGGTCTCCCATGATTATTATGTTTTCTGTTCCTTCATATAGTTCCCTTTATATCTCTAGCCTAAATTTATCTTTGTATTCTTTCTTTGCGTCTTCGTTTACTCCGTATGTTCCGAAATTTCATTTTTTTTCCGAAATTTATTCAGGATTTTTATTTGGCTTTCTTTACATCTTGCTTTCCTTCATTTCTTGGGTCTTGATATTCTTCATAGTCTTTTAGTTTATTTTTTGTGCTTAGATATTTTTGACACTTTACTTTTTTACCTCCAATTTTTCTTTTTATCTCCTTGTTGCACTATTCTGTCTGAGCTGTTTCATTGTTCCATAAATTTGTTTTTGGTTTTCCTTCTGGTTCTCATTCATTTTTTTTTTTCGAAATTTACCCAGGATTTTTTTTTTGGCTTCTTTTACTAGTATTATTTTATTATCGTCCATACTTCTTCATTTATTTCCATTTGTATTGCCATTATTCTTTCGCTTCCTTCTTCTTGTTTCCCCATCAGATATGCTAGCCATTTCTTCTCTCTTCCCACTCTTCTATTTAGATCTCCCATGATTATTATGTTTTCTGTTCCTTCATCTAATTCCCTTTGTATCTCTAACCTAAATTTATCTTTGTCTACTTCTTTGCGTCTTAGTTTACTCCGTATGTTATTATTATCATCCATACTTCTTCATTTATTTCCATTTGTATTGCTAGTATTCTTTCGCTTCCTTCTTTTTTTTTCCCCATCAGATCTTCTAGCCCTTTGTTCTCTCTTCCTACTCTTCCATTTAGGTCTCCCATAATTATTATGTTTTCTGTTCCTTCATCTAATTCCCTTTGTATCTCTAACCTAAATTTATCTTTGTCTACTTCTTTGCGTCTTAGTTTACTCCGTATGTTATTATTATCATCCATACTTCTTCATGTATTTCCATTTGTATTGCTAGTATTCTTTCGCTTCCTTCTTTTTTTTTCCCCATCAGATCTTCTAGCCCTTTGTTCTCTCTTCCTACTCTTCCATTTAGGTCTCCCATAATTATTATGTTTTCTGTTCCTTCATCTAATTCCCTTTGTATCTCTAACCTAAATTTATCTTTGTCTACTTCTTTGCGTCTTCGTTTACTCCGTATGTTATTATTATCGTCCATGCTTCTTCATTTATTTCCAATTGTATTGCCATTATTCTTTCGTTTTCTTCTTCTTCTTTTCCCATCAGACCTTCTAGCCCTTTGTTCGCTCTTCCATCTCTTCTATATAGGTCTCCCATAATTATTATGTTTTCTGTTTCTATATCTAATTTGCTTTGCATCTCTAGCCTAAATGTATCTATGTATTCTTTCTTTGCGTCTTCGTTTATTGCGTATGTTATTATTATCGTCCATGCTTCTTCAATTATTTCCATTTGTATTGCAATTATTGTTTCGTTTTCTTCATCTTCTTTCTCCATCAGATCTTCTAGGCTTTGTTCTCTCTTCCCACTCTTCCATTTTGGTCTCCCATGATTCTTATGTTTTCTGTCCCTTCATATAATTCCCTTTGTATCTCTAGCCTAAATTTATCTTTATCTTCCTACTTTGCGTCTTCGTTTACTCCGAATGTTATTATTATCGTCCGTACTTCTTAATTTATTTCCATTTGTATTGCCATTATTCTTTCGTTTTCTTCTTCTTCTTCTTTCCTCATCAGATCTTTGTTCTCTCTTCCCACTCTTCCATTTAGGTTTCCCATAATTATTAGGTTTTCTGTTTCTTCATCTAATTTGCTTTGTATCTGTAGCCTTAATTATCTTTGTCTTCTTTCTTTGCTTCTTCGTTTACTCCGTATGTTATTATTATCGTCCATACTTCTTCATTTATTTCCATTTGTATTGTCATTATTCTTTCATTTTCTTCTTCTTTTTTCCCCATCAGATCTTTGTTCTCTCTTCTCACTTTTCCATTTAGTCTCCCATAATGATTATGTTTTCTGTTATTTCATTTAATTTGTTTTGCAGCTGGAGCCTAAATTTATTTTTGTCTTCTTTCTTTGCGCCTTCGTTTACTCTGTATGCTATTATTACAGTCCATACTTTTTAAGTAATTTCCATTTGTATTGCCATTATTCTTTCGTTTTCTTCATCTTCTTTCCCCATCAGATCTTCTAGCCTTTGTTCTCTCTTCCCACTCTTCCATTTAGGTCTCCCATGATTATTATGTTTTCTATTCCTTCATCTAATTTGCTTTGTATCTCTTGCCTAAAGTTATATTTGTCTTATTATTATCATCATTCATACTTCTTAATTTATTTCCATTTGTATTATTTTGACCTATATAAACATTTTAATTTTTGTGTAACTAAGTAAATTTGAATTTGAATTTGAATTGCCATATTCTTTCGTTTACGATTGCTCCTTTACTACATCTTTTTTCTTTCTGGTCAGATTATTATACAGACTCCTCATTTCGTTCTTTCTTTCTCTTCCACTCCTAGCCATATGATTCAATACCTTTTATGTATTTCTTTAATTCCCGTTCCTTGCTTTTTTGTTTCTGTTATTCTCATAATTTCTATTTATTGTTTGATCATTTCTTCTACTATCTCCTTCGCTTTGTTTTTTCTCTCTTCATTCTCTTTGTTGTAGCTCTTTACGTTCCATGTTCCTATCCTTACCATGAATCCGTTTTATTTTTCCTTTCTCTTGCTATATTTTTTCTTACTTATTCCCTTTTCTTTTCCTGTTTCATTTTCCTGTTCCCATGCCAATGGTTTCTTTTAGTGTTCTGTTCTTTTCATTTGTGTTGTGTTAGTTTTTTGGGATTATGGTGTTTTTCTTTCTTCCTACTCCCATGTTTTCTTGTCTATTATTATTTTCTTATATCTTACGATTGCTCTGTATCCCTTTCCTCTTTTCTCTCACGCTATTTCTCTCAGTTTGGTCTGAGTCCTTAGACTTTCCTTAGTCCTTAGTCCTTAGTCCTTAGATTCGTTTCTTGTATGATCGTTATCTATGAACATCCTTGTAGTTCAGTTGAGTTTATTCAACTTTAAACGCAACATACTTTTTTGATTGGTCAAGTCAGGTACAATATAACATAAAAACATACAAATACAAAAATATTAGAATACAAAATTATAGAACACTTAAAGACTATAAGACTATAGAACTTATAGAACTTATACTTATAGACTATAGAAAGCTATAGAACACAAAAATTAATACTTTGTTAAATACATTCAAACTCGGAGTATGAGTAGAGACACTTTTCAATGATAAAAGCACTGATTTGATTTTTAAAAACGTTGATTTTTTGATTTGCTTTTATATGGTTTGGGATTTTGTAATTTATAGATGTACATGAATACATTATTGATTTTTCGTGTTCTAGAGTGTACCAGATACGGTGATTACAGGTATCAACTTATCTGGTATGGTATGGTCTCGTATCTCGGTTCTTATGAAATTTCACTCCATATCTTGAATCTTTTAGCTTGCTTTTACATTTCATATTGTCTTTTATTTCTTCCCAGCTGTCTATTTCCACTATTATCATTGATCCCTTTTTCGTTGTAATGTTCTGTATTGCTTTTATATTGGCTTTTACGTCTAATGTGTTTTTTATCATGTCCTTGACTGACTCTTTATTTATGTTTTCTTCCTTCATTCCTTTTATTATTATATTCTGTTTTTTCTCTCTCTTCTCCATTGCTTCCTTTCCACTAATTAGTCTAATTAAGACTAGATTAGTCTTCTAATCTAGCCAGTTCATTTTTTAGTTGCAGGTTTTCTTCTTTTATTTCTTGCATTTTCTTATTACGTTGTACTTTGTCGCTTCTAATCTGATTGATTTCCTTCATCATGTCTAGCATCAATGTTTTTAATTCTTCCATATTCAGGTTATATATTCTTCCTTTCGTGGATTTCTTGTTTCTACATTCTGTTTGTGCACTTATTTCTCCTTGTTTTCGCTTATTTTCTGCTACTTCCTTGTTTTCTTTCTTCGCCTTGCCGTTCTCTAACTCTCCTTGTGGTTTTCGTGGTTCCGCCTCAATTTCCATTCGATTTTGTGTTTTATTGTTTGTTAGTGTTTTCTCTGGGCGTCATTTTTTGTTGCCTATCCATGAATTCGTGTTTTCTTTAGATGTGTTTCCACTTCGACACCCGAAAAGGTTAAAGAATAACGATCATAATAATAATTATTATTATTTTGTCACGTGTTTTCTTTAGATGTGTTTCCACTTCTACACTCGAAAGGGTTAAAGAAGAAAGATTATAATGATAATAATTATTATTTTGTCATTCTGTACATTCTGGCACACACTGTATATGAATTACTTTTACATAGTTGTTCGTAGAAATTTTTGTCTGCTATTTTTTTTTAATAAATTGTAGAAATATTAATATAATCAGAATGTGCTTAATAAAAAAAATACGTTAATTGTTTAGAACTGTGATTTACATGAACTATGCATGTATTTTTTGCATTTAAACGTATTCAACAGTTTATTTTCCGTTTACGACGAGCCAGTAATTATATTGCAATTACATCATTTTGCGGTTAAAAAAATGCGCTGTCGTTACATAATATCGGAGTAATTGAAATAATTGCACTTATTCTATGAAGGATATAATTGCGCACAATTCGCGCTTTGGCCGTCGGTGACTGTATTGTGTCACAGAATGAAATCTAGCGATATACGACTTTCAGCAAAAAGAATAGCACAAGACATGGCAATTAAAATAACTCGCGTGCTAATTGCGGCACATTTAGCGAACTCTCGCGGATTGTGGGGGGGGGGGGGACGTACGACCGACCTTCGGTACTTTATTAAACCGACAAACGCGATAATCAACGGCTAATTAATTATCGCAGGGTACTAAAGCAGGATGGCAATTTTTCATATGGTTTTGTAATTGTTGGCTCTTGCAGGCGCTACGTGTTGGTCAGCGATGGTCAGAAACGGACGATGCACCGAGCTGCTGAGCGAGCACAGCAGCAGGGAGGAGTGCTGCGCGAATTTCGGTGTGGCCACAGCCTGGTCAGGGGAGCACCATGACTCCGGGACGCTCTTCTTCTGGAGGGTGCTCGGAGGAGGCGTTCCGTGCACACCATGCAAAGGTACCATAACACAATTAGCTAATTAATATTATTATAATTAATTAGTATATTAAAGTAGATAATAAATTATTATAATCGCTGCCTCTCATTACAGATTCGTGTGTGGACGTGGATTGTGGTAATGACAAGACCTGCGTGGTGAAAGGTGGCAGGCCGAGGTGCGTGTGTGCGCCCAAGTGTGGTAAAGAAGGAAAATCGCGCTACACCAAAGGCTCCGTCTGTGGAACTGACGGCCGCAGCTATAGAAACCTATGTAGGCTGAAGAAACGGTCGTGCAGGCGGAAAAACGCCAATTTATCGCTCGCCTATTATGGCACCTGCCAAAGTAAGTCGCTTACTCTACCACCCTTAATTATCATCAACTACCCTCCACCACCCTTAATTATGTTTTGTGAAGCACCCTTAATAAATAGGGTTGCATTTTTCGCCACGAACCCCTTCATGATAAATAGTGAGGAGAATAATATAACTTCTTCTTCTTACGAAGAAACCTCTCCTTCCGAAGGTTGGCGATCCAAATAGGAAGCCTTGTTTTTGGAAGATTTCGGAAGATTTCGGTTGATGTGGCCAACCAAACTACCTGGTCATTAATCGGAGAAAGACCAGAGTTATGGTTATCTACATCTTCTACAATATTGCCAAAAGAATATGAAAATTGCATAAAATTTAATGAAAACATCAAATTTTGTAATTTGTATTACAATCTCTGTATTACAATACCCTGTTTACCAATTGTGTAGATCCCTATGCAGATCAATGACCTGATCTACATCTTGAATCCTAGAACTATAATAGACAGTCTGGTTTATTCATATTGCAGTCAATTTATGCATGTTGTGGAAACTATTAAAAACGTCAAATTTTTAAAGTACAAAGTCTTCGAAATGTGTACCTGTAGTTTCTGAAAAGTTGCCTAATTTTTAGAAAATTGAATTAGTTAGTTTTTGATACATCGAAAATACTAGACCTAAACTGATATAAAAAAACAAGAAAATTGCATCAAAATATATACAATCTGCAGAAAATATCAGAAGTTGCAAATAAAAATGCTACAGATAAAAACACTGAAAGTTCAGAAATGTGTCTAAATTTTCTAGAAACTTGTCAGAAAATCTTCTAAAACTTACCGACAGTCAAGTGAAACTAAATTTATAGTAAGTGAAACCATAAAACGAGAAAATTGCAAAAAAATAATTAGTCTATGAACATGTACAGTCATGCTCACATAAATCTAGTACAAAGAATTTGACATTGCCATATAAAATTGCTATTGTAACCTAATTTCTTGTACTAGATTTATGTGAGCATGACTGTACATATAGGTAATATACATCAAATTTCATAAAGATTTCAGAAATTTCCAAACAGTTGTATTGATATTTTCTGAAAATTTCTAGAATGTATCATCAAAAGAGTTAAAAAGTTCAGAATTTCAATAAAAAAAATAAAATTATTGGTGCATTTCAAGGTGCATTTCAAAAACGTATTACAAGCATTCTATAACTTAAGAAAGTGAAAAACCATAAAATTTAATTGAAGTTTTATGGAGATGAAACTAAACTATAAAACTAAACTAAAAACTATAAACTCTCCAAATGTGTTACATTTTCAATTAAATTTCAATTGCAATTAAATGTATAATACTCTCGAATTTTCAATTGCAACTTTTTTAATTTGTCCAATTTGTAACTGCATTTGTCAATTTTGACAACTGGACAATCAATTATAACTTGTAACTTAACTTAAGTATCAATTGTAAACCAAAATCGTCGTATTTTTAACTGTACCTATTACAATGTCTGAAGTTTTCAGCTCTGCCAGTGGCACAAACTACCGAAATCTATCAAAATTTTACTTATACTGTTAAAATCTTTCAAATTTCAATAATAATTGACGAAATGTCTCAAATTTGAAAACTACAACTGAGGAAACCTATGTAAAATTTGTAACTTAACTTAAATTTCAATTGTAAACCTAAATTGTCGTATTTTTGACTGTAACTATTATAATATCTGAAGTTTTCGGCGATGCCAGTGAAATAAACTACTGAAATCTATCAAATTTCCTACTTATACTATCAAAAACCTTCAAATTTCAATAATAATTGCCGAAATCTGTCAAATTTGAAACTACAATTGGGAAAACCTCTAAATTTTTCAACAGCTACTGCCAATATCTGTCATTTGTTTTACTCCGAGTGTGAAAATGAAAAAATCTGTAAAATTTCTACCTGAAATGGGCCAAATCTGTTGTATTTTTAACTTTATCTGTTACAATATCTGAAGTTTTCAGCGAAGCCAGTGAAACAAACTACTGAAATCTATTAAATTTTCTACTTATACTATCAAAAACCTTCAAATTTCAATAATAATTGCCGAAATCTATCAAATTTGAAACTACAACTGGGCAAACCTCTAAATTTTTCAACAGCTACTGCATAAATCTGTCATTTGTTTTACAGCCGAGTGTGAAAATGGGAAAATCTGTAAAAATTCTAGCTAAATCGGGCCGAATCTGTTGAATTTTTAACTTTAACTATTACAATATCTGAAGTTTTCAGCGAGGCCAGTGAAACAAATTACTGAAATCTATTTACTTTCCTACTTATACTATCAAAAACCTTCAAATTTCAATAATAATTGCCGAAATCTGTCCAATTTAAAACTACAACTGGGAAAACCTCTTAAATATTCAGCAGCTACTGTCTGAATCTATCATTTGTTTTACATCCGCGTATGAAAATGGGAAAATCTGTAAAATTTCTAGCTGAAACGGGCCGAATCTGTCGTATTTTTATCTGTAACTATTGCAATATCTGAAGTTTTAAGCGAGGTCAGTGAAACAAACTACTGAAGTCTATTAAATTTCCTGCTTATACTATCATAAACTTTCAAATTTTAATAATAATTGCCGAAATCTTTCAAATTTGAAACTACTACTGGGAAAACCTCTCAATTTTTCAGCAGCAACTGCCTGCATTTATCATTTGTTTTACATCCGAGTGTGAAAATGGGAAAATCTGTAACTATTACAATATCTGAAGTTTTCAGCGAGGTCAGTGAAGCAAACTGCTGAAGTCTATTAAATTTCCCACTTATACTATCAAAAACCTTCAAATTTCAATAATAATTGTCGAAATCTGTCAAATTCAAAGCTACAACTGAAAAACCCTATCAATTTTTCAATAGCTACGGCCCGAATCTGTCATTATTTTTAATTTCCAAGTAAGAAAATGAATGAATGATGTATAAAGTGGGAAAGTCTATAAAATTTCTGACTCGAACTTCTTCTGTCGAATTTTTAACTGCAATTGTATAAATCTGCCAAACGTTATTATAATAATAATGCTTTATTGATGTTTAAAACAGACATGTTTTACATAAGTCAGGTCAGGTAATTAATTGTACATACAATAAAAGAACTGAACTGTTCAACCGAAATAGTCAAAATCTGCAAAATTTTCAATTGCAACGGTCTGTTTATGTTATATTTTCTAGTAAAACTATATAAGTCTATAGTTATTTCAATTGCAAACAACCATATATCAATTTTTACAATTGCATCTATCAAAATCTGCCAAATTTTCAAATTCAACGATCAAAATCTGTGAAATATTCAATTACAACTGTTCAAAACTATCAAATTTTCAAATGCTACTACCAAAATCTGTAAAAAAATTAATTGCAACTAAACCAATCTCTGAAATTTTCCAGTTTCAACTATGTAAATCTGTGAAATGTTCAATTCCAACTATAGAAATTTGTCAAATTTTTGATTGGCACCTACAAAGACTTACTGACAAATCGATATTTGAATTGCTTGTGTCAAAATCGTCACATTTTCGTCTGTAACTTAGTAACGTTAAAAATATATCACGACATTAATTTCTGTTGATTTTTTTTTATTGTCGAGTTATTTTATTTTAAATATTTTGAAAAATTGATTGGGCATATTTGGCTGTCCTGAAAACTTTACAATTTTGAGAAACCTGTCAAATATTCAAGTGCAACTATACTAACTTGTCAAATTTTCGATTGGCCCTACAATAACTTACTGACAAATCGAATTTTCAATTGCTTGTGTCAAAATCGTTATATTTTTGACTGTAACTTAGTAACCTTAAAAATATATTACGACATTAATTTCTGTTGATTTTCTTTGAATTGTTGAGTTATTTTATTTGAAATATTTTGAATAATTGATTGGGCAGATCTGTGCTGAAAACTTTACAAATTTAACAAACCTGTCAAATATTCAAGTGCAACTATACAAATTTGTCAAATTTTCAATTGGCACCTACAAAATCTGGCTGACAAATCGAATATTAAATTGTATGTGTCAAAATTGTCATATTTTCGACTGTAAATATCAAAAGCTGTAAAGTTTTCAGTACAGCCATATCTGCCTTATCAATTTTTCAAAATATTTCAAAGAAATTAACTCGACAATTGAAATTAAAATCATTAGAAATTAATGGCGTAATATGTTTTTAACGTTACTAATTGAACTGTAAATTTTTGAAACATTCCCGAGTGAAGATGCCTTTAGTTTATAAAATATTTCATGGAGGACATTTTTTTTCATTGAAAATAACTCGACAATTCAATATTATGTACAGACATAAATATCCTTAAATTTCATTTTTTAACATTGCAAATTGTCCAGTTAGTTGTCAAAAAAATCATAAGCAAAGTTGTCAACACCCCATAAAAAATCATGTAGGCATTTTTGAAAAATTCATTTTGAAAGGAAATAACTGTACAATTTAAAAATATCTACAGGAATCAAATGCCTTATATTTATTTAAGTAAAATTATTATTAGTATTATTATTATTATCAATGTTTGTAATCATTAAAAACAATGTCTTGGATTATTTTTATCAATACTAAGAGCATAGTAAACTTTAAAAAAAAATTAAAGAAAATACTCAACAATTAAAAAAAATCAACAGACATATAATGTCTTTGTATTTTTACACAGTTTTAAGTACCCTGTCAATTTTTTAAACATTAGAATAAATAACGACAATTCAAAAAATAATCCCAGAAATAAAATGTCTTTGTATTTATTAACTTAACTCCTTGTTAAGACTCCTAAGTCCTTGTCAATTTTTGATATATTCCGTAGTAAAGGTGTCGTGATTTGTGTCTGCATATGTAAGATATTTAATAGAATTTCAGTGATGCATGAAAATAAGTTATTGACAAAATATTCAGTCAAAATATGATGATATTTTCAGATTTTCTCGCTTATTTCCCTTGGATAAAAAAAAATGCCTACATTATTTTTTTTATTGGTTGTTGACACTCTTACTCATGGCAGTAATATTTTTTTCTGTTTTTCTGCAGTTTTCTGCAACTTCAATAGCATTTTCTGGTTTTTCACTTTCTTCGGTTTCAGAACGTTTTCATTAAGTTTTCCAAATTTACTGTAAATTTCACAATTTCAAAACCTTCAAACACTTCTGATACTCTGAATGCAATTCTGAATTTTTCAACTCTTGCTGAATGCTGAAAGTTAAGCATATTTATTTGTATATTTTGATAATATTTTGATAATATGATAAGTTTTCTGCAACTTCAATAGCATTTTCTAGTTTTTCACTTTCTTCGGTTTCAGAACGCGTTCATTGACTTTTCCAAAATTACTGTAAATTTTACAATTTCAAAACCTTCAAATACTTCGGATACTCTGATTACAATTCTGGATTTTTCAACTCTTGCGGAATGCTGACAGTTAAGCATATTTATTTGTATATTGTAATAATTAGGTTGATAATATGTATGATAAGTTTTCGGCAACTTCAATAGCATTTAGTGGTTTTACACTTTATTCTGTTTTAGAACGCGTTCATTACGTTTTCCAAATTTACTGTAAATTTCACAATTTCAAAACCTTCAAATACTTCTGATACTCTGATTGCAATTCTAGATTTTTCAACTCTTGCTGAATGCTGAAAGTTAAGCATATTTATTTTTATATTGTGATAATTATTTTGATAATAATTTAATAAGTTTTCTGCAACTTCAATAGCATTTTCTGGCCTTTGACTTTCTTCGGTTTCAGAACGTTTTCATTAAGTTTTCCAAATTTACTGTAAATTTCACAATTTCAAAACCTTCAAATACTTCGGATATTCTGATTACAATTCTGGATTTTTCAACTCTTGCGGAATGCTGACAGTTAAGCATATTTATTTGTATATTGTAATAATTTGGTTGATAATATGTATGATAAGTTTTCGGCAACTTCAATAGCATTTAGTGGTTTTACACTTTATTCGGTTTTAGAACGCGTTCATTACGTTTTCCAAATTTACTGTAAATTTCACAATTTCAAAACCTTCAAATACTTCTGATACTCTGATTGCAATTCTAGATTTTTCAACTCTTGCTGAATGCTGAAAGTTAAGCATATTTATTTTTATATTGTGATAATTATTTTGATAATAATTTAATAAGTTTTCTGCAACTTCAATAGCATTTTCTGGCCTTTTACTTTCTTCGGTTTCAGAACGCTTTCATTAAGTTTTCCAAATTTTGTGTAAATTTCACAATTTCAAAACTTTCAAATACTGTGATTGCAATTCTGGACTCTGCAACTTCAATATCACTTTATGGTTGTTAAATTTCTTCCGTTTCAGAAAGTATTCGTTAAGTTTCTGAAATTTATTGTAAAGTTCACAATTTTGATACTCTTATTGCAATTTTGGACCTTTTGATGGCACATTTCGGAAATTTTCATAACATTTCCATACATTTTTTGGCAATTTCTGCATTCTTATGAAATGTGGTGTAACTTTATAAACATTTGAATATTTTCATATTATAATCGGCGATTTTCGCGTTTTTTTGCTTTCTTCAGTTCTATTGCATTTTGATTACGTATTTCATTTCTTTTTTAACTTTATTAGAGCGTACAGTTTTAGGGTATATTCAAATTCGTAAAGGTTCTAATAAGATAGTATTTAGATGTACTGCCATGTTTCAGAAAATTTAGTAAAATTCCTGAAACTTCTAGTATTTTTGTTTATAGGGTTTTTAATCGCTCCTTGTGATACCTTTACAGATTTTCTGATTCTGATTTTGGTTTTCTAATTTTTTATATCTTATCTCATACACACATTCTCATACATTTTCAGGGATATTTTTATTTACTTTTCAGTAATTTTCATCAATTTTCTTGAACTGGATTGAATTTTCTTGTGAATTACGTGTTTTCCTTTACTTCCAGGTTCCTGTGATAATATTAAGTGTCCGTTACAATATATAATTTCATTGTGTGTAAACACATTCTTCTCTTATTCTTCGGAGTTACAACTCATTATGTGTTTTAGCCTCTTCAACAATTTTCTTCCAGAGATTCCTTTCTTCCGCAGTTCTTCATCCTTTCACTCTCAGTTTCGGTGTTTTAGATATACTCTTCTCTTATTCTTCGGAGTTACAACTCATTATGGGTTTTAGCCTCTTCAACAATTTTCTTCCAGAGGTTCCTTCTCCCGCAATCCTCTATCCTTTTAGTCTCATTTTAGCTGTTTTAGATGTATTCTTCTCTTATTCTTCGGAGTTACAACTCATTTTCGGTTTTAGCCTCTTCAACAATTTCCTTCCTGAGGTTCCTTTCTCCCACAATCTTCTATCCTTTTAGTCTCATTTTTGGTGTTTTAGAGGTATTGTTCTCTTATTCTTAGAAGTTATAACTCATTATGGGTTTTAGCCTCTTCATCAATTTTCTTCCAGAGATTCCTTTCTCCCGCAATCCTCCATCCTTTCACTCTCATTTTAGGTGTTTTAGATGTATTGTTCTCTTATTCTCCGGAGTTACAACTCATTATGGGTTTTAGCCTCTTCAACAATTTTCTTCCAGAGGTTCATTCTCCTGCAATCTTTCTCCTTTGACTTTCGTTTTAGGTGTTTTAGATGAATTAGAAGAGTATTTAATAAATTAGCCCATAATGAGATAGCCAATAAAATATCGTTACTACTAAGTGCTAGAAAATTATTAAATGAAATTTTCAGAAAATTCTGGCAGACTTGGGTATGATACGAGCGGTGAGCGGTGGCGAATATCAATGTCTATGGGCAGCAGTGAGCGACAAGCGCAAAGCGTCAGTTTATCCAGGCATGCTGCGTACAAAGCGTGAACAAAGCGTTTGTTTTGTCGCTCTGCCGCTCACCGCAGCCGCTCACCGCTCATATTGTACCCGAGGCCTTACAAAATTGTAGCAAACTTTCTGCTTAATATTGTCAATACATTTTCTCTGATTTTCATCAATTTTCTTCAACTGGAATGAATTTTCTTCTGAATTGCGTGTTTTCATTTACTTCCAGGTTCCTGTGATAATATTAAGTGTCCGTCAGGCAAGCACTGCCTGCTGGACCAAAATCTGACGCCCCACTGCGTGAAGTGCACCAGGAAGTGCCCCCATTCGAACCCCTCGCGACGTCGCGTCTGCGGCGTGGACGGCCTGACCTACCCCAGCACGTGCCACTTGCGGGAGAGCGCCTGCAGGAAGGGCACGGCCATACCCCTGGCGTACAAGGGGCCCTGCAGGACGTCGGCCACCTGCAAGAAGATCCGCTGCAAGGACCGGCAGGTGTGCCTGAGTGACCCCACGACGAAGGCGCCCCGATGTGTCACTTGCCTGCACAGATGCAAGCCCAGACAAATGGCAGGCCCCATTTGTGGCACCAACAACAGCACCTACAGCTCCTGGTGCCACATGATGCAGGACTCCTGCGCCAAAGGGTACGTAATCGACACCAGGCACTCAGGAAAGTGCATCAGTAAATCGTCCATAGGAAATTCGATTTTGCAATAAGGCGATTGTAGCCGAGCGACAAATTAATTTAATTGAGCGTTGTATAGCAGTCCTGGCGAAAGCTGACAATGACTCATGCTTTTCCGAACTAAGAATTGAAATACCTACGCTCGAACGCATGCAATTGCTAAACGTAGTAGAATGAAACGAAATAATAAACGTACGTTGCGAAACGTAAAGCGATTACTCATTCTCAGCTTTCGTCAGGACGAGTATACACATATAGGAAAATGCGAAGCCAAAGAGTTAATTGATTTTTACCTATGTTCATTGAATATTCGCATATAAATTGTTGATATATCCACAAATGCAAAGCAAATTTGTCGGTGATGTTTTTGTGACGATTTTTATTAAATTATTTTTGTACATACAATTAGAACATATAATTTATTTTATTATATAGAAATATATATGTTAATGTATATGTTATAAATATTTAATTTCGGAGGCTATTAATTTATTAATTGCGATAGAGTTAATAAGTCTGCCGTGACACTTGTAAGACTGAAGATGACCTTCGTGTGGCGTATTCGTACGCCAAATTTTAAACCGAAACGTAATGGATGTTTTTGTCAAGTTTAATTAGTATGTGGTAAAGTATTGTACTCTAATTAGTTCGACAGATACTTTTAAGGTGCCATTTCTACTTAACTCTACTTATATTAATGTACTTATATTATGCAACAAGGCTGATATCTTATAATTCAATACAATATAACGTGTATTAAATATCCAATATATATCGATGTCTTATCGCCACTAATTAAGGATTTAAATGGCCCTATCTGTCGTACTGTCGAAAACTGCCAATTTTTAATACTTCGATCGTAAAGTACGTGTGTAACCAATTTTTAAAAACTACCACCTAAAAACTCAAATTCCCACCTTCATAACTATTAAATGTTGATAGAAATTGATGTTAGTTAGTTAACCTTTATCATTTCTCATTTTTGTACAGTATTTTTTAGACATTAATTAACATATTTTGTATTTATCCGCGTTTAAACAAACTGCGCGTATATTGTGCAAATCAAACTGTAGACTGGTTTATTAATATTTATTTTGTAATTGTGTAAAAAATGATTAAATGGTCGCATGAAACAACCAAATGTAATATGTTGTATTTATGTTATAGAATGGCAAATAAAGATATTATTTACACTAAGAATTTTAAATTAAGATACAGTTCTTAGCTCCAACTAAATGTGGATACTGAATGTGGAATGTGGATTGACCAATAGATTAATTAACAAAAGTGTGTTTTATAACAGGTGTTCAAAAATAAAATGACGTATGCAGCATCATATTCGAAGTCGAAATGAGAGAATAAACTTTTTACAATTTTTCTCTCGTTTCTGAGTTAATTAAGTTTAAAATTCATTGTCCTCATGAGAGTATTGGGTACAAACAGAATTTATAAATTATCGCTATATTGAGCAAACATTTTAAATTTTCTTTCAAAATTTGCTTTAAAATTGTAAATTTCAAACGTCAACATTTCAGTTTGAAATTTTCATATTAATTTCAGAATTTCCATGACAGTCATGTAATTTATAACTTCTAATTTTCAAGTACAGTTCTGGGACATTAATTGGAGATGATATTTTTTTACACTTTCCATTGCAGTGTTAAATTTTAAATATTTCTTTGAATGTTATAATTATAAACGTCAAAATTTCCCCAAGTTTTTGTATATATATATATATATATATATATATATATATATATATAATTTTGTCTAATAAATATTCTTTATTATTATTTATTATTAAGTCTGCAATTGTCACACTAAAATTTATTAGAATAATTATAGAATTTCCATGAAAGTTATGTTATTTCTGATTAATCATTTTGAAGGACACTTAACAGGTTAACAGGAAGGACAGTTGGAATAAATCAGGATTATAAAAAACAAAAATCAATTTATAAACAAAAAAATTCACAAAATCATAATTTATTTGATTTTTTAATTTTTTTGCCAGTTTAGATTGATTTAAATCAATTTACATCACGATTCAAATCATATGATTTTTTTAAATTAAATTCTTAAATTTGAAGGTACTGTGATGGACCAAAAATGGAAAAAAAAGAAAATTATTTTACTTCCAATTATCTATTTTAAAACATACTTGCTCTATACTTACATTATATTTTTAATTGTACACCTTTTAGAATGCACAAACAGTGCAAAGTAGTGATTAATTTAAAAAAAAAAAGTTTTTTAAATCAACGATTTATTTAAAAAAATCATCAAATTAAATCAATGATTTGTTTAAAAAAATCATTTGATTTAAATCATGATTTAAATCACTATTTAAATGATGATTTATATTAATTGATTTAATTCACATCAACCCTGGACAGTTACATCAAGACAATAATTTAGGATGATGAAAAAATGTCTACACTTTCCATTGAAATGTGTTAAATTTCCCTCTCAATTTCCGTTCCACTTACGAAAAGTCTTAATTTCCATTTCAATTTTAGTTATTCCAATGAAATTTCGTAATTCTTATTATTTCGTAACTATAAGAATTACCACAAAATATTTTGACATTTTCTATTCAAATTTCGTAATTTCCACGCTATTTTTTTTAATTATCAAGAATATGTAATCAAATTTAAGTTAATTCATTAGGTATTTGTAATTTCCATTTCATTTTAAAATGTCCATAAAAATGTATGCAGTTTTCTTAATAATTTTAGAATTTCCATGAAAGTTTCACAATATTCATTCAAATTTAAGAATGACCACAGGATAGTATGACATTTCCCAATAAAATTTCGAATTTTCCATGCTATTTTTTTAATTATCATGTAAATGTACTCAAATTTAGGTTATTCCTTCGGGTATTTGTAATTTCCATTTCATTTTAAAATGTCCATAAAATGGTATGCAGTTTTCCTAATAATTTTAGAATTTCCATGAAAATTTCGTAATATTCATTCAAATTTAAGAATGACCACAAAATATTATGACATTTCTCATTAAAATTTAGTAATTTCCTTGTTAATCTTTGAATTATCATGTAAATGTAATCAAATTTAAGTTATTCCTTCAGGTATTTGTAGTTTCCATTGCATGTTAAAATGTCCGTAAAAAAGGTATGCAGTTTTTATAATAATTTTATGAAAATTTAGTAATATTCTTTGTGATTTCAGAATGACAACAAAATATTATGACATTTCCCATTAAAAATTCGAATTTTCCATTCTAATTTTGGAATTGTCATGAAAATATAATCAAATTTAAGTTGCTTCATCAGGTATTTGTAATTTTTCCATTTCATTTTAAAATGTGACTAAAAAGGTATACAGTTTTCCTAATTATTTTAGAATTTCCATGAAAATTTCGTAATATTCATTCTAATTTCAGAATGACCACAAAATATCATGACAATTTCCATTAAAATTTTGAAATATCCATGTTAATTTTGGAAATATCATAAAAATGTAATCAAATTTAAGTTATTCCGTCAGGAATTTGTAATTTCCTGTTCATTTTAAAATGTCCATACAAAGATACGCAGTTTTTATAATAATTTTAGAAGTTTCATGAAAATTTCGTAATATTTATTCTAATTTTAGAATGCCCACAAAGTATTATGACATTTCCCATTAAAATTTTGAAATTTCCAAGCTAATTTTGGAATTATTATGAAAATGTACTTAAATTTAAGTTATTCCTTTAGGTATTTGAAAGTTTAATTTCATTTTAAAATGTCCATTCGTCCAATCGTAATATTCATTCAAATTTAAGAATGACTACAGATTATCATGACATTTACCATTAAAATTTCGAAATTTCCATGTTAATTTTGGAATTATCATAAAAATGTAATCAAATTTAAGTTATTCTGTCATATATTTGTAATTTCTATTTCATTTGAAAATGCCCATAAAAAGGTATGCAGTTTTCCTACTTATTTTAAAATTTCCATCAAAATTTCACAATATTCATTCTAATTTCAGAATGACCACAAAATATTATGACATTTCTCATTAAAATTCGAATTTTCCATTCTAATTTTGGAATTGTCATGAAAATATAATAAAATTTAAGTTACTCCATCAGATATTTGTAATTTTTCCATTTCATTTTAAAATGTCCATAAAAAGGTATACACTTTTATTAATAATTTTAGAATTTCCATGAAAATTTCTTAATATTCATTCTAATTTCAGAATGACCACAAAATATTATGACATCCTATTTAAATTTCGAAATTTGTATGCTAATTTTGACATTTTTATGCAAATTTACTCAAATGTAAGTTATTCCCATTAGGTATTTGTAATTTTCATTTCATTTTAAAATATCTATAAAAAGGTATGTAGTTTTTATAATTATTTTAGAATTTCCATGAAAATTTCGTAGAATTTATTCAAATTTGAGAATGACCACAAAATATTACATTTCCCATTAAGATTTCGAAATTTCCATGCTAATTTTAGAATTATCATGTAAATGTACTCAATTTAAGTTATTCGATGATATTTCCCAATAAAATTTCGAAATTTCTATGCTAATTTTGGAGTTATCTTAAAAATGTAATCAATTTAAGTTATTTCATTAGGGATTTGAAATTTTCATTTGATTTTAAAATGTCCATAACAATGTATGCGGTTTTCATAATAATTTTAGAATTTCCATGAAACTTTCGTAATACTCATTCAAATATAAGAATGACCACAAAATATTTTGATATTTCCCATTAAAATTTCTAAGTTTCCATGTTAATTTTGGAATTGTCATGAAAATGTAATCAAATTTAAGTTATTCTATCAGGTATTTGTAATTTCTATTTCATTTTAAAATGATCAATAAAAAGGTAAGAAGTTTTCCTAATAATTTTAGAATTTCCTTTTATTTTCAGAATGACCACAAAATCTTATGACATTTCCCAGTAAAATTTTGAAATTTCCATACTAATTTTGGAGTTATCATGAAAATGTAATCAAATTTAAGTTATTCCATCAGGGATTTGTAATTTCCTTTTCATTTTAAAATGTCCATACAAAGATACACAGTTTTACTAATAATTTTAGAATTTCCATGAAAATTTCGTAATATTCATTCTAATTTCAGAATGTCTACAACATATTATGACATATCCCATTCAAATTTCGAAAATTCCATGCTATTTTTTAAATTATCATGTAAATGTATTCAAATTTAAGTTATTCCGTAAGCTACTTGTAATTTCCATTTTATTTTAAAATGTCCATAAAAATGTATGCACTTTTCCTAATAATTTTAGAATTTCCATAAAAAATTTATAATATTCATTCTAATTTCCGAATGACCATAAAATATTATGACATATCCCATTCAAATTTCGAAAATTCCATGCTATTTTTTAAATTATCATGAAAATGTACTCAAATTTAAGTTATTCCGTCAGGTATTTGTAATTTCCATTTTATTTTAAAATGTCGATAAAAAGGTATGCAGTTTTCCTAAGTATTCTAGAATTTCCATGAAAATTTCGTAATATTCATTCAAATTTAAGAATGACTACAAAATATAATGACATGTCCCATTAAAATTTCGAATTTTCGATTGTAATTTTGGAATTGTCATAAAAATCAAATTTAAGTTATTCCATCAGTTATTTGTAATTTCCATTTCATTTTAAAATATTCATAAAAAGGTATGCAGTTTTCCTAATAATTTTAGAATTTCCATGAAAATTTCGTAATATTCATTCTAATTTCAGAATGACCACAAAATATTATGACATTTCCCAATAAAATTTCGAAATTTCCATGCTATTTTTTGAATTATCATGAAAATGTTCTCAAATTTAAGTTATTCCGTCAGGTATTTGTAATTTGAATTGTATTTTAAAATGTCCATAAAAAGGTATGCAGTTTTCCTAATTATTTTTGAATTTTCAAATTTAGGAATTACTACAAAATATTATGACATTTCCCGATAAAATTTCGAAATTGCCATGCTATTTTTTGAATTATCATGTTAATGTACTCTAATTTATGTTATTCCATAAGGTATTTGTAATTTTCAGGGCACTTTAAAATGTCCGTAAAAAGGTATGGAGTTTTCCTAATTATTTTAGAATTTCCATGAAAATTTCGTATTATTCAATCAAATTTAAGAATGACCACAAAATATAATGACATTTCTCATTAAAATTTCGTAATTTCAGTGCTAATTTTTGAATCATCATGTAAATGTACTCAAATTTAAGTTATTCCATCAGGTATTTGTAATTTCCATTTTATTTTAAAATGTCCTTAAAAAGGTATGCAGTTTTCCTAATTATTTTGGAATTTCCATGAAAATTTCGTAACATTCATTCAAATGTAGGAATGACCACAAAATATTATGACATTTTAGTAGTATTAGTGTATTTTTTTACATTGAAGCTTAGTAGTCTATACCTTTTCAAGTTCAAATTGAGACCAATCAAGTTCAAATTGAGACCAAACAATTTCAAATTGAGGCCAATCAAGTTCAAATTGATACCAATCAATTTGAAATTGAGACTAAACAAAATCAAGTTGACACTAAACAATATCAAGCTGATAGTAAACAAATAACATTTATTATGACAACTTGATATTGTTTAGTGTCAACTTGATTTTGTTTAGTCAATCATTCAGTCATCAATTCAAATTGAAACTAAACAAAATCAAGTTGACACTAAACAATATCAAGTTGATAGTAAACAAATAAAATGTATTATGACAACTTGATATTGTTTAGTATCAATTTGATTTTGTTTAGTCTTAATTTGAAATTGATTGGTCACAATTTGAACTTGATTGGTCTCAATTTGAACTTGAAAAGGTATAAATCAATCAATTTAGGTATTTATTTGATTTATGCTGGGGAGATACCGTTTGAAGTTTAGTAGTCTAAATCAATCAATTGTCTAATTTAGACTATTTTTGTTTAATAATAAATCTTCAAATCTAGAATATCTAGAGTATGAATACCAACACATATTATTACTGATATAAATATTTAATTAATATAAACACATGTTATTATTGATATAAATATTTAATTAATATAAAAACATGTTATTATTGATATAAATATTTAATTAATATTTAATGTAGGATTCTTTTGATGTTATTTTTTTTGTGCAAATGTAGTTTTATTACCTATTTCAACAAGTCTCCAAAATGGCTAATTTAACAACTATTCATCGGAAACTTGTATATCTATAATAATGATGATATAAATATTTAATTAATATCAACAAATATTATTACTGATATAAATATTTAATTAATATTTAATGTAAGATTCTTCTGATATTATTTTTTTGTGCTAATGTAGTATTATTACCTACTTCAACAAGTTTCAAAAATGGCTAATTTAACAACTATTCATCGGAAACTTCTGTATCTATAATAATGATGATATAAATATTTAATTAATATTTACTGTAGGATTCTTCTGATATTTTTTTTTGTGCTAATGTAGTTTTATTACCTACTTCAACAAGTTTCCAAAGTGGGTAATTTAACAACTATTCATCGGAAACTTGTATATCTATAATAATGATGATATAAATATTTAATTAATATCAACACATATTATTACTGATAGAAATATTTAATTAATATTTAATGTCGGATTTTTTTGATATTATTTTTTTTTGTGCTAATGTAATTTTATTACCTACTTCAACAAGGCTAAAGTGGCAAATTTAACAACTATTCATCGGAAACTATGTATCTACACTAATGAATTTTATCACTGATATTAACTAATATGTTTGCATTAAGTATGTACTACATATTTAGTTATTATTCAATGCGCCATTCGCGATATATTTGCAAATATCGTTTCGTTAATAAATAGTAAAGCAGATAATTATGTTGTTGTACAATAACATTATAAATTAATTTAATGTGTATACAACATACTATTATGCTTAAAGTTCTCGCCTCGTCGCATTTTGAGATTATTAAGCTGTTTTACCCTAACGAGTTATGATATAATTTGAATCTGGGGGCGTATGTGAATACTTGGTTGCCTACGTAGTCGATGGAAGGCGACTGCAGCGCAGAAAGTGGTGAACTATATACCTACGATTTAAACCGTGATATTTCGTCAAATAAATCTACTGGGGAGCATGGGGCATGTTGTTTAGTACCTCTGGTAGCTTTTTTAATCAAAAATATTGTGCAGATATTGATTTATAAGGACTTTAAAAGTGCGCTCAAATCTAGGCCACCAAACGTACATATTCATCGACTTTGATATTCCACGAGTATATTTGGTTGCCTGGAATTTGAATGGTGCATATTCGGTTCGTACATTAAAATACTCATTTCTGGGACAATTTCATCCCTAAAGCAACACCCTTTTATACAAACAGAGTATAATTACTCTGTTGGTTCTCTGATAATGATTACTTAAGTAGTCGAAACTAGTAACAAAACAATAAATAATTTTATGTGATATTAGCAAAGTAATGTGTTTCAATTATAATTAATAAAATGCATCAAGCAGAATATAAGTACTCTGTTGATTCTCTGATAATGATTACTTGAGTAGTCGAAACTAGTAACAAAACAATAAATAATTTTATGTGATATTAGCAAAGTAATGTGTTTCAATTATAATTAATAAAATGTATCAAACAGAATATAATTACTCTGTTGATTCTCTGATAATGATTACTTGAGTAGTCGAAACTAGTAACAAAACAATAAATTATTTTATGTGATATTAGCAAAGTAATGTGTTTCAATTATAATTAATAAAATGCATCAAACAGAATATAATTACTCTATTGATTCTCTGATAATGATTACTTGAGTAGTTGAAACTAGTAACAAATCAATAAATAATTTGATGTAATACTAACAAAGTAATATGTTTCATTTATAATTAATAAAATGTATCACGAAGTAGACACCACCACCATTCAGAATACCTTCAAATCGATTATTATTAGCATCGTTATATGCCAATACAAATAGATCCTGGAATCAATTAGCATCAGTTTAATCTTTTCTAGGTAATATCTGATTGCATGAGGGTGAAGAAAATGTGTAAAATTGATTCCAGGATCTATTTGTATTGGCATATAATAACCTATCGATAAGATCGATTGATCGATAAGAATGTATTCATCTATTACATGTATATGGAACTGTATGGAATACTGTATAAATATACAAGTACAAAGTACAAAGTACTGTAGAAATATACAATGCCTTGCATATTATCAATAAATATACTTATATGGAAGAAGAAGAGTTTAAATCAATTGAATCCTGCATAGACGAATATCTGAACTGCAATAAAAATGTACTCTGCAAATACATTTGTTACATATTTTCTCCAGCTTTATATCATCAGACATTGCAAACAGACAATTAATTTGAATCTTGAATCTATTTATATTGATCACTGACAATATTCGATACGTACATAGGCAACTTAAATGACACCTGAATTCCAAAAGTGGTTTAAAATGTACATTAAGTTGCCTAGTTATAATTGTTCTTTTATTTAAGCTATATATCAATAAATAGAGCATATTATTAATTAAAAATAGCATCATTAATCATCAATTTAAATGCGCTTTCTCGTGATATGTCTGTTTTGTTTGTTTATTGCAGTTTAATTCATAGGTATAAAGTTCACCGGTTTCTGCGCTGGCGTCGCTGTGACTTCAAACTGTATGCAACCAAGTATGCGCAAATTTGAAATTTAATTAAGTGCTGTGTTTTAATTACATATTTGTACGTGCTTAAGGCAATCAAATGAATGAAATACATCTCCTGCAGAAGTTAACCACTTTTTTTAATCAAAATGTGGGTTATTATTTCAAACCAGGCGCGCAAAATTGAACTGACAGTTGCGCAGGTTTGGTTTCTGTCAGACGAAATTTGAATGTTGAAAAACAGTGAAGCATATTTTTTGCGTGATCCTACAAATGGATGTGTGAAATTTTAGATCTTTTGTGTTTAGAAAATTGGCTTCCACTGCGTTTTTGAAGATCGCCCAAGTTTCCAGCTGCAACTGCGCCCCCTTGAACTTTGGCAGTAGCAGAAGCGCGCGTGAGAACGATCACAATGGAAGCACGTGGATCGGAGCTTGGTAATATATAAATACAAGCAGGTAGATTTTCTGGGTTCAATGGGAACATGTTTCAGATTCCAGCATCGACAAGGTCATGCGGACCATCTACACAGCCTGCGATGCGGACAACAGGGATCTGGTGGTTGTCTCGAAGCTCATCGAGTACATCACACCGTTCATGCAAGCCAATCTGTAAGTGCACCATTAAACACTTGTTACATGATATATGGGGGCGACAGATTTACACTCTCAGTACTTGCCTACTTACATGTAACGGGCATTATGTAAGTAAATTACTCTTTCGTCTAATAATTCTCATTACTGGTGAGCCGTTGATGTTGTATGTGGGGCAAGTTCTTTTTTTTTTTGGTCATTCTGTCACTCGGTTGTTTCCAATAATGTCTTCTAATTGAATTCGCTGATCTAATTTTTGCTCTTACGCAGAACGCCATTAAACACATGTTACATGATATATGGGGCGACAGATTTACACTCTCAGTACTTGCATATTTGCATGTAACGTGCATTATGTAAGTAAATTACTCTTCCGCCTAAAATATGGCATTACTGATAAGCCGTTGATTTTGAATGTGGGGCAAGTTCATTTTTTGTCTTGGTCATTCTGTCATTCGGTTGTTTCCAATAATGTCTTCTAATTTAATTCGCTGATCTAATTTTTGCTCTTATGCAGATCGGATCTAATGGAGCTCAAAGAGACCCTCGACCCGAAGAATGAGAACGGCGAGATAAGCAGCAAAGAGTTCTTCAAGGCCATGTCGGATTGGACTAACAAGTTCAACGACGAGTGCCCCGAGTGTTTGGATAAAGAAAGTTTCCGCACATCTCCCAGGTAATTGTGTGTGGATACCGGTTTAGTCTTTACATTAAAAAAAAAAAGAGAATTGCACAGATCCTGATATAAACACAAACCAAAATTTAATATCTATTAATATAATATAATTAAAATATATAATATTAATATATTTTTTGCTTTGCAAATACAATAATAACAATAATAATAATAATACATTTATTTCACTTTGCCAATATTAATATATTTTTTGCTATGCAAATACAATAATACCAATAATAATAATAATACATTTATTTCACTTTGCCACCTTAAACAAAGTAGACAACATAATACATTACAATAGTGTTACATTGATATCACAACTTATTATCATACATGGAAAAATTTATGATATGCAATTCACCTTAAACAAACTAGACAACATAATACATTACATTAGTGTTACATTGATATCACAACTTATTATCATACATGGAAAAATTTATAATATGCAATCCACCTTAAACAAACTAGACAACATAATACATTACAATAGTATTACATTGTTATCACAATTTATTACAATGCATGGAAAAATTTATGATATGCAATTCACCTTAAACAAAGTAGACGACATAATACATTACAATAGTATTACATTGATATCACAACTTATTACAATGCATGGAAAAATGTATGCTACGCAATCCATCTTAAACAAACTAGACAATATAATACATTACAATAGTATTACATTAATATCACAGATTATTACAATACATGGCAAAATTTATGGTATACAATTGGGAACTATTTTATTTATGAGAAATATGAGAAAATCATCTAGCCAAGAAACAAAAGAACCAAATTATCATTATCTAGCAAATTACCTAGCCACGAACAAAATTCTGGTACAAGAAATTTCTGTTCGTTTTCTCAGTGCGAGAAATTTTTCTCAGTTTTCTTGTTTAATTTATTCTGTTTTAGGAGTCTCGGTATACCTGATGATAACCTGCTGCCGTACGTCCAGTCGACTCCGAGGGCAAGCTTCGGTAACAGGTTGCTCCGGGGTTGTATGGAGGGAATACTGAACATGTCGGTGGCATCCAACCAGAGCTTCATTGATAACGGGCAAAGTAAATTTTATGTGCATTAGTAGACTCGGGTTATTAATATTTTTCAGTTAAATATGAATTTTTATTTTGAATATCTTTATTTAATGATTATCTATTTCTGCTGCTGTGACTAATTACCATCGTGAAGAAGTTTCCACACAAATAGATTTTTTCTAGTATTTATTATGGTGATAATAGATAATAGATTTATTTCTAGGCCTCAGTAATCAATTAGTTCATTAAAAATATTGGAAATGGTAATTTTTATGTGCTTCAGTTGAGATCATTATTTTTTTCAAGATGATCATGAACTTCTTTATTTAATTACGATGATCTATTCATGATGATGAAGATCTATTTCTGCTGATGTGGCTAATCTGATGTGTCATCAAAGAATTTTCGCTAGAAAATAATGAATTTCTTTATTTATTGATAATGATCTATTGATGATGCTGATCTATTTCTCTTTATGTGGCTAATTTCTGTCATCAAAGAATTTTCATAAGAATATCATGATTTTTTTAAATTTAATGATGTGGATCTATTGTTGATGGTGGTTGGATCATGTTTTCTTTATTTAATTATGATGATCTATTCATGATGATCAAGATCTATTTCTGCATTTCTGCTGATGTGGCTAATTTCTATCATCAAAGAATTTTCAATAGAAAATCATGAATTTCTTTATTTAATGAAGATAATCTATTGATGATGCTGATATATTTCTATTTATGTGACTAATTTCTGTCATCAAAGAAGTTTCATAAGAATACCATGATTTTTATTTATTTAATGATTGTGATCTATTGATGTTGATGATCTATTTTTGTTTATATGGCTAAATTCTGTCATCAAAGAATTTTCACAAGAAAATCATGAATATTTTATTTAATCATGATGATGATGATACATTATTCTGTACACTTTCCACATTAGGAAATGGTAAATTTTGTGTGCATTAGTAGTCTAGGATTATTATTACTTCCAGCTATTCACGAATTTTTAATTTAATCATGATGATCTATTGATGATGGTAATGATGAATGATGCTGTGGCTAATTTCCATACTTTCCACACTTGGAAATGGTAAATTTTGTGTGCATTAGTAGCCTAGGATTATTATTTCTTACAGCTATTCACGAATTTTTATTTTGGGTATCTGTATTTAATTATGATATATTTCTGTTGCTGAGGCTAATTACCATCATCGAGTTTTCAGTTTAGAATTAATTAATTTGTGTGCTTCAGTAGAGTGTCTAGGATTATTAGTTATTCCCAGATATTCAGGAATTTCTATTTTGAAAGCCTTTGTTTTTTTAATGCTGATCTATTTCTGCTGCTTTAGCTAATTACCATTGTCAAGAAGTTTCCACACAAAGAGATTTTTTCTATTATTTATTATTAATTTGTTTTTAGTCAGTAATCAATTAATTTATTAAAAATATTGGAAATGGTAAATTTTATGTACTTCAGTAGGCTCATATTTTTTTTTTCAAGATGATCAGGAATTTCGTGTTGTTGATGTTGATCTATTGATGATGATGAAGATCTTTTGCTGCTGATGTGGCTAATTTCTGCCATCAAAGAATTTTCAAAAAAAATCAGGGGTTCTTTATTTAATGATGATCATCTATTGATGATGCTGATCTATTTCTGTTTATGTGGCTAATTTCTGTCAACAAAGAATGTTCACAAGAATATCATGAATTTCTTTATTTAATGATAATGATCTATTGATGATACTGATCTATTTCTGTTTATGTGACTAATTTCTGTCATCAAATAATTTTCATAAGAAAATCATAGATTTCTTTATTTAATGATGATCATCTATTGATGATGCTGATCTATTTCTGTTTACTTGGCTAATTTCTGTCTTCAAAGAATTTTAACAACAAAAACATCATGATTTTTTTAATGTAATGATGATGATATATTGATGATGGTAATGATGAATGATACTGTGGCTAATTTCCACACTTTCCACACTTGAAAATGGAAAATGTTGTGTGCATTAGTGGTCTTGGATTATTATTTCTCCCAGCTCTTCACGAATTTTTATTTTGGATATCTTCATTTATGTATTTAACTATTTAACTATTTCTGCTGCTATGGCTAATTACCATCATGAGTTTTCAGCTTAAAATTTATAAATGTGTATGCTTCAGTAGAGTGTCTAGGATTATTAGTTATTCCCAGATATTCATGAATTTTTATTTTGAATGACTTTGGTTTTTTAATGCTGATCTATTTCTGCTGCTTTAGCTAATTACCATCGTCAAGAAGTTTCCACACTAAGAGATTTTTTCTAGTCTTTATTATGGGGATAATTGATAATAGACTAATTTTTAGTCCTAACGTATTTAATTTTTTTTTAGTCAGTAATTATTTAATTTATAAAAAATATTGGTAAAGGTAAATTTTATGTACTTCAGTAGGCTCAGATTATTATTTTTGTTAAGATGATCATGAATTTCTTTATTTAATGATGATGATCTCTTCATGATGATGAATATCTATTTCTGCTGATGTGGCTAATTTCTGTCATCAAAGAATTTTCATAAGAAACTCATGGATTTCTTTATTTAATGATGATAATCTATTAATCATGCTAATCTATTTCTGTTTATGTGGCTAATTTCTGTCAACAAAGAATTTTTGTAAGAATATCATGATTTTTTTAATTTAATGATGTGTATGTATTGATGATGGTGAAGATCTATTTCTGGTTATGTCGCTAATTTCTATCATCAAAGAATTTTAACAAGAAAATCATTAACTTCTTTATTTAATAATGATGATCTATTGATGATTATGACAATCTATTTCTGCTGCTGTGGCTAATTTCTGTCTTCAAGGAATTTCCATAAGACAATCATGGATTTCTTTATTTAATGATGATCATTTATTAATGATGCTGATCTATTTCTGTTTGTGGCTAATTTCTGTCAACAAAGAATTTTCACAAGAAAATTATGATTTAGTGATTTAATGATGATGATCTATTGATGATGGTGATCTATTTCTGGTGATGCGGCTAATTTCTGTCATCAAAGAATTTTCAAAAGAAAATCATGAATTTCTTTATTTAATGAATATGATCTATTGATGATGTTAATCTATTTCTGGTGATGCGGCTAATTTCTGTCATCAAAGAAGTTTCATAAGAACACCATGCATTTGTTTATTTAATGATGGTGATCTATTGATGTTGATGATCTATTTTTGTTTATGTTGCTAAATTCTGTCATCAAAGAATTTTCACAAGAAAATAATATTTTTTTAATTTAATGTTGATGATCTATTGTTGATGGTAATGATGAATGATGCTGTGGCTAATTTGTACAGGTGACCTATTGATGTTGATGATCTATTTTTGTTTACTGGGCTAATTACTGTCATCAAAGAATTTTAACAAGAAAATCTTGATTTTTTTAATGTAATGATGATGATCTATTGATGATGGTAATGTTGAATGATGCTGTGGCAAATTTGTACACTTTTCACACAAGGAAATGGTAAATTTTGTGTGCATTAGTAGTCTAGGATCATTATTTCTTCCAGCTATTCACGAATTTTCATTTTGAGTTAGAGTTGAGTTTAGTATTTTTAGTTTGAGTTTGAGTTTTTATTTAATTGTGATCTATTTCTGCTGCTGTGGCAAATTACCATCATCGAATTTTCAGCTTAGAATTTGAATAATTTGTGTGCTTCAGTAGAGAGTCTAGGATTATTAGATATATCCAGATAGTCATGTAGTTTTATTTTCAATTTCATTATTTAATGCTGATCTCTTTCTGCTGCTGTGCCTAATTACCTTCGTCAAGCAGTTTCCACACAAATAGATTTTTTCTATTATTTATTATGGGGAGAATAGATAATAGATTAATATCTAGGCCTAATGTGATTGTTTTTTTTTAAGTCAGTAATCAAGTAATTTATTAAAAATATTGGAAATGGTAAATTTTATCTACTTCAGTAGGCTCACATTATTTCTTTATTGAATGATGTTGATCTATTGATGATGATGATTATCTATTTTTGGTGATGGGGCTAATTTCTGTCATCAAAGAATTTTCAAAAGAAAATCATGAATTTCTTTATTTAATGAAGATGACCTATTGATGATGCTGATGTAATTCTGTTTATGCGGCTAATTTCTGTTATCAAAGAATTTTTATAAGAAAACCATGATTTTTTTAATTTAATGATGCTGATCTATTGATATTGATGATCTATTTTTCATTATGTGGCTAAATTCTGGTATCAAAGAATTTTCACAAGAAAATCATGATTTTTTTATGTAATGATGATGATGAATGATGCTGTGGCTAATTTGTACAGGTGATCTATTGATGTTGATGATCTAATTTTGTTTATGTGGCTAAATTCTGTCATCAATGAATTTTCACAAGAAAAGTATGATTTTTTTATTTAATGAAGATCTATTGATGATAGTGATAATGAATGATGTTGTGGCTAATTTGTACACTTTCCACACTAGGAAATGGTAAATTTTGTGTGCATTAGTAGTCTAGGATTATTATTTTTTCCAGGTATTCACGAATTTTTATTTTGAATATCTGTATTTAATTATGATCTATTTCTGCTGCTGTGGCTAATTACCATCATCGAGTTTTCAGTTTAAAATTGATTAATTTGTATTCATCAGTAGAGTGTTTAGGATTATTAGTTATTTCAAGATATTTATGATTTTTTATTTTGAATGCCTCTGCTAAATGCTGATCTATTTCTGCTGCTGTGGCTAATTACCACCGTCAATCAGTTTCCACACAAATAGATTTTTCTAGTATTTATTATGGTGATAATAGATAATGATTTTATTTGTAGGCCTAATGTAATTGATTTGTTTTAGTCAGTAATCAATTAATTTATTAAAAATACTGGAAATTGTAAATTTTAAGTACTTCAGTAGGCTCAAATTTTTTTTTTACAAGATGATTATGCATTTCTTTGTTTAGTGATGATGATCTATTGATGATGAAGATCTTTTTCTGCTGATGTGGCTAATTTCTGTCATCAAAGAATTTTCATAAGAAACTCATGGATTTCTTTATTTAATGATGATAATCTATCGATGATGCTAATCTATTTCTATTTATGTGGCTAATTTCTGTCATCAATGAATTTTCATAAGAATATCATGAATTTTTAATTTAATGATTATGATCTATTGATGTTGATGATCTATTTCTGTTTACGTGGCTAATTTCTGTCATCATATAATTTTTATAAGAAAATCATGGATTTCTTTATTTAATGATGATCATCTATTGTTGATGCTGATCTATTTCTGATTATGTGGCTAATTTCTGTCAACAAAGAATTTTCATAAGAATATCATGATTTTTTTAAATTTAATGACGAGGATCTATTGAGATGGTGAAGATCTATTTCTGGTTATGACGCTAATTTCTATCATCAAAGAATTTTCACAAGAAAATCATTAATATCTTTATTTAATAATGATGATCTATTGATGATCATGACAATCTATTTCTGCTGCTGTGGCTAATTTCTGTCATCAAAGAAATGCCACACTTGGAAATGGCAAATGCTGTGTGCTTCAGTAAACTCGACTTATTATCTTTTTCTATACATTTTCAAGTTCAAATTGAGACCAATCAAGTTCAAATTGAGACCAATCAATTTCAAATTGAGACCAATCAAAATCAAGTTGACACTAAACAATATCAAGTTGTCATAATAAATTTGATTTGTTTACTCTCAACTTGATATTGTTTGGTGTCAATTTAATTTTGTTTAGTCTCAATTTGAAATTGATTGGTCTCAATTTGACATTGATTGGTATTAATTTGAACTTGATTGGCCTCAATTTGAAATTGATTCGTCTCAATTTGAACTTGATTGGCCTCAATTTGAAATTGATTGGTCTCAATTTGAAATTGATTGGTCTCAATTTGAACTTAATTGGTCGCAATTTGGACTTGAAAAGGTATAGATAATCATGATTTTTTTTAAATTTCTTTATTTAATGATGGTCTAATTCTGCGTGTATATTTGTAAATTAGAAGATTTGCATGATTCTGTGTTTGTTGTGGCAGCTCCCTTGGCAGACAAGTCGTATCTTGAGGACCAAATCAGGGAGCTCGTGCACCGGAACAAGCAGTACTCCAACGAGCTGTTCCAAGTCAAAATGCAACTTACCATTGCTGAAGAGAACAGCGAGGTCTTGCAGTTGGACTTGGCCAAGCTGAAGAAGCAGCTCGAGAAGTAAGTACATATAAGGCTATAGTCATATGTTAACAAATCAATTGGTCAAGCACCGCGGTGGGAGTGTTACTGTGTGTAGTCCATGCCAGATGATTTGTCACTTTTCGCATAAAACCGAAATCGTGCCCACTGAAGCAATTGGACCAATGAGAATTGATACCAAAACCGCGGTTTTCACTTAAAACCAAAATCCTGCCCACTGGACCAATTGGACCAATGAGAATCCATACCAAAACCGCGGTTTTCACATAAAACCGAAATCCTGCCCACTCGAGCAATTGGACCAATGAGAATTCATACCAAAATCACGGTAGCTGTTTTGAGCCATAAAGCCAAAAACCATAAAGTTATTGATCCCTTAGAAATGAAGTGCTTTGGAATAAGCAACTGCTTTACTTAGGCACTTCAAGCTCACTATCCAAGAGATGCATTTGCATTTCTATTGACCAGTCCGACAGGCTAGAGGAGGGACTTCGGTTTTATTCGAAATGTGACTTCTTATCTGGCAGGGCCTATAGCTGAAGTGGCTCCATTTTCTGGAGGAAACGGATCCAGTCTAAAGCAACTGTCCAGTCTACAGTTGCTACAAGTTCAGTAAATACACCCCAAAAGATGAATAAATGGAGCTTCTTGATTACCTTCTTCTTGATTACCTGCTACAATAGCTGCTTCTAGCCCAGCAGGTTTCTAGTTTTTTATATTCTCATTTCTTCCCTGTTCTGTTTACGTGGCGCCATCCGTGTAAACAGGTAAAATAAGGGCGCCACATGAAGCATTCAACGTACCTTTGTGTCCAGCGAACGCGAGGAAAAGGAGAGCCTGCAGGCAGAGCACAAGGACATCGAGGACTACCGAGAGCTGGCGACCAATGCCCAGAAGCAAGTCGAGAAGGTCAAGAAGGACCTGGCGGCCATCGAGAAGGAATGCTCCGGCCTGAAGCAGCAGATGACCATACTGGAAGGCCAAGTGAGTAACGTTGGCTGCAGTGAAGGACTCGAGACTTTTGGCAAAGTTTTGGGGGCGTGGCCAAAACATTTGGGCGTGGCCAAAACTTTTGGCAGAGTTTTGGGGGCGTGCCCAAACCTTTGACAGAGTTTTGGGGGCGTGGCCAAAACTTTTGGCATAGTTTCGGCCAAGGAGGGTGTCTGACCAGACTGGCCCGGGTGTCTGTTCCAGAAGCAAAAGTGCGAGGAGAGGATCGCCAACATGCACAAGAAAATGAAGGAGAACATCGAGACCATCATCGAGCTACAGACCGAGATCGAAGTAAAGGACACTGACCTGGGAAGCTTGGAGGAGATGAAGATGGCGTTCATGGAGGAGGTTAGCGAGCAGAAGAAGTTAATTGATGATTATAGGGAAGCCAATGAGGTAATTTCATAAGGGAATACGAAATAAACTTTGAATTACATAGCTTAAAGATTGCCCATTTCCCACTTCCCACTTCCCACTTCTATAATGCGAAATTTAAAAATTGTAAAATTGTTTACTAAATTGGTAAACTTTTAAATTGCTAAATTGTGAATTGTTAAATGTTGTAGTTTCTGTTGGTGGAGAAGGAGAAATTGCAGAGGGTTCTTCGCGAAAAATTGAAGGTCCACAGAATGTCGCTGCCTTCTTACCGGTCGGAGTCATTTAGTGAGTATGGCGGCGCAAAACCAAAACCAACACCAAAACCGCGCTGTACATCAGAAAATTCGGACTCAGAGTCGCCTTTCACACCGTCCATAAAAACGGACGTCTTCAACTTCTACAACTTTGATTCGCCTTACGCTCGCGTTAAGAAGAGGCCAACCAGGTGCCTCAGAGGCCTTCCGACCATAATTTCCCCATTGGCCACATCCGACTCGACGTTTAAGCAACCACAAATCGTGCCTAGTTCACCAAAATCCAAAACTGATCACACACATATAGTAGAGTTAAACATAATGCTTACGCCTGAAGACAACAAAAACGCAGCTGACACAACTACAGACACACATAACAGCGGACTTTCTGAAACACCCCAAGGTGTAAGCAATTCCCCGCCATGCATGTATGTCGTAGATCGTTCTGATCCCAAGAAGGACAACTCGTTTGGCAGCTCGATACCATCTTCACCCAACATGGGTGGTCCAAATGACTTCAGCAGTGACGAGGATTTCAGCATGAGATTGCAGATTGACCAAACCAACGATGCGTCGCCACATGAAAGTCTGCAGGCAGAAATGTCGCAGGTAATTCTTACAACAGATCTTACTTATTAATACGCAACTTGCAATACATTCAGTTACAGTTGAAAATTTTCCACATTGTGAGAGTTACCATCAGACTTCACAGACAAATTTTCTTAGTAACAGTTAAAAATTTGATAAATTTTGCTAGTTACCTTCGGTATTATTCCAAATTTTGTCAATTACAGTTGAAAATTTTACATATTTTGATAGTTACCATAAGATTTCACAGACAAATTTTCTTAGTTACAGTTGAAAATTTGATAAATTTTGCTAGTTACCTTCGGATTTATTCCAAATTTTGTCAATTACAGTTGAAATTTTAACAAATTTTGATAGTTACCGGTGAAAATTGTACACATTTTGACAGTTTTCACAATTGAAACTATGACACATTCTGACAGTTACAGGAAATAATAATAAATAGTTTTTTATCATTCAATCACAACTGCAGCTACATATCTACACTGTCTGGTAGATGATTGCGATTCTTCTAATCTTCTTTTAATACCTTCGGATTTATCCCAAATTTTGTCAATTACAGTTGAAAATTTTCCAAATTGTGATAGTTACCATCAGACTTCACAGACAAATTTTCTTAGTTGCAGTTGAAAATTTGATAAATTTTGCTAGTTACCATAGGATTTATTTCAAATTTTGTCAATTACAGTTGAAAATTTAACAAATTTTGATAGTTACCGGTGAAAATTGTACACATTTTGACAGTTTGCACAATTGAAACTATGACACATTTTGACAGTTTCACAAAATAATAATAAATAGTTTTTTATCATTTAATCACAACTGCAGCTACATATCTACATTGTCTGGTAGATGACTGCGATTCTTCTAATCTTCTTTTAATACCTTCGGAATTATTCCAAATTTTGTCAATTACAGTTAAAAATTTAACAAATTTCGATAGTTACCATCAGATTTCACAGACAAATTTTCTTAGTTACAGTTGAAAATTTGATAAATTTTTCTTGTTACCTTCGGAATGATTCCAAATTTTGTCAATTTCAGTTGAAAATTTAACAAATTTTGATAGTTATCGGTGAAAATTGTACACATTTTGACAGTTTTCACAATTGAAACTATGACACATTTTGACAGTTACAGGAAATAATAATAAATAGTTTTGTATCATTCAATCACAACTGCAGCTACATATCTACATTGTCTGGTAGATGATTGCGATTCTTCTAATCTTCTTTTAATACCTTCGGAATTATTCCACATTTTATCAATTACAGTTGAAAATTTAACCAATTTTGATAGTTACCATGAGACTTCACAGACAAATTTTCTTAGTTACAGTTGAAAATTTGATAAATTTTGCTAGTTACCTTCGGATTTATTCCAAATTTTGTCAATTACAGTTGAAATTTTAACAAATTTTGATAGTTACCGGTGAAAATTTTACACATATTGACAGTTTTCACAACTGAAAATATGACACATTTTGACAGTTACAGGAAATAATAATAAATATTTTTTTATCATTCAATCACAACTGCAGCTACATATCTACATTGTCTCGTAGATGATTGCGATTTTTCTAATCTTCTTTTAATACCTTCGGAATTGTTCCACATTTTGTCATTTACAGTTGAAAATTTAACAAATTTTGATAGTTACCATCAGACTTCACAGACAAATTTTCTTAGTTACAGTTGAAAATTTGATAAATTTTGCTAGTTACCTTCGGATTTATTCCAAATTTTGTCAATTATAGTTGAAAATTTAACAAATTTTTAAAGTTACCGGTGAAAATTGTACACATTTTGACAGTTTTCACAATTGAAACAATGACACATTCTGACAGTTACAGGAAATAATAATAAATAGTTTTTTATCATTCAATCAGAACTGCAGCTACATATCTACATTGTCTGGTAGACGATTGCGATTCTTCTAATCTTCTTTTAATACCTTCGGAATTATTCCAAATTTTGTTAATTACAGTTGAAAATTTAACAAATTTTGATAGTTACCATCAGACTTCACAGACAAATTTTTTTAGTTAGAGTTGAAAATTTGATAAATTTTGCCATTTACCTTCGGATTTAGTCCAAATTTTGTCAATTACAGTTGAAAATTTAACAAATTTTGATAGTTACCGGTGAAAATTGTTCACATTTTGACAGTTTTCACAACTGAAATTATGACACATTTTGACAGTTACAGGAAATAATAATAAATATTTTTTTATCATTCAATCACAACTGCAGCTACATATCTACATTGTCTGGTAGATGATTGCGATTCTTGTAATCTTCTTTTAACTTCGGATTTATTCCAAGTTTTGTCAATTACAGTTGAAAATTTAACAAATTTTGATAGTTACCATCAGATTTCATAGACAAATTTTCTAAGTTACAGTTGAAAATTTGATAAATTTTGCTAGTTACCTTCAGATTTATCCAAATTTTGTCAATTACATTTGAAAATTTAACAAATTTTGATAGTTACCGGTGAACATTGTACACATTTTGACAGTTTTCACAACTGAAAATATGACACATTTTGACAGTTACAGGAAGTAATAATAAATATTTTTTATCATTCAATCACAACTGCAGCTACATATCTACACTCTCTGGTAGATGGTTGCGATTCTTCTAATCTTACTTTAATACCTTCGGAATTATTCCAAATTTTGTCAATTACAGTTGAAAATTTAACAAATTTTGATAGTTACCATCAGACTTCACAGGCAAATTTTCTTAGTTACAGTTGAAAATTTAATAAATTTTGCTAGTTACCTTCCGATTTATTCAAAATTTTGTCAATTACAATTGAAAATTTAACAAATTTTGATTGTTACTAGTGAAAATTGTACACATTTTGACAGTTTTCATAATTGAAACTATGATACATTTTGACAGTTACAGGAAATAATAATAAATATTTTTATATGATTCCATCACAACTGCAGCTACATATCTACATTGTCGGGTAGATGATTGCGATTCTTCTAATCTTCTTTTAATACCTTCGGAATTATTCCATATTTTGTCACAGTTGAAAATTTAACATATTTTGATAGTTACCATCAGATTTCACAGACAAATTTTCTTAGTAACAGTTGAAAATTTGATAAATTTTGCTAGTTACCTTCGGATTTATTCCAAATTTTGTCAATTACAGTTGAAATTTTAACAAATTTTGATAGTTACCGGTGAAAATTGTACACATATTGACAGTTTTCACAATTGAAACAATGACACATTTTGACAGTTACAGGAAATAATAATAAATATTTTTTTATCATTCAATCACAACTGCAGCTACATATCTACATTGTCTGGTAGATGATTGCGATTCTTCTAATCTTCTTTTAATTCCTTCGCAATCATTCCACATTTTATCAATAACAGTTGAAAATTTAACAAATTTTGATAGTTACCATCAGATTCCACAGACAAATTTTCTTAGTTACAGTTGAAAATTTGATAAATTTTGCTAGTTACCTTCAGATTTATTCCAAATTTTGTCAATTACAGTTGAAAATTTAACAAATTTTGATAGTTACCATCAGATTTCACAGACAATTTTTCTTAGTTACAGTTGAAAATTTGATAAATTTTGCTAGTTACCTTCGGATTTATTCCAAATTTTGTCAATTACAGTTGAAAATTTAACAAATTCTGATAGTTACCGGTGAAAATTGTACACATTTTGACAGTTTTCACAACTGAAAATATGACACATTTTGGCAGTTGAAGGAAATAATATAATAAATAATTTGTTATCATTCAATCACAACTGCAGCTAGATATCTACATTGTCTAGTAGATCATTGCGATTCTTCTAATCTTCTTTTAATACCTTCGGAATTATTCCAAATTTTGTCAATTACAATTGACAATTCAACAAATTTTGATAGTTACCATCAGATTTCACAGACAAATTTTCTTAGTTACAGTTGAAAATTTGATAAATTTTGCTAGTTACCTTCGGATTTATTCCAAATTTTGTCAATTACAGTTGAAAATTTCACATATTTTGATAGTTACCGGTGAAAATTGTACACATTTTGACAGTTTTCACAATTGAAACTATGACACATCTTGACAGTTACAGGAAATAATAATAAATATTTGTTTATCATTCAATCACAACTGCAGCTACATATCTACATTGTCTGGTAGATGATTGCTATTCTTCTAATCTTCTTTTAATACCTTCGGAATTATTCCAAATTTTGTCAATTACAGTTAAAAATTTAACAAATTTTGATAGTTACCATCAGATTTCACAGGCAAATTTTCCTAGTTACAGTTGAAAATTTGATAAATTTTGCTAGTTACCTTCGGACTTATTCCAAATTTTGTCAATTACAGTTGAAAATTTAACAAATTTTGATAGTTACCGGTGAAAATTGTACACACTTTGACAGTTTTCACAATTGAAACTATGACACATTTTGACAGTTACAGGAAATAATAATAAATAGTTTTTTATCATTCAATCACAACTGCAGCTACATATCTACACTGTCTGGTAGATGATTGCGATTCTTCTAATCTTCTTTTAATACCTTCGGAATCATTCCACATTTTATCAATAACAGTTGAAAATTTAACAAATTTTGATAGTTACCATCAGATTTCACAGACAAATTTTCTTAGTTACAGTTGAAAATTTGATAAATTTTGCTAGTTACCTTCAGATTTATTCCAAATTTTGTCAATTACAGTTGAAAATTTAACAAATTTTGATAGTTACTGGTGAAAATTGTACAAATTTTGACAGTTTTCACAATTGAAACTATGACATTTTCTGACTGTTACAGGAAATAATAATAAATCATTTTTTTATCATTCAATCACAACTGCAGCTACATATCTACACTGTCTGGTTGATGATTGCGATTCTTCTAATCTTCTTTTAATACCTTCGGAATTATTCCACATTTTGTCAATTACAGCTGAAAATTTAACAAATTTTGACAGTTACCATCAGATTTCACAGACAAATTTTCTTAGTTACAGTTGAAAATATAATAAATTTTGCTAGTTACCATCGGATTTATTCCAAATTTTGTCAATTTCAGTTGAAAATTTAACAAATTTTGATAGTTACCGGTGAAAATTGTACATATTTTGACAGTTTTCACAATTAAAACTATAACACATTTTCACAGTTACAGGAAATAATAATAAATATTTTTTTATCATTCAATCCCAACTGCATCAACATATCTACATTGTCAGGTAGATGATTGCGATTCTTCTAATCTTCTTTTAATACCTTCGGAATTATTCAAAATTTTGTCAATTACAGTTGAAAATTTAACAAATTTTGACAGTTACCATCAGATTTCACAGACAAATTGTCTTAGTTACAGTTGAAAATTTGATAAAATTTGATAAAATTTGCTTGTTACCTTCGGATTTATTCAAAATTTTGTCAATTACAGTTGAAAATTTAACAAATTTTGATAGTTACCGGTGAATATTGTACACACTTTGACAGTTTTCACAATTGAAACTATGACACATTTTGACAGTTTTATGAAATAATAATAAATAGTTTTTTATCATTCAATCACAACTGCAACTACATATCTACACTGTCTGGTAGATGATTGCGATTCTTCTAATCTTCTTTTAATACCTTCGGAATTATTCCACATTTTGTCAATTAAAGTTGAAAATTTAATAAATTTTGATAGTTACCATCAGACTTAACAGACAAATTTTCTTAGTTACAGTTAAAAATTTGATAAATTTTGCTAGCTACCTTCGGAATCATTCCAAATTTTGTCAATTACAGTTGAATATTTAACAAATTTTGATAGTTACCGGTGAAAATTGTACACATTTTGATAGTTTTCACAATTGAAACTATGACACATTTTGACAGTTACAGGAAATAATAATAAATATTTTTTTATCATTCAATCATAACTGCAGCTACATATCTACACTGTCTGGTAGATGATTTCGATTCTTCTAATCTTTTTTTAATACCTTCGGAATTATTCCAAATTTTGTCAATTACAGTTGAAAATTTAACAAATTTTGAGAGTTACTATTAGACTTCACAGACAAATTTTCTTAGTTACAGTTGAAAATTTGATAAATTTTGATAGTTACCTACGGATTTATTTCAAATTTTGTCAATTACAGTTGTAAATTTAACAAATTTTGATAGTTACCGGTGAAAATTGTACACATTTTGACAGTTTTCACAATTGAAACTATGACACATTTTGACAGTTACAGGAAATAATAATAAATATTTTTTTATCATTCAATCCCAACTGCATCAACATATCTACATTGTCAGGTAGATGATTGCGATTCTTCTAATCTTCTTTTAATACCTTCGGAATTATTCAAAATTTTGTCAATTACAGTTGAAAATTTAACAAATTTTGACAGTTACCATCAGATTTCACAGACAAATTGTCTTAGTTACAGTTGAAAATTTGATAAAATTTGATAAAATTTGCTTGTTACCTTCGGATTTATTCAAAATTTTGTCAATTACAGTTGAAAATTTAACAAATTTTGATAGTTACCGGTGAAAATTGTACATATTTTGACAGTTTTCACAATTAAAACTATAACACATTTTCACAGTTACAGGAAATAATAATAAATATTTTTTTATCATTCAATCCCAACTGCATCAACATATCTACATTGTCAGGTAGATGATTGCGATTCTTCTAATCTTCTTTTAATACCTTCGGAATTATTCAAAATTTTGTCAATTACAGTTGAAAATTTAACAAATTTTGACAGTTACCATCAGATTTCACAGACAAATTGTCTTAGTTACAGTTGAAAATTTGATAAAATTTGATAAAATTTGCTTGTTACCTTCGGATTTATTCAAAATTTTGTCAATTACAGTTGAAAATTTAACAAATTTTGATAGTTACCGGTGAATATTGTACACACTTTGACAGTTTTCACAATTGAAACTATGACACATTTTGACAGTTTTATGAAATAATAATAAATAGTTTTTTATCATTCAATCACAACTGCAGCTACATATCTACACTGTCTGGTAGATGATTGCGATTCTTCTAATCTTCTTTTAATACCTTCGGAATTATTCCACATTTTGTCAATTAAAGTTGAAAATTTAATAAATTTTGATAGTTACCATCAGACTTAACAGACAAATTTTCTTAGTTACAGTTGAAAATTTGATAAATTTTGCTAGCTACCTTCGGAATCATTCCAAATTTTGTCAATTACAGTTGAATATTTAACAAATTTTGATAGTTACCGGTGAAAATTGTACACATTTTGATAGTTTTCACAATTGAAACTATGACACATTTTGACAGTTACAGGAAATAATAATAAATATTTTTTTATCATTTAGTTACAACTGCAGCTACATATCTACATAGTCTGGTAGATGATTGCGATTCTTCTAATCTTCTTTTAATACCTTCGGAATTATTCCACATTTTATCAATTACAGTTGAAAATTTAACAAATTTTAACAGTTACCTTCTGATTTCACAGACAAATTTTCTTAATTACAGTTGAATATTTGATAAATATTGCAAGTTACCTTCGGAATTAGTCCAAATTTTGTCAATTACAGTTGAAAATTTAACAAATTTTGATAGTTACCATCAGATTTCACAGACAAATTTTCTTAGTTACAGTTGAAATTACAAATTTTCCTGCTGTAATAAATTTTATTCGGATTTACGCGTTACTTCCAGGTAATGCAAGATACAAGTTATAGCATCGAAGCTCTGCAAGAAATCGAGGCGGAGAATAAGCGCTTGCGATTGAAGTGCAGCGAATTAGAATCGAAAAACGACAATTACAAGCTGGAACTGCAACAGGTAAATGCCGAACAGTCGAGGAAAGATGCAGCGCTGAGAAGCCAATTGAAAACCACGAATGAAGAACTTGCGCACACTAAGAAAGTTTTGTCAGATAATAGCGAAACGATTGAGAAGCATATCAGCAGGATTGATGAACTCAAGGGCGATATTGCCAAAATGGAAAATCAAGCAGCTCGCTTGCGCACTGATCACAAGCATTCGAAGGTGGCACTTGTGAACAAAATTGTTCGTTTGGAGGCGAAAATCTGCGCCTGCGAGAATGACAAGGAAGAATTGAAGGCAGAAAATTCTGCTCTAATTGCGGATGTTGCGAGGATTAAAAATGAAAATGAAGAAGCCATTGAGGACTTGCGTAGAAAAGTTGATAAGTGTATGGCGGACAGATGCGATATTGAGTCTCAGTGCAATAAGGTAAGAGCTCTCTTTATATTTCGCACTTCAATACTCACCATAACTCACTTTAATACTTTTCTCATCTCCTCCACCAGTTCTGCTTCTTTTTCCGTGTATCCTCTAGTGTCCCACGTCCCTATTGTTATATTTTAACCCCTTGAGAAACTCTTACCTGCTGGTGTGGTAAACTGTTCCATTCATATTCCAGTACATCACCGAAGCAGATGCAAAGATGTACGCGTGCCAAAACAATTTGCAATTACTGGAGGAGCTAAGCTCAATCTCGTCCGCGAATATGCTGCAGCTGCAAGAAAACGGCGGCAGCTTGCGTGGAAAATTTTCTGCAATTATGGCAAGGAAAGGCGCCGCAGTGGATCGCATAGAATCTGCCTCGAAGCGTCTCCTCGAGCTGGTGAGTTCTGTGCCAGATGCCATGGAGTTTTCCTGCAGAATATGCTCGCTTCGGACTTCGGACTCGGAAAACTCGGATAATTGCGAGGAACTCGCCCATCTGAGGGAAACCCTGGAGTCGTGCGAACTGGAGAACGAAGAACTGCGCGGGAAACTGGCGGCGGACAAGCGGAGGAGCACCCACAACCGGATGGGCATGAAGATCGAGAAGTTGCAGGCCAAGTACGAAGAAGTCGAGGCGCAGCTGAGGATGGGACGTGCCAGATCTGGCGTTTTGGAGGACGAGAAGAGAGCGATTCAGCGGGACTGTGAGGCGCTGCAAACCGAAAAGGAACTGGCTTTGGCCAAGCTTGGCGAAGTCGAGGTTCAACTGTTGAGTTGCAAATTGTCGATTTCCATGGCAGACTCTACAAGTGAGCAAATATGTAGCTGCAGAATGCAACTTCACAGGTATGTTCTAGTTTAGTGCGTTTTAAATGTGGTAGGATACATTAATACGACTACTCAACGTTATAGCAAATGCGCCAATCCGGTGGTTTAATTTCACAAGTTCAGCCAATCAGATGAAAATTTCAATGAAAATCTGAATGTTTGTGCAAAGATACGTCCACATGCACAGAATAGTGCAGAAAAATTCCGGCATTAATTTGGTGTAGTCAGCATTTTGACAGCTGTCATACGAAGCTGTCAAATCGAACAGATAACAGGAAACACGTGAATATCTCTGCCATTATTTCTCCGGGGTTACTGAAATTTGGCAGTGTAGTGCAGAAAAAAATCGGGCTTTAATTTGGTGTAGTCAAAATTCAGGTTTAAAGTTGGTCTAGTCAGAATTTTGACAGCTCTCACACGACGCTGTCAAATCAAAAAAATATCAGGAAAACGTGAATATCTCTGCCATTATAGCTCCAGAAATACTGAAATTTGGCTGTGTAGTGCAGACAAAAATCGGGCTTTCATTTGGTGTTGTCAGAATTATGACAGCTATCATAGAAAGCTGCAAAATCGAAAAACATGCTGGAAAAATGTGAATATCTCTGTAATTATAGCTTCTGGAGTACTGAAATTTGGCAGTTTAGTGCAGAAAAAAATCGGGATTTAATTTGGCGTAGTCAAATATTCTGGCTAAAATTTAGTCTAGTCGGAATTTTGACGGCTCTCATACGAAGCTGTTAAATCGAAAAACATGCAGGAAAATCGTGAATATCTCTGGCATTAAAGCTCTTGGGAGACTGAAATTTGACAGTGTGGTTCAGAAAAAATCGGGGTTTAATTTAGTTTAGTCCAAATTTTGATAGCTCTCATATAAAGCTGTCAATTAAAAACAATAACAGGGAAAACGCCAATATCTCAATAGTTCAGGGAATATGCCTCACAAAATATTAAATGTTTCATAGAAATTTGCGAGGATATGCAATGAAAAGCAAATGGGGCCATGGGAAACGCCTAGTTCTAAAGGGCGCCACGAAACGAAAAAGCTTGGGAACTACTGCCTTAGGGCAAATTCTTCCTATAACGTAAGGTATAAAGCTATGATTAGCAGCACAAATTTCGGAGGTCTGAAAATATTCCACTTCGGTTAAATGTGTACTTCTCCAAAAAAAAAAAAAAAACAGGTGTGCAGATTTTACATCAACTTACATAAATTTACACCTCGACACCATAAGGTACAAGAGGAAGGATTATGTATGTATGTATGTATATATGTATCTATATATGTATGTACATAGATTTACATAAACATTGTGTGCATCATTTTTACAGGGGCACATATTTTTTTATTTATTTACTACTTTTGTATAGATCGTTAATGCAGTTTGCAAAAAAATGGAGGAATTACTCGAAAGAAGTCACTGCAATCGATAAAATCCTCGATGAAATTGACGAAGGAGATTCTGCAGAATTGGTGCTTGCATTTGATCATCCTTTGGACAAGGAACTGCATCTGCTCAAGAGTCACGTGCAGTTAAATGTTGCTGTTTTGGATAAGCTCGTAAGTACTCTTCACTCATCATTACAATTGATTTCCTGCATAGTGCAACAAGTTTATTATACAAGCCCGACTATTGTACAACAAAAAATATACAGAGAGTTTTTTTATCGTGCAACATAGGGTTAATCATTTTTATTCTCTCCATTCATGATGTTTTTGCATTAGGGGAGTCTATGAATATCTAGTAATTTTGTTGGTAGTGTTTCGGAAACAACTAAATTCCCCAATGGAACTTGACATATTTTGATAGGTTAGGTTAGGTTAGGTTAGGTTAGATTATGTTGTTTTTAATTTGTGGTTATATTTTTTAAATAACATTATTGACAGATGTAAAATTTAAATTATTAGAGATGAAAATGTAGTAAAGAAAATATACCAATCTGACAATGTGGTAGGAAGCAAATGTCTAATTGACATCGACACTGTAATATAACTGTTATTTAAAAAAATGTGTAAGATGCCAAATTTGATTAAAACTTTTATTTGCTTAGACAACGTTGCTTATTTTCGATAATAGAATATTTAAACACATCAATTTTACAATCAAGCATACAATTTTTATAGTTTTTCTACTGTTTATCAGCATTTATGTGCCTATACTCATCAATTTACAATCAAGGAAACGATTTTTATAGTTTGTCTACTGTTTATCAGCATTTATGTAACTATACACATAAATTTTACAATCAAGTAAATGATTTTTATAGTTTTTCTACTGTTTATCAGCATTTATGTGACTATACACATCAATTTTACAATCCAGGATACGATTTTTATAGTTTTTCTACTGTTTATCAGCATTTATGTGACCATCTTGCACAATACTCACACTCCTACTCTTTAATTTGCCCATAAAGCCATGCAAGTTCCATGGATTGGGTATGTCTAATACAAAGTAATGGTAGTAAATAGGACAAACACACAAACACATAATTACAGGACTTGGCATAGCATAATTAACAAATCAAAAACATCCACAGTAACATATAAGAATGCAATAATACAATACAATTATAAATAACAAATATATAGAAACTATAAAAATATAAGAAAAGCAGTCAAATTTAATTGATTTGATTGATTCAATGATTTGTAAAAATAGTTGCCTATTTAACTATTCAAGTCAATTCTAAGTCAATAAACTTAATTATTTATTTATTTTAGGCAGAGACTTTACCAGCAGACTTTTCTGAACCAGAAGCTAACCAGCCGGAGCCAAGGTACAAAAATCCCAATTTGTGCAAATTTTGCTTTGAGATGTCTCAATTTGTGCAAATTTTGCATTGAGGTGTCTCAATTTGTGCAAATTTTGCATTGAAATATCTCAATTTGTGCAAATTTCGCATTGAAATATCTCAATTTGTGCAAATTTTGTATTGAAATGTCTTAATTTGTGCAAAATTTGCATTGAGGTGTCTCAATTTGTGCAAATTTTGCATTGAAATATCTTAATTTGTGCAATTTTTGTATTGAGATGTTTCAATTTATGCAAATTTTGCATTGAGGTGTTTCAATTTGTGCAAATTTTGTTTTGAAATATCTGAATTTGTGCAAATTTTGTATGGAAATGTCTCAATTTGTGCAAATTTTGCATTGAAATATCTCAATTTGTGTTTTTTTTTATTGAAATGTCTCAATTTGTGCAAATTTTGCATTGAAATATCTCAATTTGTGCAAATTTTGTATTGAGATGTCTCAATTTGCGCAAATTTTGCATTGAGGTGTTTCAATTTGTGCAAATTTTGTTTTGAAATATCTGAATTTGTGCAAGTTTTGTATGGAAATGTCTCAATTTGTGCAAATTTTGCATTGAAATGTCTCAATTTGTGCAAATTTTGCATTGAGGTATCTCAATTTGTGCAAATTATGCATTGAAATATCTTAATTTTTGCAATTTTTGTATTGAGATGTTTCAATTTGTGCAAATTTTGCATTGAGGTGTCTCAATTTGTGCAAATTTTGCATTGAAATATCTCAATTTGTGCAAATTTCACATTGAAATATCTCAATTTGTGCAAATTTTGTATTGAAATGTCTCAATTTGTGCAAATTTTGTATTGAAATCTCTCAATTTGTGCAAATTTTGCATTAAGGTGTCTCAATTTGTGCAAATTTTTCATTGAAATGTCTCAATTTTCAGTCATTTGCATGCACGCCGCACTTCAAAGTTCACCCTCAAGGGTGGCTTGATTTGTGCAAATTTTGCATTGAAATGTCTCAATTTGTGCAAATTTTGCATTAAGGTGTCTCAATTTGTGCAAATTTTGCATTGAAATGTCTCAATTTGTGCAAATTTTGCATTGAAATGTCTCAATTTTCAGTCATTTGAATGCACGCCGCACTTCAAAGTTCACCCTCAAGCAGCCCACGTTACTCACCCAGCCAATTAGCCCAGACAGTCCCAATTTAGAATTTCCGCTTCGTACGATTAAAAAACCAAAATCTGCAAACGACGAATCCTGCGGTAAAGTGTGGAACCTCGATAATGGAGGTGTAGACGCGATAAGTTCGTCTTATGCTGGCGCTGGCGACGTTCGCAATGGTTCCTTTTCCAGTGAGAGTCAGAGCATGTCGTTCGAAGAGGACAGAACTGCGTTTTCCGATTGTCTTGTAAGTACAGAAGTAGATAGGCTACGCGCGTTCTGCAAAAATTGCCGCAGAACTCGCATAGCCAATCTACTTAATGATTTGTCAGGACTAACCGATTATAACACATGAAAAAGTTAGATGTTAATCGTCTAACGTTTTCAATTGGATCAGGATTCCTGAATCTATATGTCGAAGAAGACAGAACTTTGTTTTCCGATTGTATTGTAAGTAGAGAAGTAGATAGGCTACGCGCGTTCTGCGGAAATTGCCGCAGAACTCGCATAGCCAATCTACTTAAACATTTGTCAGGACTAACCGATTATAACACATGAAATAGTTACATGTTAATCGTCTAACTTTTTCAATAAGATCAGGATTCCTGAATCTATATGTCCAAGAAGACAGAACTTAGTTTTCCGATTGTCTTGTAAGTACCGAAGTTGATAGGCTATGCGAGTTCTGCGGAAATTGCCGCAGAACTCGCATAGCCAATCTACTTAAACATTTGTCCGGACTAAACGATTATAACACATGAAAAAGTTAGACGTTAATCGTCTAACTTTTTCAATAGGATCAGGATTCCTGAATCTATATGTCGAAGAAGACAGAACTCTGTTTCCGATTGTATTGTAAGTACAGAAGTAGATAGGCTATGCGCGTTCTGCGGAAATTGCCGCAGAACTCGCATAGCCAATCTACTCAAAGATTTGTCAGGACTAACCGATTATAACACATGAAAAAGTTAGATGTTAATCGTCTAACTTTTTTAATAGGATCAAGATTCCTGAATCTATATGTCGAAGAAGACAGAACTTTCTTTTCCAGTTGTATTGTAAGTACAGAAGTAGATAGGCTATGCGAGTTCTGCGGAAATTGCCGCAAAACTCGCATAGCCAATCTACTTAAATATTTGTCAGGACTAACCGATTATAACACATGGACAAGTTAAATGTTAATCGTCTAACTTTTTCAATGGGATCAGGATTCCTGAATCTATATGTCGAAGAAGACAGAACTTTGTTTTCCAGTTGTATTGTAAGTACAGAAGTAGATAGGCTATGCGAGTTCTGCGGAAATTGCCGCAGAACTCGCATAGCCAATCTACTTAAACATTTGTCAGGACTAACCGATTACAACACATGAAAAAGTTAGATGTTAACACGTCTAACTTTTTCAAGAGTTAGAAGTTAATACATCTAACTTTGTCAAAAGTTAGACGTTAATACACCTAACTTTTTCAATAGGTTCAGTATTCATGAATCTATATGTCGAAGAGGACAGAACTTAGTTCTCCGATTGTCTAGTAAATGCAGATCTGTCAGGACATGCCAATTATAATCTATGAAAAAGTTAGATGTTGATACATTTAACTTTGCCAATAGCTTCAGGTTTCCTGAATTTACGATGTTTTTCAGGGTCTTTTCAGGGATATTCAATAATCTAAATTCCTCTAGGAATTAATTACATTTATAGACATTTAAAACAGATCAGTAGTGTTAATTAGCATGCAAAACATGGTATCTGCCTTTTTTTTAAATGCTCTTTTTGGCATTAAATGGCCACAAATAAAGTATACTTTAAGTATGAATGAACGAAGTATCTTTGTACTATAAATAACTATGGCAATGATACATGCTAATCTACATGCACAATTATATATACAAAACTGTTTTTGCTTTTCCTGCACTAACATAACAATAACAAATACAAACAATTATATGTTTGGTTGATATACAACATAACAAAAATGGTATGTTGTACCATATCACTGCTGAGATATTTCATCGAAATGTTTTAGGACACAAGCACATCTTTCTATGAAGACGCTGGCCATGGGGTTTGGCCATTGCCACTGATCAATTTTGAGCACACATCTGAGGATAGGTAAGTTAACTTTTGACCATCTTCTTCATCCTGTTCAGTTAATTCTTTGAAATATTGTCTCCATCTTTCCTTTATCAGACTTATCTAAGAAATCAATAAAAACTAAATTCGAACTACTAAGTGAATGGTATACACATTCTATTGTATATGTATCTTTACTTATAACTGTTTTTATCACTAAAAACTAATAGTTCATTTAAAGTACATACTTATTTATTATCTTGTATTTTAAATCACAGCGTATGTATAATAGTACTCCACTATACCTTTTCAAGTTCAAATTGAGACCAATCAAGTTCAAATTGAGGCCAATCAAGTTCAAATTGAGACCAATCAATTTCAAATTGAGACTAATCAATTTCAAATTGAGACTAATCAATTTAAAATTGAGACCAATCAATTTCAAATTGAGACTAAACAAAATCAAGTTAATCAAGCAATATCAAGTTGTCATAATAAATTTTATTTGTTTACTCTCAACTTGATATTGTTTAGTGTCAACTTGATTTTGTTTAGTCTCAATTTGAAATTGATTGGTTTGAATTTGAAATTGATTGGTATCAATTTGAACTTGATTGGCCTCAATTTGCAATTGATTGGTCTCAATTTGAACTTGATTGGTCTCAATTTGAACTTGAAAAGGTATAGTCGATCGATTCACTGAATCAGCTCTCACTACATTACAGTTATCAATCTCAATTTCAAAATCACTTATTTCTTCTGTTTTTCTGATTCGTGCTCATCTGAATGTAGCCTTCGTAATTTTGAATCGCACTTAGAAACAAGAATATGACTGAAGAGGAGATGGAGGAAAGCTTCATAGCTTTCGTGCTGCAATTCACGATAGACAGCTCTTCGATGAAGAAACGCTTCGAGAACCTCTACTTGGAGATGAACAAGTACGAGAGCAACCTGTCAATGGGAGTGCAGAAGGTTCTGCGGCTGCTCAAGAAGTCGATGGCTGGAGAGCCTATGCGCCAGGCAGAATGTTTGGTAAGTAAGCAATTGTTCTACCGTATAGTTGAAGCAGCAGATTTCCAAATTTAGATTCGATTGTGAATTAACATTGTAGATTCGTCATTGTTTTCCCTGGGTTCTTCATTTTCAAGCTTGAAATTAGGTTCCATTGGAGTAGATACTGGATGGCATTCTTCCATCTTGAACTTCCTTAACACTGAATTTAGATATGATGTTTGATTTATCTTAATAATGCCCATTTTCAAATCTTGAGTAATATTGACTCCTAGATAATTCTATGCCTAACCCAAATCTTTCATTTTGAAATTTTTCGACAGTACTTCCTTTAAACTTGCTATTTGGTGTCCATTTGATCCTAATATTAGTAAATCGTCAACATACAGTAATACATACAGTTTGTCTGTTTCTGCCGTATTCGTGAATAAACAGTAGTCATTTTTAGACCTTAAGAATCCGTTCTCCTTCATAAGGAGGTTAAATCTCTCATTCCAACATTTAGGTGACTTCTTCAGACCATAGATTGATTTGTTTAACTTGCATACCTTATCTGAATCCAATTTCATTCCTTCTGGTAAATCCATGTATACCTCTTCTTGGATGTCTCCATACAAAAATGCACTTCTCACATCCATCTGGTAGATAGGCACTTGCATCTGGTTACCGATAGTTAGTAACATCCTAAATGAGGGTAGTTTTGCTGCAGGTGAATATATTTCTGCAAAATCTATATCGCCCTTTTGTTGAAAGCCTTTAGCTACTAAACGAGATTTATACTGGACTGGTCGGTTCTCTTCATTTTTCTTGATTATAAAGACCCACTTGCTTTCTATCACATTTTTGTCTGCTGGTCGTTTCACCTCTATCCATGTTTTAGTTTCTTCAAGAACATGTAATTCCGCTGCTGTGGCTTCTTTCCATTGTTTTTTGTCTTTGCCCGTCACAGCTTCGCAGTATGTCTTCATCTTCATCTAAAAGTGCAATAAGACTTATTTCATATTCATTTAGTTTACTTGGTTTCTTCAGGGTATTCCTGTCTCTCAGAACCATTCCTTCCTTTGCTTCGTCTATTTGTTCCTCATGCGCTCCCTCTTCTTTAATTTCTTCTTCAGTCACTTCATTATCACTTGTTGTTTCTGACTCATTATTTCTCGCGATAGATACATGATGTTCTAATCTTTCTGGAATGTTTTCCTTTGTGTTGTCTAGACCAAATACAACGTCTCGTGCGGACTCAATTCTATCTTCTATTGGGTGGTATATCCTATAAGCTTTTGATTTTTCAGCATATCCCACAAACAATTCCCTTTTTGTTTTTACATCCCACTTCCTTCGTTTTTCTTTTGGAACGTGGACAAACGCATTGGATCCAAATACTTTAAGGTTCATTATTTCGACCTCTCTATTGTACCACAGGTCAAATGGTGTTTTTTCTTTGACATAATCTGTACCTGATTTATTTAATATGTGTATGCAGTATCAACTGCATCCGCCCAAAAACGTTTTTCTAATGATTTTGCATGTAACATTGTATTAGCGGCTTCTACCACTATTCTCATCTTTCTCTCTGCTCTACCGTTTTGCTCTGGCGTGTATGGAACTGTTGTTTGGTGCCTGATACCAAGTTCCTTTAACATCCTTTTGATTTCCACATTTTCTACTTCTAAACCATTGTCGGTTCTTATGGTTTTGAATGTATTTCCTGTTTCATTTTTAACTAGATTTAGATATACCTTTAATTTGTTTTTTACTTCATACTTGTTTTTTTTAAATATACGGTTCTGTAGTGCGAATAGTCGTCCTTCAACAACAAAAAATATCTGGACCCTCCGATGGATCCTACTTTCATTGGTCCACAAACGTCAGCATGCACCAACTCACACGTTTTTGTAGCTTTAGAATTGCTTTTACTGAATGGTAGTCTATGCTGTTTGCCATGCAGGCAGGCTTCATAAAAGAAGTTGTCCTTTTCTGTAAATTCAACGCCATGTCTTCTGAGAATATCCTTTACATGTTTTACATTTTGGTGAGCAAGTCTTTCATGCCTTGATTTTAGATCATTCTTGCGACTGATGCCTATGTTTGCTATACCACTCTCCTCTTGTTGAAATTTCATCTTGAACAGCTTGCCAACTCGGTTTCCAATGGCACAAACTTTTCCATTTCATCGAAATTCACATATTGTATTATCTGAAGTTAATTTGTATCCTCTGTCTAGAGCTGTACCCACACAAAATAGGTTAAACTTTAATTTTGGTACATATAAAACTTTGTTCAGTTCTGTTGGAATCCAGTTCAAGTGGTCAAATGCTAGTACTCTAATTTTCCCAATAGCTCTGATTGTTGATCCATCTCCTATTCTAATAAGTTTCGGTTCTTTCAATTCTTCGTAAGCCTTGAATGTTTCTTTTTCTCCGCTCATGTGTTCGGTTGCACCGCTATATAGGTACCATTGTTTATTTTCAGCTTCTTCATTACACATTGCAGAACCGATAAATGCATTGCTTACTCCTGTATGCCTTGCTCCTTTTCCTTTTTATGCCAACAATCTTTCATTTTATGACCAACCTTCTTACAATAGTGGCACACAATCTTGCTTTTCTCGTTCTTTGTTTTGAAGCAATTTTTCTTCAAGTGTCCATTTTTTCCGCATCCAAAACATTTTATTGTTTCTGAATTCAATACCAATGCTGATACAGGTGTTACATCGGTTTTCATTCTTTCTTCTTCAATTAACAATCTCGATGTCAGCTCAGTCATCCTCTGGTCTGCTACAGGAACTGATTCCCAGGCTGATACAAAATACTTAAACTGCTCAGGAAGAGACATCGACACTTTTGTGATCAGCATCTGTTCAGAAATATTATCTCCCATATTCTTCAACTGCTTTTTCACATCTTCGAATTGTAAGATGAAACATGCCATTCCTTGACCTTCATATTTGCAACTAAAAAATCTCTGTTGTGTTAAATGTAAGCTAACCCCGGACTTCCTTTCATAAACTGCCAACAATTTGCTCCACATTTCACATGTAGTTTCGCAGATTAAAATATGTGACACATAATCTTGTGACTATTACCTATTGGGCCTTATTGTACATTTTCATCCATTCGCTCAATATGAAAATATACTAATTTTATTGCTCTTTAACATTTATTATTTATTTATTTATTTACTGGACAAGCCCACAATACACATAAGATACATAAGATATTATGATATTTAAGCATAATTGTGAGACACATTAGTGTCTTTGTTCCACATTCACTGTTATTGTTTTTAATGTTGCACTTGAACCACTATGATTGCAGCGCCCGCAAAATAATTGGGACGCGTTGCGACATTAAATTTCAAACACTCGATCGCGCAAAGACACGTACGTACCGTACGAAGGTATGGCACTTACTGTATCAAGCTAATGTCGTTCATTAAAGTTTTTTTGTTGTTTTCAGTTCCAGAGCTTAATAAGCACAACAAGGCACCTGTCTCGCTTGGCCGAGCAGTTCGGTGCGCTCAAGCACGAGAACACTCTGGTGGTACCCATAAACACGATGATAAACTACACCTCGAGCATTAAGAAAAAGTACGAATCGGGCAATCAGAAATCGTGCAGGTGCACAAGCCTAGTCTTAAGAAGAGCGACCGTCGAGGCTCATGTGCAGAACACCAACCTCGTCGTTTCGCGTTCGCTTGTTAGGTAGGTGGGTACCGCAGCAATTTTACGTGAACACACAATTCACCATATTTTTAGGACGTGGATGGACGACCTCTTCGGAATCATTCCTCCGAGGAGCTCAATCACGGCGTTTATGGTTGCGGGGGTGATCTTCTGCTTCGCGTTTGTGCTTCTGCAGGCGTACAGTGTCGTCCAGGTGGTGAGGTACGAAATCGGCGGCGGGCCCTTCACTGGGCCCAGTTGGGAAGATGTTTTGAACCCTTACCTGAAGAAGGAGTACAGAAACGGACCTCCGCCCATATGAAAAAAAATTGACTTTTCGTAATAATTAATTGTGATGTTTTTGTTGGTTATATTTGAAATAAATCTGAAGTAATTATATTAATAGTAAGAATAATTGTTTTACTGTTTCAAGAAATATTTATTAAAATTTATATTAAATAAATTTATAATATGCTATACCTAGTGATCATTTAAATTTCAGCTCTAGTTATCTATTGATAACTAGAGCTGAAATTCAAATCATCGGTATTGTAATATTATTATAAATTAATTGTGATTTTTTTGTTGGTAATATTAAAAAATATGTAATAATTATATTAGTAATACGAATAATTGTTTTACTGTTACAATAAATTAATATAAAACTGTAAATATTTTTTTATCATTCAATCACAATTGCAGCTACATATCAACACTGCCTGGTACATGATTGCGATTGTGTTAATCTTCTTTCAGCATCCAGTAACATTGGCTGAAATTTTTGCAGTGGTTGTAGAAAAAATATTGTATGCAAAAAATTCTTCAGTGCACTGTACTTTAAACACTTTTAACTTTTTTAACTTTACTCGTTTGCAGCTATAATCACAATACATACATATATATATATATATATATATATATATATATATATATATATATATATATATATATATAATCAATTTACATCTTCTATACCCTTTTGGGTATCGAGATTCATGCCACCACTAAAGTATGTTGCCTACGAAGTTTTTCCATTCCTTTCTATGTGTAGCCTTTTTCCTTGTTTTTCTTGTTGATCGAGGTAGTTTCTTCTTGGGATCCCTTCTATGTTGTTTTCCCATCTTTTCCTTGGTCTTCCTCTTTCCTTCTTTTTCTTTTCGTCTTTTGATGTCCATACTATTTTTGTTTGTCTGTCTTCTGGCATTCTTATCAGGTGCCCGAACCATCCTAGTTGTCGTTTCTGTATTAATTTTTGCACACTTTGTATTTCTAGGTTTTCCCTGATCTGTTCGTTTCTTACTCTGCCTAATCTCGTGACTCCTTCAACTTTTCTTAAGTATCTCATTTCGGTTGCTTGTATTTTGTTCATTGTCTTTTCATTTTTTGTCCAGTTTTCGCTTCCATATAAGAGTGTTGGTCTATAAATTGTCTTGAAGAGTGTTAATTTTGGAGAATCTTCTATTGTTTAGAATGTACTTGTTCATTGCAGGTTTTATTTGCGGCCATGATTCTGTTATTTATTTCGTTTTCCATGGTTCCTTTATTATGTATTATTGTACCTAAATATTTGAAAGTTTCAACTTGTTCTATCCTTTCCAAATTTATTAGTATTTTTGCTTTTGTTTCCTCTTTTGCTACTACCATTACTTTTGTTTTGTTTATATTAATTACCATGTTGTGTTTGTTTCAGTTCCTCCTCCCATATGCTTATATTGTGTTGCAGGACTTCTTCGCTTTTGGCTAGCATGACTAAGTCATCAGCAAAAGCACATTCTGCTATCACTATTCTTTTCATTTTATAGTATCCTATTTCTACCTTCTTGGTGTTATCCTTAATTTTTTTCATTATGTTGTCTAGGAATATAATAAAGAGCAGAGGGCTTAAAGCGCCCCCTTTTGTGGTTGTAAAATTTTCAAATGTTGAATTATTTGTCCTCACGTAGTTTTCTGTGGTTTCATACATACTCTTGATTGCTTTTATTAAATGCACTTTTATCTTCCTTTCTTCAAGTATTTCCCACACTTTGGCTCTTGGGACTCTATAAAGTGCCTTTTCTAAATCCACGAATATCATGTATAGTTTGTTGTTTTGTCTTAATATTTTTGGTCATCTTTTTAATTGTGAAGATATGGTCTTGTGTTGAATGTCCTTTCATGAATCCACTTTGTGACTTTTCCACTGTTTTTTCAATTTCCTTTCTTAGTTTATTCTCTAGTATTGATTCATACAGTTTTGCTGCTGTGCACAGCAGGGATATTCCCCTAAAGTTGTTGCAATTTCTACTGTCTCCTTTTTTATGTATTGGGAAGATCACTGGTTTTTGCCAGTCTGCTGGTATTTTTCCTGTTTCCCATATTCTATTTGTTAACTGTAGTAGTAGTTGTTTCCCATCCTTTCCTATGTATTTCAGATGTTCAGATTTGATTTTGTCGTGACCTGGGGCTTTTCCGTTCTTTAACTTCTTTAGTGCGTTTTCTAACTCTTATTCTGTTATAGGTACCTCTTCTACTTGTGATTCGTTACTATTTTCTTGTTCCTCTTCGTTTTCATTTCCTGCATTGGTTGTCTCTTTTCCAGACAGAAGCTGCTCTTTCCATCTGTTCGTGATTTCTTTATCCTCTTTCATTAGTACACCATGCTTATTTTTGAGTAGCTTTAGGTTTGTTTCTTTCTCGTTTCTGCAGCTTTTCAGTGTTCTGTAGAATAGTTTTTGATTTCGTTTAAAATATTCCTCTAATTTGGTTCCGAAATCTTCCCATTTTCTGTCTTTTTCCTTCCTTATTATTGCTTTTACTCTCTTTCTTTGCTGCTTGTATATTTCGTTGTCTTCTTCGTTTTTGGTATTTTTTCAATTTCTGTTTCTTTTTCCTAACTTCTTCCTTCACTTCTTTGTTCCACCAACTTGTTTGTTTTTTGTTTGGTGTACTTTTAGTTTTACCACAGGCGTGTTTTGTTGCCTCTCGTACTATATGTTTAAAATTGGCCCATAAATCTTCTACTTTTGTTTTTCCGATTTTTTTAGTGCTTCTTATTTGTTCTTGTATTGATTCCTGGTAGTTTTCCCTTACTGGTTTGTTACTTAGCTCGTATATTCTAAATTTATTTACCCTTACTTCCTTATCGACTGTTTTCTGTGTTTGTTTTGGTTCCCTTCTTGTTGTTTTTATTCGTGCTGTTAGAAGATAGTGGTCACTGCCAATTTCGCTACCTCTTTTGACTTTAATATCCATTACTTCCTTCGCTTGTGCTTTGTTTGTTAAAAAGTAGTCTATTATGGACTTCTCGTTTCTGTTTCTTTCCTCTCTTGTGTATTTGTGTATTTCCTGGTGTGCAAATTTGGTGTTCAATATTTTTGATCTTTAAATTTTATCTCCTTTATTTATCTGCAGTTCGAACTAAAATCTATTTCTGTTATATTTCTCTTATATCTTAAGTCGATAGCTGATGGTACTTAAACCCCCTACAATCACTTATTTCACAACAAATCAGGATGGACTTCTATTCGTACAACAAATGATCGATACATGTGTAACGCTCCGCTATTATTTTATTATATTTATTTTATTATTCGTCGTTTTTATCGTGAAATTATTACATAATTTCTTGATTATTTTGGCTCGTGATTTATTATATAATGTTATAATTATTTTTGGCTCGTGATTTGTGATCGTATTTAGTACTTACACGTCGTCACGTTTAATTTAACTACCTTAATTACTCTCAAGGTACTTTGCTATTGGTAATGTGTTAATTAACGTACACTAATAATGGATTAATACAAGAAAGCACCAATTTAAGGATTTGTTTTCTTTATTTAATAATAGACACGCTGAAATTGTAAGACACAGGGAAATAAAACACAGGTTGACGATGATGTAAATTAATTTATATAATTATAACGTACAGGGAAATAAAACACTGGTTAACGATTATGACATGAATTGATTTATTTTCTAGATTTCGTTGACCTTTTAATGAATTTGTAGATTCTCTTATTTATTCAATTAATAATTTGAAAATGGTTATTACTACGAAGTTTATTTACGAGAGTTTGTTATACATGCACGTGCTTCTCTTAGACCATTTATTACCATGCTCTTTCACTCCATTTAACTACGGGAAAGTGATATGATCAAAAATAGAACTATTTAAAAATGTTGAAATATCCCCAATAATCCATGAATGATTACTAAAGGTATCTCGCGATCTTCCCGAATTTCATGGTTGTGTCGGTGTCCACACAATAATGTAATTATTGGAGCCCCATTGTCTACGTTGATTGAGGTAAATTAGTAATTCTACCCACGACCACAGCAAGCACCAATGTCACAAGTAGTCATCACCGTCAGACATGTTACAAGTTGTGTCAAATAACAGTTCTGCTACCTCAATCGGAAATGTTTATGTGATGTTATAATATATTATTATTAGGAACATTGGAGGTTATTAATAACTTATCTTGTGATTATACCAAGCTTCATTCTCTCGTTTATCATTTTCTCTGTTTATACGGGGTTTTAATAATTCCACTTATTTCTTGTTTACGATATTTAACCATAAATTGTCATTATGTCTTCAAATTATTGAGATTTAATCCAGCCTATTTTATCTGTTCGATTCTAAATTACTCTGCCCAATAATAGGTACGTTATGTGCTTGTTTTATGATTTGAAATAAAGAAACCAGTATTTTTATACATTATGTTCTTAAATTATTATGATTTAATCCAACTTATTTATTTATACAATTATAAATCACTCTGCCCAATAATATGCACGTTATGTGCTCATTTATGATTTAAAATGAAGAAGCCATCATTTTTATGAATTATTTTGATTTGAATATGATGATGTATGTCGGAGGGTAACACTGAATGCCTTGATTAGTTGTTATAGTTATGGTGAATACAGCCACGTTAGTTTGCTATCGCGGGCGCGATGTATGAAGAGTTTATATGTTTAATTGTTTTGATGCTGACGACGATTTGATTCTAGTGGAGGAGGTGATTCCACAATAACAGGTGTGTGAACAAAGTGCGCGGGTGGGCGTCAATTACACCTGTTATTGCTTCCTCTAGTGATTCGTAAACACGAATAGCGTTCGAGGCGCCTTTGTTTACTGATAGGAATAGGTAATCGGTGTTTGGTATTTATAGGTAACTTAGGGTTGATTGAAAGGAATAAACACTCCCGTGAATTTATAATGAGACTGGTTTAACAACTTTATATTATCGTTAATAATAAAAACATTAAATTACTCTGTACCTAGAATTGTACGTTTTTCGATTTATTCAAATTTTTACTCTACTTTCCGTTTATTACAACGTTATATGCAATCGTTAATTTAATTATAACCCGACGTGAATTTATATACTCAAAACCGCGAATGTCGTGTGCGTTGCCCGTGGCCGACGCAACTTTCTTACTCATCTCGCTCGTGTGTGGCTTGTGCTTAAATAGGTTTTTTCCAGCTTCAAATCTCCACTCCCCTCACATATCTACTGCTAAATATTCGCCCCCATCTCTTAGTTATCACGGTGATTATTAATCTTGAGTGTGCGTGTGGTATTAATGCGTTTTTAGCGCAGAGTTTTACACTTAACTTAAAGAGTTGCCATTCGAGGTGATTTTTACGTGCCTGGCGCGTGCTTGTTTCTAAGGGTCGCTGATACCCAAATTGTTTATATGACACCACGACATGGAATCTTCCAAAACCGTGCATATGCAGGCCTCGGCTCTTGAGATATTTGGCGACGCTCTGGCGCGACTTGCGATGGCTATTTATCACATTTCACCCTGGGATTATTTGTAAATGAATCAATTTAATAATTTGGTTGTATTCATGATTTTTAAAATATGAGTCACTTTATTGCGTAAATGCGTATTATACTGGGCGTATATTTGGGCCTATTACACATGTTATTATAAAAAAAGGTTCTAAATTTCTTTCTGAAATTACAATGTAATATTAATTACTGATTGTTTACTATAAATAAGGCGACAAAAACAGACACGACCTTATTGTGTTTCGTATCAACGAACCTTCAGTGTATGCTTTGGCGAAACCCAATATTGGGCGTATCTTGCCATATCTGGCACACACCAAAAAAAGTGCGTACACTGTTAATTTCACTGTGCAGTGGATCATTTGTGGTGAATTTGAAACGGAATTTAAAAAATGCAGTGTGCAACTTTATTTGTAATTTGTGTGCTTGCCTTAAATTGTGTGTTAGCAGCCGAAGAGTGCGCCAAATCCAAGGAGTCAAAGCACTCGCTACTGAAAGAGTCCTTACTTTGCGGATATGACAAAGAAATCAGGCCAATATTGAACCAGAAGAACGCCACAACGGTTAATGTTAAAATGATCCTCAAATATGTGAAATATGTAAGTAGTTAATATTTTGCCTTAAGACTTGCATTGTAAGATTTGAACACAACTTTACTTACTGTTATAAACGACAGAAGGCGAAAGATTTATTGGCTATGATATAGAAAATATTGCACGTTAGACGTTAATTTATACACAGCTTTTGTTACTTTTATAAACTACAAAAGGCGCAAATTTTTTTTTATTTGAAGAGAATCAGTTATAAACGATAATACAAATATGTTTTATTGTTTTCTTCCTGCTTTATTAGATAATATCTATAACAAAGATGATGATAATAATAATAATTGAAAAGAATAAAGAGGTAATAACTGATTTGTTTGTAGGAAATGCACAGCGGGACGATGGACGTTGGTAGCTGGCTTGCATTGGTAAGTAAACTAAATTGATAGTAAGTAGTAACGATAATTTTTTTTTTTTATTGTTTTGTTGCTGCTTTATTGGATAATATCTATAACAAAGATAATAATAATAATAATAATAAAGAATAAAGAGGTTATAACTGATTTATTTACTGACAGTGGCATTTTATAGATTTGGCAGGACGACCATTTAGAATGGAACCCTGATGAATAGTTGCAACCCCCTTTTTCTCTCTGTCTCTCTAATACTCCACCTTTTTTGTCTTTTATCTTCGCCGTTCACCCTGTAGATTTTAACCTTGGCCCTGGCTAACTAAGTGGAGACGGCGAAAGACAGGAAGTGGTGTGCGTACTATGTTTGAAATACAAATGCTAGCACTTACCTAAAGGTCTAAAACATCCGATGAGTGTCGTAATCTGAATGCGTATGATCCAGTCCATGACTTACCTAAAGGTCTAAAACGGCCGATAAGTGTCGTAATCTGAAAGCGTATGATCCAGTCCATGACTGAGACTGGTGGGGGCCACAAACTGTGGCCAACACCACAAAGGGACACCCAACTCTCAAATCACGCGTTAATGGCGGTCACAATTCCGGTATTTCACCGGCTTCGTCTAATACTTTTCTCCATTTTCTTCTCTAATCGATTTTATGTCCATCAATGCTAAAACCGATATTAGTGGAGCGACGAAATTGAATTAATTAGCGCGTTAGGGTGCTTCTACAGGCAACTTCACAAACACAGCTGTACGTAAGAAATATAACGTTACAAGATTTTTTTTTATAGGTTTGGAAAGACGAACATCTAACTTGGACCCCAGACGATCACGACGGCATTAAGTCAATTCACATGGCTAGCGACAATATTTGGATACCTGACATATCGATATATAATGGGTAATAAATTGTTATACGTTTATAACATTATTTTTCAAAATAACAAACATAATAATCAAAATTATGCAAACACTATATTAAAAACACTGTAAAGACTATAAACACTAAATTTAACACTACCTATTCATATATAATTGACGATCACATCCGCGTCATGTATAACCGTATAATAACCGTATAACCGTAATGTATAACCATCATGTATAATGTTAACATATAACTATTGGCCAAGTGAACAAATAAATATTTTATTCGTCTATTCTACCTAGATTGACAGCAAACACATAGCCTATATGGATTCAAAAAAATTATGCAAAAAGTTTAAATTTTCATAATTTGCATGTCAAAATAATCAAAATAATATAAAATTTAGTACCACCTAGATTGACAGCAAATGCATTATCTATATGAATGCAAAAAAATATGCAAAAAGTTTAAATTTTCATAATTTGCATGTCAAAATAATCAAAATAATATAAAATTTAGTACCACCTACATTAACAGCAAATGCATTATCTATATGAATGCATAAAATTATACAAAACGTTTAAATTTTCATAACTTGCATGCATTTCAGTTAAACGTATTCCTGTGGCAACATTTTGCTTACAGCTTTTACTTTCTAGTGCAAGTACAGGTAGTAGTCAAAGCATCTTCAATTCAGTCAACTGCATTCTCTACAAGGATGGGACAGTAATTTGCATATCTCCGGTGAGCAGTGATGCATCGTGCGATGCAGATCTCTCCAAGTATCCATTTGATGTTCAAAACTGCTCCTTGAGATATGGTTCTTGGGTGCACAGTGGTGAAGAAATTGATTTCCAACTTACAGTTCCTGCCATTAGCACAGAAGACTACACAGATTCCGGAGAGTGGAAGCTGCTCTCTGTTAATGTGACCAAGACCAGTGGGCACTTTAACTGCTGCCCAGATAGCACCTATCCATCTTTAAATTACGAGTTTCAAGTGGCAAGGCAGTCAGGATCGCATGTGGCCATGATAATAATACCTTCGTTGGGTAAGAAATATTTCAGCGTTTCAAAGAACAATTGAATCACTGATTTCAGAAACACCATAAGTCCACTTTTGGTTTTATTTGAGTTATACATGGGATGGTTATCAGAAGATGTAGTTTTTTCGATTAAGCTAAAAAACAAAGTTATTGTAATATTTTTAACGCTCTGAAAATATCAACTGATGGCACAAACAACCTTAGTCCGAGACTAATAATTTTTTTCATTAATTATTTCAAAACTATTGATGTGTGACTTTGGTTATTGACTTGGATTATAAATATGCATCAAAGAATGAATTTTAGCACAATTTCTTGAAATAATAACTCTCTCTCTCTCTCTCTCTCTATATATATATATATATATATATATATATATATATATATATATCTCTTTCAAGATTTTAAGTTATTCTGGAGAAGAGATAACATTCATTGTAATGAAATTTGATAATGATGTTAGTTATAATTTCATGATATCCTAGCAAATCTATGGAACTCTCCAGAACATTTATGAAAACTTACCAAACCTTGTACACTTCAATAACATTTTCGGGAACATTTTCACACACTTTTCCGGCAGATTTACGAAATATTTGAGAATTTTTATAAATCTTTCCATGACTTGTGTCCGACTGTCCTGGATAATTACGAAACTTTTTTTTTCATGTCTTTTTTCACTTTTCAACTCATGAAAGTTTTGATTTGTAACAATAGACTTGTTCAGTTAAAAAAATAAAAAATTAACAAACCTGGATACTTTCAATTCAAAATTTAACACATTTCTACGGTTTAGTTTGAAAACATAGCAGTCACAGTGTCACAATTTTAATGCATGAAATTAAACAAAATTGTATATTTGGATAGTTAAAAAAATTGACAAATCTGGAATTGTAAATATAACGCATTTATCGGGTTTAGTTAAAAAATGTAACAATTTTCGATAGTTGACGTTGAAAATTTTCCAAATTTTGGCGGTTGCAGTTGAAAAATGTAAATTTGGCAGTTTCAGTTTAAAAAATTTAAATTTTGGCAGTTATTATATTTACTTTACAGTTACATTATGACACTTTCATCACACTGCAGTTGAAAACTGGTCCGATATTTAACTTTAAAAAAATATCTACTTTTAGTCAATTTTTGTTTAATAATAATTTAAAATTTTATTTAATTAACTATTGCAGTTCAATATATGTAAGTTTCAGTTGAAAATGATAGATTCAGACACTTCCACTTAGATATATTCCACTTAGATTATGTAGCTTTTCTGCTAATAAATATTTTTTCTATTATTATTATTATTACAAATTTTGACAGTAACCGTTGCATATTTTGACAGGTGCAAATGAAATCTTAACTGATTTTGACAGTTGCAGTTGAAAATTTTATCGATTTTGATAGATTCAATTGAAAATATAAGATATTTGATGTGTTACAGTTCTAAATTTGTTACAATTTCAATGCAGGAATTTATAAATTGATAGATTTGGACAGTTGCATTAAAACCTTCGAAAAACTTGGAGACTTGCAATTCAAAATTTAACACAATTGTATAGTTTAGTAGGAAAATGTAGCAGTTTTCGACAGTATAAGTTGACAATTTTCCAGATTTTGATAATTACTGTTGAAAAAAAGTAAATTGGGCAGTTGCATTTGGAATAATGTAAAATTTTACATTTACAGTTACGTTTACCTTGCATTAGATACAAATCAATTCAAAGAATTTATTCTAATAATAACGTAACAACAAACAATAACATTCAACCGATTTTAATATATTCAGTTGAAAATCTAAGATATTTGATGTGTTACAGTTATAAATTTGTCACAATTTCAATTCCTGCATTGTATATTGTATGTATATACTGATCGATTTGTACAATTACATTAAAAACTTTGACAAACCTAGAGTCTTTCAATTCAAAATTTTCCACATTTTTACGGTTTAGTAGGAAAATGTAGCAATTTTCGACAGTATTGGTTGAAAATTTTCCAGATTTTAATAATTACAGTTGAAAAAAATGTAAATGTGGCAGTTGCATTTGGAAAAATGTAAATTTTGACAGTTAAAGTTACGTTTACCTTACATTACATACAAATCAAATCAAAGAATTTGTTCAAATAATAAAATTGACAAATCTGGACACTTTCAATTCAAAATATAATACATTTGTAGAGTTTAGTAGGAAAATGTTGCAGTTTTCGACAGTATTGGTTGAACATTTTCCAGATTTTGATAATTACAGTTGAAAAAAATGTAAATTTGGCAGTTGCATTTGGAAAAATGTAAATTTTGATATTTACAGTTACGTTTACCTTACATTATATACAAATCAAATCAAAGAATTTATTCAAATAATAAAATTGACAAATCTGGACACTTTCAATTCAAAATATAACGCATTTGTAGGGTTTAGTAGGAAAATGTAGCAGTTTTCTACAGTATATTTTGAAAATTTTCCAGATTTTGATAATTTCAGTTGATAGAATATAAATTTGGCAGTTGCATTTGGAAAAATGTAAATTTTGATAATTACAGTTACGTTTACCTTACATTACATACAAATCAAATCAAATAATTTATTCAATTAATAAAATTGACAAATCTGGACACTTTCAATTGAAAATATAACACATTTGTAGAGTTTAGTAGGAAAATGTAGCAGCTTTCTACAGTATAGGTTGACATTTTTCCAGATTTTGATAATTACCGTTGAAAGAATGTAAATTTGGCAGTTGCATTTGGAAAAATGTAAATTTTGACAGTAAAAGTCACGTTTACCTTACATTATATACAAATCAAATCAAAGAATTTATTCAAATAATAAAATTGACAAATCTGGGCACTTTAAATTCAAAGTATAACACATTTGTAGAGTTTAGTAGGAAAATGTAGCAGTTTTCTACAGTATAGGTTGAAAATTTTTCAAATTTTGATAATTACAGTTGAAAAATTGTAAATTTGGCAGTTGCATTTGGAAAAATGTAAATTTTGACAGTTAAAGTTACGTTTGCCTTACATTAAATACAAATCAAATCAAAGAATTTATTCAAATAATAAAATTGACAAATCTGGAAACTTTCAATTCAAAATATAACACATTTGTAGGGTTTAGTTAAATAATGTAGCAATTTTCGACAGTTGACTTTGAAAAGTTTCCAAATTTTGACAGTTGCAGTTGAAAAATGTAAATTTGGCAGTTTCAGTTGGAAAAATTTAACTTTTGGCAGTTATTATATTTACTTTACAGTTACATTATGACACTTCTATCACACTGCAGTAGGAAACTGGTCCCATATATAACTTTAAAAAAATTACGTTTTCTTACATTACAAATTAAATCAAAGAATTTCTTCAAATAATAATAGGAACTGATTTGTACAGATGCATTAAAAAGTTTGACAAACCTGGACACTTTCAATTCAAAATTTAACATATTTGTACTTTTAGTAAGAAAATGTCACCGTTTTCGACAGTATAGGTTTAAAATTTTCCAGATTTTGATAATTACAGTTGAAAAAATGTAAATTTGGCAGTTGCATTTTGAAAAATGTAAATTTGGACAGTTACAATTACGTTTAGCTTACATTACAAATCAAATCAAAGAATTTATTCAAATAATAATAATAATTCATTACTGCTAATACCATTTACAGGTTTACTCAAATCAATATAATACACAATATAGTTGCTGAGATTAACAAAATGTATTCTATTCATTTTTTACAGAAATCTTAATCAGAAATATTAATTAATTTTCAACAGAATTTTTTAATAGTAACACATTAAATATGTCATATTCTCGATTAAATCTTTTAAAATCTGTAAAATTTTCAACTGCAATTGTCGAAATCAATTAAGTTTTTATTATAACCTGTCTAAATATTCAACTATTACTGTCAAAATATTGTCTGAATCTATCATTTACAAGTACAATTGTCAAAATTTGCCTAATTTTTACCTTAATAAAAATTTTACCCTAAGAAGCAAAACACAATATATTTTGAATTTGTAGAAATCTATTCATTTTATAGAAATCTTTATCAGGAATATTAATTAATTTTCAACCACATTTTTAAACTATAATACATCAAATATGTCATATTCTCGATTGAACCTATCAAAATCTGTAAAATTTTCAACTGCAACCGTCGAAATCAGTCAAGTTTTCATTAAAACCTGTCTAAATATTCAACTGTTACTGTCAAAATATTGTCTGAATCAATCATTTTCAACTACAATTGTCACAATTCACCAAATTTTTACCTTAATAAGTAAAACACAATGCATTTTCACCTGAAACAGTAGAATTCTATGCATGTCTTTTTTATACAAGTCTTTATCAAGAATATTAATAAATTTTCACTAAATTTTTTAAATTATAACACATCAAATATGTCATTTTCTCTGTTGAATCTAGCAAAAGCTGTAAAATTTTCAACTGCAACTGTTGAAATCAGTTAAGTGTTCATTTTAGCCTGTCAAAATATTCAACTGTTTCTGTCACAATATTTCTAAGTGATGTTTCAATAGAGCGAAAGTCAGATCAAAATATTATTATTATTTCCAACTGAAACTGGCATATATTATACTACAACAGTACAAATTGGACCACTTTTGAACTGCAATGTGACAAAATTTTTATAATGTGACGGTAAAGTAAGTAACTAAGTAACTAAGTAACTAAGTATTAAATAGTAAGTATCTATGTAATGGATTGAAAGTTATTTATTTGTTTATGATGTTATTGTTAAAACTTTTGTTAATTGTTGTACACAGTATTGTTGCACCGTAAATTGTTGGTGCGTGTTGAATGTTATTGTTTGTTGTTATGTTATTATGTCTCTCTTTGTTACCGTCACTACTTGCCATATTTACATTTTTGTTACATTTTAATATCGTATTTGTGTATTTACCGTGTATTTTTATATATATATATATATATATATATATATATATATATATATATATATATATATATATTTATATATTTAAAAAATTTAGTGAAAATTTATTAATATTCTTGATAAAGACTTGTATAAAAAAGACATGCATAGAATTCTACTGTTTCAGGTGAAAATGCATTGTGTTTTACTTATTAAGGTAAAAATTTGGTGAATTGTGACAATTGTAGTTGAAAATGATTGATTCAGACAATATTTTGACAGTAACAGTTGAATATTTAGACAGGTTTTAATTAAAACTTGACTGATTTCGACGGTTGCAGTTGAAAATTTTACAGATTTTGATAGGTTCAATGGAGAATATGACATATTTGATGTATTATAGTTTAAAAATGTGGTTGAAAATTAATTAATATTCCTGATAAAGATTTCTATAAAATGAATAGATTTCTACAAATTCAAAATATATTGTGTTTTGCTTCTTAGGGTAAAAAATTTATTAAGGTAAAAATTAGGCAAATTTTGACAATTCTACTTGAAAATGATAGATTCAGACAATATTTTGACAGTAACAGTTGAATATTTTGACAGGTTATAATAAAACCTTTATTGATTTCGACAATTGCAGTTGAAAATTTTACAGATTTTAAAAGATTCAATCGAGAATATGACATATTTAATGTGTTACTATTAAAAAATTCTGTTGAAAATTAATTAATATTTCTGATTAAGATTTCTGTAAAAAATGAATAGAATACATTTTGTAAATCTCAGCAACTTTATTGTGTATTTATATGTTTTAGTACTAATAATGATTACTTTGATGACTTGGTGCATGAATCCAGGAGAAAATGAAAGAGTTACAGTTATAATGGGCAACATGGTAATCCACATCTTATTTGTCCAATTTATTTATTGGCAGTTACCCGTTTCTGGACCACATCCTCCATTGATAAGTAAGTTATACTCATAAGAAAATCACTATCGGTAATTTCAGTATTAATTAGTTACTGAAAGTATATCTTATACTTTACACGTTGCAAATATTGTAATAAAAATGCCACATCAATATAATTAACAAGATATTTATGATCAGTAAGCATTAGAATTTTGTCTTATTATAATTTCCTGTAAAAAAAATTTACATATTTTAATTAATTGAAAATTAAATCAGTATCGACATAAATTGTTTATATATTAATTAATAAGGGAAATTACATGGGAAAACACACAATAAAGTTAGTTGTGAAGACTCTTTTGGTGCCGTAGTTAAGTACTTGTTAAATGTTTATTTTTAGTTATTTTTGCCAGGGATTCCCTACTGTTGGCAGCATTTACACTGTTCCTGACACTGTTACAACGAAAACTGTTAATGATCAAGACAAACAGTCCAATATGGATATCTCGAATTGTAGCTGGTGTTGTAAACAGCAGACCTGGCCAGCTAATTTTTGTATTTGATGATAATTTCAAGGTACACATGTGTATAAAATATATTTAAAGACTGATGCCAGTATGAGGGATATCTTTATTTATCACTGCTTACTATTTCAGCAGATTGCAAATATAAATGGAGACGAGGATGGGGCCAATATTATAGAAAATGTAGAAAACCAGAAGAACAAAGATTGGCTGATATTTGCCAAAATATTAGATAGAATATGTTTTTTTACCTATTTGATTGTATATTTTTGTATGTTCATTGCATTCGTGCCTTGATGGAATGTGATACAAAATTTAATGTAGATGATAGTTTTCCATGAATAAATATAACCATTATATTTTAATAGATATATGTTACGAATACTTTAAATTGTAAAAATGCTATAAATTTAGGTTACAATTGTATTAATTAAATAAAGTATACTCAGTTTAATTATTTTTATTAAGCAATTAAAATTAAGCTGTTTTGGAGCCTGCACAATAAGTAATTTATTATTTTTAGCCAAAAAATACCAATCGAGAGACTTTATTCAGCAGAATGAATCTAAAAAGTACAATATACATATGTATTGTAAATTATACCTGCGTAATTAAATGGAGTATATTACAATATAGAAACAAATAAAATAATGTTTGCCCGAAAACATTATACACTATACAGACTGCAAGAGTTTATGTAAAAAACATGTTTATTATAATAATTACACAAATAATGCGCCACTAAAACTGGAGCACAATATATATTTATATATTGTATTATTTATTACATTATATTTATATGATTTCCTACCTTTATATGAAATGTTAATGATAAAGACGAACTGTCCGATGTTTATATCTCGAATTGTAGCTGATGTTCTAAACAGCCAACGTGGGCAGCTAATTTCTCATCACATCTTTCAATTTATTTCTTGGCAATTACCTATTTCCGGGATACATGAATCAGAAACTTTAGGAACATTATACACTATACAGACTGCCTGAGTTGCAGTGAAGTGCAAGTAAAAATCATGTTGTTTTTAATAATAATTATACAAATAATGCTCAACTAAAACTGGAGCATAAAATTAAAAAACGAAAGAATAATAAAATATGCAATAAAACAGGGCCATATATATTTAAAGAATAAAATTATCGTTACAACAGTTTTACATTAAAAACTACACTAGATAATGTACAATTATTATATATCTCAGTCTACTACGAATCATGTAAAAAGACACTATCATTAAATTATTTACATTGATTGTATTTACTTCCTTTACATCATGCAATAGCATGAAACTATTTTATTTCAATTTTATGATTGTTTATTACATATAATATTATAAACAAATGAATGTAAATTGTAATTACTTCCTTTACATCAATAGCATGAAACTGCTTTAATTCAATTTCTTGATTGTTTATTACATATAATATTATAAATATATGAATGTAAATTGACACTTTGAGAATCTTGAGTGAACCTTGAGCTTGGCATTGGTGCAACCCAATATTGGGCGTATCATACACCTACATGGGCACTTAAAAATAAACAGTGCGCACATAGTTTTGCTGTGGAGAGGATCATTTGTGGCGAATTCAAACAGTATTAAAAAAATGCAGTGTGCAACTTTATTTGTAATTTGTGTGCTTGTCTTAAGTTGTGTGTTAGCCGAAGAGTGCGCCAAATCCAAGGAGTCCAAACACTTGCTGCTGAAAGAGTATTTACTGTGCGGATATGACAAAGAAATCAGGCCAGTATTGAATCAGAAGAACGCCACAAGGGTTAAGGTTAGAATGAACCTTAAGTATGTGAAATATGTAAGTAGTTATTATTTTACATTAAGACTTACATTGTTAGATTTGAACACAACTTTAGTTACAGTTATAAAAGACAGAAGGCGAAATATTTATTGGCTTTGAAGAGAAATCAGGTATAAATAATAATTAAAAAAATAATTGAAAAGAATACAAATATAATAACAGAAAAGAAAATAAAAATAATAATAGAAAAAAATCAAAAAAATAATAATGGAAAAGTATAAATAAATAATAATAGAAAAGAATATAAAGATAATAAAGGATTTGTTTGTAGGAAATGCACAGCAGCTCGTTGACAGTTGGTAGCTGGATCGTCTTGGTAAGTAAACTAAATTAATAGAAAATCTTAAACATTAGGTACCATTAATAACATAAATTTATCACTTAAATAAAAATCCGAAAAATCGCGGTTTTTCAAGTTGCTCCAAATGACCTTAGAGGCCCTTACCTAGACTAATTGGACCCTCCCGATTCCAATGAGCACACATTCAGCCTCCTAACCCCAGCAGTTCTCCAGATATCCGCCCTCAAAGTTGGGAACTTTAAAAAAATATCAAAAAGGGCTATTAAAATTAAACTTCTAAATGAACGCTCCAATCTCGATGCCGATAGTCTCATTCAATTCAGGGGAGTCATACGGTTCATACCAGACCACACTTGATATACTTTGGAAGACGTTTTAATTTTCGAAATTTTCGAAATTGTCGCGTTTTGTGCCGTCTCGATGAAATTCCATTTCGAGAACGCCTCAACCGAGTCGGACGAAATTTGGAGGGGTCATAGAGGGCCCTAATACAAGAACAATGAGCCATAGTGGCCCCCCTTGGGTAATCGCGTTTGTACAGGGTGGCCTTAAGAAGAGAGACATATTTTTCAAAAAAACTTACTTTTTTCACGAAAAGCGTGATAACTCGGGGAGTTATGAGAGTACGAGAATGGACGAGCGCTCAAAATATGCGCCACATATAGGGCTAAGTCCCCATAAAAAGATTTGAAAATGTGCCGCTTGGTATAGCACCCAGTTGACAAAACGTAAAATCGATGATTTTCCGATCAAATCGACTAAAAAAAAAATCCAAAAAATCTCGATTTTTTGACTTGCTCCAAATAGCCTTAGAGGCTCATGCCACGACTAATTGGACCCTCCCGATTCCAATGGGCACACATTCAGCCTCCTAGCCCCAGCAGTTCTCGAGATATCCGCCCTCAAAGTTGGGAAATTTAAAAAAATAGCAAAAAAGGGCTATTAAAATTAAACTTCTAAACAAACGGTACAATCTCGATGCCGATAGTCTCATTCCATTCAGGGGAGTCATACGGTTCATACCGGACCACACTTGATATACTTTGGAAGACGTTTTAATTTTCAAAATTTTCGAAAATGTCGCGTTTTTTGCCATCTCGATGAAATTCCATTTCGAGAACGCCTCAACCGAGTCGGACGAAATTTGGAGGGGTCATAGAGGGCCCTAATACAAGAACAATGAGCCATAGTGCCCCTTCTTAGGTAATCGCGTTTGTACAGGGTGGCCTTAAGAAGAGAGAAATATTTAAAAAAAAAACGTACTTTTTTCACGAAAAGCGTGATAACTCGGGGAGTTGTGGGAGTACGATAACGGAGGAGCGCTCAAAATATGCGCCACATATGGGGCTAAGTCCCCATAAAAAGATTTGAAAATGTGCCGCTTGGTAGAGCACCCAGTTGACAAAACGTAAAACCGATGATTTTCCGATCAAATCGACTAAAAAAAAAATCCGAAAAATCTCGATTTTTCGACTTGCTCCAAATGGCCTTGGAGGCACATGCCTCGACTAATTGGACCCTCCCGATTCCAATGAGCACACATTCAGCCTCCTAGCCCCAGCAGTTCTCGAGATATCCGCCCTCAAAGTTGGGAAATTTAAAAAAATAGCAAAAAAGGGCTATTAAAATTAAACTTCTAAACAAACGGTACAATCTCGATGCCGATAGTCTCATTCCATTCAGGGGAGTCATACGGTTCATACCAGACCACACTTGATATACTTTGGAAGACGTTTTAATTTTCGAAATTTTCGAAAATGTCGCGTTTTTTGCCATCTCGATGAAATTCCATTTCGAGAACGCCTCAACCGAGTCGGACGAAATTTGGAGGGGTCATAGAGGGCCCTAATACAAGAACAATGAGCCATAGTGGCCCCCCTTAGGTAATCGCGTTTGTACAGGGTGGCCTTAAGAAGAGAGAAATATTTTAAAAAAAAACGTACTTTTTTCACGAAAAGCGTGATAACTCGGGGAGTTGTGGGAGTACGAGAACGGACGAGCGCTCAAAATGTGCGCCACATATGGGGCTAAGTCCCCATAAAAAAATTTGAAAATGTGCCGCTTGGCAGAGCACCATGTTGACAAAACGTAAAATCAATGATTTTCCGATCAAATCGACTAAAAAAAAAATCCGAAAAATCTCGATTTTTTGACTTGCTCCAAATAGCCTTAGGGGCACTTGCCACGACTAATTGGACCCTCCCGATTCCAATGAGCACACATTCAGCCTCCTAGCCCCAGCAGTTCTCGAGATATCCGCCCTCAAAGTTGGGAAATTTAAAAAAATAGCAAAAAGGGGCTATTAAAATTAAACTTCTAAACAAACGGTACAATCTCGATGCCGATAGTCTCATTCCATTCAGGGGAGTCATACGGTTCATACCAGACCACACTTGATATACTTTGGAAGACGTTTTAATTTTCGAAATTTTCGAAAATGTCGCGTTTTTTGCCATCTCAATGAAATTCCATTTCGAGAACGCCTCAACCGAGTCGGACGAAATTTGGAGGGGTCATAGAGGGCCCTAATACAAGTACAATGAGCCATAGTGGGCCCCCTTAGGCAATCGCGTTTGTACAGGGTGGCCTTAAGAAGAGAGAAATATTTAAAAAAAAAACGTACTTTTTTCACGAAAAGCGTGATAACTCGGGGAGTTGTGGGAGTACGAGAATGGACGAGCGCTCAAAATGTGCGCCACATATGGGGCTAAGTCCCCATAAAAAGATTTGAAAATGTGCCGCTTGGCAGAGCACCAAGTTGACAAAACGTAAAATAGATGATTTTCCGATCAAATCGACTAAAAAAAAAATCCGAAAAATCTCGATTTTTCGACTTGCTCCAAATGGCCTTAGAGGCACTTGCCTCGACTAATTGAACCCTCCCGATTCCAATGAGCACACATTCAGCCTCCTAGCCACGGCAGTTCTAGAGATATCTGCTCTCAAAGTTGGAAAATTTAAAAAAATAGCAAAAAGGGGCTATTAAAATTAAACTTCTAAATGAACGGTCCAATCTCGATGCCGATAGTCTCATTCAATTCAGGGGAGTCATACGGTTCATACCAGACCACACTTGATATACTTTGGAAGACGTTTTAATTTTCGAAATTTTCGAAAATGTCGCGTTTTTTGCCATCTCGATGAAATTCCATTTCGAGAACGCCTCAACTGAGTCGGACGAAATTTGGAGGGGTCATAGAGGGCCCTAATACAAGCACAATGAGCCATAGTGGGCCCCTTTAGGCGATCGCGTTTGTACAGGGTGGCCTTGAGAAGAGAGAAATATTTTTCAAAAAAACGTACTTTCTTTACGAAAAGCGTGATAACTCGGGGAGTTGTTGGAGTACGAGAATGGACGAGCGCTCAAAATGTGCGCCACATATGGGGCTAAGTCCCCATAAAAAGATTTGAAAATGTGCCGCTTGGCAGAGCACCATGTTGACAAAACGTAAAATCAATGATTTTCCGATCAAATCGACTAAAAAAAAAATCCGAAAAATCTCGATTTTTTGACTTGCTCCAAATAGCCTTAGGGGCACTTGCCACGACTAATTGGACCCTCCCGATTCCAATGAGCACACATTCAGCCTCCTAGCCCCAGCAGTTCTCGAGATATCCGCCCTCAAAGTTGGGAAATTTAAAAAAATAGCAAAAAGGGGCTATTAAAATTAAACTTCTAAACAAACGGTACAATCTCGATGCCGATAGTCTCATTCCATTCAGGGGAGTCATACGGTTCATACCAGACCACACTTGATATACTTTGGAAGACGTTTTAATTTTCGAAATTTTCGAAGATGTCGCGTTTTTTGCCATCTCAATGAAATTCCATTTCGAGAACGCCTCAACCGAGTCGGACGAAATTTGGAGGGGTCATAGAGGGCCCTAATACAAGTACAATGGGCCATAGTGGGCCCCCTTAGGCAATCGCGTTTGTACAGGGTGGCCTTAAGAAGAGAGAAATATTTAAAAAAAAAACGTACTTTTTTCACGAAAAGCGTGATAACTCGGGGAGTTGTGGGAGTACGAGAACGGACGAGCGCTCAAAATGTGCGCCACATATGGGGCTAAGTCCCCATAAAAAGATTTGAAAACGTGCCGCTTGGCAGAGCACCATGTTGACAAAACGTAAAATCAATGATTTTCCGATCAAATCGACTAAAAAAAAAATCCGAAAAATCTCGATTTTTTGACTTGCTCCAAATAGCCTTAGGGGCACTTGCCTCGACTAATTGGACCCTCCCGATTCCAATGAGCACACAATCAGCCTCCCAGCCCCAGCAGTTCTCGAGATATCCGCCCTCAAAGTTGGGAAATTTAAAAAAATAGCAAAAAGGGGCTATTAAAATTAAACTTCTACACAAACGGTACAATCTCGATGCCGATAGTCTCATTCCATTCAGGGGAGTCATACGGTTCATACCAGACCACACTTGATATACTTTGGAAGACGTTTTAATTTTCGAAATTTTCGAAAATGTCGCGTTTTTTGCCATCTCGATGAAATTCCATTTCGAGAACGCCTCAACCGAGTCGGACGAAATTTGGAGGGGTCATAGAGGGCCCTAATACAAGAACAATGAGCCATAGTGGCCCCCCTTAGGTAATCGCGTTTGTACAGGGTGGCCTTAAGAAGAAAGAAATATTTTTAAAAAACGTACTTTTTTCACGAAAAGCGTGATAACTCGGGGAGTTGTGGGAGTACGAGAACGGACGAGCGCTCAAAATATGCGCCACATATGGGGCTAAGTCCCCATAAAAAGATTTGAAAATGTGCCGCTTGGTAGAGCACCCAGTTGACAAAACGTAAAACCGATGATTTTCCGATCAAATCGACTAAAAAAAAAATCCGAAAAATCTCGATTTTTCGACTTGCTCCAAATGGCCTTAGAGGCACATGCCTCGACTAATTGGACCCTCCCGATTCCAATGAGCACACATTCAGCCTCCTAGCCCCAGCAGTTCTCGAGATATCCGCCCTCAAAGTTGGGAAATTTAAAAAAATAGCAAAAAAGGGCTATTAAAATTAAACTTCTAAACAAACGGTACAATCTCGATGCCGATAGTCTCATTCCATTCAGGGGAGTCATACGGTTCATACCAGACCACACTTGATATACTTTGGAAGACGTTTTAATTTTCGAAATTTTCGAAAATGTCGCGTTTTTTGCCATCTCGATGAAATTCCATTTCGAGAACGCCTAAACCGAGTCGGACGAAATTTGGAGGGGTCATAGAGGGCCCTAATACAAGAACAATGAGCCATAGTGGCCCCCCTTAGGTAATCGCGTTTGTACAGGGTGGCCTTAAGAAGAGAGAAATATTTAAAAAAAAAACGTACTTTTTTCACGAAAAGCGTGATAACTCGGGGAGTTGTGGGAGTACGAGAACGGACGAGCGCTCAAAATGTGCGCCACATATGGGGCTAAGTCCCCATAAAAAGATTTGAAAATGTGCCGCTTGGCAGAGCACCAAGTTGACAAAACGTAAAATAGATGATTTTCCGATCAAATCGACTAAAAAAAAAATCCGAAAAATCTCGATTTTTCGACTTGCTCCAAATGGCCTTAGAGGCACTTGCCTCGACTAATTGGACCCTCCCGATTCTAATGAGCACACATTCAGCCTCCTAGCCCCAGCAGTTCTCGAGATATCCGCCCTCAAAGTTGGGAAATTTAAAAAAATAGCAAAAAAGGGCTATTAAAATTAAACTTCTAAACAAACGGTACAATCTCGATGCCGATAGTCTCATTCCATTCAGGGGAGTCATACGGTTCATACCAGACCACACTTGATATACTTTGGAAGACGTTTTAATTTTCGAAATTTTCGAAAATGTCGCGTTTTTTGCCATCTCGATGAAATTCCATTTCGAGAACGCCTCAACCGAGTCGGACGAAATTTGGAGGGGTCATAGAGGGCCCTAATACAAGAACAATGAGCCATAGTGGCCCCCCTTAGGTAATCGCGTTTGTACAGGGTGGCCTTAAGAAGAGAGAAATATTTAAAAAAAAAACGTACTTTTTTCACGAAAAGCGTGATAACTCGGGGAGTTGTGGGAGTACGAGAACGGACGAGCGCTCAGAATGTGCGCCACATATGGGGCTAAGTCCCCATAAAAAGATTTGAAAATGTGCCGCTTGGCAGAGCACCATGTTGACAAAACAATGATTTTCCGATCAAATCGACTAAAAAAAAAATCCGAAAAATCTCGATTTTTTGACTTGCTCCAAATAGCCTTAGGGGCACATGCCACGACTAATTGGACCCTCCCGATTCCAATGAGCACACATTCAGCCTCCTAGCCCCGGCAGTTCTAGAGATATCTGCTCTCAAAGTTGGAAAATTTAAAAAAATAGCAAAAAGGGGCTATTAAAATTAAACTTCTAAATGAACGGTCCAATCTCGATGCCGATAGTCTCATTCAATTCAGGGGAGTCATACGGTTCATACCAGACCACACTTGATATACTTTGGAAGACGTTTTAATTTTCGAAATTTTCGAAAATGTCGCGTTTTTTGCCATCTCGATGAAATTCCATTTCGAGAACGCCTCAACTGAGTCGGACGAAATTTGGAGGGGTCATAGAGGGCCCTAATACAAGCACAATGAGCCATAGTGGGCCCCTTTAGGCGATCGCGTTTGTACAGGGTGGCCTTGAGAAGAGAGAAATATTTTTCAAAAAAACGTACTTTCTTTACGAAAAGCGTGATAACTCGGGGAGTTGTTGGAGTACGAGAATGGACGAGCGCTCAAAATGTGCGCCACATATGGGGCTAAGTCCCCATAAAAAGATTTGAAAATGTGCCGCTTGGCAGAGCACCATGTTGACAAAACGTAAAATAGATGATTTTCCGATCAAATCGACTAAAAAAAAAATCCGAAAAATCTCGATTTTTTGACTTGCTCCAAATAGCCTTAGGGGCACATGCCACGACTAATTGGACCCTCCCGATTCCAATGAGCACACAATCAGCCTCCTAGCCTCAGCAGTTGTCGAGATATCCGCCCTCAAAGTTGGGAAATTTAAAAAAATAGCAAAAAGGGGCTATTAAAATTAAACTTCTAAACAAACGGTACAATCTCGATGCCGATAGTCTCATTCCATTCAGGGGAGTCATACGGTTCATACCAGACCACACTTGATATACTTTAGAAGACGTTTTAATTTTCGAAATTTTCGAAAATGTCGCGTTTTTTGCCATCTCGATGAAATTCCATTTCGAGAACGCCTCAACCGAGTCGGACGAAATTTGGAGGGGTCATAGAGGGCCCTAATACAAGAACAATGAGCCATAGTGGCCCCCCTTAGGTAATCGCGTTTGTACAGGGTGGCCTTAAGAAGAAAGAAATATTTTTAAAAAAAACGTACTTTTTTCACGAAATGCGTGATAACTCGGGGAGTTGTGGGAGTACGACAACGGACGAGCGCTCAAAATGTGCGCCACATATGGGGCTAAGTCCCCATAAAAAGATTTGAAAATGTGCCGCTTGGCAGAGCACCATGTTGACAAAACGTAAAATCAATGATTTTCCGATCAAATCGACTAAAAAAAAAATCCGAAAAATCTCGATTTTTTGACTTGCTCCAAATAGCCTTAGGGGCACATGCCACGACTAATTGGACCCTCCCGATTCCAATGAGCACACAATCAGCCTCCTAGCCTCAGCAGTTGTCGAGATATCCGCCCTCAAAGTTGGGAAATTTAAAAAAATAGCAAAAAGGGGCTATTAAAATTAAACTTCTAAACAAACGGTACAATCTCGATGCCGATAGTCTCATTCCATTCAGGGGAGTCATACGGTTCATACCAGACCACACTTGATATACTTTGGAAGACGTTTTAATTTTCGAAATTTTCGAAAATGTCGCGTTTTTTGCCATCTCGATGAAATTCCATTTCGAGAACGCCTCAACCGAGTCGGACGAAATTTGGAGGGGTCATAGAGGGCCCTAATACAAGAACAATGAGCCATAGTGGCCCCCCTTAGGTAATCGCGTTTGTACAGGGTGGCCTTAAGAAGAGAGAAATATTTTAAAAAAAAACGTACTTTTTTCACGAAAAGCGTGATAACTCGGGGAGTTGTGGGAGTACGAGAACGGACGAGCGCTCAAAATGTGCGCCACATATGGGGCTAAGTCCCCATAAAAAGATTTGAAAATGTGCCGCTTGGCAGAGCACCAAGTTGACAAAACGTAAAATAGATGATTTTCCGATCAAATCGACTAAAAAAAAAATCCGAAAAATCTCGATTTTTCGACTTGCTCCAAATGGCCTTAGAGGCCCATGCCCCGACTAATTGGACCCTCCCGATTCCAATGAGCACACATTCAGCCTCCTAGCCCCAGCAGTTCTCGAGATATCCGCCCTCAAAGTTGGGAAATTTAAAAAAATAGCAAAAAAGGGCTATTAAAATTAAACTTCTAAACAAACGGTACAATCTCGATGCCGATAGTCTCATTCCATTCAGGGGAGTCATACGGTTCATACCAGACCACACTTGATATACTTTGGAAGACGTTTTAATTTTCGAAATTTTCGAAAATGTCGCGTTTTTTGCCATCTCGATGAAATTCCATTTCGAGAACGCCTCAACCGAGTCGGAGGAAATTTGGAGTGGTCATAGAGGGCCCTAATACAAGAACAATGAGCCATAGTGGGCCCCCTTAGGCAATCGCGTTTGTACAGGGTGGCCTTGAGAAGAGAGAAATATTTTTCAAAAAAACGTACTTTTTTTACGAAAAGCGTGATAACTCGGGGAGTTGTGGGAGTACGAGAATGGACGAGCGCTCAAAATGTGCGCCACATATGGGGCTAAGTCCCCATAAAAAGATTTGAAAATGTGCCGCTTGGCAGAGCACCATGTTGACAAAACGTAAAATCGATGATTTTCCGATCAAATCGACTAAAAAAAAAATCCGAAATATCTCGATTTTTTGACTTGCTCCAAATAGCCTTAGAGGCACATGCCACGACTAATAGGACCCTCCCGATTCCAATGAGCACACATTCAGCCTCCTAGCCCCGGCAGTTCTCGAGATATCCGCCCTCAAAGTTGGGAAATTTAAAAAAATAGCAAAAAAGGGCTATTAAATTTAAACTTCTAAACAAACGGTACAATCTCGATGCCGATAGTCTCATTCCATTCAGGGGAGTCATACGGTTCATACCAGACCACACTTGATATACTTTGGAAGACGTTTTAATTTTCGAAATTTTCGAAAATGTCGCGTTTTTTGCCATCTCGATGAAATTCCATTTCGAGAACGCCTCAACCGAGTCGGACGAAATTTGGAGGGGTCATAGAGGGCCCTAATACAAGTACAATGAGCCATAGTGGGCCCCCTTAGGCAATCGCGTTTGTACAGGGTGGCCTTGAGACGAGAGAAATATTTTTCAAAAAAACGTACTTTTTTTACGAAAAGCGTGATAACTCGGGGAGTTGTGGGAGTACGAGAATGGACGAGCGCTCAAAATGTGCGCCACATATGGGGCTAAGTCCCCATAAAAAGATTTGAAAATGTGCCGCTTGGCAGAGCACCATGTTGACAAAACGTAAAATCGATGATTTTCCGATCAAATCGACTAAAAAAAAAATCCGAAAAATCTCGATTTTTTGACTTGCTCCAAATAGCCTTAGAGGCACATGCCACGACTAATTGGACCCTCCCGATTCCAATGAGCACACATTCAGCCTCCTAGCCCCAGCAGTTCTCGAGATATCCGCCCTCAAAGTTGGGAAATTTAAAAAAATAGCAAAAAAGGGCTATTAAAATTAAACTTCTAAACAAACGGTACAATCTCGATGCCGATAGTCTCATTCCATTCAGGGGAGTCATACGGTTCATACCTGACCACACTTGATATACTTTGGAAGACGTTTTAATTTTCGAAATTTTCGAAAATGTCGCGTTTTTTGCCATCTCGATGAAATTCCATTTCGAGAACGCCTCAACCGAGTCGGACGAAATTTGGAGGGGTCATAGAGGGCCCTAATACAAGAACAATGAGCCATAGTGGCCCCCCTTAGGTAATCGCGTTTGTACAGGGTGGCCTTAAGAAGAGAGAAATATTTTTTAAAAAAACGTACTTTTTTCACGAAAAGCGTGATAACTCGGGGAGTTGTGGGAGTACGAGAACGGACGAGCGCTCAAAATATGCGCCACATATGGGGCTAAGTCCCCATAAAAATATTTGAAAATGTGCCGCTTGGTAGAGCACCCAGTTGACAAAACGTAAAACCGATGATTTTCCGATCAAATCGACTAAAAAAAAAATCCGAAAATTCTCGATTTTTCGACTTGCTCCAAATGGCCTTAGAGGCACAAGCCTCGACTAATTGGACCCTCCCGATTCCAATGAGCACACATTCAGCCTCCTAGCCCCGGCAGTTCTAGAGATATCTGCTCTCAAAGTTGGAAAATTTTAAAAAATAGCAAAAAGGGGCTATTAAAATTAAACTTCTAAATGAACGGTCCAATCTCGATGCCGATAGTCTCATTCAATTCAGGGGAGTCATACGGTTCATACCAGACCACACTTGATATACTTTGGAAGACGTTTTAATTTTCGAAATTTTCGAAAATGTCGCGTTTTTTGCCATCTCGATGAAATTCCATTTCGAGAACGCCTCAACCGAGTCGGACGAAATTTGGAGGGGTCATAGAGGGCCCTAATTCAAGAACAATGAGCCATAGTGGCCCCCCTTAGGTAATCGCGTTTGTACAGGGTGGCGTTAAGAAGAGAGAAATATTTTTTAAAAAAACGTAGTTTTTTCACGAAAAGCGTGATAACTCGGGGAGTTGTGGGAGTACGAGAACGGACGAGCGCTCAAAATATGCGTCACATATGGGGCTAAGTCCCCATAAAAAGATTTGAAAATGTGCCGCTTGGTAGAGCACCCAGTTGACAAAACGTAAAACCTATGATTTTCCGATCAAATCGACTAAAAAAAAAATCCGAAAAATCTCGATTTTTTTACTTGCTCCAAATGGCCTTAGAGGCACATGCCTCGACTAATTGGACCCTCCCGATTCCAATGAGCACACATTCAGCCTCCTAGCCCCAGCAGTTCTCGAGATATCCGCCCTCAAAGTTGGGAAATTTAAAAAAATAGCAAAAAAGGGCTATTAAAATTAAACTTCTAAACAAACGGTACAATCTCGATGCCGATAGTCTCATTCCATTCAGGGGAGTCATACGGTTCATACCAGACCACACTTGATATACTTTGGAAGACGTTTTAATTTTCGAAATTTTCGAAAATGTCGCGTTTTTTGCCATCTCGATGAAATTCCATTTCGAGAACGCCTCAACCGAGTCGGACGAAATTTGGAGGGGTCATAGAGGGCCCTAATACAAGAACAATGAGCCATAGTGGCCCCCCTTAGGTAATCGCGTTTGTACAGGGTGGCGTTAAGAAGAGAGAAATATTTTTAAAAAAAACGTACTTTTTTCACGAAAAGCGTGATAACTCGGGGAGTTGTGGGAGTACGAGAACGGACGAGCGCTCAAAATATGCGCCACATATGGGGCTAAGTCCCCATAAAAAGATTTGAAAATGTGCCGCTTGGTAGAGCACCCAGTTGACAAAACGTAAAACCGATGATTTTCCGATCAAATCGACTAAAAAAAAAATCCGAAAAATCTCGATTTTTTGACTTGCTCCAAATGGCCTTAGAGGCACATGCCTCGACTAATTGGACCCTCCCGATTCCAATGAGCACACATTTAGCCTCCTAGCCCCAGCAGTTCTCGAGATATCCGCCCTCAAAGTTGGGAAATTTAAAAAAATAGCAAAAAAGGGCTATTAAAATTAAACTTCTAAACAAACGGTACAATCTCGATGCCGATAGTCTCATTCAATTCAGGGGAGTCATACGGTTCATACCAGACCACACTTGATATACTTTGGAAGACGTTTTAATTTTCGAAATTTTCGAAAATATCGCGTTTTTTGCCATCTCGATGAAATTCCATTTCGAGAACGCCTCAACTGAGTCGGACGAAATTTGGAGGGGTCATAGAGGGCCCTAATACAAGCACAATGAGCCATAGTGGGCCCCTTTAGGCGATCGCGTTTGTACAGGGTGGCCTTGAGAAGAGAGAAATATTTTTCAAAAAAACGTACTTTTTTTACGAAAAGCGTGATAACTCGGGGAGTTGTGGGAGTACGAGAACGGACGAGCGCTCAAAATAAACGCCACATATGGGGCTAAGTCCCCATCAAAAGATTCGAAAATGTGCCGCTTGGTAGAGCACCCAGTTGACAAAACGTAAAATCGATGATTTTCCGATCAAAACGACTAAAAAAAAAAAACGAAAAATCTCGATTTTTCGACTTGCTCCACATAGCCTTAGAGGCACATGCCTAGACTAATTGGACCCTCCTGATTCCAATGAGCACACATTCAGCCTCCTGGCCCCAGCAGTTCTCGAGATATCAGCCATCATAGTTGGGAAATTTAAAAAAATAGCAAAAAAGGGCTATTAAAATTAAACTTCTAAATGAACGGTCCAATCTCAATGCGGACAGTCGCATTCAATTCAGGGGAGTCATACGGTTCATACCAGACCACACTTGATATACTTTGGAATACGTTTTAATTTTCGAAATTTTCGAAAATGTCGCGTTTTTTGCCATCTCGATGAAATTCCATTTCGAGAACGCCTCAACTGAGTCGGACGAAATTTGGAGGGGTCATAGAGGGCCCTAATACAAGCACAATGAGCCATAGTGGGCCCCCTTAGACGATCGCGTTTGTACAAGGTGGCCTTGAGAAGACGTACGAGAAATATTTTTTAAAAAAACGTACTTTTTTCACGAAAAGCGTGATAACTCGGGGAGTTGTGGGAGTACGAGAATGGACGAGCGCTCAAAATATGCGCCACATATGGGGCTAGGTCCCCATAAAAGGATTTTGAAAATGTGCCGCTTGGTAGAGCACCCAGTTGACAAAACGTAAAATCGATGATTTTCCGATCAAAACGACTAAAATAAAAATCCGAAAAATCGCGATTTTTCGAGTTGCTCCAAATGACCTTAGAGGCACATGCCTAGACGACAATTTTATAGATTTGGAAGGACGAACATTTAAAATGGAACCGTGATGAACACGACGGCATTAAGCAAATCCATATGGCTAGCGACAATATTTGGACACCTGACATATCGTTGTATAATAGGTAATAAATTGTTTTAATTTTATAACATTATTTTTCATAAAGCAATCAAAATAATATAAAATTTAGTACCACCTAGATTGATAGCAAATGCATTATCTATATGAATGCAAAAAATTATGCAAAACGTTTAAATTTTCATAACTTGCATGCATTTCAATTAAACGTTTTTCTGAGGCGAGTTTTTGCTTAAAGATTTTACTTTTTAGTGCAAATACAGGTGGTAGTCAAAGCATCTTCAGTTCGGTCAATTGCATTAATTACAATTATGGGGAGCTAATTTGCGTATTGCCGGTGAGCAGTCAAGCAACGTGTGATGCAGATCTCTCCAAATATCCATTTGATGTTCAAAACTGCTTGGTGAGATACAGTTCTTGGGTGCACAGTGGTGAAGAAATAGATTTCCAACTGAGCGTTCCTCCCGTTGGCAAAGAAGACTACACAGATTCCGGAGAATGGAAGCTGCTCTCTGTTAATGTGACCAAGACCACTGGGCATTTTAACTGCTGCCCGGATAACACTTATCCATCTTTAATTTACGAATTTCAAATGGCAAGACAGTCGGGAACGCATGTGTGCATGATAATAATACCTTTGTTGGGTAAGAAATATTTTCAGCTTGTGCACAATTATTTATTTCAACAAAAATACTATATAAATGCAGAATATGATTTGCATTTAAATTAAGAATTAGTGGAAAAATATCAATATCCACAAACGACACATCGGTTTTAATAACATATTCCAATTCTACTCAAAAAAGTACCTTATAAATATCAAAATAACATTTCAATACCAATTTTATTAAACATTAAGCTACAGCTTAAGAAGCTCGAAAATTTCAAATATAATCCAGATACAGGCAGATGCTCTTGTTGCCTTAAAAAAAATCATAAGTCGAAAATCTCTAAACGAAACATAATGAAACAGTAATCATATCAAAGCCAGATAAGTATTTTACTAGTGAAAAAATCAAAGAGTAATAGAGATAATAAATATAGCCTTTATGGGTTGCCAAAATAAAAATTTGTCGCCGAGTTGAAATATCCAGATACAGGCAGATGCTCTCGTTGTTTTAAAAAAATCATCAGTCGAAAATCTCTGAACGAATCATAACGAAACAATAATCGTATGAAAGCCAGATCAATATTTTACTAGTAAAAAAATCAAAGAGTAATAGAGATAATAAGTATAGCCTTTATGGGTTGCCAAAATCAAAATTTGTCTCAGAGTTGAAACATCCAGATACAGGCAGATGCTCTCGTTGTCTTAAAAAAATCATAAGTCGAAAATCTCTGAACGAATCATAATGAAACAGTAATCATATCAAAGCGAGATAAATATTTTACTAGTAAAAAAATCAAAGAGTAATAGAGATAATAATTATAGCCTTTATGGGGAACCAAAATCAAAATTTGTCTCAGAGTTTAAATATCGAGATACAGGCAGATGATTTCGTTGTCTTAAAAACATCATAAGTCGAAAATCTCTGAACGAATCATAATGAAACAGTAATCATATCAAAGCCAGATAAGTACTTTACTAGTAAAAAAATCAAAGAGTAGTAGAGATAATAAATATAGCCTTTATGGGTTGCCAAAGTCAAAATTTGTCTCTGAGTTGAAATATCTCTATACATTCAGATGCTCTCATCGTATTTTACTCATATTATTTATATTTCGTTGTTTCTATCGTTTGTATTTCGTTGTTTTCTAAAATTTCGAATCAGTTCAGGTATATTTCAGGTTTATTTAAATTTTCGATTTCACTGGAATATTAATTCAACTTCAGAGTATTTTTAGTAGTTTCAGTTTATTCAAGTTCAACATTTCAAAACATTTTTGTTCATATTTTGGGATTTTTAGACATTTTTGATAGTTTAGTGTACATTTGCAGATTATTGGGTATTTCTATAATTTTACTTATACTTTCTATGTTATCCTTACTTTTATCAATCATTTTAGTTATCAATAATTTATCATTTTCATATAAAGCTAAATTTTGAAATAGCAGTTGTAGCAATGACGTTTTGCTAACAATGTCTTCACTGACGTAGGCAATAATGGAAAATTACAGCGTATACTACTAAAATTTTCCATTAATATGGAAAATTTTAGTTTTTCAAATTTTCCAATTCGCTACTAATATAATCAGAAATTTGCAAATTTAATGTGATTTTAATGAAATTCTCGAAAACCGTCAATGAAAATAAATTAAACATTATGAATTGCTGTATACATTTTAGGCAATTCATTTGGCTATTGCAATGGGTTTTCATGGAAAATTGCAACAAATTTAATTTTCCGCGAGTGATACAAGGTAGAGGTTTGTGAATTAGATGCTTTTGCATTTAAATTTATAACTAAAAATGACTATTACCAAATAACAGTTGCAGACCAGATTTCGGGCTTACAATTACCTGAGCTAAACTAAGGGCTAACTAAAACTAATTACTAAGATACTATAATGGAAAGTTGTAATGAATCAAATTTTGAAAGTCAGGATGAAAAATTAACAATTTGCGATTTTGATGTGATTATATTGGAATTATATCATTAAAACTGTAAATAATAAGACGCAAATACTAATTACTAAGAGTTGAACTAAGGCCAGGCCTAACTCAACTAATTACTAAGGTACTCTATCATGGAAAATTGTAATGAATCAAATTTTGAAAGTCTGTATGAAAAATTAACAATTTGCGATTTTGATGTGATTATATTGGAATTATATCATTAAAACTGTAAATACTAAGACGTAAATACTAATTACTAAGAGTTGAACTAAGGCCAGGCCTAACTCAACTAATTACTAAGGTACTCTATCATGGAAAATTGTAATGAATCAAATTTTGAAAGTCAGTATGAAATATTAACAATTTGTGATTTTGATGTGATTATATTGGAATTATATCATTAAAACTGTAAATACTAAGACGCAAATACTAATTACTAAGAGTTGAACTAAGGCCAGGCCTAACTCAACTAATTACTAAGGTACTCTATCATGGAAAATTGTAATGAATCAAATTTTGAAAGTCAGTATGAAATATTAACAATTTGTGATTTTGATGTTAATACATTGGAATTATATCATTAAACCTGTAAATACTAAGACATAAATACTAATTACTAAGAGCTAAACTAAGAGCTAACTAAAAAAAAAATACTAAGGTACTCTATCATGGAAAATTGTACTGAATAACATTTTTCAAGTCGGTCAGAAAAATTAACGATTTGCGATTTTTATGTGATTATATTGTAATTATTTCATGAAAACTGTAAATACTAAGACGTAAATACTAATTCCTAAGAGCTGAACTAAGAGCTAACTAAAAAAAATACTAAGGTACTGTATCACGGAAAATTGTACTGAATAACATTTTTCAAGTCGGTCAGAAAAATTAACGATTTGCGATTTTTATGTGATTATATTGTAATTATTTCATGAAAACTGTAAATACTAAGACGTAAATACTAATTACTAAGAGCTGAACTAAGAGCTAACTAAAAAAAAAAATACTAAGGTACTCTATCATGGAAAATTGTACTGAATAACATTTTTCAAGTCGGTCAGAAAAATTAACGATTTGCGATTTTTATGTGATTATATTGGAATTATATCATTAAAACTGCAAATACTAAGACGCAAATACTAATTACTAAGAGCTGAACTAAGAGCTAACTAAAAAAAAATATTAAGGTACTCTATCATGGAAAATTGTACTGAATAACATTTTTCAAGTCGGTCAGAAAAATTAACGATTTGCAATTTTTATGTGATTATATTGTAATTACTTCATTAAAGCTGTAAATACTAAGACGTAAATACTAATTACTAAGAGCTGAACTAAGAGCTAACTAAAAAAAAATACTAAGGTACTCTATCATGGAAAATTGTACTGAATAACATTTTTCAAGTCGGTCAGAAAAATTAACGATATGCGATTTTTATGTGATTATATTGTAATTATATCATGAAAACTGTTAATACTAAGACGTAAATACTAATTACTAAGAGCTGAACTAAAAGCTAACTAATAAAAAAATACTAAGGTACTCTATCATGGAAAATTGTACTGTATAACATTTTTCAAGTCGGTCAGAAAAATTAACGATTTGCGATTTTTATGTGATTATATTGTAATTATTTCATGAAAACTGTAAATACTAAGACGTAAATACTAATTACTAAGAGCTGAACTAAGAGCTAACTAAAAAAAAAATACTAAGGTACTCTATCATGGAAAATTGTACTGAATAACATTTTTCAAGTCGGTCAGAAAAATTAAACATTTGCAATTTTTATGTGATTATATTGTAATTATATCATGTAAATACTAAGACGTATATACTAATTACTAAGAGTTGAACTAAGACCTAACTAAAAAAAATACTAAGGTACTCTATCATGGAAAATTGTACTGAATAACATTTTTCAAGTCGGTCAGAAAAATTAACGATTTGCAATTTTGATGTGATTATATTGTAATTATATCATCTAAATACTAAGACGTATATACTAATTACTAAGAGTTGAACTAAGGCTTAACTAAAACTAATTACTAAGGTACTCTATCATGGAAAATTGTAATGAATAAAATGTTTTAAGTGACTGTGAAAAATTAACGATATGCGATTTTTTTTGTGATTATATTGGAATTATATTATGAAGACTGTAAATGAAGATATATTGAAAATTAGGAACAGCTGCTGCCTAACTTTTTGGGAATACATTTCTCCACCCTTGTAGTATTTTATGGAAACTTGTTGACAATTTCATCTTCCTCGCTTCTACCACAAATTACAGATTTATTAATTATATAATATTGCAATGCAAATACAATAACGAAATATAACAAATTAATGTATACAGGGTGTTAATACTAAGTTGAAACACCCGAAAATGGCTGTTAGAACTCATTGAAACAAACAACTTTTCTTAGTTAAAATTTTTGAGTTGGAGCCCAAGTTCATGGTTATTGGCGTTCTTTTGATTTTCAAAAAATCGTCATTACTCCCTTATTTTAAAAAATATTTAAAAAATACAAAAACGATCAGCATGCGCTATTGGTTCTCTAAAACATTTGTATTTACAATTATTTTCTATTTTATCAAATAACAAAATGGCGACCGGAGAAAAATTTCGACACAAGATATTTTGAAAATCACTTGATTGATTTTTGAAAATAAAACATTTATGAAATCCTTATATTGTAAGATTTGTCTGAAACATTTTTTTCGATCTGTCCAAAAAAGTTATTATTCAAATTGAATTACAAGATAAACTTTAACAAACTGCAACAATCATTTAAAACAAAGTAGGCTAACCTTAAGTTAGGCCATTAAACAAGTTGAGGCACGTGTTTTCTAGTTTGTACGTTCAAATTTAAATACATTTTGATCTTGTTCTTCAGAAATTTCTGCTTCATCTTGAAAAGTTTCTGCCACGTTTATCATTTGTGTGCGTATTTTGCATAATTTGTGTATAAAAATGCAAAATTATCAAAAGAGACAAATGTTATAAGATAGTTCAAGGATTTTATTAATGTTTCATTTACAAAAATCGATCGATTGGTTTTCAAAATATCTTGCTTAGAAATTTTTGATCGGTCGCCATTTTGTTATTTGATAAAATAGAAAATAATTGTAAATACAAATGTTTAAGAGAACCGAAAGCACATGTTGAACGTTTTTGTATTTTTTAAATATTCCTTAAAATAAGGGAGTAATGACGATTTTTCGAAAAACAAAAGAACGCCAATAACTAAGAACTTGGGCTCCTATTCAAAAAATTTAACTAAGAAAAGTTGTTTGTGTCAATGAGTTTTAACTGCCATTATCGGGTGTTACAACTTAGTATTAACACCCTGTATATCAGTAAATATATTAATTTAAAAATTAGCTAATGGACTGTGCTAACTAATGCTAACTAATGGCTAATGGATACTGAATAATCAATTTCTTCAGTGAGAAAGATTATCGTGGAAAATTGCTGGAAACTTAATTTTCCAAGCTTCTATTACAAATTGTTGATTTGTGAATGACATGCAATTACAATGAAATGTCTGATAAACGAAAATTAAAATAAATTTGCAAAAATAGCAAATCTGCAACAAACAAAATTTATTCTGCAATTCTGCAATACCATTCGAATGGTATTACAGAATAAATGTTGTTCAGACATGCACAAATGTAGTCATACGTTTAACTAGAAACAGTGCCATTCTGGATTAATTAATTACAAATTACTTTGTTAAGTCTCAGCAGATTATTAATACATATAAAATAACTACATTTTTATAAGAATTTAAGAAATGAGACGTTAATTTTGCACCATATACTTTGCTAGAAGCAGTGCAGAGACATCTATTCAGGACGAATAAAAGTATTATATTATCGTTTGTAAATCTGTTATTTATCTATATATCAATCTTGTAAATTGTAAGTCATCAACAACTATATTGTGTATTTATATGTTTTAGTACTAATAATGGTTACTTTGATGACTTGGTGCACGAATCCTGAAGAAAATGAGAGAGTCACAATTATAATGGGCAACATGGTAATCCACATCTTATTTGTCCAATTTATTTATTGGCAGTTGCCTGTTTCTGGACCACATCCTCCATTGATAAGTAAGTTACACTTATAAGAAAATCACTATCGGTAATTTCAGTATTAATTAGTTACTGAAAGTATATCTTATACTGGACACGTTGCAAATATTGCAATAAAACTGCCACATAAATATATGTAACAAGATATTTATGATCAGTGATCATTATAATTTCCTATACATTTTTTTTTACATATTTTAATTAATTGAAAATTAAATCAGTATCTACATAAATTGTTTATATATTAATTAATAAGAGAAATTACATTGGAAAACACACAAAAAAGTCAGTTGTGAAGACTCTTTTGGTGCCGCAGTTAAGTACTTGAAATGTTTATTTTTAGTTATTTTTGCCAGGGATTCCTTACTGTTGGCAGCATTTACACTGTTCCTGACACTGTTACAACGGAAACTGTTAATGATCAAGGCAAACAGTCCAATATGGATATCTCGAATTGTAGCTGGTGTTGTAAACAGCAGACCTGGGCAGCTAATTTTTGTATTTGATGATAATTTCAAGGTACACATGTGAATAAAATATATTTAAAGACTAATGGCTGTACGAGGTATATCTTTAATCACTGCTTACTATTTCAGCAGATTGCAAATATAAATGGAGACGAGGATGGGGCCAATATTATAGAAAATGTAGAAAACCAGAAGAACAAAGATTGGCTGATATTTGCCAACATATTAGATAGAATATGTTTTTTTGCCTATTTGATTGTATATTTTTGTATGTTCATTGCATTCGTGCCTTGATGGAATGTGATACAAAATTTAATGTAGATGATAGTTTTCCATGAATAAATATAACCATTATATTTTAATAGATATATGTTACGAATACTTTAAATTGTAAAAATGCTATAATTTTAGGTTGCAATTGTATTAATTAAATAAAGTATACTCGGTTTAATTATTTTTATGAAGCAATTTTAGATTAAAGATGTTTTGAAGCCTAAACAATAAGTAATTTTATTATTTTTAGCCAAAAAATACCAATCGATAGACTTTATTCAGCAGAATAAATCTAACAAGTACAATATACATATGTATTGCAAATTATACATGCGTAATTAAATGGAGTATATTACAATATAGAAACAAATAAAAAAATGTTTGCCCGAAAACATTATACACTATACAGACTGCAAGAGTTTACGTAAAAAACATGTTTATTATAATAATTACACAAATAATGCCCCACTGAAACTGGAGCACAATATATATTTATATATTATATTATTTATTACATTTTATTTATTATTACCTTTATATGATTTCACTCACACAGCAAAAATGTGTCCAACCTTATTCTTATCAAAAACAATATAAATGTAATAAAATATAAAGACCAATTTATCAAAAACTACTTTATAAAACTTAAAGGAATTACATATTGTCCAATAAAAATGAATTGTAATAACAATTTAACATTTGAGAAGTGAATTATGCACTATAAACTTTGCTACAGACATAAATCTGGATGAATTAATGTTTTGAATTACCTTTTGCAAGTCTCAAGAATTATATTGTGTATTAATATGTTTTAGTACAAATAATGATGATTTGGTGTATGAATCCTGGAGAAAATGAAAGGGTTACAATTATAATGTGCAACATAGTAATCCACATCTTATTTGTCGGATTTATTTCTTGGCAGTTACCCGTTTCCAGACCAAATCCTCCATTAATAAGTAAGTTACACATATAATAGAGAATAATTTCAATAATAATTAGTTACTCTAAGAAATCTTATACTGGACACATTATATTTTGTCGCATATTGTAAGAAATCTGCTACATAAATCCATTCAACAAAATATTTATAATGCTGGAACATCATTAATTATTAATTCCAATAAAATAATCTAAATATGCTGTAAATCATTGAAAACTTACATCAGTATAAACAAGAATAATTTTTTTTATATAGTAATTCATAAGCGAAATTACATTGCACATCACATAATAATATTACTACTATAATACATACTAATAACTACATAAAATGGAAATTGTGAATAGCATTTTGGTGAACTACTTACCTTTACTACCTGTTTTGTTTTTAGTTATTTTTGCCAGGGATTCCCTACTATTGGCAGCATTTACACTGTTCCAACTTACATCAGTATAAACAATAATAAAAATTTTTATATAGTAATTCATAAGCGAAATTACATTGCACATCACATAATAATATTACTATTATAATACATACTAATAACTACATAAAAAGGAAATTGTGAATAGCATTTTGGTGAACTACTTACCTTTACTAATTGTTTTGTTTTTAGTTATTTTTGCCAGGGATTCCCTACTATTGGCAGCATTTACACTGTTCCTGACACTGTTGCAACGGAAAATGTTAATGATCAAGACAAACACTCCGATGTGGATATCTCGAATTGTAGCTGGTGTTGTGAATAGCTAACCTGGAGAGCTAATTTTTGTATTTGTTGATAATTTCAAGGTATACATGTGAATAAAATATATTTAAAGATTAATGGCAGTACGAGGTATATCTTTAATCACTTCTTACTATTTTAGCAGATTGCATATATACATGGGGATAAGGATGGGGCCAATATCATAGAAAATGTAGAAAATCAGAAGAACCAGAAGATTGGCTGGTATTTGCCAAGATAGTAGATAGAATATGTTTTGTTACCTATTTCATTATATATCTTTGTATGTTTTATTGCATTCGTGCCTTGATGAAATGTGATACAAAATTTAATGTAGATGATAGTTTTCCATGAATAAATATAACCATTATATTTTAATAGACATATGTTACGAATACTTTGAATTGTAAAAATGCTATAATTCAAGGTTACAATTGTTACAATTAAATAAAATATACTGAGTTTAATTATTTTTATTAAGCAATTTTACATTAAAGCTGTTTTGAAGCCTGTACAATAAGTAATTTATTATCTTTAGTCAAAGAAGATCAAACGAGAAACTTTATACAGCAGAATGAATTTAAAAAAGTACAATATACATACATATTGTAAATGATACCTACAAAATTAAAAAGAGTATATTACAATATAAAAACAATTAAAAAAATGTTTTCACGAAAACATTACACACTGTACAGACTGCAAGAGTTTAAGTAAAAAATCATGTTTTTTATAATAATTATACAAATAATGCCCCACTAAAACTGGAGCACAAAGTTAAAAGACGAAAAAATAATAAAATATGTAATAAAACTAAGTCATATATATCTAAAAAATAAAATTACCGTCAAAACAGTTTTACATTAAAAAATACACTAGATAATGTAGTATTTTTATATATCTCAGTCTACTACGAATCATCTAAAAAGACACTATCGTCTTTACACTATTTACATTGAAATAATACAGCGCTGATAAAATGAGGGACTTAATGAAGGGGCATGATCATTGAAGGGGCTGTACCACAGAGACTTTTACTTCTAAAATTGTTTAGAGTGCGATGTAATAGAGAAAACGCCTGCGTAATTAAAACGTCCTTCCGCCGGTGTTCATTCGAGAATCCTCTTCGATCAATAGCCAAGCGAAGGGTCTCAATGAACACTTTTAATCACTTGTGTCCACAGGCGGCTTAATACAAGAGCACTCGCATTAACTAGCAATTAAAATATCTTTTCGTAAACATTATCATTTATCTCTTAACCTCGGTGGATCTTCGTGCGCACTATAAACACACAGACTATTTGGAATGCTTAAAGAGTTCTACGAGACGTTTCACTTGGGCGGGTAAGGGTTGATGACGGTCACCGCCGCGGCCTGCTGGCTCGCTAACACAGCAGCTGCAAAACACAAAACACTAATTAGACCTGTCCGACATACTTTGGCATTTAATTTTTCCACCCACTAATGTACACCGTTTCTGAAACTTTTTTCATCTCACTTGGCAAACTATCATATTAAATTTATCTGCCCATCACTGATGATGAACGGGTTCTGAAACCGTTTCTGAAACATTTTTACATTCTCTCTTGCAATTAAATTATGCAAACTTTTATATCCAATTTTTGAACCAGCAGTGATAATGAACACTTGCTGAAACTGTTTCTGAAACATTTTTTCATAGCACCAGCAATTAAAATATCTTAGCAAACTTTCATATTAAGTTTTTCCACCCATCACAGATATTTATGAAACGGTTTCTGATAATTTTGTGAACATTTTATCACCTTGCTCACAATATAAGTGTCTTAGCTCGCAATTATGGGCCGAATTAAGTTATAAAAATCTGCTTCAGCACTTACCACCGTACGGTGCTGGATACATCGGGTATCCCAGCCCTACATGCGTGTGGTGGTGCGTGTGAACGTGTCTCTGGGGCGGGGGGCTCCTGCTGTCCTTCCCCGGGTCCCCTGGCGTCTGCTTGCCACTCGGGGGCCCTCCCTGCTGCCCGCTCTGCTGTGCCGCCTGCGTCGTCACCGGCTGGGCCATGACCTGACCCGTCGAGGCACTGCTTGGCACTGCGGAAGGGCTGCTGCTTGCCACCGAGGTTTTCGGGGTCGGCGACTTGATGGCCCGCTCCTGCAGCTCGTGTATCTTGTGCGACGAGTAGTACTGAGCGTGGTGCTGGAGCATGTCCAGCGCCTTGGTCGGCGGCTGGGCCCTGGACAGGTCCTCGGGGCCGTGGTACCGAGGGATCTGCGGGTGCAGGTAGGGGTTTCCGCTGTACGGTCCGGGCACCATTATGCCCCTGTACACGGGATGGTTCGGATCGAATGGCAGTGCTCCGTAGTGAGGGGATTGCATGTAGCTCGGGTGGATGTAGTACTGTTGAGATGTTGGTGGTGGTGGTGGACCTGTAATTAAATGCCAGTGTTAATATCATATAACTTTATTGTCCCTTTTGTTTAGTGTCCCATTTAGAATAACTCAAAACAGGATGGGAATTGACACGAAACAATAAAAAACAGGATGGGAATTGTCACGAAACAATAAAAAAACAGGACATGAATTGTCACGAAACAATAAAAAAGTGGACATGAATTGTACGGAAAAACATAAAATGTTACGCGAATTATAACGAGAGAAAAAAATACTTGATGTGAATTATCCCTAGAAACTTAAAATGCGACTTGAATTGTACCGAAAAACTGAAAATGCGACGTGAATTATCATGAAAAACTGAAAACGGGATGTTTTTGCAATTGTTTTGAGTACTTTCATATTTGGTTTTGATAATCCAAACTTGTTTACTACTTGTTTTTTTGAAAAATACTAGTAAATATTAAAAAAAAACATTTTTACATTCTGGTGGAGGCGCCGGGTGAGAAGGGCTAATAAATTGCCAGGACAAATAAATAAACAATTAATAATATTTAATTTATTAAATATAATTAATTAATACTCCTATAATATATTATTATTAATTATAAGATTAATATATTATGTTTTTACCTACATCTAAATATTTTTAATGATTTATTTTGAAATATTTTTTTATAAATGTAGTAATCTTATATTTACAGATGTAATAACACTATGTAATATTCATTAGAGTAATCATACTACAGATATGTATATTATTATTAGTATCATTATATTTTTCTTAGGAGTAGCATCAAATTTAGTTTTGATGTTAAAGACTTGTTGTTTTTACAAAAATTAATTTTTGCAATTGTTTTGAGTACTTTCATATTTGGTTTTGATAATCCAAACTTGATTACTACTTGTTTCTTTAAAAAAATACTAGTAAATATTAAAAAAATCATTTTTGCATTCTGGTGGAGGCGCCGGGTGCGAAGGGCTAATAAATTGCCAGGGCTAATAAATAAACAATTAATAATGTTTAATTTATTGAATATAATTAATAATATTTAATTTATTCAATATAATTAATAATATTTAATTTATTGAATACAATTAATTACTACTCTTATAATATATTATTATTAATTATAAGATTAATATATTATGTTTTTACCTACATCTAAATATTTTAAATAATTTATTTTTAAATATTTTTTTATAAATCTAGTAATCTTATATTTACAGATGTAATAACACTATGTAATATTCATTACAGTAATCATACTACAGATATGTAAATTATTATTAGTATCATTATATTTTGCTTAGGAGTAGCATCAAATTTAGTTTTAATGTTAAAGACTTGTAGTTTGTTACAAAAATATTTTTTTTGCAATTGTTTTGAGTACTTTCATATTTGGTTTTGATAATCCAAACTTGTTTACTACTTGTTTTTTTTTGAAAAATACTAGTAAATATTAAAAAAATCGTTTTACATTCTGGTGGAGGCGCCGGGTGCGAAGGGTAATAAATTGCCAAGGCTAATAAATAAACAATTAATAATGTTTAATTTATTGAATATAATTAATAATATTTAATTTATTGAATATAATTAATTACTACTCTTATAATACATTATCATTAATTATAAGATTAATATATTATGTTTCTACCTACATCTAAATATTTTTAATCATTTATTTTGTTTTTTTTTTTTTAATAAATGTAGTAATCTTATATTTACAGATGTAATAACACTATGTAATATTCATTACAGTAATTATGCTACAGATATGTAAATTATTATTAGTATCATTATATTTTCCTTAGGAGTAGCATCAAATTTAGTTTTGATGTTAAAGACTTGTTGTTTGTTACAAAATATAATTTTTGCAATTGTTTTGAGTACTTTCATATTTGGTTTTGATGATCCAAACTTGTTTACTACTTGTTTATTTAAAAAATACTTGTAAATATTAAAAAAAATCATTTTTACATTCTGGTGGAGGCGCCGGGTGCGAAGGGCTAATAAATTGCCAGGGCTAATAAATAAACAATTAATAATGTTTAAGTTATTGAATATAATTAATAATATTTAATTTATTGAATATAATTAATAATATTTAATTTATTGAATATATTTAATTAGAACTCCTATAATATATCATTATTAATTATAAGATTAATATATTATGTTTTTACCTACATCTAAATATTTTTAATGATTTATTTTGAATTTTTTTTTTATAAATCTAGTTATCTTATATTTACAGATGTATAACGCCCTAACAATAATTAAATTTTTAATTTAAATTAAATTATACTAAGTTTTTGCGCACTGTTTACAGTGCGTAAAGTTATACTTTTTAGCACGAGTACGTAAAAAAATCACCTGTGTGTAAAAACCTCAATTGTGCATAAAGTAAATTTTATACACAATTCGTTCACTAACCAATTAAACAAAAAATAGTATTTTGCATCAAATTTTACTTCGAAGTCAACATTCAATAATACGAAAGAAGATCAAAACTTTAAACATTCAAGTTAATGATACAATTGGTACAATGTTCTCAAATATGATTGATTAATCTTGTGATTTTGGACGCACTTAAAGCTGAAATTCTGAAATTGTTCTGTGTGCAAATGAAATTATTGTTAATTTTCAAATTCTTTTCAAATTTGATTATTTTGTTTACTAATACGTAGTTACCGAAATAAGAAAATTAAAGTATTGTTTGGGATGAAATGGAATCATCTCAGATTTGTTTGCACTCTCTTTAAATTTTGAATTTAATTCAATAGAACAAATACTGTTAGGTAAAAATACTGTTAGGTACTGTAGGTAAAAATGGAATTATTGCATGTTTTGTAAATTTTCTCAAAATTGATTGATTAATTTTTTAAGAACTTAACACTGAAATTCTGATTTTTATCCGTGTGCAAATGAAATTATTGTTTATTTTTTTGAATATTCTCAAATTTTTATATTTTTTTGACTAATATGTAGTTACCAAAATATAGAAATTAAAGTGTAGTTTAGGATTTTGTTTGGGAAAATTAAATCTTTCAAATTTTTCTGCACTCTCTTTAAATTTCAAATTTAATTCAATAGAATAAATATTGTTAGTGATCTCAAGGTGAAAATACAATTATGTAATGCATTTTTTTTTAAATGTACTTAAGTTTGACAGATTACTTTTTATTGCTGAAATTCTGAAATATTCTGTGTGCAAATGAAATTATTTTTTCGATTTAAAATAATATCATAATAATATTTTCTAATTATTCTCTAATATTATATATTCTCTAATTTGGATTATTTTTTTAACTAATATGTACTAACAGAAATTCTGGAGGTAATTAATTTATGGAAAAAAAAATCAAAATCTCGAAATGTTTCAGAAAAAAAATCCGAAAATTTTAATTACGAAAATTTTAATTACGAAAATTTAATATCGAGATTTGTACGAAAGTCGAATAAAACATTGTTAGTGCTCTCCAGGCGAAAAGATTACTGCAATTTTGTTCTAAATGTTCTCAAATTTAATTACTTCTGAAAGTAATACTGAAATTCTGAAATCATTCACTCAGTTCATGTTCATGTCAGTTGATTAAGATTATGTTTTCTGTATGTACTGTGTGTATAGGTTCATAGTGTTAAGTTATATTACTTTATTTGATGATGACATCCACTCTGTAATGTATAATTGGTATAACATTATAATGTTACAAAGTATGATGCCAGATGTTAACAAATTTATTTTTATTATTATTATTATATTATTTCTGTGTGCAATAGGAATGTGTTCAATTTTTATATTCTCAGATTTAGTTCTTCTAAAACTAATATGTACATACTTACCGAAATTCTGAAGTGAAGTGATTAATTTTAGTGTCAAAAAATCGTAACAAAAAATAAAACAATAGAGATTGAGACAAGTCAAATAAAATACAGGTAAACGTTAATCAATGTAACGTAAGTTAACGTTAAAAATACAGGTAAACGTTAAAAAAACATCAAAACATTCAAGTACGTCGATATTTTATGACGAATTTGTTTTTTTGTAATATCTTCAAAATTTGGTTAGCACATAAAAAATTGTACACTATCTTTAGCATGAAAAAAAAAGGTTCTTTATCAAATTTGATTGTAAAGAATAAAAATTGTTAACTGAGATCTCTAGAAAAAAATGTATTCATAATTATACCGGTTTTGTAAAATTCTCAAATTTTGTATTCTGAGACGAAATTAATTGATAATTGATGTCCAACTTTAGATTTGTTTGTATTTTCTAAAAACTGATTTCAATGAACACACATTTTTTACTCGACTTTTGATAAAAATATTAACATGGAATCAGTGCACATTAGGTTGTCCGTTATTTCCCAAATTTCGAATTTTCATTCTTAAATTTCATCAAAATACCTTGTTTCGTACCTTCAAATTTGATAAATAATAAAGAATAATAAAGAATATTTATTAGCAAATAACGCTACATAATATACTATGATTCTAAAGAATGATTCTAAAGAATGAAAAATGTTAAACAGAGTCTAGAACAAAAAGGTACCTTTTATGTAAAATTGTCAAATTTTGTTTTGAGAGATGACATTCGTTGTTAATTATCCAAGATAAAATATCCAACTTTAAATTTTTTGTATTTTCTCAAATCTGATTTCATAGAACAAACATTTTTAACCCCACTTTAGATTATAATAATAAAATGGCATCAGTGCACATTAGGGTATCCGTTACTTCAAAAATTTCGAATTTTCGTTCCTAAATTTCATCAAAATATCTTGTTTCGTAATCTTTAAATTTGATTGTAAAGAATGAAAATTGTACTCTAAAAAATGCATTTACAATATCTTTTTTGTAAATTTGTCAAATTTGTTTTTGTGAGACGAAATTCGTTGATAATTATCCAAGATAAAATATCCAACTTTTGATTTTTATATATTCTCAAATTTGATGTCAACGAACGAACATTTTTTATTCTAATTTAGATAATAATAATAAAATGGAATCAGTGCACATTAGGGTATCCGTTACTTCCAAAATTTCGAATTTTCGTTCCTAAATTTAATCAAAATATCTTGTTTGGTAATATTTAAATTTGATTGTAAAGAATGAAAATTGTTCTCTAAAAAATGCTTTTACAATATCTTTTTAGTAAATTTGTCAAATTTGTTTTTGTGAGACGAAATTCGTTGATAATTATCCAAGATAAAATATCCAACTTTTGATTTTTATATATTCTCAAATTTGATGTTAACAAACGAACATTATTCATTCTAATTTAGATAATAATAATAAAATGGAATCAGTGCACATTAGGGTATCCGTTACTTCAAAAATTTAGAATTTTCGTTCCTAAATTTCATCAAAATATCTTATTTCGTAATCTTTAAATTTGATTGTAAAGAATGAAAATTGTTCGCTAAAAAATGCATTTACAATATCTTTTTAGTAAATTTGTCAAATTTGTTTTTGTGAGACGAAATTCGTTGATAATTATCCAAGATAAAATATCCAACATTTGATTTTTGTATATTCTCAAATTTGATGTCTACGAACGAACATTTTTTATTCTAATTTAGATAATAATAATAAAATGGAACCAGTGCACATTAGGGTATCCGTTACTTCCAAAATTTCGAATTGTCGTTCCTAAATTTCATCAAAATATCTTGTTTCGTAATCTTCAAATTTGATTGAAAATTGTTTTCTAAAAAATGCATTTACAATATCTTTTTTGTAAATTTGTCAAATTTGATTTTATGAGACGAAATTCGTTGATAATTATCCAAGATAAAATATCCAACTTTGGATATTTTGTATTTTCTCAAATCTGATTTCAAAGAACAAACAGTTTTGACTCTAATTTAGATAATAATAATAAAATGGAATCAGTGCACATTAGGGTATCCGTTACTTCCAAAACTTCGAATTTTCGTTCCTAAATTTCATCAAAATATCTTGTTTCGTAATCTTTAAATTTGATTGTAAAGAATGAAAATTGTTCTCTAAAAAATGCATTTACAATAATATCTTTTTTGTAAATTTGTCAAATTTGTTTTTGTGAGACGAAATTCGTTGATAATTATCCAAGATAAAATATCCAACTTTTGATTTTTTGTATATTCTCAAATTTGATGTCAACGTATGAACATTTATGACTTTAAATAAAAATAATAATATAGAATCAGTGCAGGTTTGTTATTTGAATCAAAAATAGCATAAAGCATCTGTAGCATAAAAAATATTTTGTTCGGTAATTTTCAAATTTGATTTTAAATGAGAATTGTTAATTGAGATCTAGTATCTCAAATGAGATTTTAGTGTTAATGTATTAGTTCATGTATTAGTGAAGTACTAAACATTTGTAGAAATAATGTATTAATAATAATACATTTTTTATAAAATTCTCAAATTTGGTTTTGTGGGACCACTGTTAACCGATATTCTAGACCTGTAGAAAAAATGTATTAATAATATCGTTTTTATCCAAAAATGTCCAAAAAGTCTAACTCAATTCAATTCAATTCGTTATTTCACGTGGCCATTACAAAAAAATGGATGTGATTAGTCAAGTATTGTCTAATTGTCATTGTCAAATGTAACTTTAGATTTTGTAATTCATGTCAAATTTGATTTTAAAGAACAAACATTTTTGGGTTTGAATAAAAATAATAAAATAAAATCAGTGCAGATTTGTTAAGGTGATTCAATGCAAAGAAAATACTGAAACTTGGTAAATACCTTCAAACATTAAATATTATTTGGTAATAAAAATATAATTAAATATACCAGTTTTGCAGCAGGGTCAGCAAACTTTTTTGGAAAGGGCCAGATTGTAAAAATTTAGACCATCATAAATGTTAAATAAAAAAAAAAAATGTTTCTGAAACACGAAACTTATGAATATTTGCCAAAATATAGAGTGCACTGTAGCTACAACTAAAAAGCCGCATGGTTAAGAATAATTTGCAAAAATACAAAAAATGCGATATTTTTAAAGTCAAAATTTGTATTAATTAAAAAATATAATCTAGTTGAAAAGGTCTAGGTTTTATAAAGATATTTTGTTGAACTGCAGTAGTACAACTATACAGGGACTAACCCAAATTGATACTATTAAAATCCTATCAAATTAATACCGCGAGATTCGATTTTTAATCGACGCGATGCCCAGCGATTTGATCGCGTCGATTAAAATCGTGGAAACCGGGATTTTAATTGGATCATTGGAAATTGAAGCAAGAATGTCCAACGATTTAGGCACAATTTTCTCGCCTGTTTTAAAGAATACGAGTTTATGATTATTGAAAAGAGGTTTTTACCTTGAGTTTCCATCGTAGGCTTAACTCCTTCCTGCTTTATTTCCTTTTCCTTCTTCTCCTCCGGTTTGATTACGTTGTCCTTATTGCTAGAATGCTTCATACTGGGACTCTGCTGAGGCTGGACTTTATTACTATTCCCGCTCCCCTGCTTCTCGTTCTGCTGCTGCTCTTTCCTGTGCTGGTCGAAAACGTAGAACCGGCGAACCTCCTGCTCGCGCTGCTGGTTGTGGTGCTGCTGCTGCTGGCTCTGCCTCGAGTACACAAACGGCGACATCTGGCTCTTCATCTCGATGCTCTCCTTCAGAATCTGGTGGTTCTCGTTCTTCTGGTGGTCCAGGTCGACGAACATCTGGTTATCGCGAGACTTGAGGTGGTTGTTCATGGGAGCGCTCTTGGACTGCTCGTTTTTGACTTTGCCTGGTGTAGGGACTTGAATCGGATTCGGTATTGGAGCGTTCTGCTTGATGGTCTGATCGATGGGACTTTGATTTTCCTTCACCCGCTCCTCTTTGATCTTGTCTTCCGATATTACTGGCACAGAACTGAACGCTGGGTCCATGTTGTACCCGTAGCCTGGCATATAACTGTACGGGTAGTAGTGCTGCGGCAGAACCTTCTGCTGATAATCTGTATTCTCTTTTTTGTTTTCCTTCTCGATGGGCTTCTCCCCTATTATCTTCTCGCTTTCCTTCTGCTTCGCGGACTCCTGGGATTGTTGAACGGAAGGTACCAAGTATGGAGGTTGCCCGTAGAATGGATACATTCCTAATGGAACAAAGAACATAAATTATTGCCAGCTGTTAAATTATTTTACACATTTATATTTAAGAAGCTTAAGACAGAAACAGACAACCATCACGCTCACGTGTTTTCACGTGCTTTCAGGTGATATCAGAGTAGGTCTGGTACATTTTGGTGTACATTTTTGTGTTATTTATTTGTGATGGTAAACTATTTATTTATTAATTAATTAAACAACCATGTTAAACGATATTGCACACTTTTCTCCTATGACGTGAGGTATAACACAAGAATACCCAAGAGTACACAAGAATAACAAGTGAGCTCACGTGACGTGATTGCACTATGTATCAGTCTTAACATACAAAACGTGATACTGAAGAAATTCGTTCGTTAATTCATTACGCGAGTTCTAGATAGCTGGGAAAGATCTGTTGTTTGGAAAAATACTAAAAAATCTTCCACTACATGTAAATGAGATTGCAATGTATATACAGTATCTGAAAGGGACGAATACACAAACATCGCACATAGAGGTATTTGCCAAAATTAGCTAGGCCAAAAGTCGACTGTACAATTATCCTATTACTATTACCTATTACTAATAATCCAGGCCTCAAAATTTTGTTACCTGAGATCCTTCAGTAGTAGGACAATGTCTTGTAGTTGGTATTACTAATAATGAAATCGTATGGTCCCAATTAATATATTCTTTGGTCCCAATTTCAACTTGTCAAACTGACATAAAGTACTACAGAACGCTCTGTTTAGTATTACAAGTTTCATTGATTATTTTACAATTTAAACAAGGTTTAAGGCAATATCAACAAATTCTGCTGTATGGAAGCTTCTGAGCAAGCTACTTTATTTATTCTATCAAAATTTTGCCCTCCTATCTTCTACATTTCAATAGTTATTGCACCTTTAAAATAGTGGATAATTTTGTAAAGAAATTATCATTGTGAATTTAAAAAATCTAAAAAGTTCTATTTCCAAGCATTTCCAACCTGAATTTGTCAGTCCATTCAATACTATAGAGTTTAAGTCTTATGAAAACAGAAAATTTTAGTTGCCTATTTCTGCCTATTCAGTGTTTAGAAGTCATCTAGCCCCTAATCTTGTAAGCAAGAATATAAGCGTATTTTTTTAGCATCATTATTGGGATTCAAAACGATTACTCGTATGAACGTTTACAATATTATGCAACAGTATCAACCTCACAGTATCAATGAGAAACTTGATTTTGCTGAAAAATGTTTGTTAAGCAACAAAAATTACACAGAAGAAGACCATAATGTTTTGAAGCATAAGATATCAGAATTCTCTGTCAAATAATAACAGTAACCAATAACGCCATAGGTGGAGGAGTAGTAAGAATTGTTATTATTATTATTATGTCGCAATTTAAAATCCAGCTTAAACAAAACTGGTCATATGCATCAAGAACAAATGAGATATTGATTGAAAAGTTTGAAACTTGTCTTTAGGGGAGTTTTCAAATTCCTATTATGATTGGATTATGATGGATTCAAGTGAATGTTCGAAGAGAAGAAAAACGGAAACACTGCGTAAAGTGTAAGCCGAGAGGAAACTGTTTTCGCTGCTCACATGAACCTAGAATCTACTGGCAAAAGAAATGCTGCACAAGTACTTCTACTGGCAAAAGAAATGCTGCACAAGTACTTCTACTGGCAAAAGAAATGCTGCACAAGTACTGCAAAAGATTAATAAATCTCCTCAGAGAGCTTCAAAATATAAAAAGCTTATCCCAACAGCCTTCAAAAAAGAAAAAAAGCATAAGATGTCGAAATTTAAAATCCAGTTTTAAAAAAACTGGTCAGATGCATGAAGAACAAATGAGATATTTATTGAAAAGTTTGAAACTTGGCTTCAGGTGAGTTTTCAAATTCCTATTATGATTAGACCTATTCTACCGGCATGGCCAATGAAACCTTACAACGAATCAAGTGGATATTGGAAGAGAAGAAAAACGGAAACACTGCGTAAAAGTGTAAGCCGAGAGGAAATTGTTTTCGCTGCTCAAATTAACCTAGAATCTACTGGTAAAAAAATGCTACAGTACTGCAAAAGATTGATAAATCTCCTCAGAGAGTTTCAAAATATAAAAAAGGTTATCCCAACAGCCTTCAAAAAAGAAATGGAGCAGACTTTAACTGAAAATGAACGGGCAACAATGCAGTTATTGACGAAATGGGATTTTGATGGATGGCAGCAGACACAGTTTAAACAAAACTTTGAAAACGAGTGATATTAATGGTATCCGGAAAATTCACCGCCTACAATTGACCGCGGAAAATTCACCGCGGCACATTGACCGCGGGGAAAATTCACCGCACACAATTCATCGCAGAAAGTTCACCGCGGGGAAAATTGTTGTATATAAAAAAAAACTGTATTATGGTATATGAGAATATATCATAACATAATATAACATAACATAACAGAAATATGCAAAGAATTTTTTTTTTTTAAAACATACATTTACACGTATTGGATTGCACTCGGAAAATAAATTCAATTAAGTAGTATAAATATCATAACATAACAGAAATATGCACAAAGAAAAAATAATTTGAAAATCATACATTTACACTGAACAAACTACACTACAAACTCAGAAACAAATTTCAAGGAAGAAGTTTCAAATTTCAGTCGAGATAATATTTTGGATACTAATCCTGTAATCTCCTAAAACCAATGATGAATGCATGTAAAAAAGAGTTTCCAAATGCAAAACTCTCGAGGTTGTCTCTTTCATTTCACCCAAAGCATTTGTTTCAAAATTCAAAACCATGGATTAAAGAACAATACGAGACCGAATAAAATTTGTCGTGAACTTTTCGACGGTGAATTGTGTGCGGTAAATGTTCTGCGGTGAATTTTCCGCGGTGAATGTTCCTAGATCCGATACGAATACATTCCAAAGTTCAACGGTTCCATCAAAAATAGTTTGTGGAACGATGTTCCACAATTGTTATTGGGCAAAAGGTTATTAACAAAAGGGTTATTAGGCAAAATTCTACTCCGTAATCTACTCGATAACTGCAGACCGATAAGAATAAACTTTGTCAAAATTATCAAAGAATAAAATTTGTCATTTGTCATTTGTACAGATTTGTAAGATTTGTTCAAATTTGTCATTTGTTAACTGTCCACAGATATAACCAGGGAGGAAATTGGGTACTTAGAAAACAACATTAACGCTTTGGGGCCAACTAAGCTTATAGATGTTACTGTTAAACATTCTATGATGTTTACTATGGCTGATGGCAAAGCGTGCAATGCCGCAATTGGAACCAAATCAACTTTGAGATGCTACATCTGTGGAGCAATATCCAAGCAAATCTATGACATAGAAAGGCAAACTTTACATGCGAGGATAAGATTTTTAGAAAGTATTCTACCTCTATCCTATAAACTACCAATTAAAAAATGGCAACAAAAACTGAACGACAACGAAAAAGCCATACAGATGATACATCTGTGGAGCAACATCCCAGCAAATAAATGACATAGAAAGGCCAACTGTTGATGACGAAAGCACATACATATTTGGGCTGTCCACTTTATATGAGAGGATAAGATTTTCATAAAGTATTCTACCTCTATCATATAAACTACCAATCAAAAAATGGCAACAAAAACTGGACGGCAACGAAAAAGGCATACAGATGCTACATATGTAGAACAACATCCAAGCAAATCAATGATATAGAAAGGCAAACTGTTGATAATGAAAGCACATACAGATTTGGGCTGTCCACTTTACATTCGAGAATTAGATTTTTAGAAAGTATTCTACATCTATCCTATAAACTACCAATTAAAAAATGGCAACAAAAACTGGACGACAACGATAAAGCTATTATCCAAGGCAGAAAGAACAAAATTCAATATGCATTGAGGGGTCTAGAAGTAAAAGGGTTTAAGTGCAGTTTTGGTAATTCTGAGATAAATGGCTTTAAAGTTAACTAGAATTTCAAAATTCCAGGAATAAGTTTAGAAAACTGTATTAATATATTAGTCTAAACTTAAGTCTAAAATATTAACACAGTTTTCTAAAGTATAAGTCTGTCTAGAAGTAAAAGGGCTTAAGTGCATTTTTGGTAGTTCTGAGATAAATGGCTTTACAGTTGACTAGAATTTCAAAATTCGAGGAATAAGTTTAGAAAACTGTGTTAACATTTTAGTCTAAACTTAAGTCTAAAATATTAACACAGTTTTCTAAACTTATTCCTGGAATTTTAAATTTCAAGTTAACTTTAAAGCCATTTATCTCAGAACTACCAAAAACGCACTTAAGCCCATTTATTCATAGATCCCTCAATTGAACAGTCTAGACTGTTCAAGAGACCCCGCAGTTGGGAAGTAAAATGGGTATTATTGTTGATGTACCAAAGTCAGGATTTGGATACACCAATGATGGTAATACAAGCAGAAGGTTGTTCAGAAACTCCGAAATATCAGCCGCAATAACTGGAGTAGATGCTAATCTTATTTTTCAGTTGAAAGTTATTTTGGAAGTAACTTGAAGTGGGCATAAAATTAAAATACAAAAGTTTTGCACATATACCCTGGATACTACAAAACTGTATATCAAACTGTATTCATGGTAAACTATGACTCCTACACTGCATAAAATGCTGATACATGGCCCTGCTATTGTACAAAATTCGCTTCTGCAATTCGATTCTGCCTATTGGACAGTTATCAAAAGAAGCCTCTCAGAAGCAAGGAATGCCCATTTTCATTCCGACCGTCTAAATTATGATAGAAAATTCTCTAGAGAGTCATGTAACCAGGATATAATTAACAGACTTATATTAACCTCAGACCCTTTCCAAACCAACACGAGACGAAAGTCACACAAGAAAACTAAACCTTATTCAAGAGAATCTATTGAATTGCTAGTTCCTGGTGAAGATACAGATCTGGAAAAGTTAACTATGCAGATAGATCCAGAAGAAAGCGACAATGAAGAACTTTCTGATATTGAATCAAGAGTTTCTTTGGCCTGATTTCCAATAATAGTAAAAAAGAAACGTATTTCTGGATTTGTTGTGATGATTGATTTTTCAATTAGATATTGTTCAATTGAGGGATCTAGAGTAAATGGGCTTAAGTGCGTTTTTGGTAGTTCTGAGATAAATGGCTATAAAGTTAACTTGAATTTCAAAATTGCAGGAATAAGTTTAGAAAACTGTGTTCATATTTTAGGCTTAGGTTTATACCTATGCCTATATTAATTATGCCTATATAGGCTAATTGCCAATATTTGGGTCACTGAAACTAAATATGAAATCAGTTTTTCTCTATCAGCTCTACATTTTTATATACTGTTTTTTTTTTAATGTTCTGTTCTACACGAAATGTGTTTAAGTTGAAATATGAAATCAGTTTTTCTCTATCAGCTCTATATTTTTACATAATGTTTTTTTAATGTGCCGTTCTAGACGAAATGTGTTGAAGTTGAGCCTCGCGTGATATTTGTGTTTAGGAAAGAGTTGTTATAAAGTTAACTTGAAACGTACTGTGTTGTAGATTGTTATATTTGTGTTCTTGAATAGCAATCAATAAAATGAGTTCAAGTAGAAGAAGTTGTGTAAATCATCGTGGTTTGCTACATATGCGGAGAATATATGTTAAAAGAAAACAGATAAACAATTAGTGACTTTATAAAGAGAGCTTATCTTGGATACTTTGATGTTAGGCTTGGTGATCAGGATAAAACCTGGGCACCTCATCAGGTCTGTAAGACTGTACAGAACATTTACGACAGTAGACTATCTGAACAGATAGTCAGAAGTCTGAAGAAAGAAGTCTGAAATTCGGCGTACCAATGGTTTGGAGAGAACCCAAAAACCACTTCCGTGACTGTTATTTCTGCCCAGTAAATATTAATGGAATCAATCGAAATAACCGTAGCAAGTGGAGTTTAGATTTAGTTTCTGTAAGACGTCCCTCACTCAGAAGATGTGCCAATTCCAAAGATTCGCCATCTACCAGAGCTGCCAAAGAGTATTGTCCCTCTGGTCACCCTTCTGATACTCATGAAGGTCACAGTGATTATGAGGGATTGTCCCTCACTCAGAGGAAGTGCCAATTCCAAAGATTCACCATCTATCAGAGCTGCCAATGAGTATTGTGCCTCTGATCACCATTCTGATACTCATGAAGGTGACAGTGATTATCAAGGATTGTCCCTTACTCAGAGGAAGTGCCAATTCCAAAGATTCGCCATCTACCAGAGCTACCAATGACTATTGTCCTTCTGATGACCCTTCTGATACTCATGAAGGTGTCCGTGATTATGAGGGAGAGTCCCTCACTCAGAGGAAGTGCCTAATCCAAAGATTCGCCATCTACTAGAGCTATCAATGAGTATTATCCCTCTGATCACCCTTCTGATACTCATAAAGGTGATAGTGATTATAAAGGATTGTCCCTCACTCAGAGGAAGTACAAATTCCAAAGATTAACCATCCATCAGAGCTACCAATGAGTATTATCCCTCTGATCACCCTTCTGATACTCATGAAGGTGACAGTGATTATGAGGGATTGTCCCTCACTCAGAGGAAGTGCCAATTCCAAAGATTCACCATCTATCAGAGCTACCAATGAGTATTGTCCCTCTGTGCATCCTTCTGATACACATGAAGGTGACAATGGTTATGAGGGATTGTCCCTCACTCAGAGGAAGGGCCAATTTCAAAGATTCGCCATCTATCAGAGCTACCAAAGAGTATTGTTCCTCTGATCACCCTTCTGATATCCATGAAGGTGACAGTGATTGTGAGGGATTGTCCCTCACTCAGATGAAGTGCTAATTCCAAAGATTCACCATCTATCAGAGCTACCAATAAGTATTGTTCCTCTGATCACCATTCTGATACTTATGAAGGTGACAGTTATTATAAAGGATTGTCCCTCGCTCAGAGGAAGTGCCAATTTCAAAGATTCGCCATCTATCAGAGCTATCAAAGAGTATTGTCCCTCTGATGACCATTCTGATACTTATGAAGGTAACAGTTATTATAAAGGATTGTCCCTCGCTCAGAGGAAGTGCCAATTTCAAAGATTCGCCATTTATCAGAGCTACCGATGAGTATTGTTCTTCTGATCACCCTTCTGATACTCATGAAGATGACAGTGATTATGAGGGATTGTCCCTCACTCAGAGGAAGTGCCAATTCCAACGAGTCACCATTTACCAGAGCTACCATAGAGTAATGTCCCTCTGATCACCCTTCTGATACTCATGAAGGTGACAATGATTATGAGGGATTGTCATCAATTCCACAATTTTTCAACCAGGATGAGTTGAATGACCTCACCAGAGATTTCAACCTGTCAAAAGAAGCTTGTGAATTACTTGCTTCCAGGTTGAACGACCAAAATTTACTGGCACAAGGAACCAAAATTGCCTTTTACCGTACAAGGGGAAAGAGTCTGCTACCTTTCTTCTCTCAAAAAGAAAATCTTGTCGTTTGTCATGAGATTAGAGGCCTCCTAGAAAAAATGGGTCTTCCTGAATATTTTCAAGACCAAACGAAGATGACTCTGTAAAAGAGAAAAACCCAGGTTCTGGGAGTAACTAACAGACGCCGCGGAGGATCCAAAAGACAGACTAATAATAAAAGGAGATCTAAATGCCAGGGTTGGAAGAGAAGACAAGGAATCCGGCGATGCTATAGGGACTCAAATCAGAAATGCAAATGGGAAAATGCTCATAGAGTTCTGTTTAGCAAATAATTTAGGTGGATTTTTCCATTCCATTCCTATTTTGTTTGTATAGCAATTTTATCCTTATCCCAAGTTTGGATAATACCAGGAAGTGGTCTGAATGTATTTCTGGTCTTCTTTTTACTCTTGTGTCTTTTATCTCTTTCTAGTATGCTTTGGTTATTGTTATGTAATCTATTAGCGACGTTTCGTTTCTACTTATTACTTCTCTTAACAAACACTAGAGAAGTAATAAGTAGAAACGAAAAGTCGCGAATAGATTACATAATAATAAACAAAGCATTCAAAAAAGAGGTAAAAGACACAAGAGAAAAACGAAGACCAGAAATACATTCAGAACACTTCATGGTATTGTCCAAAATTGGGATAAGGACAAAATTGCAATACAAACAAAGCAGGAAGGGAATGGAAAAATACACCGATGTAACAAAAGAAAAAATAAGAACGTACAAGTTATGCCAAGAAGAGATCGCAACGAATTACCGAGAAAAATCAGAAACAGAAACGCAAAAAAACCAAAGAAACCCTAAACATAGAAGGCCTATGGAGCAATATTAAAAGTATACTACTAAACGCGGCAAAAGAAGAATGTGGCACGACAAAAACTAAAACCAATGTAAAGCAAACGGGCTACTGGTATAAAATGGTATAAAATAAAAATACGATAAAATCAGAAGTAAAATTTAAAAAGCAGAAATGGAAAAAAATATCTGAATGACAGAAACAAAGACTACTATAATGAATACAAAACACACAGACTAAAAGTCAAAACATTAGTAAAAGAAGCGAAACACTTAACATGGGAACAGTTTGGGAAGAAAATGGAAAAAGATGGCTATGGAAACAAAAAGCTATTCTACAAAGTGCTAAAAACATTAAGAACAGAAAAGCAACCTACTAACAAGTATATCAAAGCAAAAGATGGGAACCTACAAAAAACGAAACGAAGAAGAAATAATAGGACGTTGGAAACAATTCTTTGAAGATATATTAAATGTGCATCAAAAGCCCACAACGTATAGAAGTAGAAGAATTAACAGAACGGAAAGCAGCAATCGAAAATATGGCAGGACAAGACGAAATTACCCAGGAGGAAGTAAAAGAAACAATAAAAAGACTGAAACGTGGGAAAACAGCAGCACACGATGGCATCACATAGGAAATGGTTAAAAATATTGGAGATAACGGCATAGCTGCGATAACACCTATTTAACAAAATACGGACAGTGGAAAAAATACCAAAAGACTGGGAGATAAGCATCCTGTTGCCACTATACAAAAGGGGACAAACGAGAGTGTATCACAGTCAATGTAAATGTCTAAAGTATACGAAATGATAATAGAAAAACCTTTGAAACAAATAACTGAGGAACAACTATACCTTTTCAAGTTCAAATTGAGACCAATCAAGTTCAAATTGAGACCAATCAATTTCAAATTGAGGCCAATCGAGTTCAAATTGAAACCAATCAATTTCAAATTGAGACCAATCAATTTCAAATTGAGACTAAACAAAATCAAGTTGGCACTAAACAATATCAAGTTGTCATAATAAATTTTATTGGTTTACTCTCAACTTGATATTGTTTAGTCGCAGCTTGATTTTGTTTAGTCTCAATTTGAAATTGATTGGTATCAATTTGAACTTGATTGGCCTCAATTTGAAATTGATTGGTATCAATTTGAACTTGATTGGCCTCAATTTGAACTTGATTGGCCTCAATTTGAAATTGATTGATCTCAATTTGAACTTGATTGGTTTCAATTTGAAATTGATTGGTCTCAATTTGAACTTGAAAAGGTATAGAAGAGGCGCAGTGTGGATTTAGGAAAGGGCGTGGGATTCAAAATTACATATTTACCATAAAACAGTTAATAGAGAAAAACGCACAAGGCAAGATACTTGTGGCCTTCTTGGACATAGAAAAATATTTTGACAGCGTACCTCGGGAAAGAATCTGGAGCAGCCTAGCAAGCAGAGGAGTAAATAGTAAATTAATAAATAACGTAAGTAGCTTCTACAAAAGTACAAGGAACTATGTGAGAACACAAAACTTGCGATCAGAAGAATTTCGAACCAAAGAAGGTCTAAGAAACTCCCCCCGTCTTGTCTCTAGCTTCTACAAAAGTACAAGGAACTATGTGAGAACACAAAACTTGCGATCAGAGGAATTCCAAACCAAAGAAGGTCTAAGACAGGGGAGGGTTTTCTTGGATGGATGTGTGGGCACAAGCTCTAAGAGAAGGAAACTTAAAGATCAACATCAATAAAACCAAAGCAATGGTGATAGTGGATGAAGGAAGAACAATCAATTTAATATTAAACAGACAAGATGTAGAACAAGTAGAAACGCTTAAATACTTGGGGGTGAGAATACACAGCAGTGGCAGAAACGAAGCAGAAATCAACGACAGAATCGAAAGCGCTAAAAAACTGTATTATGCGCTAAACTACACATTTATAAAAAAAAAGGGAGGTGTCAGTGAAAACAAAAATAACATAAAGGAAGGGTATGTCCCTTGGTCCTTTATAAATATAGTAAGTGCACATAAATGAAGGGTATGTCCCTAGGTCCTTTATAAATATAGTAAATGTACATTAAGGAAGGGTATGTCCCTAGGTCCTTTATAAATACTGTATTCGTATTGGGTACTAAGAGGTGTATGTTCTTGCTTTGCACATGAAGGGGAACTTCAATAGTCATAGAGAATAAGGGTCGAAACCGTGACTGATGGGGATCCAGTTAGCAAGAGAACAACTGGCGGGGGAAGGGGAGATGCTCCCTCGGTAAGTCCTTCCGATTATAGTTAATATACAATACTAAAAGAATACTCTTTACATGTGGGGAAATCATTTGGAGCCAATGCCATCTTCGGATCGAGTTCAATATATAGCCTGCGGATCCTGACCAATGAAAATTCAGTATATTACGTAAGTGATTATTATTATTACTAGGTAAAAACTCGTTGTAGTAATTGCAATGGTATGTCCATAAGTCCTTTATAAATATAGTAAATGTACATTAAGGAAGGGTATATCCCTTGGTCCTTTATAAATATAGTAAGTGCACATAAAGGAAGTGTATGTCTCTAGATCCTTTATAAATATAGTAAATGTACATTAAGGAAGGGTATGTCCCTAGGTCCTTTATAAATACTGTATTCGTATTGGGTATTAAGAGGTGTATGTCCTTGCTTTGCACATGAAGGTAAACTTCAATAGTCATAGAGAATAAGGATCGAAACCGTGACTGATAGGGATCCAGTTAGCAAGAGAACAACTGGCGGGGGAAGGGGAGATGCTCCCCCGGTAAGTCCTTCCAATTATAGTTAATATACAATACTAAAAGAATACTCTTTACATGTGGAGCCAATGCCATCTTCGGATCGAGTTCAATATATAGCCTGCGGATCCTGACCAATGAAAATTCAGTATATTACGTAAGTGATTATTATTATTACTAGGTAAAATGGCGAAAATTTATATATTACGTATGGCGTCAAGTTAAGGCTAAGAGAGGAAAAAGAACTAGCTTAACAAACGAATGCCATTTTTGAATTCAGAGTATCAAATTCATATGAAATCAGCTCTAAAGACCTCGGCACCAAAACAACTGTTGGCCTGTGACTTGCATACAGTATTGGTTTCAGTAGTTGAAAGGGCAAAAATAATTTTGGCCTTCTAATTTTGGGAAATACCCTTCAGTGCATCGTTTTGAATATCAAATATCGAAATTAAACATGTGATCACTAATATTCCAAAGATGAAGAACTATTTAAACAGAGGCCATTGAATGACCATTTTTGTCGATCTTGGAAATCTTTGGAATTGTCGCAATTGCAATGAAAGTTGTGACTTACCATATTGTGGCATATGTTGAAGTGGTTGTCCATTGTCAGTCTTCTTGTCTGCTTTACTCTTGTCTTCGGATTCTAATACTGGCGCCCCATCGTCTGATATGTCAGAGTACGCGGGGCTTTGTACTTCGTCTCTTCCCGGTTGCTCCATGCCGTAGACAGGCGTTTCGTTTGGTGTTGGCGGATCGGGACTACCAGCAGGGGACTTGCGGTTCTTCTTCTTAAAACTAACAGGCAGTGGCGGCTTGCTCGGGGGTTTCGATTTCTCCTCGGGCATGAGAGCTGCGGTTGGCTTCACTTTGAACTGAGGTACCGGACTAGGCTTGGGGCTCTGCGAGGGAGAGTTCTGAGGCTGGATCTGTTGGGTTGGTGGTGGGTTCTGCGCGGGTATGAGTAGAGTCGGTGGTTGCGAGAACGTCGACTGCTGGGCCTGTATCTGATTGCTAAAGGTTTGCGGCGGTAGCGCGGGTTCGATGGGTTGAGGTGCGGGTTCTGGAGGAATGATTGGACGAACGGTGGGGATGGGTTGCGTCGTACCTGGAAGCAGATGTTGTAGAGTAAAGCTAAAATTTGCGTTGCTGTTCGGCGTACCCGTGCTGTTTTGGTTTTTGTTCGCGGCGAAGACGCCCACCGGGAATTCTTCCGTCGTGGTGTAGCGCAGGACGCCCGGTTTCACCACGTTCTTGGCGGTTTCGACCACCGGTACCGTGGGTGACCCCGTCGGCGCCACAATGTCTGGTATGCTTTGCGGTGTGGCGGGAGAAGGCGGCGTGCTTCTGGGTGTGTTCGGTTGACTTGGCACGTCAAGCCCACGCAGAATTGAAGGCAACTCGACTGGTTCTTTCTTCTGAGGCGTTAGAGGACTGTCCTGGCTCTTCTCCGGAGACTTGACCGGCGTCACCGGGCTGGGAGCTTCGATGTTGCTCTCGTCGTTCTCGGACATGGAGGTGACGTCTTTCGTGTCGTCGTCATCCCCGGCGTTATGCGCGTGCGACTGGTGGTACTTCAAGCCGTTGATGTGTTTGTACTTCTTGGAGCAGTTCGGTTCGGGGCACTCCAGAAGAACCGGCGAAGGCGGTGGACTTGTGCACGCACTCGACGGGGTGGTGGCGGTAACCGGCGTCACCGTGGCCGCAACCGGGATCACCTTGGTCTTCTTCCCGGTAACCACAGGAGCTGCAGGCTCTTCCTCCCCGACGCGACTCTTCCGCTTGTTCGAGGGCTCGGGCCTGGGGGGCACGAAGGGCGTCGGAGACGACGGCGCCGTCGTGGGCGCCGACCCGTTCGCCGCCCCCCGCCGCCCCTTAACCGTGCCGCCATTCCGCAGCTTGCTGTGCACCGAAGACCTGGTCTCGGTGAAGTTGCTGAGGTCGGTGCTGGGGGCCGCCCCGGCGGCGGACCTCCCGCGCTTGCCTCGGCCCTTGGGGGTTCGCGTGTCTAGGTCACTTGTAGGTGAATCACAGAATCTGCAGACCAATGCACAAAACTCATCAGACACCTCCCTAAGAAGATGCAAAAGTGTTAACTTACCTGGGGGGCGCCCAGTCGTGCCTGGTGCAGTCCAGCAACGTCCCCACGTACGTTTTGCCGCGCCATGTCACGTTCACAACCAAAACGCCACCTTCCGTCTCGTGCCAGACGATACCTTCCAGCGTTACGCTAGTCCCGGGTTCACAGGGCCCTAAACAATCCGGTTCTGTAATTGTGCCCACACTCGTTCCAATACATACGTCGTTCGTTTCCTGAAACAATAAATTCATAATTAGCACCCAAAAATTTTTTGATCACATATTCATATCTTGCACCAACAACACGAAGTTGCCCAAGAATCATATATGGACGTAGAATGTGCACATAAAAGAAGAAAAACATTGTTGGTGGTTCTGCAGCTCATCAGCTCTTATGCAGCAGCCGTTCTGAATCTAACAAACCTACTGACTTTGACGCATCTTCTGACTGACTCCATCCTGATGCATAAGAACTATGGAGCTGCAGAATCCCCAGCAATCCTAACCGCACTGCCAACAATTGTTATCTTTTATGTGCACATCGCCGTTCCAGAAGAACACGAAACTATGAAATATGGATTTTTTTGTTAAATGCATGAGTGGTTTCTAGGCCTACAGATACCCGAAGATTTCAGGATCCGGATATCCGGATCCAACAGAATCCGAGTACCTAATTATCCGATATGTCGGATCCGGATCCGATACCCGAGGATCTTGGTCCACTATCTGACACCTCGGATTCGGATCCACTATCCAACTTATTAGATCCGGATCCACTATCAGACACCTTGAATCCGGATCCACTATCCGACACCTCGGGTCCGGATAAACTATCCGACACCTCGGATCCGGATCCACTGCCCAACATATCAGATCCGGATCCACTATCCGACACCTTGAATCTGAATCCACTATCCGACAACTCGGATCCGAGTCCACTGTCCAACATATCAGATCCGGATCCACTATCCGACACCTTGAATCCGGATCCAGTATCTGACATCTCGGATCCGGATCCACTATCCGGATCTGGATCTGCTATCAGACACATAAGGATCCGGATAGCTTAGGATTCGAATCCTCAAATATCCGGATCCCGGTTGCAGGTCTAGTGGTTTCAACAACAGCAAACACATTTTATGGATAAGTGACATAATTGTATTGCGAAGTTGTAGAAAATGACAAACACGAGACTATCTAAGGCTGATGCAGAGAGTCGAATCCGATACCCGAGGATCTTGATCCACTATCTGACACCTCGGATTCGGATCTACTATCCGATATCTAGGATCCGGATCCACTATCCGACACCTCGGATCCGGATCCACTATCCAACATATCAGATCCGGATCCACTATCCAACACTTTGAATCTGGATCCACTATCCGACACCTCGGGTCCTGATCCACTATCCGACACCTCAGATCCTGATCCACTATCCAACATATCAGATCCGGCTCCACTATCAGACACCTTAAATCCGAATCCACTATCCGACACCTCGGGTCCGGATCCACTATCCGACACCTCGGATCCGGATCCACTATCCAACATATCAGATCCGGATCCACTATCCAACATATCAGATCCGGATCCACTATCCGACACCTTGGATCCGGATCCACTATCCGACACCTCGGGTCTGCATCCACTATCCAACATCTCGGATCCGGATCTGGATCCGTTATCACACACAAGGATCCGGATATCCGGATAGCTTATAAATCGAATCCTCATATATCCGGATCTGGGTTGCAGGCCTAGTGGTTTCAACAACAGCAAACACATGTTATGGATAAGTGACATAATTGCATTGCGAAGTTGTAGAAAATGACAAAAAAGAGACTATCTAAGGTTGATGCAAAGAGAGCAAGAATGCCAAGCAACCAAATGTTAGGTATCAAATTGTATTATTGGCTAATAATTGATAATTAATAATGCAGGCCGGATATGTGCCTTTATTTGTATATATATATATATATATATATATATATAAGCCGGCGCGAGGCGCTCAGCGTACGAACGAATAACGAAGGGCCCATTGAGTTACGTGCTTTTATGGAGTGTGGATGCAAGTTGGGTGCTGATTGTGGGGAAAGGATGTGTGATCTAAAGTTTTGGTGTGCGTTGCAATGTGGACGGTTATGGATCAGGTGTTGGAATTGATTAAAGGTTAGTACCTAAACTACAATATGTATATCAGATTGAGGTGTTCCGACATATGCAATTAGATTGTAATATTCACATTAGGTAAAGGAATGATTCTTTGTAACTGCGGGGCTCAGATAAAGGGGAGGTTCGTCCGAGTAATTGCAATAAGAGAGGTTTGTCCTAGTAATTGCAATAAGAGAGGTTTGTCCTGGTAATTGCAATAAGAGAGTTTTGTCCTAGTAATTGCAATAAGAGAGGTTTGTCCTAGTAATTGCAATAAGAGAGGTTAGTCCTAGTAAATGAAATAAGAGAGGTTCGTCCTAGTAAATGAAATAAGAGAGGTCCGTCCTAGAGGTGAGTCCTAGTAAATGAAATAAGAGAGATCCGTCCTCGTAATTGCAATAAGAGAAGTTCTCCCTAGTAATTGCAATAAGAGAGGTTCGTCCTAGTAAATAAAATAAGAGAGGTTCGTCCTAGAGGTGAGTCCTAGTAAATGAAATAAGAAAGATTCGTCCTAGTAATTGCAGCAATAAGAGAGGTTTGTCCTGGTAATTGCAATAAGAGAGTTTTGTCCTAGTAATTGCAATAAGAGAGGTTTGTCCTAGTAATTGCAATAAGAGAGGTTCGTCCTAGTAAATGAAATAAGAGAGGTTCGTCCTAGTAAATGAAATAAGAGAGGTCCGTCCTAGAGGTGAGTCCTAGTAAATGAAATAAGAGAGATCCGTCCTGGTAATTGCAATAAGAGAAGTTCTCCCTAGTAATTGCAATAAGAGAGGTGAGTCCTAGTAAATGAAATAAGAAAGATTCGTCCTAGTAAATGAAATAAGAAAGATTCGTCCTAGTAATTGCAATAAGAGAGGTTCGCCCTAGCAATTGCAATAAGAGAGGTTCGTCCTAGTAATTGAAATAAGAGAGGTTCGTCCTAGTAAGAGGTGTATGTCACTGCTTTGCACATGAAGGTGAATTACAATAGTCGTAGAGAATAATGGTCGAAGCCATGATTGCTACGGATCCAGTTGGCGAGAGAACAACTGGCGGGGGAAGGGGAGATCCTCCCCCGGTAAGTTCTTCTAATTATAGTTAATATACAATACTAAAAGAATACTCTTTATATGTGGGGAAATCATTTGGAGCCAATGCCATCTTCGGATCGAGTTCAATATAAATCCTGCGGATCCTGACCAATGCAAATACAGTATATTATGTAAGTGATTATTATTATTACTAGGTAAAATGGCGAAAATTTATATATTAAATATGGCGTCAAGTTAAGGCTACGATTGGAAAAAGAACCAGCTTAACACAAACTAATACCAAACATATCAAGGTTTTCGCTTACGAGATCGAAAAAAAAATCGTAAACGAAGAGAACTACCGACGAAGAACCTACATCGTTGATATAACAACACGCATCGCAGAGTTTAAATAGCTATGGGTGGGCACGTAGCTAGGCAAAACCAAGTCAGCTGGACATCTGAAGACCTGCTGTCTTTCAACCTCAGAAGACTTTTAATCAAAATGAAACTTTCATTTCAATCAAATTATTGACTTTCAATCAAACTACAGTAGAATATTGGCGGATATGTTATTAGTGTTTACGATTTCACGAGTGAAGTTTCGAATTCTGGGGAAAAGTGGTGTCAAATACGAAAAAAGAAGCTTCCTAAAGCAACTTTAACGACAAACAACATATATTTCACAACAATCTATAAAAAAATCTTTTATGAAAATTTAAAAAATATGCTGGTGTTACAATCTGTTCAGAAAGTTATAAAAATTACACAAAATACCAATAAATTTCCTCATGCCAAAGCACATTTCAACGAACGATGACTTTGAAAAACGATGATTTCAAAGTCATCGTTCCTCAATTTTGTAGAATTTTTGTGAATTTTTTTACAAAATTTTAAGATTTGAATCAAGTATTATTGGTATTTAAAAATATGTCTAAAAAAGTTGACGATTTGTTTAGCAAATAATAAGAAAATAGACAAATTAGCAAATTATTAAAAAAAATTAGTAAAAATACCAATAAATTTCCTCAAGCAAATTTGTCACACAAAAATATTGTGGACATTTGTTTCTATTGAAATATAAACTACCTGGCAGTTACCAAAAAAAAAAAAAAAAACTTTCAACAAACTCTGAAGTCATCATTCAATTTTGTAGAAATTTTCAAAATTCTATTATTCTGCTTAAGAAATGCCTAAAAGACAATGAAATTTTATACAAATTGTTACAGAATTTCGAGATTTGGATCAATTATTATTGAAATTTAAAAAAAATGTCTAAAAAAGTTGCTGATTTGTTTAGCAAATAATAAGAAAATAGACGAAATACCATTAAATTTCCTCAAGTCAATGCACTTTTCAACAAACTTTGAAGCCATCATTAAATTTTGTCTTATATATCTTATATTGAATTTTAGAAAATGCCTAAATTTTGTCGAAATTTCATTCATCGTTTAATCGCATACTACTTTTCAAAAATCTTCAATCAAAATTTAACAAACGTGTAAACGTTGCTATTATCATATTACATTTCATATGCTACAATATGTATGCTATTACATTTTTACATGCTGTAATCAAATTAAAAATAAAGTCTCCCTTTAATTTTCTATAAATTTTCAAAAATCTTATAGTAAATTTCAGAAAATTCATAAAACTTGTTGAAATTTTGTGCAAATGGCCGGTCCGGGCCGGTTTTATGTGCACCACTGTATTTCCATAAGCTAGAGGAAAATTTAATAAAATGAATGTATCATTAAATATTCTATAAATCTTCAAATTCTTAAATTAAATTTTAGAAAATGTTCAAAATTTTATATAAATTTCTTCTACAAATCTTCTACAAATTTTCAGAAATCTTCAATGAAAATATTTAAAAAATATATAAATAGGTAAAACGTTAAAATGTCAATATTTGTCAATATTTCAATTTTTATTCCCAAAATCAATTATTCTTGTTAATATTTCAATTGTTATTCTATAAATCAATGATTCCTGATAATATTTTAACGATTATTGTTAAAATTTGATGTATTCTAGCAATATTTCAATGCTTATTCTCAATATATCTACAATTATTTTATTAGTATAAATATTGCAATTATTTCAGTCAATATTTCCATGATTACTGTCAACATTTCAATGATACTGCCTAAATTTCAATGATTAGGTTAGGTTAGGTTAGGTTAGGTTAGGGGTAAATTATTACTGTCACAATTTCAATTGTTGATACAAACTAATAAATTACTGCCTTGGATCACACACAAGTTAAGTAAACCTGGACTATAATAGTACATTGATAATAATATTTCAATGACCACCGTCAAAATTACAACCATTCTATCAATATTTTAAAAATCATGTCTAAATGTCATTTATTCTGTAAATATTGACAATATTACTCAAGAATGTACATCAAAGTGTTAATAATTTGTCAGTATATCAATTGTTATTCTCAAAATTAATTATTCTTGTTAATATTCAATTGTTATATTCAAAATTATTCATTCCTGACAATATTTCAATGATTACTGTTAAAATTTCATGTATTCTGGCAATATTTCAATGATTATTCTCAATATATCTATAATTATTTTATTGGTATAATTATTGCAATTATTTCAGTGAATATTTCCATGATTACTGTCAGCATTTCAATGATTACTGCCTAAATTTCAATGGTTAATGTCAAAATGTCAATTATTACTGTCACAATTTCAATTGTTGGTACATAGCAACAAATTATTACCATGGACCACACACAAGTTAAGTAAACCTGGACTATAATAGTACATTGATAATAATATTTCAATGACCACCGTCAAAATTACAACTATTCTATCAATATTTTAAAAATCATGTCTAAATGTCATTTATTCTGTAAATATTGACAATATTACTCAAGAATGTACGTCAAAGTGTCAATAATTTGTCGGTATTTCAATTGTTATTCTCAAAATCAATTATTCTTATCAATATTTGAATGATTACTGTTAAAATTTAGTGTATTCTGCCTATATTTCAGTGCTCTCATATATCTATAATTATTTTATTAGTATAAATATTGCAATTATTCCAGTCAATGCTTCCATGATTGCTGTTGACATTTCAATGATTACTGCCTAAATTTCAATAATTAATGTCAAGATGTCAATTATTACTGTCACAATTTCAATTGTTGGTAGGTACATACTAACAAATTACTGCCATGGATCACACACAAGTTAAGTAAACCTGGTCTATAATAGTACATTGATACTAATATTTCAATGACCACCGTCAAAATTACAACTATTCTATCAATATTTTAAAAATCATGTCTAAATGTCATTTATTCTGTAAATATTGACAATGTTACTCAAGAATATATGCCAAAATGTCAATAATTTGTCGGTATTTCAATTGTTATTCTCAAAATCAATTATTCTTATTAATATTCAATTGTTATATTCAAAATTAATCATTCCTGACAATATTTCAATGATTACTGTTAAAATTTGATGTATTCTCGCAATATTTCAATGCTTATTCTCAATATATCTACAATTATTTTATTAGTATAAATATTGCAATTATTTCAGTCAATATTTCCATGATTACTGTCAACATTTCAATGATTACTGCCTAAATTTCAATGGTTAATGTCAAAATGTCAATTATTACTGTCACAATTTCAAATGTTAGAACATACTAACAAATTACTGCCATGGATCATACCCAAGTTAAGTAAACCTGGACTATAATAGTACATTGATAATAGTATTTCAATGACCACCTTCAAAATTACAACTATTCTATCAATATTTTAAAAATCATGTCTAAATGTCATTTATTCTGTAAATATTGACAATATTACTCAAGAATGTACGTGAAAGTGTCAATAATTTGTCAGTATTTCAATTGTTATTCTCAAAATCAATTATTATTGTTAATATTTCAATTGTTATTCTCTAAATCAATGATTCCTGGCAATATTTCAACGATTACTGTTAAAATTTGATGTATTCTCGCAATATTTCAATGCTTATTCTCAATATATCTACAATTATTTTATTAGTATAAATATTGCAATTATTTCAGTCAATATTTCCATGATTACTGTCAACATTTCAATGATTACTGCCTAAATTTCAATGGTTAATGTCAAAATGTCAATTATTACTGTCACAATTTCAAATGTTAGAACATACTAACAAATTACTGCCATGGATCATACCCAAGTTAAGTAAACCTGGACTATAATAGTACATTGATAATAGTATTTCAATGACCACCTTCAAAATTACAACTATTCTATCAATATTTTAAAAATCATGTCTAAATGTCATTTATTCTGTAAATATTGACAATATTACTCAAGAATGGACGTGAAAGTGTCAATAATTTGTCAGTATTTCAATTGTTATTCTCAAAATCAATTATTATTGTTAATATTTCAATTGTTATTCTCTAAATCAATGATTCCTGGCAATATTTTAACGATTACTGTTAAAATTTCATGTATTCTGGCAATATTTCAATGCTTATTCTCAATATATCTACAATTATTTTATTAGTATAAATATTGCAATTATTTCAGTCAATATTTCCATGATTACTGTCAACATTTCAATGATTAAATGCCTAAATTTCAATGGTTAATGACAAAATGTCAATTATTACTGTTACAATTTCAATTGTTGATACATACTAATAAATTACTGCCATGGATCACACACAAGTTAAGTAAACCTGGACTATAATAGTTAATTGATAATAATATTTCAATGACCACCGTCAAAATTACAACTATTATATCAATATTTTAAATATCATGTCTAAATTTTATTTATTCTGTCTATATTGACATTATAACTCAAAAATGTACGTCAAAATGTCAATATTTTGTCAATAGTTCAATTGTTATTCTCAAAATCAATCAATCCTGTCAGTATTTCAATGATTACATTATGAAACAATGAAACATTATTTTAGCAGAAAATTTTCAAATACTAATGGATTATTTATTGTGTGATGTAAAATAAAATGTCGTTAAAGGATTTTAACAGCTTTCAAAACTAATCAGTATACGACATATGTTATGTCCATGTCATATGTTACTTATGACAATGTTTATATAAACATTGTTTCTTAAAATCACATGAGTTTTCATCTCTCAAAGTTTGTTACTGAACTAAAAAAAGTACCCTGTATAGTATATAGTATTCTTATATATACTATATAGTATCTCATTATATATATAGTATATATAATATACTATAGTAGTAGTACCATAGTATAGTATCTCATTATATAGTATCCATATTATATTAAATGTAGACAATTGTTACAAAATCCTAAGAAAAAAAGAAAAAAATGTCTGTATAATTTTATAAGAGTTGATTATTAATGCTACGGTTGGAATTACAAAGTGATTTTAGCGACTTCATGTACCAAAATCTTCAAATTGTACAGAAAAGGTCCTTTAATACATGGCATGACCGCATAGAAATTCATTAGCATTTGTGTCTACCTATGTGATTTCAACGCCACCTTGTGGATAGGAACGAATCACATAAATAAAGTCTCACAGTTCAGATGGTGCAGAGAAAGCACTTTAAAGTATGTCATCATTGCGTGATATTATTAGCATTTGTGTCTACCAATAATTTCAGCCATTTCAGCCTTTATGTTTTTATTATTATGGATTAAGTAAATAATATAATTATTTACGGTATTAGATATGGATTAAATATGGATTAGGTCCTTACAAATCTATAATTCACGAGGATGAAGTATGCACGAGCCGAAGGCAAGTGGCTTATTATGAACAAAATGCACCATGCATGTACTGATATTTTGAGGCATGTGTGGCCAAGTAATAAGAGTAATCGAAAATTCACTACAGTTTGAATTGAATTTTCAATAGATTATCATCAGGTGATAATCCATTTGCCCAGCGTGTGCACAAATTCAAAACAAACTTCACAAGTGGCAATGGGATCACGTATATCATGGGGTTGATAAAATATGTAGTACCGAAAACAATTCACAACGAACAAGCATAAAACGAAATGTGATAGCCAGGAGAGATAACAGACGTTTCCGTCGATGACATGTAGCGAATCAATTACGGCATATCGGCAGGGGGTTGTCCGTTATGTGCAGGACGATTTCCGCATTATTTACAGGGAGGCACGTGCCCCAACAGCTGCGACTTTGTACGTACGTGTGTTGTCGCACCCCAAATAATAAACACACCCTCCCGTGGACCGCGTATCGATTTGTTAACACGGTAGTTTGGTGGAGGCTTGTAGCGGAACGTTTCATCCGGCTGCTCCCTGCACCACCAATGCACAATTTGCCATATGTGTTTCATCTTCATCCTGCTTGAGGATCCGCTCATTAAGTCGGTTAGACGTCGAATTCGTGTATACATAATGCTTCAGATATAATTAAATGAAACAGTTGTTAACGAAAGGGTAGTTATATGAAGTCAAAGTATTGATTAAAGTTTAAAGTCCTTAAAACTTAGTTTGTAAGATATTTGATCTTTATTACAAAATCCGTTTGACACGGTTTCTGTTTAATAATGAAGCTTATTACACCGCTAGTAGTAATTTAAAAAAACAATCACCGAACGATTCAGGATTCATTCAAATTAATTTAAGAGCAACTTGGAAATTTCTGAAAAACTATTGGTACATTTGCTTATGCCATTATAAAAAAAATGCAAGGCGTTACCTTCATCAACATAAAACAAATTATAAAAAAAATTACCGAGGCATCTATACGTTTTTTTTTTAATTATAAAAAGAAAGAAAACTTTATGAAAATTAAATTAAAAATGACAGAATAAATGACAAATGACAGCTATTGAACTTCTGACAGCAGTTACCAAACATTGAAATATTGACATAATAAATTACTAATGACAGTCATTGAATTTTGACAGTAGGTATTGACGTGTTCACAGAATAATTTTGAAATTTTACAATATTAAACATACAGGAGTACTGACTGAATTTTGACAGTAGAAATTGAAAATTTGACAGTCATTATTAAAAAAAAAAAATTAAAGTTTCTAAAGCATGATTGCAATTTTAGTAACAATAATTTTAAATTTTAATGGAAGTACTTGAATAAATTAACAGTGATCATTAAAAAAAATGGCTGTAGTCACTTTTACACTTGCAAATATTAATTACTGACATCAATAATTGATGATTTACACATAACCATTGAAACTTTGATAGAATAATTGTCAATCTCATAGACTAATGATAATCATTGCTATTGTGACAGAAAAATTATGATATGTTTTAAGATAATTGAACACTGAAAATTGCAAATATAATAATTATAATCAAAAGTATCGGAGGTTTAGAAATTGAAATGATTACAATAAAAATATTCCGATTTTGAACATGAGGCAATTTAAAACAGATTTCACAATTTTCATATCAACATTCATTTTGACAAAATTTCAATTTTTTCGATTACTGCTGAGATTTCAATTATTTGTATTATGACTTCAATTGTTACTGCCAACACTTCATTGATTATTGTTAAATTTCCATTTATGTTGCCAAAGTTTTAATAATATATTACTGCAAGTTTTCAATTAATAGTTTCAGAATTCAGTAATTACTTCAAAATTTTCTATTATTACTATCAAAATTTCAATTAATGTAAAATGTTCAGACGTTACAACATTTTTTTTTAAATTATTTCCGTTCAAATTTCGATGATTACTCTCAAATTAACATTTTTTTTGTCGAAGTTTTAATAATCTATTACTGTAAGTTTTCCATTATTACTTTTGAGAATTCACTGATTACTTTATTTTTTCTATTAGTTTAGTATTAGTTTTCTATTATTACTTACAAAATTTTAATTACTGTAAAATATTCAAAAGTTGCTACAAATTTTTTAATAATTCTGTAAAAAATGTCTATGATTACTGTCAATATTTATGTCAACATTTCAATTATTCTGCAAAAATGTCAATGCTTTCAATATATCAATTATTCTGCCATAGATTTAATGATTGGCGTCAAAATTTCAATTATTTTCACCAGTATTACGATAAAATTTATTCTGATTTTGAAATAAACTGCACTTTAGTCGAAATGGGAAAAATCAATTCCAAGTTCTTGAGTATGATGATATGTCCATATCATCATACTGATTTATTTTATCTAACTGTGAGTTTGGCAGTATAATTCTTGTAGGTGATATCATGTAGGTAATATCTCGTAGGTATATATTTTTGGTAGAAATCATTGACAATAAAAAAATAAAACAGAATTACTAATATTTTAACTGGGAGTATTGAAACTTTTACAGTAACAATTAAAAATGACATAGTATCGATCGAACACAATTAAAAATGACAGTATCGATTGAACATTTTAAAGTAACGGAGATTTGGACGGTAATAATTGAAAATTTTGAAGTAATAATCGAAAACTAACAGAACTGACAAAAATAATTAGAAATTTGACAGAAATAAATGTAATTGTGGCAGTAATAATTGAAAGTTTAATCATTGAAATTGTGTCAGTAATCATTGATTATTTTTAAAATGAATGCTTTTAATAAGTCAATTTTGAAATCACCTATGTTTATTATTTTTTTTATTAATGTGCAATCTTCTCATAAATGTGGGTATTCGTTGAATAATTTTCAATGCACTTTTTTGTAAATCTAATTAGTTGCAAAAAATACATTTTCCAAGCAAGATACCCTAAACAAGTTTCAATTTATTGTCATTGTAATTATTAAAAAAAAAATCATGGGTACAGTTATATTACAAACATATTTATATTGCTATAAAAAAATGCTATAGGAATCTAATTTCTAGTACTATACCTTTTCAACTCCAACTTGCCACTAATCACAGTCAAGTTGGCATTCATAATTATCTATTTGGCACTAATCAAATTCATGTTGGCATTAAACAAATTCATGTTGTCATTGTTTAATGCCAGTGGTTTTGATTAATGCCACTGATAATGATTAATGCTAACTTGATTGTGATTAGTACCAAGTTGAAGTTGAAAAGGTATAGTACAAGAAATTAGGTTCCTATAGCAATTTTATACAGCAATATAATTATGTTTGTGCATGACTGGATTTTTTTAATCATTATAATGTCAATAAATTGAAACTTGTTTCCGGTATCTTGTTTGGAAAATGATTTTTTTTTGCAAATAATTAGATTTTCAAAAAAGTGCATGTAACAAATATTTAGGCATTTCCACGATTTAGGGTTTTTTCCCCAAAAATTGTCTGTTTTTAAAAAGTATCGATACATTTTCTTGCAAATATTTCAGAAACTTAAAAAAAATTCACCTGCAACTTTTACTTTGTCTTACGTATTCTCAACGAATTTTTATTAATTTAAAAATTACCTGGAAATTTTTGAAAAACTACTTGTACATTTGTTTGCAAATATTTCTACCTTTATGAAAGTTAAAAAAATATATAAAAATATATTGAGGGATTTACACGATTTTTATTCCTCCAAAAATTATCCGCTTTAAGAAAGTATCGATACATTTTCTATAAAATATTTCATTAATTCTTTAAAAAAATCACTATGAACTTTCACTTTATTTTGCCTATTCTTAACATTTATTTTTTTGATAAATTTACAATTCACTTGACAATTTCTTTAAAAATACCGGTACATATGGGTGTGAATCTTAAATTAATTGCAAGGCATCTTGATGAAATTAAAAATATATAAAAAAAACTATCGATGCATTTACCCGATTTCCTTTTCTCCAAACATTGTCGGTTTTTATTTTTTTTTAAATGCCTAATATATTCTATCCTAGAATCCTAGTACATAGAACATTTACTGTACTGTCTTACGAAAATATACAGAAAATGTCCAGTTAGGTGCCATCCTTGAAAAGTCCTTGAAATTTGTGATATCTGCCAAGTAGTTTATGTTTACATTGTGGGTTTTCCCAAGAAATTTTTCAAACATTGTTTACTCGATTTTCTAAAAATTACCAATTCTTTAAGGACTTGCCGGCACACGCGAATTTTTCAAAAATAATCAAAGTGGTCACTTTTTTTAATTCCCGCTTTCACTTGGTTTTCTTTCATAAATTGACAAATCATTTATTTAGTAATGTTTATTAATATTGTTTTTAATTGTAAGGTAGTTTAATTTGTCAGGTTACTTTTCAAGTAAAAGCAAATGTCCACATTATTTTTTTTGTGACACCTTTTCTTTAGATTGCTTTAAAAAATGTAGTTTTCATTTGTGATTTTTGTCAAAAATTCACAAATCATTTAGTTAGTCATGTTTACTATTGTTTTTTTTTTCTTGTACTTGTACCATACTTTTTTTTATTTAATTGTCAGGTAGTATACTTTTCAATTTAAAACAAATGTCCTCATTATTTGACACCCTTTGTTTTAGATTTTTCAAAAATTGATAGTCAACTTGGTACCTAGTGTTGTGATTATAAAAAAAAAAACAGAAGTTGGCTTTTTTCATAAATTCACAACTAATTTATTTAGAAATATTTACTAATATTTTTTTTAATTGTCAGGTAGTTTAATTTGTCAGGTTACCTTTCAATTAAAAGCAAATGTCCACATTATTTTTTGCGACACCTTTGCGCTAGATTATTTTAAAAATTGTAGTTTTCATTTGTGATTTTTTCAAAAACTCACAAATCATTTATTTAGTAATGTTTACTAATGTTTTTTTCTTCTACTTGTATCATCCATTTTTTTTTGTTTAATTATCAGGTAGTTAACTTTTCAATTAAAAACAAATGTCCTCATTATTTGACACCTTTGTTTTACTTGTATCGTCCATTTTTTTAATTGTCAGGAAGTTTACTTTTCAAAAATTGACAGTTAACTTGGTATCTAATGTTGTGATTATTAAAAAAAACTGTAGTTGGTTTTTGTTTTCATAAATTTACAAATAATGTATTTAGTAATGTTTACTAATATTTTTTTAAATTGTAAGGTAATTTAATTTGTCAGGTTACTTTTCAATTAAAAGCAAATGCCCACATTATTTTTTGTAACACCTTTGCTTTAGATTATTTTAGAAATTGTAGTTTTCATTTGTGATTTTTGAAAAATTCACAAATCATTTATTTAGTAATGTTTACTAATGTTTTTTCTTCTACTTGTAACATCAATTTTTATTTTTTATTGTTAGGTAGTTTACTTTTCAATCAAAGACAAATGCCCTCATTATTTGACACCTTTGTTTTAGATTTTTTCAAAAATTGACAGTTAACTTGGTACCTAATGTTGTGATTATTTAAAAAACTGTAGTTGTTTTTTTTTCTTCATAAATTTACAAATAATTTATTTAGTAATGTTTGCTACTATACTTTTTTTAATTGTGAGGTATTTTAATTTGTCAGGTTAGTTTTCAATTAAAAGCAAATGTCCAAATTATATTTTTGTGACACCTTTGCCTTCGATTAGTTGAAAATGCAAAAATTACAATTATAATGAAAAGTATCTGAAGGTTCAGAAATTAAAAGGATTACAATAAATCAAATCTGATTTTGAACATGCGGCAATTTATAACAGATTTCACAATTGTGACTTCATATCAAGATTCATTTTGAGAAAATTGCAATGATTACTGTTGAAATTTCATTTATTTGTATTAATCATTGACAATTTACACATAACCATTGAAGCTTTGACGGTATAATTGTATATCTCATAGACTAATGACAATTATTGCAATTTTGACAGATACATTTTGATATTTTTAAGAATATTGAACACTGAAAATTAAAACTTTAATTGTTTCTGCCATTGATTACTGTCAAATTTCCATTTATATTGTGAAAGTTTTAATAATATATTATTGCAAGTTTTCGTTTATTACTTTCAGAATTTAGTGATAACTTAAATTACTGCTACTAAATTTCAATTACCGTAAAATTTTCAAAAGTTACAACAAAATTTATAATTATTTCTGCACAAATTTTTACGATTACTTTTAAATTTCCAATTATGTTTGTCAAAGTGTTAATCATACTTTTGAGAATTCAGTAGTTTTCTAATTTTCTATTATTACTAACAAAATTTCTATAAAACTATAAAATTTTAAACTAACAGTGATCACTAAAAAATTGGCTGTAATCACTGAAATTTTATCATTGACATCCTGAACGGAACATGGAAATGTTAACAGAAAATCAGACAAAACTCCTATATCGTCATCTGCTAAAAAGTCTGGGGATCCTTGCTTTGAGGCCGGTTAAATTTTAACTTTTTGGAGTTAATACAAGTGAATAAAAAAAGGTTTATAAATATTTATAGTTAATTGTATGTAATTTTATTTCTGTTACTTGATTACGTTTAGTTAATCATGTGGGATTTCCACTTACCTGCTGGAATTCTGGCGGATTAATAAGGCTCATTTGGAGGATTTGTAAATTCGATTGCTGGCAATATTGATTTATGTCTGTTGAATTAAGAGCATTTAAAATTATGTTTTTTTATTGGCTGTCTGTAAGCAACTAGCATAGAAAATAAATTATTGAAAACTATGAGATAAAAAGAGGCAAACTGGAAATCAATTTGCGGCCTGAATTAACCGCAGGTTTTTGTTGCTCGCTGGAAATTGGGAAATATTACCGTCGCGCTCAAAACCAGCCATGCCTAATACATAATGGTTATTGATTATATGCCAGTACGTGCATACATACCGTATATGCTTTATTTATCGTCAACTATAATGGAGAGCGGACACACCCCGACAGCAGTTGTTCCATGTTGTCAATATTTACAGTGCCACATAATGCGACATTATTATTTCAATGTAAATAGTAAACACGGGTCATAATTATCGGATTTCTGCGCGAAATGTGTAAAAAAGAAACACCCACGCAGACGTATAATTACGCTTTGTTTTGAGGCCTAGGGCCTAATCACCTCGACCAGCTTAATATTGACGCGTTCAGGTGTGTTAATTATCCTGGGGCTGGTTCATGATCCTCGAGCAGAGGGCAAAGGGCGAGAAAGGGTGGGCCACTTGGAGAGACTGCGGCGAGGAAGAACATCTGCGGTTCTTTAAAACGGCACGGCTTTGTGCTCGAGCCGACCGCAGTATTGATCCTGGCTTCGAAACCGGCCGTCCGCTTCACCTCCCGCATCCTCCGCCCTCGTAACAGATGGGACTCGTCACGCCATCTCTTTGGCCACTTCCGGTTTCCGCGCAGGAGGTTTTCCCGACGTTTCCACGGCAGATTTTCCCAATTAATTTTCACACATATCATTTCGGTGTGTACGCAATTGTTGAAGCATCAACGTGATCGCTTACATTATTCGCGGTTTATGGGGGTGGGGACACACCCCAGTGTTGACAGTATTTTTTTCCCCCTTTTCCGTGTTGGGAGTTCGTATCAAACGCCATCCTTCCCGAGCACTTTAGAAAAACTTCTACTTTAAAAGGGACATTTCATTGCCTTTTGTGGAGTCTGATTTGATTTATTCCACCTAACTTTACCACTAAAGAAAGGGAAGAAATAGATATTATATTACCGCTATCACCATATCTTAACGTGGTGATGATATACATGATTCATATTACATTATTAATATAGTGATAATAAAAATAATATAATAACTTTTATTATATGTAGTTTCATCAATTATACCAGTTGTATATATTACATTACGTTTCTTTTTTCGTACCTCCTGGTAAATTAATTAGTTCTTATAGTTTTTAAATGTTTTTTAAATCATTATTAATATAATGATAATAAAAATAATATTATAACTTTTATTATAGTTTCATCAATTATACCAGTTGTATATATTATATTACGTTTCTTTTTTCGTACCTCCTGGTAAATTAATTAGTTCTTATAGTTTTTTAAATGTTGCCTGACTAGTTTCGGTCGATTATGGCCATCTTCAGAGGCTAATTTCTACAATAAATTAATATCAGTAGGCATGTTTAAAGTGTTGTTGTTATATTCGTTTAAGTGGTGTATGTTATTAAATGGTTGTAAAATGTACTTACATATAAAATTAATACTTTCCTTGCTAATATCTTGATGAAACATTTTACTACTATTATAAATGTATATTAGGTATAATTACACTGGTTTTGTTTCATATATCTGATCAGTTTCCTGACGCGTGTTTCGGCTTATTCGGCAATTTTCAGAGGATTATGTTCACAATTTTATTCATAACTTGATTGATGACACATTGACACATTCATTTCAAATGAATTCCTGCTATAAAAATATCATTGCCTTGGAAGAGCTCGTTTTGATTATTCATTATGTTTTTTTCCTTCCACAATAGCTTTTTTGATCTCTATCCCTTCAAACATGTTTTATGCAAATCCTATAGTTTTTCATGGACTACACTGAACATATTCTCCACAAAATCAAAACGTTTTCCGAAGAAAATTTCATAGTTTTGAGTTTGTGATGCAAAATTGCAAAACTTTCCATTCAAATCTAATAGACTTTCATGAAAAATTCCACAAATTTTCTACAGAAATTTGCAAAGTTTTTCTAGTAAAATTTCGTAGGTTTCTGTACATGTGAACGAATATTGCATAGATTTCACATAAAATAGTTTTATGACAAATTGTAAACCCTTTAGCTTTTCAAGACTAATCTCAACAATTTCTATACAAAACGTTTTACGTGCAAATCCTATAATTATTCATGAAATATACTAAATATGGAATATGTTAAACATATTCTCCACAAAAACACAGTTTTCCGAAGAAAATTTCATAAGTTTCGTGTTTGTGATGCAAAATTGCAAAGCTTCCATTGAAATCTAATCGATTCTCATGAAAAATTGCACAAATTTCCTACAGAAATTTGCAAAGTTTTTCTAGTAAAATTTCGTAGGTTTCTGTACATGTGAACGAATATTGCATAGATTTCACATAAAATGGTTTTGTGACAAATTGTAAAATCCTTAGCTTTTCAAGACTAATCTCAACAATTTCTATACAAAACGTTTTACGTGTAAATCCTATAATTATTCATGGAATATACTAAATATGGAATATATTAAACATTCTCCACAAAATCACAGTTTTCCGAAGAAAATTTCATAGTTTCCTGTTTGTGATGCAAAATTGCAAAACTTTACATTCAAATGTAATAGACTTTCATGAAAAATTCCACAAATTTCCTACAGAATTTGCAAAGTATTTCTAGTAAAATTTTGATGGTTTCACATGTACAATCCTATAGATGTTCATAAAATAGCCCAACATTTTCCACATAAAAACATTTTTTTTTTATTGAGGTAGGTTTTAACATCGTAGGTTTTCCATGTAAAATATCAAAATTTTCCTTGCCAAACTGCAACGTTTTACAAATCCCATAGTTATCATAAAAAAGTATAAAAATTTATACACAAAACCACAAAGTTTTTTAATGAAAATTACATGAAAAAACCCAACATTTTCTACCCACAAAAAGCACATTTATGTTTTATCGAATTTGTTTTAACTTTTTAAAAGTTTTCTATGAAAAGTTGTAAATCCCTTAGCTTTTTATGCAAAATTTCAACATATTCTACATATACTATTACAGGATTTACAATATATTGCAGATTTTTTTAATGCGAAATCTATGCAATTGTTGTTAAACAAAACTGAGTTTTTGTGCTTTGGGTTTTTTCATGAATAACTATTAGTTTTGTAATATACAACGTTTTAATTTAGCATGGGGTATTTGCACAAATTTTTAACAAATAAATCAATATTTCCAACGACTCTATAAATTTAACAAAACAACATTACAAATTAATAAATTTGAAAAATGTCAGTCAATGTGAAACATTACAATTCAAATAAATTTAAATTATAATAAAATGGAATACAAATATATGTAAGTACTTTTTACAACCATTTAATAACATACACAACTTAAACGAATATAACAAGCAACACTTTAAACATACCTAATAATATTAATTTATTGTAGAAATTAGCCTCTGAAGATGGCAGCTTTGCCTTACACTATAAATGCACTAAAGTTTAGGCCGATAGAATTGAAAAGTTGACAGTTTTGACAGTAAGCATTGACATTATGACAGAATAATTGAAATATTTACAGAAATCATTGCAATATTGGCAGTAATCATTGAAATATGGCAGAATAATTAAAATTTTGACACAAAGAATTAAAAATCCAGCAGTAATAATTGATATTTTGGTGAAAATATTTTTAAAATAATCGAAAGCAAAGGTGTCACAAAAAAAATAATGTGAACATTTGCTTTTAATTGAAAAGCAACCTGATAAATTAAACTACCTGACAATTTTAAAAATTATTAGTAAACATTGCTAAATAAATTATTTGTGAATATATGAAGAAAAAAAATACAGTTTTTTAAATAATCACAACATTGGATACCAAGTTAACTCTCAATTTTTGAAAAAATCTAAAACGAAGGTGTCAAATAATGAGAGCATTTGTCTTTAATTGAAAAGTAAACTTCATAACAACTAAAAAAATGGATACAAGTAGAAAACAAAATATTAGTAAACATTACTAAATAAATGATTTGTGAATTTTTCAAAAAATCACAAGTGAAAACTACAATTTTTCAACTAATCTAAGGCAAAGGTGTCACAAAAATATAATTTGGACATGGCTTTTAATTGAAAAGTAACCTGACAAATTAAAATACCTGACAATTAAAAAAAATATAGTAGCAAACATTACTAAATAAATTATTTGTGAATTTTTGGAAAAAAAAACAACTATAGTTTTTTTAAATAATCACAACATTAGATACCAAGTTAATTGTCAATTTAAAAAAAATCTAAAACAAGGGTGTCAAATAATGAGGACATTTGTTTTTAATTGAAAAGTAAACTACCTGACAATTAAACAAAAAAAGGATGATACAAGTACAAGAAAAAAAAATAGTAAACAATACTAAATAAATGATTTGTGAATTTTAGAAAAATCACAAGTGAAAACTACAATTTTTAAAATAATCTAAAGCATAGGTGTCACAAAAAAATAATGTGGACATTTGCTTTAATTCAAAAGTAAACTACCTGACAATTAAAAACATATATTAGTAAACATTACTAGATAAATGATTTGTGAATTTTTGAAAAAATGACAAGTGAAAACCACAGTTTTTAAAATAATCACAACATTAGGCACCAAGTTAACGGTCAATTTTTGAAAAAATCTAAAACAACGGTGTCAAATAATGAGGGCGTTTGTCTTTAATTGAAAAGTAAACTTCATAACAACTAACAAAAATGGATACAAGTAGAAAACAAAATATTAGTAAACATTACTGAATAAATGATTTGTGAATTTTTCAAAAAATCACAAGTGAAAACTACAATTTTTGTCAGTAATTAATATTTGAAAATGTAAAATTTCAGTGATTACATCCAATTTTTTAATAATCACTGTTAATTTAATCAATTACTTCCATCAAAATTTGAAATTATTGTTACCAAAATTGCAATTATGCTTTAAAATCTTCAATTATTTAAATTTTACAGTAATTCAAATTTAGTTAGTAATAATAGAAAATTTTGAAGAAATCACATAATTCTCAAAAGTAATAATGGAAAACTTACAGTAATAGATTATTAACACTTTGACAAACATAATTATAAATTTAAGAGTAATCATAGAAATTTGTGCAGAAATAATTATAAATTTGGTTGTAACTTTTGAAAAATTTATAGTAATTGAAATTTAGTAGCAGTAATTTAAGTTATCACTAAATTCTGAAAGTAATAAATGAAAACTTGCAATAATATATTATTAAAACTTTCACAATATAAATGAAAATTTGACAGTAATCAATGAAATGTTGGCAGTAACAATTAAAGTTTTAATACAAATAAATGAAATTTCAACAGTAATCATTGAAATTTTGTCAAAATGAATGTTGATATGTAGTCAAAATTGTGAAATCTGTTTTAAATTGCCTCATGTTCAAAGTCGGAATATTTTTATTGTAATCCTTTCAATTTCTGAACCTTCGGATACTTTTGATTATAATTGTTATTTTTGCAATTTTCAGTGTTCAATTTTCTTAAAAAAATCAAAATTTATCTGGAAAAATTGCAATAATTGTCATTAGTCTATGAGATACACAATTATTCCGTCAAGGTTTCAATGGTTATGTGTAAATTGTCAATGATTGATGTCAGTAATTTATATTTGCAAGTGTAAAATTTCAGTGATTACAGCCAATTTTTTAATTATAGTTTATTTATTCAAGTACTTCCATCAAAATTTAAAATAATTGTTACCAAAATTGCTTTAAGTATGCTTTAAAAACTTCAATTATTTTATTTGTTTAATGATGACTGTCAAATTTTCAATTACTACTGTCAAAATTCAGTCGGTACCCTCATATATTCAATATTGTAAAGATTTCAAAATTGTTCTGTCAACATGTCAATACCAACTGTCAGAATTCATTGACTGTCATTAGTAATTTATTATGTCAATATTTCAATGTTTGGTTACTGCTGTCAGAAGTTCAATAGATGCATTTTGTCATTTATTCTGTCAACGTTTCAATGTTTCGTCCAAAATGTCAATGATTCGTAGCTAAATCAAACCAGTAATAACAATAAAATAATTGTTAAAATTCCGACAGTACTCTTAAATGTTCAATTTTGTAAATATTTATAAATTATTCTGCCAACATGTTAATACCTACTGTCAGAAGTTCAATGACTGTCATTTGTCATTTATTCTGTCTACATTTCAATGTTTCGTTCAGAATGTCAATGATTGACAGCTACGTCAAACCAGTAATAACAAAACAACAATTGTCAAAATTCAAACAGTACTCTTAAATGTTCAATTTTCATAGCTAAATCAAATCAGAAATAATAAAAAATAATTGTGAAAATACAGACAGTACTCTTAAATGTTCAATGTTGCAAATATTTATAAATTATTCTGTCAACATGTTAATACCTACTGTCAGAAGTTCAATGACTGTCATAAGTCATTTATTCTGTCAACATTTCAATGTTTCGTCCAAAATGTCAATGATTCGTAGCTAAATGAAACCAGTAATAACAAAAAATAATTGTCAAAATTCAGACAGTAGTCTTAAATGTTCAATTTTGTAAACATTTATAAATTATTCTGCCAACATGTTAATACCCACTGTCAGCAGTTCAATAACTACCATATGTCATTTATTCTGTCAACATCTCAATGGTTCGTCCAAAATGTCAATGATTGACAGCAAAATGAAACCAGTAATGACAAAAAAATAATTGTAAAAATTCAGACAGTGCTCTTAAATGTTTAATTTAGTAACATTTATAAATTATTCTATCTACATGTTAATACCTACTGTCAGAAGTTAAATGACTGTCATAAATCATTTATTCTGTCTACATTACAATGTTTCGTTCAGAATATCAATGATTGACAGCTAAATCAAACCAGAAATAACAAAAAATAATTGTGAAAATTCAGACGGTACTCTTAAATGTTCAATTTTGTAAAAAAAAAACAAATTATTAGGGCAACATGTCAATAACTACTGTCAAAGGTTCAATGACTGTCATTAGTCATTTATTCTGTCAAGATTTCAATGTTTCGTTCGAAATGTCAATAATTTGAGGCTAAATGAAACCAGTAATAACAAAACAACAATTGTCAAAATTCAGATAGTACTCTTAAATGTTCAATTTTGTAAGCATTACTAAACTATTATAGCAACATGTCAATACCTACTGTCAAAAGTTCAATGACTGTCATTAGTCATTTATTCTGTCAACATTTCAATGTTTCGTTCATAATGTCAACGATTGACAGCTAAACCAAACCGGTTTAGCTATTACTGGTTTGGTTTAGCTGTCAATCGTTGACATTATGAACGAAACATTGAAATGTTGACAGTATAAATGACTAATGACAGTCATTGAACTTTTGACAGTAGGTATTGACATGTTGCCCTAATAATTTGAAAATATTTACAAAATTGAACATTGAAGAGTACTGTTTGAATTTTGACAATTGTTGTTTTGTTATTTCTGGTTTGATTTAGTTATGAAAAATGAACATTTAAGTGTACTGTCTGAATTTTGACAATTGTTGTTTTGTTATTACTGGTTTCATTTAGCTGTCAATCATTGACATTTTGAACGAAACATTGAATGTTGACAGAATAAATGACTTATGACAGTCATTGAACTTTTGACAGTAGTTATTGACATGTAGCCCTAATAATATGAAAGTGTTTACAAAATTGAACATTTAAGAGTACTATCTGAATTTTCACAATTATTTTTTGTTATTTCTGGTTTGATTTAGCTATGAAAATTGATCATTTAAGAGTACTGTCTGAATTTTGACAATTGTTGTTTAGTTATTACTGGTTTCATTTACCTGTCAGTCATTGACATTTTGAACGAAACATTGAAATGTAGACAGAAATGACTTATGACAGGCATTGAACTTCTGACAGTAGGTATTAACATGTTGACAGAATAATTTATAAATATTTCAAGATTGAACATTTAACAGTACTGTCTGAATTTTAACAATTATTTTTTTGTTATTACTGGTTTGATTTAGCTACGAATCATTGACATTTTGGACGAAACATTGAAATGTTGACAGAATAAATGACAAATGACTGCTATTTAACTTCCGACAGTAGTAACCAAACATTGAAATGTTGATATAATAAATGACTAATGACAGTCACTGAACTTTAGACAGTAGGTATTGACATGTTGCCATAATAGTTTAGAAATGTTTACAAAATTGAACATTTAAGAGTACTGTCTGAATTTTGACAATTGTTGTTTATTATTAGTGGTTTCATTTAGCTGTCAATTATTGACATTCTAAACGAAACATTGAAATGTTGACAGAATAAATGACAAATGACAGCTATTGAACTTCTGACAGCAGTTACCAAACATTGAAATATTGACATAATAAATTACTAATGACAGTCATTGAATTTTGACAGTAGGTATTGACGTGTTCACAGAATAATTTTGAAATTTTACAATATTAAACATACAGGAGTACCGACTGAATTTTGACAGTAGAAATTGAAAATTTGACAGTCATTATTAAAAAAAAAAAAAAATTGAAGTTTCTAAAGCATGATTGCAATTTTAGTAACAATAATTTTAAATTTTGATGGAAGTACTTGAATAAATTAACAGTGATCATTAAAAAAATTGGCTGTAGTCACTTTTACACTTGCAAATATTAATTACTGACATCAATAATTGATGATTTACACATAACCATTGAAACTTTGATAGAATAATTGTCAATCTCATACGACTAATGACAGTCATTGCTATTTTGACAGATAAATTTTGAATTCTTTAGAAAATTGAACACTGAAACGCTGAAAATTGCAATAATAAATAAATTATAACCAAAAGTATCAGAGGTTCAGAAATTGCGAACACTATAGCAAACCTCAATAACGAAAGGACTATAAAACTGAAAAAAGTTTTAAAAAACAGCAAATTTTAATCAAACGTGATGATTTTTTCAATGATGTTGGCGTTTTCTAAACAGTTCAATAATTATTCTGTTGAAATCTCAATGAATGCTGTCAAAATATTAATTATCCTGTCATAAATTTCTATTATTAATGTTAAAACCTCAATCATAAGTATTACAATAAAAATATTCTTATTTTCAACTTGAGACAATTTAATACAAATTTCAGAATTTTGATATCAACATTCATTTTGACAAAATTTCAATTTTTTCGATTACTGCTGAGATTTCTTTTATTTGTATTAAAACTTCAATTGTCACTACCAACATTTCATTGATTACTGTCAAATTTCCATTTATGTTGTCAAAGTTTTAATAATATATTACTGCAAGTTTTCAATTAATAGTTCAGAATTCAGTAATTACTCCAAAATTTTCTATTATTACTATAAAAATTTCAATTAATGTAAAATGTTCAGACGTTGCAATAATTTTTTTAATTATTTCCGTTCAAATTTCGACGATTACTCTCAAACTTCCAATTATTTTTGTCAAAGTTTTAATATTCTATATATATAAACAATCTTTATTAGGCTATCGACCCCATAGTTAATATTCTATTACTGTAAGTTTTCCATTATTACTTTTGAGAATTCACAGATTACTTTAAAGTTTTCTATTATTACTATCAAAATTTCAATTACTGTAAAATGTTCAAAAGTTACGACAAAATGTTTAATATTTCCGTAAAAAAATCCAATTGTGACTGCCAACATTTCATTGATTACTGTTAAATTTCCATTTATGTTGCCAAAGTTTAGATAATATATTACTGCAAGTTTTCAATTAATAGTTTCAGAATTCAGTAATTACTTCAAAATTCTCTATTATTACTATCAAAATTTCAATTAATGTAAAATGTTCAGACGTTGCAACAATTTTTCCGTACAAATTTCGATGATTACTCTCAGATTTCTAATTATTTTTGTCAAAGTTTTAATAATCTATTACTGTAAGTTTTCCATTATTACTTTTGAGAATTCACTGATTACTTTAAAGTTTTCTATTATTACTTACAAAATTTTAATTACTGTAAAATATTCAAAAGTTGCTACAATTTTTTTAATAATTTTGTAAAAAATGTCCATGATTACTGTCAATATTTATGTCAACATTTCAATTATTCTGCTAAAATGTCAATGCTTTCAATATATCAATTATTCTGCCATAGATTTAATGATTGGCGTCAAAATTTCAATTATTTTTACCAGTATTACGATAAAATTTATTCTGATTTTGAAATAAACTGCACTTTAGTCAAAATGGGAAAAATCAATTACAAGTTATTGAGTATGATGATGTGTCCATATTTACTGTTTTCTTTATATAACTGGCAGTTTGGCAGTATAATTATTGTAGGTGATGTATATATTTTTATTATATTATATTATTATTATATTATATTTTTGGTAGAAATCATTAAAAATTAAAAAATAAAACAGAATTACTAATATTTTAACTGGGAGTATTGAAATTTTTATAGTCACAATTAAAAATGACAAAGTATCGATTTAACACAATTAAAAATAACATAGTATCGATTGAACTTGTTAAAGTAACGGAGATTTGGACGGTAATAATTGAAAATTTTGAAGTAATAATCGAAAACTAACAAAACTCACAAAAATAATTAGAAATTTGACAGAAATTAATGAAATTGTGGCAGTAGTAATTGAAAGTTTAATCATTGAAATTGTGTCAGTAATCATTGATTATTTTTAAAATGAATGCTTTTAATAAGTCAATTTTGAAATCACCTTTGTTTATTTTTTTTATATTAATGTGCAATCTTCTCATAAATGTGGGTATTCGTTGAATAATTTTCAATGCACTTTTTTTTGTAAATCTAATTAATTGCAAAAAAATACATTTTCCAAACAAGATACCCTAAACAAGTTTCAATTTATTGTTATTGTAATGATTAAAAAAAAAATCATGGGTACAGTTATATTACAAACATATTTATATTGCTATAAAAAAATGCTATAGGAATCTAATTTCTTGTACTATACCTTTTCAACTTCAACTTGCCACTAATCACAGTCAAGTTGACATTAATCATTATCAATTTGGCATTCATCGAAACCATTTTGGCATTACACAAATTCATGTTGTCAATGTTTAATGCCAACGTGGTTTTGATTAATGCCACACTGATAATGATTAATGCCATCTTGACTGTGATTAGTGCCAAGTTGAAGTTGAAAAGGTATAGTACAAGAAATTAGGTTCCTATAGCAATTTTATATAGCAATATAAATATGTTTGTAACATAATTGTAGCCATGATTTTTTAAATAATTTTAATGGCAATAAATTGAAACTTGTTTAAGGTATCTTGTTTGGAAAATGATTTTTTTTGCAAATAATTAGATTTTCAAAAAAGTGCATCATTTTTGTGGATTGTTAATTTTTTACATTTTGGATACCAACCCAAATAAGAGCGTTCATACGTTTCTCTCGTTTTATTTTTAATAAAATTATATATAACTTTTATACTTTCATAAAAAAAAAACTGGATGTTTTATCACATCACCTATACAAACAAAATCAATAATCCCGTTTCGAATTATTAATGGAAATTGACTACACAGTTCCAATCCTGGCAGACCAATTTAAATATAAATTTATCGGTCATTGTAATTCCGTTTTATATATATATATATATATATATATATAACCCCGTGGACTTGTGAAACGTTTCATGTGCTAATAAAGTTATGCAAGTGTGATGCAGCAAATGCTATTAGTTTGTTTGCAATCAATGGCATTAAATTACAATTATTAAGCGACGCTCGAATGCGGCAGTACATATTATAAGTGCAATTAAGCGCATATAATCATTTATTCATCATATAAAATTTGCCAATTTATTCATGAAAATAACTATAACAGACAACTTCATTTACTATTTATACACAAATGTGAATCCGTTGCACTAATAATTACCTACTAAATAATGCACATGTATTTTATGAACAAACTTGTATTAGTAAAACGATTGATAATTGAAGGTATTGTTTGTCATTGTTTTTCAAAGCCACGTTCGATTTTTATTCATTAAAATGGCCATTGAAATAGTTGATAAAACTGCAAATAACTTTTAATGTGTTGGAAATTGCGATAGGGTCGTAAATATAAAAATATTCGATGCAAAACGCTTTATGCACCTATCTCACTTGCCTGTATGTATAATAACTTAGGTTAGGATCCATATAATTTTTTATTATTTTAATTGGCGAATGAATGAATTGTGTGTAACACTTATTTGATCCACAGTGATGTTTTTACGCACATGTGATTTTTTTACGCACTTATACTGAAAAGTATCACTTTACGATACAGTGCGAAAAAACTTACTTTACGCACTGTCGTAGAAAACAATACTTACCGATTGCATAGTACGACACCTGCGTGGATAGGTGACACGTTTCATTTCCCGACTGTATAAAAATACAGTAAATTCCAGAAAATTTTAAGAGAATGTAATAATACACTTAACTACGAAATAATAATAGTTTGTGTTCATTGAGATGTTTTACCGGTTATGAGGCAACACAATTATACAAACATATTATACACTTCCAGAAGTTTACAAACATACAACAAACATATTATAAACTTATTATACACTTCCACAGACTTTTCTATTTTTAAAACTGTGTTCATTGAGACGTTTGATAGGTTATGTTGCAACAAAAGTATACAAACATATGCACTTATTATACACTTCCACAGATTTACAAATATACAACAAACATATTATACACTTATTATACACTTCCACAGACTTTTCTATTTTTAAAACTGTGTTCATTGAGACGTTTGACCGGTTATGTTGCAACAAAAGTATACATACATATGCACTTATTATACACTTCCACAGATTTACAAATATACAACAAACATCTTATACACTTATTATACACTTCCACGGACTTTTCTATTTTTAAAACTGTAGTTTCACAGGCAGTCACCGATTCTAGAATGCAGGCATCTTTTCAATTACTGGGGATGGGTTGGGGATGAATAATGATAGTGATATCTCATTGGACGACGATAAAGTAATCTAATCTATCAGTTATTGGTTATTCCAGATTTGTACAACTATGCTATTAGCGATTTGGGTTTACGGCAGCACAATTAGTGAAATGTGGCAGTTATAAACCTATTACCAATAATGACCATATTTTAGGGGCATTTCGAGATAAGTCTGCTGCATTGTATTGGCTCACCACAGGTAATTAAGATGTCGATGATTCGTTTTCTATTGAATAAATATTTGGTTAGTTATGGCAACTTCCGGAATAATTAATAAATATTTATAACCATAATCATCATTTATTAGTATTATGACTCTAAATAGAGCATTACAGATAGCTGTAAAGTATGTATTCATATTTATTAACCGGTTTTTATTGTTTCAGTGATATTTACAAATTAGAGATTGCAACGAAGATATTCATTTTGAGTCCACTAAGAGCAACCTTGCAAAAAAAAAAAAACTTTGATGTGCATGTGATAGCCTTACTTGCGATAAAATAAAAACGCGACATTCTGAGAGTGCATAAATTCAATGATTATTAAATTTTAATAACAATTAAAGAATATCTTAAAAATGCAAATATTTTATAAACAAAAAACAAATCAAATCAAGATATATGAGCAACATTTTGAAATCAACAACAAAATCTTAGTTTCAAAAAGTTTTGGAAAAAACCTGCTGTGGAACTTTACTGTTTATACATTTATGTTCTTTTGTTAATAATTTAGAAAATATTACAGATATATCAAAAATAGTTTTAATAAAAGTTAAAGACAGTTATTGCTGCAAATATTTTGTAACAAAAAACAAAATTCACTAGTTATCACTTTGCACTGAAGATACATTTACTTTCTAATAATAATAATAATAATAATTTATTTAACGGGAACTTTCCTTTTTTTAAATATACAGAATACACAAATTTCACATGTAGGCAGATACAAAAACAACACGAAAATTTACTAATTGAATTAAAAACATCAATACATTTTACAATAAACAAGTAAGACGAATCAACAGTTTCGTTAATAATTTCGAAAAAATTTCACATATTTCAAGAATATTTAATATTTATATTAATTAAATTAATAATATTTAATAAAGTTTAAAAAAAAAGCTTTAACTGCAAATAAATTGTAAAAAAAAAATATTTTGTCTACGTTGATACAACATAAACAGTGGCACGACTCAAGATATTTAAACAAAATATAGAACCAATAATAAAATTTTTATTTGCAAAGATTTTGGAAAAAAATAGATTACCGGCAGTGAGAGTTTACTTTTACACACATTTTTGTTTATTTTGTCAACAATATTGTCATTTTATGTTAACGAAAGTCAAATAAAATCTTAAACTGTCAATATTTTCTACAAACCATTTGTAATGCTAATACAGTATTATTACATGGCATTACATTAAATTGTATTAATTATTATAAATAATCAAATAATTTATCATTAATACATTAATGATACTGTCTTATTTATGCAGTTACAATATCAACGATTACTCTGAAAATATCAATTATTATTTTGTTAGTGTCAATATTACAATTACTGCTATCAAAATTACAATTGTTTCTGTTAAATTTTAATTGTTATTGCCAAAATATCCACTATTCCTTTGAATATTTTAAGGAATACTTTCAAAATGTCCATTACTGATATTATTTTATTACAAATTTCGACTGTTACTGCTAAATTTCAATTGTTATTTAAAAAATGTCACTATGCCTTTCAATATTTCAATGATTGGTGTTCAAATTTTATTTATTCTGTCAATATTTGAATGGATGGTCTCAGAAAATGAAAAGTTTTTTTATTATTGTCAAAATTTGTTCAACATTATCATATTTTGTTTAATATCTTTTAATGATTACTATCTACATTTCGATTTTGTTGTCAATATTTCAATGAGTACAGAATAATCAAATAATCAGTGAAATTTTAATGGTGATAATAATTAAACCATAAAAAAAATTATTATATATATATATTATTATATATATATTATTAAAAAATTGAATAATAAAAATAGAATAAAAATAATAAAAATCATTATTTGTTTTATTATTGTCAAAATTTCATTTGTTCGTCATCATACTTAGTTCTATATCTTTCAATATTTCAATGATTACTATCTACATTTGATTTTTTTTTGTCAACATTTCAATGAGAAATGAAATAATCAAAATAATCAAATAATCACTGAAATTTTAATCGTGATTACAATTTAAATTAAATTGTAAATATTGCGATAATTATATGGCAATACATTAAATTGTATTAATTATCATAAACAATTAAATAATTTATCATTAATATTTTAATGATACTGTCGAAATTTTATTTACAGCACGGATTTGGAGCACACTTCTGAAAATGTTGCTGATTTTGGCAGTTGCAGTTATAAAATTTATAGATTTCCATAGCTAGTATTAACAACTTGACAGTGTTGAAATTGACAGTGTCAAGAAAATATGACAGATTTCAATTGTTAGAGTTGTAAAATTGACAAAATTTATCAGGTGGAGTTGAACATTTTGAAAGTATTTCACACATGTATTTGAAACTTTAATAAATTTGAACAAAGTATTTCAATTGAATACCTAAATTTGAAAACTGCATGGATTTGGAGCATACATACTTCAGGAAATTTAGCTGATTTTGACAGTTTCACTTATGCATATTTACAGATTTCCATAACTGGTGCTAAAAATTTGAAAGTGCCAAGAAAATATGAAAATATGTGAAAATATATATACTGCGTTTCAAAAAAAATGTACCACCTAGAAGGAGTTGACGTAGAACTCTGAAATTATGTGAAAATAGTTAGTATGTGTTGAGAAACAATTGATTAAATTTTCATCGAAAAATAATAATATTTATTAAGAAAATAATTAATAATGTGTTGCATCTCCGCGCACTCTTATGCATTCAGCAACCCTTCTGGGCATGCTGGAAATCAAATGGTCCAATGCATCTTGAGGCAGCTCATCCCAGGCAATCTGAAGATGGTGTCTTAATTCATTTAAATTGTTGGGAGGATGCGCCTCAAGATGCATTGGACCATTTGATTTCCAGCATGCCCAGAAGGGTTGCTGAATGCATAAGAGTGCGCGGAGATGCAACACATTATTAATTATTTTCTTAATAAATATTATTATTTTTCGATGAAAATTTAATCAATTGTTTCTCAACACATACTAACTATTTTCACATAATTTCAGAGTTCTACGTCAACTCCTTCTAGGTGGTACATTTTTTTTGAAACGCAGTGTATATATATATATATATATAATATATAAAATATGGACAGATTTTCACAAATGCAATTGAAAATTTAACAAATTTTAACTATTTTAATTGAAAATCTTAAAATTTGCAAACTGCACGGATTTGGAGCACACTTCTTAAAATATTGCCGATTTTGGCGCTGCAGTTATACAATTTGTAGATTTTAATAGCTAGTATTAACAATTTGATATTGTAAAAAAATATGACAGATTTCAATTGTTAGAGTTGTAATTTGACAGAATTTAATATGTGGAGCTAATAAATTAATAGAATTTCATAAATGCATTTCAAAATTAAATAAATTTTTAATAAATGTAATTAAAAATCAAAGTGTGCAAATTGCACGGATTTATTTAGAGCTCACTTTAGAAAATGTACCACTTATGACAGTTGTATTTTTATTGTATTGATTTTCATAGCTGGTGCCAACAATTTGACAGTGTCCAGAAAATATGACAGATTACAATTGTTAGAGTTGTAAATTTGACAAAATTTAATATGTGGAGCTAATAAATTAATAGAATTTCACAAATGCATTTGAAAATTCAATAAATTTTTAATAATTCTAATTGAAAATCAAAATGTGCAAATTGCACGGATTTATTTAGAGCTCACTTTAGAAACTTTAGCAGATTATGACAGTTGTATTTATAAAATATATAGATTTTCGTAGCTGGTGCTAACAATTTGACACTGTCAAGAAAATATGACAGATTTCAATTGTTAGAGTTGTGAATTTGACAAAATTTATGAGGTGGAGCTAATAAATTAACAGAATTTCACAAATGCATTAAAAAATTTAATACATTTTCAATAATTGTAATTGAAAATCAAAATGTGCAAATTGCACGGATTTATTTAGAGCTCACTTTAGAAACTTTAGCATATTATGACAGTTGTATTTATAAAATATATAGATTTTCATAGCTGGTGTTAACAATTTGAAAGTGTCAAGAAAATATGACAGATTTCAATTGTTAGAGTTGTAATTTGACAAAATTTAATATGTGAAGCTAATAAAATAATAGAACTAATTACACAATTAACAATTAATATTACTAATTCATGTGAAAATTCAATAAATTTTTAATAATTTTAATTGAAAATCAAAATGTGCAAATTGCACGGATTTATTTAGAGCTCACTTTAGAAACTTTAGCAGATTATGACAGTTGTATTTATAAAATATATAGATTTTCGTAGCTGGTGCTAACAATTTGACACTGTCAAGAAAATACGACAGATTTCAATTGTTAGAGTTGTGAATTTGACAAAATTTATGAGGTGGAGCTAATAAATTAACAGAATTTCACAAATGCATTTGAAAATTCAATAAATTTTTAATAATTCTAATTGAAAATCAAAATGTGCAAATTGCACGGATTTATTTAGAGCTCACTTTAGAAAATTTAGCAGATTATGACAGTTGTATTTATAAAATATATAGATTTTCGTAGCTGGTGCTAACAATTTGACACTGTCAAGAAAATACGACAGATTTCAATTGTTATAGTTGTAATTTGATAAAATTTAATATGTGGAGCTAAAAAATTAATAGAATTTTTAATAAATAAATAAGAATAGAATAAATTTTTAATAAATCTAATTAAAAATCAAAATGTGCAAATTGCATGGATTTATTTAGAGCTCACTTAGAAAATTTAGCAGATTATGACAGTTGTATTTATAAAATATATAGATTTTCATAGCTGGTGCTAACAATTTGACAGTGTCAAGAAAATATGACAGATTTTAATTGTTAGAGTTATAACTTTGACAAAATTTATGAGTGGAGCTAATAAATTAACAGAATTTCACAATTGCATTTGAAAATTAAATAAATTTTAACAATTTTATTGAACATCAAAATGTGCAAATTGCAGGGATTTATTTAGAGCTCACTTTAGCTAAAATTGAGCAGATTATGACAGTTGTATTTATAAAATATATAGATTTGCATAGCTGGTGCTAACAATTTGCCAATGTCAAGAAAATATGATAGATTTCAATTCTTAGAGTTGTAAATTTGACAAAATTGATGAGGTTGAGCTAAAAAATGAGATTTTCTTTAGAAAATTTAACATATTTGAAAAGTTTTTTAGCTTTACGTAATAAATTTACAACTCTATCAATGGAAATCTGTTGTTTTTTCTTGACACTGTCATATTGTTCATAATAATAATAATAATAATAACTTTTCAAATATGTTAATTTGAAAAGTTCCTTTAGCTTTTCGTGATAAATTTACAATTCTATCAATAGAAATCTGTCATTTTTTCTTGACACTGTCATATTGTTCATAATAATAATAATAATAATAATAATAATAATAATAGTAATAATAATAGTTTATTGATGTTATCACAGCAAAATGTTCACATACGTCAGGGTCATGGATACATTACAGTACATATACTTAGAAATCACATACATAATAATCGCAAATAATAGCATAAAATAAAAATGAAATAGAATAAAGAATAAAATTGTTAGCACCAGCTATGAATCGGTCAGACGTTCAATTGTGGTTAATATTTCAATTGCGATTTTCCAAAATATTTTCGCCTGAAACTGTCATAACCTTATGGCCTTTTAGCTCCGCAACTAGTTAAATCTATCAAATATTAAGTTATATATTTTGAACTTCAACTGTCAAAATTTGCCAAAAAAGAGTACAAAATTTGTAGAATTTACTCAGAATTTGTTAATTTTTTATCACCAGATGTGAAATCTGTAAAATTTTCAGTCTCAACTGTTGACTACGAATTATTTTCCAACAGAACTTTTCGAATATGCTAAATTTTTAATTGAAATTGGTAAAATTTATCAAATTGTTGAATGCATTTGTTGCAATCAGTTCATTTATTAGCTTTCCGTGATAAATTTTGTCAAATTTTCAACTCTATCAATTGAAATCTGTCTTTTTTTGACACTGTCAAATTGTTAGCACCAGCTTTGAAAATATATCTAACTGTCAAATGTTAGGTTTTATAGTTTAAACTGCCACTATCAAAATTTGCCAAAAAATTGTGCCAACTCCAAATTTGTAGAATTTGGGCGGGATTTGTCAAATTTTTAGCACCAGGTGTGAAATCTGTTAAATTTTCAATTCAAACTGTTAAAATGCTGTTAAAATTTCAACGATTACTATCAAAATGTCAATTGTTATTTTGTTAGTGTCCATATTACTGTCTAAATTACAATTGTTTCTGTTAACTTTCAATTGTTATTCTCGAAATATCAACTGTTTACCCAGCTAGTTTAACCTGAAATATCTCAGAAAAGCTTCATTTTTTCGAAATTGAAGAAGCATACCCGTTTTATGACAATAAAGCTAGTCCACCGAAAAATGGTATGTTATTTAAAAAGGTATTAGAATACTAATCGTTGTGGATGAGCACATTAATTTTTTTATGGGGTGCGGACTCACCATTAGTACAGAAAGCGCAATCTCGAATCATCTTTGGGACTTCAAAGTTTGCATAACCAAAATGTGCTTTGCGCAGATTTGTAGGTTGTGACAAACATTCCAGTTAGGAATGAATCCCATTCCAACTAAATACATTTAATCTCCATGCCAGCCCTGCGACCCCATCCGAGATCTATAGGCGTCCGCCCTAAAACTAATTCAGATGATCCTCGGCAGGGTCCCCCTATCGCATACATCAGCCCAGGAGGGCTCGTTACCATATGCAATCACTGAAATCACTTAACCGAGCCACCAGCTGGCAGCGGGAAGTTGTCCCCGAGGGCAAAGCGCCTCATTACCGTGTCATTACCGCCGAGTGATCTTCGTACGCCGAGGCCCATGGCAGCAGAGGAAACATGACTCATGGCAGGGCATTACTATCCGGGTTAATTAAGAAGAGGATTTTACGGACCCAAGCCCGAGGGGTGGACGCGGGCAAGACTACGTGCGCAAATTTGCATTTATATTGGTGAAGGGACGAACTGGCGACTCAGCAGCGTCTTCACTAATTATGCTGGGGGCGAAGGATGTTAAGACAGAGGACAGGTCTTTGTTGGCATTGTTTTGGTGTAATTTCAGAAATAAGTCATTGTACATGAGATATGCTACGCTAAAGATTAGTAAAATTATTGCATTACATCGAAACATTGCAAAAATTGAAGAAAGTTATAATAAGTTCTCGGGGATATTAATTTTGATCCGAAAATCCAAATCCAAACAATGAATTAATAAGACAAGAATACAACAAGCAAAAGAAATTAATAGCACAAATAAAAGAACAGAAAACGCAATACTACAAAAACAAGACAGAAGAAGACAATCCAAACGAATTGTGGAAAATAATAAATGACCAAATAAACAAAAGAGAATCAAACACAAACTACATAGAAGAAATAATAAAAAAAAAAAAACGGAGGCACCACACATAAATCGAAATAACGCAGATGAAATAAACGCATATTTCGCAAATATGGGCAAAAAACTTGCAGAAAAACAAATAAGAAGCAGCCAAACAACACCCGTAACAACAAAAACAAAGAGGCAAATCGAAACCCTCATCTTCCGAAAAACAACACAAGAAGAAATTAACTACATAATAACAAATTTAAAGTACCATAAAACCCCGGGCTTTGATAAGATAACAAACGAAATCTTAAAACGAAACAGAACAATACCAACACCTATTCTTGTAGAAATCATAAATACAATACTCGAAGAAGGAATATATCCTGAATATATGAAAACTAGCACAATTATACCAATTTGCAAAAAGGAGACAAAACCAACCCGGAAAATTACAGACCTATTTAATTATTATCAACATTAAATAAAGTATTAGAGAAAACCATCCAAATTCGAATCACCAATCACTTGCTTAAAAACAAAATTATCAACCAAGAACAATATGCTTACCAACAACATTCAGGAACGACATCGGTCACACAAGATCTCATACATCACATATCATCGAAGAAGGACAAGAAACAACTAGTATTAGCCATATACATTGACATGAAAAAAGCCTTTGACACTATATCAAAACCAAAATTAATCGAAAAACTTAAGGCAATAGGAATAATGGGAAAGGAGCTAAACATATTGATCAAACAGCACACAAAAAACCAAAGTAAATAATGCAGAAAGCCAACCACTTATAGCTGAATATGGAATACCACAAGGAGGAAGGAAACCTACCACCAATCTTTTATATTATATACACAATCGATCTGCTGGAAATGAACTTGAAATGAAAACCACATATCTATGCAGATGACACCTGTATAGTTTACACGGGAAAAAATCGTAGAGAAATAGAAGACAATATGAACGAAGATATAAAACTGAAAAACTGTTTTTTTTTTGCAATAACTTGCTAACAATAAACGAAGCAAAAACAGGTCATTATCAAACTTTTATTTAATAATATATTACTTTGATCGTCAAATGATGTAAAATAAAGATAAAATTATTTGGTACCGGTCCTGGAAGTCCTCCCCCATTGGGTTATTCGCTTCCGAATTGACAAGAAAGAACCCCAGACCCAAATAAACATTTTTTTCAGGTCAGCATTCACATTCTCGTGAACATACTATAACAACATTTTAAGAAAAGCTTCAAATTTTATTTACGAATTTCGAACTAAATTTTGGATTTTTAGTTCGAAATTCGGATCAATTAATGTCGTAAAAAACTATTTTCTATGGTCGACGTCTCCCAATATGTTCGATTTTTTCTATATTTATATTTAGGTTTATGCCCCTTGGTTAATAAATAAATACATTTGAAGTGCAAACAGAAATTTGCAAATTAAAACAAGATTAATACAGCGCACTATGGTTTCTGGAGTGTGTTTACTTGGCAAAGGTAATGAAAAGGATTATACAGGGTGTCTCTAAATTACGTGGACATGGCTTAACCACAGATTACTGGGATCAAAATAAGACGATTTAACAAAACGTATCTATATACAAATGCGTTTTGTTTAGCCAGTATATCAAAATATGAGTTATACCCGTATAAAGTGCCATACCAAACAACATCCTAAACAATGTAAACGTTCTATTTTTATAAGCATTTTTTTTTAATTAACTTTGATTCTGAATACTGCCTAAACCAAACGCATTTGTATATAGATAAGTTTTGTTAAATCGTCTCTTTTGATCCCAGTAATCTGTGGTTGAGCCATGTCCACATCATTTAGAGACACCCTGTATAATAAAGTAAAGGGCTTAACAATTTTCTAATGTAATAACTAAAAGAGAAAAAATAATGTATGGAATTTTTGTCAAAATTTGTAATAATATTCTTCTTCTTTAGAATGATGTCATCGCCTTTTCCAATTTAGAAAGAGGGTTGTCATATTAGTATATGTAAATTTCGTGAAAAAACGAAATAAAACATTTGTAGAAAACTCGTAATCTAATAAACTTAACCATAAAAAATAAACTTAATTTAATACTTCGCTCTCTAGCTCAATATTCTGTTCAATTCTCTATGCACATTGCTAATAGTATATAGAAAATATTGCTAAGTAACACAAAATATTAAGAATAGCAAGATATGATCTTGCTTACTATTAGCAATGTGGCAAATTGGACAAAATGTCTGATTCCGCAGTAGAAATGATATCTTCTAGTTCTACTGACTCCAAAGTAATTTCTGCTTCATTTTCTTCATCTTCACTGCTTCGCCACGTTCGTGTTCGGTTTAACTTGGTTCCGGTTCTAGCAGTAAAATGATCACTTCAGAAGGAAGTGGAAATTTATCTTATAGCGGATGCGATCTTCTATATTAATAGAAGATTTTAGAGGATCCGATGTGTCTATTGCTCAATTAAAAATGTTTTGCAAATATTATTTGCGACTGGTTTTTCTGCGATATTGCATGTCCGATTTATAAAATTTATTTCGTCCTTCCGATCCTTCCTCGAAAAAATAACCCTCGGCAACACCGTATTTTCTAATATTTGTCAGCCATGAATTAAATTTTATGGAGACTTGGCGGCATGGCATACCTAAGGTGACCAGACGTCCTGATTATTAGAAATTTGTCCCGCGACGTTTCAAAAAAAGTCCCGACTTTTGAAAAGATTGAAAGGTTGCTGACCAGACGTCCTGATTAGTAGAAATTTGTCCCGCGACGTTTAAAAAAAGTTCCGACTTTTGAAAAGATTGAAAGGTTGCGTTTTTTTTTCGGGGTTATCTTTTATTCGCTATTTTGAAGTTATATGCTTATATATTTCGCCAATAGCTGTATAGCGCAATAGCCATAGCGCTGCAGGGCCAAAATACAGAAAGGTACTTACTTAAAAACATGCCTAATATATTTATATTTGTAAATTTGAGGACATTATGTTTCACGTTCTTAAAAAAAATAGTGATATAACATTATACAGGGTGAGTTTTTTTTCATTTTAAGCATTGGGATCTCGGAAAACATAAGACATAGAGATTCGGTTAAATGAGGAAAGAGTTGTCGTTTTGAGAGTTTATGCAAAATATGCTTTTCTTTTTTGATAAAAGGTTACAGTTTGGGTCAAAAGGTCGGGTCAAAGGTCAAACGGCAGCCATAGTTGGCTTAGATATGTGTAAAAAGGACACATTTTTCTCTTTATAGCGATACAAGGTCATCTTCGAAAATTAACTTTATGAAAATTATTACATACTTACTTTGACAAATAAACACGATACAGGACTATTTGTATCATTGAGAGTAGCAAAAACAGAGTTTGCCATGGAAAACTGTTTGCCCTCTTACTACGAGAATTGTATTACTTTTTCTATTCTAATTATACTAAATTCTATTAAAAGTATACAACGAAAAATTCTGCATCTCATTTATTTATGAAAGTCTAGCAAACCTTATACCGCTATAAAGAGAATAAAATGTACTTTTACAAATAAACACGATGCAGGACTATTTGTATTATTGAGAGTAACAAAAACAGAGTTTGCCAAGGAAAACTTTTTTCCCTCTTACTACAAGAATTCTATTAATTTTTCAATTCTAATTATACTAAATTCTATTAAAATTATACACCGAAAAAATCTGCATCTCATTTATTTATAAATGTAAGTATAGCAAACCTTATATTTGTATTTGTATTATTGAGAGTAGCAAAAACAGAGTTTGCCAAGAAAAACTTTATTCTCTCTTACTACGAGAATTCTATTAATTTTTCTATTCTAATTATACTAAATTCTATTAAAATTATACAACGAAAAATTCTGCATCTCATTCATTTATGAAAGTAAGTATAGCAAATCTTATATGGCTATAAAGAGAAAAAAATGTACTTTGACAAATACACACGATACAGGACTATTTGTATTATTGAGAGTAGCAAAAACAGAGTTTGCCAAGGAAAACTTGTTTCCCTCTTACTACGAGAATTCTATTAATTTTTCTATTCTAATTATACTAAATTCTATTAAAATTATACACCGAAAAAATCTGCATCTCATTTATTTATAAATGTAAGTATAGCAAACCTTATATTTGTATTTGTATTATTGAGAGTAGCAAAAACAGAGTTTGCCAAGAAAAACTTTATTCTCTCTTACTACGAGAATTCTATTAATTTTTCTATTCTAATTATACTAAATTCTATTAAAATTATACAACGAAAAATTCTGCATCTCATTCATTTATGAAAGTAAGTATAGCAAATCTTATATGGCTATAAAGAGAAAAAAATGTACTTTGACAAATACACACGATACAGGACTATTTGTATTATTGAGAGTAGCAAAAACAGAGTTTGCCAAGGAAAACTTGTTTCCCTCTTACTACGAGAATTCTATTAATTTTTCTATTCTAATTATACTAAATTCTATTAAAATTATACACCGAAAAAATCTGCATCTCATTTATTTATAAATGTAAGTATAGCAAACCTTATATTTGTATTTGTATTATTGAGAGTAGCAAAAACAGAGTTTGCCAAGAAAAACTTTATTCTCTCTTACTACGAGAATTCTATTAATTTTTCTATTCTAATTATACTAAATTCTATTAAAATTATACAACGAAAAATTCTGCATCTCATTTATTTATGAAAGTAAGTATAGCAAATCTTATATCGCTATAAAGAGAAAAAAATGTACTTTGACAAATACACACGATACAGGACTATTTGTATTATTGAGAGTAGCAAAAACAGAGTTTGCCAAGGAAAACTTTTTTCCCTTTTACTACGAGAATTCTAATAATTTTTCTATTCTAATTATACTAAATTCTATTAAAATTATACAACGAAATATTCTGCATCTCATTTATTTATAAAAGTAAGTATAGCAAACCTTATATTTGTATTTGTATTATTGAGAGTAGCAAAAACAGAGTTTGCCAAGGAAAACTTTTTTCTATTAAAATTATACAACAAAAAATTCTGCATCTCATTTATATATGAAAGTAAGTATAGCAAACCTTATATCGCTATAAAGAGAAAAACATGTACTTTGACAAATAAACATGATACAGGACTATTTGTATCATTGAGAGTAGCAAAAACAGAGTTTGCCATGGAAAACTTTTTGCCCTCTTACTACGAGAATTCTATTAATTTTTTTATTCTAATTATACTAAATTCTATTAAAATTATACAACGAAAAATTCTGCATCTCATTTATTTATGTAAGTAAGTATAGCAAACTTTATATCGCTATTAAGAGAAAAATATGTACTTTGACAAATACACACGATACAGGACTATTTGTATTATTGAGAGTAGCAAAAACAAACAGAGTTTGCCAAGGAAAAATTTTTTTCCCTCTTACTACGAGAATTCTAATAGTTTTTCTATTCTAATTATACTAAATTCTATTAAAATTATACAACGAAATATTCTGCATCTCATTTATTTATGTAAGTAAGTATAGCAAACTTTATATCGCTATAAAGAGAAAAAAATGTCCTTTTCAATAATGTGATGGCCCAACTATGACTGCCATTTTAACAAAAAGTTTGTATTATAACTCAAAAAATATGTTTTTAAAAAATAAAAAAAATAAAGCATATCTTGCATATGCTCCTAAAATGACAACTCTTTCCTCATTTAACCGAATCTCTAAATCTCCCAATGCTTAAAATGAAACTCGCCCTATATAATTTGCGTGTTGTGTTCTTTGCTAATTTATTTAAAAATCAACACGATTTGGGACACGAAAAATGTTGTCAAATATTAATTCCACGAGTCTGAAAGACGAATAGAATTATTTGACAACATGTTGAGTGCATCAACCAATGCGATTACCAATAGTAACGATTCCTAGATTTGTATTCGTAAGATTGTATCACGAATGAAAAATTTAACACTTCCCGTTTTTCTGCCGCATATTGAATGCTCAGTCTTCTATTATCTGGACCAGTTGCTCCTGCGTGCTGTTCACGGACAAAATATAATTCCGAGAGTTGTAGAACTCGGTAAATTGGGCCCAAATATACTTTTGTGACCTTACAGTATTATTTCGTTTGTGGTTTTGTATGTTTTCTTCAATATTATTTAAGGAAGAATCGCCAAAGCACGACATTTGGTCTAATTGAGGCATTTCAGTTGACATCATAGCACACCAGATGTGCATAGGACCAAGTGTGATTATCACTTAGTAGAAGAAGTTTCTTCCTTTGTTTTAAAATATTCTTATTTTCATCTCCTCAGACTTCTCATACACACAAATCAGATCTATAAAAAATATGAACTATGCACTCAAAGAATCTAATCCACGCATGCTGCAAACTGCAAAGTATTCTCTTTTGGTTTAAAAATTTTCGCTTCAAATTTATCTGTTTCCAGAATCATGCTTGGAGTGGCGCCACATATAGGACAAACACGACTCGACTTTGTACCCGTCAAAGTATTTAATATTTTACTGTCAATTAGCGCTATGTATAATTTAAATTTTACAATTACAACTTTATTTTCTGGCAAACATATTTTTAAAAGCTCCAGCCTCTCAATTTTTTGATCAATATTTTGTTTCTCCTTCAAAATATGCTCAAGTGTTTCTGTTACATATTCCAATTTCTACAAAAGCGTACCGATTGTGGGGTTTGATTATACCATAAAACTATTTTGTTCGAAGTTTGCAAACGAAGAGGAATGCATGATGTTCCAAATAACGAGTTTTGTAGTTATAACGAACCATGTTAACTGGCATGCAAGGAGATTTCACAAAATTTTGTTTCCTTTGTTGATGAGATAGTCGAGCTACAAGTCATCATTATACCAGAACAGATTGGTCATAAAGAACAGAGTATTCTCCTGGAAAACAAAATATTTCAAATAATCTATTAATTGATCAAAATGACGTTCTACTTCCACCACTGCATAAAAAAACTAGGTCTTTTCAAAAACTTTGTCAAGGCTCTGAATAAAGATGGTGTTGCTTTTAAACATTTGTTAGCAGTTTTATGTATTTTTTTCTGAAATTGTCATCATAGGTGTTATCCAAAAGTAGATTATTATTATCAATAGGCCCTTTACCTTTCGGTGTGGGCTATACATGTTACATATCTTACATTACAGTTATATTACATTGTTTTGTTATGTATTTGCAAATTCTTTCCACTCTCTTCTGTTCTTTGCCATTTCTCTTGCTTGTTTCACTGTCTTCCCTCTGCTGTATATTATTTCTTCTATTTTGTTGTCCCATTCTTGTCTTGGTCTACCTCTTCCTTGTTTCTTTCCTGTTTTTGCTTCCCAGATTTGTTTTGTTTGATTCGTATTTTTCATCCTAATTAGATGTCCCCACCAGTTGAGCTGCTTCTTTTCTATAAACTTTTCTATTGATTCTATTTCCAATTCCTCTCTGATGTCTTTATTTTGTATCCTGTTTTTTTTTCGTTACTTGTTTTACTCTTCGCAGATATTTCATTTCTATTGCCTGTAATCTACTTTTATCTCTCGTTCACGTCTCGCTCCCGTATGTCAAAATCGTTCTGTATATAGTTTTGTATACATTCATTTTTGTCTTTCTGCTTATCTCTTTCTTGTTAGTAAGTATATTATTTAGGGCATAGTACGTTTTTATTGTGTTGTTTATTCTGTTGCTTAATTCTCCTTCTATTTTACTGTCTTCTGTAAGTTCTACTCCAAGGTATTTGAATTGCTCCACTTGTTCAATCCGGTCCTGGCCTATCTGTATATTTATGTATTCTCTCCGTTTTCCTGTTATCAGTACTTTTGTTTTGCTGTAGTTCATCTTCATCTTATATTTCTCTAGGTGTTTATTCCATACGTTCATGTTATGTTGCAGGTTCCTGCTATCACTACCACATCATCGGCATATGCTTCTTCTGATATTTTAACCATTTGCATGTTTTTGTATCCTACGTTTGCTTTTATTATTTCTGTTTGCATGCTCTTCATTATTTCATCCATATACAGGTTGAATAGTGTTGGGCTGAGAGCTCCTCCTTGTCTTAGTCCATTATTTGTTTTAAAAGTTCTTGAAATTTGCCCCTAGTATATTATTGCATTACTGTTGTTGTTATATATATTCTGTATTACTTTTACTATCCTGTTTTCTATTCCTCTCTCCTTTAGTATTAACCATAGATTCTTTCTTGGTGTCATGTCAAACGCTTTTTCGAGGTCTGCATTGCTGAATTACTATTAAGCTAGCGCTTCCATAGCGCTGTTGGCGGTACTGTGTGGCGCACTTCATTTTTATTGTGAAGGATTTTGCTAAACGACTATTTTTTGAATAAACGTTTTATAATAGACAATAGATTATTCCAAGTGATTTTTTCGTCGAATACTTAAAAATAATTCAACGATTTTGTTTCAACGGTTTGCGGACACATCGTAAATGGGAATGATTGTTAGGGTACACGTAGGTACATACTAACACTAGTGCAAACTAAGGCCATCATTTTATGGCCTATGCAAGGATTGCATAGTTGCAGTCTGAGTCCAGATAAATTACATATGAGACGAACCGCTATTGCAGTCAATGTCCCCTCAGGGCATTCGTGAAGGACTGCTATAGCAGTCGCTCTCTGCAAACGTGTTATTCATTACTTACAATTCTACTAAACATGCATATAATATACATTAATGAAGCATTCCTTTATTTAAGATCGTTCTAAATATATTGTTGTGAGTCTTCAAAAGAATGTTTGCATCGATTTGCTATTTACCATGTTTTATTGTCTATCAATAATATACTCAATAGGAGGTACATCGTCGAATTGAAGGGAAATATTTTTTGGCTGGAAAACATGGTGATCGCTGTAAGTCGGTGCTATGACTTGATGCTGCTACCGTGGGTGCTCTTGGCACACCACAAGTTAACGTCACTGGTATTTAAATTTTCATTTAGATTCACCCTAAGGGATTAAATAATAAACCTCAAACCATTATTTTCAGAGCTCGGATTTATATGCACGAAAAACTTTCTAACTACCATACGTATCGATATTCGCAGGTTTTGATTTATTTATGAAATAATACAACCTAATGTAAATATAATTAATAATAAACAAATTTATAAATCAAAACTAAATAAATATTTGTATTGGTAATTACAAACATTTCATTTACTGTCCTCTAATTTATTATTAATTACTTATAATTTATTAACATTAGCAAGTTGTACACCTGGACGCCTAAATTTATGTCAACATAATAATCTGGATAGTGATTGGACATTCTGACTTTTTTCTGACTTTCACACAGTATCTACATGTTAATTCCCTCTAATTACCTACCGTAAACAATTAACATGTTTATTATTAGAAATAACATAATAACAACTGAATGTAAAAAATAAAATAAACTGAATATAAAAGCTCCATTTTTGTCTATTACATTATTCAATCTTCCCAGCATTGATGCTACTTAAACTTCTGTATAGTTTGGAGTTAATTCTTTGCACCCTTCTTGAATTCTTTCTCATAGCTGTTCAACATTTTCCTGTTTAACAGGAATTATTGCCTCTATTCATTTTGTTTACAATCAAACCCCACACATTTTCGATGTGGTTCAAATCCGGACTGTGTGAAGGCCAAGGCAGAACTCGCATATCTTGATACTGTATCCAATTGAAATCATTCTATGTAGCTGTATGAATAGGATAATTGTCTTGCAGATATATAAAATCATTTTTGGGAAAGACCGCAGTCACTGATGGTAGCATGATATTCTTCAATATACCACGGGAGACCTCTGCATTATTTCTACCTATTAGATGCATTAAAACTCCAGCTATTTTTTGAGTATAATGTTCAACAATACGAGAGTTTGGGTATCTATAATCTATAATATGACCTTTATATTATAATTCAAAACTCTTCTTGTGTTTGAAATTAACACCATGCCAGAAATCTAATAGTTCCAGATAATATTCCAACACGAATCTTACTCTTTGCTCTTTTTTACGTAGAGTCAAAAGCAGTTTCTTAGCTGCAGGATAATTTTCTAAATTGAAACCTTCCTTGATGCGGTGATGGGGTGTTCTTCGCCTTTATAATATTCCGCCATCCTTCTTGGGGATGTTGGTGGTGACGTACTTGTCATCTTCGGGCGGTGGGGTGATTTTGGTGACAAGTGGGGGTCGCGTCTTCGCGGTGGTGACTCAGCGCGAGTGTTTCTAAAAATTTGAATATCCACGAAGAAGTAGAAATTTAATGTTCATACTTTAATCTTATAAAATTAAACATTCTGAACAAAAGAGTTTCTATGTAGGTGTAACATATTCTAAAAGTAAATATATATTGTAGTTTTGAAGAAAATAGGCATGTGCCCGATTCCGCATTTCGTTCAATTTCCAGTCCAAAGTCCAGTTTGGCCGACACCGACAAATGAGTACGAGCGGTACGAGTGAGTCAGCCACTGGTGGCTGGCTGTTTTTTTTTTCATGACCTTGGTGATAGAATGGATGTATAACGCGCCTATGTACGCACGAAAGTTATATGTATGTATATACTAGTTATCGCCAGAGAGCGCCACTTCCTCGACAATATTCGTCTGTCCTTTACTATAGGTCATTCTTTATTCACAAAATCGCAACCTTAAGGACAAGCAGCGTACTGAAAAATTTGAAAAAATTAGTCGTAGTTTGTCTTCTCAGCAAAATTTATTTAGGAAGGCAAACTCGGAAAATGAATCATTGACTTTAGTTAGCATGAAAGTTGCTTATTTGTTGGCGAAAAAAGGGAAACCCTTTATGGATGGAAACATCGTTAAAGAGTGTATGATGGAAGCTGTTGGGGTATTATGTCTGGAAAAGGTGAAACTTTTCAAAACGATAAGTCTTTCCCGCAATACTGTTGCTCGTCGAATTGACGATATTGGCAATAATATACTCCACCAGATTTCTGGGAAAGCACAGCGTTTCACTCACTATTCTATCGCGATGGATGAATCGACCGACGTTAGTGACACCTCACAACTTTTAGTATTTGTTCGTGGAGTTGACGACGATCTTAATGTCACCCAAGAATTAGCATCGGTTAACAGCATGCATGGCACTACAACTGGAGCAGATATTTTTAAGGAACTACAACAGACGTTGACCAAATATAACTTGGACTAGAATCGACTCCAAGGTGTGACAATTGACGCAGGAAGAAACATGTCTGGTGCAAATATTGGGGTGGTTGGGCTAATAAGAAAAGCTTGTGAAAGCGCAGGAGCAACAGTACCAATTTTTCTGCACTGTATCATCCACCAACAAGCCCTATGTGTAAAACATGTCGACATGAGCTGCGTTTTGAAACCAGTTGTTTCTGTCGTAAACTTTATTCGATCACGTGCACTCAATCATCGCCAATTTCGATCTTTCCTCGAAGAAATTGAATCTGAGTCTGTTGACTTGTCGTATTATACAGCAGTTCGATGGCTTAGCTGTGGAAAAGTGTTATTGCAGTGATTGAATCACAATCACTGAACCGCTTTTATCGGATGCAAAGTGGCTCTGGAATTTGGCAATTTTTGCAGATGTCGTGACACACGTAAATAACTTGAATTTAAAGCTCCAAGGTAAAAACAACTTAATTTGTGATTTATTCGAGCAAATCAAAGCATTCAGAGCCAAGCTGATATTGCTCGAAAGTCATATGAATGAATGTAATTTTGCTATTTCACGTGCTGTGAAAAATTTAGTACAGAAACTGAGACGAAAGATTTCCCACCATATTTGCAGTAAAAGTAATCGCGGATTTAAAACTAGAATTTCAAAAGCGTTTTTCTGATCTTGACATAAATTCAAGGGAAATTCGGCTGTTTCAAAATCCATATGACTGCAACGTTGGCGACGTTTCAAGTCAGTTTCAAATGGAAATAATTGATCTTCAAGCTAGCGATCAAATCAAGAACAAATACAAGGAAGGAAACTTGATCGATTTTTACAAATTTTTGGACGCAAAAGGGTTTCCAAATTTAAAGCAATTGGCTGGTAAACTTATTTCTATGTATGACACTACCTATATGTGCGACCTATATGTGCAACTTTTTCCAGGATGAAGTATCTGAAATCTAAATATAGGGCAAATTTATCGGATGATCATTTGCAATCATTGCTAATAATTGGTGTTTCCGATTTGAATCCCAACTTTGAAGAAACTCTCCAGGAAAAAACCCAGTTCCACCATTCCCATTAAAAATTGCATGAAATAATTTTATAATAATATAATTTAGACATGTTTGTTTAATATTGTTATATCTGTAATTTACTATAAAAAATAAAACTCAATGCTGCTTTACTTGTAATAAGGTTTTTTAATTCACATATTTACAATGCTTGGCCCCCGCTAATGAATTTAAATACCAAACTGGCCCTCGCAGCAAACAGTTTTTACGCCTCTGATCTAAACGGTATTTCCGGCGTTATTGTTTTTATTGCATTTTACATTACCTTAAAAACTATTCTGGTCGGCGATTAGTACATTTATGGCCTACGGGGGTTGCGGAACGGTTTTATTAAATTCCCCAGCGCGAAAACATCGATTTCTCCTCCGCCTCCGCTCTTTCGCCCCGCCGTTGCCGCCGGTGTGAATTTCTGTGTGATAATCTCCGGCACAGGGACAGACAAAGAGCGCCACCGCTAGGGCGCAGAAGGGCGCAGAAGGGCGCAAAGGGAACGGGGTCAGCCAGGGTGTGGTGGCGAAATATCGATCCGCTGATACACCTCTTATACGCGCCGAGTATATACACTGGGACCCGTAAATCCGACATTTGACACTTTATCACTTCGAATGTGCTCATACCTCATCGTATATCTGTCTTCTCCGAGCATCCACAATAAGAATAAAAGTAGCAGAACTCAATCGAAGTGGATGCGACTGGCGTGTTCATGAATAGTGGATGATACGGTGGCACATTGCTTGGGGGAAATCATTCCATTACTAATTTATACCCCGCATACAGTCGGTCGGCATTAAGGGCCCACAAGAGCCTCCGACTAATTTACTAACTAGTAAAAATCCTGGCAGATGTCCGTCGGTCCTTGCAGAATTACTTCTGGGAGCGCGTTTTTCTGGTAATACGGTTAGTTTAACGAGATTTGGGATTACTTCGCTCAACTCGCCGATTCACAAACAAGTTTTAAATGGTGGGTTTGTTTTTTTCAAGAGCACTTACATATTAATTTCATTGCATTATAAATTTCTCCTCCCAAAGTACACAATGAAGGAAATATATACACCTCGACCATAGACATTTGGCATAACTTTTTTAACTGTACTCAATTATAGTCGACGTAAAAATCTAAGAATATTACGACTTTGACTTTTAAGTATTTTATGGGGGTTTTATTTGGTGTTGCCATGAAATCATAAAAGTCCTGCTAATATTATTCAGTTATCTGGGCTGTCTTTCTGGTATTGACGACGGCGTGCGATTCTTCCGTCTTGACCATCCGTTTGCTTTATGGTGACCCTAAATTAAACCCCGAATATGACTATTAAGACGTCAAAGTCATAATATTCTTAGATCTTTGGGTCAAGTATACACTGGTATACAAAGTTTTGGACTGTACTAACCAAATAGTGTTTTTAGGGTAATTTGGTGCGCTGAATTCGAATCAGTAACTTAAAAATAATACCTTACAGTGGAGGGCCGAGTTGACAAATAAGATTATTATTCAGTTATATCTTAGAGGTCATTGACTTCTGTTAAGTCTATTTTCCTGTACGTCCGAGAAAGTAAAAAATACTGACGAGGTCGCTCGTTGACGGACGACCGTATTATTATGCAAATTAAAGAGATTCGTAGGTTACCTACTGCAGTGTGCACATGCAGGTAACTTCAGAAATAAACACAGGGAATTTCCTAGGAATTCAGGCTAATTCGCATTACTTTGTAAGCCGCCCATTGTGTAAACCGGTACATTACATAGTGGGCGCACGGCGAAATGATCCGAGACGTGTCATGAAATATCGATATAATGCCTGTACGGTATATATTTTGTAATTTTTTTATTAATTAAGGTTAATAGTACTAATTGGGGATCAATTAATATCAAAATCATATCAAATATGGGGATCAAATAATATATATTGTGATGGTATTTGTAGTATTTATTTAGATTAATTAGAATAGATTTATTGTTATTATTATATAAGTTTTAGATAGAATTATAATCTTCAGGGCACAAGCTAACAAAATTTATTGTAAATATTTTAAATGTGAATATGAACAAGTATGCACAAATATACAAAGCAATCCGCGGATGAAGGTTGTTGATTGGTTACCACGGGTGACAGGTGACTTCGTGCATAGACGCTTGGGGAATTAAATAATGGAAAGTCGAAAATAATCAACAACGGGTTTAACGAGGGGGAGAGACGCGTGTGGATCGCGGGAGGAGATGTTGCGATTCTAATACGAATACATTACAAAATATTAACGGGGTTTTCAACGATTGGACATATTGCTGGGAGAAGACAGTCAACCAGGAGAGGAGTGCAACAAGATAGGAGCCGTGACGGAGATATTCAAAGTCAGGACTTCAAGCCGCTCAACTTCGCACACAAAAGTAGATGTTTACTTTTGTGGGAATCAACAACGGATCAGACGGGAAAGCAGGGACAACAGGACGACGTAATCAAGGAACCACAAGAAGATAACTGCAAGTAGAAAGTTTGCGTAAAGTGCAAGAGTCATATTATCACATAAGTTGGCTTGTGTATATAGGATTTATTTTGTTAATGTTGGTCATAGTTTATTATGTATTTAATAATTTTGTTTTCTATTGTTTTTGATTTGTTTGTTTAGTTCAGTTTATATTAGACGTTTTAATATTTGGTTATTTTCAATTCATTAAAGTATTTGAACAAAACTCTATTTAGATATGATTGAACCTACTATTGAACGTGAGATAAGAGTAAATAAGCAAAAACGTAACATTTTGTAGTCCCGAAAGTAGGGCAATGCAAAAACATTACAATTGGCAGCCAACGTGGAGCAATACAAACGTAACATTTGGAGTTCCGAACGTAGGGCAATATAGGAAACGTTACAATATATATATATATATGTGTGTCTTTTTTTTTGTATTTTATGTTTTGCAATTTTTCTGTGTATTTATTGACTGACTTGTGCGAGGCTTCTTGTTTGTAATCTAGAGCATGAATAAAATGAATTATGAATTATGAATTATGAATTATTATGAATTATGAATTAGAAAAGTTTGCTAAGTCACGAAACTTTTGCTTATAAAAAGGGCCGAGTTGGTATCCATATTGTGCTATAGCAGTCTCTACTATCTATTAGATTACTTCTGTAATCTAGATCACTACTGTATCTATTGAGTACAGAATTTATTTGCTATTTTTATTTTACAAAAGAAAATCAGTCAAATTATAATTTGACCCCAGTGGGTTTTACCCACAATTTACAAAATTGTGGTAAAAACATAGCAAGTTTTCTGTTTGATTATTTTGTCATGTCCAAAACTGTTACAGTTTTTTTTTACGTTCATTTCACATTTTTGTATTAATTTTTTTGAAACCAATTATAAAGAGCGTTTGTGCACTTGTTCAAAACATTCAAAAAATTAATATCTATGGTAATTTTCCTAAATTGCAACATTACTTTAAATAATAAACCTTCTGATCCAAAACTGTTACAGTTTTTTTACGTTGATTTTACGTTTTTGTATTAATTATTTTGAAACCAATTATAAATAACTTTTGTGCACTTGTTCATAACATGCAAAGAGTTAATTTCTATGGCAATTTTCGTAAATTGCAACATTAGTTTAAATAATAAACCATCTGATCCAAAACTGTTACAGGTTTTTTTTTGCGTTGATTTTACTTTTTTGTATTAATTTTTTTGAAACCAATTATAAAGAGCTTTTGTGCACTAGTTCATAACATGCAAAGAGTTAATTTCTATGGTAATTTTCCTAAATTGCAACATTACTTTAAATAATAAACCTTCTGATCCAAAACTGTTACAGTTTTTTTTTACGTTGATTTCACTTTTTTGTATTAATTTTTTTGAAACCAATTACAAAGAACTTTTGTGCACATATTCATAACATGCAAAGAGTTAATTTCTATGGTAATTTTCGTAAATTGTAACATTAGTTTATATAATAAACCTTCTGATCCAAAACTGTTACAATTTTTTTTTTACGTTGATTTTACGTTTTTGTATTATTTTTTTTAACCAATTATAAAGCGCTTTTGTGCACTTATTCATAACATGCATAGAGTTAATTTCTATGGTAATTTTCGTAAATTGCAACATTAGTTTATATAATAAACCTTCTGATTCAAAACTGTTACAGTATTTTTACGTTGATTTTACTTTTTTGTATTATTTTTTTTAACCAATTATAAAGAGCTTTTTTTCAGAACATTCAAAGAGTTAATATCTGTGGTAATTTTCGTAAATTGCAATATTAGTTTATACAGGGTGTATCAGCCAAATGGAATAAATTCAATAATAAATAAATGGGGGCGAGTTCGAAAAAACGCTCGGACACGTCGATTGTTATTTTTAGTTGCGCATTTTTTTCAACAAAAACATTTTATACAGGGTGTGTCATGTGACCGCGGAAAATACCAACTTTCTTATTTTAAATGCAACACCTGGTATATTATTCAATTTTTGGATTCTTCAGAAAATTCTAGACATATTTCATGTACAATGTGCTATACCTATCTTCAACTGTTTCGGAAATATTAAGTGTTTTCAGATTTATTGCAAAAATTAACATTAAAAAAAGAAAATTATTTGATTAGAGAAATTCGTTACAACACACTCAAAAACTAATAAGTAATACTGTTTATTTCTTGATAATGTAAAAAAACAAAAAAAAACAATAAATTTCAATGGAGGAGATGTTCAAAATGCTCGCCGTGAACGTCTTGGCAAAATCCTAATCTTAAATAGAAATTTCTTCTAACGTTACTCAACATCTCAGGCGTGACCGATTTAATCGCAAGCATTATTCGTCTTCTTAAGTCAGCTAAGTCGAGGGGTTTAGTTTTGTAACAGTTGAAGATAGGTATAGGACATTGTACATGAAATATGTCTAGAATTTTCTGAAGAATCCAAAAATTGAATAATATACCAGGTGTTGCATTTAAAATAAGAAAGTTGGTATTTTCCGCGGTCACATGACACACCCTGTATAAAAAGTTTTTGTTGAAAAAAAATGCGCAACTAAAAATAACAATCGACGTGTCCGAGCGTTTTTCCGAACACGCCCCCATTTATTTATTATTGAATTTATTCCATTAGGCTGATACACCCTGTATAAACTAGAACAGTCACTATGCTCTATACCAAGACTCGAACTCGGATCCTTTACTGCAGCCCTGTGGAGGCCTTCTTTTGCTACTTAGATCAAGAAGTTTCAAGAAGGAAATCAGAATTTTGAATTCTGAAATCAGTGATTCATATATTTATTCCATTGTTCGCCTGAAGAACTAAAGCAGCTAAAGAAGCCTCTCGCAATAAGACACATGTTCATCATGTATCCGTCTCGTGAATCCAATACATTTAAAAAAGCAATAACAGCGAGCTTCAGCGGGATTCGAACCCTAGACCTTTGGGTATATGAACGTGTGCTTAACGCTAATCTAAAGAAGGCTCAAGCAAATCCCAAACGTCTTTATACGAGAAATCGGTGTTTGGGTTCGTCGCTTGACTAGGCATAGAGTCTCCAGCACATAGTTACACAATCACATGCAATTTCGTTCTTATTTAGAATTTTTTTAAACTGTTTGCGGAATTTGAAAGCCAGATTATTGGTTATTAATATTACAAAAACATATTATCAGAAATTATATAATTATGTATTTAATAATTTGTTATTTCCAAATATTGCGATATACAAGACTGTACACACACCTGAATCAATTAAGACTTGACAGTTTCGTTCAGTTCAGTTCATTTAAAACAGAAGTTGCTCGATGAATTGAAATAATTGTGTAATTGTATAGGTATTTCTTTAAAAACAAAACAAAACTTCATGTGCAGATTCATGTGAAATATTTGTTTATAAAATTTAATTGATAAAACTTGAAATAAATCTCTCTTGCAGCAAATTTAAAATGAATATGTTGTACATTGTAATTATTATTTTCATATACAACGTCTCCTAAATAGAGTACGATGGCATGGATATTCTTCAAGCTAGAAATCTTAAAGCAGTTATCTATGCCGGTTCAGATTATGTTGAAACATTTTCAATAGTCCTCGCAGTTTAGAAATTATTCCAAAAAAAACTAAAAATCGCGAATTTCTTTAAAACCCGATATTTCCATACTTAAAGATGCAGAAAATCGCCCAATGCTCATTTAACCATATCTCTAGCGTTGAAAATAAGAAAGATTCCCAAGTCCACAGATGGCGATACGCCCAAAAATAAAACCTTTTTTTTGTCAATTTGAATAAAATTTTCTGATTTTTCACTATTTTTGGTTTTCAGAGGTTTCAGAACACATAACTTTTGCAGATTTTCAATCTCGACAAAACTTTTTAGCTGTTTCATAAACTCCATTAAAATTCCTCATATTTTATTAAAAATGCTCAGATTATAAGGCATATTTATTTGTAAATTTTGATCATTATTTTCATTTTCATTCGTTTTCGTTCTGGACGTTTTGATAATTTGATTGCATACTTTGAAACATTTTCATTTCCACAAAACTTTTTGGCCATTTTGTTGAACTACCTCGAAACCCATCATATATTATTGAACATGCACAAAGTTTGGCATATTTGTTTCTAGATTGTGATGATTATTTTAACAAAATCGGCTTGGATATACAGGGTGGCCCACCTATACTCGCTTGGACCATTGCTGCTAGAGTAATGAAAATTGAGGTAAATATCAGATTGGAAGTTATTGGACACTTGGTTTGCTACTTTTTGAAATTATTTTCTAGTGTATAGAGTGTACGATTAATCCAGGACATAACATTTGGTCCCATTTTTAAATCGAACACCCTATATGTTCTTTCATTTCTGGAATCTGCTTCATGTGGGCTTCACAAATCATTTTTTGGCTAAAACTTATTGAAATAATCGTTACTTATGTATTAAAAAGAATTATTAGATTACAGACCATATGCTACCATTGAATAGCTCAGTAGATAAGCACTCAGAATATGATGCTATATACAGGGTGTTCAATTTGAAAAAAAAAAGAGTTTTAAGCATTTGAAAATAGCAAAATGTTATCGTTGTTTCAGAACACCCTGTGTATTATACTTGACTCAAAGAATTGTGTATGTTTAGACACATTGCTTGGGTACTTGCATACACACATTCTTTCATTGATCTCTTATAATAAAATTTTGTTGAATTTTTGTTTCATGATTTTTCGTTAAATTTTATTAAAATTTGAATAACTGGGCAACATTGCATCTGATCCCTGAAAATAAAGATGATTTGTGAAGCCCACATAAAGCGGATGGCAAAAATTAAAGAATATTCAGAATGATCCATTTAAAAAAAAGAGACCAAATTTTGTGTACCGGATTTATAGTACACTCTGTACAATCGAAATTAATTTTAAAAAGTAGCACATGAAGTGTCCAATAACTTCCAATCAGATTTTGTCTTCAATTTTCATCAGTCTAGCAGCAATGGTCCGAGCAAAGATAGGTGAGCCACCCTGTATATGTTGTCATGTATATATTTACCTTTTGTATATCATGTAGCTTTTCTACTAATAAATATTCATTATTATTATTATTATTATTATTATTATTATTATTATTATTATAAATAATTATCAAAATTTATGATTAAGCGTTCTGATACAAGTTTTTCTGAAATTTACTGTAACGTAAACACTTTGAAAAACTAATGTTATTGATATTTTGATTAAATGTTTTGGATTTTGAACTCTTTTGGTTGCGCATTCCACAAGTTTTTATTAAATTTTCCTGAAATGAAACCTTTTAGCAATTTCTGCAATGCTTATGAAACTTAGTGCAACTTATAAACTGGGCGAGTAATTTTTATAGGCAAACGTGAAAATAATGGTATTTTTAACGTGTATTAATATTTATTTTGTAAATCTTGACTAGTGTAAACAACTTTTTGTATCATCACCAATAAATTATGAATTATCAATTACGAATTATTTATTTGAAAATTTTGATATTGATATTTTCCTAAAAAGGATAATGATCTTTATTAGGCCATTGGCCCTTGGCTCTTCCGCCTCTATTAATTATTACCTGCAACAAATTTTCTAATTTTAAATTTTCAAATTTCAATAAATTTTCAATTTTGAATTTTAATAAATTTTCTGCAATTTTCTCCATTTTTGCGATCTTCAGTGTCATTATGTTGTTCAGATTTTCTGCCAGGTTTCATAATATTTAGAAACATTCTAAAACTTCAAGTAAGAGCTTAATAGGAGTTGCAACTTCTGTGTTTCTATAAAATTTTCTGCAATTTGTGTATATTTCCTGGAATTTTTCTTTTAATTACTCTTTTCTTTCATTATGCGTTTTAGATGTTACTAGAAACCCACACTTTGTAAACAACTGTTAAGGGCCATAACCCTAGAGGGCCTTCAATTTTCTGGTCTTCGGAATGTGATAATTATGAATTCTCTTTACCAAGAGGTTCTTTAAATTCTTGGTGTTTGTTTGTTAAAATTTTCTGCCAGGTTTCATAGCATTTAGAAACATTCTGAAACTTCTAGTGGGAGCTTAATAGGAGTTGCAACTTCCCATATGTTTATTAAATTTTCTGCAATTTGTATACATTCCTGGAGATTTCCTTTTAATTGCACTTTTCGTTCATTGTGCATTTTAGATGTTATTAGATACCCACACAGTGCAAACAACTGTTAAGGGCCAATGCCCAAGAGGTTCTTCAATTTTCAGGTGTTCGGAATTTGATAATTTTGAATTCTCTTTACCAAGAGGTTCTGTAAATTTTTGGTGTCTTTTTAATTACTCTTTTCTTTAATTTTGGGTAATTTCACGTCAAATGGACCAGGCTTGAAAATATTCCCCGCTGGACCATCTCCAATTTTGATGAAATTTAATATAGATGTATATGTATATTCGAAAGGAACTTCTGTGAAGTTTTAGCTCTAGATATCAAATATCTGAGCCACTGCAGCCTTTCCCGTGGAGGTCACTCCAAACTCGAAGCGTCCAAAAATTTGGCACAGTTTCTCGTGTTCCCACTGCTCATCTAGATTAGCCATGAAGCCGAAATTGAACATTTTAGATATTTTGCTGATGAATACGAAAAAAATAATACTAGAAACACTTAGGCCAAGTTGTACGATCGTGGATTATTGTTGACCATGGTTCAGTTACCTTGGATACAATTGTTAATATAATGGTATCCTTAGCAACTGAACTACGATCAAAGATAATTCACATTCGTACAACTGGACCTTAGGCCCAATTGTACGAACGTTGGTAAGTTGGGTTATGGTTCAGTCACCTAGGATACCATTATTGACACAATTGTATTCTAGGTGACTGAACCATGATCAAACTGACCTGCGTTCGTACAACTGGGCCTTAGAAATCAATACACCAATCACAATTTCATCTCTAGATGAGCAGTGATCATCTCTAGATGAGCAATGATCATCTCCAGATGAGCAGTGATCATCTGTAGATGAGCAGTGATCATCTGTAGATGAGCAGTGATCATCTCCAGATGAGCAGTGACCATCTCCAGATGAGCAGTGATCATCTCTAGATGAGCAGTGATCATCTCTAGATGAGCAGTGATCATCTCTAGATGAGCAGTGATCATCTCTAGAAGAGCAGTGATCATCTCTAGATGAGCAGTGATCATCTCTAGATAAGCAGTGATCATCTCTAGATGAGCAGTGATCTTCTCTAGATGAGCAGTGATCATCTCTAGATGACTAGTGGGAACACGTGGAAGTGTGCAAAAGTTTTGGACGGTTCGAGTTTGGAGTGACCTCCACGGGAAAGTCTGCAGTGGCTCAGATATTTGATATCTGGAGCTACAACTTTACAGAAGTTCCTTTCAAACATACATACACATCCATACCAATTTTCATCAAAATTGAAGATGGTCGAGCGGGGACCACTGGTCCAGTTGATATGGGACGACCCATGTGTGTTTTTGTAGATGTATTAGAAACCCAAACTTTTGAAGCAACTGTTAAGGGCCATTTCCCAAGAAGTTCTTTAATTTTCAGGTGCTCGGAATTTGATAATTATGAATTCTCTTTACCAAGAGGTTCTGTAATTTTTTTTTTTTATTACTCTTTTCTTTCATTGTGGGTCCATGTCAAGTGGACCAGTTTTGATTCTCACGGCAGACGCTTCGAGTTTGGAGTAACCTCCACTGGAAAGGCTGCAGTGGCTGAGATATTTGATATCTGGAGCTACAACTTTATAGAAGTTCTTTTCAAACATACATGCACATCCATACTAATTTTCATCAAAATTGAAGATGGTCGAGCGGGGACCACTGGTCCAGTTGACATGTTATGACCCCTGTGTGTTTTTGTAGGTGTAGTAGAAACCCAAACTTTGGAAGCAACTGTTAAGGGTCATTTCCCAAGGGGTTGTTCAGTTCTCAGGTGTTTGGAATTTGATAATTATGAATTCTCTTTACCTTAGGCTCCGTTTTAATTTTTTTAGCAGGTGGCGGGGACGAACTGCCATCGTCTATATTCGAGGTCTGCTGTTGCTGGTTGGGTAGTAGAGAGGAGGAGGCGGCTGCTGCGGCGGCGGCTGCTGCTGCTGCCGCTGCTGCCGCCACGACGGCAGAGAGCGTTGATGGTGTAGAGGTAGATGCCGAAACCTTGGCCTGCTCTGGCTTGGCAGCCGAGCCAGTGGCGGCGGCGGGGCTGGCAGGGGGGCCCGGACTGGGACCCTGTTGTTGTACCTGAGGTGGTCCCGGTCCGGTGCTGGCCGGAAACACAGGTCTTTGAGTCACTGGTGCGCTGACGCGCAGCACGCCGTTCACTTCCTGGGCACTGTTCACTGGCACTTTGGGGCTGGGTTTGTCGGAAGAGTGTTTTTTGTCGCGCCGGTGTCCACTGGAGCCCCTCTTGCTGCTGCCGCCGCCGGAGTTGTTGGGGTTGCCGCCGGAGTTTGGCGCGGAGGAGGCTACGCCGGAGCCGGAGTTGGAGGCGCCGCTGCCGCCGCCTCCGCCGCCCCCGGAGGCTCCCCCGCCGCCGGAGGCGGGGTGCTTGTTCGACTTGCCGGCGCTGCCGCCGCCGCCGCCGTCGGGCCCCTCGGTGCCGCCGTTCTGCTCGTTGCTCTTGACGATCTCGTGCTTCGCCTCGGAACTCTTGGTCCCGGGCTTCGTCCTCTTAATCTTCATCTTCAAACCTTTGTCGACGGTCGCGGAATGTTCGACCGCCATCTTCGCAGCAGCGGCCGCCTTCGCCGAGGGGCTAGCATTGGAGGCCATGCCCCCCTCGTCTGTTTTTTCTATATCCGCATCCAAGTCTATTATGAGGTTGCCGATTCCGATGTCCCACTCGTTGTCATCGTACTCGAAATTGGAGTCCGCCACCCTGGGTCGGTGGCCGGGGTCTTGTGAGGAGGTGGGCCTCATTGGGGCCGCCATGGCACCGGGGGCGCTGAGTAGCCGCCGAGACTTTGCCCCGCGGCCACACACCCCTCTCTCACTACGTACATCTTACACCTCTGAAAATCAAACAAAAACACAAAATTACTGCCAATTTCAACCAATATCAAAAATTAAATATCTTGAACCAACAAACCAAAATACACTCACAAAGTCCACGAAGAAGGAAAACAAGATATTGTTTTCAATCAAAGATTTACAGACAATTACGATAATGCACTAAATACGATAATCCAATACAGGAATTCTGACCAAATCAATTCGAAACGAATCCCCACCTTTTCTGACCACTATTGTTAATCACCAGCGCCGCCGTTTTATTTTAGTACAATTGTACTATATTTAGTACATTGTTGCATTTAAAAAGTATTGAATAATCAATTTATCTTAAAATTATTTTGATTAATTTAGTTATATTTAATTGTTGATTCCCCGAAGTTAAGCTATACATTTTTATTTTTGCCAAGAACATTTGCTCTATCTTCAGTGCAGATAATTAAAAATATAGCACAAGTTTGCAAATTTAAATTTTATATTTCCCAAGATTTATATTAGTAGATAAGCTAAGAGAGTTCTGGACCAATTTCCCATAAGGACTTACATAGCGCTCTAAATTTACTTCTTTTCCGGTCGTGCGATAGGTATGAGATACCTGTGGGACGGATGTGAGACATCTGTGAGACAGGTGAGACACCTGTAAGGCTCGAGGTAAGGACTCGATTAATATTTAATACTTTTCATATTTTTTTACATATTTATTTCTTTTCCGGTCGTGCGATAGGTATTAGATATCTGTCGGACGGATGTGAGACATCTGTGAGACACCTGTAAGACAGTTGTAAGGACTCGATTTATATTTAATATTAATTTCTATAATTGAAACGTTTAATACAAAAAGGCATAAGTAAAGGTTCGAGAGAGCACGAGACAATTTTTGGACACGCACAATTGAGAGAAAGCGGACATATATCAATGCGAACGCATAAACTAATCAAGTTGAATTTCAAACTACATGTTCATGTGGCCGTAAATCTGCCAATGTAAGATAATGGGGACGCTTAGAATGCCACCGACAGCATGGTGATATTGTCACCGGCGCACCCTGGGACGAAATGCGAAAATCAGGGACATTAGAGAATACATCAACTTTTGACAATTCAGTACTGTTATGGCAAAACATGCTATCTGCCTTTTTGTTTCAAAATGCACTCTTTGGCATTTATGGTTTGTTTGTGCATATTCCCTTATAATTTTATTATATGTTTGACATTTTAATCGACAGAAATAATTTGGTATAATATACAAAGTTATATTGATCATCAGGATTGTTTCGACCTTTACTACCAGTCCATATTTAAAATCAGATAAACAACTTGCTATGTTTTTACCACAAAATGTTTATTGATATTTAGACATATACAATAATGTTTATACAATTTTATACAATAAATTTTATTGTATATGTTTGATTATTAAATACGCGAGAAAATCAAAAGACTAATTTGCTGTATTTGCTAGTATGGGTTAGGTATTACTGATTTTTTTGAAAATGTATTAATTGCATATTTAATATTGGATTTGTGTTTAGTACACCTGAAGCTAATTCTCCTGAAAATTTGACAATGTTTCAGTGTTAAATAAGTAATAAAATCTAAAGTATAACTTTCTGCATTGATTAGTAGGGGTTAGCTATTACTGAAATTTCTGAAAATATATAAAATATATAATTAATATTATATTTGGGTTTAATACACCTTAAGCCAATTTTCCTGAAAATTTGACAAACTTTCTGTATTAAATAAGAGAAAATCACAAGTATAACTTTCGACATTGACAAGTATGGATTAGCTATTACTGAAATTTTAGAAAATTTACTGATTGATTATTTAATATTAGGTTTGTGTTTAGTACACCTGACGCGAATTCTCCTGAAAATTTGACTAAGTTTCAGTATTAAATAAGTGAGAAAATCAGAAGTATAACTTTCGACGTCGACTAGTATGGGTTAGCTATTACTGAAATTTCTGATAATTTACTAATTGATTATTTATTATTAGATTTGCGTTTACTACACCTGAAGATAATTTTTCTGAAAATTTGACCAAGTTTCAGTATTAAATAAGTGAAAAAATCAAAAGTATAACGTTCTGCATTGACTAGTATGGGTTAGCTAATACTGAAAATTTTGAAAATTTAATACTTGTTTATTTAAATTTAGATTTGTGTTTAGTACATCTGAAGCTAATTCTCCTGAAAATTTGACAAAGTTTCAGTATTAAATATTTGAGACAATCAAAAGTATAACTTCATGCATTGACTAGTATGACTTAGCTATCACTGAGATTTATGAAAATGTATTAATTGCATATTTAATATTAGATTTGTGTTTAGTACACCTGAAGCTAATTCTCCTGAAAATTTGACAATGTTTCAGTATTAAATAAGTAAGAAAATCAGAAGTATAACTTCCGACATTGTCTAATATGGATTAGCTATTACTGAAATATCTGAAAATTTACTGATTGATTATTTAATATTAGATTTGTGTTTTGTACACCTGAGACTAATTTTCCTGAAAATTTGACTAAGTTTCAGTATTAAATAAATAACATAATCAAAAGTATAACTTTCTGCATTGACTAGTATGACTTAGCTGTCACTGAAATTTCTGAAAATGGATTAATTACATATTTGACATTAGATTTGTGTTTAGTACACCTGAAACTAATTTTCTGAAAATTTGACAGAGTTTCGGTATTAAATAAATGAAAAAAATCAAAAGTATAACTTTCTGCATTGACTAGTATGACTTAACTATCACTGAAGTTTCTGAAAATGTATTAATTGCATATTTAATATTGGATTTGTGTTTAGTACACCTGAAGCTAATTCTCCTGAAAATTTGACAATGTTTCAGTATTAAATAAGTGAGAAAATAAGAAGTATATCTTTCGACATTGATTAGTATGGGTTAGCTATTACTGAAATTTCTGAAAACTTACTAATTGCATATTTAATATTAGATTTTTGTTCAGTACACCTGAAGCTAATTCTCCTGAAAATTTGACAAAGTTTCAGTATAAAATAAGTAAGAAAATCAAAAGTATAACTTTCTGCATTGACTAGTATGACTTAGCTATCACTGAAATTTCTGAAAATTTATAAAATGCATATTTAATATTAGTCTTGGGTTTAATACACCTGAAGCTAATTCTCCTGAAAATTTGACTAAGTTTCACTATTAAATAAGTCAGAACATTAAAAGTATAACTTTCTGCATTGACTAGTATGGGTTAGCTATTACTGAAATTTCTGAAAATTTACTAATTGATTATTTAATATTAGATTTGTGCTTAATACACCTGAGGCCAATTCTTCTGAAAATTTGACTAAGTTTCAGTCATAAATAAGTGAGAAAATCAAAAGTATAACTTTTTGCATTGACTAATATGAGTTAGATATTAGTGAAATATCTGAAAATGTATTAAATGCATATTTAATATTATATTTGTATTTACTACACCTGAAGCTACTTCTCCTGAAAATTTGACTAAGTTTCAGTCATAAATAAGTGAGAAAATCAGAAGTATAACTTTCGACATTAACTAGTATGGATTAGATATTACTGAAATTTCTGAAAATTTACTAATTATTTATTTAATAATAGATTTGAGTTTAGTACACTTGAAACTAATTCTCCTGAAAAGTTGACTAAGTTTCAGTATTAAATAAGTGAAAATATCAAAAGTACAACTTTCGACATTGACTAGTATTGCTGTAGTATTCCCGAAGTTTCTGAAAATTTATTAATTAGAAGTATAACTTTCGACATTGGCTAGTATGGGTTAGCTATTACTAAAATTTCTGAAAATTTACTAATTGTTTATTTAATATTAGATTTGTGTTTAGTATACCTAAAGCCAATTCTCCTGAAAATTTGACAAAATTTCAGTGTTAAATAAGTCAGAACATCATACATATAACTTTCTGCATTGACCAGTATGGGTTAGCTATTCCTGAAATTTCTGGAAATTTACTAAATATTTATTTAGTATTAGATTTGTGTTTAGTACACCTGAAGCTAATTCTCCTGAAAATTTGAAAATGTTTCAGTATTAAATAAGTAAGAAAATCAAAACTATAAGTATTAACTGTAAAACTGTAAGTATAGAGGCATGAGTTAGATATTAGTGAAATATCTGAAAATGTATTAAATGCATATTTAATATTAGATTTGTGTTTAGTATACCTGCCACTAATTCTCCTGAAAATTTGACAAAGTTACAGTATTACATAAGTAAAATAATCAAAAGTATAACTTTATGCATCGACTATTATGACTTAGCTATCACTGAAATTTCTGAAAATTTATAGATCCAATATCTAATTTATAATATTAGATTTTTGTTCAGTACACCTAAGGCAAATTCTTCTGAAAATTTGATTAAGTTTCAGTCATAAATAAGTGAGAAAATCAGAAGTATAACTTTCTGGATTGACTAGTATGGGTTAGCTATTACTGAAATTTCTGAAAATTTACTAATTGTTTATTTAATATTAAATTTGTGTTTAGTACACCTGAAGCTAATTCTCCTGAAAATTTGACAATGTTTCAGTATTCAATAAGTAAGAAAATCAAAAGTATAAGTTACTGCATTGATTAGTAGGGGTTAGATATTACTGAAATTTCTGAAAATTTATAAAATACATATTTATTATTATATTTGGGTTTAATACACCTGAAGCTAATTCTCTTGAAAATTTGACAAACTTTCTGTATTAAATTAGTAAAAAAATCAAAAGTATAACTTCATGCATTGACTAGTATGACTTAGCTATCACTGAAATTTCTGAAAAATTATTAATTACATATTTAATATTAGATTCGTGCTTAATACACCTAAAGCTAATTGTAATAAAAAAATGACAAAGTTTCAGTATTAAATAAGTGAGAAAATCAAAAGTATACCTTTCAGCATTGACTAGTATGGGTTAGCTAGTACTAAAATTTCTGAAAATGTATTAATTGCATATTTAATATTAGATTTGTGTTTATTACACGTGAAGCTAATTCTCCTGAAAAGTTGACAAAGTTTCAGTATAAAATAAGTAAGAAAATCAAAAGTATAACTTTATGTATTGACTAGTATCGATTAGCTATTACTGTAATTTCTGAAAATGTAATAATTGAATATTTAATATTAAATTTGTAGTATATCTCAAACTAGTTTCAGCAAGTTTCAGCATTAAATAAGTTAAAAAAGAGTATAACTGTCTGCAAATATTTTAAATAATAATATACAAGGAATCCAAGGTAAGCATCGAGAGCATGGGAATTTCGCAAACCGTGAAACTTACAAAGGCGGTTAAATCACAAAAAGTTGCGCAATTTGCTGGTCAGTAATGTTCTTTTGAGAAAACCAGAAATTCCCGCTTACTTCCGGAGATATTCGATAAAATCCGAAATCTAAAACAATCGCAAAACATAAACACGATATCACAAAATTTCGGATTTTGTCGAATATCTCCGGAAGCAAGCGGATTTTTTTTTGTTTTCTCAACAGAATATTACTGACCACTAAATTGCGCAACTTTTTTTCTAATTTAACCGCCTTTTTAACTTTTACGGCTTCCAAGATCCCCATCCTGTTGATCGTCATCTTGGACACCCTGTACATTATTATTAATAAAATATGTTAGTATAAATAAAGTACTTGGTTAAGTTTCACACATTTTTAATAGAAAAACTCTACAATCGTTTCAGTCTCACGACCATTATCAAGAGACAAATAAGACTTAGACTCAGTCTTATTTGTCTCTTGATAATGGTCGTGAGCCTGATACAATTGCAGGGTTTTTCTATTAAAAATTTGTAAAACTTAACAAAGTGCTTTATTTATACTAATTTAAAGATGTTTCACCAAGTATTAACCACCAATTCATAAAATCTAATAAAATGTGTTAATGTGTTAATGGGCAGAAAGGCTTCGGCCGATAGCCCTTTTTAATAATCAAAAGCACCATTATAATCTAGTATGTACTAATAATATGTATACCCTGAAAGACATAGCAATATTTCATTTACTGTTAGCTTCATGTTTCATTTCTCTCTTGTGGATAATGTTATAAATACCGTCTCTAGAACCAAGAACCAATTATTCGTTGGCTCGATTTTCCCCAACTGGGAAATGCTTTTCAAGGAGCCCGTGACAGCTAATAGGTTTTCCGCCAATGCCATCGACGTATTCGTTTATACATTTTATTGCCGTCTTGCGTGCTTTTTGCAGTCGGAACAATTTAATCGGTGTTTTCGCAACGGCAGCTCCACTTTATTACGCCTTTTTTCTATATGCGTCAGGTTTTCTATTTCCTAGATGTAGTGCATTAACTGGAAACATGGAGCCGTACAAGCGGAATGTAATTTCACGGACTCTGAAATATGCCCGCGATATTTCGCAGCACTTCCACATGTCTTATTCAGGCCGTGAGAGCTTTCTCGTAAAATCTACAATCGCTTAAAATTAATGCGCCCCATAAGATATGTCTCCGAGATTTTTTTTGTCGTGAGCATATATGGTATTTATGAGGGCAATTCGATATTAACACAAAGGGAAAATCTTCAGAATTACGCACAATAAGAACACGAGAACCTTATTTTATCTTGTAATTGTATATAGCTATTGCTGTAGATGTTTGTGTTAAGGCTTTTTAGTCTCAGCCAAAAACTTAAAATATCTCGAAAAGTATGCAATTTTTTTTTTTAAGTTTCAAGTAAAAGTTGTATATAATTGAACTTGACTTCCTTTTTAATTAATTTGATTGGATTACCATGTGGAACTTGTAAGATGCGATGTTCTGTCAAAAAGGTATCCCATTTTGAAGTACAGTTTTATTGTGATAATTTTGAATTACAGTTTTATTGTGATCATTTTGAAGTACAGTTTTATTGTGATCATTTTGAAGTACAGTTTCATTGTGATCAATATTTGGATAATTATTCAGCCAAATCAAACACAGTCGCTCATTTGAATTGAATTTTGTCCATGCACCTGTTACATGCTCCAGTTTAACTGCTGAGCCGTTCTCTGATATTTAAATTTGCTGCTGGTACTCGATGAAAATTATTTTTTCCCGTGCAGCCGTTGCTGGGGAATGCCTGGATGCACGTAAAAGACATCATCTGAATTTATAGCCTCGACGACGTCTGTCGTGCTAAAGCCAAACATATATTCCATGTCATATTGAATTCTGATCTGATCTAGCGGTAGCCGTATATAGAAGGGAACAAGTCGTTCGGTAGCGTGTTAGAACCGATTATACAAAAAACCGGAACATAAACAAGACCGTTGTTCATTGCAGAAAACAGCGGATACAGCACGTACACATCTGCTGTCTATCGAGGCGAGGAAAACTTTATTGCCGCACTGAGACAATTAGCAATAAAATTGTCTCGTCGAACACGAAGCTGAACAGTCGTGACAGACATTTCCAATACGCAGAAATCTGCGAGGGAATATGTGTTGTGGCATAAATATGATGATCGTGGCCTTTTAATTCCGCGAAAATCCTCGTTGTACAAACAGCTTTGAATACAAACTGCGGTTACGAAATTAAAGAGCGCTGCATACTGAATTTGTAAATCAATCATCGAGTTAATTTTGTATGCAAGTACATCAAATTGCAACAACATGTTTCTAATCTTTCTCCCTTCGCCCTACCTTATCTGCGTTGTCAACTTAACTCGTTCACCCCTCTTTGAATGGGTGAACGAGGTGATAACGTGGTGCATATTAATCCTTAAAAAAGGAACGTGTTACGGTCTTCTTCGAGGCGCGACTTCCTTTAAGATGGTCGCCACCGGCGATTGTGCACAAGCGCGAGCCGCAACCGGAAGTGACGAACTGTCGGTGAGGGGGCACGTGCCCATACAACGCAATACAATACACAAGAAAAACAATAAACCACATGGAAAGAACACTAGCGCAATGAGTGTAGTAAGAATGAGTTTAATAAATTTATTTAAAAAATCCTACGATTTACGATGTACGAGATACGTGGGTAGATATATATATATATATATATATATATATATATATATATATATATATATATATATATATAATAAGATTTTATTAAAAATTGAAAACCTAGCAATAATTTTGAAAATGTTGACTGTAATGATTGACTAAATATTGAAAATTTACTAGTAATCTTTGACATTTCGATGGGAATGAAACATAGGCACTACAATTTCGACAGTAATCATTGAAACTTTGGCAATAATTACCGAAAATGTACTAAACTTATTGAAAATATTAGAGTAGTCAACAAAATTTCGGTCTAATTAAAACTTGATTTATGATTTAACAGTAATCAATATTCTGTCAAAATTACAATTTTTAATGACTTAATGATTGACACAAATCATTGAAATTTTTGATTATTCAGTCAAAATTTCTAGGAATATTGTCAAATTTATAATTATTATGTTATACATATTCATTGAAATCAACAGTTCTTCTGTCAAAGTATCAATAATTATTGGGACATTTTGTACTTATTCTGTCAAAATTACAATGTTTTATGTTTTATTGGTTGAACAAATTTTCTACTATTACTTCCAGAGTTACAGTTATTCGGTAAAAACTTCAGTGATTGTCAGTAGTCATAGAAATGAACACTCATTCTGATAAAAATTATGGTAATTCTGTCAAAATTTTCAATGATTTTGAAATTTATACACTAAAAACTGAAAAACTTGCAGTGGGTTCTCAAATTTTATTGTAATTTTAGAAATTTTATCGAAAATTGAAAACTTTGCAATAATTTTTAAAATTTCGACTGTAAAGATTAACTAAATATTGAAAATTTACAAGTAATCTTTGAAATTTCGATGGAAATGAAACATAGGCACTACAATTTACTAGTAATCTTTGAAATTTCGATGGAAATTAAACTTAGGCACTACAATTTCGACAGTAATCATTGAAATTTTGACAGTAATTACCGAAAATGTACTAAACTTATTGAATGTTTTAGAGTATGCTACAAATTTCGGTTTAATTGAAACTTGATTTATGATTTAACAGTAATCAATATTCTGTCTAAATTACAATGTTTAATGACTTAATGGTTGACACAAAACATTGAAATTTTTGATTATTCAGTCAAAATTTCTAGGAATACTGTCAAATTAATAATTATAATGTTGTAAATATTCATTGAAATCAACAGTTCTTCTCTCAAAGTATCAAAGATTATTGTGACATTTTGTACTTATTCTGTCAAAATTACAATGTTTTATGTGTTAATGGTTGGTCAAATTTTCTACTATTACTTCCAGAGTTACAGTTATTCGGTAAAAACTTCAGTGATTGTCAGTAGTCATAGAAATTAACACTTATTCTGATAAAAATTATGGTAATTCTGTCAAAATATCAATGATTTTGAAATTTTTACACTAAAAACTGATAAACTTGCAGTGGGTTTTCAAATTTTATTGTAATTTTAGAGATTTTATTGAAAATTGAAAACCTAGCAATAATTTTTAAAATTTTGACTGTATGATTAACTAAATATTGAAAATTTACTAGTAATCTTTTAAATTTCGATGGAAATGATACTTAGGCACTACAATTTCGACAGTAATCATTGAAATTTTGGCAATAATTACCGAAAATGTACTAAACTTATTGAAAGTTTTGGAGTAGTCTACAAAATTTCGGTTTAATTGAAACTTTAATTTATGATTTAATAGTAATCAATATTCTGTCAAAATTACAATGTTTAATGACTTAATGGTTGACACAAATCATTGAAATTTATAATTATTCGGTCAAATTTACTCCTATTACTTCCTGATTTACAGTTATTCGGTCAAATTTACTCCTATTACTTACTGATTTACAGTTATTCGGTCAATATTTCTATGCTTACTGTGAAATTTTCACTTAAAAAAGTTATTAAAATTACAAGTTTATTGACAATAATCATTGAAATTTATAATTATTCAGATAAATGTCTAGGATTAATGTGAAATTGTTACAACTATTCTCTCAAAATTATAATGGTTGTCAGTATTAATTGATATTTACAATGTTTCTGTCAAAATGGCAATGATTATTCTCAAATTTAAAATTATTCTTGAAAATATAAATATATACATATAAATAAAATAATATTATTAATAATATAAATAAATCTACAATTTTTCTGTCAAAATATCAATGACTGTTGTCACATTTTGCACTTATTATGTCAAAATTATTTTATGTTTGATACAAATCAATGAAAGTTATAATTATTTATCAAATTTTCTACTATTACTTCCAGATTTACAGTTATTCAGTTCAATGATTGTCAGTAGTCATAGAAATGAACACTTATTCTGTCAAAACCATAATTATTCTGTCAAAATTTCAATGATTATCAATTTTCGGTGCAATTTACACGTATTCTGTCAAAAGGTCTATGATTACTGTCAAATTTACACTTACACTATTAAAATTACAGGTTTGTTGTTTACTCACTGACAATCATCATTGAATTCTATAATTATTCATATAATTGTCTAGGATTGATGTCAAATTGTTACAATAATTCTCTAGAAATTTGAATGCTTGTCAGAATTAATTGAAATTTACACTTTTTCTGTAAAAATAGTATGATTATTGTCAAATTGTTATAATTATTCTTTCAAAACTTCAATGCTTGTCAGTGTTAATTGAAATTTACACTTTTTGTCAAAATGGTAATGACTATTGTCAAATTTACAATTATTCTCTTGTAAATATAAAGATATTTAAATAAAATAATAATATTATTAATAATATAAATAAATCTACAATTTTACTGTCATAATATCAATGACTGTTATCACATTTTGCACTTATTCTATCAAATTTGTTAAATGATTGATACAAATCAATCAAATTTATAATTACAGTTACATATATTCGTTTTACATTGATGTTCAGTCAAAATTTATATTAATTGTCAGTAGTCATGGAAATGAATGCTTATTCTGTCAAAATATCATTGTTTACTGTCAAAATTTCAATGGTTAATTTTTTTTTGTCTTTCTGTTTTTTTTTTGTTTTAATTGGCATGGTCCGGTAAATATATAAATAAATTAATTAATAAGTTATTCTGTTAAAATATCAATGTTTACTGTAAAATTTGCATTTTTTTAGTGTAAGTTCAATGACTGTCAGTAGTCATTGAAATTTACACTTATTTTGTCAAAATTTTCATGTTTACTATCAAATTTGCACTTATATTGTTAACATTACAAGTTTATTGTTTAATTAACAGAAAAGTAACATACAGAAAGTTGAAAACCTGGCAATCATTTTTGATATTTTCTCTCTACCGACCGAGATTTTATTAGAAATAGAAAATTTGACAGTCAACATTGACATTTTGTGTGTAATGACCGACTAAAAAATTGAAAATTAACTAGAAATCTTTAAAATTTCTATGTTAATGACCGACTAAAAATTGAAAATTTACTAGTAATCTTTAAAATTTCTATGGAAATAAAACTGAGGCACTGCAATTTTGACAATTTTAGTGTACAAATTGAAATTTGCAGTAGTTTGAATTGATTACTATAATAGCTAAAAATTGAAACATTTGCAGTACAAATTGTTATTACAATGCCTGAGATTTCAATGAAAATTGAAAACCTGGCAATAATTTTTCAAATTTTCACTATAATAACTGAGATTTTACTAAAAATTGACAGTCAATTTTAAAATTTTAGCTGAAATGACTATTTTGATTGTATCGGCAGAAATTTTATTGAAAATTGAAAACCTAGCAATAATTTTTTAATTGTTTACACTAAAATTAAAAACTTGACATTAAATATTGAAATTTTTACAATGAAAATTGAAAAACTTGCAGTGGTTTCTCAAATTTTATTGTAATTACAGATATTTTATTGAAAATTGAATACCTAAGAATATTTTTTGAATTTTTGACTATATGATTAACTAAATATTGTAAATTGACTGGTAATCTTTGAAATTTCGATGCAAATAAAACTTAGGCACTGCAATTTTAACAGTAGTCATTAAAATAAATGGTTACAGCAATTACTGAAAATTTACTAAAAATTGAAAACCTGGCAATAATTTTTGAAATCTTGACTAATGTCTGTATCTAGACTGTAAAAAATGAAAATTCACTAGTAATCTTTGAAATTTCGATGGAAATAAAACTTATGCAGTGCAATTTTGTCAGTAATCATTAAAATTTTGACTGTAATTACCGAAAATTTACTAAATATTGAAACTTTGAGAGTAATCTACAAAACCTTGGTTTAATTTAAACTTGATTTATAATTTAACAGATATAATAGAAATTTTGCACAAAAAATTGAAACATTTGGAGTACATTTAGAAATTTTTACACTTAAAATTGAAAAATTTACATCCAATATTAAGTAAAGCCAGTTTTATTCAGATTTTTCTGAAATTTTGACTGTAATGATAAACAAAAAATTGCAAATATATTAGTAATCTTTGAAATTTCGATGGAAATAAAACTTAGGCACTGCAATTGTGACAGAAATCATGGAAAGTTTAAAACTAATTACTGAAAATTTACTAAAATTTGAAAACCTGGCAATAATTTCAGAAATTTTGACTGTAATGATTAAACTAAAATTGCAAATACACTAGTAATATTTGAAATTTCGATGGAAATAAAACTTAGGCACTGCAATTTGACAGAAATCATTAAAAGTTTAACACTAATTATTTAAAATTTACTGAAATTTGGAAACCTGGCAATAATTTCTGATATTTTGACTGTAATGATTAACCAAAAATTGCAAATATACTAGTAATCTTTGAAATTTTCATGGAAATAAAACTTATGCACTGCAATTTAAACAGTAGTCATTGAAGTGTTGAAAGTATATACTGAAAATTTACTAATAATTGAAAACCTGGCAATCATTTTAGAAATTTTGACTGTATAATTAACTAAAAACTTTAAATTTACCAGTAATCTTTGAAATTTCGATGGAAATAAAACTTATGCAGTGCAATATCGACAGTAATCATTAAAATTTTGACAGTAATTACCGAAAATTTACTAAACATTGAAACTTTAAGAGCAATCTATAAAACTTTGGTTTAATTTAAACTTGATATATGATTTAACAGATATAATTGAAATTTTTACACAAATATTGAAACATGTGGGGTACATTTTGAAATTTTCACACTTAAAATTGAAAATTTTACATCCAATATTAATATAAAGCCAGTTTTATTGAGATTTTCTGAAATTTTGACTGTAATGATAAACTAAAAATTGCAAATATACTGGTAATCTTTGAAATTTCGATGGAAATCAAACTTAGGCACTGCAATTTTGACAGTAATCATTGAAATTTTGACAATATTTATTGAAAATTTACTAAAAATTGAAAACCTGGCAATTATTTTAGAAATTTTAACTGTTTAATTAACTAAAAATTGTAAATTTACCACTAATTTTTGTAATTTCGATGGAAATATAACATATGCAGTGCAATTATGACAGTAATCATTAAAATTTTGACAGTAATTACCGAAAATTTACTAAACATTGAAACTTTATGAGCAATACTTGACTTGAATAATTAAACTTGATTTATGATTTAACAGTTATAATTGAAACTTTTCACAAAAAATTGAAACATTTGTAGTACATTTTGAAATTTTTACACTTAAGATTGAAAAATTTACATCCAATATTAATATAAAGCCAGTTTTATTGAGATTTTTCTGAAATTTTGACTGTAATGATATACTAAAAATTGCAAATATACTAGTAATCTTTGAAATTTTGTTGGAAATAAAACGTAGGTGCTGAATTTTTGACACTAATCATTGAAATTATGACAATATTTACTGAAAATTTACTTTACTATTTTATTTATTTAAAAACTATTGAAAAGCTGGCAGTATTTTAGAAATTTTGACTGTATGCTTAATTAAAAATTGAAATTTTGACAGTAATTACTGAAAATTTATTAACCACATATTACTGGGATCAAAAGAAGGCAATTTAACAAAAGTTAAATACAAATGCGTTTGGTTTAGCCAGTATTCAGCTTTAAAGTTAATTAAAAAAAAAAACAAAGTTTGCTTATAAAAAGAGAACGTTTGCGTTGATTTGGATGTTGTTTGGTATGACACTTTATAATATATTATTCGGTCCTTGGTTAGATTTGCAATAAGATGGACGTTCCATGATTTGTATTGCATATAATTTTGATCTGCAATTTCAGATTGCGAAAATTATATTTTCAGGAGTGCAACATAATCAAATTATGATATTTCTCTCATTATTTACTGCAGTAATGCATCGTAAAGGTTTGAGTAGCTAATAAATGTATTGAATTCCGGTATATGTTATGGATTTAAAAACGTACGAATTAATTAATGCTAATTTAGACGTGCAGCTGGTGCAATCAAAGCAGTTCCATTCAAGTATGTAATATAATTACGAGTTTTATATTCCAGATTCACTTATTTGCTTATTTGCATAAGTAGACAGGGTCACATAAGTCGGCATTAGAAACGAGTTGAGTGACAAAGATAAATTTAGATAAGATTTATTTATTAATACGAGCAAGTGTCGGCGCGATAAATTTAATTAGCTGCGAGCCACGAAGCTGTTGGGAATTTATTTCGTACAATAAACGTTGCAGCATTAAATTACATCATTCTGAATTATTGCTCTGCATTAAATTACCCATTACCCCGCGTTACACAGACGCTCATATTAGCTAGAATAAACAGGCAGTAAATAACGAAATGCAGCGAGTTAACAAGAGTTAATATATCTATATTATTATTCATGTGGTATTTACTAGGCGATTGCTCGGGCTCGGCTTGGGTTAATAGATTTTCATCAGGAGCACTACCGTTCGTAGTTTATTACCGGGAGAACAATGCGCATTATGCAATTGATATCCAGATGGAACAAAGAAAACCAATTATAGTTTCCCTTATCGCTTAATTGGATTGCCGCTTATGAGGAGCTGCAATGGTCTGAGGTTGGTTGGAAATTTTGGCACCGTATCTCGTGAATCAAGTCACACATCCTTTCACTTAATAAATGAGTACTAATAATCCCACATCTGTATCAACACTGCGCTGTAAATGCCAAGTTTCTCTTTTAACAATTAAACTATATGTAACTTATCTGACAGCCAGGCAAGACTAATAAAATGTGCATTCATATGTCAATAATGTCTGGAGATTACTTTCATTTGGCATTTTCTTGTGCCTCTTTAATATAAACGCTCCTTATTATTAATCCATTACGTTGAATAAAATATAAGGTTCTACTTATGAATATGTAAGTGAATAATCGCCGAGACAATACACACATTTAAATATGCTAAACCACAGTGCTATTTGTTTGTACAGAAATTTGTTGATAAACACGTCTAATGTTATTTTTTTGTGACCTAGGCAAGGACGCGGTGAAGCAAGTCTGCCAATTTATACCGGTTTGGAATCGATAATAAATTCCCGTTTAATTTAATATTTATACGTCTCCAAATGGACTTGTCAAAAGGTTAATGGCTTTTAGGAGTGCCTGCCGAGTATCCTATTAATTGCTTTACACTTGATCATCGCCATTTATGGTTCTCCGAGCTCTGGCTGCCTTCAAAGTCCTCAATTATTCATGATCGCGCGGTTTCTGTGAGAACTGCAGTCACCCGCATTGATACATGTTTATAAAACATTCTATAAAAGAAAACAGTTTAACTGAAACGCCGATTACTTTTATGATATGTGCAGTTTTTATAGTAACTTTAATGAGTCTCAAAAATTATATCTCTGCGGCAACTTGAGAACGTAAGTAGATAAGCTAAGAGAGTTCTGGACCAATTACGCGTAAGGATTTACATGGGGGTTTAAATTTACTTTTTTCCGATCGTGCGCAGATGACTCACATGTGTCTCACATGTGTCTCACAGGTGCCTCACATGTGTCTCACAGGTGTCTCACCCCCCATGTATATATTCAACGCCAAACTGCGTCAAAGGTGTCTCACAAGTATCTCACACCCGGCCCACAGATAATAACTGGTGTCAAAATTTCATTTAATTCGACTGAATTTTTATGATTACCGTAAAATTTCATCCATTTTGCAAAAATTTTAATGATTACTGTCAAATTTTTATTTACTCCACCATAATTGCTAAGATATCTCTCAAAATTTCATTTAAATAGTTTCTATTGAAACTTCAATGGCTAGCATCGTATATTAAATTGTTTTTGCATTGTTTTTGCAGTAAACATTCAGTTATTTTCTCTTTTTTTTTTCAGCGATAAGTGTAAAATTTCAATTCGTCACAATTGCATCTATTACTCATAAGAGTTAAAGTATTTTTTATCGAAATTTCATTGGATAATGTTAAATTTCAATTATTACTGTCATATTTTTAATAAATACTGCCAATATTTAATTATTTTGACTAAAATTTCTATTATTACAGTCAAATTTAACTCATGTTGCCAAATTTTTAATGATTACTATAAAAGTTTCATTTTTCTGTTATAACAGCTAAGATTTCTCAGAAAATTTCAATTGTTTATGTCGAAACTATAATTACTAATATCATATTTTAATATATTTACTGTCAAAATTTCAGTTATTTTCTCAAATGTTAATTGCAAAGATCACTGTTAAAATTTCAAATGTTTCTGTCGAAATTTCATTGGTTATTGTCAAATTTCAATCATTTGTGTCATATATTTCCAATAATTACTGCCAAAGTTTCAATGATTTCGTCCAAAATTTTAATTATTTCAGTTAAATTTAACGCAGTTTGCCAATTTTTCAATATTTACTTTAAAATTTCCGTTTATTCTGTCATAATTGCTAAGATTTCTCTCAAAATATGAATAGTTTATGCCGAAATAATTCTAATTACTACTATCATATTCTTAATACTTACTGTCAAAATTTCAGTTATTTTCTCAAATTTTAATTGCAAAGATTACTGTTAAAATTTCAAATGTTTCTGTCGAAATTTCATTGGCTATTGTAAAATAGCAATTATTTGTGTCATATATATTTAATAATTACTGTCAAAGTTTTATTTATTTCGTCTAAAATTTTAATTATTTCTGTTAAATTTAACTCATTTTGCATATTTTTCAATATTTACATTAAAATTTCCGTTTATTCTGTTATAATTGCTCAGATTTCTCTAAAAATTTAAATAGTTTATGTCGAAATAATTCTAATTGCTACTATCATATTCTTAATTCTTACTGTCAAAATTTCAGTTATTGTCTCAAATTTTAATTGCAAAGATTACTGTTAAAATTTCAAATGTTTCTGTCGAAATTTCATTGGTTATTGTCAAATTTCAATTATTTGTATCATATATTTTCAATGATTACTGTCAAAATTTCAATTATTTCGTCTAAAATTTCGATTATTGCTATCAAATTTCGCCCATTTTGCAAAAATTTTAATGATTACTGTCACATTTTCATTCACTCCACCATAATTGCTAAGATTTCTCTCAAAATTTCATTTAAATAGTTTCTGCTGAAATTTCATTTAAATAGTTTCTGTTGAAATTTCATTTAAATAGTTTCTGTTGAAATATCAATGACTAGTATCGTATATTTAATTGTTTTTGCAGTAAACTTTTCAGTTAATATCTCATTTTTTTCAGTGATAAGTGTAAAATTTCAATTCGTCACAATTACAACTATTACTCATAAGAGTTCAAGTATTTTTTGTCAAAATTTCACTGGATAATGTTAAATTTTAATTATTACTGTCATATTTTTAATAAATACTGCTAATATTTAATTATTTTGACTAAAATTTTCTATTTTTACCGTCAAATTTAACTCATGTTGCCAAATTTTTAATGATTACTATAAAATTTCCATTTTTCTGTTATAACAGCTAAGATTTCTCTGAAAATTTCTATTGTTTATGTTCTAATTGTTTATAATTACTAATATCATATTTTAATATATTTACTGTCAAAATTTGAGTTATTTTATCAAATTTTAATTGCAAAGATTACTGTTTAAATTTCAAATGTTTCTGTCGAAATTTCATTGGTTATTGTCAAATTTTAATTATTTGTATCATATATTTTCAATGATTACTGTCAAAATTTAAATTATTTCTGTTAAATTTAACTCATTTTGCTTATTTTTCAATATTTACTTTAAAATTTCCGTTTATTCTGTCGAAATTGCTAAGATTTCTCTTAAAATTTAAATAGTTTATGTCGAAATAATTCTAATTATCACTATCATATTCTTAATTTTTTCTGTCAAAATTTCAGTTCAAAAACAGAACTCAATTTTCTCAAATTTTAATTGCAATGGTTACTGTTAAAATCTCAAATATTTCTGTCGAAATTTCATTGGTTATTGTCAAATTTAATTTATTTCTGTCATATATTTTCAATGATTACTGTCCAAATTTCAATTATTTCGTCTAAAATTCCGATTATTACTATCAAATTTCGCCCATTTTGCAAATTTTTTAATGATTACTGTCAAATTTTCATTTACTCCACCATAATTGCTAAGATTTCTGTCAAAATTTCATTTAAATAGTTTCTGTTGAATTTCAATGACTAGTATCGAATATTTAATTGTATTTGCAGTAAACTTTTCAGTTAATATCTCATTTTTTCAGTGATAAGTGTAAAATTTCAATTCGTCACAATTACAACTATTACTCATAAGAGTTCAAGTATTTTTTGTCAAAATTTCACTGGATAATGTTAAATTTCAATTATTACTGTCATATTTTTAATAAATAATGCCAATATTTAATTACTTTGACTAAAATTTTCTATTATTACCGTCAAATTTAACTCTTGTTGCCAAATTTTTAATGATTACTATAAAATTTCCATTTTTCTGTTATAACAGCTAAGATTTCTCTGAAAATTTAAATTGTTTATGTCGAAATTATAATTACTAATATCACATTATAATATATTTGCTGTCAAAATTTCAGTTATTTTCTCAAATTTTAATTGCAAAGATTACTGTTAAATTTTCAAATGTTTCTGTCGAAATTTCATTGGTCAAATTGTCAAATATCAATTATTTGTGTCATATATATTCAATAATAACTGTCAAAGTTTCAATTATTTCGTCTAAAATTTTAATTATTTCTGTTAAATTTAACCCAGTTTGCCTATTTTTCAATATTTACTTTAAAATTTCCGTTTATTCTGTCATAATTGCTAAGATTTATTTCAAAATTTAAATAATTTATGTCGAAATTATTCTAATTACTATCATATTCTTAATACTTACTGTCAAAATTTCAGTTCAAAAACTTGAACACAATTTTCTCAAATTTTAATTGCAAACTATTTGCAATTACTATTAAAATCTCAAATATTTCTGTCGAAATTTCATTGGTTATTGTCAAATTTAATTTATTTCTGTCATATATTTTCAATGATTACTGTCAAAATTTCAATTATTTCGTCTAAAATTTCGATTATTATTATCAAAATTTCGCCCATTCTGCAAAATATTGAATGACTGTAAAATTTTCATTTACTTTGCCATAATTGCTCAGATTGCTCTCACAATTTCATGCAAATTATGTTTGTCAAAATTTAAATTACTAGTATCATTGTTGTATTGTTGTTATTGTAATATTACTTTTAAATTTAACTCATTTTGCCAAATGTTCAATGTTTACTTCAAAATTTCCGTTTATTCTGTCATAATTGCTCAGATTTCTCTCAAAATTTAAATAGTTTATGTCGAAATAATTTTAATTACTACTATCATATTCTTAATACTTACTGTCAAAATTTCAGTTATTTTCTCAAATTTTAATTGCAAAGATCACTGTTAAACTTTCAAATGTTTCTGACGAAATTTCATTGGTTATTGTGAAATATCAATTATTTGTGTCATATATTTTCAATGATTACTGTCAAAATTTCAATTATTTCGTCTAAAATTTCGATTATTGCTATCAAATTTCGCCCATTTTGCAAAAATTTTAATGATTACTGTCAAATTTTCAATTATTTCGTCTAAAATTTCGATTATTGCTATCAAATTTCGCCCATTTTGCAAAAATTTTAATGATTACTGTCAAATTTTCATTTACTCCACCATAATTGCTAAGATTTCTCTCAAAATTTAATTTAAATAGTCTCTGTTCAAATTTCAATGACGAGTATCGTATATTCAATTGCTTTTGCAGTAAACATGTCAGTAATTTTCTCATCTTTTTCAGGGATAAGTGTAAAATTTCAATTCGTCACAATTGCAACTAGTACTCATATTAATAGTCATATTAAGAGTTGATAAGTATTTTTTGTCGAAATTTCACTGGATAATGTTAAATTTCAATTATTACTATCATATTTTTAATAAATACTGCCAACATTTGTTTATTATGACTAAATTGTCTATTATTATCCTCAAATTTAACTCATGTTACCAAATTTTTAATGATTACTATAAAATTTCCATTCTTCTGTTAAAACAGCTAAGATTTCTCTCAAAATTTGAATTGTTTATGTCGAAATTATAATTACTAATATCATATTTCAATATATTTACTGTCAAAATTTGAGTTATTTTCTCAAATTTTAATTGCAAAGATTACTGTTTAAATTTCAAATGTTTCTGTCGAAATTTCATTGGTTATTGTCAAATTTCAATTATTTGTGTCGTATATTTTCAATAATTACTGTCAAAGTTTCAATTATTTCGTCTAAAATTTTAATTATTTCTGTTAAATTTAACTCATTTTTCCAAATTTTCAATATTTACTTTAAAATTTCCGTTTATTCTGTCATAATTGCCAAGATTTCTCTCAAAATTTAAATAGTTTTTGTCGAAATAATTCTAATTACTACTATCATATTCTTAATACATACGGTCAAAATTTTATCAGTTATTTTCTCAAATTTTAATTACAAAGATTACTGTTAAATTTTCAAATGTTTCTGTCGAAATTTCATTGGTTATTGTTAAATATCAATTATTTGTGTCATGTTCCTAAACATCAGCTGCAAAACAAAGTCACGAGCTAAATGATTGGGACAGACGAATTCCCACAATGATCCTTTCATTTTGACCGACATACCGATCTGTGTTTTTCTGCTCGGACTGTTATAATAGAATTAACATTAATATTGTTATGCAAAACGTCGCAAACAATGGTCTATGAATAACGATGAAAAACCGCCGAGTTATAAATAATGTCTGCTTTGCGGTCGATACTATAATTACTATTATTAATAGCGGTATGCTCATGCCTTGCGTTACAAAATTAAACTGCGATAATTAACGTCGCAAACAAACAAATCAATTTGTTGCAGCTTTGATCGCGACAGGTAATAATAATTATTATGAATTACTTTTTTATAATTATTTGCACGTGTTTGTAGTTGTTGAATTAATTTGTGAAATTATTTTTGCATTGAGTTTATACGTAACTTTAATGTTGATAGTAGTTGATACATATCAAGTAAATTGGATTTTTTTTTAAATTAAATGCATGTGTTTGTATATGTAAAAATTCATTTGTAATGATACGTAATTTGAAATAATATTGTATTGATTTGTAATATTGTATTTGATTTGTAATAATATTTGTAATAATACGTGGCTTTAATAATTTATGTTCAAGGTAGATCTGATACATATCGAATAAATTGGTAGACGTTTATTGATCGCAATAATGTCTGATTTTATATATAGAATGGCTGTAATCAAACGTATTAAACTGTATATAAATATATATCCAATATTCCGCCCCAGGTTAATGTGTAAACATGTTTTGACAGCTCCTAATGGATATTTGATGAATCGGTTATTATAAGGAGAAACATTTTATTGAAACATTTTTAGAAGATAAATTCCCACATATGCCATTTACGTTTTCAACCAATTAGATTTATAATTATAATCAAAGTAATAAGAAAATAAAGATGCTTTTACGTTATAAAATACAACTTGCAATATAATAATAAATAAAATTAGTAATAAAGCAAGAGCAAATGAATACTCGAAATACAGTATTCAATTGATCTTGAAAATGGTTAAACTACTGAAACAATTGTAGTTATTTCTACTAAAAAGTGTGAAACTTATACCAAGTGTTTTTTTTAAATAACATTAATCAATATGTTTCACCAAGTGATTACCACACACACACACATTCAATTTAATCTTTATTTTTATCATTATCTTGAAAACTAAATACATTGCAATCTGATGATTGATGAAATACTGTAAGGTGTTAGGAATTTCTGGGAAAGAAATTTTAGATCCAACATGGGTTAACTATATTACGTTATAAATCATCAAAAATAAGTGCTGTTTACAACAATATCTTATATGATTTATTTACGATACCTATTTTGAGTAGCATTTAAAATGCAGCTGCACATAAAGTTCAAAAATGCCAAGCAATGTGCATTTGAGAAATATTTCGCTTCAAGCGGCTCCAGATTGTTTAATTGCATCCATTTGTATACAATTTACCTGTTGAGGATTAAATTTAGGTAAGACTGTTTGCACCATGTGGAGCGGGTTGCGAATCTTATGGATCATACACACAATGGAGGACATTATGGAGGATCCAGTCTACCTGGAAAATCCATGGTTATTACTACCACCAAGCCAAGGATCTCAGAGTGTGTGACAAAAGGTGACTAAAATCTGTTCTGTCATTAAATTCAAATTTCAAAATAATCAATCATTCATCAAAAGGTGACTCGAATCTGTCCAGTCATCAAATCGTTCAAGTCATCCTTCAAGTTTAAGTTTATAGCACCTTTGGGCATTAATTTAATTCATGTATGTAAGTCTTACAAAATAACCTTACCATACTGATTGTCAGACAGCAGATTGAACTTGTCTAGGAATCTCATCAGACTTGCTATTTATGTATTTAATCGTATCTAAACTATACATAATTGTATCTATACATTTCACAAACTAAACTAATAAACTATAACAAGACTTGCTATAATATTTTCCAAAACTTTTATATCCATGATAGAAAAAATAGGCAATGTTTAGAATCAGCACCAAAAATTGTACAACAATCAGTCAACAAAACAAAAACAACATTCAAAAAGTAGCCCGTTAAATTGAAAGTTTTTTGCGTTTTTTTAACGCTCCAAAAGATATAATTAAAGAAATTCAAAATCGCTAAAAATCCATCCATTTAATAAAATATGCAACTAAAATCCCTATAAATTAAAATACAAGTTTTAAGAATATTTCAAAATTTTGTAATACAAGCCAGTACATACCAAACATGTAGTTTTAACAGAAATCACTGAAATTTTAACAGTTAGGCAATGTTAGTTGACAGAATTTTCAAAGTTGACAGTCAAATTTTGACAGTGATACAATGATAGTTTATTCGAATATAAGACATATTGATAGTTGATCAGTGAAATTTGACCCATTAATCTCATTTCAATTTTCAGTTTTCTAAATAATTATTGAGATTTTTAGAGATTTCTCAATAATTCTCGTTATTACCTTTGACTTGTTTCAATTTATTGTTATTTTGTAATAATTTCTTGAAATAAATATCTATCTATCTATCTATCTGTCTATCTGTCTGTCTTTCTCTCTATCTATCTATCTATCTATATATCTATCTATCGATCTATCGATCTATCTATCTATCTATCTATTTGGAAAATAAAACTAAAGAAACTAAAATTCTAAACAACGAGAAAATTTGAAAAATTTGAAAAATTTGATTGCAATATGAAAATATGCATATTACACCAAATTTCAAGGATTTTAGAAATTACCACAAAGTTTTATAGACATTTTAACATAATTCATTGAAATTTTTACAGTTAATCAATGATAGTTGACATAATAAGTAAAATTTTGAAAGGTGATCAATGATTTAGTTGTAGAATAATTGAAATTTTACGAATATATGACAAATTGATAGTTGATCAATGAAATTTGACAGAATTATTGACACCTATACAGAAATATTCATAAGACTGCTAGTTAACAATGAACTTTTAACAGAAATAATTGAAATTTTAATAGCTAGGCAATGATAGTTCACTGACTAAGTCAAATTGTGGCAGTTAATCAATGATAGTTTAGTTAGTCATTAATATTTGATAAAATAAAGGAACTTTTAAGAGTTAGTCAATGATAGTTCTAGAACAATTGAAATTACACGAATATTTGACAAATTGCCAGTTGATCAATGAAATTTGATACAATAATTGACATTTGTAAAGAAAAATTCGAAAGATTGATACAAAACATGTAGTTTTAACAGAAATAATTGAAATTTTAACAGTTGGGCAATGATACTTGACAGAATAAGTAAAATTTTGGCAATTAGTCAATGCAAGTTTATTCGAATATTTGACAAATTGATAGTGAAATTTGACAGATCAATCCCAATATCTCAATTTTCAGTTTTCTCAATAATTATTGATATTTTTACAGATTTCTCAATAATTTTCGCCATTGATAAACAATTTCTTTATAATACCGAAACAAGAATTCATATGCGCATTCTGTAAATTGTCATTATATAATAATAATATGTTTATTAATGTTAATACTTACATACAAGTTTAAAGGTAATAAATGTAAGAATAATAATAAATATTCACGCAAATAACCTATAAAAACGAATATCTTCCAAGATAAAGATTTCCTACGTCATAATAATAATAATAACAATAATAATAATCCCTACTCCCTAATAATCCCTAAATACAACGCAAATACAATACAGTTTATTATTGGTAAAATTGCTTTAGATTTAATCAATTAATCAAATCAATCCAATTGTCAAGATTCAGAATTAAATTAGTTGAGTATTGGGTAGAAATTTATTTATTTATAATTGGTTAGATAATTTATAGATTTTCCTTAATTATATAATAATTAAGGAAATAATTCTCAAAATTTATAGAGATTTTGCATAAATTCTCAAGATTGCTCAATAAATCTCTAAGTTTGTGGATGTTTGGGAACACAATAGAATAGAATATATTTATGTATTCCTATCATTACTTGACTTACACACGTCATGCAATTAATAAATTAATTACAGATTAAAAAATAATTAAAATACAATACTATGAATAAAAGGATCATAATAGGAATCAAGGACATAGCAAGCATAAGCATAGCAGAGCTAAATAAAATAAAATGAGTGAAGCAAAAATGGGAGCATTTTAACATACACTGTTTTAAATCGATATATTGTAACTGTATTTTGTGTTATAATGTATTTATTGTCTTTGTATTGTATTTATTCTATTTGATATATTTTATATTGTGTATAACTTGATGTAACTGACATATTCTATACCGAAACGTCTAAAAGAATAATGGCGATTATTGTTATTATTATTATTATTATTATTATTATTATTATTATTAAGCATATCACAGACCACAACTAGACAATATCTACATGGAAAAAAACCCTGGCAGAGAAATCCCAAGGACCATTTTCATGACGTCTCTCTTGAATAATAATACTCAAGATTATGGAGATTTCTTACTAACTTTCAAAAATTCTCAATGCTTCCTAATGTTTCTAGAGAGTTTTCAATAATTTCTAGAGATTTCGAAACAAATTTCCATGCTTTTAAAGATTCCTCTATAATTTTGAGGAAATAATTCTTACACATATTCTGTCAGTATCGTTATAATATACAGTTTTAGCCATCCTCGAAATTTATTTTCTTAAGATTTCTCAATAATTCTTCAAATTTTATAATGGTTCTCAAGATTTCTAGAGATGTCTGACTAATATTTATAATTGCTTAATAATTCTCAAAATTCTTACATTAATTCTCAAGATTTCTCAATAATTATCTAAATTTTGAAGAGATTTTGCAATGATTCTCAAGATTTATAGAGATTACTCACTAATTTTCATATTTTTCTATTAATTCTCAAAATTTATGCATTAATTCTCAAGATTTCTCAATAATTCTCTAAATTTGTAGATATTTTGTAATGATTCTCAAAATTTCTAGAGATTTCATACTATTTATTAAAATTTCTAAAGGTTGCTCAATATTTTTCAATGGTTTCTAGAGAGTTTTCAAACATTTCTGGAGATATTGAAATAAATTTCCATGTTTCTACAGATTCCTCTATAATTTTGAGGAAATAATTCGTATACATATTCTGTCGGTATCATTGTAATATACAGTTATAGTAATCCTCGAAATAGATGGAGATTTTCTCGAGATTTCTCAATAATTCTTTAAATTTAATAATGATTCTCAAGATTTCTAGAGATTTCTCACTAATTTTCATAATTTCTCAATAATTCTCAAATTGCATTAATTCTCAACATGTCTCAATAATTCTCTAAATTTTGTAGCGAATTTGCATGATTCTCAAGATTTCTCACTATTTTTCATATTTTTTTAATAATTCTCAAAATTTATGCATAATTTCTCAAGATTTCTCTAAATTTGTAGATATTTTGTAATGATTCTCAAGATTTCTAGAGATTTCATACTAGTTATTAATATTTCTAAAGATTGCTCAATATTTCTCAACGGTTTCTGGAGAATTATCAAACATTTCTGGAGATTTCGAAATAAATTTCCATGTTTCTAAAGATTCTTATTGCTCTAATTTTGAGGAAATAATTCGTATACATATTCTGTCAGTATTATTATAACATACAGGTTTAGTAATAATTCTCAAAATGTATGATTAATTCTCAAGATTTCCCGACATTCTCAATAATTCTCTATATTTGTAGATAATTTCTAATGGTTCTCAAGATTTGTAGAGATTTTGTAATGGTTCTCAAGATTTCTAGATATTTCATACTAATAGTTAAAATTTCTAAAGGTTCCTCAATATTTCTCAATATTTCAAGAGACTTTTCAATAATTTCTGGAGATTTCTAAATAAATTTCCATGTTTCTAAAGATCCTCAATAAATTTCAGGAATACATTCGTATACATATTCTGTCAGTTATCATAATATACAGATTCATTCATCCTCGAAATTTATCGAATTATCAGATTGATTTCTCGAGATTTTTCAATAATTCTCTATATTTTATAATTATTCTCAAGGTTTCTAGAGATTTTTTACTGAATTTCATAATTTCTTAATAATTCCCAAAATTTATGATTTTTTAAGATTGTATCCAGGTTTCTCAATATTTCTCTAACTTTGTAGAGATTTAGCAATGATTCTCAATATTTGTAGAGATTTAACATTAATTTTCAAAATTTATAAGGGTTCCTCAATATTTCTCAATTTTTCTAGCGAGTTTTCAATAATTCAATAATATTTTATGATGGCTCTCAAGATTTCTATAGATTTGACACTAATTTTCGCAATTTCAAGAGGTTCAAGAGCTTCAAGATGTTCAAGAGATCCTTAATCATATACAATACTGAAACCCATTGTATGGACAAGTGTAACATATATTAAATAAATAAATAAAATAAATCCCTCCTTAATTCCTAAAGATGTTTCGGAGATGTTTCAATAATTCTCTAAATTTAATAATGATTCTTAATTCTCAAAATTTGTAGAAATTTCTCACTAATTTTCAAAATTTCTAAAGGTTCTTCAATATTTCTCAATGGTTTCTAGAGAGTTTTCAATAATTTCTGGAGATTTCGAAATCATTTTCAGATTTTGTAAAGATGTTCCAAGAATTTGGGAGCTAGAATTCATATAGCCATTCAGTTAATTATCATCATTATATTTAATTATTATAAGTTTATTAAAATATTTCATGCCCAATCCACAGTTTTTCTTTTATGGATTATTCGTGGAATGTGCCTACATATTATAAAAAACTAAATAGGATACAATTGACAAAACTTCGTACAGTTTGATTCTAATAAAATTATGTCAGGTCAGGTTAGGTTAGGATGGCGCAACCTAATTTCTGTAGCAACAGAATTCACACTTACACAAAATATGCGGCTGAAGGACGCAATGCTCGACTAGTTCCGCAACAAATACATCTGCTGTATTAATTTACTGCTGTTATAATTACTACTGTTACAATTAAAAGTAATTATCAGTCAAATGCATTGAATACGGAGAAAGTATGTGCTGGCACATTTTTTTTTAGATTAGCTCACGCTCCATTAGAACATAAGTGCGTGTAAGCCTGAGTCCAGTTATCTTACAAATTATTGTATAACAGCTGATAATTCAACCGCCATAAGTAATGGCTTGTTTACATCCTTATTATAATTGCTGTCTGCTATAATTAATGCCCATATTATGTTTAATGAATCAATTATTCGCTTTCTAAATATATCCACGGTTAGAATATGAGCTGCACTATCAATATTAATTGAACACTACTGCAGAAAACTATTTATAATTATAGCAATGAAATGCAATAATTATTGTAGTAAGTAATTCAATAGATCTCATTTTACGGTTGAATTCATTACATTGGGTGCCTTATGACTTTATTTGTGCACTGTACTATCAATATTAATTGAACACTATTGCAGAAAACTATTTGTTTCTATTATAATTATTGTAATGAAATACAATAATTATTGAAATAATTATTGTATAATTCAATACATTTCATTTTACGGTTGGATTCATTTCATTGGGTGCTTATGACTTTATTTGTTAATAGCAATTATTTACGTTGACTTATATGAAATTTAAGGTGCCATAAATACAAATTTAACGCAATTAAAACCACATTAAGAAAACGCTGCGTTGTATTACTTTCAATTAAATTTGCTTATATGCATGTTTATTTCAGTTCGCTTTAATTGCCTCAAAGTCGTTCCGATTCGTTTATAGCCGCACGATTTTAATGACCGTTTAGTTGATTACTATCTAATCGGTTTCATAACTAAGCGGGTACTTCATGTGTATGCTTGAACGGATCACGGAAACTCGACTTGTGATTTATTTATGCATTTACGTTGACTCTAGAATATTGTCGTTCATGTTGTAAGAACCTAATCCGTATTTAATATTAATCGTGTGTAAATTAGAGAATTCTATAAATTCGATTGCTGAAATTAATAAAATTGAGTAAGAACTTCCAATCGAGACGACGCAGAACGTTGCTCTGCTCTACGAAGACTCAGATTTTGAGCATTAATTTCTTGAGTAATTATATACGCAACGATGTGTTTTTTCCATTAATCTTAATATTCCAATTATTTCTGTGGAAATTTCGATTATTATTTTGATATTTCAGTAATTACAAATTTTTTAATAATTACTGCAAAATGTTCAATTGTATCATAAATTCACAGATTTATCTTACAATTCTAATTATTGCTGTAGAAATTTAGACGATTTTTGATTTTTTTAAATATTATTACTACCAAATTTTCAATAATTACTGTCAAAATTTAAATTTTTCTACTAAAATTTCGATTATTACCATCAAATCTTACTTATTTTGTTAAATTTTCAACGATCACTGCAAAATTAAATAAAAATGATCTGTAATAGTTGGAAACATTGCTTTCAAAATAAACTTTAATAATAATAAACAAAATTTAAACGATTATTGAATTTTTATAATTATTACTACCAAACTTTCCATAAGCCCTGTCAAAGTTTCAATTTTTTCTTGCAAAATTTCAATCATTTTGCAAAATTCACAATGATTACCATATTATTGTTCATTATTATTTATTTGTTTATTTAACGATGGCATATTTCTGCTACATTGGCTAAATACTAAGAATACTCTCAAAATTTCAATTATCTCTGCAAAAATTTCAATTATACTGTCATATTTTCAATATTTACTCTCGAAATTTCAATTATTATGGTAGCAGTAATTGAAATTTTGAGAGTGTCAATTACTACTATCATTACTTTATTCAATTATGTTGTGAAATGTTTCAATTGTGTCAGAATTGCAAAGATTAGTCTTAAAAATCCAATTGTTTCTATAGAATTTTCGTTGAATATTGTCAAATGTCAAATATTTCAAATTTTCAATAATTATTGTAAAATCTTCAATTGTGCCGTAACTACAAAGTTATATCTTAAAATTCCAATTATTTCTGAGACAATTTTGATTATTATTGTGAAATTTTTATTATTACTACCTAATATTCAATAATTTCTGTCAATATTTCAATTTTTAACTAATATTTCAGTTATTATTCTTGAATTTTACTTAATTTGTTAAATTTTCAACGATTACATAGTAAAAATTTGCACAAAAATCGCTCTGTAATAATTGGAAGATTGCTCTGAAACTTTCAATGATTAAATTGTCGAATTTTAATGATTACGTTATATTTTCAAAAATTACCCTCAAAATTTCAATTATTTCTAGCAAAATTTCAATGATTGCCCCTCAAATTTCACTCATTGTGCCAAATTTTCAATGATTACTATGTTATTTATTGGTTTTTGAGCTAATTTGTTAAAATATTCAATGATTACCTAGCAAAAATGTGCACAAAATTCGCTCTGTAATAACTGGAAGATTGCTCTGAAAATTTCAATTATTTGTAGCAAAATTTCAATTATTGCCCTCAAATTTCAATCATTTTGCAAATGTTTACTATGTCATTTATTTGTTTATTTAACGATGGCCTATTTCTGCTGCTATAGCTAAATGCTTAGAATGTTTCAAAATTGCAATAATTTCTTTCTAAATTTACAAATTTTACCAATAATTAAGGTAAGATTGCTCTGAAAATTAAATGATTAAATTGTTAAATTTCAATGATCAGACGGTATATTTTCACTAATTACTCTCTAAATTTCAATGATTACTGTCATATTTTTAATATTTACTCTCTAAATTGCAATTATTGTTATGAAAATGTCAATTGTTACTATTAGTTTAAATTGATTACGTTATATTTTCACTAATTACTTTCTAAATTTCAGTGATTAATGTCATATTTTTAATGTTTACTCTTGAAATTGCAATTATTGCTACGAAAATGTCAATTGTTACTATTTGATTTAATTGATTACGTTATATTTTCACTATTTACTCTATTTACTATTTACTCTTTCACTATTTACTCTCGAAATTTCAATTATTGTTACTAAAATGTCAATCGTTACTATCAGATTGCAAGTATGTTGTAATTTTTTTTAAATGTGCCTTAACTTATAAGATTAGTCTTAATATTCCAATTATTTCTGTAGAAATTTCTATGATTATTGTCATATTTCAATAATGACTACAAAATTTTCAATTTCTACTGCAATATGTTCAATTGTGTTATAACTACAAAGATGAATCTTAAAATTCCAATAATTTCTGAGAAAATTTAGGTGATTATTATCACATTTTAATTATTATTACCTAATTTTCAATAATTACTGTCAAAATTTCAGCTATTTTAACTGAAATTTCAATTATTACTCTGTAATTTTACTTGTTCTGTTAAATTTTCAATGATTACACTGCAAAATTAGCGAAAAAATTGAACTGTAATAATTAAGGTAAGATTGTTGAAATTTTATATATTTGTAGCGTTTTTTGCTAATAAATATTCTTTATTAATTGCTCTGAAAATTTCAAGGATTAAATTGTGAAATTTTAATGATTACGTTATATTTTCACTAATTACTCTCAAAATTTCGATTATTTCTAGCAAATATTAATGATTACCCTCAAATTTCATGAATTTGGCCAAATTTCAGCTCCCTAAGAGGAAATAGGTAAGAGATTTCGTGTTGATGAATGTGTGGGATGAAGTATGTGCTTGACGTTTCGGAAAATATGGGATAGGAGATAATCCCTAAAAGGGTTTTTTTGCTGGAACATTGATAGTTTTCTCTGGAATATTTACAGTTTTCTCTGGAATATAGATTGTTTCCTAGAATATTGACATTTTTTTTGCTAGAATATTTACAGTTTTCTCCGAAATATTGATAGTTTTCTCTGGAATAGTTATAGTTTTCTTTAGAATGTAGATAGTTTCCTAGAATATTAACAGTTTTGTAGGAATATGGACAGTTTTCTTTGGAATATTGACAGTTTTCTCCGGAATATTGAGTTTCCTAGAATATTGACAGTTTTCTCGTGAATATTGACAGTATATTGACATATCAATAATGAGATATTAATAAACAATAAATCCACGCGCTAGAAATAGAAAAAAATCGTCAGCTAAAATGGTTTCCTAGAATATTGACAGTTTTGCTTGAATATAGACAGTTTTTTTTGCGAGAACATTGATAGTTTTCTCTGGAGTATTGACAGTTTTCTCTGGAATATAGGTAGTTTCGTAGAATATTGACAGTTTTGCTTGAATATAGACAGTTTTTTGCGAAAACATTTATAGTTTTCTCTGGAATATTGACAGTTTTCTCTGGAATATAGATAGTTTCGTAGAATATTGACAGTTTTGCTTGAATATTGACAGTTTTTTGGTGGAATATTGAGTTTTCTCTGGAATATTGATAGTTTTCTTTGGATTATTTACAGTTTTCTCAGGAATATAGATAGTTTTCTAGAATATTGTCGGTATATCTTGAATATTGACAGTTTTTTTGCTGGAGTATTAACAGTTTTCTCTGGCATATTGATAGTTTCCTATAATATTGACAGTTTTCTCGTGAGTATTGACACTATATTGACATATTAATAATAATATATTAATAAACTAGAAATGCACGCGCTAGAAATAGGAGAAAATCGCGCGTCAGCTAAAAGGGTATAATATTGATAGTTTCCTAGAATATTGAGAGTTTTGCTTGAATATAGACATTTTTTGCTGGAACACTGACAGTTTTCTTTGGAATATTGACGGTTTTCTCTGGAATATTGATAGTTTTCTCTGGACGAGGTACAGTTTTCTCTGAAATATAGATAGTTTCCTACAATATTGATAGTTTCGCTTGAATATTGACAGTTTTTTTGCTGTAATATTGATAGTTTTCTCTGGAATATTTACAGTTTCCTCTGGAATATAGATAGTTTCCTAGAATATTGATATTTTTGCTTGAATATTGAGTTTTTTTTTTTTTTTTTTGTGAAATATTGACAGTTTTCTCTGGAATATTGATAGTTTTCGCCAGAATATTACCAGTTTTCTCACGAATATTAATAGTTTCCAAGAATATTGACAGTTTTGCTTGAATATTGACAGTTATGCTTGAATATTGACAGCTTTTTTGCTGGAATATTGACAGTTTTCTCTGGAATATAGATACTTTCCTAAAATAGTGATAGTTTTGCTTGAATATTTGCAGTTTTGCTTGAATATTGGCAGTTTTGCTTGAATATTGACAGGTTTTTTTGCTGGAATATTGATAGTTTTCTCTGGAATATTTACAGATTCCCCTGGAATATTTACAGTTTCCTCAGGAATATAGATAGTTTCCTAGAACATTGACAGTTTTGCTTGAATATTAACAGTTTTTTTTTTTTTTTTTTGTAAAATATTGACAGTTTTCTCTGGAATATTGATAGTTTTTGCTGGAATATTAGCAGTTTTCTCAGGAATATTAATAGTTTCCAAGAATATTGACAGTTTTGCTTGAATATTGACAGCTTTTTTGCTGGGATATTGACAGTTTTCTCTGGAATATTGCTAGTTTTCTCTGAAATATTGATAGTTTCCTAGAATATTGACAGTTTTGCTTGAATATAGAGTTTTATGCTGGAAAATTGACAGTTTTCTCTGGAATATTGAATTTTCTCTGGAATATTGATAGTTTCCTAGAATTTTTACAGTTTCCTAGAATATTGACAGTTTTGCTTAAATATTGACAGTTTTGCTTGAATATTGACAGCTTTGTAGCTGGAATATTGACAGTTCTCTCTGGAATATTGATAGTTTCCTAGAATACTGACAGTTTCCCAGAATATTGACAGTTTTCTCGTGAATATTGGCAGTATATTGACATATTAATAATATATTAATAAACTAGAAATGCCCGCGCTCGAAATAAGAGAACATCGCGCGTCAGCTAAAAGGGTATAATATTGGCAGTTTCCAAGAATATTGACAGTTTTGCTTGAATATAGAGTTTTATGCTGGAAAATTGATAGTTTTCTTTGGAATATTGACGGTTTTCTCTGGAATATTGATAGTTTTCTCTGGACGAGGTACAGTTTTCTCTGAAATATAGATAGTTTCCTACAATATTGATAGTTTCGCTTGAATATTGACAGTTTTTTTGCTGTAATATTGATAGTTTTCTCTGGAATATTTACAGTTTCCTCTGGAATATAGATAGTTTCCTAGAATATTGATATTTTTGCTTGAATATTGAGTTTTTTTTTTTTTTTTGTGAAATATTGACAGTTTTCTCTGGAATATTGATAGTTTTCGCCAGAATATTACCAGTTTTCTCACGAATATTAATAGTTTCCAAGAATATTGACAGTTTTAAATTCCCTCGATTTTAGGTTTTTGCTAATTACTGCATTTATTGTTCTTACGCACATTTAAGCATTTGCACATTTTCACAATTTTTTGGCTCACCTTCTTATTTCTTAGACTATCCCATATTTTACTCTAGGTACTAAATCAAATGCCTTTTTCATGTCAATAAAGCAGACGTACACATCTTTCTCCACTGTTTTTGCTCTATTTATTATCGTTTTTAACGTGAATATGTGATCTTGAGTACTTCTCTTCTGCCTAAATCCGCTCTGTGCTTCCAATAATTTTCCTTCAACTTGTCTAATCTTCTATTCCATTATCTTCTCCAGCACTTTCGACGCTGTTCCTATTAGGGATATTCCTATGTAGTTTCTAGACACATTTTTATCTCCGTTCTTATAGATTGGTAATATTAGGTTTGTTCTCCACTCTTCTGGTATTTTCTCTTGGTTCCATATTTCTTGTAGTAACAGATTTAGTTTTTCTTTGCCATTTTGGGTATCAATGTCGACGTTATATTATCTATTACTGGTGTTTTACCTACCATTAGACTTCCGGAATGTCTTCATCCGTTAGTAAGCCAAGTCTTTCCTCTGCTTCATTAGTTCTTCGAACTCTTCAATGTTATTTTCGCTTTAATTGATTTTACCTCCCATCAGATTCTGTACCGCTTCTGCAATGTCTTCATCTGTTAGTAATCCAAGACTTTTCTCTGCTTCATTTGTTCTTTGCACTCTTCAATGTTATTTTCGCTTTGTTTGGTTTCTTCACCTCCCTCGTTTAGGAGCTCATTGAAGTTTTGCCTCCGCCGCTCCATTATTTCATCTCCATTGGTTATAATTTTTCCGTTGTCGTTCTTTAACGTTAGTAGATTCTTATTTTTGTCTTCACTTAATTATTTCAGTGTACGGTAAAATACATTTTGGTTATTCACACAGTTGTCTTATATCTTATGTCCAAATTTTTCCCATGATTTCTGTTTGGCACTTACTATTTCTGTCTTGGTTTTTAGTCTTTACTCTCTATGCTCTAGATAGCTTTCCTCAGTCCTTATGTCCAAATTCTTCCCATGATTTCTGATTGGCACTTACTATTTCTGTCTTGGTTTTTAGTATTTACTCTCTATGCTGTAGATATATTTCCTCAGTCCTTTTCCTAGATATATTTTCCACTGATTCTTCTTATTCTTTACTTGTTCTTTAACATACGAATTCCACTAACTTATTTGCTTCTTGTTTGGGTTATGTCTACTCATACCACATGTTCTTTTAGCAGCTTCTAAAATTGTCATATTCAACCCCTTGCACATGCCTTCTATACATCTTTCCTTATTATCCCCTTCCTCTTCAAGGATTATAGCCACTTCTTCTTCATATCTTAGTGATTCTTGTTCATTACTTAATCGATGTGCTCAAAAAAACTGTTCATAACTAGTAAATCATTTAGCATACAACATATTGACATATTAATAATAATATATTAATAAACTAGAAATGCACGAAATTGCAGCTTTACTAATTGCCAGCCGCATTATCTTGCTCATGTAGATTGCATGCGCATTTATGTAGATGTTTATTAACATTTATTAAGCCGTATATCAGCGAGGTGACCTCCGAAGGCCTCGTGCTCAATTAATAAACAGCCGATGGCTGTTAACCTTTCGCTGTAAGTAAGTGCACCTTCGATGGTACGTGGAATCCATCCGCTCGAATTAATCGCGCCGGAATGACCGCAGGCTGACCGGTTTCACTAATTAGACGATTAGTAAGTGCTGTTAATAAATCCACTGTTCATTTTATTTTCGATATTTAGTGCGGCCTCACTTCAGGCGGCCAATAAAATTAGATTCCGCTCTAATTCGGATTAACATAAACAGCGCTTAAAGTAATCATTTAAGGCTTCGTTTATATCCACAATAAAGTTCATATTTACAAGTCATTGTAATTGTAACACAGACTGGACACAATTAAACGCGCGTGTTTACATAACACAAATTACGCAGGATAACTATTTCAAGCAGCGTGGAAAATATATGCGCGCGCGCACTTTTTTTTATTATTATTATTAATAATGAATGGCCGATAACATCGCGCACTTAAATAGTTTCCGTGGGCTAATGATATACGTATATGTAATGCACACGGTTTTAATGACCCGATATAATGGGTTAATTTAAATGAAATTATAAACTTGCGCCGTTAATAATTACAGGGGGCAGACGGATAAATTAACATAACTGGCAACAGCGGTGATCCATGGCATTAATTATGAATGATGACTGTAGAAAGAGATAATTATATATGGCGAGATAAAGAGAGCCGTACCGACCGATAATTTCACCTGAAGTACACCGGCGCCATGGGAATTAATAATACCCCATGGATTGCTTAACTACGTTCCATTAATTGAATTGTGGCAAGCTGAATAGTATCTTTATTAAGTTTGTGATTTATTAACAGCGCTAACGTGCAAAGGCGGGAATACTGCATACCTGTATAACTGTATACTGTGCAAATAAACTATACTTTACCATATTTTATTAAGAGAAATTATATTTACACTTTCGATAACCTTATTACGATGTCAATGGTTTTATTTTTCTCAATACATGTAGAAATGTATCTATTCGTAATGTGTATACAGAGTGTCTATAACAATGAGCCCATTATTGTGGGTCTTGTAAACGGCAAGATAGAAAGTCACTTAATGGAGCGCCACTTCATAAAGTAGCTGCATCTGAAGTAAAAGTAATGCAAAAGTTGATGATTTGCATCTCATAATTGCGATTCTCGTGTTTTCTTGGCAACTCGATTGCTATTAAATATATCAACATATTTTTTTACAGTAGTATTGTCATATTTTTCAAAACGAAAGTTTTATTCTAATTTATGTACTTCGTTAGATATTAATTACAACTTTCCTTGCAGCATATCTCATAATTGCGATTTTCCCTTATATCTCGTAACTCCATTGTCTTTGAAAAAATTAAGACTTGCTTTACAGTATTGCAATTAATTTTTGCAAATTTTTTTCGCCTTTTTCAAATTTCATAGATTTTCGGAAATTTCGGGAATATTCTGCAACTATTTTTCTAGTGCATTTGTTTTTCAGATGGTTCTAGTCATTTGTTATCATTATTTGTCTGATTGGTTCTAGTCATAATTGCCCATGGACTACCAGGCTGAGAAGTTTGGACTTTTTAAAACATGTGAACAGGTAAATTCTCCAGTAATTTTCGTAGATTGTTAACATTGGTTAATGCTTTTGATCCTTCTGATACTTTTGATATTTTGATTGACATTCTGCTTACAATTGCCATTTTCGATTACCATTTCTCTCGTTTAAATAATTTGATTGCATATTTAGAAAAACATTAATCTCCACAAACTTTATTGCAATTTCCTGACCTTCATTCTCATCATAGTAGTAGTGACTGCATTTGTTGGACATTATCCCTAACTGGCTATCGACCAACGTGGGTCCTTCTGCCGTGTGATTTGTGTAAATGTGTGTATTGAGTTAGTGCTTCTTACTCTAGAAATTCGCCCCCGATTTCTAGAGTGCTGTTAATGAGCTCCCAACGGCGAATGGCACTAGTTTCTCACTACAAATGTACTACCTGTACTGGGGCTCGAACCCAGGTCTTCGTGCATGCTAAGCAAGCGTTCTACCCTGTCAGCCAAACTAGCGGTTATTCTCATCATATTTTATCGAAAATTCTGAAAATTTAACATATTTCATGTTACATATGACTGATGAGACTGACAAAACACTAGTTTGTTTAAGTTTCATAACTATATCGTTCACATTTCAATTTCGTCGAATACTTTTGATTAAAATTCTGGTTTTATAACTGTTTAGTTATGAAATTCGGTATAACTAATATATTTATTTGAATTTTTATATATATTTTCTATGAGATTCTATGAGATCATGACATCTCACGATTCTCTCATGAGATTTGTATGAGGTATTCAATTGTTTATCAATATTTAATCATTATATTATTAATTATTATAATTACTGTCTATTTTTAAATTATTTCTCGTTTTACGCTTTTTTCAGTTAAGTTGCATTGTCGTTAAGTTTTTTCAGATTTACTGCCATGTTTCACAAAATTTAGAACAATTTTCGGTACTTCTGATATTTTTATTTGTAGGATTGTTAGTTGCAACTTCAGTTTCTATTAAATTTATTCAAGTTGCATACATGATAGTTTCGGTGGTGTTTTTGTTATTTTAAATGACACTTTTATTACGCGTTGTACATATAAAATTAACTAACCTAACATAACCTAAATGATGATATATTCAAAAGAATAGGCTGCTTTTAGAATGTTTTGGTTAACAATATACATACAATATGATTTCCACCTCTAAAGAATATTCGCTTTTATTGAATGACTTCCCATTTTGCATTCTGAATTGGAATAAAAATTCTCAAGATCATTAGTTTAGTGAACATTAGTTCTTTAATTATAGTGGCCAAAATTCTGGTTCATGCGTCTTTATGCTTGGGAGATGTCGGTAGATGTTTGTCTGGTTTAACCTGGGATGTTCATTTTTATACTTGCTTAATTTTTTTAGAGACACAATTCTTCTTCCATTCTTTTATTATAGAAATAATGAAAGATTGAAAGAGTGAAAGTTTAAAAGTTTGAAAGATTGAGAGTTTGAAAGATTAACAATTTGAAAGTTTGAAAGATTAAGAGTTTGAAAGATTGAGAGTTTGAAAGATTAACAATTTGAAAGTGTGAAAGATTAAGAGTTTGAAAGATTGACATGACAGTTTGGATGATTGGAAGTTTGAAAGATCGAAAGTTTGACAAATTGAATGACTGAAAAAGTGAAATAATGAAACATCGAAAGAGTTAACGAATGAAACTTGGAAAGAGTGAACGAATGAAACATTGCAAGAGTGAACGAATGAAACATCGAAAAAGTGAAAGTACGAAACATCGAAAGTTTCACTCTTTCGATGTTTCATTCTTTCTCTTTTTCAGTCTTTCATTTTGTCAAACTTTCGATCTTCCCAACTGTCAATCTTTCAAACTAGTAATCTTTCAAACTTACAAACTGCCAATTTTTCAAACTCTCAAAGAGTGAACAAATGAAACATCGAAAGAGTGAACGAATGAAACATCGAAAGAGTGAACGAATGAAACATTGAAAGAGTGAACGAATGAAACATCGAAAGAGTGAACGAATGAAACATCGAAAGTTTCACTCTTTCGATGTTTCATTCTTTCACTTTTTTGGTCTTTCAATTTGTCAAACTTTGGATTTTCCCAACTGTCAATCTTTCAAACTTACAAACTGTCAATTTTTCAAACTCTCAAAGAGTGAACAAATGAAACATCGAAAGAGTGAACGAATGAAATATCGAAAGAGTGAACGAATGAAACATCGAAAGAGTGAACGAGTGAAACATTGAAAGAGTGAACGAATGAAACATTGAAAGAGTGAACGAATGAAACATCGAAAGAGTGAACGATTGAAACATCGAAAGTTTCAGTCTTTCGATGTTTCATTCTTTCACTTTTTCAGTCTTTCAATTTGTCAAACTTTAGATCTTCCCAACTGTCAATCTTTCAAACTTACAAACTGTCAATCTTTCAAACTCTCAATGTTTCAAACGAAAGTTAGAACATCGAAAGAGTTAAAGTTTAATAACAGTTAGAAAGCAGATTAACAGTTTGAAAGATTGAGAGTTTGAAAGATTGACATGACAGTTTGGATGATTGGAACTTTGAAAGATCGAAAGTTTGACAAATTGAATAACTGAAAAAGTGAAATAATGAAACATCGAAAGAGTGAACGAATAAAACATCGAAAGAGTGAACGAATGAAACATCGAAATAGTGAACGAATGAAACATCGAAACAGTGAAAGTATGAAACATCGAGTTTCACTCTTTCGATGCTTCATTCGTTCACTCTTTCAATGTTTCATTCTTTCACTGTTTCAGTCTTTCAATTTGTCAAACGTTCGATCTTCCCAACTGTCAATCTTTCAAACTCTCAATCTTTCAAACTCACAAACTGTCAATCTTTCGAACTCTCAATCTTTCAAACGAAAGTTCGAAAATCGAAAGAGTTAAAGAATGAAACATCGACAGAGTGAAAGATTGAAACATTGAAAATATGAAAGATTTAAATATTGAAAGAGTAAAATATTTAATTAGTGAAATATTGCAATATTTAAATATTTAAAGAGTGAAATACTGAAATATTTAAATATTGAAAGAAATATTTAAAGAGTAAAATATTTAAATATTGAAATATTTAAATATTGAAAGATTAAAATACTGAAATATTTAAAGATATTGCAAGATTGAAAATTGTATACATTGACACAGTGGAATATTTACAAGTTGAAGACTTTGGTGGTAACATTTCTTAAAATTTTTATGTACGAGGATTTACAGAAGGGCGATTTTTTTAAAGTTTTTTGCTTGACAGTTTGAATTTTGAAAGATTGAGAGTTGGGAATATTGAAAGTTTGAGAGACCGAAAGTTTGACAAATTGAAAGATTGAAAAAGTGAAAGTATGAAATATCGAAAGTTTCACTCTTTCGATGTTTTATGAAATTCTTGAAATATTTAAATATTGAAAGATGAATATACTGAAATATTTAAAGATATTGCAAGATTGAAAAATGTATACATTGACAGAGTGGAATATTTACAAGTTAAAGACTTTGGTGGTAACATTTGTTAAAAGTTTTTATGTACGAGGAGTACAGGAGGGCGATTTTTTTTTTAAGTTTCTTGCTTGACAGTTTGAAAGTTTGAAAGATTGAAAGTTTAAAAGATTGACTGTTTGCAAGATTGAAAGTTTGAGAGATCGAAAGTTTGACAAATTGAAAGATAGAAAAAGTGAAAGTATGAAACATCGCAAGTTTCACTCTTTCGATGTTTCATGAAATTCTTGAAATATTTAAATATTGAAAGATTAAAATACTGAAATATTTCAAGGTATTGAAAGATTGAAAATGTATATATTGACAGAGTGAAATATTTACAAAGTTAAAGTCTTTGGTGCTAACATTTCTTAATATTTTTATGTACGAGGATTTATATGATGGTGATTTTTTTTCGATTTTTGGCAATTTCATTGTACAATTCATGATAGACTAAATTTTAATGCAAACAGTATATTTGATAGTTTTACATTTATGATGAGAGTTCTTGAAAGTTTGTAAGTTGAAAGCAATTTGATAAGATTTTAAAATCTATGGTAAAACTTTTTTTTAGTTTGTTTGCATTTTTGATAAATATTGCGTAAAAGAGAAAAATCCCATTAAACAGACAAACAAATGCATAAATTAAATTAAAATAAATAAATACATTATAGAAGCGATATTTTGAAATTTTAATATCAAAATTTTGGGGTTTAATTTTCAAATTTAAAGCATTACTTGTATTTATAATTGTGTACATTTTAGAGATTTTTCTGTCTAATTATAAAATATTTGGTTGCTAGAAATTTGAACGAAAAATTCTTGAATTTTTTGAATTTTGCAATTTGATTGTATATGTACAGTCATACTCACATAAATCTAGTACAAGAAATTAGGTTACAATAGCAATTTTATATAGCAATGTCAATATGTGTGTACTAGATTTATGTAAGCATGACTGTACATGCGTCATATTTTTTTCAAATTTAAAGCACTTTTTTTAATATACTTTGTATTGTTGAGAAATCGGTTATGTATATAATAGAACCTTTGATAGTATGAATGAAGAATGCAGTTTAATGAAGGAGTTTCTTAAATTCATTAAATTTCTGGACGTTTATTAAAAAAACTTACAATTCTTCGAATTTTTAATCTTCCAATTTTTTTTAATTTTGAAGTGTTTCGTATTAATTTTGCAATTTGATTGTATATGTACAGTCATGCTCACATAAATGTAGTTCAAGAAATTAGGTCACAATAGCAATTTTATATAGCAATGTCAATTTGTTTGTACTAGATTTATGTAAGCATGACTGTACATAAATAAAACCGTTAAATAAATAAATAAAATAAATAAGTACATGTGTCATATTTTTTCAAATTTAATACACTTTTTTCTTTATTTGCTTTGCATTGTTGAGAAATCGGTTATGTAATAATAGAACCTTTGATAGTATGAATGAAGAATGCAGTTTAATGAAAGAGTTTCTTAAATTCATTAAATTTCTGGACATTTTGTAAAAAAAAAATCTTACACTTTGAATTTTTAATCTCCCAATACTTTGAATTTTGGGTTGTTTTGAATTAATCAATCAATTTGCATTTTAGGATATTGTCTGTGTAATAATAGAACCATTCATTCTTTGAAATTTAAATGAGATTTAAAATTCCTTAGATTTTGCGGCATTTTGTATAAATTTTGCAATTTGCTACAATTTGCAAATTGTAGAAACTCTGTATTGAATATTGGAAAAAAATATATATATTTCTTTGAATTTTGGGGAGTTTCGTATTAATTTATCATACAGTATTTCATACTTTGGAAATTTGTTTCACAACACTCTTAAATTTGCTTGCGTTTTAATAGGAAAAAAAAGTGTTTAACTGCAGATTCTTGAATAGTTTAAAGTTACAATGAAAAAATGTCTTAAATTTTCTAAATTTTGCGCATTTTGTATCATTCTTGCAATTTGATTATACAATATGTCATACTATTTAAATTTAGAATACAACTGTCATAATTTGTTTGTGTTTTTCTGAAACTTTCTCTTTAATTTTATAGTAATCTTGATTGTTTGAAATGTGAAAATGTGCATATTTTTTTTTTCTAATTGTGGATTTTATAAATACACGTTTCGTCATAATAATAATAATAAAATAAAAAATCTTACAGTCTTTACATATTTTTTTTTGCAAATTTGGTACATACTTTCCTTTAAATTACATGCATTTTTGGAGGGGGGGGGGGGGGGGATCTGTTTAAATTCAGAATTTTGGATTATTTAAAATTCTAATGCAAACATTTCTTAAATTCTCTAAAGTTTTGGATATATTTGGTTATTACAACTTTGACTCTTATCATTTTATGAGCAACTGTACATCGTTTAACCAAAATGTAATAACATATATACAGGGAATCCCAAAAATAAGGAATACATAAAAATTATGTATATTCAAAATAGAAAATATTTTTCAGGTCGATTTATAATTTAAAAAATTCATATTTTGGCATAAAATCGCAAAAACAAATTATACGAGCTTGCGAAAGTGAAACATAATTTTCACAATTAATATCTGGTACCAAATATATTTCAATCGCAAAGCGATCGTCTTCAGTTATTTGAGAGATAATTAATTAAAGTGAAACACTTATTACTATTTTCAAAAGAAATAATTGTTACCTAATATAATTCAATCGCAATGCGATCATCTTTAGTAGGTTGACAGATAATAAATATTTGTTTGTGAAAAAGATAATAAGTGTTTCAATACAATATATTATAATTAGGACACTTCAGTTTGCACCACAATTGCACCACTCCATTCAGCAAAAGAATACAAATTGAGGAAAGTTAACCATAAATTAATGTAGTACAAATCAAATAAATATGATCGAGATGCATCACCTTCACATATAAAAATCAAATGACAAATAACATCATATCAATAATACTCAATTTTAACACCAAGTCTAGTAAATATAAGGCAATCTTCGGTGCCCAAAGGTAGAACGCAGTTTATCATCTTAAATCTACATTTAATGTGTGGCACAAGATATTGCATGTGAAGTAGAAGTGGAAAAATGGAAGTCTGTCATGTCGGAGATAAGCTCGGAGAAGTTTCTTTGCCATGGCAATTTATCACCCCCGCAAAAGAGAACTGCGGCAGCGAAAACATCCATTGCCTTTGCACGAAACCCGCTTACAATATTACTCACGAGTTATATTGAAATAATATAATTCAAATGTAATACGCTTTATATTGATATTGAAATAATATAATTGAAGTGTAATACGTTTTATATTGATATTGAATTTTCAAATATTAAAATTCATATGTAAGTATGAGGATATTGAAATAATGTAATTATTTTATATTCATTATTTTTCAATTATTCATTATTTGTATATTCAAATACTTTCTAAAATATTATTATCAAGCTATTGAAATCATGAATTTGAAGACGAATTCCATTTATATTAATGTTGGATATTTGAATACTAAAATTCAGGTATTATTATGGGTTCAATGCGAGTAATATCAATACACCAAACATCAATAAGTACGTGTCATAGGTCACGCCCAATCAATAACTTCGAATGCAATATTAATAGAACGAATTTGTAGATATGAAATATCTGGTTGTACGTGTATTACATTAATTGCAGTATAATTATGGTTATTAAAGTTTTTACCTTGCGTGAGAGAGATGGAGACCACGTAGAATTAATTATTGTAATTCGTCGCCAAGTATAAAAACTAAAATTACATTTTTAACTCACTACACTTATGATGTACCGCAATGAACGTGTGTAAAAACTAACAAACTGTTTGAACCGAGGCACATCGTTACTGATACACGTAACTGTAGCAGGCACATGTCACAATTATTTCACTAGGGCATTATAATGGCGTTGGCAAGAAACTGTATCCTAGACGCGATCCATTGAAGCACACACTGAAATCCACGTACCGAAATTCACGTCCAAACGTGTTCAGAAAGACGCGCAAAAACGGAGGCGAGTTGAGAGTAAATTCCTTAAATTTCGTGTAACGACCCGAAGAGGACTAAACAGTACATAGGAGAGACGGGGTGAAACCCGAACGGTACTTGGCAGGGCGATACGTCACAGTTGGTACCATTTCAAAGGTCGGCTTACAGCAGTAGACGGAGTGAGACAGAAGAACCGGTTTCTGTGGAATTGCAAATTCGAGGCACCCCAGTAACCCCTGCCTGGCAGTGGATTTACTTCGGAAAGTGTGATCGGGAGGCGATAAGGGCGCCTCCAAAGGACCCACACCAGCCCTTCTGAATTTCAAGTTCGTGTAAAAATTGCGTGCGCCCTCAGTCGTAATGTTGCTGCTTATTATGATGTTGGGTGTGTATTTCGCTGATGTCCATCAAGATACGCCAACTCCCGCGTTAACAATTTAATTATTTCACATTTGCATTTACGATAAAGAAATAATGTTTTAGTCGTTATGCACCCTTACAAAAAAAAAAAAATTCCAAGATATATGCGCACTGATTATAAATATTTTGTGCGGATATTTAATTGCCATCATGTAACATGACATCTAAATTTAATTTTCTGTAGGGTAGTGGCCCCCAAAGTGACCCCCTGGGGGTCACTACACTACTAATACGTACTATTCAAACTTATCAAGATCGTTGTAAAGTTAATTTTCATACAAAACACATACGCAGTATGAAGTTCAGTAAAGTATGGTAATAAAATTTGTTCCACATGAAAGACTAATTAATGAAGGTAAATTACTTTACCACTACATTGTACCAGATGATCGTCTTTATCATGATCATCATTATCATATCGTCTACATCATCATCAAAGTAATTGAAGAGCCTTATGAGCTTTCAGATTCTATCATCAGAAAGGATATCGAAGCACCTGGTAAGGTAGAACTTACATATTCTATCATCATCATCAAGGTCATTAAAGCACCTTATAGAGCTTACAGATTCTATCATCATATTCAATGTTCTAGGAATTCTACTAAATTCGCATACATCTGTTGAAGCTATGCAATTCTTTTTCTATTATTATGTTCTACAAAATTTATATAATTGGTCTAGTTTCCACACAATTCAATAAAATTAACTTTAAAATTATCAATTGTTTGTGTTAAAATGTATGTCATTTTTTTCTGTTAGTGTAGAAAGTCATTGAAATACCTTATAGATCTTACAGATTCTATCATCATCATAAAGGTCATTGAAGAACTTCATTTTAAGTTATAGAGCTTAAAATTATCAATTGTTTGTGTCAAAATTTGTGAAAATGTTTTTCTTCTTAGTTTCAAGAGTTCTGTGGGATGCTGACCAATCATCATCATCAAGGTCGTTGAAACACCTTATAGAGCTTACAGATTCTATCATCGTCATAGAGGTAATTGAAGCACCTTGTAGAGCTTACAGATTCTAGCATCGTCATAGAGGTCATTGAAGCACCTTATAGAGCTTACAGATGAATCATCGTCAAGGTCACTCAAAGTATTACACTAAATTCGCATAATTCTGTTGAAGCTATGCATTTTTCTATTATTATGTCTACAAAATTTAATTAATTCGACCAGTTTCCACACAATTCAATAAAAATCACTTTAAAAATATCAATTGTTTGTGTTAAAATTTCTGTCATTTTTTTCTTCTTAGTTTTAAGAGTTCTATGGGATGTTATATCATCATCATTATTCTCAAGGTCATTGAAACACCTTATAAAGCTTACAGATTCTATCATCGTCATAGAGGTCATTGAAGGACATTATAGAGCTTACAGATTATATCGTCATCATTATCAAGGTCACTCAAACTATTCTACCAAATTTGCATAATTCTGTTGAAGCTTTATGTTCTGCAATATTTAAATAATTCGACTAGTTTTCACACATTTCAATAAAATTCACATCATTAGCATCAGCATCAAGGTCATTGAAACACCTTATAGAGCTTACAGATCCTATCATCATCATGAAGGTCATTAAAGCACCTTAAAGAGCTTAGTTTCTTAGTCATCGTCGTCAAGGTCACTCAACGTATTGTACGATATTAGTATAATTATGTTGAAGCTATGCATTTATTATGATTATTATGCTCTACGAATTTTAAATAATTCGACTAGTTTCCACAAAATTCAAAAAAAATTCACATTAAAGTTATCAATTGTTTGTGTCAAACTGTCTGTCAATTTTTTCTTCTTCTTAGTTTAAAAGATCTATGGGATCTTATATCATCGCCATTATTCATCATCATCATAATCAAGGTCATTGAAACACCGTATAGAGCTTACAGATTCTAGCATCGTCATAGAGGTAATTGAAGCACCTTATAGAGCCTACAGATGAATCATCGTCAAGGTCACTCAAAGTATTACACTAAATTCGTATAATTCCGTTGAAACTATGCATTTTTCAATTATTATGTTCCACAAAATTTAAATAATTCGACTAGTTTACACACAATTCAATAAAAGTCACTTTGAAATTATCAATTGTTTGTGTCAAAATGTCTGTCCATTTTTTTCATCTTAGTTTAAAAGATCTATGGGATCTTATATCATCACCATTATTATCATCATTATCATAATTAAGGTCAATAAAACACCTTATAGAGCTTACAGATCCTATCATCATCATAGAGATCATTGAAGCACCTTATAGAGCTTACAGATGAATCATCGTCAAGGTCACTCAAAGTATTACACTAAATTCGTATAATTCCGTTGAAGCTTTGCATTTTTCTATTATTATGTTCTACAAAATTTAATTAATTCGACCAGTTTCCACATCATTCAATAAAATTCACTTTGAAATTATCAATTGTTTGTGTCAATATTTCTGTCAATTTTATTCTTCTTAGTTTTAAAAGTTCTATGGGATGTTATATAATCATCATTATCAAGGTCATTGAAACACCTTACAGAGCATGCAGATTATATCGTTAACATCGTCAAGGTCCCTCAAAGTATTCTACTCAATTCGCATAATTCTCTTGAAGCTTGGAATTTTTCTATTATTATGCTTTACAAAATTTAAATAATTCGACTAGTTTCTACACAATTCAATAAAATTCGCATCATCATCAAGGTCACTGAGATACCTTATACAGCTTACAGATTCTATCATCGTCATAGAGATCATTGAAGCACCTTATAGAGCTTACAGATTCTATCGTCATCATCGTCAAGGTCACTCAAAGTATTACACTAAATTCGTATAATTCCGTTGAAGTTATGAATTTTATCATTATTATGTTCTACAAAATTTAAATAATTGACTAGTTTAGACACAATTCAATAAAATTCACTTTAAAATTAACGATTGTGTGTGTCAAAATTCTGAAAATGTTTTTCTTCTTAGTTTTAAAAGTTCTGTGGGATGCTGTATCATCAATCATGATCATCATAAAGGTCATTGAAACACCTTATAGAGCTTACAGATTCTATCATCATCATCAAGGTCATTGAAGCACTTTATAGAGCTTACAGATTCTATTGTCATCATCGGCAAGGTATTCTACTAAATTCGTATAATTCTGTTAAAGCTATGCATTTTTCTATTACTATGTTCTACAAAATTTAATTAATTCGACCAGTATCCACACAATTCAATAAAATTCACTTTAAAATTATCAAATGTTTGTGTCAAAATGTCTGTTAATTTTTTTCTTCTTAGTTTTAAAAGTTCTATGGGATCTTATATCATCACCATTATCATCATCATAATCAAGGTCATTGAAACACCTTATAGAGCTTACAGATTCTACCATCGTCATAGTGGTCATTGAAGCACCTTACAGAGCTTACAGATTCTATCTTCATCATCATCAAAATTGTATTTGAAGCTCCTTATAGAACTTACAGATTCTATCATTATATCATGTTCATTATGGTCATTATCATCCAGGTCATTGAAAGAAATTGTTGCTAATTTTCTATGAATATCTTATAGTAATAGTTTAAAATTCTTATGATTTTTAGATTAAGTAAGTGTTTTATGAAGTTTCTAGAAATTTATCAAATTTGGACATAGTTTATATTTTATAGAACAAAGATTTCACAATTTGCAAATATTATGAAATATTAAAATGTTTCCATTACAATTTCATAACCATTCAGGAATCAATGAAATTTTGGCAAAAATATTAGAATTCTTACCTTCTTATATTCTCTATTCTTAATTAATATTAAAAAAATCAGAAGAATTTGATATTAAGTGATTTTATTAATTTATACACGAATATCTAGTGTAATTTGAAGAAAAAAAGTCGAATTTGGACATATTTAGTCTATTTTTGAATTGTTAGATGGATATCTTATAAAATTACCAAAGGAGTTTTACCAATTTCTTGAAATTTTATCTTCAATGATTCTATTATCGTCATAGAGGTCAATGAGCACCTATAGAGGGTATTAATATTTCTGTCAATTTTTCTTCTTCTTAGTTTTAAAAGTTCTATGGCATGCTATATCATCATCATCATCACCATCATCAAAGTCATTGAAACACCCTATAGAGCTTGCAGATTCTATCATCATCATAAAGGTAATTGAACCACCTTACAGAGATTACAGATTCCATCTACATCATCAAAAATGTATTTGAAGCACCTTTAAAAGGTGCTTCAATTTATGGATGTCGAATTTGGGCATATTTAATGTATTTTTGAATTGTTACGCAAGACGCACCTTACAGAGCTTACAGATTCTATCTTCATCTTCATTATCATCATCATCATCATCATTAAAGTATTTGAAGCACCTTATAGAACTTACAGATTTTATCATAGTAAAGGTCATTGAAGCACCTGAAGCAACTATATGTTTATTATCATGGAAATATTTGAAGCACCTTACAGAGCTTACATATTCTATCTTCATCATCATCATAAAGGTATTTAAAGCACCTTATAGAACTTGCAGATTCAATTATCACATCATCTTAATTATGATCATTACCATTAATTCTTAAGATTTTGATATTGGGTGATTTTTAAATCAATTATCAACAAATATATACTGACTTTTGTAGAAATTTGTCATATTTCGATACATTGAGTGTGATTTTGAAAAATGTTCGATCGAAATCTTATGGAATCATCAAAGAAATAAACACTATCACAAAATGTCACTTTTCTACCAGTACATTACGTAACCTGTTTATCTTATGGAGAAATTTGTTGCAAATTAAAGTATAATTAATGAACGTAGGTAATGCCATTATGATCATGATTATCATTAACATCTTCATCGTGACCATCTTCGTCATCAACATCATCAAGGTCATCGAAGCATATTGTAGAACTTACAGATTCTATCATTATTATCATGAAGCTATGTGAAGCACCTTACAGAGCTTACATATTCTATCTTCATCATCATCATCATCATCATATAAGTATTTAAAGCACCTTATAGAACTTACAGATTATATCATCACATCATCTTCATTATGATCATTACCACCATACAGGCCATTGCAGGAAATTGTTGCCTATTTTCTATGAATTAACCTTTTCGATTAACCTTTCTATTATTATGTTCCACAAAATATAAATAATTCGACTAGTTTCCACACAATTCAATAAAATTCACATCATCATCAAATTATTGAAATACCTTATAGAGCTTACGACTGTACAATCGTCATAGAGGTCATTGAAGCACCTTGTAGAGCTTCAGATTCTATCATCGTCATAGAGTCATTGAAGCACCGTATAGAGCTTACATATTCTATCGTGTCATCATCGTCAAGGTCACTCAAAGTATTATACTAAATTCGCATACTTCTGTTGAAGTTATGCATTTTTCTATTATTAATTTAATAACCCTTTGATTATATCAAAGGGTTATTAAATTTTACACCGCGATTTAAATGTTTATAAATAAGACTGTTAGTTATCTAGTAGATACATAACAAAAGTATTAAAATGTTCCAGAGTATAATTAATTCTATAAAATACATGGTTATACATTACCAGCATTTTTGTGGGAAGAAACTCACCTGAAAATAAAAAAAATAGTTAGAAATAACAACAACAAAAAAACAATGTTTTAGCTATTTATGCACCAAGGGCGTTATTACGATAATTACGTCCGGAGAACGAAGAAATCCAGCTTTAGCCCGAGAGATGAATATCGTTCGATGTTATTATTTGATAATAGTATTATCAATCAATATCAATTAATATTTGAAGTATTATCATTCATTAATGAGGAGTTATTGTATCTACTTGAATAACAATTATACCAGAATCCATAACAATTATAGCAATTTCTCAAAAAAAAAAAATGCAAAATTTGAAATGCATATTTCATGAAAACTAAAGCCAATAATAAAAATATCAGTTGCAAAACATCAAGTTGCAACTTGATTGAAGATCAAGAAAGAAAATTGCTAAACAATGTATGAACATTTCCAGAATGTGTTATCAAACAGTTACAAAGTTCAGCCAAATATCAAAAGTATCAGATTTTGAAATTGTAACAACTGGTAACCCTTTTCAAGTCGGCATTTGTTACAATCACTATCATATTATCAATATAATCATCACAATGTACAAAATATGCTATTTAAATTTACAAGTCAGTTTGATTTCAAGTATCAAGTTATGTGAAATCAATTTTACATGCAAATACAGCAATTTTTAGATTGAATTTAGTGATTTACAAAAGAAATTTTAGTTTGTTGTAGTAAAATATGCAGTTATATAATATATTTCTATTTATCAAGCAACTACTGTTTCAAATATTAAGTTGTGTCTGATTCAGTTTTGTATACATTATTGTATATCGCAAAATTTGAAAATAACAAATTATTAACTACATAATTTAATCATTTCTGATAACAATATTTTGGCACAATAATAAACAATAACCTGCCTTTCAAATTCCGCAAACAGCTTTCAAAAATTCGAAATAAGAAAAAAATTACAAGCAATTACGTAACATGATGCGGGAGACTCTATGCCTAGTCAGGCGACGAACCCAAACAGCAATTTCTCGTTTAAAGGCATTTGGGATTTGCTTAGGTCCTCTTCGGATAAGCCTTAAGCACACGTTCCTATGCCCAAAGGTCTAGGGTTCGAATCCTACCGAAGCTCACTGTAATTGCCGTCTTAAAAGTGTTGGATTCACGAGGCGGATACATGTGTCTTATTGCTAGAGGCCTTTTTGGCTATAGCTTCTTCAATCAAAGAATGGGACATACCGCGCGTCTTTGTCATTTTTTTTTAAATAATTGAGTTACCCACACTAGTAAATTTGGTTGCATACATTGAATTTTACCATAGGATTGATCCTGTCTTTTTAAAGCTAAACATACCCTATGTTCTGAGATTAAAAAATACTGCGCGATCTGAGATCGCGCAGTATATTTTTTGAATCACTGATTTCAGAATTCAAAATTTTGATTTCCAGAAGTTAAATAAATAATAATACTAAAGTCACACACATCTACTTTTAAAATGAACACATATAGAACTACATATACAGGGTGTCAATTTGAAAAGTTGCCACCGACCTTTTTTTATAGAACTAATGATTATTTTTAAAATTGCCCAAAACTTGGTGGTTCGGAGGGGGAACCAAAATGGCGTAGGTAGTATCGACCCCCTACTCACCCTTTACGCCACAGCCATCTAAAAAAAAAATGGCACCCCCCTACTTGTGATACATCGTTGGAAAGCTCTTGAAAAATGCTTTCCAGTCATTATTAATACAATATAATTTGGTGAACTAGTTTTAACTAGAATTATGTGCAAATAAAGTTCAAAAGTGTTCAATTAATAAAATTCAAATAACATGTTAAAGTTGTAAAAGTGTTCAATTAATTAAATTCAAATAACATGTTAAAGTTGTATCATTTATAGAAACCAGACAAAAAGCAAGTTACGGCATCAAAGGTTCTTCGTGAGTCACTCAGTATATCTATTTTTTAACCATTGTAGCGTTGTTGTTTACTCCTGGCTATTAACAGCACACGGGACATAATAAAACCAAGGTTGACTACGTATTTAATTCAATTGAAAAATAAGTTTGCTCATTTGCTCATTACCTTTCCCTTTTGAAGCAACCTACTTTTATTTGAAATGTTTGCTAGTACTCTCTTCGTTTTATCGAAGAGAGAGTTCTTTCTTTAACTCTTCGTTTCGGAAATATTTAACGTTTTCAGGTTAAATGCCGCACCCAGTACGTCCTTTTGAAACCATTTAATATTTAATATGTCCGTCCTATTGATCAATAAGCGTAATATTCATGCTGCGTTCTCCGCATTTCCCGTTGCAGTGCATAGAAGTTGCAATTTGTCTCATGACCGACTGATATGTATTCTGAAAGCTTTCAAAGCTTGAATATTTAATGAGCGCTTTGCATATTACATTGACTGAATGATGTATTACAGAACGCGATAACTGAACATGCGAAATGTTGCAGCATGCCTTATTTAAACTTGCACATTGCAGATTGTACTGAGTGATTTACTCCAAAAGCGCTCCAAAGTATTTCACTTCAGAATATATGCAAGGAAAAAAAATGGAACAAGTAGAACAATACAGATATTTAGGAACAATCATACAAAGCAATGGTAAATTAGATAATGAAATAGAAGATAAAATAGGAAAAACAGCAAAGTGGATTTTCTTTCTGTAACCGCCAGACTCGTTTTATGTAGACTCTGCCTTGTGAATTGTCACTGTTGACGTGAAATAGTTTGTTAACTTGCGCTCTATTTTGGAATTGGGCAGACTAGTGCAGAATTTAGGTTTGCTTTCTATGTAAACTATTTATTTGCTAAAAATCTTTTTTTTTTTTTTTTTTTGGGCAAGATTTCGACATTTAATCAATTATGTACTACTCATGATAAAGTTTAGCTGTAAAGAATCAGCTGCAAAGAGCTCTTAACACTTCCCACATCAGAATCATATAACTATTAATACGAATTGCTGACGAATATCATCCCAGCATACATTTCCACTGATTTCGCTACATGTGTCTTCTTATTTTGCAAACAGACGCGAAGATAAATGCAGCGGCAAATTCTAAACACGGACCACACAAGTGCTGTTCAGCTGTTTGGTAAGCATCATTAACCATTAGTTCGCTGCCATTAACATTAGTCATCCGATATAGCACACGAGCAATTTTTTTCTGTAGTCTGGCACATATGAAACATGCAAAATTGGTGCACATGAATATCAATTTGCTTGTAAAAATATGCCCTCACAGGAGGAATAAATAGGCGCTTGAAATAGATGCATCCCGTTGTCGGTTACAAAAAAAATAAGTTATTTATACGGTAATGATTTATGCATTTCATATATTATTTATATGCAGAACTGCTCGAGAACAGACTGAAAACAATATAATTTGTGGACTTTATGCTTCTTCTATATATTTACCTTCCGTATATTTTGTAGCTTTTCTGCTAATAAATTTCTTTATTATTATTCTTTCACATTTATCGGTACGACAAACTACGGACACAAAATAAAATTTAATTAAATGTTGTGCACAAATTGGGCAACAAAATGCTTCAAATTTTTTAAATTGTCAAATTTGATTAGAAAAAAAAATGTTTCAAAAATGGCAGCTATAACTAATTGTCATCTTGACGTTTTTAACAGCTCAAATTTGGCATTTGTAACAAATTAGAAAATTAGGAAGAGAAAAGGACTAGGAGTGATACAAGAAACAGAGAAAGAGAGCTAAAGAAGAAATGCAAAGTGCCAAAGCAATAGCCTGGGAGGAGTTTGGAGAGAAAATGGAAGAAAATAGCAGAGGGAACCAGAACAACATATGTAGCAGCAAGGAGGAAGCAAACAAAGTGGTAGAAGAAGAAGGCAAAGGAGGCAGTAACAAGGAAGAAAATAATATGGAAACACTACCTGCAGACAGGAACAGAAATGGACCACGAGAGATACAAGAAACAGAGAAAGAGAGCTAAAGAAGAAATGCAAAGTGCCAAATCAATAGCCTGGGAGGAGTTTGCAGAGAAGATAGAAGAAGGTAGCAGAGGGAAGCAGAACAATATATGTAGCAGCAGGGAGGAAGTAAACAAAGAGGTGGAAGAAGAAGGTAAAGGAGGAAGTAACAAGGAAGAAAATAATATAGAAACAGTACCTGTAGACAGGAACAGAAAAGGACTACGAGAGATACAAGAAACGGAGAAAGAGAGCTAAAGAAGAAATGCAAAGTGCCAAAGCAATAGCCTGGGAGGAGTTTGGAGAGAAGATGGAAGAAGATAGCAGAGAGAACCAAAACAACATATGTAGCAGCAGGGAGGAAGCAAACAAAGTGGTGGAACAAGAAGGTAAAGGAGGCAGTAACAAGGAAGAAAATAATATGGAAACAGTACCTGCAGACAGGAACAGAAAATGACTACGAGAGATAAAAGAAACAGAGAAAGAGAGCTAAAGAAGAAATATAAAGTGCCAAAGCAATAGCCTGGGAGGAGTTTGGAGAGACGATGGAAGAAGATAGCAGAGAGAACCAAAAACTTTTCTTTAAAGTATTAAAAAAAAACGGAACAGAAAAAAAACCAGCCAAAACAATTAAAGAGTAAAAAGGAGTAGTACTGACAGAAGAAAAGGAAGTCAGGAACAGAAGGAAATAACACTTCAAGGAGCTGCTTGAAGGAGATGAAAATATTACAAATTTTCAATCAAAATCGTCCAAATCTTACAGTTCTGTTAGAAAATATTTCGAGGAGTTAAAAGTTTTACAGATTTTCAATCAAAATTGTTCAAATCGTAAAGTTCTCTTGGGAAATATTTCGAGGAGTTAATTTTTTTACAAATTTTGCATTTAAATCATCCAAATTTTAATAAGTAGAGCTAAAAACTAACAAATTTGGACATATTCATTCAAATTTTTTTATAAATTTTCACAATTTCAATAAAAAAATTAATGTATTTGAAAAGTTGTGTTGGAAAATATGCCGAGGAGATGAAAATATTACAAATTGTCAATCAAAATCGTCCAAATCTTACAGTTCTGTTTGAAAATATTTGGAGGAGTTGAAAATTTTACAGATTTTTAATCAAAATTGTCCAAAGAGTAAAGTTCTGTTGGGAAATATTTCGAGGAGTTGAAAATTATACAAATTTTGAATCAAAATTGTCTAAATTTTTATAAGTGGAGCTAAAAACTAAGAAATTTTGACAAATGCATTTAATTTATTTATAAATTTTCACAATTTCAATAAAAAAAATTAACGTATTTGAAATGTTGTGTTAGAAAATATGTCGAGGAGATGAAAATATTACAAATTGTCAATCAAAATCGTCCAAATCTTACAGTTCTCTTTGAAAATATTTTGAGGAGTTGAAAATTTTACAGATTTGTAATCAAAATTGTTCAAATCGTAAAGTTCTGTAGGGAAATATTTCGAGGAGTTGAAAATTTTACAATTTTTTTATCTAAATCATCCAAATTTTAATAAGTAGAGCTAAAAACTAACAAATTTGGACATATTCAATTAATTTATTTATAAATTTTCACAATATCAATAAAGAAAATAACGTATTTGAAAAGTTGTGTTGGAAAATATGTCGAGGAGGTGAAAATATTACAAATTGTCAATCAAAATCGTCCAAATCTTACAGTTCTGTTTGAAAATATTTGGAGGAGTTGAAAATTTTACAGATTTTTAATCAAAATTGTCCAAAGAGTAAAGTTCTGTTGGGAAATATTTCGAGGAGTTGAAAATTTTACAAATTTTGTATCTAAATCATCCAAATTTTAATAAGTAGAGCTAAAAACTAACAAATCTGGACATATTCATTTAATTTATTTATAAATGTTCACAATTTCAATAAAAAAATTAACGTATTTTAAAAGTTGTGTTGGAAATTATGTCGAGGAGATGAAAACATTACATATTGTCAATCAAAATCGTCCAAATCTTACAGTTCTGTTTGAAAATATTTCGAGGAGTTGAAATTTTACAGAGTTTTAATCAAAATTGTTCAAAACGTTAAGTTCTGTTGAGAAATATTTCGAGGAGTTTTATAATGTTACAAATTTTGTATCTAAATCATCCAAATTTTAATAAGTAGAGCTAAAAACTAACAAATTTGGACATATCCATTTAATTTATTTATAAATTTTCACAATTTCAATAAAAAAAATAACGTATTTGAAACGTTGTGTTGGAAAACATGTCGAGGAGATGAAAATATTACAAATTGTCAATCAAAATCATCCAAATCTTACAGTTCTGTTTGAAAATATTTGGAGGAGTTGAAAATTTTACAGATTTTTAATCAAAATTGTCCAAAGAGTAAAGTTTTGTTGGGAAATATTTCGAGGAGTTAATTTTTTTACAAATTTTGTATCTAAATCATCCAAACTTTAATAAGTGGAGCTAAAAACTAACACATTGGGACATATTCATTTAATTTTTTTATAAATTTTCACAATTTCAATAAAAGAATGTAACATATTTAAAAAGTGATGTTGGAAAATATGTCGAGGAGATGAAAATATTACAAATTGTCAATCAAAATCGTTCAAATTTTACAGTTCTGTTTGAAAATATTTTGAGGAGTTGAAAATTTTACAGATTTTTGAACAAAATTGTCCAAAGAGTAAAGTTCTGTTGAGAAATATTTCGAGGAATTAAAAAGTTTACAAATTTTGCATTTAAATCATCCAAATTTTAATAAGTAGAGCTAAAAACTAACAAATTTGGACATATCCATTTAATTTATTTATAAATTTTCACAATTTCAATAAAAAAATTAACGTATTTGAAAAGTTATGTTGGAAAATATATCGAGGAGATGAAAATATTACAAAATGTCAATCAAAATCGTCCAAATCTTACAGTTCTGTTTGAAAATATTTTGAGGAGTTGAAATTTTTACAGATTTTTAATCAAAATTGTCCAAAGAGTAAAGTTCTGTTGGGAAATATTTCGAGGAGTTAATTTTTTTACAAATTTTGTATCTAAATCATCGAAATTTTAATAAGTAGAGCTAAAAACTAACAAATTTGGACATATTCATTTATTTTTTTAATAAATTTTCACAATTTCAATAAAAAAATTAACGCATTTGAAAAGTTGTGTTGGAATATATGTCGAGGAGATGAAAATATTACAAATTGTCAATCAAAATCGTCCAAATCTTACAGTTCTGTTTGAAAATATGTCGAGGAGTTGAAAATTTTACAGATTTTTAATCAAAATTGTCCAAAGAGTAAAGTTCTGTTGGGAAATATTTCGAGGAGTTGGAAATTATACAAATTTTGAATCAAAATTGTCCAAATTTTCATTAGTGGAGCTAAAAAGTAAGAAATTTAGACAAATGCATTTATTTTTTATAAATTTTCACAAATCAATAAAAAAATTAACTTATTTGAAAAGTTGTGTTGGAAAATATGTCGAGGAGATGAAAATATTACAAATTGTCAATCAAAATCGTCCAAATCTTACAGTTCTGTTTGAAAATATTTTGAGGAGTTGAAAATTTTACAGATTTTTGAATTTTTTACAAATTTTCAATTAAAATCGTCCAAATCTCAATAAGTGGAGCTACAAACAAACAAATTGTGACAGATTCATTTGAAATTTTTAGAAATTTTAACAACTTCCAAAACTGTCATATTTTCGTTGAAACTGTCACATCTTTATGACCTTTTAGCACCGCAACTGGTGAAATCTGTCATATACTAGGTTTATATTTTTACCTGCCACTCAAAATCTGCTCAAAATTGTTAAAAAAGTTTTTATTTCAATAAAAAATGTAACATATTTAAAAAGTTTTGATTGAAAATATGTTGAGGAGTTGAAAATGCAATTGCAATTTCCAAAACTGCCATATTTTCTTTCAAACTGTCACAGCTTTATGACCTTTTAGCACCGCAGCTGATGAAATCTGTCAAATCCTAGGCTTTATATTTTTACCTGCCACTCAAAATCTGCCAAATTTTCTAGAATGTGCACGAAATCTATGCCAATCAGATTTTTTTTATATGTTTAGCTCCAATATTATGGACTCACAAACGACAACTTTGTCATTCTACATTTTGTACATAAATGCAGATATACATAATAAAAGTAACATAACAATAAACAATCATATGAAATTGAACAAAACAATAGTAATGTTAATTAACATAACAATGTTAACATAATAACAAAGTTAACGTAACAAAGTTAACGTAACAATCTTAACATAACAATGTTAACGTAACATAACAATGTTAACATAACATAACAATATAAGTCACGTTATAATTCTGATGTAGATAAATTAGTTATCCGTATTTAACTGTAACTGTCAAAATCTGCCCTATTCTCAACTATAATTGTCAAAATCTGTAACATCTTCAGCACCAAACGAAGTGTGAATGTGTAAAATTTTCAACTTACACTGTCGAAATCCGACTTGTTTTACAGAATAAACCTTCGAATATGTTAAATTTTCCACTGAAATTGTGAAAATTGATCAACTTTTCAAACGCATTTGTCAAAATCTGTTCCTTTTTTTGCTGCGCCTGTTAAATGTTGTCAAATTTGCAACTCAACCCAATGAAATCTGTCATATTTCGTACCACTGTCAACTGTTAATACCAGCAAATAACTGCGACTGTCACAATCTGCCAAATTTTCTGAAATGTACTCCAAATCCGTGCAGTTTTCGAAATTTTAAGTGAAACTCTCAAAATTTGTCAAATTATGACCACAGTTGCGAAAGTTTGTCAAATCATTACTTCCAGATGTGAAAATTTGTCAAATTTACAGGTTCAACAATTGTTATCTGTCATATTTTTAACAATACACTGCCAATGAATATTGTGATTCAAAAACATCTGTTGACATTTGGTCATAATATAAGTTGTAATAGAAAATCTTAAAATAGAAATATACCCCATGCTTAGTTTTTCAGGTTTTTTTTTTTCAGAATGATTACTTGAATCTAGTAATGAATACAAAGTTAAACATGTAAGTATTAATTGACAGTTTTCTTAAGTTTTGGTATTGTGAGATAGGGACGAATACTAAGTCCACTGTTATTCATATCAATAATGGACGATATAATAAAAGAAACAAGACTGAGAACCAAAGGAATATACAGAGGATACAGGAATATGAGGAATATAGAAATAAAAGAGTATGCATTTGCAGATGATATAGTGATATGCGCAGAAACAAAAAAAAAACTGAAAGACAATGTGGAAATATGGAAGGAGGCTCTAAATAAAATAAATCTGAAGATAAATAGAGAAAAAACAAAAGTGATGGTGATAACAAAGGAGAACAAAATAACCAACATACGAATAAGCGGAGAACAGGTGCAAGAGTTTAAGAATCTAGGAACAATAATAGACAGTCAAGGAAAATATGAAAAGGACATCAACAACAGAGTAAAAACAACAGGGAGACTTATAGTGCACTAAGAAGAGCGTTCATAAACTAGAAAGAAATATAAAAAAAATACGAAGATTACAGTTTTCGGAACAATCTTTGCACCAATACTGACATACGGGAGTGATTGACACAAGACAAAAATCTAAAATACAAGCGACTGAAATGAAGTACTTAAGGAGAATGGAAGGAGTGACAAGGAAGGATACACTGCGCAATGTAGAAATAAGGGAGAGGTTGGTAACCACATTAATAATGAAAAAAATAGAAGAGGGGCAATTAAGATGGTTCGGGCACATACAAAAACTGAGTGAAGAGAGGCAAGTTAAACAAGTGTGGAAGGCAAGGGCAAGCGGGAAGAGAGCAAGAGGAAGACCACAGGAAACATGGAATGGTACAATATGCAAAACGCTGCAGAAAATGGGAAGAGTTGGAAGCAAGCAAAGGAACTAAAAGGCAACAAAAAATTATGGAAAAAATTCTATAAAAAATAGAATTACACCTCAACAGCCAAAAGGGTAAAAGAGGGAAAGATTACGAAAGAAAGAGAAAGGATTGTAAAAATTACAGAGGTATAACCCTATTAAACACAGCGATGAAAATATACGAAAAAATCATAGACAAAATTAGCGAAGTGCAGGACAAAATGGAAGAACTTCATGAACGAAAAACAGAAGAAGAAAAGGAGAAAAGAAAACAACACACCTACACCATTGTGGTAGAAGGTGGACTGATTTATTACGAGTAGATTTAAAGGTTGAAATTAAAGATTTACACTAGAGACAAGACACACAGTCAGTCATCTTCTCAAAGGGTGAACATATTTACGTAAGTGGGGACGCATCAAACGCAAGTCCCTGACGATACAATCCGTTCGCTCTCGTAAGCAGTTTATAGGGATTACCGCGAATTGCCCCCACAAAGAGGAGCACCCTTTATGGCTCTTGCCAGCCATAAAGCACAAGAGCCCCCAACTCTTGTTTTGCTTTAAACGCACTTTCAAGTTTTTGCCCGACTTCACGCCCGCAAGTCGAGCAGCACTGCGCGACCTGAAATGTGCTTATTAACCACCCGCATAAATTTGAATGCCCTTTGTTGGGTGCAAACTTGCTAATTACTACAGTAACCCAGAGTGAAAGTTAATATTGCAAAGTCGAACACATCAGTTTTAATAGCAGACCAAAATGACCTCCTATCTATACGAATTTCAGCAAATGAAGTAACGTGACAACTTTTTTTGTGTGCTTTTATGCATATTTTCAGTTTTTAAGCTTATAATTGCTATAATGCATTTTTTGTGCATATTTCCTTATTTTTTGTGCTTATTTGCTTATTTCTCAATTCTATAGCATATTATTTATATTAGCTAGGAATATATTTTGTTGCACATTATTGTAATGATAATTCAGTATTAATATTACTCCGTTACGTCTAGAGTGCTTGGTTATCACAAAATCATCAACAAAGCGAGCACACGTATGTGATATTTGGTAAACAAAGCTTGATTATTTCGGGGATTACCCTATTTTTACGTCCACAGAACGCATCTGGGGCAAGTGTGCTATCAATTCAGTCCAATTTATCTCAATCCTCAGTGCGTTGTGCTTGTGCCTTGTGTGTATTACGTGTTTATAAGTTTTCTTGTATAAAATGCCGAAAGTAAAACCTTCCGTCGATGAATGGATACGTGGACATTCTGAATTAAAACATGAGAACGGCAAATTAATTTGCAGGACTTGTATCAAACCGGTAAGTTTTATTTTGTGTTGCTATTGGCCTAGGTACAAGCATGTATTATGTTGTAGATTAACTGCGAGAAAAAAATTAACATAACACAACATATCAAAAATACAGCTCACCTGGAAAATTAAAAAAAACACAAATCTGCAAGCAGTACCCTGAGTACTGAGTTCATTTAAACAGCTTGTGTTAGAGTTTCTCGAAAATGTGTCAGTGTAAGTCAATATGTAAGTAATCATTATCAAACCATAATAATGGTTACTTAAATAGTCGAAACTACTAACAAATCAATAAGTAATTTTATGTGATACTAACAAAGTAATGTGTTTTATTTATAAAAAAATAATAAATTCATATTCTTACTTAATTTGGTTCCCTCAACATTTTTTCAGGATTAGCTGGAATACAACGTTTTCTATAATATTGAGGAGAAGTCCTAGACGGACATGTCAGGAAGCTGAATACGAAAATGGAACGGAATTTAATTCCAAACCCAGTGAATTATCCATTCCATCAAGAATGTAGTCGTGAAAGTATTAATAAAATTTATATATTTGAATAAATAAACCGTTAGTTTCATATAAAACACAACAGTTTCACAAAATAAATGTTTTACAAGAATACTGACACCACCTGTTTCGCCATAGTGTGCGCACAGTCATCATCGATGATGACACAATGTGACGAAACACATGCCATAGATATTGCCTGCGTATATTTTAAAAATACTTAATTTTGCGGAAATTTCTTCACATTTATCAATTTGAAAGCGGAATTTCATATGGAAAATTGTGACACATTTAATAACTGATGCAAAATATTCTAGATTATTGTTAATTCATGATAAGTATATAATGTGTGTATGATAGTAAAAATTACCATTCAATTCGTATTTATTTAACATGTTGGTATTCCAATACGTATACGAATACTTGGTATTTAAAATATCTGAAATATTATTCATATGCCATAATATTGGCTGGAAAAATTTGGATTTTTGTGCAAAAGTTCAAGTGAAATTCATTCTCTGATGTTGTTCTCAAATTTTGCTCATTTTTTATTAGTGATATCTCAAAAACAAGGAAAACAATATTAACAGCTGATATTGATTGAACCTTGTATTTGAAATATCTTTAATTATATTTATATCCCATAATATTGCATTGATTCTGGAAACATTTGCATTTAGGTGCAACTGTCATTTTCTTCTAATATTTTATAACTTATATCTCAAAAACTAGCGTAACAATATTAGTACAATTTATGGTCGATATTCAACAATATCTCGATATTTAACGTGTTTAAGTGCATTAAGATTCAATACGTAGTTTTTGAGATAATTGATTTTTAGTGTAATCGTGTATTTCAGGTGACATTCTCAGATATTACTGTGGTGATATCTCGAAAACTAGCGTATCAATATTAGTACGATTGGTTGCTGATGTTCAGTGATATACTGTTGAGTACCAGATATTTTTTAATTAGTATTCAATGTAGAAAACTTTATATCTTCAATTATTTTTCAATACGCGAATCAAGTGAAATTCTTTCTCTGGTGTTGTTCTCCAATATTGCTCTTTTATTATTAGTGATATCTCAAAAACAAGAAAATAAATATTAAAAGCTGATACTGAGTGTACTTTGTATTTAAAAAATCTTTAATTTTATTCATATCTTATAATATTGGATTGATTCTGGTAATATTTGGATTTAAGTGCAATTGTCATTTTTTTTAATAGTTTATTACTCATATCTCAAAACCTAGCGATATCTCAAAAACAAGAAAATCAATATCAACAGGTGATATTGAGTGAACTTTGTATTTAAAATATATATAATTTTATTCATGTCCCATAATATTGGATTTATTTTTGAAATAGTTGGATATAGGTGCATTTGTCATTTTTTTCTAATCGTTTATTACTGACATCTCAAAAACTAGCGCATCAATATTAATACAATTTATTGTCATTATTCAACAATATCTCGATATGTAATTTGTTGAAGTGCATTAAGATTCAATACGTATTTTTTTAGATAATTTATATTTAGTGTGTACGAGTATTTTAGGCGACATTCTCAAATTTTACTGTGGTGATATCTTAAAAAGTAGCGTATCAATATTAATACAATTTGTTGCTGATGTTCAGTGATATATTGTTAAGTAACTGATATTTTCTAATTAGTACTCAATGTAGGATAGTTTATATCTTCAATTATTTTTCAATAGAAAAATTCTTTCTCTGACGTTGTTCCCAAATTTTGCTCTTTTATTATTAGTGATATCTCAAAAACAAGAAAATCAATATTAAAAGCTGATGTTTAGTGTACTTTGTATTTAAAAAATCTTTAATTTTATTCATATCTTATAATATTGGATTGATTCTGATAATATTTGGATTTAGGTGCAATTGTCATTTTTTTCTAATAGTTTATTACTCATATCTCAAAACCTAGCGATATCTCAAAAACAAGAAAATCAATATCAACAGGAGATATTGAGTGAACTTTGTATTTAAAATATATATAATTTTATTCATATCCCATAATATTGGATTGATTCTGGAAATATTTGGATATAGGTGCATTTGTAATTTTTTCCAATCTTTCATTGCTGATATCTCAAAAACTAGCGCATCAATATTAATCCAATTTATTGTCGATGTGCAACAATATCTCGATAATTCATGTGTTTAAGTGCAATAAGATTCAATACGTATTTTTTGAGATAATTGATTTTTAGTGCAATCGTGAATTTTAGGCGATATTCTTAAATATTACTATGGCAATATCTCAAAAACTAGCGTATCAATATCAGTATAATTTGTTGCTGATATTCAGTATTATATTGTTGAGTAACTGATATTTTTTAATTAGCATTCAATGTAGAATATTTTATGTCTTCAATTATTTTTCAATAGTAATGTTCTGATGTTGTTTTGCTCTTTTTTTATTAGCGATATCTCAAAAACAAGCAAATCAACATTAACAGCTGATATTGAGTGAACTTTATATTTAAAATAGCTTTAATTTATTCATATCCCATAATAAAGGATTTAATCTAGAAATATTTGAATGTAGGTGCAATTGTGATTTTTTTTCTAATGGTTTATTACTCATATCTCAAAACCTAGCAGATCTATAATAATACAATGTATTGTCGATATTCAACAATATCTCGATATTTAAACTGTTTAAGTACATTATGATTAAACACGTAATTTTTGAGATAATTAATTGTTAGTGTGATCGCGTATTTTAGGCGACATTCTTAAATATTACTTTGATAATATCTCAAAATCTAGCGTATCAATATTAATACAATTTATGGTCGATATTCAACAATATTTCTATATTTCACATGTTTAAGTGCTTTAAGATTCAATACGTAAATTTTGAGATATTGATTTTTAGCGTAATCGTGTATTTTAGGCGACATTCTCAAACATTACTGTGGCGATATTTTAAAAACTAGTGTATCAATATTAGTACAATTTGTTGCTGGTGTTCAGTGATATACTGTTCAGTAACAGATATTTTTAAAATTTAATTTTAAAAGTTCTAAAAATATTGCTCTTTTTTTATTAGTGATATAGTAATATCGTGATATAGTGATTTAGTATTTTTCAGTAGTGAAATTTTTTCTCTGGTGTTGTTCTAAAATTTTGCTCTTTTGTTATTAGTGATATCTCAAAAACAAGAACATCAATATAAAAAGCTGATATTGAGTGTGCTTTGTATTTAAAAAATCTTTAATTTTATTCACATCTTATAATATTATATCTTATAATATTGGATTGATTCTGGTATTATTTAGATTTAGGTGCAATTGTCATTATTTTCTAATAGTTTATTACTCATATCTCAAAACCTAGCGATATCTCATATACAAGAAAATCAATATTAACAGGTGATATTGAGTGAACTTAAAATATCTTGGCATTATATTGTAAATATTGGATTTATTTTCGAAATATTTTGATACAGGCGCAATTGCTATTTTGTTTTAATAATTTATTACTCATATCTCAAAAACTAGCGTATCAATATTAATACAATTTATTGTCGATATTCAACAATATCTCGATATTTGACATATTTAAGTGCATTAAGATACAATACGTAACTTTTGAGATAATTGGTTTTTAGTGTGATCGAGTATTTTAGGAAACATTCTCAAATATTACTGTGGCGATATCTCAAAAACTAACGGATCAATATTAGTACAATTTGTTGCTATATTCAGTAATATACTGTTGAGCAACACATTTTTTTTAAATAGTATTCAATGTAGAAAACTTTATATCTTTAATTATTTTTCAATACGCAATTCTGGTGAAATTTTTTCTGTGATTTTCTCAAATTTTCCCTCTTTTTATTAGTGATATCTCAAAAACAAGCAAATCAATATTAACAGCTGACATTGTGTGAACATTGTATTTAAAATATCTTTAGTTTTATTCATATCCTATACTATTGGATTGATTCTAGAAATATTTGGATTTAGTTGCAATTGTCATCTTTTTCTAATAGTTTATTACTGATATCTCAAAAACTAGCGCATCAATATTAATACAATTTATTGTCGATATGCAGCAATATCTCCATATTTGACATGTTTACGTGCATTAAGATTCAATACGTATTTTTTGAGATAATTGATATTTAGTGTGATCGTGAATTTTAGGTGACATTCTCAAACAATACTGTGGTGATATCTTAAAAACTAGCGTATCAAAATTAGTAGAATATGTTGCTGATGTTCAGTGATATACTGTTGAGCAACAGTATATTGATAAGTATTCAATGTAGAATACTTTATATCTTCAATTATGTTTCAATACACGATTCTAGTGCAATTCTTTCCATGATTTTGTTTTTAAATCACTTTTATTAGTGATATCTCAAAAACAAGAAAATCAATATTAACAAACTGATATTGGGTCAACTTTGTATATAAAATATCTTTAATTTTATTCATATCCTATAATATTGAATTGATTCTGGAAATATTTTGATTTCGGTGCAATTGTCATTTTTTCCAATATTTTCCTAATAATATCTCAAAAACTAGCGTATCAATATTAATACAATTTATTGTCGATATACAACAATATCTCGATATTTCACGTGTTTAAGTGCATTAAGATTCAATACGTATTTTTTGAGATAATTGATATTTAGTGTGATCGTGAATTTTAGGTGACATTCTCAAACAATACTGTGGTGATATCTTAAAAACTAGCGTATCAATATTAGTACAATTTGTTGCTGATGTTCAGTGATATACTGTTGAGTAAAACAGATTATTTTCAATTAGTATTCAATATACGATACATTACATCTTCAATTATATTTCAATAGTGAAATTCTTTCTCTTATGTTCTCAAATTTTGCTATTTTTTAGTGGTGATATCTCAAAAACAAGAAAATTAATAGTAACAGCTGATATTGTGTGAACATTATATTTAAAATATCTTTAATTTTATTCATATTGCATAATATTCTAGAAATATTTGGATTTAGGTGCATTTGTCATCTTTTTCTAATAGTTTATTACTGATATCTCAAAAACTAGTGCATCAATATTAATACAATTTATTGTCGATATGCAACAATATCTCCTTATTTGACATGTTTATGTGGATTAAGATTCAATATGTAATTTTTGAGAGAATTCGTTTTTAGTGTGTCGTTTACTTTAGGTGACATTCTCAAATATTACTGTGGTAATATCTGAAAAGGAGCGTATCGATATTAGTACAATTTGTTGCTGATATTCAGTGATATACTGTTGAGTAACAGATCATCTTTAATTAGTACTCAATGTAGAATACTTTATATATACAATTATATTTCAATTCGCGATTCTAGTAAAATTCTTTCTCAAATTTTGCTCTCAAATTTTGCTCTTTTTTTTATCAGTGACATCTGAAGAACAAGAAAATCAATATTAACAGCTGATATTGGGATAACTTTGTACTTAAAATATCTTTAATTTTATTCATATCCCATAATATTGAATTGATTCAGAAATATTTGGCTTTAGGTGCAATTGTCATTTTTTTCTAACAGTTCATTACTGATATCTCAAAAACTAGCGCATCAATGCTAATACAAATTATTGTCGATATTCCACAATATCTCGATATTTCACGTGTTTAAATGCATTAAGATTCAATACGTATTTTTTGAGATAATTGATTTTTAGTGTGATCGTGTATTTCAGGTAACATTCTCAACTATTACTGTGGCGATATCTCAAAAACTAGCGTATTAATAGTAGTACAATTTGTTGCTGTTGTTAAGTGATATACTTCTGAGTAACAGATATTTTTTAAATAGTATTCAATGTAGAATACTTTATATCTACAATTATATTTCAATACGCGATTCTAGTACAATTCTTTGTCTGATTTTGTTCTCAAATTTTGCTCTTTTTTTATCAGTGACATCTCAAGAACAAGAAAATCAATATTAACAGCTGATATTGATTGAACATTGTATTTAAAATATCTTTAATTTTATTCATATCCCATAATATTGGAGTTATTCTGGAAATATTTGGATTTAGATGCAACTGTTATTTTTTTCTAATATTTAATAACTTATATCTCAAAAACTCGCGTAACAATATTAGTACAATTTATGGTCGATATTCAATAATATCTCGATATTTAACGTGTTTAAGTGCATTAAGATTCAATACGTAATTTTTGAGATAATTGGTTTTTGGTGTGATCGTGTACTTTAGTCGACATTCTCAAATATTGCTGTGGCGATATCTCAAAAACTAGCGTATCAATATTAGTGCAACTTGTTGCTGATGTTCAGTGATATACTGTTGAGTAACAGAATAGTTTGAATTAGTTTTCAATGTAGGATACTTTACATCTTTAATTATATTTCAACAGTGAAATTCTTTCTCTGATGTTGTTCTCATATTTTGCTCTATTTTTATTAATGATATCTCAAAAACAAGCAAATCAATATTAACAGCTGATATTGTGTGAACATTGTTTTAAAATATCTTTAATTTCATTCATATCGCATAATATTGGATTGATTCTAGAAATATTTGGATTTAGGTGCAATTGTCATCTTTTTCTAATATTTTATTACTCATATCTCAAAATCTAGGAAATCAATATTAATACAATTTATTGTCGATATTTAACGTGTTTAAGTGCATTAAGATTCAATACGTAATATTTGAGATAATTGGTTTTTAGTGTGATCGTTTACTTTAGGCGACATTCTCAAATATTATTGTGCTGATATCTCAAAAACTAGCCTATCAATATCAGTACAATTTGTTGCTGATGTTCAGTGATATATTGTTGAGTAACAGATACATTTTAATAAGTATTCAATGTAGAATACTTTATATCTTCAATAATGTTTTAATATGCGATTCTAGTGAAATTCTTTCTCTGATTTTGTTCTCAAATTTTGCAATCAGTGATATCTCAAAAATAAGAAAATCAATATTAACAGCTGATATTGGGTTAACTATGTGTTTGAAATATATTTAATTTTATTCATATCCCATAATATTGGATGGATTCTGAAAATATTTGGATTTAGGTGCAATTGTCTTTTTTTTTTCTAACAGTTTATTACTGATATCTCAAAAAGTAGGGCATCAATATTAATATAATTATTGTCGATGTTCAACAATATCTCTATATTTAACGTCCAACTCGCAAATATGCACTAAATAGCAGTAAATCTTGCACAGATGTGAAACAGATTACATCGTTCAATAAAACCATAAATGCACTCAAAACGTAAATATAAAACTGCATTAATCGACGTAAAATATTCAAAATCCCAACTGATAAATCACGAAAAACGCAATTTAAATAACGCCACGGTTTGCGGCGAGTCACATTTAAACAGGCCTGCATCGAAACGAGGCACTTAAACATTCAGCTATTATTTATACAGGCCGTTGATCGTAATTTATTCGCGCATGATTTATTGTTGTAAACATTGCGGCTCGTATAAATAATTGCGGGAGATCGGAGAATTCGTGTTCGTGAAAATGTTATTAGCTCCGATGCGGCCGAGGATTATCCGCGCAATTTATACGATGACTCAATTCATCGAGTGAAAGGCCTCACATCCTGCTAATTAATTTCATTCGCCCAGCTAATGATACACCTCGCCGGTGAAATCCGTCAGCCAAATTGGATTAGTTTTTACGAGGTTCATTTGTAACTCGATATTTTGATGAGTTACGTCTTGCCCAGTGTAATCGATAGCTGCCGGTGAAACTAGTTTTCTTAAAGCGCAAAAAAATGTAAGTGGTTATGAAAGATGTGTTGTGAATTTGACAAAATTTAATACATTTAGATAAATGCATTTGAAAATTTGATTAATTTTAACAATTTCAATTTAAGATGTGACATATTTGCAGAGTTTATCTGGAAAATTTGTCAGATTTGGACAGCAGAAGTTGAAATTTTCACAGGTTTTTACATCTGGTGCTAGAAACATGACAGATTTTGACACACAGTTGATAACAGGACAGATATTGACTGTTAAACAAACTACTTTATTTCAGACTTACAATGTAACATCAATTATGTAAAAAAATGAAAAATGTAAAAAGGTTACTTACAATATTAGAGCTATACATATCAAAAATTCTGATTGTTGCAGAATTGAAGTAGTCTTCAGAAAGTTCGTCAAATTATGACAGTGGCAGTAAATACAAAAAATCTAAAATTTGGCAGATTTGGCCCGTTGCACTGGTAAAAGGTCAAAAGGTTGCAACAGTTTCACGCAAAATATGACAGTTTTGGAAAATTACAATTGAAACTTTTAACAACAGTCATCAAAGTTTGACTGAATTCTACCTCTGCAGCTTAGAATTTAAATAGTTGTGTAAATGTGTCAGAATTGGACAATTGTAATTGAGAGTTGAACAGATTTGATAACTTAAGTGTGAAAATTTAGAGATTTCGACAGATGCTGTTATAATTACAGCTGAAGTTAAAAACTCGACAGATTTTGTAGTTGCAGCTGCAAATGATTTTGATTATACCACTTTAAAAATTGTAGATTTTGACACTTGAAGACGAAAATATGTCAGATTTTTATAGTTGCAATAGAAAATTTGACAGAGTTGATTTGTTATACTTCTACTAATATCAAGTTTTAAACAAAGGATGTGATTACAATTTTATGCAATACTTAGTGACATATTTTTCATTTGTTTCAGTGAATTGTATAACCATTGATGCGCTAGTTTTTGAGATATTTCTAAAAACGTATTCTAATAATTTGAGAAAACTTTGAATCGTATAACCATATTAAAAAAACGAAATATCTCGATAATAACACATTGAACATTTGTGAAATTAAATATTTTAAATAAATGCATATTACTAACATTATTAGTATTATTAATAATATTTATTAGCAATAAATTTTAGTAATATCTATACGCCAGTTTGCAAGATATCACTGATAAAGTGTGACTAAAATTTGAGAATATCACATAATTCAATCACATGAGAGTGGCAAGAACATATGAAAGATTTCAATTTCTAGAGTTGTAAATTTGACAAAATTTAACAGATTAAGCTAAAAATTTAACAGATTTAGATAAATGCATTTGGAAATTTAATTAATTTTAACAATTTCAGTTTAAGATGTAACATATTTGCAGCGTTTATTTGGAAAATATGTCAGATTTTGACAGCAGAAGTTGAAAATATTACAGACTTTCACATTTGGTGCTAGAAACTTGACAGATTTTGACAGTCACAGGTGACAATAGGACAGATTTTGACTGTTAAACAAACCACTTCATTTCAGACTTCCATAAATTATGTAAAAAATTGAAAAATGTAAAACGGTTACCCACAATATTAGAGCTATACATATGAATAATTCTGATTGTTGCAGAATTGAAGTAGTCTTCAGAAAATTCGTCAAAATATGACAGTGGCAGTAAATATAAGAAATATAAAATTTGACACATTTGACCCATTGCAGTGGTAAAAGGTTATAAGGTTGCAACAGTTTCACGCAAAAATATGATAGTTTTGGAAAATTGCAATTGAAACTTTTGACAACAGTCATCAAAGTTTGACTGAATTCTACCTCTGCAGCTTAGAATTTAAATAGTTGTGTAGATAAATTGTCATAATTGGACAATTGTAACTGAGAGTTCAACAGAGTTGATAACTTAAGTGTGAAAATTTAGAGATTACGAGAGATGCTGTTATAAATTACAGCTGAAGTTAAAAACTCGACAGATTTTGTGGTTGCAGCTGCAAATGACAGATTTTGATTATACCACTTTAAAAATGGTAGATTTTGACACTCGAAGAAGCAAACATGTCAGATTTGAATAGTTGCAATAGAAAATTTGACAGAGTAGATTTGTTATACTTCTACTAATATCAAGTTTTAGACATAGGATATGATTACAATTTTATGCAATACGTAGTGACATATTTTTCATTTGTTTCAGTGAATTGTAATACCATTGATGCGCTAGTTTTTGAGATAGTTCTAAAAACGTATGCTAATAATTTGAGACTGAAAACTTAGAATCGTATAACCATATTAAAAAAACGAAATATCTCGATAATCACACATTGAACATTTGTGAAATTAAATATTTTAAATAAATGCATATTACTAATATTATTAGTATTATTAAAAATATTTATTAGCAATAACTTTTAGTAATATCTATACGCCAGTTTGCAAGATATAACTGATAAAGTGTGACTAAAATTTGAGAATATCACACAATTCAATCACACGAGAGTGGCAAGAACATATGAAATATTTCAATTTCTAGAGTTGTAAATTTGGCAAAATTGAACAGATTAAGCTAAAAATTTAACAGATTTAGATAAATGCATTTGGAAAATTGAATAATTTTAACAATTTCAATTTAAGGTGTAACATATTTACAGCGATTATCTGGAAAATATGTCAGATTTCGACAGCAGAAGTTGATAATTTCACAGACTTTCACATTTGGTGCTAGAAACTTGACAGATTTTGACAGTCACAGGTGACAATAGGACAGATTTTGACTGTTAAACAAACCACTTCATTTCAGACTTCCATAAATTATGTAAAAAATTGAAAAATGTAAAACGGTTACTCACAATATTAGAGCTATACATATGAATAATTCTGATTGTTGCAGAATTGAAGTAGTCTTCAGAAAATTCGTCAAAATATGACAGTGGCAGTAAATATAAGAAATCTAAAATTTGACACATTTGACCCATTGCAGTGGTAAAAGGTTATAAGGTTGCAACAGTTTCACGCAAAAATATGACAGTTTTGGTAAATTGCAATTGAAACTTTTGACAACAGTCATCAAAGTTTGACTGAATTCTACCACTGAGGCGTAGAATTAAAATAGTTGTGTAGATAAATTGTCAGAATTGGACAATTGTAATTGAGAGTTCAACAGATTTGATAACTTAAGTGTGAAAATTTAGAGATTACGACAGATGCTGTTATAAATTACAGCTGAAGTTAAAAACTCGACAGATTTTGTGGTTGCAGCTGCAAATAACAGATTTTGATTATTCCAGTATAAAAATGGCAGATTTTGACACTCGAAGAAGCAAATATGTCAGATTTGGATAGTTGCAGTAGAAAATTTGACAGATTTGATTTGTTATACTTCTACTAACATCAAGTTTTAAACATAGGATCTGATTACAATTTTATGTAATCTTAATGACATATCTTTCATTTGTTTTAGTGAATTGTAATACTATTGATGCGCTAGTTTTTGAGATATTTCTTAAAATGTACGCTAAAAATTTGAGATTGAAAACTTCAAATCGTATAACCATATTAAATAAACGAAATATCTCGATAATCACACAGAACATTTGTGAAATTAAATATTTTAAATGAATGCATATTACTAATATTATTAGTATTATTATTAATATTTATTAGCCATAAATTTTAGTAATATCTATACGCCAGTTTGCAAGATATAACTGATAAAGTGTGACTAAAATTTGAGAATCACATAATTCAATTACATGAGAGTGGCAAGAACATATGAAAGATTTCAATTTCTAGAGTTGTAAATTTGACAAAATTTAAGAGATTAAGCTAAAAATTTAACAGATTTAGATAAATGCATTTGGAAATTTAATTAATTTTAACAATTTCAGTTTAAGATGTAACATATTTGCAGCGTTTATTTGGAAAATATGTCAGATTTTGACAGCAGAAGTTGAAAATATTACAGACTTTCACATTTGGTGCTAGAAACTTGACAGATTTTGACAGTCACAGGTGACAATAGGACAGATTTTGACTGTTAAACAAACCACTTCATTTCAGACTTCCATAAATTATGTAAAAAATTGAAAAATGTAAAACGGTTACCCACAATATTAGAGCTATACATATGAATAATTCTGATTGTTGCAGAATTGAAGTAGTCTTCAGAAAAGTCGCCAAATTATGTCAGTGGCAGTAAATATAAAAAATCTAAAATTTGACAGATTTTACCCGTTGCGGTTTTAAAAGGTCGTAAGGTTACAACAGTTTCACGCAAAAATATGACAGTTTTGGTAAATTGCAATTGAAACTTTTGACAACAGTCATCAAAGTTTGACTGAATTCTACCACCGAGGCGTAGAATTTAAATAGTTGTGTAGATAAATTGTCAGAATTGGACAATTGTAATTGACAGTTGAATAGATTTGATAACTTCAGTGTGAAAATTTGGAGATTTCGACAGATGCTGTTATAAATTACAGCTGGAGTTAAAAACTCGACAGATTTTGTGGTTGCAGCAGCAAATGACAGATTTTGATTATTCCACTTTAAAAATGGTAGATTTTGACACTCGAAGAAGCAAATATGTCAGATTTGGATAGTTGCAATAGAAAATTTGACAGAGTAGATTTGTTATACTTCTACTAATATCAAGTTTTAAACATTGGATATGATTACAATTTTATGCAATACTTAGTTGACATATTTTTCATTTGTTTCAGTGAATTGTATAACCATTGATGCTCTAGTTTTTGAGATATTTCTAAAAACGTATGCTAATAATTTGAGACTGAAAACTTAAAATCGTATAACCATATTAAAAAAACAAAATATCTCGATAATAACACTTGGAACATTTGTGAAATTAAATATTTTAAATAAATGCATATTACTAATATTATTAGTATTATTAATAATATTTATTAGCAATAAATTTTAGTAATATCTATACGCCAGTTTGCAAGATATCACTGATAAAGTGTGACTAAAATTTGAGAATATCACATAATTCAATTACATGAGAGTGGCAAGAACATATGAAAGATTTCAATTTCTAGAGTTGTAAATTTGACAAAATTTAACAGATTAAGCTAAAAATTTAAGAGATTTAGATAAATGCATTTGAAAAATTGATTCATTTTAACAATTTCAGTTTAAAATGTAACTTATTTGCAGCGTTTATCTGGAAAATATGTCAGATTTCGACAGCAGAAGTTGATAATTTCACAGACTTTCACATTTGGTGCTAGAAACTTGACAGATTTTGACAGTCACAGGTGACAATAGGACAGATTTTGACTGTTAAACAAACCACTTCATTTCAGACTTCCATAAATTATGTAAAAAAATTGAAAAATGTAAAACGGTTACCCACAATATTAGAGCTATACATATGAATAATTCTGATTGTTGCAGAATTGAAGTAGTCTTCCGAAAAGTCGCCAAATTATGTCAGTGGCAGTAAATATAAAAAATCTAAAATTTGACAGATTTTACCCGTTGCGGATTTAAAAGGTCATAAGGTTGCAACAGTTTCACGCAAAATATGACAGTTTTGGTAAATTGCAATTGAAAGTTTTGACAACAGTCATCAAAGTTTGACTGAATTCTACCACCGAGGCGTAGAATTTAAATAGTTGTGTAGATAAATTGTCAGAATTGGACAATTGTAATTGACAGTTGAATAGATTTGATAACTTCAGTGTGAAAATTTGGAGATTTCGACAGATGCTGTTATAAATTACAGCTGGAGTTAAAAACTCGACAGATTTTGTGGTTGCAGCAGCAAATGACAGATTTTGATTATTCCACTTTAAAAATGGTAGATTTTGACACTCGAAGAAGCAAATATGTCAGATTTGGATAGTTGCAATAGAAAATTTGACAGAGTAGATTTGTTATACTTCTACTAATATCAAGTTTTAAACATTGGATATGATTACAATTTTATGCAATACTTAGTTGACATATTTTTCATTTGTTTCAGTGAATTGTATAACCATTGATGCTCTAGTTTTTGAGATATTTCTAAATACGTATGCTAATAATTTGAGACTGAAAACTTAAAATCGTATAACCATATTAAAAAAACAAAATATCTCGATAATAACACTTGGAACATTTGTGAAATTAAATATTTTAAATAAATGCATATTACTAATATTATTAGTATTATTAATAATATTTATTAGCAATAAATTTTAGTAATATCTATACGCCAGTTTGCAAGATATCACTGATAAAGTGTGACTAAAATTTGAGAATATCACATAATTCAATTACATGAGAGTGGCAAGAACATATGAAAGATTTCAATTTCTGGAGTTGTAAATTTGACAAAATTTAACAGATTAAGCTAAAAATTTAAGAGATTTAGATAAATGCATTTGGAAAATTGATTAATTTTAACAATTTCATTTCAAGATGTAACATATTTGCAGCGTTTATCTAGAAAATATGTCAGATTTCGACAGCAGAAGTTGATAATTTCACAGACTTTCACATTTGGTGCTAGAAACTTGACAGATTTTGACAGTCACAGGTGACAATAGGACAGATTTTGACTGTTAAACAAACCACTTCATTTCAGACTTCCATAAATTATGTAAGAAATTGAAAAATGTAAAAAGGTTACTCACAATTTAGAGCTTTACATATGAAAAAATCTGATTGTTGCAGAATTGAAGTAGTCTTCAGAAATTCGTCAAATTATGACAGTGGCAGTAAATATAAAAAATCTAAAATTTGACAGATTTTACCCGTTGCAGTGGTAAAAGGTTATAAGGTTGCAACAGTTTCACGCAAATATATTATAGTTTTGGAAAATTGCAATTAAAACTTTTGACAACAGCCATCAAAGTTTGACTGAATTCTACGTCTGCAGCTTAGAATTTAAATAGTTGTGTAGATAAATTGTCACAATTGGACAATTGTAACTGAGAGTTCAACAGATTTGATAACTTAAGTGTGAAAATTTAGAGATTACGACAGATTCTGTTATAAATTACTGCTGAAGTTAAAAACTCGACAGATTTTGTGGTTGCAGCTGCAAATGACAGATTTTGATTATACCACTTTAAAAATTGTAGATTTTGACACTTGGAGACGAAAATATGTCAGATTTTGATAGTTGCAATAGCAAATATGACAGAGTTGATTTGTTATACTTCTACTAACATCAAGTTTTAAACATAGGATCTGATTACAATTTTATTTAATCTTAATGACGTATCTTTCATTTGTTTTAGTGAATTGTAATACTATTGATGCGCTAGTTTTTGAGATATTTCTTAAAATGTACGCTAAAAATTTGAGATTGAAAACTTAAAATCGTATAACCATATTAAATAAACGAAATATCTCGATAATCACACATTGAACATTTGTGAAATTAAATATTTTAAATAAATGCATATTACTAATATTATTAGTATTATTAAAAATATTTATTAGCAATAACTTTTAGTAATATCTATACGCCAGTTTGCAAGATATAACTGATAAAGTGTGACTAAAATTTGAGAATATCACATAATTCAATTACATAAGAGTGGCAAGAACATATGAAAGATTTCAATTTCTAGAGTTGTAAATTTGACAAAATTTAACAGATTAAGCTAAAAATTTAACAGATTTAGATACATGCATTTGGAAAATTGATTAATTTTAACAATTTCAGTTTAAAATGTAACATATTTGCAGCGTTTATATGGAATATATGTCAGATTTTGACAGCAGAAATTGAAAATATTACAGACTTTCACATCTGGTGCTAGAAACTTGATAAATTTTGACAGTCACAGTTGATAATAGGACAGATTTTGACTGTTAAACTATTTTATTTCAGACTTATAGAAGATGATATTTCGCATCGACTTGTGCAATTTGTATTTATGATATTTGCGCCAATACGTCGCTTAATAATTTGTACGATACAGTTACAGTGAAAAATGCTCGGGCATGTTGGCAACTTACAGCGAGCAATAAAGGGACAAAAACCTCCTTTTCCGACATACATTTCAGTGAAATATTGCGTCGCATTGCGTTATCATTTCGGAACACGACAGTTATAATGCGAGAGGCGATAAAGCCATTCACGCACGTCCAGGTAGCTTGGCACACATTGCTTTTGTGTGTATGTACGTGCCAGGTGTAAGCTATTAACATCGTGAGCAGGGCTGAACTACATTGCACGTAAACTATACCCTATTATCCACTTACAAGCCCGACACTTCCTATCTCTGCACCTTCCAACTTAATACTAAATTACATACACAATTAATATTACGAACTATAAGTTCTGCAATATTTCTCATATTAAGGTTATTTATTTCAATAATTTATTAAAAAAAAAAATGTACGTCCTTAATCTTGATTTTTAGTGGGTTTTCTGAATATACTGTACTCAAGTTGGTTTCGATGATGACGTCAAGAAGTTTATTGTTTATCTGTTTGTGTTTCGAGTGTAAAGTTAATATTGGTGTGTGTTCTGTTAAGTATCTCGTGAAAAAGATCAAGTTGGTCTTGGTTACCACTCCAAATACAGAAAATATCATCTACATATATTTTCCAAATTTTGACGTGTTTTGTGAGACTATTACTTTTATTGTCAAGTAGCTGTCTTTCAAAATTGTCCATAAAAAAGTCTGCGAGGAGGCTGGATAGTGGGGAACCCATAGGGAGTCCGTCAGAAGAGATGTAAATTGTCTTTAAAGGATCAAAAGTTTTGCTCTGTACATGTTTTTGTCAAGTCTGTGATGTCAAAAGCTTGTTGTTTTCGATAGTATTTGATTTCAAAAGGTAGTCTCGGAGTAAAGTAAGAGTTTCCTTAACAGGAATATTAGCATACATATTTTCTATATCGAACGAGATAAGAGTGTCTTGAGGGTTGACGTCTACATGTTTGAGGCTTTCTACTAGTTCTACTTAGGTATATTTGGGTTTGGGGCAGTTAATTATGAGCTTGAAGATGAAGTTGATATGTTTAGCCAACTGATTCGCAGGAGTGTCATATGTAACAGCATATGGCTACATTTTGAAGTCAAATACTACCGAAAAATAACAAGCTTTTGACATCACAGACTTGACATAGTTCGATATAGAAAATATGTATGATAATATTCCTGTTAAGGAAACTCTTACTTTACTCGGAGACTATATTTTGAAATCAAATACTATCGAAAAACAACAAGCTTTTGACATCACAGACTTGACAAAAACATGTACAGAGTAATGATCGGTCTAATCGGCTGTTGGTTTTTATGAAGTTTAATTGAGCCATAAATTTTCGGGTTTGGGGATTCATTGGTATTATGTTTCTGGTATTTATGTTAAAATTAGTTAGGGTGACTTTACAGCGAGACAGGCAGTTCTTGGTTCTGTTTAAAAAAAAATGTTTAAGAGTTTTTTTGTTGTTGTGAGACTTTATAATTATTGGAAGTAAGGAAATCAAGCATTTTTTCGCTATAAGAGTGTTCATTAAGAAAGACTATACTTATCTGCTTAGGCCACGGTGATTTTGTTATTTTTTATCTTATTTCTTAAGGCGTTAATTGTTTTGTTATGAGAGGAAGATGTGTTATTGTATTAGTTAGTCGTTTAGTTCTGTTTTATTTATTCATCAGGGCATTTCCTGGACATTTGTTGTCGCAGATGTATCAAAATCTATAATAGGGGTAGATTTTTTAAGCCATTTTAACCTTCTAGTGGATGTTACGAACAGGTGTCTTATTGATGGTAACAGCAATATAAGAGCTCCCAGTTTGTTGAAAGATTGTTGTGATCTTGTCAACATTAAGACGATTAGAGGATCATCTACAGGGTGTCCAAGATAAGGATCAACAGCATGGGGATCTCGGGAACCGTAAAAGTTACAAAGGCGGTTAAATTACAAAAAGGGAAGTTAATGTATTCCTTTCTTACATTGTTATATTGGGGGTGTCCGTGGATGGCTGCTTCTAGTTCCATGCCCAATATTCCTAGGTTTGAAATTTGTGAAGTGGGGGCAAATTTTTGTACTTTGTAAAGTAATGTTGTTTCCTCCTTGTTGAAGGTTATATTTAAAAGATTGGTGAACCTGTGGTAAAATTTAGTAGTAGATCAATGGTTGAGCTGTTTGGTTTGGTTTTCCTCGTATTTCCTCAGTATCTTAATTTTATTATTTTTCCTTCCGTTGTCTTCTATCAATATACCGGGTGATTCAAGTTTTATTACCATGGGTTTTTTAGGCATTTGGAGTTGCCCAAAAAATATGAAAATTTGGATTTATATAGGTCTGATACTAATCTACGAAAAGGTAGTTTGACTTTTTCGATATAATTATATAGACGGTTATAAAATTTAAAAAAACTCTTTTCGTGCATAATTCTCTATCGTTATTTATGCCCTAAACTGTTTTATTTTATTCATATAACCCATTTATGAAATCAAAAATTAACGAACATGATTAGATTTTAAATTAAAGCAGTTTTTACATTACTGACCAACATTCCTCGGTATGATTTATGGTTTTGTAAGTCAAGAGCCCTACAACGCATTGACCGCATTGGCCGGTGCGGTTGGAACGTTTTATGACTTTATTATTAAGCAAATATTGAGCTCCGGCGCTGAAGAAATCCTTGCGTCGGTATCAGGCTGAGGGATTGGGTACAGCTCTATCATAAAACCCATAAAATCTATTAAACGGACTAGTTATTGCTGGAAGCAGCCGTCATATTTTACTATTTGGTAATAAATCTTACTGTTGCAATATCAAAATTAATTTATTTCAATAATTGGTGCAATTTTTTTAACTTGGATTACACTGGAATGTTTGGAATAGCATTAAAGTATGTTCCGACAAAAACTATATAAATAAAATTACGAATTCTTTGTGAAATAATGTATAAACTACGGGATGGTTAAAATTATTTTTTTTATAGTCAGATTGGGCTCCATCAATATCTAAATATGTGTACTTATTTTAGTTTTTTTTTTTTTTTCAATTAGATGTCGCCATTTTTGGCCTGGTAATAAAACTTGAATCACCCGGTATAGTTAACGTTATTTTGTGCTCTCTCCATAATGCAGTTGAGTTCTATGTAGTATAGTCTGTAGCTGAGTATTGTGTGTATGGTTTTGAGGTATTTTGAAGTTGTGTTTAGAATTGAGAAGTGTTTGTGATTCGTGTTTCATAATACGTTTTTTGTAGATCCAGGTCTTATTATCGTTGCGGATGTTTTTGGGTGGATTAAACTTTGTAAAGTTGGGTGTTTATTTTTCGTGTACACGGGTTCTAATGAATTTGATATGTTGTAGTGTAAGTGCTCTCTTCATGGTCATTTTCTTATATAGTTTAATGAGAAGTACTGGCCAATTTTAATTCTGTAATACTTCTTATATTAAGGTTAATATGAGGTAATATAAATAATAATATAAATTAATAATATATATAATACATGAATATAAGGTCAATAATTTATGTAATCAAGATTAAGGACGTACAATTTTGTTTACATTAATTATTGAAACAAACTCTAAGGACAAAAAATTTGACTGATGAAGTCTGCGCAATGACAATTTATGAATATGAGTGTCACTCGAGGCACACTTAGCCGACTTATTTTGCTGGTGCTTTTTCTGGAGGTAGTATAGTGTTGTACACATAACACTTTGAAAATGTATTCGTATAATTAACTATTAGGGCAATTCCACGTCAATTGGACCAAAATAGTTGGTAAGTGATTCTTTTACTGATTTACTAACCAACTATAGGACATTGCATTGCTGGAATATCAGACCAATAGGTTACATTTTTGTGGAAATATTTGCCCACAAATATGGTTTTATACGCGTAAAAGGCAAATTTTACCTATTTTCAAAGCCAAATATCCAAAAAAAGTCCACTCAAATTCTATTTATTTTAGTACCACTGGAAAAGTTTCTTTTATATATACTGCAATCATCTTTTTACCTGTTGGGACCTTTTAGGTAGAGGCAAAAAATATGTCTTTGAACATGGTACTCTTTATTCTGTTCAATGTACATTAATTTTCGTAATCAAACAATTGGTTTCGTACATGGTTCATATTAAGGCATGAAAAATGTCCTTGAACATGGTACTCTTGGTGAGGCCATGTATGGAAATTATGGGTTACAGTTATTTATTATGAACGCGGGTAATAATAATATTTTATGAAATCATAGTATAATATCGACATAATGGTTACCACGGATCAACAAAAAATACAGTCTTACGGTACTAGTACCGTAAAGTGATTACTTTATGGCAGACAAACTGTTTATAAAATATAATACAAATAAATTTTAAATTTTATTTTTATGGAGGCGAATATTACAATTAGAACAATTATAAAAGTAATTCCTGATGTCCAGGCATATGTGTATCAATAATTTCAGTAATGATATATGATTTTACCACAATTGTATCTGCATTATTGCTTATCACATTTATATTGACATTGTATTTGAAATTACATATTTAATTTAAAATTATTCTATTAGCTTCCAACGATTTAACAAAAAATATTGTACGCAGCTCATACTAAAATTGAGTCTTTATAGGACTCGAAGGCTTCCATGACTCGCCTGCAGTTCGTCCTGGAAATTACTACTCATCCGATAAAGACTCACTTTCAGTATTTGTTACGTACATATCTATTGTAAAGTACGTGTTATTTATATATTATATAAATATGAAATAATCGGATCGAAAGTAATTCGTGCATCAAATTATAATCGGTAAATTTACCAAAATTTGTACAATAATTCGAATGTTGTAAATATTTCAGTAAATATTTTATTGTTGAAAAATATGCAACAATTTTTCGTAATTAACCGATAATGTCGATGCACTTATCATGACTACAGATTAGTTACACTTCTTAGAATTAAATTAGAAATTAAATTAAAATAATTTCTTAGAATAGTGTAATTTATTGTTGAATAAAATAGAACAATTGTTTCTTTTTTGTTTTGTATAGATACAGGTTATCTTTTGTATAGTTAGTTAGTGGTTATCCTTACCATATATGATTTCTCTAGGTTATTTTTACAAGTTTAGATATTCTAGAATGCATGAATACAAGGGACTGTGAGAATTTCAAATTTTCCCAAAATATGAAGATAATCTGTATTTGAGTCTTATACAACGTCTATGTATTTTAAAAATTACATTTCGACTAGAAGAATGCCCGCAGATAAATAATACATGTTGAATATGACATAAGATTAGACGTAACCCAAAATTTTCATGGCTCTTTCTGAATTGCATTTCAGCTTTTACTGTCTACATACATGTTATAATAGAAATGGTCAAATTTCAATCTAATAAGCTGGATAAACAGAAAAAGTAATGTTCGTTGCACGGGATGAAGAGTACCATGTTTCACGACATTTTTCATGCGTTACATAAACCATGGACCAAACCAAACGTTTTATAAACATAATTAATGTTCACTCCACAGAATGAAAAGCACCATGTTTAAAAACCATTTGCTTGCACTTACCTAAAAGGTCCCAAGAAATAAAGAGATGATTCCGGTAGATAAAAATATGCTCTTTCCAATGGTGATATAATTGAATTTGAGGGGACTCTTTTTGGATATTTGACTTTGAAAGTAGGCAAAACTAGCCTTTTAAGTATTAAACACCATGCTTGTGAATAAATATTTCCAAATATTTTTTTTGTTGCCTCTTCTTTCATTGGGCGTTTTTCATCGTTCATTATGGTATGTTATTTTTTTTTTTGTTTTAGTTGCGTTAGTGTTCCGTAGAATAGTTTTTGGTTCTGCACAAAATTCTCATACATTCTTTCACCAAATTTCGTCGATGATTTTTGTTTTCCTTCTTTAATTATTGACTTTGTTATGTTTCTCTATTCTTTGACTTTTTCATAATCTTCTCTTTTTGTTGTTAGATACCTACAAAAGATACCTACAATCTTTTCCAATTCTCTTTTTTGTCTTTTATCTCCTTTTTGACTTCCTCTGTCCACCAGTGTGTCTTTTTCATTTCCCTGTTTCCAATTTTTATTCTTGCGCAGGTCTCTTCGCTTCTAGTATATTTCTGTTGAATGTTTCACAATTTCCTTCCATGTTTAGCTTCATTTAGCTCTCTCTGAATTTACTTTTTACTATCTCTTTGAATTTCTCTCGGCTTGTGTTTATCTCAATCTGTAGTCTTTTACCTTTTCTTTAACTTTTATGTTCCTCGTTACGTTATCTTCTTCGTCCTGTTCGGTTAGCTGTTTGAAATATTGTCTCCTTTCCATTATCTTGTCATAATTCGTGATGATTGTTCCATTTTTAACTTTATGTGCATCATGTTGTGTTCTTTTTTATTGTTTCGTTACGTTAGTGTTACGTTGTATAGTTTTTGGTTCTGCTGAAAATTCTCATTCATTCTCTCACCAAATTTCGTCGATGATTTCTGTTTTGCTTCTTTAAATATTGACTTTTTTATGTTTCTCTTTTCTTTGTATTTTTCATAATGTTCTATTTTTGTTCTTTGTAGGTATCTTTTCCATTTAGTTTTTTGTCTTTTTCTCCTTTCTCTGTCCACCAGTTTGTCTTTTTCATTTCCCTGTTTCTAATTTTTATTGTTCCGCAGGTCTCCCTTGCAGCTTCTAGTATATTTCTATTGAATGTTTCCCATTTCCTCCTATGTTTAGCTTCATTTCCCTATCTCTGAATTTATTTTGTAGTATCTCTTTGTATTTCTCTTGTGTTAGTGTTTCTCTTAATCTGCAGGCTTTTATCATTTCTTTAACTTGTATCCTCGTTTGTCTGATTTTTGTATTTTCTTCCAACTCATGTCCATTTTTAATAGGTGGTGCTCACTTAAGCCTATTTAAGCCTATTACCTATTTAAGCTTGCCTTGTAACTCTTACATTCATTATTTTGTTGCAGCTGTTTCTATTGTCTTTTATCTACTTTGTGACTTCCTCTGTCCACCAGTTTGTAATTATACGAAATAACATAAATATATATTTTTTAAATTATAATAAACAAGTCATTATCTGATGAACAAATTGTGACAAATTATTGGCCATTAACTTTTGTTCAATCTGTTTAGTTTTCTAAAACTAATACTAAAGGTTCCTGCATCAATGTTCCTTACTTTTCATTTATCCCTGAATTCCACTAGTGAGGTTATTGCATGTACCTACCTTTTTCTGTGTTCTGCTCTGTTTATTTCGTTTCTTGTGTGAAGCTTTGAACATGTCTTTTATCTGGTTTTACATATCTCTTCGTTTCGGTTTCCCGGTGATAAGATAAGGCACGTAACAACCTTGGCCCTAGCATTCATAAATACAACATTATCTTGAGATGCATGTTAATGCATTACATACGAAGTGTATATTATTCTCAGAGAATTACATACGAAGTAAACTGAAAAAAATAATTTTAAGACCGCAAACCCGTTATCGATATTATTATAAAAATGCTTTAAAACTGCACAAGACTATGTTTGCTTGACTAATATTTCAGAATTTGTTACGTAATTTGATTATAGATAACAATTTTTTTCAAATAGTCGAATTTCGCGCAAATTTTTTGACTGCTTAAAATTTGCTACTTCAATATTATCGGAATCCGGTTTGGCAGATTGATGGGCAAAAAATATGGAGAATCAATCGTACGGGGAAATATAGCAAATGATTGGGGCATTTATGTTTTACAGAACCGATTTGTGTAGAAGGACGGGCAAGAGAAACGCGGCTATTTCGGGAGATTCTCGATCATAAATATTGCCTCGGTTTTTGTCTGTTGGTCTGTCTGCTCTTTAATGTACTTTCCTAGAAGTGGCACGGATGAAAAATATCCTCATTTGGACGCAATCCGTCTTGTTACTAAACCTAATCGACGTCCGAGAAACTTATACCCTATCTGCTCATGTGTAACGGGCGCATCATTAAGGAGGGTTCGACTATTATTATGTTATTATCATGTATATCTCATAGAACACATCAGTAGTGTTATGGCAAAACATGCTATCTGCCTTTTTTTTTTAAATTGCACTTTTTGGCATTAAAAGGCCACATATAAAGTATACTTTAAGTATGGATGAATGAAGCATCTTTATTGTACATTTGTATTATAAATAATTATACATTATGAATTATAAATGCAAAACTGTTTTTGATTTTCCTGTAAAATAACAATATTGGCAGAAACAAAAGTTCTCACTATAGTTTTCATTCAACTTTTGTTTATCAACCAGAATCGATCAATTAAACTTGATCATGTTTAATTGATCGATTGTAGTTGATCAACAAAAGTTGATAAATACTATAGTTTAAAATTGATCAACTCTATTGAAACAAAGATTCTCACTATAGTTTTGATTCAACTTTTGTTTATCAACCAGAATCAATAGATTAAACTTGATCGTGTTTAATTGATCGATTGTAGTTGATCAAGAAAAGTTGATAAACACTATAGTTTAAAATTAATAAACACTATTGACACAAAGGTTCTCACTATAGTTTCGATTCCACTTTTGTTAATCAACTATAATCGATCAATTAAACTTGAGTAGTGGGGCTATGACAGTTCTGCGGCATTTTTCCCATAAGAAATATATAAAATGCCGCAGAACTGTCATAGCCCCACTACTAACTTGAATCGTAAAACGCGCCTTTAGATGCATATAATCAAGTCTGCGTATGTTTTTCTCTTGTAATTTAGAAACATGTTACTGCGTGGTGTTAATATTTATGTATTTACGTTTTGGCACTCTTCGAAGTGTATTTTGACACAGCACAAGCGATCGTGGGAGTTTTCATTAGAGAGATAAATAATAGGGGCCAATGGCCTGTATCGGATAAATGGATATTTATAACTCATTCATAGGTATCAAACTATCCTGAATATTCGCTGAATAATCGAAGACCATTTCATCGACGACGAAAATATAATTGTTCTCTTATATAACGAGAAGTGTACTTGGACTGGCACTCGTTCTAAAGTAGTGATCTCATAATGTATTTTAACTACACGTAAATAGATCTATAATTATTTTTAGGTTCGGTTGGGTCTAATTTAAGATTTTTAAAGATACCAGTGCTGGGATTGTATTACACGTAAAGTAACAATAATAATAATGTTTTATTCATGACAATACCATAGAGTTTTCAGACAAGTCACAAGTTTATAATTATAAAGTGTCAACAAAATTGTTAAATCAGAACTACAACAAAACTACAAAACTTTATAGTTCAAATACAATTTTCTTATATAAACAAAATATTAATGTTTTTTAAATTAAACATTACAAAGGTTTGTTGGATATCGTAAATTTATAATAGAAAATATGAAATTTTCAATGCGTTATAAAGAGTCAATGATATTTGGTAAAAAATGACATGACAATACTATAGGGTTTTCAGACAAGTCACAAGTTTATAGTCATAAAGTGTCAACAAAATTGTTGTTCATCATAAACTACAAAACTTTATAGTTAAATCACAATTCTATTATAAAAACAAAATATTATTGAAGAGCTAGTTTATAAATTGCAACATTTTCGTTGTAATTTGCGTTTTTGTCATTGAAAATTTTAACATTTTTGTTGTTAATGACAAAATTTCCTTGGAAATTGTGTAGTTTTATTATAAATTACATAATTTCATTAGAAAATATTACAAATGTATGATTGTTAAATTGTTTTAATGAAAGATTATACAAGATTGGTTGGATATCGTAAAATTTTAATCGAGAATTTCAAATTTTCCATGTCCATTTGACTAACAATTTGTTCGTCATAAACTATAAAACTTTAAAGTTAAATCACAATTTTCTTAAATAGATATTTGATATTTTGCGAAAATTTTATAGAATTTCATTAATTTTATGTAAATTTTTGAGAATTAGAGATATCTAAAGGAGAGTTAAACATCTTGTAGATATTTATAGTTAATATTTATATTTTATAGTTAAATCCCAATTTTCTTATAAAAACAAAATATTATTGGAGAGCTACTTAGTAATTTGCATCTTTTTCTTGGCATTTACGTTTTTTTTTTTCATTGTAAATTGCAACAGATTTATAGTTAATTTAAAAATTTCCATAGAAATTGTGAAGTTTTATTATAGATTATATAATTTCATTAGAGAATGATACAAATGTATGATACTTGATTTTGTTTTATCAAAGATTACAAAAGTTTGTTGGATAACTTAAAATTTTAAATTTTCAATGCATCACATTGCCATTTTCCGTGAAAATTTTGTTCTACATAAACTACAAAATTTTGTTCGTCATACTCTACAAAATTGTATAGTTGGAATCACAATTTTCTTATAAAAACAATATATTATTGGAGAGCTTTGAGAGTGTAATTACAATATTTTCATTGGAATTTACGTTCTTTTAATTACAAAATTTCCTTTTGTAATTAACGGAAATGATGATGTTTTATTAGAAATTGCATAATTTCATTACGAAATAATTAAAAAAAATATGTTACTTGATTTTTTTTAATCAAAGATTTCATAACTTTATTGCATGTCGCAAAATTTTCGTAAGAAATTTGAGATGTACAATGCGTCATAAAGTTTCAACGAACATTTTGAAATGTTTAATACAAATTCAATATTTTATTTGAGTTAAAGTTATCACTACTTACGACAGCATATTTGTATGTTGAAAACCTTGTTTTATATAAAGTACAACATTTTATAGGCAATTTCACAATGTTCATAGAAAATTACAAGCAATTACAAGAAATTTTCCATTTCTCAAAACTTCGAATTCTAATTTCTGTCTCATAACTATGTTAGCGTGTGCATTGATAATAATAATAATTAATAATAAAGAATATTTATCAGCAGAAAAGCTACATAATATACAAAAGGTAAATATATACATGACAACAACACAATTACATTTTCACAATTCACATTTCATTGCTCACAATGAAAACTAATTGTCTATCTCAATTTTTTTTGCATTTTGATATTTATTCGTAAATCTGTACTGATCATGGGGCCTTTATTGTTGGTTTTAGAAAATAATAAGTTTCAACAGAAGTTAAATGGCCAATGATTTGCCAAAATTGACGAATATAATTTAATTTTGAGGTCATACCCTTGGACAATGACGATATTGAGTAAGAAATATAATTTTTGTATTCGATTAGCTGATGACATGGTGTCAGAAAAAAGTTGAAAATTGTTAAATTGTGACAAATTATTGTTTAACTTTTGTCTAATCTTTAATTTTGTTTTCGATTCTCTTATAACACGAATACGATAGAATATAATTGAAAGTCGTCAAATTGTGACAAATTATTGTTAACTTTTGTTTAATCTTAATACTTTTCGTTTTCGATTATCAGATGACATGGTGTCACACAAAAATTGAAAATCGTCAGATAGTGTCACATTATCTGACGACATGGTGTCAGAAAAAAGTTGAAAATCGTCAAATTGTGACATATTATCGTTAAACTTTAGTTAAATCTTCAATTTTGTTTTCGATTCTCTTATAACACGGTGTCAGAAAATAATTGAAAGCCGTCAAATTGTGACAAAGTAATGTTAACTTTTGTTTCACCTTAATATTTTTTGTTTTCGTTTATCTGACGACATGGTGTTACACAAAAATTGAAATTCGTCAAATTGTGACATATTATCGTTTAACTTTTGATTATTATTATTTAAAAACTAGCAGTTTCACCTTCAGAATTTCGTCGATTGCACGATTTTCATTGAAAATTGTAACATTTTTGTTGTTGATTACAAAATTTCATTGGAAATTGCCAAGTTTTATTAGAAATTGCATAATTTCATGAGAAAATGATAAAAATGTATGATAGTTAAATATTTTTATTTAAAGATTACAAAAGTTTGTTGGATATCGTAAAATTTGAATGGAACATTTGAAATTTTCAATGCGTCATAATAATGATTATGATATGATAATCAATTAGCAAATAATGCTAATTGATGATGATTGATCTAGATAACAATTGATGGAGCACTTCAATTAAAAACTCATCACTACATGAATGCATACAAAAAAAGAATGATGATGATAATGATAATGGTGGTTATGGTGGTGATGATAACGATAATGGTGGTAATGGTGGTGATGATAATGCTAATTGATGGAGATGATGATGCTGATTATGATTGATGTTGATAACGATTGATGGGGATATTTCTATTGCCATATTTTTCTGAATGCCATACAACATACATATATTACATAAATATTAACTAGATTAGATGAGATATTGTTGTTTTTTTAATACAGTAAATACAGCAAAATCTTCGAAGTTCTTCGGGCTTATTATTTACAATAATTCCCTATTATGCTGTATACAAATGACATACAATTCCGTGCTTGTGTATGCATATAATACATGTCCGTATTAGCATATCAATAGAAATATTTATACTGGACACTGAACCTGTCTCGGAATACCGTAATAAAATTAACACACGTTCAATATTTTTACGTACGGCTTTATCATCGATCGAGTCGTCATTATTGGCAATTTATGATAATTCGGATACCGTCCAATCTTATTATTAATGTAGATATGAGGATGTTACCTTGCTAATGGCCGTAAATTATTTCTCGAGAATGCAGCGAGGAATTTACGAAATTGATAATTTTATGGCAGCAAGAGAAAGTTGTTTTACTTTACGAAGCTCAGTATAATTATATACTAGGAAACACGATTAATTTTAAATGATATTTATACAGTTGATATTTGTATTTATATTTAAACGACATACAGATTTCAACAGATATTAATATGTCTTAAAGAAGGGACATCTGTACCTAATCGGGACCATAGGAAGTACAGTGTTTTTACTTGAAATTGAAATTCTACCTACGAAGGGTGTTTATTGCGCTCCATTGTGCGAACGGAATTTTATGACGGGTAATGGGAAGAGAACAGAGTCCAGAGCCGGCATCAGAAAATACAGATTCAGTGCCCCGTAGAAAATTAACATTAGCGATTCATTATCATTAAATTGTACTTTTCATTGTATTTTTAAGTGTACATATAATTAATTGTGTTTTACAAATGTAGTTATAATTTCATAGAAAATTTATATACAGTATGATTTGCGAAACAAATAACTTAAGTTACCCATAACATTATTGACTTGCTCATTGCGTTAAAAAATTAACGACGTTAACATCAGTTAATTTTTTCATGAATCGTAAGCAAATATTATTCCGCATAACTTGATTCATCGCTATCACTTTCACTTTGAGCATTAATAATTAGATTTGGTACATTAAGCGTCCTATAATCGTTTTCAATTTTAATCACATGATCGATGCAGTTTTTCCAAATGGTGCTTGAAATGTTGTTGCATTCTCGTTGAACAAGTTGAATTGTTTCTTCGCTCATTTTGGGATGTGCATTATTTTTCCGCAAATTTCTTTTTAAAGTTGACCATATCAGCTCAATTGGATTGAAGATACAGTAATAAGGTGGAAGGCGCAACACTTGGTGAGCAAATTCTTCTGCCATCTTATCAACCACATACGTTTTTTTTTTTGAAATTTTGTTTTTTATAAGTTCTAATAATTTTTTTCTTTGCACTTAGGGGAATAACAATACCATTTTGAATGCAAAAATCTGCAATATCGCCTTTCTTGGAAGCGGCGGTTGGGATTTTATTAATTTGCTTTAGTGGTAAGTTGCATTATCCATTATTGGAGTTAGTGAGTATGTAGGGCAATAATTGATTGCGAAACCAATTTTCAAATAATTCGGCGTTCATATCCTGATGATAATCTAACGAGCTTGATACAATATTCTTGGCTGATAAGAGCAAACTATTTGACACAAAACCTGCGTCTCCTCCTGCATGAAGAATAACGATTCTTTTTCCTCTATTGTACGGTGCTCTAAGGTGATACTTATTTGTATTATCGACCCATCCCTTGGAAACGACGTCGTGAGTATCGAACCATGTTTCATCCAAATAAATCATCGATCTCCCTCCATTTCTATATTCGTTTGTTTTAGATAAATATTCTAATCGCTCTTTTTGCAATCTCGGCGATTCCATGATGTCAATTCGTTTGTCTAAAGTTTTATACTTAAAACCCTGACTAAGGAGGTATTTATACAAAGTAGTTTCCTTATATGGAAAATCATTTCCAAAATAAATTGGACCGTAGGAAGTTGCCTCATTTATAAGAATTGTAAATTATATTTTTGATCCTCTTGGCGATGGCATCATCTATTTCGGTAAATTTTGAACTTATTCTTCTTTTCCTTTCTAGTGGTCCTTTCGTAATTATTCTCCAAATCGTTGTATATGATATTCCTGTCAGAATGGAAATTCTTTGCAGTGGAGATGCACGATTTTCGCTTATAAGGGTGTTATAAATATTTACGACTATCCTTTTAGTATCAGTTGAAAGAAAAGCATGCTTTATTAATCCCTGATTTCATTTTCGATAGTTGATGCGTCCATTTGATGATGGTTGTTTTGAAATTTATCAAAATCAATTTGAGAACAGCTTCCCTCTGTAGACTGTCGACGGGATTCTTCAACAAAACTTTCGGAATTGCTTCTTTCCTCACATAATTGAAATAGATCGTCGAACTGAGTGTCATTATAAATTGATGAAATAATTGTTGCAGTTTCACTTAACGACGTTTCCATCTTAATAAACTCTACCTTTTCACAAGTTTATAAATGATAATATGCACACGTATGTAAAATCAGTACTGTTGCAATGTAAATGTTAACACCGACTGAAAGACAGATGTTGACTATTTGAGGCAGCCTTAACTGATTGTTTACCTGGACTGCATATTCGCCCAGCAATTAAGGTACAATGAACCTTAATTGCATGGGCGAATGTATAATCCTTTTAAGACCGTTTCCTAGGTGACCGCTCTTAATTATCTACTGGCGTCTGTAGTCTTGTAATTATATCGAATTGTAAAATTGTAAAAAGAATTACGTCCGCCGACTCATAAAAAACGATGTAAATAGTTGTAAGATTATTGAATTCAATTTAAATAATAATTAATTTTATATTATGATCATAGTGATGTAATTGTGTATATATGGAAGAGAAAACAATTAAGTAGCATCTTCGTTGAAAGTAAATTATTTGGTTAGGTTCCTGGACGCCCGCCTCTTCGCAGCACGCCATACAATGGAGAACCCTTGACCGTAATAAACCCTCATTGCAGGTACATTTTCAATTTCAAGTTAACACACTTATTGTATAAATTTTTCAAATACATTGAGAACACAATTTGCGTTCACAGAGTAATGCAATAGGGTCTTCCTGAAAAAAAATAATATAACATTTTTGTGTCTTAACGTAAAGTTTATAACCTGTAATTAAACATCCCACAGAAAAAAACGTTTTGTTTTAATTGTAACTTGCCCATAAACAACATACAATATCGCAAAACTTTAAAATTTTGTCACGTGACCGACGAAACGCTGTTATTGGCCGAGCGGCACTGTGACGTTTCTACGCACGTTGGCGATCGGTGTCAGTGCATAAGGGATAATAGTTGTGGATTAATTCAACTTACAAGCAAATCTGATGTAAAATGAGTTCTGATGGGTTCGTGAAGGGACAATCAGATAATCTGCCAGAAGTTCACGTGTTAATGGTTGCCGATTTTTTCTCTAAAAGTGAATATTTCAACGTAGCCGAAACACGTGGAGTCAAAGCCCAGAGGTAAGTCTTTATTATTGTTCTTACTTTAGTAAGTATAACGTCTATTTTTGTGTGCATAGTGCAGTAGTGCAGTTAAATACAGCGTAAATGATGTATTAGGTATTGATACAGCAGATATTCAAATAACCTATAAATGTTTTGTTGACATATCATTTCACCCCATTACATTAAAGACATTATTTATAATGCAATGTATATTTGTTAAAATTTAAAGATTTCCAGATTGATTATGTAAATTTACATAAATGTACATCAAATTAAATTATTTTAATAAATTAAATAAATTACATTTAACAATTAAATGTTTTTTTACTGTACTATTCAGATCTCAACGAGAGAACTATGGTGATGCTGCTGTTGGATATGTGGAAGTAAAAAGGGAGAATGAATTTTGTACTGTAAGGGCACGGATATGTCCAGAACATCGAGTTCGAAGTAAACCATATTCAGTAGAAGCGAAAGTTGATGAAAAAAAGGAGGAAATCTTAAATGTTTCATGCAACGACTGTGCAGCCTCTGCAGGTAAAACAAAAAATATTTATTGATGTATAAAAATGATCATAAGACTTCAGTTTTTGATCATCGATGGTAAATTTCAGGTGGATGCAAACATGCAGTCGCTTTCCTCATGTGGCTTCATCGACGAAGTGAAGAGCCAGAACCAACTGCAACTGTATGTTATTGGAAGAAGGCTACGTTGTCCCAAGTTGGGACAAATTTAAAATTTATAAGAGCGACCGATATGAAAAAACCAGAGAATAGTTACTTTTTAAATACTGACAATTTTGCAAAGAACGTTATTTAAGAACTTCAAAAGAGAAACTGCAATACCCAGCTCTCTCCACACCTTTTTACAGTTATATCACATAAAGATTATTCTTTGCACCAAATAATTATCAAATTTATCAAAACTGGTCAAAGTTCAGCTGATAATTTCATTTCGTTTGCAAAGAGTCAAATGGATGTTGAAGGATGCATTCAAATTTGTAAATCAACAAAAACACAATCACAGTCAAAACTGTGGTACGAATTGAGGTATTGTAGGATCACTGCTTCAAAGTTGTACGAAATGGCGCACTGTAAAACACGGAATGGGACATTAGTAGAACAGATAATTGGAGCGTGCAAGTTAATAAATAATCAAGCTATGGAAAGAGGAAGAAGATTAGAGAAGGAGGTTATTCGAGAATTGGAGAAAAAATGGTCCATTCAATTGAATAATTGTGGCTTGTTACTAAATCCACAATACCCAATAATTGGAGCCTCTCCAGATGCTGTTGGTCCAGACTTTGTGGTCGAAATAAAGTGCCCAGTTTCGGAAAAAACTGAAGTAAAATATATTGCGAAAAATGGGACAATTTCAAAGAGATATTTTCCCCAAATACAGCTGCAAATGTGTTTTAAAAATGTAAAAAAGGGTTATTTCTGCGTTGCTAAACCGGATTTTGAAACAAGTAAAAATATTACAGTAGTTCTGGTTGAATATGATGAGCTGTTTGTGAAAAATATTATTGAAAATGCAATGAAATTTTGGAAAGCTAACATTTTCCATCGATTGTATGATACAGTAAAGTAATCTATAAGTTGTATAAGAAAATGTTTATTACGAAAACTTTATACATAATAAGTAAATATGGTACATAAGTACGGTGCTAAGTCGATTTATTAACCCTGATTTATTATCGGTGTTTGAAAATTAGTTAAGGCAGCCGAAATGCAAACTATATCATCTATAATATCCATAAAAGTAGTTGGGATAACTGAATGAGGTATAAGAAATTTAAATTCTCTTAGTCTTCTAATTACTCTTTCAATGTGAATGCGCAAACTGGCTATACGTTTTGTTTCCATGACTTCCTGTTTAGTAGGATTTTTACTCGCAGAAACACTTGGTGGCCTTACCAGTGAACACTTATTTTGAATTAACAATGGCTCTATATGTCTAAAACCACGATCAGCCATAACAGTACAATAGTCAGGCAGTTTTTGCAAAAAGTCACTGTTCTCGACAATGAGTGCATCTGATGTTCGTCCACCAAACCCTTCTGATATATAATTAATCGTGCCGTCAGGAGTACATGAAATCAAATATTTTATAGTGTTACATTTTTTGTACTCGGACCAAGTTAACGCTTGATTGACGGGGTTGGTTGGTTTTTGAATTTCTATTTCGAAGCAATCGATTATGGATTGTACATTACTGTAACGGGCACGAAAAGGTAAAGGCAAAGTGGATTTTATGGTATCCGAAGAAGGCCACATTATCCATATCTTCAAATAGTTGGCTAATAAGGGCACGGATTTTCTGAAAACATCGTTGGCGTAAGAACTGCTTCGGCCATATTCATTTCCCAGTATGGTAAAACTTAGATTTGTTTTTATTTTTTCCAATGTTAAATAAATGTCTTCGATTTTCAAGTTGGTCTCGGTTTTTAGTAACTGAAGAAGAAAAAGAGCGTGGTGAGGTATTCCAATGTAATTTTTTGGTTTTGCTTCTATTCGTTCCAATCGCAGTTTCAGAATATCCGATTTCTTATTTTCCAATGCACATTTTACACTTTCTTCGCTTTCGTCATCAGTTAGCAAATATTCGTCGAAATAATCTAAGGTGTTGTTTGAATTATTCGAAGAAGTTTCCGACTCAGACACAGATGTTGTACGATTTCGTATTAAGGGTGGTTTAAATTTTATAGGGGAACAAGAGGCATCTTTTACGTCACGGTTTTCAGGTAAAATTGTGCATTGGACTCGAACGCTGGAATGTTTCGGACGATTTGAGGACATTTGAGTTCCAACATCTTTTGTTTTTGGTAGAGGAACCAGTTCAGGTAGATCGTCCTGTAACGAGAGATGACTGAATGTATCTACATCTTCTGACAAAAGATTGGAGTCCGTAGATTCATTGGTTTTTTCGGCAAGTTCAGTCGACTCAGTGGCGCAAGAATTGGCAGCACTCTTGCCACCAACATCACTGGAAGTTGAAGCCCTCGATAGCAGAACATTATTTTCTTCGATTTCTGCCAAAATGCGTGCGGACCGCAATTTTTTTGCTCCAAGTCTAGATGTTAATGTGTGTGCTCTTTTTCTATCCGGCTGACAGTTGAAGAAACGTGGAAGCGATTTTTTCTTTAAACGGATTTTTGTAGTAGGATCTAATTTTATTCGCATATAATTTTCCAAATCCTCTTCCAGCTGTAGGAATAAATAAAATACTGTATAAACTTTGCAATATATACTACATCTCATACGAATTGGTAATGCTGATTTCAAAATTTGCAATTATTTAATCATCTAAACAAATTTCTAAAATCAATAGTTTGCTACAAATATTGTTTAAACATGTTTTTTTGTTTTAACTGAAATGAAAGTGTTCAAAATTTGGACGTGATTTCAAATACCATCATCTTTATTTTTATGTTTGAAATTAAAATGAATTATCTATTTATAATGAGAACATTTTTGTAAAAACATATTGTACATAATTTCACAGTACTTTTAAAAAATACTAATTTTATGGAAGTTGAATCCATGTTGTTTTAGAATCTAACCCACAAAACTATTTTGAGGTTTTGTTATTTCTCATGATGACAGCCAATTATATATATTTATTGAATTTCGTGGATAATTTATTGAAAATAACTGTAAATTATGTACTTACATTAAAATGGTCTTCACAACAATACAAATGGGACGTCAAAGAGACACTCGCGGAATCACATCGGACTTGTTGCAACCACTTTTTTCGCCTATCCCCTGTTGGGACGTTTATAAATAACTTATTCGGTTCGCGATTACTGCTACTAACACACCCAGGCACAATACAATACTTATTCGCCGCTTTTTTCACAACAGCGACGTTTTCTTTCTGTCGCTCCATTGTAAGCAATGCTACAGCTGAGCGTCAACGTGCGTTGGGACGTCACAGCAACATGGCGGGCTTTCGGGACTTTTCAAACGCCGTTAATTTTAAAATCGTGATTGCTAATTATAACGATTTGTCTCAACACAAAAATTAGTGCCAATGATGTTTTTAATGTGTCTAGAGTTCAGTTTCAAGGTTTTTGAAAAATCGCGGAAGACCCTATTGAGCTGAAAGCCTTTTATCATGGTTCTGTACGTACATGACACCTCTAATCTGTACGCAAATCAATACACTCTCCCGATAATCGCCAGTTGCATTACATAATGGGATGTAACGGCGCTGAACAGGAAATGCGGCCAGCTAAAGGTCTGACAGGAAACAGTTAACAAACGGCTCGGATTCCGTCCGCTAATTGACTCTTAAATGAGGCGGGTCGGGGTTTTCTCTAATCGCAGATTCCGGTAGTCTGTTTATTTTTAATTGCTCACCGTGTAAACGCCAAGAGTTGAAGCGCATCTGCGAATGTTGAATGCGAATATAATTGATGTAGCACTCGAACGTAAAATCCGCTCGAATGGTATTTTGCAATGCAGCACAACACAATTGAAAATGGAAAGTTTTAAAGGTGATGGCTGGGATGCTGAATTACAGAGGAAAATTAAATTGGCTCCTCCACTTGCATTCCTTGCCGTTCAACAATTATATTTGTAAGAACCTAATAATATTAAAATCCATAATTTTACGAGTCGGAACAAAACTGCGTAAATATCATAGCAGGCCGCGGCCAACGACGCGTTTCCCAAGCAAGTACATTCATTTTGCTGACTTCGTAGTTTTGAGCAAATGTAAATAAGCACACGATCAAAATGATGACACAGCGAAATAGGTCGTGGGAATACGACGGGAACTCGAAACGGCGATTGCGTAATTCGGTGACGCGTATGGGAAGGCGTCAATTTGCAGCGGTAAGCAAAATTATCATAGGACGGGGGAAGAAGAGTAAAAAGTGGGGGACCAGTATGACAGTATAAATAGAAGTGCGGAACTCAAACGGAGCCAGTTAGATGTACCGATCGAGACAGAACGTCACGCTGTCCGACGACGACTCATATACTTTAAACATTAATTCCTCAGGTGAATATATAACACAAGTTTATCAAATGTAATTCACACTAACAATTCCAAAGTCAATTCCATACTAATAATGTAACCTATCTAGTGATATTACCGCGCCTTGCCGCTGGTAATGAACGAAGTTTAATAAGGGTATGAAATGTAGGGAGCCTCACGCCACTGCGGAGTTGAACCTTACTGCATTTTGTACCTTGTCCTGACAATATTTTCGTACTGACAGGAGAATATTGTAACATGCCTTCCTTTCCGCCGTCGCAAAACATTTGATCAAACATCTTTTCACACTAACAATTCTAAAGTAATTTATCCATAATAATGTAACCTATCTAGTGATATTACCGCGCCTTGCCGCTGGTAATGAACGAAGTTTAATAAGGGTATGAAATGTAGGGAGCCTCACGCCACTGCGGAGTTGAACCTTACTGCATTTTATACCTTGTCCTGACAATATTTTCGTACTGACAGGAGAATATTGTAACATGCCTGCCTTTCCATCGTCGCAAACATTTGATAAACAGTGTGGCCTCATTAATCAATCGGTAGTTAAATAAAAAGTTGCGTCAGGGGAACATAACTTAATAATTTCGATATAAATAATTCAATGATATTTGTAATTAAATCGTATAATTAAACTTGCTCAGCGCTCCGATATTCACGAAATCTCAGAATTATGAATGAATGAAACGAATATTTGTATGTGCTTAAATAGATAGAAAAGTAGAAGTAGAATAGAGCTTTATCATACTAATCTATAATCAATTTTGAATAACAATACCTATTAAAGTTTTTACGATCACATGGCTGATAGTGTTGGTAAACGCGAATACTAGCAATATCTCCGAATGAGGACACATTGGGTGCTTGCAGCACTGGAATCGCTTGAAGTACTTTAATGTGAAGTTATGTGATTCGTTCCTATCCACAAGGTGGCGTTGAAATACATTGGTAGGCACCGTGCTAATGAATTTCTATGCAGTGATGACATGTATCAGATATCCTTCTCGGCACAATTTGAAGATTGTGGTGCATGAAGTAGCTAAGTAACACTTTGTAATTCCAACCGTAGTGTTAATAAGTTACTCTGTTTTCAAAATAAAATAAATCATTCAAATTCAAAGAATATAATAAGTTTTCAATAATTATTAAACAAATCTATTCCAAAATTTAAATAAATATAACTAAATAAATAACGTCCAATTAGAGTAACAAAATTGTCTTTTATTTACCTGTCGCTTGCATAACCTTTTAAAATGAATAAATCATATGAAATCCATGTATCTGTGTTTTACTTGCTAACAAAAATTACTAACAGACACATTACCCATAAAACGAACCAAACTGAGTTATCACGATTTTGATTTAAAAAATCAAACATAACGTAGAGTACTACCACTAAATCACGAGCCAAATCAATATTACAAATTACGAGAATTTGTAAATCACGAGCCAAATCAATTACTTGAATTATAAGAATTCATGTAATATGCAGTTAAAGAAATCAAATGCATCCAATTGCATTTAAGGATGGATTGCAGTTAAATAAATGCAATGAATAATAAATATTACAAATTATGAGAATTTGTACAACACCTGGGTTCGAACTGTTACATATTTAAGGACTCTTGCAACGATCCGAAACGGACGGGATGTGCCATTCATCTATGCAAAACTAAAACAAATATATGTGGCCTTTCTGGCTGAAAGTTCTGAAGCCCCTGGTATAAACGAACCATTTATTCAAGTTTACAACTATCAAATAATACGTACATAAAATACAAATCGCTTTTAATCTCGTAACGCAAAGTGAAGAGCAGCCGTCCCAGTCGATTAAATATAGAGAGCAATTTTAAAATTAGACGTGATGAGTAAGTGGTTGATTACTTAATGAACGCGGAGTTATAAAAAAAAGGCGCTTGAGCAGGTGCCAACTCCGATAATTATATTCCTGCCTCTTGCCAATCAGCTGACTATCTTGCAGTCACGTTTTTTTTATTATTCTCCTCTCCTCGCTCACGCTAATTTGCACTCCGACCTTTGATCGGATTCTCAGGCGAATTAGCAATTGCGTGTTTGAGTGTCGCTTCCTTCGTTAACGCATTGTTCTTGTCCGTTTACATTCCGCAATGGGTTTTCGAGTGTTTTCCGATGTACGCGCTGCCTATAGCTGTAAAATGAAAATAACACGCGCGTGTAAGGTCTCGGGACTTGGCAACGGTCATTGCTCTCGAAACTTTAGATCCTGTGTAGTGGGATCGTGTTTTCGCGTGTAATTGTTGCAAATGGAAACATAAACACAGGCCAGTAATTGGTTGCTTAGATAACCATTTATTAAATGGTCAATAATCATTAGAGCAACCAAACATATGCAAAGGAATAGGTTTTCATTCGACTAATACAATAATTAAAGTGCAGTACAAAATATGCCCAAACAAATAGGGCTCAAAAATACTGCAATAAATATTCTGACTTTAAAATTAATAAATTTAAAGATAATCAATGTAACAATAATAACAAATATTCACGTAAATATCCCATAAAAAATAATTGGAAAATAATTGGAATTACAAACATTGGAAATCCAAGATTTTTTTTGAGAAAACAAATAACAGAAATTAAATTTTGTATACCTAAGTATTGTATTGATTTCCATTGATTTTATGTAAATTTTTGAAAATCAAAGAAAGCTATAAGTAAATTGAAAATCTTGAAAATATTTTATATATATTATTGGAATTTAAGTTCTTTCAGTTTTTCTGACAATATATAGTTCATACAACAATTTTTTAAATTATAGATTGGTAAATAATATCAGATTACCCATGTGTAATACATGGTTGAAATTGGATTTTTTCGGTATTTTGAATGCTACTAAAATCCAATATTGCGGCCATAAGAAAATAAAAAGTTGACTATGAAAATTTGGGCATCTAATTGGCGCAAAAAATATTTGGTACTGTCATCAGGTCACGTCGAAAACTGCAAGCGTGCCAAGTTTCGTAAAATTTCCATCAAAAGTAAAAAAGTTATGAGAGGAATATGAAAGTGCAGTGTTTCAGCGATATTTCAGGAACTGTGCAAGATATCCGCAGTTTTTCAGCGATATTTCAGGAAGTGTGCAATATATCCCAGATTTCGTTTCAGTATATTGAAAGGTACAAAAATAATAAACTTTTATCCCATTTGACCAACTCTGTACGTATTTCCGTTTAATAGATCCTAATGGCGGGTGTCGTAAAAGTGACCACCCTGTATACATATATATTACATACACATGCACACACAATACACATTAAAATAGGACCAAGTTACATAAATAGTTATATTTTCTAGTTTCGGTAAAGTTTTTTCTTTCTCGTTGCTTGTTAAATTTTTAGTTTTAGCAAAAGTATATTGAATTCTTGAAATGTTTCTAATTGCTTGTGATTCTTATGTGACCACATTTTTTTACGAGTTTTTAATTAAATTTGTGGTGTTTTTAAACTTTTGTTGAAGATTCTCGCATTTTTTTTTTTGTAATGTTAGGTACGGTTTTTCCATAATCATATTCACTTTTTGTGAATATTGGTTGTATTTTTACGACCAAAATTTTTAGTATATATTTATTATCAAAATATAGATTTTCATGTAACTTTCAGATGTAATATCACAAATTCTGTTTACTGAAATACTGTTTCTGAACTTTGGTTCAATTTTCATGAATTCTTCAAGTTCTTTTCATTTCATTTCATCATTTATTTGTATTATGACTCTAAATAGAGTATTACATTGTCATTGTTCTTCAAGTTCTTTTCATTTCATTCCATCATTTATTTGTATTATGACTCTAAATAGAGTATTACATTGTCATTGTATGATAACATACATAAATTCAGGTATTACAGCACTTTACAGATACATTAGTCATTTCGTAGGTATATGTCTCAATTCAAATTATGTTAAAAACTCTTGGATGTTATACAGTGGTTTGCCTAAAAAATATTCTTTCATTGCAGTCTTGAATCTATGTTCCGACTTTATTTCATTATAGTATGTAATTAATTTGTTGTACACATCTATCCCCATATAGTTGGTCGAATTCTTATAAAGATCTTCAAGAGATTCTTAGATCTTACGAAAATCGTTTTAATTCTCGAGTTTTATGTTAATTTCTAGTATATTATTACAACCTGGGGTCGATAACCTTAATAAAGATCGTTATATATATTACAACCAATTCTTGAAATATCATGAAATTTTTGCTGATTTCTAATGAATATTTAAGGTCTGCTTAACTGGAGTTCAAATGGAATTCGTATATTTAAACTAGTCTGGCAAACATGTCTTGGATTGCATAATTTTATTAATATCTGGTTGAATTTATTACAAATTCTTTAAATTTTAGAATTTTTGGTGGATTTCTGACAAATTCGAAAGTTTTGCTTGCAGTTTCCTCCAAATTATTGAAATTTCGGGCAAATCTTAATTCTTTTTAGAAGTTAGTTGATTCTTAGACTAATGTTTGGCAGAAACCTTACTTTATTTTTGGGTAAAATTCCAAGAGTGAAAACCATTTAGGGAAAGAAGGACATTTAGACAATTAGGTGAGGTACACGGTAACGGCAGGTAAAAAGGTTCTAAACTACCTTTTTACCTCTTTGTAAATAATAAGTGTAATAAATCAAAATTTAAAACCCGCAATATTTGTGAAATATGTTTTTGCTGATGTGTCATTTTCCGTCTCATATGTCAAAACGTTTCTCGCTCTCACATAAACTCTCTTTTTTGCCGATGAAACAGATGATCCATCTCGCACATATTGTGTGGTATGTCACCAATCCTCTATTACATATTTTCCAAAACGTTATGCACACGTTGCATCCCCCTCATTCATTGCCTCGAAATCACACTCGCACTCACTACCGCTTATGGAGAAAAATCCCTTTCCCTCAACCAGAATCCGAGCTGACCGGAATTCCATGTTAATTCTTATGAGAGCTCACCTCTTAAGATCCCCTTTATTTACCTACCAATTACTGAAATTATAATAACAATTAAACATGTCTTTATCAATTTAACTAAAACGAACTTTGTGTGTTGTTAAATGACGTAAGAACAATTGTGATATTCATGAATGACGGTACAAAAATTTTGATGGTGTATTTTCAATTAAATCCTCAGACCATACGTAATAGATACCACAATATCAATTAAATCTAATGGAAATCCGCTTTCATCCGATTATACTACATTTCAATTGTCCCATCAACCCTCGTTTGCACACGTATCGCACCCCTCTGGCGTACACACATCAGTACACGCGTGTACACGTGCGTGTGTGTGTGTTTTTTGTGTAAAGGTAACTTGAAAAGCCGCCCCAATAAATAACACATTCGTTCTAGTTAATATGTCGGAGAAAGCGTAGTTCCCCTCAGGCTGGATGAAAGGTCGACGCTTCTATAAGGGTTGGCTGGCTTTTTGTGCGATTTTCATCGTATTACATCTTCCTCTTTGACTCCTCTTTGCCAGCAAACGTTTGAGATTCCGCAGGAAGAGATTTTTTTTATGTACACGGATAGATGGTTTCAATATAAGCGGAATACAAATTACGATCCTTGAGATAAAGTGATAAAAAAAATCATTATACATATAAGTACGTATTTTAGTAATTATTTGTGCTTTGAACATTCATTAAAACATAAAATTATCGCGTTGGTTTAATTATTAATTACTTCCTCGTTAAAACACGATGGTTGTTAGATTCAAAGTTTCAAGGGTGTGCTCTTATTATCTCTCTTATTTGCCTTTAACTCAACATGAAAAATCATTGTTATTAAATTTTCATATTAATTGTATATTTGCATTTTGTAATTTTTTTGTGGAATTTCAACTATATTTACAATTGTTTAAGATGTTCTGGCAGTCTAGCTTCTAGCACAATAGATTTTCCATAATGCTTTCCATAACAATTTTTGTCTTCGATTTCCCACATCTTTTCATTTCGATTTTTAGTATTTGGAATGACAAATATGTACTTATTATTACGTATTTCATGATAATGATCACCTATTTTAATGAAATATAAACACTATTTTTCATTTGGTTTTTGTTTTTTTGAAAATTGTTGGCTTGTTTATTTTTATGTAATATCTGTACCTGGAAAGCAGAAGGATGTATGTCCAATATATGCAGAAATTAGGTAAATCTGTAAAGGTGTATTATTTTTTATACATTTTATAGGTATAACATAAAATTGAATGCAAATGTAATCAAAAATAATTAAATTTACTTTACAATAGTTGATAGCTAATTAAGATCTATTGTTTAAGCCATCTACAATTCAGTAGATTGTATAATCACCACAAAACTCTGCCACCTTTTAGCCTTAATCGAACATTTTAGTTTTTGGACATACATCCTTCTGCTTTTCAGGTACATATGTACACTTGCTTATTATGAGAAGATTCCGTATTTGGAGCGATCAGGAAGTCAGTATATTCCCATTCACGGAAGAGTAATTTAAGAATCACCATGACAGGATATTTATCCTGTCGGCCCATTGTTCGGTAAGAATCTGTTCTATTTTTTTAAGAACAACGGTCACGCTTTCAGTATTATTTACGATCGGTTCCGAGTATTTACTAAAGTCATGGTATTAAAAATCCACGGGACACTGGCCATACCCACGCATAACTGAAGCGTTGACTTCTATCCTAAATTAGATGAGAAATTTTGGTATTAAAGATACATAAAGAAATATATATTGTATTTAAAATTCCCATTAAATTAATAAGGTCTAAGAAATTGCTACTTACGAAAGGTAGAAAGAAAATCTAAATCTGTAGAAACACTAGCATATTTAGAAAAAAAAAACATAGTGAATAATCAAAATCTGTAGAAACACGAGCAAATTTTGAAATAAACATAGAGAAGAATCAAAATCTATAGAAACACTAGCAAATTTAGAAAAAAACATAAAGAAATAGTAAAATTTCTGTAATTTTTTTAATTATTGTGTTAAATTTTTAATGTTTTTGTCAACATTTCAATTATGTCTGTCAAAATTATCTGCTTTTATCGAAATTTCAACAGTTCGTAAATTTCGTTTTTAATATCATTGTCAAAATTTCATTGGCTATTCATAATTTTAATTATTTATGCCAAAATGTAAATTATTCTGTCAAATCCATCATTTGCGTTAAAGTTTTAATATTTTCAGTCAAATTTAAATGATTTCTATCAAAATGTCAATAATTCATTGCAACATGTTTTCTGTTATAAATACCTATAATTATTTTGGTCAATATTCAAATATTATGTCGAAATTTTGTTTAGTACTCTCAAAATTTAAATAATTTCAATCGAAATTTCAAGTCATAACAAAGTTTTACTGTTTCTGTCGAAATTTCAATGACCGTGTTATAAATTTTCAATGATTTCTCTCAAAATTTAAATGATTTCAATCTAAATTTCAACAATACATATCAAAGTTTTACTGTTTCTGTAAAACTTTGAATTATTGGGTTAAATTTTCAATGATTTCTGTCAATGTTTCAATTGTGTCTGCAAAATAAACTGATTTGTATCGAAATTTGAACAGTTCGTGTCAAAATGTGTCAAAATTCCGTTCGTTTATTTTTAATATTTCTGTCAAAATTTCAGTGACCATTCATAATTTCAATTATTTATGCCAAAATGACAATAATTCTGCCAAATCCATCAATTGCGTTAAAGGTTTAATAATTTCTGTCGCATTTAAATGATTTCTATCAAAATTTCAATCATTCATAGCAACATTTTTTCTGTTATAAATATAATCATGTTGGTCAAAATTCAACTATTATGTCGAAATTTTGATTATTACACTCAAAATTTAAATGATTTCAATCGAAATTTCAACAATTCATAACAAAGTTTTACTGTTTCTGTCAAAAATTTATTATGTTAAATTTTCAATTATTTCTCTCAACATTTCAATTAGTCTGTCAAAATGAACTGATTTGTATCGAAATTTCAATACTTCTAAATGGTTGTGTCAAAATTTCAGTGGGTGTTAATAATTTCAATTATTTATGCCAAAATGTCAATAATTCTGTCAAATCCATCAATTGTGTTAAAGGTGTAATAATTTCTGTCACACTTAATTGATTTCTATCAAAATTTCAATCATTCATAGCATTTTTTTTCCGTTATAAATATTATTATTTTGGTCTACATTCAATAATGTCGAAATTTTGATTATTACGTTTTTCAGCCTACAAATACGCTTTCATAACACTAGTTATGAAAGCATATAACTTTAAATGAAATAAAACATTGAATTTGTAGAAAAAAATGCTTGTTCAAACTTTATAACGCATTGAACATTTTAAATTTCCTGAAAATTTTGCGCATGCAATAAACTTTTGTATTAAATAATTCAACTATCATACATTTTTATCATTTTCTAATGAATTTATGCAATTTCAAAGGAAATTTTGTAATTAACAAGAGAAATGTTACAATTTTCAATGAAAAAAACGTAAATTCAAATGAAAATTTACAAAGTAAATAATATGTTATGTAAATAATATGGGTAATAATAAGTAATCTGTAATAATATTTGGTTTTTATAAGAAAATTGTAATTGTAACTATAAAATTTTGTAGTTTGACGAACAAAATTTTAAAAATTATCCTTGAATATGTATAACGCATTGAAAATTTCAAATTTTCTATTAAATTTTTACGATATCCAACAAACCTTTGTAATGTTTAATATAGAAAAAAATAACTCATACATTTTTATCATTTTGTAATAAAATAATGTAATTTATAATAAAACTTGGCAATTTCCAAAGAAATTTTGTAATTAACAACAAAAATATTAAAATTTCAATGACAAAAACGCAAATTCTAACGAATATGTTACAATTTATAAACCAACTCTTCAATAATATTTATGTTTTTATAAGAATATTGTGATTTAACTATAAAGTTTTGTAGTTTATGACGAACAACATCTTTGTTGACACTTTATGACAATAAACTTGTAACTTGTCTGAAAAGCCTATAGTATTGTCATGTCAACTTTTAACAATTATCGTTGAATCTTTATAACGCATTGAAAATTTCAAATTTTCTATTAAATTTTTACGATAACCAACAAACCTTTGTAATGTTTAATATAGAAAAAAATTACTCATACATTTTTATCATTTTATAATAAAATAATGTAATTTATAATAAAACTTGACAATTTCCAAGGAAATTTGTAATTAACAACAAAAATATTAAAATTTCAATGACAAAAACGAAAATTCCAACGAATATGTTGCAATTTATAAACCATCTCTTCAATAATATTTTGTTTTTATAAGAAAATTGTGAGTTAACTATAAAATAAAGTTTTGCAGTTTATGACGAACAAAATTTTGGTTGACACTTTATGACTATAAATTTGTGACTTGTCTGAAAACTCTATTGTATTGTCATGAATAAAACATTATTATTATTATTATTATTATTATGGCGCATTGAAAATTTCAAATTTTCTATTCAAATATTATGATATCCAACAAACTGTTGTAATCTTTAGATAATTTTTTTTAACTATAATACATTTTTATCATTTTCTAATGAAATTATGTAATAACACTTCACAATTTCAAATGAAATTTTGTAACTAACTACAAAAATATTACAATTATCAATGAAAACAAATGTAAATTTCAACGAAAATGTTGCAATTTACAATGCAGCTCTGCAATAATGTTTTGTTTTTATAAGAAAATTGTGATTTAACTATAAACTTTAAAGTAGTTCACGACGAACAACATTTTCGTTGAAATTTTATGACGCATTGAAAATTTCAAATTTTTTATTAAAAATTTACGATATCCAACAAACTTTAACTCTTTAATTTAAAAAAAATAAAAACTAACATACATTTTTATCATTTTCTAATGAAATTATGCAATTTCTAATAAAACTTTGCAATTTCCAATGAAATTTTGTGATCAACAACAAATATGTTACAATTTTCAATGAAAATCAAGCTATCAACGAAATTTTGAAGGTTGAAACAGCTAGTATTTAAATAGCAAATAATAAGAAGTGTGCAGCTTTTGGTTTCTGGTTTATGGAAATTATAAGGAATATGAAGCTTCTGGTTTCTGGTTTTTGGTAATAATAAGGAGTATGAAGCTTCATCTTGATTTCTGATTTTTTGTAATAAAACGGAGTATGAAGCTTCTGTTTTTTTTTTGTAATTGTAAGGAGTATGAAGCCTCAGGTTTCTGGTTTTTGGTAATAATAAGGAGTATGAAACTTCAGGTTTCTAGTTTAAAGTAATAATAAGGAGTATGAAGCCTCTGGTTTATGGTTTGTTGTAATAATAAGGAGTATGAAGCTTCTTGTTTCTGGTTTTTGGTAATAATAATGAGTATGAACGTTCTGGTTTTTGGTTTTTGGTAATAATAAGGAGTAGCTTCTGGTTTCTGGTTTATTTAGTAATAATAAGGAGGATGAAGTTTTTGGTTTCTGGTTTTTGGTAATAATAAGGAGTATGAAGGTTCTGGTTTCTGGTTTTGGTAATAAAAAGGAGTATGAACGTTCAGGTTTTTGGTTTTTGGTAATAATACAGGGTATGAAGCTTCTGGTTTCTGGTTTTTTGGCAATAATAACGAGTATAAAGGTTGTGGTTTCTGCTTTTTTGTAATAATAAGGAGTATGACGCTTTGGCTTTCTGGTTTCTGGTTTTAAGATTTCCGAACGAAGTGGAATCTTCGTTCAGTATTCAATATTTTTCAGAAATTTGTATAAAATCAAACAAATTTCTGTAAAATATGCAATGATTGTTAAATTATGAGATTTCTAAGAAAATTCGGCTATTAACAGCAATACAGAAGGTACAATTTCCAATGAAAAAAATGCAATCAACGAAATTCTGAAGCTCGAAACTGCTAGTTTTCAAATAACCTAGTATGATGGTTTTAGTTTCTGGGTTTTGGTAATAATAAGGAGTATGAAGCTTCTGGTTTCTGGTTTTTGGTAATAATAAAGAGTATGAAGCTTCTGGTTTCTGTTTTTTTGGTAATAATAAGGAGTATGAAGGTTCTGGTTTCTGGTTTTTGGTAATTATAAGGAGTATGAAGATTCTGGTTTGTGATTTTTTGGTCATAATAAGTATGAAGGTTCTGGTTTCTGGTTTTTGGTAATAATGAAGAGTATGAAGCTTCTGGTTTCTGATTTTTAGGTAATAATAAGGAGTACGAAGGTTCTGCTTTCTGTTTTTTGGTAATCATAAGGAGTATGACGCTTCTGTTTCTAGATTTTGGTAATAATAAGGAGTATGAAGCTTCTGGTTTTTGGTAATAATAAAGAGTATGAAGCTTCTGGTTTCTGATTTTTAGGTAATAATAAGGAGTATGAAGGTTCTGGTTTCTGTTTTTTGGTAATCATAAGGAGTATGACGCTTCTGTTTCTAGATTTTGGTAATAATAAGGAGTATGAAGCTTCTGGTTTTTGGTAATAATAAAGAGTATGAAGCTTCTGGTTTCTGGTTTTAGGTAATAACAAGGAGGATGTAGCTTATGGTTTCTGTTTTTTTGGTAATAATAAGGAGTATGAAGCTTCTGGTTTCTGGTTTTTTGGTAATAATAAGGAGTATGAAGCTTCTGGTTTCTGGTTTTTTGGTAGCAATAAGGAGTATGAAGGTTCTAGTTTCTGGTTTTTGGTAATAAAAAGGAGTATGAAGCTTCTAATTTCTGGTTTTTGGTAATAATAAGGAGTATGAAGCTTCTGGTTTCTGGTTTTTGGTAGCAATAAGGAGTATGAAGTTTTCTGGTTTTTGGTTTTTGATAATAACAAGGAGGATGTAGCTTATGGTTTCTGTTTTTTTTTTTTTTTGTAATACTGAGTATGAAGCTTCTGCTTTCTGCTTTCTGGTTTTCGGATTTCCAGTAACAGTAAGTGTACATTTAATATTTATTTCAATAAAAAATACTACTTGATTCTTATTGTTGCTTAATGTTACTCAATACATGTGTTGTTACTAAGTAACTTTAAAACACGCTGTTCTAAATAGAAGGATTTTCGCACGCTAATTCGTTCAATAACCAAAGATCATGATGCAGGAATGATAAAAAATATATGTTAATACTCTATAAGATGTGGAATCTTCGTGCAATTCACGATATTTTTCAGAAATTTGTATAAAATCAATCAAATTTCTGTAAAATATGCAATGACTACTAAAATATGAGTTTTCATTCAAAATTCTATAATGAATATATATATTCTTTGAAAATATCAAAGATGAAAATGCTTATCATTTTAAGAGTTAATATAGATACTTATCAGGAAACTTTGGAAACTCTTTGGAAATTTCAAATGCAGATGGAAATATTCTTAAGTTACCAAGAATATAGAAATATACTGATATATGTTTATGAACTATATATTGTCAGAAAAAACTGAAAGAACTTAAATTCCAATAAATATATATATATATATATATATATATATATATATATATATATATATATATATATATATATATATTATATAAAATATTTTCAAGATTTTCAATTTACTTACAGCTTTCATTGATTTTCAAAATTTTACATAAAATAATAATAATATTTATTACGGTAATACCAATACCAATAATGGGAATCAATACAATACTTATGTATTCAGTAATATAGAAATATACTGATATCTGTTCAAAAATCAAACTGCCATGGAATAACAAATTACCATTTTGACATTTTTTCATACAAAGAAAATAACTTCTGAGTAATTTTATTGCGTATAAAGTGCAAAAAGGATATAGTACCTTTGTACTATATCCTAAAAGTACTAAAATAAAATATAAAATGTTCAATGCCAAGTTTAACCTATATTTTAAAACACCACGACAAGACAGCTGCAAGACTTGCGATGACTTAAATTTGAAAATACAGGGAGCAGATAATGTAAACGTGAAGAAGGAGCTTGAGACGCAAAGAGAATTGCATCAATGAAAAGTAGATTCAGCAAGAGAAAACCTTCAAAATGATTCTAAGAAAATAAATGAAGCTTACGTATTGAGTTTCTGCAAAGTAGTAGTAAGTAAAGTAAAGTAGTAAGTAAAGTAAGTAGTAAGTAAAGTAAAGTATCTGCAAAAAGCTTTAGCCTACCTAAGATTAACCACCTCAGTGGCATACTATAAAAGAAACCTTTATTTATATAATCTGGGAATACATTGTTTCAATAATAATACGGGATACTTGTATGTTTGTGACTAAGTTGAAGGCGGAAGGGGATCTCAAGACATTGTGTCTTGTCTTATTAAGCTCTTGAAGACTAATGCGTCAACAGAAAAACACATTATTATGTATTCATGTACTGGACAAAATCGCAAAACATTAAAACAAGTATCTCTCTTCTGAAGCTCGTACAAGACCTTGAGACTAGTATTGACACTTTAGACCACAAGTTCATAAATGTATGTTTGTGACGAAGTTGAAGGCGGAAGGGGATCTCAAGACATTGTGTCTTATCTTGTTAAGCTCTTGAAGACTAATGCATCAACACAAAAACACATTATTATGTATTCATGTAGTGGACAAAATCGCAAAACATTAAAACAAGCATCTCTCTTCTGAAGCTCGTACAAGACCTTGAGACTAGTATTGATACTTTAGACCACAAGTTCATAAATGTATGTTTGTGACGAAGTTGAAGGCGGAAGGGGATCTCAAGACATTGTGTCTTATCTTGTTAAGCTCTTGAAGACTAATGCATCAACACAAAAACACATTATTATGTATTCATGTAGTGGACAAAATCGCAAAACATTAAAACAAGCATCTCTCTTCTGAAGCTCGTACAACACCTTGAGACTAGTATTGATACTTTAGACCACAAGTTCATAAATGTATGTTTGTGACGAAGTTGAAGGCGGAAGGGGATCTCAAGACATTGCGTCTTGTCTTGTTAAGCTCTTGAAGACTAATGCGTCAACACAAAGACACATTATTATGTATTCATCTACTGGACAAAATCGCAAAACATTAAAACAAGTATCTCTCTTCTGAAGCTCGTACAACACCTTGAGACTAGTATTGATACTTTAGACCACAAGTTCATAAATGTATGTTTGTGACGAAGTTGAAGGCGGAAGGGGATCTCAAGACATTGCGTCTTGTCTTGTTAAGCTCTTGAAGACTAATGCGTCAACACAAAAACACATTATTATGTATTCATGTACTGGACAAAATCGCAAAACATTAAAACAAGCATCTCTCTTCTGAAGCTCGTACAAGACCTTGAGACTAGTATTGACACTTTAGACCACAAGTTCATAAATGTATGTTTGTGACGAAGTTGAAGGCGGAAGGGGATCTCAAGACATTGTGTCTTGTCTTGTTAAGCTCTTGAAGACTAATGCGTCAACAGAAAAACACATTATTATGTATTCATGTACTGGACAAAATCGCAAAACATTAAAACAAGCATCTCTCTTCTGAAGCTCGTACAAGACCTTGAGACTAGTATTGATACTTTAGACCACAAGTTCATAAATGTATGTTTGTGACGAAGTTGAAGGCGGAAGGGGATCTCAAGACATTGTGTCTTGTCTTGTTAAGCTCTTGAAGACTAATGCGTCAACAGAAAAACACATTATTATGTATTCATGTACTGGACAAAATCGCAAAACATTAAAACACGCATCTCTCTTCTGAAGCTCGTACAAGACCTTGAGACTAGTATTGATACTTTAGACCACAAGTTCATAAATGTATGATTGTGACGAAGTTGAAGGCGGAAGGGGATCTCAAGACATTGCGTCTTGTCTTGTTAAGCTCTTGAAGACTAATGCGTCAACAGAAAAACACATTATTATGTATTCATGTACTGGACAAAATCGCAAAACATTAAAACAAGCATCTCTCTTCTGAAGCTCGTACAAGACCTTGAGACTAGTATTGATACTTTAGACCACAAGTTCATAAATGTATGTTTGTGACGAAGTTGAAGGCGGAAGGGGATCTCAAGACATTGCGTCTTGTCTTGTTAAGCTCTTGAAGACTAATGCGTCAACACAAAAACACATTATTATGTATTCATCTACTGGACAAAATCGCAAAACATTAAAACAAGTATCTCTCTTCTGAAGCTCGTACAAGACCTTGAGACTAGTATTGACACTTTAGACCACAAGTTCATAAATGTATGTTTGTGACGAAGTTGAAGGCGGAAGAGGATCTCAAGACATCGTGTCTTGTCTTGTTAAGCTCTTGAAGACTAATGCGTCAACACAAAAACACATTATTATGTATTCATCTACTGGACAAAATCGCAAAACATTAAAACAAGTATCTCTCTTCTGAAGCTCGTACAAGACCTTGAGACTAGTATTGACACTTTAGACCACAAGTTCATAAATGTATGTTTGTGACGAAGTTGAAGGCGGAAGGGGATCTCAAGACATTGCGTCTTGTCTTGTTAAGCTCTTGAAGACTAATGCATCAACACAAAAACACATTATTATGTACTCATGTACTGGACAAACTCGCAAAACATTAAAACAAGTATCTCTCTTCTGAAGCTCGTACAAGACCTTGAGACTAGTATTGACACTTTAGACCACAAGTTCATAAATGTATGTTTGTGACGAAGTTGAAGGCGGAAGGGGATCTCAAGACATTGCGTCTTGTCTTGTTAAGCTCTTGAAGACTAATGCATCAACACAAAAACACATTATTATGTATTCATGTACTGTACAAACTAGCAAAACATTAAAACAAGCATCTCTCATCCGAAGCTCGTACAAGACCTTGAGACTAGTATTGATACTTTAGACCACAAGTTCATAAATGTATGTTTGTGACGAAGTTGAAGGCGGAAGGGGATCTCAAGACATTGCGTCTTGTCTTGTTAAGCTCTTGAAGACTAATGCGTCAACACAAAAACACATTATTATGTATTCATGTACTGGACAAACTCGCAAAACATTAAAACAAGTATCTCTCTTCTGAAGCTCGTACAAGACCTTGACACTAGTATTGACACTTTAGACCACAAGTTCATAAATGTATGTTTGTGACGAAGTTGAAGGCGGAAGGGGATCTCAAGACATTGTGTCTTGTCTTGTTAAGCTCTTGAAGACTAATGCGTCAACACAAAAACACATTATTATGTATTCATCTACTGGACAAAATCGCAAAACATTAAAACAAGCATCTCTCTTCTGAAGCTCGTACAAGACCTTGAGACTAGTATTGACACTTTAGACCACAAGTTCATAAATGTATGTTTGTGACGAAGTTGAAGGCGGAAGGGGTTCTCAAGACATTGCGTCTTGTCTTGTTAAGCTCTTGAAGACTAATGCGTCAACACAAAAACACATTATTATGTATTCATGTACTGGACAAAATCGCAAAACATTAAAACAAGCATCTCTCTTCTGAAGCTCGTACAAGACCTTGAGACTAGTATTGACACTTTAGACCACAAGTTCATAAATGTATGTTTGTGACGAAGTTGAAGGCGGAAGGGGATCTCAAGACATTGCGTCTTGTCTTGTTAAGCTCTTGAAGACTAATGCGTCAACACAAAAACACATTATTATGTATTCATGTACTGGACAAAATCGCAAAACATTAAAACAAGCATCTCTCTTCTGAAGCTCGTACAAGACCTTGAGACTAGTATTGACACTTTAGACCACAAGTTCATAAATGTATGTTTGTGACGAAGTTGAAGGCGGAAGGGGATCTCAAGACATTGCGTCTTGTCTTGTTAAGCTCTTGAAGACTAATGCGTCAACACAAAAACACATTATTATGTATTCATGTACTGGACAAAATCGCAAAACATTAAAACAAGTATCTCTCTTCTGAAGCTCGTACAAGACCTTGAGACTAGTATTGACACTTTAGACCACAAGTTCATAAATGTATGTTTGTGACGAAGTTGAAGGCGGAAGGGGATCTCAAGACATTGCGTCTTGTCTTGTTAAGCTCTTGAAGACTAATGCGTCAACACAAAAACACATTATTATGTATTCATCTACTGGACAAAATGGCAAAACATTAAAACAAGCATCTCTCTTCTGAAGCTCGTACAAGACCTTGAGACTAGTATTGACACTTTAGACCACAAGTTCATAAATGTATGTTTGTGACGAAGTTGAAGGCGGAAGGGGATCTCAAGACATTGCGTCTTGTCTTGTTAAGCTCTTGAAGACTAATGCGTCAACACAAAAACACATTATTATGTATTCATGTACTGGACAAAATCGCAAAACATTAAAACAAGCATCTCTCTTCTGAAGCTCGTACAAGACCTTGAGACTAGTATTGACACTTTAGACCACAAGTTCATAAATGTATGTTTGTGACGAAGTTGAAGGCGGAAGGGGATCTCAAGACACTGTGTCTTGTCTTGTTAAGCTCTTGAAGACTAATGCGTCAACACAAAAACACATTATTATGTATTCATGTACTGGACAAAATCGCAAAACATTAAAACAAGCATCTCTCTTCTGAAGCTCGTACAAGACCTTGAGACTAGTATTGACACTTTAGACCACAAGTTCATAAATGTATGTTTGTGACGAAGTTGAAGGCGGAAGGGGATCTCAAGACATTGCGTCTTGTCTTGTTAAGCTCTTGAAGACTAATGCGTCAACACAAAAACACATTATTATGTATTCATCTACTGGACAAAATCGCAAAACATTAAAACAAGCATCTCTCTTCTGAAGCTCGTACAAGACCTTGAGACTAGTATTGACACTTTAGACCACAAGTTCATAAATGTATGTTTGTGACGAAGTTGAAGGCGGAAGGGGATCTCAAGACATTGTGCCTTGTCTTGTTAAGCTCTTGAAGACTAATGCGTCAACACAAAAACACATTATTATGTATTCATGTACTGGACAAAATCGCAAAACATTAAAACAAGCATCTCTCTTCTGAAGCTCGTACAAGACCTTGAGACTAGTATTGACACTTTAGACCACAAGTTCATAAATGTATGTTTGTGACGAAGTTGAAGGCGGAAGGGGATCTCAAGACATTGTGCCTTGTCTTGTTAAGCTCTTGAAGACTAATGCGTCAACACAAAAACACATTATTATGTATTCATGTACTGGACAAAATCGCAAAACATTAAAACAAGCATCTCTCTTCTGAAGCTCGTACAAGACCTTGAGACTAGTATTGACACTTTAGACCACAAGTTCATAAATGTATGTTTGTGACGAAGTTGAAGGCGGAAGGGGATCTCAAGACACTGTGTCTTGTCTTGTTAAGCTCTTGAAGACTAATGCGTCAACACAAAAACACATTATTATGTATTCATGTACTGGACAAAATCGCAAAACATTAAAACAAGCATCTCTCTTCTGAAGCTCGTACAAGACCTTGAGACTAGTATTGACACTTTAGACCACAAGTTCATAAATGTATGTTTGTGACGAAGTTGAAGGCGGAAGGGGATCTCAAGACATTGCGTCTTGTCTTGTTAAGCTCTTGAAGACTAATGCGTCAACACAAAAACACATTATTATGTATTCATCTACTGGACAAAATCGCAAAACATTAAAACAAGCATCTCTCTTCTGAAGCTCGTACAAGACCTTGAGACTAGTATTGACACTTTAGACCACAAGTTCATAAATGTATGTTTGTGACGAAGTTGAAGGCGGAAGGGGATCTCAAGACATTGTGCCTTGTCTTGTTAAGCTCTTGAAGACTAATGCGTCAACACAAAAACACATTATTATGTATTCATGTACTGGACAAAATCGCAAAACATTAAAACAAGCATCTCTCTTCTGAAGCTCGTACAAGACCTTGAGACTAGTATTGACACTTTAGACCACAAGTTCATAAATGTATGTTTGTGACGAAGTTGAAGGCGGAAGGGGATCTCAAGACACTGTGTCTTGTCTTGTTAAGCTCTTGAAGACTAATGCGTCAACACAAAAACACATTATTATGTATTCATGTACTGGACAAAATCGCAAAACATTAAAACAAGCATCTCTCTTCTGAAGCTCGTACAAGACCTTGAGACTAGTATTGACACTTTAGACCACAAGTTCTTGGTATCTGGGCACTCGTATTTTCCCAATGATAGGGAATTTGGAGCAATTGATAGTGCTAGTCGGCGCCATGGATAAATTTATAGCCCAGATCAATGGATTAATATAATAAGAACGGCCAAACGAAAACATTTTATTGTTTCCCAAATGAATCAAACTCAATTTTTAGGTACTGTTATTGTAGGAAAAATGTATTACAGAAAAAGAATACTTGTGGTTATGGCGCTTAATAGGCTAAAAATTAGATGGCTGAGGTTTGAAAGGAATTAATTTTACATTTTTTTTTTTTTTTAAGAAACATTAAACCCAAATATATTGTTTTACGAAGTAGACCTAAGTAAAAAGAAGCAAGAGCGATCCACATTCTGCAGGATACGCTCTATCCATCAAGAAGACCTATCACTATTGCAAAGACGAAAGGTATTCTTGATCTTCTACCGTACATTCCACCAATTTATCACGGGTACTATAAAAGCCTTCCAGATGATATACCAACTCGTTCAAGCACATCTAATGCCGACAGACGTACTTAAGATCATGACTTTTGAAGAGCAACAGTCACTATAAGAGTGAAGTAACTCTATAAAAAAAAGTTATATTCGTTATTTTTTTATAAATATTGATCTTAATTACTTGTTGTGTACTTAGCACCGTACACCCGATAACATGGAGGCAGTTATGTAAGGGTACAATGTGGATACCAAAATATGTTGTTAGTGGACTGTATTTATTGGAGTTCAAATTTCTACAAGCTTTTCTGTGTCGTTGGTCTGCACCTTGCAAACGCTGATAAGTGAATGAGTATTCTAGACGAGAGGCGGACAAGGGGTCGTGGCGACGACCCCTTGAGAAGGGAAGCATCTGCATTTCTTGGAGCCTCGTAGGGGTTTTACCGAAACATGCGGATTACGCCGTAATGGACTAGGTCCACGGAAAGCCCGCGAAGACACAATACATTTTAATCCGTCCAATATACAAATGATGCCGCCACTTAATGACAGACACAACATTACTCAATTGTAATGGTGTTATAATTTCGAAACATTCATAAATTATATAAGTTAGTAATCAATAAAAAATAGTTTCATTAATTTTTCTATAGATGATTTTGCAAAACGCTTAATATTTCAACATGCAATAAGATGGTGATAAGTCACTTTAACAATGAACGACACATATGATACTGCTAGTAGAACTTCTTGTTTACAGTTATATATTTCAGTACCATATTATTCGAGTGTTGGGATGTTTCGTCTGGTATTTTGTGTACAGCAGAGCATCTGCCAAACATGCTAAGCCTCCGTACGTGTAAATCATTCGTTAGCATCGTGGAGTATTAATTATCCCGCCGATACGCTCTCCTATCTCTCGAGGAGAGAACGTGCACGTTAATTAACACAATAAATCTCGAATAATGTAATTTCTTAATCTGATACGAGCCGGCTAGTAGCCGGCACAGTTAACGATGATGATATTTATATTTATACGCGTATAAATAAACGGCTGCCGTAATAGAGATAACGCTTCGTGGAGGAGTAGGGGCGGCTATTGCCGGGGTCATGATGCTTTCTCATGACCCCATGCTGTCGTTACAGGGACCATTATGACCGCGGCCATCCATCAACTGCACGCTGCTAAATGTTAAGAAATTGACCGCCCGCTCAGGGAGTTAAAAACGATCGTAAAGCTGCAACGGTCGGCGTCTTTGTTTTATTATCACGTACAAGAGAAACGCCTATTTGCTGCCTTAAGAGTTTGCTTTATTAGTGTCCACGCATATTTCAATAAATTAGCGCTTTTTATGTGTATTTCTTTAAACATTTCCTGCATTTTAATGGGTTCAAACTCTTAAGTCGTTATGCCTAGAATGTGTTGAAAAAGTCGTGGAGGCTATTATACTATTATCTCAAATGAAAAACATGGCAACAAAAATAACCGGAGTCAACGACTTTTGAAATTTATACTCGTAATCATCATACTTCGCTTTGTTATGTTCACTTATAATATGTCACAGACATTTTAACCCTTGATCGAGTCATTGACGTACGTATTTTCGTGATACTTGATTGTAATTACATATTATCGGTCTCCATGGTTGTTATTTACCTGATATCAGCCAAGGCCGTTAAAATATAACAGCCGCGGACTGTTATTTATTTTGGTGTTGACAAGCATTAGTACACAACAATCACAGCATACTTGAAATATGTCATTATGATTTATAAAAATAGTTTCGCAAAATTTAATCCTTTTTATTTCAGTATCACGAAAACTATAATACAACATACGGTCGATTTGGATATAACAGACTGATTATACAACCTCGGCTATAACCGACACCCTGTATAATCATACAATAAATTATTATTTTTTACTAGTAAGTAATAAATAATAATATAAAAACCTTATATATATATATATATATATATATATATATATATATATATATATATATATATATATATATATATATATATAACTAGTAATTTATGGACAAAACTTTAAACATAATAAAATTTTATAATAACTCTAATGGTTATAAAAATATATACAACATATTACATTTGACAGCATACAAAACGGTGCAAAAATATTCCAGAAAAAATTGCCAAAAAGTATTGAAATTTTAATTTAAAAAAATCAGCAAATAGCTATTATGTTTAAAAATAAAAAATTCAAAAACATCGCAAAATTGTCATATGAATCTATCGTAAAACTGTAGTCAAAATTATAAGGATATATAAAAAGTGGAAAAATATTCCAACCCTTCAAACTTAATGTAGCTTATCTATTTTCGTGTTGTTTTGTATATGCCTACATGTGAAATTTGTGTATATTGTACATTTACAAAATGTACGGAAAAAATGTACATTTTTTCATGTAGAGGATAATATCTTGCCATTTTTACTAATCAAAGATATTATATCCTTTTTGCACTAAAAGGAAGTTCCCAATAAATAAATTATTATTATTATATTATTATTATTATCTACTAATAAATATTTTTTATTTATTATTATTATTATTTATTATTAATATCTAAATTATAGGACTTGTAGGTGGAAGAATATTAGTTCAATACTCTGTACAATTGCACTTTTAAAGTTGTAAATAACACGTTGTAGCGTAGGCGTGTAATTTAGTATAATTCGCCGCTGGAAACAATTTATTCTGGTAAATTAGTACCGAACCTTTCAAATCATGATTTATAGTACTCCGGCGGTATTATTATTCACCATTAAGAGAATTGCCTCGTTCTGAAATAATTATGGCGCATAAATTTATCCCGCCTGTATCAGGCCATATTACATTGTTTTTTTTTTTGTCATAATTATTACTTTTTCAATGTAAAAATTGCTAGTAAAAGGCTTTCAAATTGAAAATTTCAATAGAAATATTGGTTTTAAATACAGCTTGGGAAACGCAATTGCGTATATTATGTGTATATAATACGTAAGTAGTTATACTAGGACAGTTCTACTTCACCCCCCGCGAAGATTTCGATTAATTTAATCCGCGGTTTGATTCGCGGTTTAATCAATTACCGCGGGGGGTGAAGTAGAACTGTCCTAGTGTAACTACTTACGTATGTATTTACGTACGTTTTCAATGATATTTTACATGAAATGGTACTCGGAAAAGTAAAAAATGTGGAAATCTGTCAATATAATTACACTTTTAAATATATTTGGTTTACTTAAATTAAATGTGTGTGTGGCAATCACTTAAACATATTGATTAAGGAAATTTAAAAAAAAACACTTGGCATAAGTTTCCCATATTTTTTTAATTGTGAAACTTGTACAAAGTGTTTTTTTTTTAATCTCCTTATATTTGGTTATAAGGAGTATATATGTTTGGGTCTCATCAGTCCAGTGCCTCCGTAGTTACCCAAATGTAAACTTTGTAGTCTTTATATACCAATCAGAATATAATGAAGTGTGAGAGAAGAAACTTGAAGCAATTAAAACATTGATTTCTTAAACGACACCTCCACTTGATCAAACGGAAGTCGATAAGTTCTACCGCAGCAAAGTATACGTGAGCACTACGTATTGGCTTGTGTTAATGAGTAATTGCCGATGGGACTTTATATTCCGATCAGGAATTCGAGTGATGAGGCGAGACGTGAGAAATGCGTTTCCTGCCGAGTCAGGTTTGTGCATAATGTTATTTGAGAGCGGATGCCCGTGGATTGGGGAAGCTGGAGGGTTTTCGGGGTTCACGTTAGCTGTCGAGAAAGACAGCGGTGTGGCAGTCCAATGATAACATGGGGTGGAGAGAGACGGGCAATGTATATACACAGGGCCCTTTTATCTCTGCTGATCCGCACGCGCAAGCAATAGGGATGAAGATGTCGATAGATACACAATACGAGACGAATGGGACCCACCAATTCGATACGCAAGTCTGAATGCTATCACTTTCTCTCGATGATTATTTATTGTAGTGCTGAGGAGATCTTCAAAGTTACAACCCTCAACAAGCAAAAATGCTTAGTGTGGTGACTGCGTTTTAAAGTTTTGTAATAAGTACAGCCCGGAAGGTAAACACTAAACAAATTGAAAAATAGGCAGAAAAAGGCAGCAAAAACCTGAAGAAAAAAACAGTGAAAGAGGCAAAAATCCATTAAAAAGGACAAAAGCAGTAACCAATGCTGAAAAGGCAGTAAAAAAAGGGCACAATAAAAGGCATTTATACACGATATAAATAATAAATCGCATCGCATCAGATATCAGTAACATATATTAAAAAAATATATAAAGAAAACCAATGAAAAATGTTGAAAACATAAAAGGTATTTATATCATAGTAAAGACATTATAATTTATTCATGTCTCTTACACTTGTATGTCTTACACAGGCCAAACAAATTGAATATTCAGGTACTTTTTTTTTAACACGTGAACAAATAACATTACATTTGTCAGTCGGAAAATAGAGAAATAATTTTTTCTACGACAGTGCATAAACTAAGTTTTTACGAACTGTTCACAGTGCGTAAAGTCATACTTTTTAGCACAAGTATGTAAGTTCACAGTGCGTAAAGTGATACTTTTTAGCACAAGTGCGTATAAAAAAAATCAACTGTACGTAAAATAAGTTTTACACACAACATAAGACTCTTTCTGACTCTTCTGACTCCACCTTTTTAAGTATTAAACCCCAATATATTTTGTTAAAAACTTTAGGTGAACTGAAATTTCCCTTGCATTTTAAATTTTGATTGAAAATTAACATTTCAAAATTTTCTGGCAAATGAGCTCAAATTTTATAAACTACCGATGATTGATATCGATGATAGAACAGGTTCCCCTAAAAAGACTAAAATACCGCCAAATTCATTTATTCACCAATTAAAAAAATAATAATAGTATTTTCATAAAATTTTAACTGTTTTTCACAATAGCTATCGTATAAAAAGAACTTTGTACGATACATTTTCGTAAAGCAGTGGTTTACGAACTTGTATCATAAATAACTATTAACACTGCAAGACATTTTGTGGCATTTGCCCTGAGTTCCAGGATCAAGTAATAAATATAAGGACCTAAAGCATAATTTACATTAGAAAACAAAAAGTTCATTAAATTTTGACTCCAAAGCGATCGGTTTTAACAGATAGTTATTTTCTACCTGCTGAAAATGATGGTTTCTAGGTGCAATGTACATTTAGTGAAATACAAGTTTTAGTAATAGTAACAATATTTTATTGGCTATCGACCTGCGGTCTTTCCGCCTATTACAAGTTTTATTTTGTTATTAAAAATGAAAATTTTACACGAATTGTTTTACATTTCATTGTTGAATTGTTGAAAAAAATTGTGAAGTAGTTGCGTAAATAAACAATATAATAATTCGAAAATAAAACTTCTAATACTTTTGATATTGATTGAAATCCTAGATTTTTCGTTTTTTTTTATTGCACATTGAAATGTACATATCGTCGGCTTACAAGTGAAATACACTAAGTCAATTTTTGACTGTTTTTAGTTAGGTTTCATTTTGATAGTTTACTAAATTGTAACAAATTTCAGGCTCAGTAGGGGTACAGTAAAGGGTCCTGAAGCTCAACCTACAAATTCTTAACTCATTCAATGACTGAGTAGGAAAGGTAATATAAATATTACGAAAGGTATAAATGTGTTCTTAATAGAGAAATCCTATTACTCACTTAATGAACATTTGTTGTAATCACGATGAGGTTTCATGAAATATTATATCTTGTAATATAATATGTAATGTAAATAATTTAATAATATGTAATGTAACTGTAATTATTATGTGTAAAACAATTGTAATATTTGAATGTTTCCTATACTTGGTGTCTTAAAGAATAAAGGTATTATTATTATAATTATTATAATAGCAGAATATAAAACTTTAATTGCAGTTTGTCACATTTTATAGTTTTTAACTATTTTCACTCATTTAGCATTTATTAATTAATTCATTCATTCAGTCATTCATGTATTTAACTCATTTCACTTCGCCGACGATATTTTGAATTAATTTTCGTGAAACTTTTTGGTAAAATTATATATTTACTTAAACATCTTGATATTATAATTTAAGTTTTCTGCAATTTTCTCTCTTTTTGCTTTATAAAGTTCCATTGCATTTTCAATAAACTTTTTCATATTTACTGTCATGTTTCAGAAAATTTTCAACCATTTTTGAAATTGTGTGCAATTTTGTTAAATGTGCAACGTTGTGCAGTTTTGAGCGTTGGAAAATATGCCGTTGAGAGACTTTCAAAAAACCGTTGGGATATTAATCTAAACAAGCTCAAAATCGAAAATTTATTTGAAGTCAAATATTTAGGAAATTATAAAAATTATGCAGAAATGTTGCAGACAAAAGTTACTTGAGTTGATTAAACACCATAAATAAACAATATAATAGTTCGAAAATAAAACTTCCAATACTTTTGACATTGATTGAAATCCTGGATTTTTCGTTTTTGACACTAAGTCAATTTTTGACTGTTTTTAGTTAAGTTTCATTTTGATGGTTTACTAAATTGTAACAGATCTCGGGCTCAGTAGGAGTATATTAAAGGGTCCTGAATCCTAACTTACAAATTCTTAACTCATTCAATGACTGAGTAGGAAAGGTAATAGCAGAATATAAAACTTTAATTGCAGTTTCTCACATTTTATAGTTTTTGACTTGTCATTTCACTTGTAAGACGACCATATTTTGATTAAATTTTCATGATTTTTTTTGTAAAATTGTATATTTACTTAAATATTTTGATAGTATAATTAAGTTTTCTGCATTTTTTTCGCTTTTTGTTTTATCCAGTTCCATTGCATTTTCAATAAACTTTTTCATGTTTACTGTCATGTTTCAGAAAATTTTCAAACATTTTTGAAATTGTGTGAGATTCTGTTAAATGTGCAACGTTGTGCGGTTTTGAGCGTTGGAACATATGCCGTTGAGAAACTTTCAAAAATCCGTTTGGATATTATTCTAAAAAATCTCAAAATCGAATATTTTTATAAAGTCAAATATTTTGGAAATTATAAAAATTATGCAGAAATGTTGCAGACAAAAGTTACTTGAGTTGATTAAACACACTTGAAAATGACGTCATAATAAAATTCAATAGTAAGTAAGTAAGTAAGAAAGTAATACAATACAATATATTGTAGTATAAATTCGTATAATACGAAAATAGTAGTTATAATAGCATCTTCTTTTTTTTAAAATTAATCTCATGTTGGATTTTTATATGGTTACATATTGAATAGAACATGTATCTCTTTTTTCAACGATGTGAAATGATATGACCTATAGAAGCCTAGTCAATTTGGGACTATAAGGACATAGACATAGACTATTGGGACATAGACTTTGCTATATGTAGCAGTGAATCTTAAGCTGCTTATTTTTATAGTACAATAATTTTTCTATGCAATTTGTCGAAAAAGCAAGTTTTTTTTACATTTTAACGATTATTTCTGATATTAGCGATTCTTAATCTGCTTCTTTTTGTTTGATAGCACAAAAATTGTTCTATGCAATTTGCCGAAAAAGCATATTTTTTACATTTTATCGATTATTTCTGATATTAAACATTGTTTTACTCATTCATAACATTTGTCATGTATATGTTCATCAAATCACGGCCAATTTGAAGATAATTTACCGTATTATTGTCAATTTTATGACATATTGTTAAATCACATCCAATTTATAAAATGTTTAAAAATTAGCAGTATGTAATTGGGTGAAAATGTCTCTACATTAGCAAAAATTTTGCATTTTGCAAAATTGCTAGTTTTTGCGAACAACGCCTCACATTTTAAGAAACTTCGGCATGCTTACTATTAATTTTACATAGTTGTCGCTAAATTATTGTCGTTTTAAAGGCATTTTGGCATTATACTTGGCATTTTGGCATTAAACTTGGCATTTCGGCAATAGGGACGAAATAGAGATGAAGATGTCGATAAATACACAATACGAGACGAATAAATTATAATTGACATTTTGGAAATAGGGATGAAATGGGGATGAAGATGTCGATAGATACACAATACGAGACGAATGGGATCCACCAAATCGGTACGCATGTCTAAATGCTATCACTTTCACGCAATGATTCTTAATTGGAGTGCAGAGGAGATCTTCAAACTTACAACCCTCAACAAGCAAAATTACTTGATGTATTGGAAAACTAATTACTAATTCAAGTTTCAGAAAATTGTGCTAATTTTGAGATATTTCTGGTTAAATTATAGAATAGAATTGAATAGATTTTGATTGCTACAGTTCTCATATTCCAGATATATTATGTATAAGATAATACATACATAATTAATCAATTAAGTTTTCCGAAAATTTGGCGAACATTAAGAAATTCCTGTATTAGAAAATTAATAACTGAAATTTTCAGAAAATTGTGCTAATTTTCAGAAATTATTGTGAACCTTCTGCTTGCATAAACTCGTATTTTCAATCCGTAATTTTCTTAAAGTTTCTCCAATTTTCTGAAATTTTATTGATTACTATAGTTCTGGGTTTCTAAGTATATTGACAACATAGATAGATACATGTCAAAGTAGGCCACCCCTCCAAGAATTTACCAAACTCCTCTATGTCCCTTCTGGCAAAAAGTTTGGGGCCCTTGCTTTACTACTTTTCAAAAATGCCCTAGTTTTAAATAAGGCTGGTGAAATTGGTTATAATATCCCTTTAGTACGATATCACGCTCAATATAAAACACAAATTTTGCGTGTTTTACTTTGTCAATATACAGTGTGGCCGAAAAGTCGCTTTACCGAAAATAGCATAATCTCCAAAATATGTATTGTTTTTTTCAAATTGTATTATTTTCAGTAAAGCGACTTTTCGGCCACCCGGTATTTTAAATTTATTTTGCTTTTAATTGTGCATTCATGGCCTTTTTGTATTTATAATGTTATACAGTTCTTCCCACTTTTATTTTCTCGTTATATTTCCAATTTATCTCGTTTTTATTGTGCTTTCAAGGCCTTATCTTATTTATAATGTTAAACAGGTTTTTTTTGTGCTTAATAAGTGCAGTCATTATCCTGTAAATCTGGAAATGTAGGGGCGACCCCAATTTTTGTCACCCTTGTTGGGGTGCCATCAGCATGGAAATCGTCCACGTTTCCATGCTTGTATGCTCGTGGCACCCCATCAAGGGTCCCGTTCCATCTGTCCCTACAACCCTCTTATTATTATTAAGCGGGCGTTATTACCATTTCATGGAAATAATAACCCACCTTCAGCACACCTAAGTATTTTTAATAAACTTGTACTGGCAGCCATTAAAATTTATTTAAATAACGAAGATTTATTCATATGAAACTTGATCTAACTGATAAGATCTACTAGAATACTATGTAAGAGATAAAATTGTAACTTTCCTGGTTTTGCGTTTATTCGTAATTAATTGCAGTAGGTAGAAAAAAATATTGATTAGTGAAATCAAATATATGAAATATCATTTTATGTTCATAATTTCTTGATGAACATAGTCTAGGTTGGAGATAAAAATAGCAAATACGTTTACTACCTACTCTAACTACCACCTAACAGTAGTTAAGCAACAGGAGTTCCAACTCACCCCCAGCAGAGATCTCGATTAAATTGATTCACGGTTTTAATCCGCGGTGTTAATCCGCGGTTTTAATTCGCGATTCAACAATTAAAACCACGAATAAATTTAATCGAAATCTCTGCTAGGGGTGAGTTGAAACTCTTGTAGCTCCTAACCTAACCTAACCTAACCTAATGGACTACAGCAAACTGTTTTACGGTCATGAATGATATTTGAACTTATATAAGCCCCAATATCACTATATATTTTTTTTAAATTTCATGATTGACCAATATTGATTAGGTATCAATACTATCTAGACGTGTATCACACAAATAAAATAAAAACAATTGCTGTTTTTTTAATGGCTTCGAATTTGATCTACAGTAGTGCATTTGATTATCACACCAAAATATTTCAATACCAATTTACGTTACTGCAAAGTAACGTAAATTGGCCATAATGAGGTAAGCAATCAACGCAATGAATTGTATCTTAAGAACTAATCAGAAGCTTATATATTTATAACTTACTAAATCATAGGTTACATTAAGAAAACGTAATGCGATATGTTTGTTATTGCAGGAGATAATAAGCAATTATGCAACATTCCGTAATTATCAATTAAACTAATTAATCTCGGCATGTACTAAATGTAATTATTCAATTCATTAGTGCACAAATTTAATGGCTAATAAGTAATAACGTATACTAATTAATTAATGCTTTCGGCCTATTATACATGATATTGCATGTAACTACCGGCTAGAAAAGCAAAAGTGTCCGTAAACAATGTTGATGCATGTACAATTTACAACTGGCGGGCCAAGAATTAATTGTTTGTGCTGGAAAATCCAAATCGATAATCGTAGGCTAAGAATAGAAACTTTACTGCTTTAAAATGAAAGGTAATTGGTAATCTACTTACGAAGCATCATCGGTACTAATACGTTTGTAAACTGAGGCGAGGCGAAGCCGTACAAAACATGATACTCGTACAAATTAGTTGACAAAGTTAAATAATAATAATAATAAAATTGAAAATTTGATACATTTGGACAGTTATAATTGAAAATTTGGCATATTTTGACTCTTGCAATTGGTCATTTGACAGATTTTGACAATAGCAAGAGCAATTGCAAAAATTTACAGATTTGGACGTTTTCAATTGAAAATTTTATAGATTTAACCACTTTGAACAGAAAATGTTACAAAACTGGATCGTGTCAAGTGAAAATTTTACAGATTTTTGCTTACTAAACTACTACTAAAAAAATCAAAAATTGACAGTAATCATCAGAAGTTTTTGGCAGAATGATTAAATTTTGACTAGTAATGTAATATTCAGTAGTAATTATTGAAATTTTAACTGAACAATTGAAAAATTTCATACAAAACATTAAAATTTTCAATGAATAATTAAAATTTTGGCAGAAACGTTTGTAAGTTCTGCAGAAATTATTGAAATTTTTGAGAAAATTATTAAATATTGTCTACTAATTTAATATCTAATTCATTGCACTTGAATATATGACAAATGTGGTCACTTACAGTTGAATATATGACAAATTTTGACAGCTACAGTTACAGTAGATAATGTAACTGATTTTGCCCCTATAATAATAATAATAATAATAATAATAATAATAAAAATGATAATAATAATAATGATAATAATAATAATAAAAATAATAATAATAAGGAAGTGTGACAGTGTGACATTTTCACATTTGGTAGATTCAACTATTGGAACTAGCAATTCTAGAGATTTTCAAAGATATTGATTAAAACTTTATAGATTTGACAGTTAATTGAACATTTGACAGTTTGACATTGACAATTGAAATGAATATTTGACAATTGAAAAGTTGAAATTGGAAATTTTAACAAATTCTTATAGTTTGAATTAAAAATATGACAGATTTTTATAGTTGCAATTGAAAATTTGATACGATTTGGACAGTTGTAATTGCTAATTTGACAGATTTTTACAGTTGCATTGATCATTTGACAGATCTTGACTGTTGAAATTGGTCATTTGACAGATTTTGACTGTTGAAATTGATCATTTCACAGATGTGACTGTTGAAATTGATCATTTGACAGATTTTGACAGTAGCAATAGCAATTGCAAAAATATAGAGAATTAGATGTTTGTAATTAATATTCTTATAGATTTAGCCAGTGAAAAGTGAAAATTCATTTGACAGATCTTGACTGTTGAAATTGATCATTTGACAGATTTTGACTGTTGAAATTGATTATTTGACAGATTTGACTGTTGAAATTGATCATTTGACAGATTTTGACAGTAGCAATAGCAATTGCAAAAATATACAGAATTAGATGTTTGTAATTAATGTTCTTATAGATTTAGCCAGTGAAAATTGAAAATTTAACAGATTTTTCCTTTTTCAGTTGGTCAATTTAACTGAATAATTAAAAACAATCATAGAATTCATTTAAATTTACACAGAATAATTGAAATTTTGTCAGAAACGTTTGTAAATTTTACAATATTCATTGAAACTTTGATATAAATAATTGAAAAATTGACAGTAATTATTATAATTAGTAACACAATGATTAAATATTGATAAATAATTGAATATCTCATAGAAATCAAGTATATGTTGACTCTGTAATGTTCTCTGTAAACTCAAATACAATAAATGATATTATTATTATTATTATTATATCAAAAATATGATAGCAATATCATACGGTTTTTGGATCTTTTACTTCTTTTCCCCAAAAGAGAAACATCTTTTTGAATTTTTTCAAGGTTTTTGATTGAAAATTACATTTTTAACATTTTTACGGTAGTGTTTATTTTAAAATTTATCTTGAACATTTTATAATTCATAAAAATGAAATTTTTGGTCAGTGCTATTATTATTTAAAATTTAAGTATTTTCTTCAATAGTTTTTTTTTTCGCTACATTTCAATTTCCTGATACACTTCTTATAGAGTTTTAATCTCTTAATTGTTTTAATTTGATTTATTTTATAATTGATAACAGAAGATTTTGGTCACTGCTATTATCATTTAAAATGGAAATATTTTCTTCAATTGTTTTTCTTATAGTTCTTATACTTAATATACTTCTACTGAGATTTAATCTCTTAATTGTTTTAATTTGTATAGTACATTTTATCAAGTAGAAATTCGTAGATTTTTTGAATTTTATTTGTTGATTTCCCATGGCAACCTACTTTTGAGCAAAAAAAGCCAAAAACCAAGAAAAGTTTTTGGTATTTTTGCCCAAAAGTAACACATTAATTAATTTTCATAGGCCATAGGTTTTTGATTGAAATTTGCAGTTCTTCTTCAGTTGCTTTTTAATGAGTTTTAATCCCCTAATTGTTTAAATTTGATCAGTACAATTTATCAAATAATATTCTATTCATCAAATAGGAATTTGCAAAAAAATTTGATTTTTATTTGTGGATTTCCCATGGAAACCTACTTCTGGGCAACATAAAAATCAAAAAACCATGAAAAGTTTTTGGTTTCTTTACCTTTACCTCTTTATTTTAAAATGTATCTTGAATTGTATGCTTACAACATTTTATAATTCATAAAAATGAAATTTCTGGTCAGTGCTATTTTTATTTAAAATTGAAGTCTTTTCTTCAATTGTTTTTCTTTTCGCTGTATTTTAATTTCCTGATACACTTCTTATAGAGTTTTAATCTCTTAATTGTTTTAATTTGATTTATTTTATAATTGATAACAGAAGATTTTGGTCACTGCTATTATCATTTAAAATGGAAATATTTTCTTCAATTGTTTTTCTTATAGTTCTTATACTTAATATACTTCTACTGAGATTTAATCTCTTAATTGTTTTAATTTGTATAGTACATTTTATCGAGTAGAAATTCGCAGGAATTTTGAAATCTTATTTATGGATTTCCCATGGCAACCTACTTTTGGGCAACTTGGACAACGCCATAGGTGGAGGAGTAGTACGGATTATTATTATTATTATTATTATAACTTCACTTTACCCAAAAGTAAAACATTAATTAATTGTTATAGGCTTTTGATTGAAATTTGCAATTCTTCTTCAGCTGATTGTTTTGAGTTTGTTTCAATTTGCTTAGTACATTTTATCGAGTAGAAATTAGCAAAATTTTTGAAATTTTATTTGTGGTTTTCCATGGCAAACTACTTTTGGGAAAAAACAAATCGGAAACCATGAAAAGTTATTGGTTTTTTTTTGCCCAAAAGTAACACATTAATTAATTTTCATAGGTTTTTGTTTGAAATTTCCGGTTCTTCTTCAGTTGCTTCTTATTGAGTTTGTTTCAATTTGTTTAGTACATTATATCAAGAAGAACTGCGCAGAATGTTTGAAATTTTATTTGTTGATTACCAATAGTAACTTACTGTTAGGCAAAGAAAACCAAAAACCATGAAAAGTTGTTGTTTTTTCGCCCAAAAGTTAAACATTCGTTAATTTTCAGGTTTCTGGTTGATATTTGAAGACAATTTCGGCACTTTCAATTCGATTCAATTCGATCACTATTCAAAATTACCTTGAATTGCGTTTTGCTTAACGTTTGCAATGCATTTGTTGAATGTTGTGTTTTTTAATTGTCTGTATGGTAAATCTGCTCCACTTGTAGAAGGGTTGACGCATGCAACAATGTAACTGCTGAAGTTTATGACGTAAGTATCTGTGTTAATTAATCCAATTACTTGAGCCAATTATAGTAGACTTGGATGAAATTCAGTTTATTTGTAGGGCAATTAGTATTTACTTGTACAATTTCAATTAGGATGGGCCCAAGTAATAAGTGGGTCCAATTAATAAGCAGCAGTTGAAAAACGTAATCTACACCAATCTAAAGTACGACCACACACACTCATGGCGTTTTCATGTAAATAGAGGCTGAATAAATTGTGCACACTTCGTTGAATGCAAATATTGCCCCCATTCCACATGTGAAATATTAATTCGTCTCCGTCGAATCATCGCATAAACATCTCTGGAATGCTCACTGCCGGCGTTAATAAAACCAAGAGTATTTAAATAATTTATATCCGTGCTGTGGAAAATCGATTCACGCTCGTTGCTCTCGGAGGAAACCGAGAGCCGGCTCGGCGGAAAATGGTAAATTGAAGAGAATCGACTGGAAGGAAGGAATATCGATGGCACACCATCACTTAATGAACAGAACTGCCTCCTTCTCAGCACGCGTTTTTACATAATCATGTGCTTAACTAAAATAAAAATAAAACGAGAAGAGACTAGAGATCCCAATCTATAATTACGGCGGGATAGATTATGTGAGGAGCGACCATAAAGCCATTAACGTGTCAGTGGTTCGGCTTAATCGATATTCAATCGCTGGCAACATTAAGGTGATGAGAAGAGTAAAAGTTGGCAGGAGGTAATTAATGCGCAGGAATCCCGAGCATCTCTCAAAAGGAAAAAGTTCTTAAAAGGAATTTTAAATTATAACTCGTCATTTTCAATTAGGTAAAAGGTGAAAGTGTTAATTAATTCGAGTCGTAGAATTCTACAGCGCTGCTAATAACAACTGTTCCAGATTTCATCAATTATTTATGTGTTTTCATCGAACAGTTTTACTTGCGAATCAAATAATATCCAGTTTCATGATTACAACATTAAACTTTAGTCCCTTATTATTATGGCCCCCACATTTTATCTTTTTGATTAAAATTTCTCAAAATATCAATAAAATCGATAATTGATCAAAATGACAATAAAAGTGTTGAAAATGTCAATCAATTTGTAAATTGTACAAGTGTCAAAATGCTCTAATTGCTTATAAAATTACTGAAAATGTTGATAAAACGATGAGATGTCAATGAATAACACATATTTCAAATAAAATTACTCGCAATGTCAATCAAATTGTACAAGATGTCAAAATGTATCAATATCCTAATAAAACTACTGAATTGTCAACAGGGTTGCAAGATATGTCAAAAATGCTCGAATTGCTTAGTAAATTAGTCAAAATGTCAAAAATTAATGAAAATGTTAACGAAATTGCTCGAATAGCGAAAATATTGACTTCTCAATGAGATCGACCATAATTCAAATAAAATTACTCGAAATTCCGACCAAATTACACAAAACGTAAAAATTGTTAATAAAACTGTTAAAAATGTCAATGAAATTGCAAGAAGTGTAGAAATTGCTCAAATTGTTGAGTGAAAATATATAAATCTCAATAAAATTGTACAAAGTGCAAATAAAATTACTCTTAATGACAATCAAATCGATAATTGATCAAAATGCTAATAACAGTGCTTAAAATGTCAATCAAATTGTAAATTGTACAAGTGTCAAAATGCTCTAATTGTTAATAAAATTACTGAAAATATTAATGAGATGTCAATGAATAAGGCATGTTTCAAATAAAATTACTCACAATGTCAATCAAATTGTACAAGATGTCAAAATGTATCAATATCTTAATAAAACTACTGAAATGTCAACCGGATTGCAAGAAATATCAGAAAGGCTCGAATTGCTAAGTAGATTAGTCAAAATGTCAAAAATTAATGATAATGTTAACGAAAGTGCTCAACATAATGATCAAAAACGATGAAATGTCAATAAAATTCACATAATGCAAATAAAATTACTCAAAATAAAATTACACAAAATGTATAAATTGATCAAAATATTGACTGCTCAATGAGATCAAGCATAATTCAAATAAAATTACTCGAAATTCCGATCAAATTGCACAACACGAAAAAAATGTAGTTAAAAATGTCAATGGAATTGCAAGAACAGTAGAAATTGCCCGAATTGTTAATAAATTTACTCAAATTGTTGATCGAAAATAAACAAATCTCGATGAAATTGTACATAGTGCAAATAAAATTACTCTAAATGACAATCAAATCGATAATTGATCAAAATGCTAATAAAAGTGCTGAAAATGTCAATTAAATTGTAAATTGTAAAAGTGTCAAAATGCTCTAATTGTTAATAAAATTACAGAAAATGTTGATGAGATGTCAATGAATAACACATATTTCAAATAAAATTACTCATAATGTCAATCAAATTGTACAAAATGTCAAAATGTATCAATTTCCTAATAAAACTACTGAAATTCAACAGCATTGCAAGAAATATCAAAAAGGCTCGAATTGCTAAGTAAATTAGTCAAAATGTCAAAAATTGATGAAAATGTTAACGAAAGTGCTCAACATAATGATCAAAACGATGAAATGTCAATAAAATTACACATAATGCAAATAAAACTAGATCAATATCAAATTACACAACATGTAAAAATTGATTAAAATATTGACTACTCAATGAGATTGAGCATAAATCAAATAATATTACTCAAAATTCCGACCAAATTGCATAAAACGTAATAATTGTTAATAAAACTGTTAAAAATGTCAATGAAATTGCAAGAAGTGTAGAAATTGCTCTAATTGTTAATAAATTTAATTAAATTGTTGATCGAAAATAAACATATCTCAATGAAATTGTACATAGTGCAAATAAAATTACTCTAAATGACAATCAAATCCATCAAATTGCTAATAAAAGTGCTAACAATGTCAATCAAATTGTAAATTGTACAAGTGTCAAAATGCTCTAATTGATAATAAAATTGCTGAAAATGTTTATGAGATGTCAATGAATAACACATATTTCAAATTAAATTACTCGCAATGTCAATCAAATTGTACAAAATGTCAAAATGTATCAATATCCTAATAAAACTACTGAAATGTCAACAGGATTGCAAGAAATGTCAGAAATGTTCGAAATGCTAAGTAAATTAGTCAAAATGTCAAAAATTAATGAAAATGTTACCGCAATTGCTCAACATAATGATCAAAAACGATGAAATGTCAATAAAATTACACATAATGCAAATAAAATTACATCAAAATCAAATTACACACAATGTATAAAATTTAAGTTGAGCACTTTTGTTAACATTTTTATTAATTTTTGACATTTTGACTAATTTACTTAGCAATTCGAGCATTTCTGATATTTCTTACAATCCTATTGACATTTCAGTAGTTTTATTAGGATATTGATACATTTTGACATTTTGTAGAATTTGATTCACATTGTGAGTAATTTTATTTTAAATATGTGTTATTCATTGACATCTTATCGTTTTATCAACATTTTCAGTAATTTTATTAGCAATTAGAGCATTTGACACTTGTACAATGTACAGTTTGATTGACATTTTCAGCACTTTTATTAGCACTTTGATCAATTATTGATTTGATTGTCATTTAGAGTAATTTTATTTGCACATGTACAATTTCATTGAGATTTATTAATTTTCGATCAACAATTTGAGTAAATTTATTAACAATTAGAGCAATTTCTACACTTCTTGCAATTTCGTTGACATTTTTAACAGTTTTATTAACAATTTTAACGTTTTGTGCAATTTGATCGGAATTTCGAGTAATTTTATTTGTATTATGTTCGATCTCATTAAATAGTCAATATTTTAATCAATTTTTACATTTTGTGTAATTTGATTTTGTTTTGAGTAATTTTATTTGCATTATGTGTAAGTTTATTGACACTTCATCGTTTTTGATCATTATGTTGAGCAATTGCGGTAACATTTTCATTAATTTTTGACATATTGACTAATTCACTTAGCAATTAGAGCATTTCTGATATTTCTTGCAATCCTGTTGACATTTCAGTAGTTTTATTAGGATATTTATACATTTTGACATTTTGTACAATTTGATTGACATTGTGAGTGATTTTATTTGAAATATGTATTATTCACTGATATCTCATCGTTTTATCAACATCTTCAGTAATTTATTAGCAACTAGAGCATTTTGACACTTGTACATTTGACAAATTAATTGACATTTTTAGCACTTTTATTCGCATTTTGATCAATTATCGATTTGATTGTCATTTAGAGTAATTTTATTTGCACTATGTCAAATTTCATTGAGATTTATTTATTTTCGATCAACAATTTGAGTAAATTTATTAACATTTCGAGCAATCTCTACACTGCTTGCAATATCATTGACATGTTTAACAATTTTATTAACAATTTTAACGTTTTGTGCAATTTGATCGGAATTTCGAGTAATTTTATTTGAATTATGTTCGATCTCAATAAGTAGTCAATTTTTTAATCAATTTTTACATTTTGTGTAATTTGATTTTGATTTTGAGTAATTTTATTTGCATTATGTGTAATTTTATTGACATTTCATCGGATTTAATCATTAAGTTGAGCACTTTCGTTAACATTTTCATTAATTTTTGGCATTTTGACTAATTTACTTAGCAATTCGAGCATTTCTGATATTTCTTACAATCCTGTTGACATTTCAGTAGTTTTATTAGGACATTGATACATTTTGACATTTTGTACAATTTGCTTGATATTGTAAGTGATTTTATTTGAAATATGTGTTATTCATTGACATCTCATCGTTATATCAACATTTTTAGTAATTTATTAGCAATTAGAGCATTTTGACACTTGTACAATTAACAGATTTGATTGACATTTTCAGCACTTTTATTCGCACTTTGATCAATTATCGATATTATTGCCATTAAGAGTAATTTTATTTGCACTATGTACAATTTCATTCAGAATTATTTATTTTCGAACAACAATTTGAGTAAATATATTAACATGTCGAGCAATTTCTACACTGGTTGCAATGTCATTGACATTTTTAACAATTTTTACGTTTTGTGCTATTTGATCGGAATTTCGAGTAATTTTATTTGAATTATGCTCGATCTCATTGAGTAGTCAATATTTTGATCAATTCTTACATTTTGTGTAATTTGATTCTGAATTTGAGTAATTTTATTTGCATTATGTGTAATTTTATTGACATTTCTTAGTCTTTGATCATTATGTTGAGCAATTTCGGTAACATTTTCTTTAATTTTTGACATTTTGACTAACTTACTTAGCAATTCGAACATTTCAGATATTTCTTGCAACCCTGTTGACATTTCAGTAGTTTTATTAGGACATTGATACATTTTGACATGTTGTACAATTTGCTTGATATTGTCAGTAATTTTATTTGAAATGTGTCATTCATTGTCATCTCATCGTTTTATCAACATTTTCAGCATTTTAATTAGCAATTAGAGTATTTTGACACTTATACAAGTTACAATTATACAATTAGCAGGGCCTGCTTAGTGTTAATTTTATTACATAGTTATGGCGAATTCGTGTAATTTTTAAGACATTTTGGCATTATTATTTGATAGTTCCAGATATTTTGGTAAACTTCATTACAATTTTGATATATTTTACTAAAATCACTGCCAATTTAAAGCAGTTTTCTAGAATTACTGCTAACCTTTTGAGATTTTGAGAAAAATCACTGCCAATTTTTGGAATTTCTAAAAATTCTCAGTAATAGTGTCAACTCTTAAAAATGACAGTAATTCACCATAACTATGTAAAATTAACACTAAGCATGCCCAAGTGTCTTAAAATGCGAAGTATTATTGGGAAAAATTAGTAATTCTGCAAAATATGCTAATTCTAAGAAAGTTTGCCAAAATTACTGTTTTTTTTAAATTTTAACAACATGTCTAATATTTAGCAGTAATTACGGTAAACTGTCTTCAAATATTTTACATTATAAGCCACTTGAGCATATTTACTGTGATTTTACGTAGTTGGGGCGAAATTAGTTACTAATTAATTAATTGTTATCAAGGCGGTACAAGTTCTGAAAAATATACCAAATATCGAAACAAATATCTTTTTCTACTATTTTCATCACCACAATTATGTTTATTATTTTTTTATTACCACCATTACGTCCACAATTTTTTTATAACCATTAAGTTTACAATATTTTTATCACCACCATTACGTTTACTTTTCCTCAAGTTTGGTCAACAGAGTTTTCATCCAAAGCAAAAATTATTCCTGCGAAAACAAAAACGCTTGTTTTTGTGCCAAGCCGTTACAAATTGCCCAACATTAGCCAGTTCAACGTTGTGGGAAACTCATATTGATGGGACCCGCGATTAGGTCAGCGCTGATCCCTCTGTGTAAAATAATATTGGGCAATTATGTTGCTCGTAAGACAAACTGCCTCGTAAAAATCCGCATTCGGCTTTCCCATTAATAATAATTATTGACGAAAGTTTGGGAATTCCAGCGCCCGTCTCTGTAAATATTTTTCTTGGACCGCGCTTTTGCCACAAAAATAGCCACGGTGAATTAATGGTTGCCTGATGATTTCTGTCTGGACGAGAACAGCGTGAACGTTACTGTATTAACACATTGTTTTCCAGGCTTATTTATTATCCTTCCCGTCAAACGTGTTTATAAATAACACGGTTTTTTTTTATATTACTTTCTTTATATATAAAAAAGCAGTATTGTAATAATCGCGTGACTAAGTGAGTTACAAAAAAAAAACCTGATATATACATTCTGTTCTCCAGAAGCTTGAAGTAATTGTCATTACTTATTACTTACGTTACTAGAATAAATTATTCTACTACTGAGAAATTGTAAGCGTATTTTCCAATGTTAATTGCGCCAATGCTTTGAATATTTATTTGAGAGTGGCATAAATACTAATTTATGCGCTGAACATATTCGTGGGTGGAGAAATACCGCATTTATATGGCGTGAACTAATTTGCTTGTTTGTTCACATTTAATGGAGATATTATTTATATTAACCAAATATGATTTATCCATATTTAAATTGGACCAAACATGGATATAATATTTATAATTATTTACCTGTAAATCATATTTTATTGCAGTTCGCTTTGTTTATTCAATGCTTGTGTACTGACGTAAATATATGCGACCTCATACATTATATCACACGCAAATAGTTATTTGTATTGTACCAGCATGACCAAACAATCATTAAAACATAATTAATAGCACAGGAATTGCTATAACCAGTATATTAACATCATTAATATATTTAACATATTAATCATTTTTATGACAAAAAAAAAATTAGCAAAACCAACATATTCTAAAAAATGTTAATAAAATGTCACTGTTGTTTCCACATGCGATCTGATAGCGTTTTACATTTTTGCACATCAAAAATAGACAAATTTTGGCAGTATCTATTAAAAATTGACAGGTTTTTACAGCTGAAGGTAAGAATTTGACATATTTTGACAGTTGCAATTAACAATTCGACTGTTTTAATTGAGAATTTGACGTATGTGAACTGCTGCACTTAAAAATCTGATATACGTTTACATTTTAAAACTGGGATATCAAAAATTGACAAAACTTAACAGATTCAGGCAGTATCTATTGAAAAATTGACAGATTTTCACAGCAGAAGCTTAGAATTTTATAAATTTTGAACGTCTCAGTCGGGAATTGTACCCATTTAGAATTTTTATTTTACAGATTTTGACAACTATAATTGTAAATGGCAGATTTCGGCAGTTTTTAATTAAATTTGACATACAGGGTGATTCAAAAGGAGTCCAAACATTTAGGTGTAACTGTAATTGTAATTGTATGTAATTCCTATTCCTCGATTTCTCTTTTCTTCTAATCGCTACTAACAATTAGAGATTTGAAAGTTTTATGTGTTTTTAATTATATTCACGAACACTGTCAATGAAGATGAAGAAAACTTAGGAATTGTTATGTAAATTTTTGGTATACCATTTGATAAACGTGGTAGATTTTCATGGAAAATTGCTACAAATTTGAAAATTTGTCTGACTCTATAGTTTAGTTTAATAGCTTTTTAATTCTGTGGTTGATTTCTATTTCCAGATTTCTCTTTTCTTCTAATCACTACTCGTAATTACAGATTTGTAAGTAATATGTGATTTTAGTAATATTCACGAAAGCTGTCAATAAAGACGAAGAACGACTTATTAATTGCCATGTAGACATATTTTTTATGGTGACTTGGAAAATTTCATTCATTTTTCCAGTAAAGAGAACCTTCGAGCAATTGTGGGTGAAACAATCGTTCTGCAATTGTTATTTTTCAAATGATCATATTTCCAATTTTCATAATTTTGAATACATAAGCATGTAATTCACAAATGTCAAGTTTGTAGTATAGTCTTGGAAGATTAAATTGTAGCAATTTTCCATGAAAAACTACCACATTGACCAATTAAATTATCAAAACTGCAGAACGAATTTTTGACCCACAATTACTCACTAAAGGTTCTCTTTAATGTAAAAATGTATCAAAATTTTCAAGTCACTATAAAAAATATGTCACTATCAAAGATATTTATGTCATAAAGTTGATGGAGGAAGCCGTTACTATGTGATAATTAATCATAATGATACAGAAATTAAACACGTTACTACGTTTTTTATCATTTTATTTTTTTGTTAAACACGACTGCAGTTGAAACATCTTTACAATTGCACCAATGATTCTCAAAAATATCCTCAATTTCAATCAAATATTCTAAAATTTGTCAAAATTCAAACAAACAGATTTCTACAGTATCCTTCCCAGAGTATAATAGTACATAGAAGCTTGCAAAATTAGTAGCAATTTTCCTTTAAAAAAAAAACTACCAGAGCGAATAAATGGATTACCAAAATAGTATACAGTAGTTCCTAATTTTCAATTTATCTTTATTTGCAGTTTCCATGATTTGCAATATAAGGACATAAACATCACGATTACTATGTGATAGTTAATCATAATGACACAGAAATTAAACACGTTACGACGTTTTTTATCATTTTATTTTTCGGTAAACACGACTGCAGTTTCGACCACATTTAGGTCATTCTCTAGCGATTCAAGATACAAGAATGTAGTTTCGACAACAAATTTCGACTGTTTGTGATTATGTTTCTTCATTATTGTATCTTGAATCACATAAGAATGACCTAATTGTGGTCGAAACTGCAGTCGTGTTTACCGAAAAATAAAATGATAAAAAACGTCGTAACGTGTTTAATTTCTGTGTCATTATGATTAACTATCACATAGTAATCGTGATGTTTATGTCCTTATATTGCAAATCATGGAAACTGCAAATAAAGATAAATTGAAAATTAGGAACTACTGTATACTATTTTGGTAATCCATTTCTTCGCTCTGGTAGTTTTTTTTTAAAGGAAAATTGCTACTAATTTTGCAAGCTTCTATGTACTATTATACTCTGGGAAGGATACTGTAGAAATCTGTTTGTTTGAATTTTGACAAATTTTAGAATATTTGATTGAAATTGAGGATATTTTTGAGAATCATTGGTGCAATTGTAAAGATGTTTCGATATTTGCAATATTTTTCTGAACTTATACCCACTTTTCGAAATTTTTCTTTTTTTCTTTAACGAACGTGTGATGATACTAAAGTAGTTCTGTTTCTTGAATATTTGCAAATTTTAAAATATTTTATTGAAATTTTAGTTATTTTTGAGTATGATTGATGCAATTGCAAAAATATTGGTTTTGACATTTGGTATATTTTTCTGAACTTGTACCAACTTAGTAGCAAATAATGAATTAGTAATTAATTTCGCCCCAACCATGTAAAACTGATAAGTAAATATGCTCAAGTGGCTTAACATGTAAAGTATTGTTGGCAAATATTATTTGCAATATTATTTTGTAATTTTGCAAAATATGTTAATTTAAAAACAGTTTGACATAATTACTGCAAATTTTTAGAAATTTCAGGAAATGGCAGTGATTTTTTCTCAAAATCTCGAAAACTTGGCAGTAATTATAGTAAACTGTCTTCAAATTAGCAGTGATTTTAGTAAAATATCCGAAAATTGTAATGAATTTTACCAAAATATCTGAAAACATCGAGTAATAATGCCAAAATGTTTTAAAAGTGGCAGTAATTCGCCCTAACTATGTAAACTTTACACTAAGCATGCCCAAGTGTCTTAAAATGCGAAGTATTATTGGGAAAAATTAGTAATTTTGCAAAATATGCTAATTCAAAGAAAGTTTGAGAAAATTACCATTAATTTTTAGACTACTCAGATATTGGAAGTAATATAGACAAAATTTCAAAAATTTAGCAGTAATTATGGTACAATGTCTTTAAATTGGCAGTAAGTTTAGCAAAATGACTGAAAATTGAAACTAATTTTACCAAAATATCTGAAATTTAAATAAATTAAAAGTAATACGCCAACAGAGCTTAAAATTGACGGTAATATCGACAAAATGTCTTAAAATTGACAGTAATAGCGCCAAAATATTATAAAATTAACATTGATATAACATTACGCCTGTCCAAGTGTCTGTGAAGTAAAATGTGAAATATCTACTATAAACTATGACCATTTATAAACAGTTCGACATAATTACAGAAGTTTTTTAGAAATTTTACAAATAGGCAGTGATTTTAACAAAATCTCAAAAAGTTGGCAATGATTAAAGTAAACTGTCTTCAAATTAGCAGTGACATTGGTAAAATGTCTAAAAATTGGAATTAATTTTACCAAAATATCTAAAAATATCAAGTTATAATGCGAAAATGTTTTAACAGTGACAATAATTTCGCCACCGCTATGCAAAATTGATACCAAGCATGCCCAAGTGTCTTAAAATGTTAAGAATTGTTGGTAGAAATTAGTAATTTTGCTAAATATGCCAACTCAAAGAAAGTTTGACAAAATGACTGCTAATTTTTAGACGTTTCAGAAATTGGCAGTGATTTTAACAAAATCTCAAAAAGTTAGCAGTAATTATAGCAAACCTCTTTGCTTGTAAACTGAAAATTGTAACGAATTTTATCAAAATATCTGAAAATATCAAGCAATATTGGTAAAATGTCTTAAAAATGACTGTAATTTCTACAAATTATTTACACATAATTATAGTAAACTGTCTTCAAATTAGCAGTGATTTTAGTAAAATGTCCGAAAATTGTAATGAATTTTACCAAAATATCTGAAAACATCAAGTAATAATGCCAAAATGTGTCTATAATTTCGCCACCACTGTGCAAAATTGATACCAAGCATGCCCAAGTGTCTTAAAATGTTAAGAATTGTTGGTAGAAATTAGTAATTTTGCAAAATATGCTAACTCAAAGAAAGTTTGACAAAATGACTGCTAATTTTTAGACGTTTCAGAAATTGGCAGTGATTTTAACAAAATCTCAAAAAGTTGGCAGTAATTATAGCAAACCTCTTTGCTTGTAAACTGAAAATTGTAACGAATTTTATCAAAATATCTGAAAATATCAAGCAACAATGGTAAAATGTCTTAAAAATGACTGTAATTTCTACAAATTATATACACATAATTATAGTAAACTGTCTTCAAATTAGCAGTGATTTTAGTAAAATGTCCGAAAATTTTAATGAATTTTACCAAAATATCTGAAAACATTAAGTAATAATGTCAAAATGTTTTATAAGTGACAATAATTTCGCCACAACTATACAAAATTCATACCAAGCATGCCCAAGTGTCTTAAAATGTTAAGAATTATTGGTAGAAATTAGTAATTTTGCAAAATATGCTAACCCAAAGCAAGTTTGAGAAAATGACTGCAAATTTTTAGACATGTCAGAAGTTGGCAGTGATTTTAACGAAATCACAAAAAGTTGGGACCAATTATAGCAAACCTCTTTGCTTGTAAACTGAAAATTGTAACGAATTTTATCAAAATATCTGAAAATATCAAGCAACAATGGTAAAATGTCTTAAAAATGACTGTAATTTCTACAAATTATTTACACATAATTATAGTAAACTGTCTTCAAATTAGCAGTGATTTTAGTAAAATGTCCGAAAATTGTAATGAATTTTACCAAAATATCTGAAAACATCAAGTAATAATGCCAAAATGTTTACAAGTGTCTATAATTTCGCCACAACTATGCAAAATTGATACCAAGCATGCCCAAGTGTCTTAAAATGTTAAGAATTGTTGGTAGAAATTAGTAATTTTGCAAAATATGCTAACTCAAAGAAAGTTTGACAAAATGACTGCTAATTTTTAGACGTTTCAGAAATTGCCAGTGATTTTAACAACATCTAAAAAAGTAAGCATAGATTATAGCAAACCTCTTTGCTTATAAACTAAAAATTGTAAACCTCTTTGCTTATAAATTAAAAATTGTAACGAATTTTATCAAAATATCTGAAAATATCTAGCAATAATGGTAAAATGTCTTAAAAATGACTGTAATTTCTACACATATATGTAAAATTGACACTAAGCATGCTGAAGTGTCTGAAAATGTGAAGTATTGTTGGCAAAAATGAGTAATTTTGCAAAATGCAAAATTTTTACTAATTTAAAGACAGTTTGACACAATACATACTGCTAATTTTTAGACATTTCATAAATTGAAAGTGAATTTAACAATGTATCAAAAAAATGGCAATAATACTCTAAACTGTCTTCAAATTGACAGTGATTTGATGAATACATACACATGAACACATAATAAGCGATAAAATGCAAGAAAACATGTTATTCTACGTTTTTACGCACAAGTGCGTAAACTAATACTTTTTAGCACAAGTGCGTAAACTAATACTTTTTAGCACAAGTGCGTAAAAAAATAACCTGTGCGTAAAATAAGATTTACACAGAATTAATTCATGTTTGAATTATATTTATATGTACAACAATATGTTTTTATGAGATTTTGATACTTCTGTTGCAATAAAAGCAAATTTGAGATTTTTTGAGTTATTTTGGGAGTTTTTGAACCAAAATAACTCCAATGATCTCTAGCTTACTCAATAGCTTTTTTCGGTAAATTGCATAGGAAAATTATAGTACTGATTATAGTACTGTAAAAAATAAGCAGCTTAAGATTCACTGCTACATACATAACTACTTGCTATTGGCATAAAAATACCATATCACTATTTGGGTTCTTGATTTAAGTTTATATTTTATGGTTGTTATATTATTATATTTATAAAAGTACTTACTGGTAAATAATATTACCAGTGAGTACTTTTATAAATACATTTACTTCATTTTATTATTTATTTATTTTATTTCATGGATAAAACATTAAACTTGATTTATATTTAATTAATATTAGTGTAATATTGACAATGTAATACTCCACTGAGAGTCGACATATATATAAATTATTATTATTATTATTTTTATAATAATTATTATTTTCAAGACATATTTAACATTTTATTGATTAATTGTAACTTTTTCGCTATAACCAACAAGAAACGAAACATAATTGATATTAATTGCAGACGCCAATTTAATAAAGAAGGTGCCATTAATAGTAATTAGTTATATAATCACGATTATTCGAATTGTATAACATATAACCTTCTGCGATAACTCTTTGACTTGACACTACATTAATAAACCTTTCAACGATCATTTTAAAGCATCAAAATTCCTCACAATCAAAAACGCGAGATTTAACGATAATTCGCAGCGCCTAACAAATATGTTAATTGCGATATTCAATAGCTAACTCCCACATAACTGTAATAGGTAAACTTGTATAATTATGGTAATTACGATGTAAATATTATAAGCACATGATTATTAATCTATTGTTCCCCGAAAAGGCTGTAACGTGTCGATGCTAAAATTATGTAAATATAGCGTATACATTAGCCAGTAAAAAAGGATACAAAAATCAGACATAAGCACACAAAAATGAATCCCAAAAAAAAAACACTTTAGGATTAATTTTGACTGAAATAATCAATCAATGACATACATAGGTAATCAATACTGAATAAATAATCAATCAATGATATAAGTCAATACTAATACAATTAGAAAAATACAATCAATACTAATTAAATAAATAGTTAATCAATAATTAAATGATCAAAATAATCAATCTAGAAAATGTGCCCACAAAAATTAATCCCAATAAAGCACTTTGATTAATTCTGAATGAAATAATCAATCAATGAGATAGGTAGGTAATCAATACAAATTAAATAATTAAAATATTATAAAATTTGCCTAAAAAAATTATTCAATATAAAGATTAATACACTTTGATTAATTTTGAATGAAATTATAAATCAATGAAATAGGTAATCGATACAGATTAAATAATCAAAATAACCAATTTAGAAAATGTGCCCACAAAAATTAATCGCAATAAAGCACTTTGTGTTAATTTTGAATGAAGGTAATCAATAATTTGATGATCAAAATAATCAATCAAGAAAATATGCCTACAAAAATGAATCACAATAATGCACTTTGATTAATTTTGAATTAAATGATCAATCAATGAAATAGGTAATCAATATTAATTAAATAACTAAATTAGGTTATTTTGAATTATGTTCTTAATAATCAATTAAGACAATGTGCCCACTAGAATTAATCCCAATAAAGCACTTTAATTAATTTTCAATTAAATAATCAATCAATGAAATAGGTAATCAATACTAATAAAATAAACAAAATAAGAAATTTAGAAAATGAAATAGTGAATAGTACTTTGAATGAAATAACCAATCAATGAAATAATTAATCAATAATTAAATGATCAAAATAATCAATTAAGCAAATGTGCCCACAAAAATCACAAAAATCACACAAAACACAATAATGCACATTGATTAATTTTGAATTAAATGATTAATCAATGAAATAGGAAATCAGTACAAATAAATAATTAATTAAGAAAATGTATCAATTTTAATTTTCTGTCATACATTATTGATTGGTTAATTATTAACTAGAACTATTAATTATGGTATGGAATTATAAACTATGGTAACTATTGCAATTACTAACCCGAATAAATAAATATGTTCACGAACAGTTCAGCGATTTTATACAATTATTTTTTAACTAATAATAATAAGTAACAAGTTTTTAACTAATAGTTTTTATAATTTTATATAAATAAATAAATTATTATGAACTATTTCATAATATTTTATCCGTGTACGTACCTTACAGCTATTTACGAAAAGTATTTTTCACCATTTAGAACATCAATTTTGTTCCCTCGAAATATCGTTTCCAAAAATTTGCGGTATTTGGAACTCACCTGAAACAAATGAAAAAAATCAGTAATATAACAAAATAGCATTCATATGTTATACAAGATATATTAGATATAGAGTGGGCATGCAAGGAAAAGTTGCTAACTCAAAATTTGACAAAAATGAATTGTCATGACAAGTACCACAAAATATCGAAACTGTCTTTTTTGACTTTGTCTTTTTTTCTAGCAATTAGAATTATCATGACTAAGTACCACAAAATATCGAAACTGTCTTTTTGACTTTGTCTTTTTTTCTAGCAAGCTCACGATATGTAGGTAATAATTAAAATAATACATTTTTCATTTTTCCAAGCACCTTTTCATGCCAGGATTGATGCAGAACTGCATTACATCATTATAAAGCCAAAGAGCACGAAATTGTAGCCACAAAGTAACTAGTTTAGACCAAATCTAGTAAAACATAATAATAACCACTACTGACTGAAAATATGTGCGATCATAATCCACAATCATTTCTTTGGCAACGTCTTAAGACAAATTACAAACTTATCTCATAAAATTTCCATACAGACAAATGCAACTATTAATTTTCTTGGAAACGTTCCAAGAACGAATAAAGAGTCGTAAAACTTTTGAGGAGAATATAAAAAGTGAGTTATATAATAATACACTCGTAAATTAATGGTTATTTGTTACAACACATTTTTGCAAATAATGAATAATCTGTTCCAAAATTAAGTGGTGAATTTTTAAACGCCCCAATTACAGTTGCATGTTTCTTAATCAGTGGCCTGGAGGGATCAAATAAATTACTGGCGAAACTAAAGCGGAGCTCACGAATTATTCGCGGCACACTTATTAGCCTCCGCAGAGAAAACCAATGGCCATTGTACTCCTCGGTGGATAGCTGGACGTGAAAGTCACTTGAAACAATGATGCCACTCGCAACCACTTATTATCATTTTTAGCGTCCATAAAATATAACGACGATAATGTAAAAAGCAAACATAAAGCGCTTTACGGTTTTGCGGGAAAGGAAAAAAAAAACGATTGCATAAGCGTGTAATACGATTCGGAATTACTTCGCGCTCCAAGACGCAATTATTAAATAGGACGGAGGTATAAATACATCGACGATGTAAATTGGTGGATGTTCTCCAGATTCAGCTTATTGTGATAATTACGCAAAAAGAATTGAGTTTTCAAAAAACTTTGGCACTTGGATCTGTTGCCATTCAAACAATGTGCAAAATTAGTAGTATTGTATATTTTTATTGTTATTACAGTGCAAAGTTAGTAGTTTGAAAATTCAATACAGTTACAAGTTTGAAAGTACAGTTCAAAATTGTAATAATAAATAATAATTATAAAATAATTGTAATAAATTTAATCATTTTAATAATATATTTTATTATGTACCATGTTATTACCACGTATTTTATTCTTATATATTTACAACTTAAGTTTCAATTATTGACAGTCATTATCAACCTTAAAAGTTGTTCTCGAAAACAGTTTTGATTTAGGTACAAACGCAAAACGTTTTTGTTGTGTTTGTTGTTTATTATTATTATTATTATTAAAATGTTCCACACGAAACATTTCGCATTTTTTCGGGATTTCGGCATTTTCCAGTAATATTTTGCATTTCATATGAAAAAATCCATAATTTCGAAAAAAAAATGTAAATCTAAGCCTTGTTATGTTTTGAAGAATAAACGTATCAAACTAAAAAAAAATCAAATTCCCCACTAAAAATATTTAAATTTGCACAAATAATGTGTAAATTATAATAAAATAAAGTTCGATTACCTACTAATTTATTATCGATTTTCTATTGAATCTTTGACTTATTGATTATACAATTGCAACGAAATGGTCCTGCAGTTTTCATCAAAAAATGTATGGAAATTATTACAAATTTACTATCAGGCTTCCCAATAATTTGTTGTTGAAGTTCTCAATCAGTTCTCAAGTCATAATTATTAAGTTACGGAAAAATGTCGCATTTTCCAGAGAAAATTGGACATTTTGCAAAGAAAATTCGGCATTTTACAATAATACTTTGTAATTCATTTGAAAAAGTTCATATTTTCTATATGTATGTTAACCTGGTAAATATTAGATAATCTTTGAAGTATTGATTATAAAATTGTAAGGAAATGGTCCTGCAGTTTTTATCAAAAAATGTATGGAAGTTATTACAAATTTACTATCAGGCTTCCCAATAATTTGTTGAAGTTCTCAATCAGTTCTCAAGTCATAATTATTAAGTTACGAAAAAAATCGGCATTTTCCAATAATACTTTGTAATTCATTTGAAAAAGTTCATAATTTCCATATGTATGTTAAAGTTCTCAATCAGTTCTCAAGTCATAATTATTAAGTTACGGAAAAATTCGGCATTTTCCAATAATACTTTGTAATTCATTTGAAAAAGTTCATAATTTCCATATGTATGTTAACCTGGTAAATATTGGATAATCTTTGAAGTATTGATTATACAATTGCAAGGAAATGGTTCTGCAGTTTTTATCAATAAATCAATGGTAATTGTTACAGATTTACAATCAGGCTTCTAAATCATTTGTTGTTGGGTAAAGTTTCCAACTAGTTCTCAAGTCATAATTCTCGAGTTACAGAAAATTTTGCATATTCCGAAGAAATTTCGGCATATTCCTAAGAAAAATCGACATTTTCAAAAGACAAATCGACATTTTCCAACGAAAATTCAGCATTTTCTAATAATACTTTGTAATTCATTTGAAAAAGTTAATAATTTTCGATATCCGGTAAATCTTGGATAATCTTTGAAGTATTGATTATACAATAATATAATACACTAATACAATAATACATATAATATATTATAATGATTATACAATTTCGTTTTGTAAGGAAATGGTGCTGCAGTTTTTATCAATAAATTTATGGAAATTGTTACAAATTTACTATCAGGCTTCCAAATCATTTGTCGCTGGGTAAAGTTCTCAACCAGTTTACCATTAGGCAACCAAATGATTTGTTGTTGGGTAATGTTCTCAGTTCAGTTATCAGTTCTTCAGTCATAATTCTCGAGTTATAGAAAATTTCGTATTTTCCAGAGAAAATTCGACATTTTTCAATAATATTTTGTAGTTCATTGAAAAAAAATTATAATTTCATAATTTACAATAGTTTGTTAACCAGGTAATAACTTATAATGAAAATTTCGTAATACCCACTAAAAATAAGTTTAATACTTAAGCATTTTCTATTCATTTTCTATAGAATCTTCGAAGTATTGATTATGGAATTTAACTAAAATTATAGATATAGATTATATAGTAACTAAATTTTCCTGCAGTCTTCATCAATAAAATTGTGGAAATTGTTACATATTCCCTATTAGGTTTCCAAATAATTTGTGGTTATATTTGTAATGAAAATTTTGCATTTTGTGGAGGAACATTCGGCAATTTAGCCAATTCAATTCTTTATTGCACTGAGCAATTTCATACATGGGATGTGATTCGTGATGACAAATGATATGATAATAAATAATGATTGATAAAACGTGGATTTTTTCTAGAAAGTTCCTTGAATTTTGTTATGTTATGCAATCTTTTGGATTTTAGTGAATTTTGATTTATTTGAGTTATAGTGAAGATATTTAAAATATTGCATTTTCTGTAGTTTTGGTGGAATTTTAATTTTGATAAATTTCAGCATAAATAAAAATAATTACGCCCAAAAAATGTAATTTTTTGCCCCCAGAATTTGGTCATTTATAAATTTTCTCTTAATTAAATCCGTTAAAATGTGTACTACTTCACAAGATTTTTGGAATACATGCTGAAATTTTGATTTTAAATTGTTTTTTTTGAGTTTTAGTAAGATTATTTTATTGAATGTGCCATGAAATTTGAAATTTCGTGTGTATCAATGGATAGTTTTGATTAAAAAACTTAAGTAAAAACGTCAAAAATGTTCGTTTTCATTTTGAACAATTCACATTAATATTTAATGCAATTTCTGTAGTGTTTTTTTTTTAATACAAATCAGATTTTTTTTTTTATATATATTTACTAACTTTTACTGGAAATTTAATAATGAAAAACTCTAGTTAAATCCATTTAAATTTGTACTTCTGCTTAAGAATAATTTTTGAATGTATGTTGAATATTGATTATAAATTTATTGTTTGAGGTTTAGGTAAGATAATTTTATACAATGCGAAATGAAATTTGAAATTTCGTTTGTTTAAGTGACGAGTTTTGATTGATAAAGTTAAGTACAAACGTGAAAAATATTCCGTTGGATTGAATAATTTACATTAATATTCAATGCAGTTCTTGGCGTGTTATTTTCTTTAAAAAAAATTAATATTGATTTTTCTATATTTACAGATTTTTACTGGATATTTTTTTAATGAAAATCTCCAGTAAAATCCATTTAAATTTGTACTTCTGCTTAAGAATAATGTTTGAATGTATGTTGAATATTAATTTTAAATTTATTGTTTGAGTTTTAGTTAAGATCATAATATAGAATGCGAAATGAAATTTGAAGTTTGGTTAAATTCAAACGTAAAAATGTTCGTTTTAATTTTGAGGGGTTTTATCTAAAAAAAAATTTCCAAACTTGATTTTTCTATATTTAGTGACTTTTACTGCAGATTTTTATAATGAATGTTTTTATAATTTATAATATGTTTTGAATTTTGAAATTGCGTTAGCTTTGGGGGTGATCAAGTTGATAATGACTGTAAAAAGTTAAAACTCGAATATATAATAAAGAAATATGCGGTAAAAACATAGTGTTATAATATATTATGTTGCACTACTAGTCACAGCACTGTGAATTTTATGACTAGTGGTTAATAAATTTTACTTTTGCTACCAAGGTAATAAATTGATATTTTATTATCGCTCGCACGATAACAAAATGATGTTTGATTGATGGCAGATTTTTGTTGTATTTTAATATGTAATTTTAAATTATTGTAATTGTTCTAGTAGTGTGAAAAATAGAATATATAAAGTTGATGGAGGAAGCAGTTACTATTTGATAATTAATCACGATGATACAGAAATTATACAAAACTAAATTTACTAAATTGGCTCTGTTAAGGTCACAGTATTGTTGGCCAATGTAAAAAGTCATTAGACTTGAAAAAATAGGTTATATTTAAACAAAAGAGGTTATATTTTATGACAGTGGGCAATGTTCTCATCAAATTGAGAATCTATTGAGTACATATTTTATTTACTAGTTTTATTTTACAAAATCAAATCAGTCAAATTATAATATAAAATATAGTTGATGATTGGTTGACTTAATCTAATTAATTAACGATTGAATGATTGAAGCAATAATTTAATTATTTTAATATATGATTTTGGCAACGTTGTTGAAATCTGACATTTAATAGTTTTTCACTGTCAGATCATTTTTATTGATGTTCATGTGTAAAACATTATAAAATAAAACCATAGCCTTCTTAGCTAAAAATAAAATACGTTGCTTATCACTTTATTTTTCTTTATTATCTAAATAGTATATTTATTACCCACTGTTTTGAATACTATCATAACTTCAGGTGATGTATCACTTGGCACTAAGCGCCTCGCGATACAACAGGCCTCGGCTATAATAGTATACTTCACAACCTTTGTGTATAATATACTATTTTGGTATTTACAACATGGTAATCATTGTAAGTAATGATTGAATTTAATATATTAGTTTTAAAGATTGGAATATTTTATTACAAACGAAACAAATAAAATATCTATTATGTTGGACAAGATTACATAAATATTAACTTATTTCCTATGTACGCATTATTACTTAACGATATGGTTATTATCGTAGCAGTTTTATTTAAACCTTGAGTAACATACAGGACTATTATTGCAGTAATGCATTTTGATTATACATTTCACCACAAATACCCTAATTCCGATAAAATTACGGCCCATCTGTAATATCTGCATATCGCTTGTTACTCAATTGAAGCGAATTATAAATTACCTGTTGTTGGTATACTTTATGGTTTATCAATTCTGAGGCCAGAAAATTGCAGTGTTTACGCTGGAATAAAATGAAATGCTTTGCATGTTCGTTAAAGTTTAAATTAGTGGTAGTAGTTAATTTGATACTCAAATTTGTATCATAATTGCGGCTTTAAAACAATTGAAAATAAAACAATTGACTTTCTGTCGATTATGCAATTTTTTTAATTAGCTACTAAAATTTGGTTGGTATATGAAATTGTCTAAATACGAAAAGTTGATCTCAATGGTTTATGCTAAAATACCTGATGCTTCAATAGAAAGAAACTACAAATGAAATGAAAAAAAAAAATGTTCTCAGATAATCTTGGATTATCTTTGACAGTGGTTCAGTCTCTATACTTTTTATTTGCTTAAGCTATTCTTCGTTCTGAGGTGGGCTCTTTGTTCGAAGCTTTGAAGGCTACAGGTTTCATTTAACTTAAATCCTTAGAGTCGATATTTCCACAGAATATTTGAAAATTTGACATTATTGCAGTAGAAATAATCGAAATTTTGACAGAAACCATTAACAGGTATCATTGTGTCAACCACTGTATCCTGGTTAATTGAACCATGGTTAACGGTGATCTAAGATTGTACAATTGGGACCATCAAAATTGTTTATTCTAAACTTTATATGAGCCGTTCATTTTGAAAGTGACTTAAGTCCATTTATCTTTAATTTGTAATACTTAAGGTTTTGCATTTTTACAAAATTAAAAATATACGTAAGATATATGGTTGACTTGCAATGTTAAATCGCATTTAAGAGATTTCATTTTATACATCCTATTAAAAAGTCGCTATTATTAAGTGTATAATATGACCTTGCTTACCTTAAAAGGACTTAGGTCACTTTCAAAATAAAATTTTGGTTTGCTACAAAACATATAGCTTAAAAAATAGGAAAAAAACATTTAAATTATATTTTTAGATAATAGAAATAAATTTAGTAACAAGTTATTCGTTAACATTCTCAGTATGCGGGAGTGATTTGAAGTAGTTATGGTGTTCCGGAGGTATATACCGCAATAAGTCCATCATGTGTCGGTATTTTAGTGATGTGATGCTTCTTATACTTTTATATAACGATGGCAATACAATATTCCCAAATTTTTTAGGTCTACTCCGACGTGGCAATATCAAGAATTTTAAATTCTGCGTTCTCATCCATGGTTGTTTTGTATAAAATTTTATATGGTTCATTTCTTAAAAATCGCATCCAGCATATTTGAAGCCACTTTATTTTTTCTCCGTTGGTATTTTTGGATCTTTTGTAAACTGCTTCTTCCAAGAGTCTTGTTGATATAAAATCCTCTTGTTTCATTTAATTTAGTATGAAAGTTTACCTTTTCTACATTTTTTAATTATATTATAATAATCTTGTGGCACATACAATAACTGTTTTCTTTTAAACGACATTTCTATAACGCCAAAATCTCTGTCATTAGGTAAAAATGAATGCCCTGATATTAAAAATTTGTGGTCTATGATTTCCACATCATTTCCCATCGATAGAATTTTTAACCACATTAAAGATATTTTGATGTTTCTGTTTTGTCCTCCACACATGTCACTATATGCAATGATGTGTTTTTCACCTTTCAGGGTTTTTAGGTGTCTCAAGAGGCATGAAGCCACTTCTTGGGAACCTCTAGAAGCTTTTGTTTCATCCCAAACGTACATGTATACATTATCGTTGTGGAAATTGTGTATGCCTAAATTTAAAATATACATGTTACATTTATAATAAGCTACTGAAGTAGTTAACTTTGGGAATGGTAACGCTTTCTGCAAATCGAATGAAAAGCCAAAATAATGAAATGGATTACTTGATACTCACTCTTGATCTTGTTTTAACGCATTTCTAGCCGATTCTGCTAGCTTCAAATGAATATCATGTTCTTCCATAAGTTTTTTCTGTTCTTCATGGTTTTCTGATGCTTTGACTTTAATGTTTAATAGATCACATATTTGACATGTGTCTTTGCGTGGTTGGTGGAAATGTAGATTAAAATCCTTTTTGAATATTTTTCTATAAGTCCATTCATTAACTGCTTTTAAATTATTTTCTTCACAGTGAAGCTCATAAAAATTAAACATTTTTTTTATAGTCAGTTCAGGATGAAGATATTTTCTGTCGGGATTATGGTCTCTAGTATAATGGGATTCAAATTTCGGGAAACTGTTAATATAGTTTTGAACAATCATATTTGCTTCGTCACATATTTTTCTCGACGATCCAGGCAAACGCCCACGTAAATCGTTGCCAACGTTTTTAGATTTTAATACACGTTTCAATCGTCCTTCGCTTATTTGAAAAGTATCTAAAAAGATTTTTTTACAAACAGCAACTTTGCCTGTTTTAGAATTTAACCAATACGCAAAACTCTCATTTCTACATGAACCTTCTCCGTTTCTCTGACGTCTTCTTTTTACAACACTGCGTCCGGTCGCTTCGTATAGCAATATATTTTGCTTATTAAAGTCTCCTAAGTTCCAAAACATTTCGAAAATACGTTTTCTTTCTGTTTCATTTACATTTTTCAAGCAGTCTTTTCGGCATTGGCAATCTTCATTTTGAAAAACTTTGGCAGGAATAATTTTTCCCGATTGTGTATCGCATCTTTTCCCTGAATTCCGTTTAATTTTACGAATTTTCTGAATATAAGTACCACTTCTGTGTTCTCTGAATCCTTCTTTGAAGGTGCTGTTTTGTAAATTCTCATTCTCAATTACTTCATCTTCCTCTGTTGAAGAATGAACTTCTAAAATTCTCCTTCTTTTTTTAAATCTGTTGTATGAGTTTAATTCCTCTTCACTTTCAGAATCAAGAAATCTTGTTATTTTATCCTTTCCCATGGGTTTAATAATTTCTTTAAATTAAATATTATTTTTTAAATTTCAATTTAACATCAAAACGTAATTTAAATTACCTTCATCACTGCTTTCAACATTTTGGGCCGCACTTTTTGACATCGTCAATAAAAAGTGGACTTAGGTCACTTTAAAAATTAGGATTTTCAGTATTTATATTATTTTGAAAATGTACGTGATATAAAATTTTCAAATGTATAAGTATATTTCAATACCGATTTTTTTTTTTTTTGGACAGTTCAGCATAAATTATAAATGTCACAAGTGCCAACTTGATAAAAGATGAAAATGGACTTTAGCCACTTTCAAAATAAACGGCTCATATATGTTCCATTAAATTGTAATGGAACATTTTGGCGCGGCACGATCATTAAAAAAAAATACAAAACGACTCCCGATTTGTAAAGCTGCGTGTTAGATACACATGCATTTCATTGCTGTCCATTGTAATTTAATGAAGGCACTTTGTACCATATTTAATATCCATTCGCCTTTAGGTTCCAGCTTTTCTTTCAGACACACACACGACAGAATCACGCGATCAAATGGTACTTTTTGCTCTGCCCGTAGAAGGGAAACTTCATTATAAATATGGACAATATCGCGTTTCCACGAGGTACTAATAAATGGGAATGTGGGAAAGTAGACGTGTGTAAGTCAGTCATCCACGGGGGAATTTATTAAACGGCTTATTATTTATGCATGAGGTGTTTGTTGGCTTCGGCTGTGACGGCTCGTGAAATATTTCGTGTGATGTCTAAATGAAATTTAATAAAGCAAACGGCATTTGCTTTTTCCTGGGAGGCAGATCAACGGCCTAAAGTGTGATTAATGAGGCACGTGTGTAAAAATTTCATCAAAGGCAATACAACGAGGACAATATTACATAATTATACGTTATATTACTATACCAACAATAGTTGCAAACTTGAAGCTGACCGGAAACGCATGTTAATTCTTATGGTAGCTCACCTCTCAAGATCCCCTTTATTTCCTTACTAACAGCACACGTAATTGAAACTTGTGTACTATTAATTAGTAAATTTTGCAAATTGTTGTTTTCAATTTCATAATAAATAAAGCTTGGAGTTTAAATTACAGCAGTTTTAAGTGCCTCCTTGCGTTTGAAAATTTACGCTTTTAGTACCCAATAAATATCACAATCTCGGCAGATGGTTCACCTTGATAATACAAATAGTTCCCTAAACACGGCCCCTGTCTGGTCGTTTTATACCTGGAAATCCAAAACATACACACCAAACATACGTCCATCAATGTAACACTCCCAACGGATGCAAAAAAAGTTAAAACGATGCAGTTCGTGATTGCATCACCGGCAAACTATGCGAAGCACAGCCATTTGCAACATATCAATTCACGTGCAAATTGCCATAATTTCATAATTTTAAGTGCGGTTTGTACTGCGAGTATTCGGTGCAATTATTTCTGTTATCTGTGAAGTACGTACTCTATCTTTGTATTGTTATTAAAACTGATTATTAAAATTTCATTACATACACGTATTTTGCCTAAGTACGAAAAATTGATCCATGGTTTACGCTAAAATGCCTGATGCTTCAAAAGAAAATGTTGTTGAAAGTTTCATATCCTGTCTAAATAGGTGATTTTGCGGAGCGAAGGAAAGGATCTATCACTAAAACATCTCTGGCCTCTCCAATAGTCCTCACTAAATTAATTGCTTCTCGAAACTTCAGGCGTCTCCATAGCACAAATAAAACTTTAAACCAATTCGAAGAGAAACTACTGTCTGCAACACAATCATTTAAAAGTAACAGCCAACAGTTTTCCATTAATTATACTCACTCCGGACGAACTTTTAGCAGGGCGTTCGAAAACCTCCCTTGTAAAATGTAAAAATGTAATTCGCCATTTTTCAGGAGCCTTAAAAATATATTCGTAATTAAAATAATCTGAACGTTAAGATTGTTTTGAGCGTTATGACGTGGAAATCGATATTTATATTGCACTATTATTCTTAATTTATATTCTTAATTAGATATTAAATTAGTATGTTTTTATCATTTTTATTTTTAACATTAAGATTAAATATTTTAGATTTTTCAAAATATCAAAATTATTTGTGATTTGTATTTTTATGTTTACCATTAAGTATAATTTGGGTAGTTTCTTAAATTAGTATGTTTTTACCATATACTATATACAACTTGTGGTGTTTACAAATATCTATAATGATTTTAAAAATACTACTAATTTTAATACCAATCTTTGTAAATATTTTTCAGGAGCCTTAAAAATATATTCGCAATTAAATTAATTTGACCATTAAAATTGTTTTGAGCGTTATTACGTGGAAATCAATACTTATATTACACTATAATTCTTAATTTATATTCTTTATTAGATATTAAATTAGTATGTTTTTACCACATACTCCCTCCCTACATATAACTCGTGGTGTTTACAAATATCAATAACGATTTAAAAAATACTACTCATTTTAACCCCAATCTTTGTAAAATGAACCTCGTCCTTCGGACTTCGGAAAATTCTTCGTATTTATAAAATCATTACCGATAGTGAGTACACCAGCCATTTATATTACCACTGGTAATAATATTCACTGTCGTGAAAAAGAAAATTAAACTTTATGGCCTTGTTAAACAAATAACCGTTATCAGTTGTTTGTTGAAGTTTTTTGTGGCATGTTTATGCAATCAATCAAAATAACTCATGCGCTAATCTGACACGGATCAAATCACGTTATCTCGGCTGATAATCGATATTCGTTGTGGGAATGTTGTGTTGTTTTTTAGCAAGTGCCCACACAGATAATGGTAACGTTTGTACGCAAATAAAAACGCAAGTACTTTGCGTATCAAAAGAAATTTTACAATAATTCTACAATACAAAATAGAACTTTCACTGAAATTCTACATGTGATACAATTTTATTGAACTTTAATATTATTTAGTTAGAAGTTGTTTAATTGTGTAGAATTATGTCGACGTAATTCTTAAAAAAAAAACACGAAAAACTGAAGAAATCTAAAGAAATATGAGCTACTCAATACAATATATTTTACAATATGATATAGAACTTCTACTGAAATTCTACATGTGATACAATTTTATTGAACTTTAATATTATTTAGTTAAAAGTTGTTTAATTGTGTAGAATTATGTCGACGTTATTCTCAAAAAAAAAATGCCAAAAACTCAAGAAATCTAAAGAAATGAGCTACTCAATACAATATATTTTACAATATGAAATAGAACTTCTACTGAAACTCTACATGTGATACAATTTTATTGAACTTTAATATTATTTACCTAGTTAGAAGTTGTTTAATTGTGTAGAATTATGTCGATGTAATTCTTTAAAAAAAAAAACACGAAAAACTGAAGAAATCTAAAGAAATAAGAGCTACTCAATACAAAATAATTTTACAATATGAAATAGAACTTCTACTGAAATCCTACATTTGATACAATTTTATTGAATTTTAATATTATTTTGTTAATTGAGCTATTGATTTTGAAAGAGGGGCCTATTTTTTAATAAGACAAGTCCAGAAATGCACAAGGAATGTTGTCCCTTGTATATTTCTGGACTTTCCTTAATTTATAAACAAAAATGGACTTATCAAAACTCTCATAATCAATGGCTCAGTTGTTGCTTAATTATTTAGAATTATGTCGACATAATTCTTAAAAAAAAACTAAAATAATTCTCAGAAAACTGATTGGGGGTCAATAGGAAATAGAACTTCTACTACTGAAATTCTACGTTTGATACAATTTTATTGAATTTTAATATTATTTTGTTAGTTGAGCTATTGCTTTTGAAAAAGGGGCCATTTTTTAAAATCAGATAAGTCTAGAAATACACAAGGAATTTTGTCCCATGTATATTTCTGGACTTTCCTTAATTTACAAAAATAATGACTTTCCAAATCAAGGGCCCAGTTGTTGCGTAATACTTTAGAATTATGTCGACGTAATTCTTAAAAAAAAAAAAAAACAGAAAACTGATTGGGCGTCAATATGAAATAGAACTTATGCTGAAATTCTACATTTGAAACAATTTTATTGAATTTTAATATATTTTGTTAGTTGAGCTTTTCATTTTGAAAGAGGGGCCATTTTTTTTTAATCAGATAAGTCTAGAAATACACAAGGAATTTTGTCCCTTGTATATTTCTGGACTTTCCTTAATTTCCCAAAAAATGACTTCAAAACTTTCAAAATCAATGGCTCAGTTGTTGCTAAATTATTTAGAATTATGTTGACATAATTCTTAAATAAAAAAAAAATAATTCGCAGAAAACTGATTAGGCCTCAATATGAAATAAAACTTCTACTGGAATTCTACATTTGATACAATTTTATTGAATTTTAATATTATTTTGTTGGTTGTTCTATTGATTTTGAAAGAGGAGCCAATCAGACAAGTCTAGAAATACACAAGGAATTTTGTCCCTTGTATATTTCTGGACTTTCCTTAATTTACAAAAAAAAGGACTTATCAAAACTTTCAAAATCAATGGCTCAGTTGTTGCTTAATTATTTAGAATTATGTCGTCGTAATTCTTAAAAAAAAAAAAAAAACGCAGAAAACTGATTGGGCGTCAATATGAAATAGAACATCTGCTGAAATTCTACATTTGATACAATTTTATTGAATTTTAATATTATGTTGTTAGTTGAGCTATTGATTTTGAAAGAGGGGCCATTTTTTTTAACCAGATAAGTCTAGAAATACACAAGGAATATTGTCCCTTGTATATTTCTGGACTTTCCTTAATTTCCCAAAAAATGACTTATCAAAACTTTCAAAATCAATGGCTCAGTTGTTGCTAAATTATTTAGAATTATGTTGACATAATTCTTAAAAAAAAAAAAAACGCAGAAAACTGATTAGGCCTCAATATGAAATAAAACTTCTACTGGAATTCTACATTTGATACGATTTTATTGAATTTTAATATTATTTTGTTAGTTGAGCTATTGATTTTGAAAGAGGGCCCTTTTTTTTAAATCCGACAAGTCTAGAAATACACAAGGAATTTTGTCCCTTGTATATTTCTAGACTTTCCTTAATTTACAAAAAATTGACTTATCAAAACTTTCAAAATCAATGGCTCAGTTGTTGCTTAATTATTTAGATTTATGTCGACGTAATTCTTAAAAAAAAAAAAAAAAAAATGCAGAAAACTGATTGGGCGTCAATATGAAATAGAACTTCTACTGAAATTATACATTTGATACAATTTTATTGAATTTTAATATTATTTTGTTAGTTGAGCTAATGATTTGAAACAGGGGCCATTTTTTTACAATCAGGTAAGTCTAGAAATACACAAGGAATTGTGTCCCTTGTATATTTCTGGACTTTTCTTAATTTACAAAAAAAGGACTGATCAAAACTTTCAAAATCAATGGCTCAGTTGTTGCTTAATTATTTAGAATTATGTCGACGTAATTCTTAAAAAAAAAAAAAAAAATGCAGAAAACTGATTGGGCGTCAATATGAAATAGAACTTCTACTACTGAAATTCTACATTTGATACAATTTTATTGAATTTTAATATTATTTTGTTACTTGAGCTATTGATTTTGAAAGAGGGGCATTTTTTTTATCAGATAAGTCCAGAAATACAAAAAGAATTTTGTCCCTTGTATGTTGCTGGACTTTCCTCAATTTACAAAAAATTGACTTATCAAAACTTTCAATATCAATGGCTCAGTTGTTGCTTAATTATTTAGAATTATGTCGACGTAATTCTTAAAAAAAAATTAAATAATTCGCAGAAAACTGACTGGGCGTCAATATGAAATAGAACTTCTAGTGAAATACATTTGATACAATTTTATTGAATTATAATATTATATTGTTAGTTGAGCTATTGATTTTGAAAGAGGGCCCTTTTTTTAAATCCGACAAGTCAAGAAATACACAAGGAATTTTGTCCCTTGTATATTTCTAGACTTTCCTTAATTTACAAAAAATTGACTTATCAAAACTTTCAAAATCAATGGCTCAGTTGTTGCTTAATTATTTAGAATTATGTCGACGTAATTCTAAAAAAAAAAATTATCGCAGAAAACTGATTGGGCGTCCTTTAAACTTAATTAATTTGCTAAAATTATTGTTGGGTAATTTTTTTATAATATTTGAAATTATTATCAATATTTTTTTATATATTGACCAGGCGCCTCCACCATTGATTGGTGGAGGCGCCGGGCCAAAAAATAGTGTTTTTAATTATTACACGATCATATTAGTTTGTAATTAGTAAATTTGACAGTACATATTAAAATTTTAACTTTAATCATTGGAAGTTTGATGAAAATTATTGAATATTAACCAGAAATCTTTGAAATTTTGATGTACTAATTGAAATTTTAACATAGATACTTGAAAACTTGACACTAATCATTCAAATTTTGACAGAAATCATTAACTTTCGACAGCATAACTGAAACATTTACAGAAATAATTAAATTTTATTATAATCATGGCAAGTTTTACAGTAATCCTATTAATTTGATATATTATTTGAAATTTTTATAGCAATAATTTTAAATTTGACAACATTCATTAAAGTTTTAACAGCAATCATTAAAAATTTAAGAGAGTAACAGAAATTTTGACGGAAATAATTGAAAATTGGATAGTATCTTTGAAATTTTTACACAAATAATTGAAAACTTGACACTAATCGTTGAAATTTTGACAAAAATAAATAGTACTCCTTAAATGTTGATTTTTTTTTACAATTTCTAAATTTAAGAGTACATATTAAATTATTAACTTTAATCATTGAAATTTTGACGATAATAATTGAAAATTGGACAGTAATCTTTGAAATTTTGATGTACTAATTGAAATTTTGACATAAATACTTGAAAACTTGACACTAATCATTGAAATTTTGACAGAAATCATTAACTTTCGACAGCGTAACTGAAACATTTACAGAAATAATTAAATTTGATTGTAATCATGGCAAGTTTTTCAGTACTCCTAATAATTTGATATATTATTTGAAATTTTTATAGCAATAATTTTAAATTTGACAACATTCATTAAAGTTTTAACAGCAATCATTAAAAATTTAAGAGAGTAACAGAAATTTTGACGGAAATAATTGAAAATTGGGTAGTATCTTTGAAACTTTGACATAATTAATTGAAAACTTAACACTAATCGTTGAAATTTTGACAAAAATAAATAATACTCCTTAAATGTTGTTTTTTTTTTACAATTTATAAATTTAAGAGTACATATTAAAATTTTAACTTTAATCATTGAAATTTTGAGGTACTAATTGAAATGTTGACATAAATACTTGAAAACTTGACACTAATCGTTGAAATTTTGACAAAAATAAATAGTACTCCTTAAATGTTGATTTTTTTTACAATTTCTAAATTTAAGAGTACATATTAAATTATTAACTTTAATCATTGAAATTTTGACGATAATAATTGAAAATTGGACAGTAATCTTTGAAATTTTGATGTACTAATTGAAATTTTGACATAAATACTTGAAAACTTGACACTAATCATTGAAATTTTGACAGAAATCATTAACTTTCGACAGCATAACTCAAACATTTACAGAAATAATTAAATTTTATTGTAATCATGGAAAGTTTTGCAGTAAACCTGATAATTTGATTTCTTATTTGAAATATTTATAGCAATAATTTTAAATTTCACAACATTCATTAAAATTTTAACAGCAATCATTAAAAATTTAAGAGAGTAACATAAATTTTGACGGAAATATTTGAAAATTGGATAGTATCTTTGAAATTTTTATATAAATAATTGAAAACTTGACACTTATCGTTGTAATTTCGACAAAAATAAATAGTAGCCCTTAAATGTTGATTTTTTTATAGAATTTTTAAATTTGAGAGTACATATTAAAATTTTGACTTTAATCATTGCAATTTTGATAAAAATAATTGAAAATTAGACAGTAAGCTTTGAAATATTGATGTACTAATTGAAATTTTGATAGAAATCATAAACTTTCGACAGCATAACTGAAACATTTACAGAAATAATTAAATTTTATTGTATTCATGGCAAGTTTTACAGTAATCCTAATAATTTGATATATTATTTGAAATTTTTATAGCAATAATTTTAAATTAGACAACATTCATTAAAATTTTAACAGCAATCATTAAAAATTTAAGAGAGTAACATAAATTTTGACGGAAATATTTGAAAATTGGATAGTATCTTTGAAATTTTTATATAAATAATTGAAAACTTGACACTTATCGTTGTAATTTCGACAAAAATAAATAGTAGCCCTTAAATGTTGATTTTTTTATAGAATTTTAAAATTTGAGAGTACATATTAAAATTTTGACTTTAATCATTGCAATTTTGATAAAAATAATTGAAAATTGGACAGTAATCTTTGAAATATTGATGTACTAATTGAAATTTTGATAGAAATCATAAACTTTCGACAGCATAACTGAAACATTTACAGAAATATTTAAATTTTATTGTAATCATGGCAAGTTTTACAGTAATCCTAATAATTTGATATATTATTTGAAATTTTTATAGCAATAATTTTAAATTTGACAACATTCATTGAAATTTTAACAGCAATCATTAACAATTTAAGAGAGTAACAGAAACTTTGACGGAAATAATTGAAAATTGTATAATATCTATGAAATTTTGACAAAAATAATTGAAAACTTGACACTAATCGTTGAAATTTCGACAAAAATAAATAGTAGCCTTTAAATATTTATTTTTTTATAAAGATTTTTTAAATTTGAGAGTACATATTAAAATTTTGACTTTAATCATTGAAATTTTGACGAAACTAATTAAAAATTGGATAGTAATCTTTGAAATTTTGATGTACTAATTGAAATTTTAACACAAATACTTGAAAACTTGACACTAATCATTGAAATTTTGACAGAAATCATTAACTTTCGACAGCATAACTCAAACATTTACAGAAATAATTAAATTTTATTGTAATCATGGAAAGTTTTGCAGTAATCCTGATAATTTGGCATCTTATTTGAAATATTTATAGCAATAATTTTAAATTTGACAACATTCACTGAAATTTTAACAGTAATCATTAAACATTTAAGAGCGTAACTGAAATTTTGACGGAAATAATAGAAAATTGGATAGTATCTTTGATTTTTTAGTTACATAAATAATTGAAAACTTGCGTTTAGAAATGTGGCGTAATATTTTGGGTGGGGTAAGAAATATTTCGAAATGGGCCACGGGTACAAAAAAAGTTGAGAAACACTATCCTTGCTCATTTTACACTTCTTTTTTCTAGATTAAACTGCTCTAACAAATGAAATCAAAGATTGAGGAGATTAAAAAAAAACACTTGGTATAAGTTTCATAATTTTGTTAATAAAAATTACTCTACACTTGTTTTAGTAGTTAATACTGTAGACTTCACTTGCTCTTGAAAATGGTTTACTAAAACACTTGTTTTAGTAGTTAATACTGTAGACTTCATTTGCTCTTGAATATGGTTTAACTACCGAAACAATTGTAGAGTTATACGATTAAAAAAATTGTGAAACTTATATCAAGTGTTTTTTTTTTAATCTCCTTAATCAATATGTTTCACCAGTGATTACCACACGCACACATTCAATTTAAGAAATCAAAGATAATATTAGTATACATAAATATCGTCAACTCACTAATCTATTAAGTTTCATTGAATCTATTAACTTTCATTAAAAATCGATCTAACACAACTAGGCAACGTTAAAACACGCAGTACTAAAAATTCGGATTTTCGCACGCTTGTTAGTCTAATTAAAAGTTATAGTAAAAAAATCTAATTAAAAATAATATTGCAGTTAAAAAATTCTAATTAAAAATACAATTGCAGTTAAAAAAAAAATCCTCAACCTCGCAGAACGCTTTAGATTTTTTTAATAATTGTATGGATCCTATCGTGAGTTAATTTGATTTGATGTAAAATGATTTATGCACCTATCTCAGATAAACAATTTATATTCACTAATGTGAAATCATAAACTGTAAAATGGTTTGAAGATTTGAAGAGTTATTTGAAGAGATTTAATTCCAATCCGATTTTGACCTCTGAAATCACAAAATGCGCTTGTCTCCTCATATATTACAAGTTGCATTTATTCACTCACATAACCGGTATATACCAGTATTCCGTGCATTTACATCTACGCTACTTTTCGAAACTTTGGACCCTCGATAATGTTTTTCAAGTTCATTGCGGCACTTTCAATTTCCAGCATAAAAATATTAAATCTTGAATAACCATCGTTAACACATATGCAAATGCAGATATGCGCATTTTACAAATTGCAGTGATAATAAATCCTGTCATATAAACATCGAACATAAATCAAATTATTATTAATAGAATAAAAAGTATTTCATTACGAAGGTAATGAAATTTCGTATTTGAGGTTGAAGGTCGTATTTGAGTAATTGCGCGAATGTGCAATTTGAAATGCACTTCAAATATTAATGCATGCCTCGGTTCAATACAGCACCTGCGATGTATCACATCATATATATATATATATATATATATATATATATATATATATATATATATAACATATATTGAATTTGGTACGCTTCAAAATCTTGATCAGTTTTCGTAACAAATCCGACACAAATCGTAAAAATATTTCGTCAAAAATGTATTCCTAGGCCATAATTCCCGCCAGCAGCTTGTCACACCCCCTTTTCTCTTTCTCTCCCTCGCCGCTGTACTCTACCTTTCCGGTGTTGTCGATCTTGGGCCCACCCTTAAGGGCTTGATCTTACCTAAAGATCGATAACGGCCGCCAAGTATAATGATTCGAGATCGTAATTAATGAGATGAGTGAAGGGGGAAATATTGAAGTAACGTGTCGCTAGAGATTTATGAGACCATGCACGCAAGCGAAAAAAATAACGTTACAAGCTAAACGGTGGCTTCCTGCCGCCAAATTGATTTCAAACCCACGAGTTTTAGCGGGAAATCCACCAAATCACTCGAGATCCTAATAAATGAGATGAGAGAAGGGGGAAACATTGGAGTAACTCGCTAGGGAGTTAAGCTAGGCCGCCGCGCGACCATGCACGCAAGCGAAAAAATAACGTTACAAGCTAATCGGTGGTTTCCTGCCGCCAAATTGATTTCAAATCCACGAAATTTAGCGCCAAATCGGCACCACTCAAGATACATGATTTGAAAACATTTCTGAAAGTTTGTTTTAGTTTCTGGGTTTTGAAGAATTCCGCCGGTCGGTTTTGGTTTCCGATTTTTAAAGAATTCCGTCAGCTGGTTTTGGTTTCTGATTTTTAAATAATTCCCCCAGCTGGTTTTGGTTTCCCGGCGAAAACTGTCGTCTAACGGCCGGCGTCCGTTAATTAACAATTATCTGGACCATTTCAGCCATCAGCGGCGCCGCGTGAGCTCTCTTTATTTATCCAGACTTCATTTAATGCCAGACGGCCGCTCACAAAGGACACGCATCGAGAAACGAGAAGGCTATGAAAAGATACGGCGAGATTGCCTCTCTGTGCGACGAAGAGGTCAGAGGAAGAACTCTTCATCTTCTTTGCACTCACTGCCGAACACCAAATGGATGGCCAGAGATGAGCGGAGAACGGCCATACATCAAACGATTCATGCCCTTTTCGTGAGAGAACTGGGAGGGACTTGTAACGGAGTTACAAATTGATTTTGATGAACGGCTTTTGATGTAGCGCACAATAAGGAGAAATAAAGAGGCCCGAGATGTATTTTAAGTCAGCTGTCATGTAGCTTGAAAATTCACGACTTATTACTTTGAAAGAAACGTTTGCGCGTATATTTGGAACGAATGTTATTATTTAGTAAAAATGTTTGCGCGCATACTTAAGATAGGAGAATTTTTGCAGTAAAAATATGGCCGAATAAATTCAAATATATGAATGCAGTCATATGAACATTATAAAAAACAATTGAAAAAATTAAACAAACTAAAACTATTAAGAGAAGAAAACATTCCAACGTCAACGACATTACATATTTTCTACACACGATTAAAGAATCTAACAAATATTGATTTTAATAGGCACGAGAAAGCACTTTTACACAAAGGCTTTAAATATTCAGTAACACCTAGAAATAAAATTCCCGATTTAGAAATACTTGCATTATAAACAGAATTATCGCTCAATCGAAAAAAAGTTAATTCAAACATAGAAAAAATTCCTTTGGCAAATATTATCAAACAAGGTTTTGATAAATCTGATAATGATAATTTTGATAAATGGTTACATTACCATATGTGACAAACATAAGTAAAAAAAAAAATGTAAAGAGTGTAAGAAGTAATAAAAATATTATTATACAATAATTTCCAAAGTTTATGCAATATTTTTCAATATTTATGCTATAGTTTCTATATATTTCTAAGACGTTTTCAAAAATAGATTTTATTCTGAATCTGAATCTGAATCTTGATTTCTAAATTTTATTCAATTGGCAGTTTTTGACTTCGTGTCGTGTCGTGTCGTGTCTACATAAAGTTATAACAAAACTTATAATACTAATTAGTCACTGATAAATGGTACAGAGCTACTGCGTTAATTGATGGTATACTAGATGCCATATTTTTCAATATTTATCAAGATTTGTGCAATATTTTTCAAGATTGCAATAGTTTTCAATATTGATGGCCATACTTGATGGCCACAGGATTCATTAAACAAATATTCCAAATATTTGCGCTTTTGTTTTCAAAATTGGCAAATTTGGCAAGTTTGTCAACTTTTTTTATTAAAGGATAAAATTGCAAAAATACATTTAACAATGAATTATTTAAACGTTCGCCAGTTGAAAATATAAGTATGTTGAGTTTTGTCATCCTTTCTCAAGTGCAAATATTGCAACAAACTACTTCTCTCTTATCACAACATCGCAAGTTATTATCAACATATCAATATTTAGAATTCACTATATAAAATTATATGTACACAAATACCAAGTAGGTATATGTTATTTTTTCTGCTTATTTTTCATTTATTGTAGTCATATTTCGTTGTATTCCTTTCAGCGTATCAACAAAATATTAAAAAAAATCCAAAATAATAGATTTTTTTTACATTAATCATCGAAAATATTGATAGTAATGATAGATAATATTTATTTACTTAAAACATAAACATGTGTGTAAATACAGAAATAAACATATTACTCAAAATATAAAAACATGCTAAAATTCTAGTAATAGTTGCAAAATTACACAAAATTACAGACATGAAATATATAAACAGCTCGCAACAAATAATAAAATGTCATACACCCGTAAAAAAATCGTCCATACAGCAAAAGACATTAGCATGTACAAACTTTTTCATTGAACAGTAATCATTGATATTTTGACAGAAAACACGGAAATTTGACAGTACTCATTAATTTTTTTTGTAGAATAATTAAAATAATTCCGAAATAATAGAAAATTTTGCTTTAATCGTTGAAAATTTTGCTTTAATCGTTGAAAATTTTGACATTTTTTCTTACAAATCAATAGGTTTTCATCCAAAAGCTCAAAGTTTCTCAATGAAAATTTCATAGAGTTCAAGGTTTTCTATTCTAAATTGTAAATCTCCGAGTTTTTGATAAAAAAAATAATTAATTTTCATTTTGTACATAATTGAATGTAATTACTACACAATTCAATAAAATTTGTACGTAATTCCATGAGAATTTAGAGACTGCTAAAAATGTTGTAAGAACTGAATGGATTTTTTGCAGAATATCACAAAACTGTTCATTCCTACAACATTGCAACATATTTTCTTACAAATCCATAGGTATTCATCAAAAAGCCCAAAGTTTTTCAAGGAATATTGGATAGAGTGCATATAAAATCTCAAAGTTTTCTATTCTAAATTGTAAATCTCAGAGTTTTTCATAATAAAAAAAAAACAATTTTCGTTTTGTACATAATTCAATGTAATTACTACACAATTCAATAAAATTTGTACGTAATTCCATGAGAATTTGGAGGCTGCTAAGAAATGTCTAAGAACTAAATGGATTTTTGCAGAATATCTCAAAAAATTTCATACCAATAACATTGCAACATATTTTCTTACAAATCCATAGGTTTTCATCAAAAAACCAAAGATTTCCAAGGAAAATTGCATAGAGTTCATATAAAATCTCAGAGTTTTCTATTCTAAATTGTAAATCCCCGAATTTTTCATTAAAAAAATCAATTTTCATTTTCTCATAATTCAATGTTAATACTACACAATTCAATAAAATTTGTACGTAATTCCATAAGAATTTGGAGACTGCTAAGAAATTTGTAAGAACTGAATGGATGTTTTGCAGAATATCACAAAACAGTTCATACCTACAACATTGCAACATTTTTTCTTGCAAATCCATAGGTTTTCATCAAAAATCCGAAGTTTTTCAAGGAAAAGTTCATATAAAATCTCAAAGTTTTCTATTCTAAATTGTAAAGCCCCGAGCTTTTCATAAAAAAAACAATTTTCATTTTATACATAACTCAATGAAATTACTACATTAGTCAATAACATTTGTACGTTATTCCATGAGAATTTCAAGACTGCTAAGAAATTTCTAAGAATGGAATGGATTACTATATATAAAATCAGAAGGTTTTCATCTATACAAAATTGCAAATTTCCGAGTTTTTCATTTAAAAAAAATCAATTTTCATTTTGTACATAATTCAATGTAATTACTACACAATTCAATAAAATTTGCACGTAATTCCATAAGAATTTGGAAATTGCTAAAACTGCTGGAAATCATTAGAAAATATTTATAGATATTTTTATAGCAGGGATTCATTTGAAATGAATGTGTCAATGTGTCATCAATCAAGTCATCAATCAAATTGTAAACATAATCCCTTGAAAGTGGCCGAATAAGCAGAAACACGTGTCAGGAAACTGATCAAATATATGAAACAAAACAGGAGTAATTATGCATAATATATATATTTATAATAATAATAAAATGTTTCATCAAGATATAAGCAATAAAAATATTAATTTTATTAAAACATTTTCATTAATTCAAAACAAGACGCCAAACGTCAGATTTTTATTTGTCAATTCACATTAAAAACCATGCATTCCATAATGGATAATAACTAATATACCATTGAAGAAAGTGTTTTTATAATATAAACTTTTTACGGTGGAAATAATTCATACATGACTTATTTTTGGTTCGATTTCCTAACAGACCAATTCCATCTGCATAGTTATCAATGGTACAACGCTTCATAAAAAAAAACGGACAGGAAATGTTGCAGAGAAAAGATGGAGGGGTAATACTAGACTGATTATTCTAGGTATTTCAATCAATATTTCTAATTATGATCATGTGTTTCAAAAGCGGTTTGACGAAATAACGTTGAGTTAGAAGAAATTGGAATAGGATTGATAACTGCGAATCCAACTATCAGAATCAGATTGATAGCTAGCGAATGCAATGCATGGATGAGTATGGTATGAGTATGAGTTTGGTTATTATCCATAATGAAATTGGAATGAGTAAAAATGAGAATGAGAAAGTAAAATAACAAATAAAAATCAGACGTTTGGCGTCTTGTTTTCAATTCATGAAAATATTTAAACTTTAAAAAATAAATTAACAAATCAACTAATCGAGTGCTTCTTTCTCTTAAAAAGTGCATCATATTTCTCTCTTGAGATTGATATTCTTAAATTTACTATTGGTGCAATTGGGGAGCAGTATTTTTTTTTTATTGTACTTAATAACCGATACAAATACATACAAAAAACAATAGAGTAAATTAATTATTAGTAAAATGTGTTTTATAGGTAATCAGTATCAGTTACTAATACTTATAACATGCGCTATGTTTTAAAATTATTTAACATAATTCTCGAGTTCTCGAGAATGAGTTTTATTATTTTATATTAAAAAAAAATACATTCGTAAGTGCTTATGGCTATCCATGATTACATGAGAAAGATGGAACTATGAAAATGTAACGTGTTGTTTGCGCGTACACTTAGAAGAAATTTTATTATTTTGAAGAAAAAAAAAATCTTTGAGCGTAATTAATCTGAAACATTGTTACTTACATCCTCAATACCGATTGATAAAATGTTTGCGCATATACTTACGTGGAATTTTTCATTGCGCCCAATTCATCTGAAACGCTGTTACTTACATCCTCAATACCGAAATATTTGCGTCAGAATTTAACATGAGCTCTCTTCATTTTGGCCTGAAACTGTTTGCGCTGGAAATGTGAGCGTGTCAGCGCGCATTGACGTGTACATTAATTAATAAAAACGTTGCCTTGACTGTAACGGCGCGTTCATTGACGTAACATACGGCAGAACTCGACGCGAATTACAACATTAAATTCCATCCTCGGTCTGATCGATAGCTGGTAAATGCGTTTATGGGATAGTTAATTTCTTCTGCAGCAATGGTCATAGTTAATTTCTTCTGCGGCGATGGTAAATGTCGGATTTGTCGAAAACAAATGAAATTACACTACCCGTGCTGCGTTCCGGAGAAATTACACGTAATCGAAGACCGGCTTATGCCAGTTACATTATATTAAATTAACTTTCACGTCCGTGCTGTTAAATGTAATGTGTGTACGATATTTAATTAATCTGTGAGAAGATTGTATCGCGTGCCTCGGCTATTATGCCAGAAATTCCAGCGTACAATCGATAAACGTCAGGTAACGATGAATATGGAGCAAGTTTGTGAACGTAATTCCACGTACGTGTGAATAGATTACCTTGCCAGCCTTGCTCAAAGGAAAATTTCGTCTTTTATTTCCCTTCGGCACGCATTCTATTTTCAGCCGTGGATTATCACACCAATTTCGAGTGGAATGCGTTTTTTGTACCTCCAATTGGACGGTTTCGGATTACAGATGCGTTAGATTAAATAACACGCGTCTGACCTTCTATCATTATCACGATCACTTCGCATTGCATCAACTAATTGAGACATCGTTCGCCTGTAAATGGACGCCATTGTCGCCGTTTGTGATAAATCGTTTGTTGTTCTCGTGAATTCAATTGCCACGGATTTGTTGTGTTGCACTGGCCTACAAAATATAATTCCCAAATGCACCAAATTAGGCGTTAAATATTAACGTGCAAAAATAAGTATGTTATTTCCATTTATGCATTACATGTATCCATAATGCAAAATATGCAAAATAAAAACTTTTAAACAAAATCCGTTCAGTTTTATCTATAACAAAGGCGATCAAATATAACTAGTTCCTTTGTCATTTTATTATCTCGAGGATAGCACAAAAATTCTAAATTCTTATTTTATTGGTACTATAAAGGATGCCATTACGCCACGCAACTGTAATAATCATGGCAACAGCATCCGCGACTCAATAAATACCAAACTAATTCTATTTTCCGAGCTACAATAGACCGAACATTCCAATAAATGGCATTATTCCATTCCGAGTGTCGTTTAGCACGCTGAATAGAACACGCCGACAACAATTTTGCATTTATCAGCGTGGAAATTGCGTTCGTTCACTGGAATAAAATAAACGGAACAACAGGGCGTTATAAGTGATGCAGGGCCACGTTATTGTCGTGCATTCGATAACACAACACGGAGCCACTCACGATATTACAGTGTGTGCATATATTTAGCGTGCATTTTATGCGGCTCATAATAGTGATATAAATATATTTAGCGTGCATTTTATGCTTCTCATAATAGTGATATAAAACGTGTAGCTGCGCCCTGTGCATGCTTGAAACGCAGAGATAAAAGGGTAATTCTTCGCCAGCCTCGAATGTTATTTTAATGCTACCACCGCAAAGTTTTCCCATGATATTTAAAGAATGTGTGGACGAGGAAGTCTCATTGCGTGCATGCATTGTATTATCATTAAAACGTTGAGAATTTTTCTTTGTGTACATGGGCTTTTAATGCAGAAGTAATTAATTAACACTAATGATTGATGCTTATTAGAGGTTGAATACACTTAAATAATATTGTTGCATTACTCAGAATATAGCCTTTGAAATACATGCAGAGTACATACTGTGCTTAGGTTAACAAAACATGCTAATTTTACCACGTAGTATGGGTCAAAACCATCTTAATGATCACTAGGGCAATAAAAAATATGCTCCAAGAAAACTATTTTAAGCGCATAAAATATGCTCTTAAAGATGGAAAATGTGCTCTTAAAAATAGAAAATATCCTCTCAGAAATGGAAAATACGCTCTTATAAATGGAAAACATTGGTCTTAAAAATGGAAAATATTTTCCCAAAAATAAAACTATGCTAAAAAGATGGAGAATGCGGTTCCCAGCAGCATTCTAAATTCATGCTGAGAAGTTTATAATTTTCTGTGATGTCTTTAATTTCTGATCAAAATGTTGCCGTTTCCAACGAATATTACTAATTTTCAATTATAATAACATAATTTTCGGTGGGCACTTCAAGAATTTCCATGAAAATTTCACTATATCCAGTAAAACCTTTGTTATTGCCACTATAATTTTAAATTCAAACTGAAAATGCTCAAATTTTCACAGGAATGTTTATTTTACAATATTTTTTTTGCAATTTTCTATCAAAATTTGTAATTCTCAAGAGCGATTCCATGTTTTTCTTTGTTTTTATGAAAATTTCATAATTTTCAATAAACATTTTGCGGATTTCAGTAAAAAAATTGCAGTTTCCAGCAGAATTCTAAATTCATGCTGAGAATTTTTATAATTTTCAGTGCTGCCTTTCATTTCCAATCAAAATTTTGCCGTTTCCAACGAATATTGCTAATATTCAATTATAGTAACATAATTTTCGATGTCACTGTAAGAGTTTCCATGAAAAGTTTACTATTTTCAGTAAAACCTTCGTTATTGCCACTTAGATTTAGATGAATGGTGTAAATGTTAAAGTTTCACTGAAATGTTTAATTTACAATATTTTTTTGTTGCAGTTTTCCATCAAAATTTGTAATTTTCAAGTGCGATTTGATGGTTTTCTTTGTTTTCATGAATATTTCATCATTTCCAATAAACATTTTGCAGATTTCAGTAAGAAAAATTGTAGTTTTCAGCAGCATTCTAAATTCATGCTGAGAATTTTATAATGTTCAGTGCTGTCTTTAATTTCCAATCAAAATTTTGCCGTTTCCAACGTATATTGCGAATCTTCAATTATAATAACATAATTTTCGGTGCGCACTTTAAGAGTTTCCATGAAAATTTCTTTATTTCCAGTAAAACCTTTGTTAATGGCACGAAAATTTTGAATTCAAGCAGAAAATGTTAAAATTTTCCATGAAAATTTCACTATTTCAAGTAAAACCTTCGTTATTGCCACAAAAATTTTAAATTAATGCTGTAAATGTTAAAATTTTCAATGCACTGTTTAATTTACAATATTTTTTTGCAATTTTCTATCAAAATTTGTAATTTTCAAGTGCGATTTCATGTTTTTCTTTGTTTTTATGAAAATTTCATTTAAACATTTTGCAGATTTCAGTACAAAAATTGCAGTTTTCAGAAGCATTCTACATTCATGCTGCGAATTTTATAATTTTCAGTGCTGTCTTTAATTTCCAATCAAAATTTTGCCGTTTCCAGCGAATATTGCTAATTTTCAATTATAATAACATAATATTCGATGAGCACTTTAAGAGTTTCCATGAAAATTTCACCATTTCCAGTAAAACCTTTGTTAATGGCACAAAAATTTTAAAATCAAGCAGAAAATGTTAAAATTTTCACTGCAGTGTTTAATTTTTAATAGAACTTTAGCAATTTTCTATCAAAATTTGTAATTTTCAAGTGCGATTTCTTGTTTTTCTTTGTTTTTATGAAAATTTCATCATTTCCAATAAACATATTGCAGATTTCAGTTAAAAATTTACAGTTTCCAGCAGCATTCTAAATGCATGCCGAGAATTTTATAATGTTCAGTGCTGCCTTTAATTTCCAATCAAAATTTTTCCATTTCCAACGATTATTGCATTATAATTTTCAGTTATACTAACATAATTTTCGGTGAGCACTTTAAGAGTTTGCATGAAAATTTCACTATTTCCAGTGAAACCTTTGTTTGGCCACTAAAATTTGAAATGCATGTTGAAAATGTTAAAATTTTCACTGCATTGTTTAATTTACAATAATATTTTTGCAATTTTCTATCAAAATTTGTAATTTTCAAGAGCGATTCCACGTTTTTCTAGGTTTTTATGAAATTTCATCATTTCCAATAAACATTTTGCAGATTTTATTAAGAAAGAAATGCAAATTTCAGTAAAAAAATTGCAGTTTTCAGCAGCATTCTAAATTCATGCTGAGAATTTTATAATTTTCAGTGCTGTCTTTAATTTCCAATCAAAATTTAGCACATTCCAATGAATATTAATAATTTTGAATTACATTTTCGTAATTTTCGATGAATTCTTTGTACGATTAAACGACAATTTCATTATTTCCAGTAAAAAAAAGTAATTTCCTGTATTTTTTTTTAAATTGATGTTTACAGTTTTATAACTTTCACTGCAATGTTTATGTTATAATAGATATTTAGCAATTTCATAAAGGAAAATAATATTTTCAAGTACCTAATAAGTAATTTATTAATTTATAATATAAGTTGTGTAAGTCATGTAACGATACCACATGCATAAAATATTTCTAAATATTACAAATTTAAAATTTTTCGATGAATATGGTATTTCATCATTTCCAGTAAAAAATATTCAGTGCTATGTTTAATTTACAATTAAAATTTTGCACTTTGCCATTAATATTGCTAATTTTCAATTACAGTTACTTAATTTTCGATGAATATTTGATAACTTTCATTGAAAATTTCATCAGTTCTGGTAAAAACATTTTGCAATTGGCATTCAAATTTTTGATTCCTGTCAAAAAAATTATAATTTTCACTGCAATGGTTCATTTTTAATTCTTGTAATATAATATGTAATGTAATTGTATTTTTGACGTTTGACGTTATTATTATTTTCAATCAAAATTTTACATTTTCCAATGCATATTGTTAATTTTCCATTGCAGTTTCTTAATTTTAGATTAATTTTATGTAATTTTCATTAAAAATTTCATTAGTCCCGATAAAATCCCCCAGCAAAATTTTAAATACTTGCTGGGGAATTGCTGAGAATTTTATAATTTTTAGTGCTGTGTTTAACTTTCGATGAATATTTGATAACTTTCATTGAAAATTTCATCAGTTCCTGTAAAAATGTCTTGAAATTGGCAGTAATATTTTAGATTCATACTAATTTTTTTATAATTTTCACTGCATTTTTTAAATTTTCAATCAAAATGTTGCACTTTCCAATGAATATTGTTAATTTTCAATTGCAGTTTCATAATTTTAGATGAATTTTTGGTAACTTTAATTAAAAATTGCATCAATCCCGGTAAAATATTTGCAGTTGCATGCAAAATTTTGAATACTTGCTGAGAATTTTATATTTTTTAGTGCTATGTCTAATTTTCGATGAATATTTGATAACTTTCATTGAAAATTTCATCAGTTCCGGTAAAAATATTTTGGATTTTAGTTGCAAGCTAAAAATATTATAATTTTCACTGCAATGTACAAGTTTCAATCAAGATTTTCCACTTTCCAATAAATATAGTTGATTTTCAATTACAGTTTCATAATTTTAGATGAATTTTTGGTAACTTTAATTAAAAATTTCATCAATCCCAGTAAAATATTTGCAATTGCAGGCAAGATTTTAAATACTTGCTGAGAATTTTAGAATTTTTAGTGCTATGTCTAATATTCGATGAATATTTGATAACTTTCATTGAAAATTTCATCAGTTCCTGTAAAAATATTATGGATTATAGGTTCAAGCTAAAAATTCTATAATTTTCACTGCAATGTTTAAGTTCAATAAAATTTTGCACTTTCCAATGAATATTGTTAATTTTCAATTGCAGTTTCTTAAGTTTAGATGAATTTTTGGTAACTTTTATTAAAAATTTCATCAATCCCGGTTAAATATTTGTAATTGTAGGGAAAATTTTGAATACTTGCTGAGAATTATATAATTTTTAGTGCTAAAATTTTGATCATTTTCACTGCAATTTTGAATTTTCAATCAAAATTTTGCACTTTCCAATACATATTGTTAATTTTCAATTGCAGTTTCTTAAGTTTAGATGAATTTTTGGTAACTTTCATTAATAATTTCATCAAACCCGGTAAAATATTTGCAATTACAGCAAGATTTTAAATACTTGCTGAGAATTTTATAACTTTTAGTGCTATGTCTAATTTTCGATGACTATTTGATAACTTTCATTGAAAATTTCGTCAGTTCCGGTAAAAATATTTTGGATTTTAGATTCAAGCTTAAAAAAATTATAATTTTCACTGCAATGTTTAAGTTTCGATCAAAATTTTGCACTTTCCAATGAATATTGTTAATTTTCAATTGCAGTTTCTTAAGTTTAGATGAATTTTTGGTAACTTTCATTAACAATTTCATCAATCCCGGTAAGATATTTGCAATTGGAGGCAACATTTTGAATACTTGCTGAGAATTTTATAATTTTTTGTGCTAAAATTTTTATAATTTTCACTGCAATTTTTAATTTTCAATCAAAATGTTTTACTTTCCAATGAATATTGTTAATTTTTAATTGCAGTTTCATAATTTTAGATGAATTTTTGGTAACTTTCATTGAATTTTCATCAGTTCCGGTAAAAATATTTTGGATTTTAGATTCAAACTAAAAAAATTATAATTTTCACTGCAACGTTTAAGTTTCAATCAAAATTTTGCATTTTCCAATGAATATTGTTAATTTTCAATTGCAGTTTCTTAAGTTTAGATAATTTTTTTGTGACTTTCGTTAATAATTTCATCAATCCCGATAAAATATTGGCAATTGCAGGCAAAATTTTAAATACTTGCTGAGAAATTAATTAAGTTTTAATTTCCAATCAAAATGTTGCACTTTCCAATGAATATTGCTAATTTTCGATAACTTTCATTGAAAATTTCATAAATTCCAATAAAAAATATTGCAATTGTTGGCAAAATTTTAATTTCTTAATGGGAATGTTATCATTTTCAGCGCTATGTTTAATTTATAATCAAAATTTGTCACTTTTCTATGATTACTGATAATTTTTAATGGCAGTTCTTAATTATCGGCGAATGTTTGATAACTATTATTGAAAATTTCGTCAATCCCAGTAAAAAATTTACAATCGCCAGTAAAATTTTAGATTCTTGCTTTAGAATTTATAATTTTCACGGCAATGTCTGCAATTGCAAAATTTTTGCAGTTCTTTTCAAAATGTTCTGTTCAGAATTAAGTTCCATTGTCGAAATATCCATCGTTGGAATAAATTGGTTTTTTTTTGGGTATTTCTGTATTTCCCCGAACGAACATTAATTCCATTCACGACACTTTTTACAAAATTATGATTTTATGTTAAAATATGCAAAAATATGCTTTAACAAATAGGGCTCAAAATTCATAGTCTATCCCAAACAACATTTGAGTGCAGTCCGTTTTTTTTTATCAGTTGCATGAAAAAATATGTGCCTTTTTCGTGTATTTGGTGCCTTAATGATTACATTCATTTTATTAGTAACACAAAAAAACTTTTTGCAAGGAAATTAAATTTTTATATTCTCAAGTTTTTTTACATGTTTTTTCCTTATTAACAAAATGAAAAAAAAATCTTTTAATCACACATTCTTTTACACGGTAAAATTTCAATCGATTTCAATTCTGCGACTTGCATCGGTTAAAGTTTTCAATGATATTCTCGGAAATATTCTTAGCTCGGAAAAGTGAAAAAGTGGTATTTTAAAAACCACAAAACTTCTACAATACAATTACTTTCTACAAAGGCTAAAAAAACGTTGATAGATTCATACTTTGAAGCAATACATGACCATATCACATGCAGACACTCTTTTCAATTTCCGTTTTGTGTTTTCATTTTGCACTGGTCCACTGAACTCGGCAATTCCCTTTTTTTTTATGAATGCCCGTGTTTACACAACGTTTGCGGCTATTTATACGATTTCGAACACATGGCCGGCTTAATCGCTTCCACAGCCTAAATATTTTACAAGACCCCATTAAAAACGTTTTGTTGTGAATATGAATGGCCGTTGCACAAATCCGCCGAAGAGATACGTTAAAAATAGGCAAGTGGGCAGCGAACTGTGATGATATCAAAGCGCCAGTAAATTAGTCGACGCCGCGATAATTGGATGTGTGTGGCTTTGAGAGTGTATGACGTGGGCAGTTCATAATAGTCGAATGAGCAATTTCGCATTTCTGATACTATCTGGGGGTCAGCACGAGCATAATTTTATTTCATTACTGCGGATAATGTAGTTAGAGTTTTAATAAACAGCGGAGATAACAGCTTCCAGTTTATTTTATTACTGTGATTATTTGCTTTTAATATCACCAATTACAGAGATTGCATCTTCCTTTAACAGAATTTTGGTGTTACATGAACGTAATTGGAGATGATTGAGGTTTGTATGCAATTATGGTATGTTAGGTAACTTAATTTTAGTTTGAATTGAAATTGCGCGCGCAGCGCTTTTGGTAAGAACAGAGTGGGTACGCACGATGATTAGCGAAGACGACCGACCTCACTTTGAGAACGGCGTCCCGCAGACGTAAGGGGAATCATTTAGTGCCAGGCAGCCGAGGTGTATGTGTCCATTTTGATTAGGCAGAATAAACGTGAGTTACATGAGATTACTGTTCGGGGGGTATCTATTTAGGAAGGTATAACGCTATGTGCCACCTTACCGGTCCTATGTATATTTGCTGTGAGCCTGGGGCTAGCGCTGAGTACCCGATATACAATTAAGCTGTGAGCTAATGATAGATACGTCTTTCGTGCCACCCCGATTGTAGGTTTCTTGTGACTCACCGCTGAGGACTGTTTTATTATTGTTACAGACTTCGGTAGCTGATAGACGTCCGAAGCCCGGCCCGCCAAGAGAGTGAATGAGCCTGTCAAATAAATTATAATAAATAAGTAATGCTTTAAGAAGGTGTCTCTTTATTCCCCTTGTTCGAGCGTAGGCGAGTGCACTGAACCCTGTCGCCAAAATAGTTAACCTGACATAAAATCAAATAGCCGATTTTACTATCTCAACAACAACCGTTATATACTGAAAAAAAAACAGTATATAACATCTCATAAGCGGGATGAATCACGCGCAAGCCAAGTGGCCTTGGTGCGGCAGGGACGGCGCATTTCCTAGCTCGAGCGATGGAATTGCGCGCGGCACACTGTTGCCGAGGTGCGCAGAGAGCACGCAATATGGTCTCTTTCACTCTTGGGCCGGACTGTACAGCTAAAATGATTTAAAATTTAGCCTTGAATGTATATATTAAATTTTACATTTTACACGTCTTAACTTGTTTGCGCCTATGGACACACACGTTACGCAGTTACTTAATAAGTATACGATTGCGCTCTAAGGCGCACGACTAATAATTAATTAAGAATACTAAAATTAATAGATAATGAAAGAAAATGGGAACTTTAAAAAAAAAGATTAATAATAATAATACATATGAATGAGGGCTTATACAGGAGAAATGAATTGATAACAAATTGATTTAACAATAATATTGTGTTGTGGATGAATTTAGTTTTTTTTCGTACATCTCAGAATTGCAAAAATAAATAATCAAATAATATTTACAAATTTAATAAAAATAGACACTTAAAAGATATCTTCTAATTTAATTACAATAAAAAAAAAATTAAAATAAATTCATTTCTTTTGTAATATATTCTTCTAATTTTAAAATTGAAAGTAAAATTACAGTTAATTGTTGATAAAGTAGTAATATTGTCTTATTACAACTACGGATAATTTAATAGCATTAAGTAAAACATCCCATTTTGTTCATTTTTAGTGAAATACGTACCCATTACACACAATAAGAACTCTCCGCCCTAACTCGCCCGAAATTTAAGAATCATGGTTAATCGCAGAAAGAACCAAGCTGCTTCTTCCACCCCAGTCGATGATGACGAGGCCAGCACAGTGTCTAGTGACATAAGTATGATATCCAAAAACATGGAGCAGATGAGCCAAATGTTGCTGAGCCTGACGCAAAATGTAAACAATTTGAGCAATGCCTCAATTGCGGCAAATAATGTGGCCGGTCCGAGTAAAAGACCCAGTGGCTTTAATATGCCTGTACCACATTATGATCCTTCGGATGAGTTGAGCTCAGTTACAAAATATTTGGAAAAGATCGAACAGCTGGCCGGAATAAATGGCTGGGATGAGCAGGCTATGATTTTTGTGGCCACATCAAATTTAAAAGGAATGGCCTTAACATGGTTTAACGCCAAAAAAAAGGTTAGATCTCTCTTGGCAGGAGTGGAGAGCGTTGCTCATTGAGTCGTTCCCGGAAGAACTCGACTATGAGAATGCGCTCGCCAAAATAGTTGACAGGGTAAAGAGGACAGACGAGAGCATGATCGAATATTATTACAATAAACTCTCCCTTATGGAAACGTTTGATTTCAAAGATAACGTGAAGGTGAATCTTCTGATTGGAGGACTGAAAACCTCGCCATCGATTCAGGCAGCTGCCAGAGCTGGACAGCACCAAACACCTGCGGCACTTCTTCAGCTGCTCAAAACGTTTCCATCCGACAATGTAACCGCTAAAAAGATAAAACCCTTCAAAGGAATCTTCAAAAAGAAGATGGTAACTACATTTAATCCAAGACGAAACCTTAAATGTTTCCATTGCAATGAGTGGGGCCATATATCCACGGGATGTCCCAAAAAGGCAGGAGGACACCGCGAAAAGAACGTCAACGCGATCTCCAATAAGGTAATGTCTAATAAATATTTAACGCATGTTACAATCGAGGGTAATTCAGTGAAAGCGTTCATTGACTTCGGGGCCACTGTAATGACCATGACTCAGGCCACTACCCAAAAACTCAAAACAAACTATGCCCCTGTAACGACATTAATCAAGGGGTATGGTGGCGGAGCTGTTAAAGCGTTAGGTAAAACGATGCAACTAAAAGTTAAAATAGGTGAATGTGAGGCACCATTATCCTTTTTGGTTGTTCCGGATGACATTCAAAATATAGACGTTATTATTGGACAACCATTCACTGAACTTCCACATGTGGTAGTTTTAAAAACATCTGAGGCGCTAATCTTCAGTAAGAAACAAACCGAGAAGTGTCTACTAAGGGCATTAGAGGACACGCTCGTTCCTCCAAATTATGTAGGATTTGTAGAATGTGTTGGTACAAGACCAGGAGAAATTTACGTGGAAGAAAGTTTGCGGCTCAAAGAAGGAGAGGAACATCAAATACCAAGATGTATTTTACGAGTCACAACTGAAAATTCATATAAAGTTCCTGTGACCAACCTATCAAATAAAGAGCTACTAATTGAGAAAAACGTAACTGTAGCACGAGGATTAAATTGTGAGGAGGAGCAAGACGGAGAGAGGCCCTCGCAAAGAATAGAAATGGTACCGTTCCGACTAGAACAAATTAATTACAAAATGTTCGCCAATTTCTAGGACTAACTGGATTTTTCAGGAGGTTCGTGAAAAACTACGCTAGAATTAGCAAACCACTAGCTACATTGCTAAAGAAAAACAAGGTTTGGAAATGGTCAGACGAACATGACAAAGCTTTTCAAGAAATGAAGAAAATATTGGTCGAGAGGCCTGTACTTTCCATATATGATCCTGAAGCGACGACGGAAGTCCATACGGATGCGTGTCAAAATGGCATAGCTGGCATAATGCTGCAAAAGAAAGGTGAACATTTCTTCAAGCCTGTCAGCTATTTTAGCCGAATATTGACGCCAGTTGAGCAAAAATGGCATTCGTATGAGCTGGAAGTTCTCGCTGTTGTCGAGACTTTGAAAAGGTATAGATCGTATTTGATTGGAAAGCAATTTACTGTCGTTACCGACTGTAGTGCTATAAAAGCAGCGGCTGAAAAGAAAGATATAATTCCTAAGGTGGCCCGCTGGTGGCTACAGTTGCAGGAATTTACCTTTGAGGTTATCCATCGAGCAGGGACTAAGATGTGTCATGTCGACGCACTCAGCCGAAATCCGGTGTCTAACGACGAGCAAATGTCAGAGAATTTCGTATTCCGCATCGAAGTAGATGATCTAATTCTTGCAGGTCAAGTATCTGACAGAAAACTTGGAGCTATACACAAAATTATTCAACGAAAACCTGAAGATGATTATGAACGAAGTCTTCACGCACAATACAAAATAAAAAACAACAAAATTTACAGACAAATTAACGACAAAGATCTTTGGGTTGTTCCGAAACAGATGCGACGTGAAATAGTGCGAAGCTGTCATGACGAAATGGGTCACTTCTCAATTGATAAAACAATGCAAAAATTACAGGAATGTTATTGGTTTCCCGATATGCGGAAATATGTAAGTAAATATATCGCTTCTTGTATAAGATGCATTCTTTACAAAGTTCCGAGAGGAAAACAGGAGGGATTATTACATCCAATAGAAAGAATCGCAACTCCATTTCACACAATTCATGTGGATCATCTGGGACCCTTTAATCCCAGTAACGGAAAAAGGTACATAGTTGCAGCGGTGGACGGTTTCACAAAGTTTATAAATCTAGCTGCTACTCGCGATACAAAGACAGCACCTGTACTTAAATTTTTAAACAACATCTGCAGTACCTATGGTGTACCTTCAAGGATCATAACTGATCAAGGTACTTGTTACACAGCTAAAAGCTTTGAAACATTCTGTAAGGACAAAGGCATAGTCCATGTGAAAAATGCAGTGGCTACGCCACGAGCTAATGGTCAAGTCGAAAGATTCAATGCGACAATTCTTTCGGCATTAACAACGACTGTTAAAGTAGAAAAGGAATGGGAAAAACGTCTCCCAGAAATTCAATTTTCTATTAATAATGCTACCAATTCAACAACCGGTAAGACAGCCTCTGAATTATTGATGGGGTATAGACCAAGATCAGCAGCTGATGCACTGCTGACAAATATAATACAACCAACTCGACCACAGGTTGAAAATCTTCAAGAAGAACGGGAAAAGGCCGCTGTGAAAATTAAAATAACACAGCTGGCCAGCAAAAAGAGGTTTGATGCTAAACGTAAACAAGCTACTAACTATAATGAAGGCGATTTAGTGGTCGTGAAGAAACAAAAAATAGGAGACGGTAGCAAAAAGCTACTCAATAATTACAAAGGACCGTTTAAAGTAGCAAAGAAGTTACCAAATGATAGATATTTACTCCAAGAGATCGAAGGATCAAATAGGAGACGAAGAGACAGAAAATATGAAACTGTCGAGGCGGTCGACAAGATGAAGAGGTGGATACCCACTGATGGAATATCGAGTTCTAGCGAAGACGAAGAGAAGAACGCGAGCGAGGACGCTCGATAGTCAGGATGGACGAATGTTAGGTAACTTAATTTTAGTTTGAATTGAAATTGCGCGCGCAGCGCTTTTGGTAAGAACAGAGTGGGTACGCACGATGATTAGCGAAGACGACCGACCTCACTTTGAGAACGGCGTCCCGCAGACGTAAGGGGAATCATTTAGTGCCAGGCAGCCGAGGTGTATGTGTCCATTTTGATTAGGCAGAATAAACGTGAGTTACATGAGATTACTGTTCGGGGGGTATCTATTTAGGAAGGTATAACGCTATGTGCCACCTTACCGGTCCTATGTATATTTGCTGTGAGCCTGGGGCTAGCGCTGAGTACCCGATATACAATTAAGCTGTGAGCTAATGATAGATACGTCTTTCGTGCCACCCCGATTGTAGGTTTCTTGTGACTCACCGCTGAGGACTGTTTTATTATTGTTACAGACTTCGGTAGCTGATAGACGTCCGAAGCCCGGCCCGCCAAGAGAGTGAATGAGCCTGTCAAATAAATTATAATAAATAAGTAATGCTTTAAGAAGGTGTCTCTTTATTCCCCTTGTTCGAGCGTAGGCGAGTGCACTGAACCCTGTCGCCAAAATAGTTAACCTGACATAAAATCAAATAGCCGATTTTACTATCTCAACAACAACCGTTATATACTGAAAAAAAAACAGTATATAACAGGTATATCTACTCAACTCAACAGAAAATTTATGAATATTGAATAAAACCAATGAAAATTGTAGAGAATTGTAGAAAATTGACAACACATTTATCAAAGTTTAAGAAAACTTATGAACATTGCAGAAAATTTATAAAAATTGAAGAAATTTCATGAGAATTGCATAAAATTCATGGAAATTGCAAAAAAATTATTGAAAATATCAAATTTTGTAACCGATATTTAAAGCATATTTATAGCTGTCATAAATTTCTAAAAATTGGCTGAATTTTCTGAACATTTGATTAATTAATTTGCAAATCGATATGTGCATCTAAAATATTTAATTTATTTATTATTTAATCAGCCACCTTTCTACCTTTCGGCGTAAGGCTATAATATAAAAATATTTAATCATAGCATAATTAAAGAAAACTTCCCAGAAAATGTATATGTCCAGTCTACAAAAAGAGATGTACGTATAAGGTGCGAATTTCAGTTTTTTTTAACTATTACATATATATATATATATATATATATATATATATATATATATATATATATATATATATGTAATTGTGTGTATATATACATATACACACAATTATTTAATATATAATAATAAATATATACATAAACAGGTGTGGATGTCCCTAAATCTTCTCTGCTAAATATCTCAAGATAACAGCCGAAATAAATGTAAAAAAGAAAAAAGTCTGATTAACCACAATCAAAGAGTAAAAAGGAAACCAAAAGAAAAATGACGGTAGCTCTAGTACTGAAAAAAACATTAGAATTATAAAGAGCAAGAGGAATGAAAGTGAAGAGTTTGCCGATTCAGATATATCTACAGTCCACAAGATCGAAGAAAATAGAACTAGACGTAATATTACAGTAAAGTGCTAAATATATTGTGTAATTAAGTTGTAAAGAACTATTATTGTAATCAAGAGAACAATCGTGTTGATAAATTTTGATTAAAAACTTTAGAAATTTGAGATTTTTTATGAAAAATTAAGATTTTGTATAAAAAATTATGAGATTTTATATGAAATCCATGCAATTTTCTTTGAAAAACTGTAATTTCCCTTAAAAATAAAGATTTTGTATAAAAAAAAATTTTGTATAGACAATTATTAGATTTTTTATGAAATCCATGCAATTTTCTTTAAAAAACTGTAATTTTCCTTGAAATCCATGCAATTTTCTTTGAAAAAGTGTAATTTTCCTTGAAAAACTGCAATTGTCCATGAAGAACTGCAATTTTCCTTGAAAAACTGCAGTTTTCGTTGCAAACAAAGCTAAGTGGTTTGTTATTGAAAATATTTGGGCCTCATTCATAAAATCTTTGGGATTTGTAAGAACAATATTGCAATTTTTCACGAACATGATTAAGATTCGACAATTTTACACCATTATATTTTATTTCACAATTATATTTACACAATTATACAGTATTACTCTATATTCCATACGTTCAGACAAGGTGATCACAATGATAATAAATTATATCACGATGTAATAAATTTTCCTTGGAAAACTTCGAGATTTTTCTTGAAAAATTAAGGGATTTGAATTTTGTGCAGAAAACTTTGATGTATTATATGAAATCTGCGTAATTTTCCTTAAAAACCGTGAGATTTTTCATGAAATGTTAAGGGATTTATAATTTTGTATAGAAAACTCTTATGTATTATATAAAATCTACGTAATTTTCATTGCAAAACTTTGAGATTTTTCATGAAATGTTAAGGGATTTACAATTTTGTATAGAAAAGTTTGAAGTTTTTTATGAAATCTACATAATTTTCCTTGAAAAACTTAGTGGTTTGTTGTAAAAAAATTTGGGCTTATTCATAAAATCTATGAGACTTGTAATAATAATATTGCAATTTTTCATGAAAATTATTCAGATTTTACAATATACAACACTTTATTTCACAATTATATTTTACAAGTACACAATTACACAGTTTTACTCTATTTGACATACGTTTAAACAAAGTTATCACAATTATAATAAATTATATCACAATATAATACATTTTCCTTTTAAAACTTTCGAGATTTTTCATGGTAAGTTAAAGGATTTACAGTTTTGTATAGAAACTTTTGATGTATCATATGAAATCATGTAATTTTCCTTCAAAAACCTTGAGATTGTTCATGAAAAGTTAAAGGATTTACAGTTTTGTACAGAAAACTTTGATGTTTTATATGAAATCTACGTAATTTTCATTGGAAAACTTTGAGGTTTTTCATGAAAAGTTAAGGGATTTACAATTTTGTATAGAAAACTTTGATGTTTTATACTTCTACGTAATTTTCCTTGAAAACTTGGTGGTTTGTTGTAGAAAATGTTGGGCTTTTTTATAAAATCTATGGGAGTTGTAAAAATAATATTGCAATTTTTCATAAAAATTATTGTACTTGTTTGTTGTTGAAAATTTGGGATTTTTAATAAAATCTATGGGATTCGTAAGAATAATATTGCAATTGTTCATGACAATTATTGAGATTTTACAACATTTTATTTCAAAATTATATTTTACAAGTACACAATAATACAGTATTACTCTATTTGCCATACGTTCAAACAAAGTGATCACAATTATAATAAATTATATCACAATATAATAAATTGTCCTTGGAAAACTACGGGTTTTTCATGAAAAGTTAAGGGATTTACAATTTTCTACAAAAAAATAGCTTAAATAGCTTTTTGGTTTGTTAAAGAAAGTTTTTGGCTTCTTCATAGAATCTATGGGATTTATAAGAATAATATTGCAATTTTTTATGAAAGTTATTAAGATTTTACTATTTCGCCAATTACACTTTATTTCACAATTATATATTACATGTACATGTACACAATTATACAAATTTACTGTATTTGCCATACGTTTGAACAAACTGACCTCAATTTACTAATATAATAAATTTTGCTTTAACAACTTTTAGATTCTATCTAGAAAAGCTTAAGATTTGTCATGGAAAGTTAATGGATTTACAATTTTATACGGACCTTGCAATTTTTCATGAATAACTTTTTTTTTGTAGAGCATTTTGGGCTCTTCCATGTAAACTCTTCTATTAGAGAGATATTATGCATGAAAAATTTTGGAAATTTGTATAGAAAATAGATATTTTATTATGAAAAACTCGTGGATCTACAATTTTGTATAGAAAACGTTGAGATTTATATAGTCTCAAGTAATTTTCCTTGACAAACTTTGGGCTTTTTGATAAAAAACCGATGGATTTGTAAGAAAAATGTTACATTGCTGTAGGCACAATTTTTTTTTTCAGATGTTCTGCAAAAAATCAATTCCGTTCTTACAAATTTCATAAGAGTCTCAATATTATCATGGAATTACGTACAAATTTTATTGAATTGTGCAGTAATTACATTGAATTATGTTCATAATGAAAATTGTTTTTTTTTTAACTCGTGGATTTAAAATTTTGTATAGAAAACTTTGCGATTTTATATGAACTCTTTTCTATTTTCCTAGAAAAACTTTGGTTTCTTGATGAAAACCTATGGATTTGTAAGAAAAATGTTGCAATGTTGTATGTATGAACTGTTTTGTGATATTCTGCTTAAAAATCCATTCAGTTCTTAGAACATTTCTTAGCAGTCTCCAATTTCCCATCGAAGTACGTACAACTTTTATTGAATTGTGTGGTAATTACATTGTATTATGTACAAAATGAAAATTGATTTTTTTAATGAAAAACTCGGACATTTACAACTTTTTGTATAGAAAACTTTCTGATTTTATATGCACTCTATGCAATATTCCTTGGAAAACTTTTGGGTTTTTGATTAAAACCTATGGATTTGTAAGAAAACATGTTGTAATGTTGTAGGTTAGAACTTTTTTGAGATATTTTACAAAAAAATCCATTCAGTTCTTAAAAATGTCTTAGCAGTCTCCAAATTCTCATGAAATTACGCACAAATTTTATTGAATTGTGTAGTAATTGCATTGCACTATATACAAAATGAAAATTGATTTTCTTTTTATGAAAAACTTGGGGATTTACAGTTTTATATAGAAAACCTTGAGATTTTATATGGATTCAATGCAATTTTCTTTTAAATACATTGAGATTTTTTATGAAAACCTATGGATTTGTAAGAAAAAATGTTGCAATGTTGTTGTATTTTTCTGATCAGAAATTTCTGAGCAGTCTCAAAATTCTCATGGAATTAAGTACAAATTTGATTGAATTGTGTAGTAATTACATTGGATTAAGTACAAAATGAAAATTTATTTTCTTTATCTCGGGAATTTACTATTTTGTATGAAACCCTTTAGATTATATATAAACTTTATGCAATTTTCGTTGAAAAACTCTAGAGGTTTTTGATGAAAACCTATGGATTTGTAAGAAATATGTTGCAATGCTGTGTGCATTTTTTGGGAACCTTGAGATTGTATATGAAATCTATGCAATTTTCCTTGAAAAACTTTGGGCTTTTTGATGAAAACCTATGGATTTATAAGAAACAGTGTCAAAATTTCTATTATTCTATTTAAAAAAAAATAACTACTGCCAAATTTCTGTTACATTTTTTTGTGTTCTGCCTAGTTTAACTTGGAATATCTCAGAAACGCTTCATTTTTTCGAAGTTCACGAAGAATACATTTTTTATGACAATAAAGCTAATTCACTGAAAAATTGTATATGATTAAAAAAATCCCAACCACAAAGTTTTTATGTAGCAATAACCATGGAAGAACCCCTGTTCGACGGCACTGTGCTTACTTAGATGATTGTTATTATTTGTGAATATGTGTATTGCTAGTGGGTGACTCGTCGCAAAATATCAGACCACCTCGACTCTAATAGAAATGTTAATAAGGAAACTGATTTGCTAAGTAATACTTTAAGGTCCAAAATTTTGGAAACAAAAGCGACTAAAAAAAAATTATTTACATTTTCATTTAATTTTGCCTTTCTTAACATGCTCCTAGATATATGTCACGAAGTTGTGGGACATCTTGTGTAGTACTACAATACAAGATTATCTCGTACCAGAGAAGTGCATTGTGAATCATTTAAAACGAGATTAGTCTATCACGAATTCCAGACTTTTGTTTCGACACGTTTTATCGATAAGTCAACTTGCACTTCCCCTCTTGTTTGTTCACCGCATTTATTATCCAGTTAGCCGAGCCTATTTGAATATTAAGTGGCCCGGCAGCTGCCCGCTTCAAAATGAAGTCATTATCGTTTGATTGAAGTCCATTCACGCGAGCGAAATAGATACACACGACACATACAGACACACAGACTCGATGCATTCAGGATCCTGGAATTAATACCCGTTATCGGGCCTTGCCGGGCTTTACAGGCCAGTTCACATCCGCGGACGGTAAAAATGGTTTGTAATATCGCGTGTCAGGCGGGCGGTTAGGTCAGGTTAGATGATGGATGCGGCGCCTGCTGACGTGCATTAGGGGGATTCGTTGGACACCTGGGAAAACGTGCATCCCGTTTCAGGATCAACCGATGCGATTCCGTTGCCTTGCGGACAAATCGATTGATGTTCCTGTGTGTAGTAAATTGCACGCTTGTAATGCCTATGCGTTCGCAAGTCAATTAGTTTGTTTGCGAATCGCGATTACACGCTTCGGGCTTATGTCGATGATCGAGTAATCGATTCGATGCGTCTAATACACTATCTAAACGTATCTAAACGTATTACCATAGCATTACGTAGTCCAGGTTGTTATATTTCTCACTTATATCTCCATTACCAATGGATCTTACAGTTTCTTTGGTTTTAGGCAAATCAATCTTCGCTTTGGACGTGAATCCGTATAAATCTCACGAAGATTAATCTCGCGTAATTTATATATATACACCCAGTAATCCGCTGTACAAGATTGATTACTTCGTAGGCGTGGATGCTGTAATCTTGTTGTATACAGCCTAAGCCGGCATAAATAATAATATTAGTTGTTCTCCCACGTAGGCATCCGAGGGTTGAATTATGGAGTCCCTATACTCCAAAGAAACTCCCACTAACACATGCACACGTTCATGATGTAGTGTATAAACTGCGTAGAAACTTCAATGAACAATTTCTTGCTGCATGTAAAGCTCTTCAATTTAAGATTGTCTTTACCTTAAATCTTTTTCAATATTTATGCAATATTTTTCATTATTTTCAATAGTTATGCAATATTTGTCAAGATTGTAATTATGTTCAATATTTATACAATATTTTTCTGAATTTTTCTATTTCTCTGTTCCTGAACAGTTGTACAGAAACATATATCGTCGAACAATAGTTATTTACATTCACGCGTTATTCAAAAACAGTTTGATAATCAATTTCGGGACAGTAATTATTTGCGTTCGAGCATCTGTAAACACTCGACGTGAACTAGGGAATCATTATCAACACGGAACAGCTGAAACGAGTCCAAGAGGATTCAACGAGAACTTCAACCCCAAATACGATTTGGGGTTAAAGGGTTGAAGGGTTGACGATTCAGCGAGAACGTCAACTATAGAAGAGGATCAACCGAGGACAGCAGGATATATATGCAATATTTTTTTAATATACAAGGTGTGCCACTATTTCGTGGCATAAATCAAGGAGCATGCGAAGAAAGGCAACAATTAAATGAAAATGTATTTTTTTTTCTTCTTTTGTTTCCAAAATATAGGACCTTAAAGTGTTACGTAGCAAATCAGTTTTCTTATTAACATTTCTAGTAGAGCAGACTTGGAAATCTGATATATTGCGACGAGTAATCAACTATCAATAGACATAGTCACAAATAATTACAATCATCTGAGTAAACACAGTGCCGTAGAAACAGGGGTTGACAATAATAATTGCAAGATTGACAAAAATTCTTATAGTTCTGATACTTAAAGGAATTTAAGGAATTCCTTCAAGTAAGGAATTGCTTTAATTTTATGAATTAAAGGAATTTAAGGAAGAAAAAGAAATTTATTTATTGTATATTGGGAGGTCTTCCCGTGGATAAATAAATAAATAAATAAATAAATAAAAGCTTTGTCAGTAATGTACGAAATTTTGACAGTAATTACCGCATTTCACTTAAAAAATTAAAATTTCCGGTAATCTTTGAAATTTTAATTATACCAAAATTTCTTAAAAGCTTAAATATCTATGCAATTTTAAATTTAATAATTGAAATTTATACAGTATTAAATTATTTATTAGTTTCCAGATGTCAACACTGTGATATTTTTCTTCACTAAAATATATTACATACTGTGTATCTACTTTGACTTGTGTATGCTGTATAGCTCTAAACACAATAAATAGATTTTAAAAAAGATCGATTTTTCAAAGTTAAACAATAATATCTGAAAATTTTCAAATAATATTAGAAATTTCGAATCTTAGAAGTAAAATTAGAAAGTTTATCCTTGCAATTTTAACTTAAATCGTTGCAATTTTGACAATTATAAATGAAATTGTAATGTATGATTATCTGACAGTAATAACAGAAACTTTACTAACTTTTTCTATTATGCCTTGTCTATAGGCATATTATGTAGCTTTATGCTAATAAATACTCTTCTTATTATTATTATTATAAAAATGAAAAAATTTCAGTGATCGTTCAAATTTCAGTAGAAATTTAGTTTTGGAAGTAAAGTAAAGTATTTTATTGGTGTTAAGTAACATAAAAGTTTTACACAAGTCAAATTACACATTTAAAGTTCCAGCCGTTCTTAACACTACAACAATTGTGTATCACAGAAGTTTTCATTAAAATATTTGTCACTTATTTAAAAATACACTATATAATAATATAAAGCTGTGTACAGCTCTACAGGAAACACATAAAGAAAGCCAGACAAACCAGCAATAAATACAATGATATGCAACATATTACGGACCCACTAAAACAGCTCAAGATGCTTTAGCTTCCATTGATAACACATTAAAAAATAATAAATCAACAATCAAAGTAGGACAATGTCAAAAACTGCATAAGAATTCTTCCCAACTCCAAAAAGCTTGTATCGTAGAAGATTTTTATCATAATTTTGACATTAATCATTACTGTGTTAACAGAAATTTTTGAATATAGATACAAAAAGCTGAAACTTTGGAAGTAATAACTGACTTTTTTTCATTTAAATTTCCTGGTATTGTCAATAATCGTTAAAATTTCGAGTTTAATATTTGATAGGTTTTGAAATTTTGATAAATTATGACAATAATCACTTAAATTTTTACCATAATATTTAAATTTTCAGAATCACAATTGAAATTTAAACAGTAATCACGACAATATTTATAGAAACTTAACAGTTTGGTAGCAATGGCCAAATTTTAACAATATTTTGACAAAAAATATCGAAATTGGCAAATCTTTCAGCATTATTAACGAAATTTTCAGAATCACTATTGAAATAGTAACAGTAGTCATGATAATATTCATCAAAACTTAAAAATTTGGCACCAATGATCAAATTTTAACAATATTTTAACAAAAATCATCGAAATCTGTAAACTTTTCAGCATTATTAATGAAATTTTCAGAATCACTGTTGAAATAGTAACAGTAATCATAACAATATTTATGAAACTTATAAATTTGGCAGCAATGGCCAAATTTTAACAATAAACCATGAAATTTTAACAATAATTTGATAACAATCATAGAAATCAGTAAACTTCTCAGCATTATTAATGCAATTTTCAGTATTACTATTGAAATAGTAACAGTAATCATGATAATATTTTTCGAAACATAAAAGTTTGGCAGCAATGGCCAAATTTTAACAATATTTTGATAAAAATCATAGAAATCGGTAAACTTTGCAGCATTATTACTGAAATATTCCGAATCACTATTAAAATAGTAACAATAATCATGATAATGTTAATCGAAACTTATAAATTTGGCAGCAATGGCAAAATTTTAACAATAAACCATGACATTTTAACAACATTTCGACAAAAATCATCGAAATCGGGAAGCTTTGCAGCATTATTACGAAATTTTCAGAATCACTATTGAAATAGAAAAGTAATCATGATAATATTTATCAAAACTTAAAAATTTGGTAGCAATGGCTAAATTTGAACAGTAAACCATGGAATTTTAACAATATTTTGACAAAAATCATCGAAATCAGTAAATTTTTCAGCATTATTAATGAAATTTTCTGAATCACTATTGAAATAGTAACTGTAATCATGATAATATTTATTGAAACATAAAAATTCAGCAGTAATGGTCAATTTTAACAATAAACCATGAATTTTTAACAATATTTTGACAAAAATTATCGAAATCAATACACTTGGCAGCATAGTAATGATAATAGTCACTAGTAATGAAATTTTTGAAATCACTATTGAAATAGTAACAGTAATCATGACAATATTTATCGAAACTTAAAAAATTGGCAGGAATGGCCAAATTTTAACAATAAACCATGAAATTTTTACCACATTTTGACAAAAATCATACAAATCAGTAACTTTTGCAGCATTATTAATGAAATTTGCACTATCACTATTGAAATAGATACAGTAATCATGATAATAATTATTGAAACATAAAAATTCAGCAGTAATGGCCAATTTTAACAATAAACCATGAAATTTTATCAATATTTTGACAAAAATTATCGACATGCGTAAACTTTGCAGCATTAGTATTGAAATTTTCAAAATCACTATTGAAATAGTAACAGTAATCATGACAATATTTATCAAAACATAAAAATTAGGCAGCAATGGCCTAATTTTAACAATAAACCATAAAATTGTAACCATATTTTGACAAAAATCATAGAAATCAGTAATCTTTACAGCATTATTAATGAAATTTTCATAATCACTATTGAAATAGTAACAGTAATCATGATAATATTTATCAAAGTTAAAAAATTTGGCAGCAATGGCCAAATTTTAACAATAAACTATGAAATTTTAACAATATTTTGATAAAAATCGTAGAAATCACTAAACTTTTCAGCATTATTAATGAAATTTTCAAAATCACTATTAAAATAGTAACAGTAATCATGATAATATTAATCGAAACTTATAAATTTGGCAGCAATGGCCACATTTTAACAATAAACTATAAAATTTTACAACATTTTGACAAAAAAATCATAGAAATCAGTAATCTTTGCAGCATTGTTAGTGAAATTTTCAGAATAATGGTGAAATATTAACAGTAATCATGATAATATTTATCGATACTTAAAAATTTGGCAGCAATTGCCTATTTTAATAATAAACCATGAAATTTTAACAATATTTTGATAAAAATCATCGAAATCAGAAAACTTTTCAGCATTATTAATGAAATTTTCAGCATCAATATTGAAATAGTGATGGTATTAATTGAATTTTCAATAGTAGTCATTGACATGGGTACTGGATCAACAGAAAATAACGAAATTTTGAGAATAGACCGAATATCGACATTAATTATTGAAAGTTTGACAGCATACTTAGAATTTGGTGGCAGTATAATCATTACATTTTCCAAAATAAATTGTGTCATTTTCCTGTCTCTGCCTGGGATTATTGATAATTATTGCTTTTAAAATTTCACCAGGTTACTGAAATTTTGCCCGAGATTATTTCAATTATTGCTTTTAAAATTTCACCAGGATACTGAAATTTAGCCAAGTCATTAAAATATTGGCAATCCATTATAATTTTAATGGTAATTGTTACAATATTGACCCAATAATGACTTTTTTTTATATTCATGGATGCAATTGTAACATTTCAAATAGAAAATTTAACAATAATCACTAACAATTTTACCATAAAAATAAAACTTTCAGAATCACAATTGATATTTTTACAGAAATCATGATAATATTTATCGCAATATAAACTATAAAACTATAAAATTTCAAAATCATTGAAATTTTATATTAAAATTTAAACTTTTCAGAATAATTAATGAAATTTATATAAATACTATTGAAATAGTAACAGTATAAATTCGAATTTCAATGGTAGTCTTTGAAAAATTAAAGTAAAAATATAATTTATATATTCTTAGCGGAAGTCTGCAATTTTAGTAATTTGGAAATCAGAAGATTTTTGCATATATTTTTCAGTCAGTAGTATTCTTAGTAGTTGAAGATTTTTCCGAACATTTCTATGCATGATATCTCATTTTACTAGTTTTGGAAATTATTACAATTAAAATTATAAAACAATTATTATGCAATATATTCGAAATTGAATAAAATCATCAGGAATTCAAAATACTTATTACAGGTCAGCTAATTTATTAAGTTGAAATACAGCTATATTTTAAATAGGATCAAAATTTCGAAGGAATAACGAAATTTTAAGTTTTTAACAATCGTTTATAATACTAATAGTCATAATTAATATATTGACAGTAATTACTAAAAGTATGACACCACACTTAAATTTTGACAGTATGTTGTTAAAAATGTTGTTTTCCAAAATAAATTTTATCAAAATTCTGGTAAAATTTGTTTCCGCGGAGAAAATAGCAATGATTGCTTTTAAAATTTCATCAGAATAATGAAATTTTGCCATTTTATTGAAATATTGGCGAACCCATTCAAAGTTTGATGGTAATTGTTACAAAATTGATCCAATAATGAAATGTTTTACATTAATAACAATAAAACTATGTAATTAACACAAATTAATACATAATTTAATACTAAAAATGAAAATTTTGACTGTAGTCACTAAATTCTACCGTAAAATTGACACCATCAGAATTACAATTAACAGTAATCATTGCAATATGTATCGAAATATGTATCGTCGGTGTTCTGGCAAAAATTACCAAGTCCAATAAGGTCACTTTTCAGTAGCTACATTTTAAATGTTAAACAGCTACGAAAAATTGCTTACTTAGGATAATAGGTACACCATAAGAACATGTGTGGTATACAGAACGTTCTTATAAACTTAAATAAGCGATTTTTCATACCTGTTTCAACTTTTAAATTGTGTCTACTGAAAAGTTACCTTATTTGACTTGGTGACTTTTGTCAGAACACCGGTGTGTTCTGCTAAACACTACTACTAAACTGAACTTTTGCAAATGATAAAATTTCAATTTTTTTTTTTTTTTTTTTTTTTTTAGTATTCTCTATCAATCAATTTAGGTATTTATTTGATTTTTGGTAGGGAGATACCGTTTGAAGTTTAGTATTCTAAATCAATCAATTTAGGTATTTATTTTTCAGTTATGCAAAATTAATCTCATTTGTGCTCTTTGGAATTTGTTTGATACAATTTTTTCAGAAATAATTTGGGGAGCAATTGTTACTGAAAACGTTTTTTGCCATAGTAACCGCTTAAGTACTCAGATATGCCGCAACATTCGGTAAAATTGTTTTTAAAATTTGTATTTGTATAGTATTTATATAATTTGTAACTTTTGTTTTGTTTACCTACTTTGTCTACAGTATATTGTTTTTTACGGAATTATAGTCCGTACAATTTCAAGATAGAGCGCGCGTAAACAAATTCCGGGTAGACTTAGTCCGGGTAGACTGCAGACTGCGCTGCGACCAATCGCATGCTTGGAAGCGTTCACGTGCTTATTACGCATGTATGGTGTTTACACGTACTCTATCTTGAAATTTGACAGACTATACATGGTTTTTTAAACCTAATAAATAAGTTGAAATGACTTCAGCTATACAAATGTACAAATCTAAGGCCAGCAAAGGATTAATGTTGAATTTTATTGAATTCTGCTGCGTGAAAGAAACAATTACTTAACTTATCCCATTTCGCTTGGTGTTCGGATATTTGGGCACGCAGTTTATTACGCTTTGTGTGCGCTTAGTATTCGAGGGGGTATTTATTTTATGTGCGCCGGTTCGGAATGACAGTTGTAAACTCGGTAGTGATATCGATCAACATAAACACGCCGTTGTGCCTTTGCAGTGAACACACGATTGTACGCCGAGAGAGACGGAGCCATGTACTGGAAGCGTGAGCGTAACGATTGAAGAGCTGAAACGTGTGCGTGTGTGAGAGTGTGTGAGTGTGTGATATGCGGGGTTTGTTAGTGTACAACATGGACATTACGTGGTCGACTTGAACGGTTCAATTAACATGGTACGGCCGTCCTGGCCATTAGAAGACTCGCCCGGCTCGGCGCTGAGCGAGACAAGGACGGAGGGAACCGGTTGCAGGCGGAACGAGACGGTGCCAGGAGTGAGATGGCGAGGAATGTATATCTTGCCAAGGACTCGGCATAATCGGTCTTGTCATCAAACTAATTGGCCTCCACTCGGAGACTTTACTACCACTTTTGGTATTATGTTTCGAATATTTTATAGGTATCTCTCATGGCCGTAGCCGTATTCTCTGATCTCCTTTTCAGGGCAACAGTTCTCGGCGCCGAACAAGTGCCAGGAATGAGAGAATGTAATACAGCCGCGTTCGAAGCCGTTTATTGAAAGAAAAAAAAAACGATTTCTCACAGAAATTTCTAAACAATCTAAATATCACCGTGTAAGCAAAATACCTAAACGTACTTATTATAACACCCACGCCCCATGTATGTATAGGCACATTCATGTGATTGTGCTATTGTTTACTTTAGACACAAATGCTAGAAGCATGTCAATAGTTGATAATCATGCGAAGAACGTCCACAAGACCAAGTTTTTTTTTGTGATACTGCAACAATCGACTTATAAATATCTTGATGGTATTCGTGAGTTTATACTTGAGGTTACCAAAATAGTCCTGGATTTCAATCAAAATATCAGAATTATCATTTATCAAAATGGGGTTTTACGATTTGGCAATGTCAGCTAATAAGTAAATTTAACTTGCAATTTATTGAACTATTTTCGGACTGGGGGCCGAAATAATAAAGATTTGAATTGCTGAAGACGGCATACAGCACGAAACTAGTTCAATAAATTACTTAATAATAATAAATTTACTTAATTTTGTAATAATAATTACAATAAGTTAAATTTACTTATTACCTGAGAGTGCCAAATCCAAATGATAATTTTGATATTTTGATTGAAATCCAGGACTATTTTGGTGGCACCATCTAGAAATGATCATAAGTATTCGCCTTATAAATTTAAATAAATGTTGCGTCAAATAAAATCGTTTCAAAATCTTTCAATATGATAAGTTACGATATTTTTTATCTAGTTTTTGATAGACGGAAACCGGATATATGTGCTGCCAAACGGATCCTTTAACGCCTTGATCCTTGATACCATGTAAGCAGACTTTTGTAACTTTGATCATGAAGTTTCATCAAATATCCGCCTCATGAATCCAATAGATTTAAGAATGCAATAACAGTGGGCTTCAGCAGGATTCGAACCCTAGACCTTTCGGCATATGAACCAGTGCTTAACACGTATCCGAAGAAGCATCAAGCAATCGCACACATCTTTAAATGTAAAGTTGCAGTTTGGGTTAGTCGTCTGACTAGGCATAGGGTCTCCGGCATTATGTTACGTAATCGCATGTAATTTCTTTCTTATTTCGAATTTTTGAAAATTGTTTGCGGAATTTGAAAGCCTTGTTATTGATTATTATTGTGCCAAAAAGTTGTTTTCAAAAATTATAAATTTGTGCATTTAATTATTTGTTACTTTCAAATATTGTGATATACCTACATTACTGTACACGAAACAAAATCAAACACAACTTAATATCTGAAACAGAAGTTGCTTGATAACTGCATTGTTTACAACAACAAAAAACAATGCAGATTACTAAATGCAATTTAATAAAATGCAACACTTAATATATTTGCATACACAATTAACCGACTTGATAACTTGATTTTGCATATATTTGTACATTAGGATAATTATTTGGATATTTTAGATATTTGATGACTTTTTATTTTCATGACCATCAAAATTTTCTGCAACTTCATTTAATAAAATTCTGATATTTTAAATTTTTATCAGTTTCACAAAACTTTCATTTCATTTCAAATGCATTTCAAGCATTTCAAAGGCAATTTCAAACACTTTCAAAACATTCTATCACTGTTCAAACAAAAAACTTATTCTCGCTACTTTAAGAAGACTTTTTTCTTATTTAGAGATATATTCACATGCGTAATTTCTATATTCATTATGTATTTAATTTTGTATGTGTGTATTCAATTTAAGAAATTAATTTAAAAAAAATAAAAAAATGTTACCTTATTTTATGTTTTCATTGGACTCTTGAATCCGAATCCGAAATCCGAAATTCGAAATCAGGTGGAACTTGAAAACAATAAGTTGAAAATCGTATGTTTATTTATTCAATTTCAGTTTTAGATGAAATATAGGTACTTATTTGTAATTCACGTACAATCGTGGCCATCCAAAAGTGAACGTTCTTTTTTTTCCTGGTTTCAATTTTACTAGTAATCATAGGCGTTACTAAAGTGTCACAGCGTCCTAAAATGTCACAGTTTAAATAGTAACTCGAAGTAACTTGAATAATATGCTGCACGAACGTCAATAAATGAAGCCTTATTTAATCTAATGAAAAATACGGAAATATTCACTAATTATCGTTCACTTTTGGATGGCTCCGATTGTACCTAACTGTTTTTTAAGCTCAAATTAAATTTGAATAAAAATTACTTTTTTACATTTTTGATGTTAAAAAAGTGTATTTTGTCCCGCAAAAAAGACATAATTTCTTCATCATTATTCGTAAATCAAGATCTCGTTATTCATCATAACGAGATCTTTATTAGGTTATTGGCCATCTGCCTTTCCGCCTTATCTTATACAGGGTGTCTCCTAAAAAACGCCGCTGGCCATAACTCCTTTATTTATTGGCCGATTCAATCAAAGCCAACTTGTTATACATCTTTGGATTCAGAAATATAATCTTTACCAGAAAAAAAAAAGAAAATATATGTTACCATTTGAAAAATAAAAATTGACTATCGCTGAAATGAAAATTGATTTTGCAAAAAAAAAACAAAATTAGGGCCCCTTTGTAGAACATGTCGAGCCATTTGATCTTGTTTTTGTTTCTTTGATATCGACCAATAAATAAAGGAGTTATGGTCAGCGGCGATTTTTAGGAGACACCCTGTATGATATAAATTCGCAGAAAATCATAAATATTCAATTTTGGTAACCCCTATATAATATTTCCATGGTATAATGGTTTTTTCTTCATAAAATTGCTCTACATTTTAGGTAGCTGAAATATTGGTTAACATCACACAAAAATTGAATTTGCTTAAGCAAATTTTGAGGTTCTTAAAATAAATCTTGAATTTGCTATAATTTTTTTGAGCATTAGCATACATTTTGAATCTTTGCTATACTTCTTTCAGAAATTGTGATAATTCTTATTAACTAAATTTCTAAGCGTGAAGATAATATAGTTTTCATAAGTTCTATGTAGTGCTTATCGAATGATACATATTTGGATTATTTGTACTGAGAATTACTTCTGAAAATTGTTGCAATTTTTCAAAAACTGGAAAAATATTAATGCTGTTGTGTATTGTATAATGTTAAAATGTTAATGTTGTAATGTAGTGTTAATGTTGTAATGCAATATAAATGTTTTAATGTAATATTAATGCTGTATAACGATGAAGCTTGTTAAATCTGAATTTTGCTGTATTTATTTTAAAAAGTTATGCAGATTTTCAGAAATTCTATATTTTTTTATTTTACTTTCAAAAATGTCAACACACTTGGCTGTATGTCTGTTGTAACTGAATTTTACTGTATTTTTCCAGAAATGTCGAGCAGATTTACAGAAATTCTATCTTTTTTTATTTTACTTTCAAAAATGTTAACACACTTGGCTGTATATCTTTGCAAATTTGCGAAAAATCACAAATATAGGAAAACTGGAAAAACATTAATGCTGTTTTATGTTGTATACTGTTCTAATGTTAATGTTGTACTGTAATGTTAATGTTGTAATGTAATGTTAATGTTGTAATATAATGTTAATGTTGTAATGTAATGTTAATGTTGTAATGTAATGTTAATGCTGTATAACGATGAAGCTTGTTAAAACTGAATTTTGCTGTATTTTTTTCTTAAAAGTTAAGCAGATTTTCAGAAACTCTATCTTTTTTTATTTTACTTTCAAAAATGTCAACACACTTGGCTGTATGTCTGTTGTAACTGAATTTTGCTGTATTTTTCCAGAAATGTCGAGCTAATTTACAGAAATTATATCTTTTTTTATTTTACTTTCAAAAATGTTAACACACTTGGCTGTATATCTTCGCGAATTCGCGAAAAATCACAAATATTTGAAAACTGGAAAACTATGAATGCTGTTGTATGTTGTATAATGTTGTAATGTAATGTTAATGTTGTATAACGATGAAGTTTGTTAAAAATGAATGTTGCTGTATTTTTTCAGAAATGTCAAGCAGATTTTCAAAAATGTTAATACACTTGGCTGTATGTCTTCGCAAATTCGCAAAAAATCACAAATATTGGAAAACTGTAAAAATATTAATGCTGTTGTATGTTGTATAATGTTGTAATGTTAATGTTATAATGTAATGTTAATGTTGTGATGTAATGTTAATGTTGTATGACGATGAAGTTTGTTAAAACTGAATTTTGCTGTATTTTTTCAAAAAAGTCAAGCAGATTTTCAGAAATTCGATCTGTTTTATTTTACTTTCAAAAATGTTAATAGTGTTAGCTGTATTTCTTCGCAAATTCGCAAAAAAACACAAACATTGAAAACTGGAAAAATATTAACGCTGTTGTATGTTGTATAATGTTGTAATGTAATGTTAATGTTGTATAACGATGAAGCTTGTTAAATCTGAATTTTGCGGTAATTTTTCAGAAATGTCAAGCAGATTTTGAGAAATTCAATCTGTTTTATTTTACTTTCAAAAATGTTAACAGAGTTGGCTGTATTTCTTCGCAAATTCGTAAAAAAAACACAAATATGGGAAAACTGGAAAAATATTAACGCAGTTGTATGTTGTATAATGTTGTAATGTTAATGTTGTAATGTAATGTTAATGTTGTATAACGATGAAGTTGGTTAAAACTGAATTTTGCTGTAATTTTTCAGAAATGTCAAGCAGATTTTCAGAAATTCTACAATCTGATTCCTATTTTTTTTTAATTTTACTTTCATAAATGTTACCAAACTTAGCTGTATTTCTTCGCAAATTTGCAAAAGATCACAGATATTCAATTCTTATAATTACAATAAAGTAATTACCTGCATACTGCAATAGCATATTTTTTCTTTAAATTGTTGTACATTTTAAATAGCTGGAATATTAATTAATATTACATACTGCAATAGCATATTTTTCTTAAATTGCTATATATTTTAAATAGTGACTAATATTACAGGAATTTTGTTTTTCCTTTAAATTGCAGTACATTTTAAATAGCTAGAATATTGATTAATATTACATACTGCAAAAGCATATTTTTCTTAAATTGCTATACATTTTAAATAGCTGGAATATTGATTAATATTACAGGAAAAACATTTTTTCCCTTTAAATTGTTGTACGTTTTAAATAGCTGGAATATTGATTAATATTACAGGAAAAACATTTTTTCCCTTTAAATTGTTGTACGTTTTAAATAGCTGGAATATTGATTAATATTACATACTGCAATGGATATTTTTCTTAAACTGCTATACATTTCAAATAGCTGGAATATTGATTAATATTACAGGAAAAACAATTTTTTAGAGTTTAAAAGAAATAGAGTTTTATATAATTATCTTGAACTTCCCTTTTTGCTGTAGGTATATAGTAAATTTCAGAACTTTCTGTAATATTTTTAAGATTTAACGATAATTATGATATTTGATATCATAATAATCATATCATTAATAATATCATAATAATCATTGTTATTTATTATGATAATTTTATGATTTTTTTTTCAACAACGATAATACTTATATAATATCTATACTTACAATACTAATACTTATGATAATATCGAAAATTCTTATTATGCTAAAATAAAGCAGAAAGTTTTAATACATTTTCTGCAATTTGTATATATTTTCTGTTTTTTTTTAAATTAGAGTTTTATTAAGTGGTTTTTTATGGATGTATCTCATAATGAGTAAATAAAATTTTCAGAAAATTTGGCAAATTTTAAGAAACTTTCTACTTTTGATTATAAAAATCTGAAAAATCTAAAATCTGGTATTTCCAATAAATTCTTCGTCTGAATTGACCAAATGCTTCATATTTGCGGAGTATGGATTGGGTCACATACTCTTAGGGCTGGTTCCATAATATCACAGTAAAGTCTCCTTTATGTAAAGCTTACTTAATAGAAAAGTCGACTTTAAAGTCTGCTTCTGTTCCATATGATAAAAGACACTTTTTCGTAAAGTGACGTTTAAAAATCAATTATAGAACACGTTACAGTACTTAAAGGCATCTTTTTCGGTTTAAAGGAAACTTTAATACCATTATGGAGCCGGCCGTTAATAGAAAAGTCGACTTTAAAGTCTGCTTCTGTTCCATATGATAAAAACACTTTTTGGTAAAGTGACGTTTAAAAATCAATTATGGAACACGTTAAAGTGTACTTAAAGGCACATTTTCGGTTTAAAGGAAACTTTAATACCATTATGGAGCCGGCGGTTAATAGAAAAGTCGACTTTAAAGTCTGCTTCTGTTCCATATGATAAAAGACACTTTTTGGTAAAGTGACGTTTAAAAATCAATTATGGAACACGTTAAAGTGTACTTAAAGGCACATTTTCTGTTTAAAGGAAACTTTAATACCATTATGGAGCCGGCCGTTAATAGAAAAGTCGACTTTAAACTCTGCTTCTGTTCCACATGATAAGAGACACTTTTTCGTAAAGTGACCATTAAAAATCAATTATGGAACACATTACAGTACTTAAAAGCGCCTTTTCGGTTTAAAGGAAACTTCAATACCATTATGGGACCGGCCGTTACAGACTGTGTGTGCCAGATAAGATGTCACTTTTCACATATACCCTAAATCCCACCAATGGTGAAATTGGAAAAAGGAGAATGCATGCTTAAGCCGCAGGAGTTGTTTTGAGCCATAAAGCCATAAACCATATATGTATTCCTTTAATCCCTTAGAAATAAAGTGCTTTGGAATTTGGGACTTTAAGCTCTCTATAATACTTCGATAAACTAGAATGCTCCAAGAGATGCATTTGCATTTCTGTTATCCAATCCTACAGGTAAGAGGAGGGACTTCGGTTTTATGTGAAAAGTGACATTTTATCTGGCATGGACTGTAACTGAAGCGGCTCCATTTTCTGGAAGTAGTCTGAAGCGGATCAGTTTTTCTTCGTTACTGGAGTTTTAACGACGAAAATGGATCGTGAGCTAAAAGCTCAGTAAGTACACCCCAAAAGGTGAATAAATGTAGTTTCTGTTCTACTAAAGTAGTTTCTGTTCAATTGCATGCATTTCGTATTCCTTTGTATGTGTTTCATGGGCTTCTCATGAGCAAACACAAAACCAGCTTAGTCCACGTCATCTTTTATCCCATTTTCACCCACCCTACTAATAACCTACTCTTAGATCTGATTCACTCTGCAGAAAAGACTCACCTCGAATAGCTCCCCTCCGCAACGGAGGAATCCCCCTAAAATTACATTTGTGATAAATAAAGGTATTACAAAATCAATAAAATACATATCAAACAAATTAAAAAAACTCAATTCTATGTTTGATATTAAACGGAAAATATCCATAGGTTAGATATATAGTTATACGTGGTGATAACTGATCCCACTATGTTTATTTAAAAATTGCAATTATTTTGAGTAGTTTGTCAGATAAGTTGGAAATGCATATTTTTTGTGAAAAGTCTAAAATAATACCAAAATATAAAAAATTGTACATTTTATTTGGAACTGCAATTGGCAGATAAGTTGGAAATGCGTGAAATATTCTTGTAAAAAGTCTAACATAATACAAAAATATCCAAAATCGTAGAATCGAAATTCAAAACTTATTTTATGTGATTGTTCTGAAACTTATTACTTAATCGGATAACATAATGTAAGCTATTATTCTCGAGGATGAAGTATATACACGAGCAAAAGGCCAGTGTATAATCACCACAGTAAATTATAGCCATTACGAGCGATGTTTTATACATGACTTTTTAAATAAAACATTTCAGTCTGTTCACAAATGAATCTTCGGAAATAAAAAAAAATTGGTTTCAGAAATGGCGTTCAAAAACATTTAAACAGGTAACAAAGGTTAGCAACGGCCTTAGCAACCACATAGAATGACGATTTGATTTAATAGTAAAACATTGTTGTGATGACAGATAGATGCTTTATAATTCATAAAACACCGGTGAATTATGACGGGCATTGTTACCATAGTTACGTACATAATGAATGTATTAGTTATGAATCATAGATAAAAAATATTAGAACAGTTACTGCCGCAATTTAAAAATTATTGTGATGGCAGTTCTGTGCTTTATAATTCATAAAACACCGGTGAGTTATAACGGGCATTGTTACCGTTACATACGTAATGAATGTATTATTGATGAGTCACAAATAAATGTTATTAGAACACTTGCTAACGCAATTTAAACATTGCTGTGATGACAATTCTGTGTTTTATAGTTCATAAAACACTGGTGAGTTATAACGGGCATTGGTACCGTTACATACATAATGAATGTATTATTCACGAGTCATAGATAATAAAAGTTAGAAACATGTTGTGGTGACAGTTCTGCGTTTTATAATTCATAAAACACCGGTGAATTATGAAGGGCATTGTTACCATAGCTACGTATATAATTATTGTATTATTCACGAGTCATAGATACAAGTTATTAGAACAGTTGCTAACGCAATTTAAAATACAACATTCTCACTCTTTCTCAATTAGTTTTCTCGATTAGAATTAGAAAATAAATATACGTTATAAGAAATGGTAGCGGCGAGAAAAATGCGCTGCTTTCGTATATTAATCTCTAATTAATAACAGTGGTGCATTTAATAATAACAGTCTCCGCATGCTATTTAATTCACAATAGTATGGCTAAAATGTAACAAAAAAGTTTCTAAACTAATTATTCCATCCGCACACGTCAAATTACTCACGACATCTGCCCGGCAAAAACGAGTTTCTCCAGTTCTGCGTTGCTTTGTGTTAAGCCATCTGTCCGATAATTACAATAACTTCAAACTGCTTCCACGCTCCCATCGATACTTTCAGCTCTATTTTGTCGCATTGATTTTGAACGCAATTAGCAGGACACAGCAAATAATCACCTGTGAAGTTGACCTACTAAATTATCGGAGATAAGGCACACTATCATCGATGCTAATTACTATAATTGGAGCTGCGGCGACGTGGAATTGGAATGGAGCAATTATCCGGCTAAAAACTGGAAACACGCTACGGCAATGTCCCCAAAAGGACCATAGAAATTCTGCCAAGTCACGTTTGCGATACAGAAAAATGCCAACTGCGCCCAGACTTTATGCGTTTGCCAATTTTTCACGGCGCGATGACACGGGAATTTTAAATATCTGCACACGAACACGCTAAGCCTCTAATTAACATCTGATTTAATTAGCGATAATTACTTTAATTGAATATTTGGAAATAACGCTTAAATTAATATAATTAGCATATATAAATACTAATTAATTACGATAGCGAGGTGATTTTTCAGAATTGAAGGTTGTGCATTTTAAAATAATAAATTTTGAAATTCTGTATACTTGACGTCAATTATCAGATAATAGACATAATAAAAGAAACTAGGCTTCATGAGAGTGAGTAAATTATTTTTGTAATAAAAAATTAATAAATAGTATTTTGTAATGCGACAGTGCGTAAACTAAGTTCTTACGCATTGCGTAGTAAAGTGATACATTTTAGCACAAGTGCGTAAAATAATCACATATGTATAATGCTTGTTAATATACAATGTGTCCCACAACTTCGTGGCATAAATCTAGGCTAAGAAAGGCAAAATTAAGTGAAAATGTAATTTTTAGTTCATTCGCTTCTTAACTGATTGTTTCCCTTTTTGTCCTTTACACTCATCATGCTGTACTCTTTTTTTATATCTTCTAAATTGCTTTACTGTACCAAACAGATGTTCCATCAAAACAAATCAGTAACTGATAACCGATACTGATTAACTTGGAAAGTTAATTATTCGATTTTTTCGCATTTTTAAGACATTCTCGTCGTCAAATTTTCACAGAAATGATATTCCAATTATTGCTGTTAATATTATATATTTCCTCTCGAAATTTCAATGATTTCCTTCAAAATTCTAACAGAATCATTTTTTTTTAACAAAATCATTGAAGGTTTCTTGAATTTGGACAGAATACTATAATAATCAAATATTGTAAAGATATATATGATTTTTGCCAAACTTTCTATGATTACTGTTCAAATTTCAATTGTGATTCTGAAAGTTTCCAATTTTACTAATAAATTTTGATATTTACTTTCAAAATATTATAAGAATACTATGAAATATTAATATATATGAAATACTATGAAATATGATAACATTTTGATAGTAAACTTCAAAATTTGTTAGTAAAATTGGAAACATTCAGTAATTGCAGTACTTGCAAGCAAATTGCAGTAATTGCTGCAAACATTTTAATTATTCGCACAACATTGGAATAATTAATTTTAATAAAAAGCGTGGTACTGAAAATTTCATTTGTTATTCTGAAAATTTAAATTTTTACAGCAATTAAAATAATTTTCAATTATTATAATCAAAATTTTATATTTCCTCTCGATATTTCAATGTTTACTGAACGATTTCGATCAAATTAATATTATATTTCTACAGAATAGTGATACTTAGGCAATAATCATTGAAATGTTCCCTTAAAATTGACAAAATACAACAATAATCAAATATTTTAGAGATTTTAATGATTTCTGCCAAAATTTCAATTATTACTATTCCAATTTCAATACAGCAATCATTATTTTGATAATAATTGTTGAAATATTCATTGAAAATTGACAGAATACTTAAATTGTCAAATATTTAAAAAAAATGATGATTTATACAAAACTTTCAATGATTACTGTTCCAAATTCAACGATTTCTGTAGAAATATCGTCAGAATTTTATAGTATTATTAAAATTACGGTAATTACTGGCGAAAATTTTAATTATTTACTCAATGTTGCAATGATTACTGTCAAAATTTTAAGCGTGGTACCAAAAAATACCATTGTTAATCTGAAAATTGAAATATTTACAGCCAAGTTTTTGTTTTTCTACAAATATTTCAATGAGTACTAATAAAATTGTATGATAATAATACCATTATGAGAATAACAAATGGAACTTTGACGGAATAATTATTAATTAAAATTATTATTAGTTTATTGAGAATAACAAGTGGAACTTTGACAAAATATATATAATTTTCACAAAATTATATAATAATTAAAATTATTATTAGAAGTTTAATGATGTTATCATTATTTCAATCAACACTTTCAAAATTATACATTCCTGTCGATTTTTCAATAATTACTGATAAATTTATATACATTATCTCGATATTTCAATGATTACTTCAACATTTCGACATAATTTGATATATTTTAAGAATAATTATTGAAATTTTTACTGAATATAAAGAATTTTTTACAGAATATAAAGAAACATTCACAGAATGTTAGAATAATAAAATTATTGTTAACATTTGAATACTGCCAAAATTTAAATGAATTCTGTCAAATTTTCGCAAAATGTAAAAAAATTCGTGGTTTCTTATTAAATTGTAGTCATTAATGTCAATATTTTAATTATTCTATCAATATTGCAACGATTACTATCAAAATACGAAAGTATTCTGGCAATATTTCAAAGGCATGACCAAATTCATTATTCTATCGAAATTTTAAAAGCAATCTTTGAAATTTATTGAGTAATGAATGAAATTTTGATAGTAATATCATGATTACTTCAACATTTGGACAGAATTTAAGTAATATCAATTGACAAAAAATGATGATTTATGCCAAATTTTCAATGATTGCTGTTCCAAATTCAATGATTATTACTGTCAAATTTTAAGAGGAATGATATTTCATTTATTGCTGTTAAAATTATATATTATCTTATGATATTTCAATGATTTCCGTCAAAATTCAAACAGAATTATAACATTCTTTAACAAAATCATTGAAGGTTTCTTGAATTTGGACAGAATACCATAATAATCAAATATTGTAAAGATTTATATGATTTTTGCCAAACTTTCTATGATTACTGTTCAAATTTCAATTGTGATTCTGAAAGTTACCAATTTTACTAACAAATTTTGATATTTACTTTCAAAATGTTATAAAAATTTCATAGTATTCTTAAAATTGCAATAATTACTACCAACATTTTAATTATTCGCACAATATTGTACCAATTACTTAAAAAAAAAAGTGTAGTACTGAAAATTTCATTTGTCATTCTGAAAATTGAAATTTATACTGCAATTAACCTAATTTTTAATTATTATTATCAAAATTTTATATTTCCTCTCGATATTTCAATGATTACTGAATAATGATTAACTGATAATCGATACTGGTCATCTTGGTAAGTTAATTATTCGATTTTCTCGCATATTTAAGACATTCTCGTCGTCAAATTTTCATAAGAATAATATTTCAATTATTGCTGTTAATTATATATTATATGTATAATTATATATTTCCTCTCGATATTTCAATGATTCAATTAAAATAATTTTCAATTATTATTATAACAATTTGATATTTCCTCTCGATATTTCAATGTTTACTGAACGATTTCGATCAAATTAATATTATATTTCTACAGAATAGTGATACTTAGGCAATAATCATTGAAATTTTCCCTTAAAATTGACAAAATACAACAATAATCAAATATTTTAGAGATTTTAATGATTTCTGCCAAAATTTCAATTATTACTATTCCAATTTCAATACAGCAATCATTATTTTGATAATAATTATTGAAATATTCATTGAAAATTGACAGAATACTTAAATTGTCAAATATTTTAAAAAAATTGATGATTTATACCAAACTTTCAATGAATACTGTTCCAAATTCAACGATTTCTGTAGAAATATTGTCAGAATTTTATAGTATTATTAAAATTACGGTAATTACTGGCGAAAATTTTAATTATTTACTCAATGTTGCAATGATTACTGTCAAAATTTTAAGCGTGGTACCAAAAAATACCATTGTTAATCTGAAAATTGAAATATTTACAGCCAAGATTTTGTTTTTCTACAAATATTTCAATGAGTACTAATAAAATTGTATGATAATAATACCATTATGAGAATAACAAATGGAACTTTGACGGAATAATTATTAATTAAAATTATTATTAGTTTATTGAGAATAACAAGTGGAACTTTGACAAAATATATATAATTTTCACAAAATTATATAATAATTAAACTTATTATTAGAAGTTTAATGATGTTATCATTATTTCAATCAACACTTTCAAAATTATACATTCCTGTCGATTTTTCAATAATTACTGATAAAATTATATACATTATCTCGATATTTCAATGATTACTTCAACATTTCGACATAATTTGATATATTTTAAGAATAATTATTGAAATTTTTACTGAATATAAAGAATTTTTTACAGAATATAAAGAAACATTCACATAATGTTAGAATAATAAAATTATTGTTAACATTTGAATACTGCCAAAATTTAAATGAATTCTGTCAAATTTTCGCAAAATGTAAAAAAATTCGTGGTTTCTTATTAAATTGTAGTCATTAATGTCAATATTTTAATTATTCTATCAATATTGCAACGATTACTATCAAAATACGAAAGTATTCTGGCAATATTTCAAAGGCATGACCAAATTCATTATTCTGGCGAAATTTGAAAAGCAATCTTTGAAATTTTTTGAGTAATGAATTAAATTTTGATAGTAATATCATGATTACTTCAACATTTGGACAGAATTTAAGTAATATCAATTGACAAAAAATGATGATTTATGCCAAATTTTCAATGATTGCTGTTCCAAATTCAATGATTATAACTGTCAAATTTTAAGAGGAATGATATTTCATTTATTGCTGTTAAAATTATATATTACCTCTTGATATTTCAATGATTTCCGTCAAATTTCAAACAGAATTATAACATTTTTTAACAAAATCATTGAAGGTTTCTTGAATTTGGACAGAATACTATAATGATAAAATATTGTAAAGATTTAACTGATTTTTGTCAAACTTTCTATTATTACTGTTCAAATTTCAATTGTGATTCTGAAAGTTACCAATTTTACTAACAAATTTTAATGTTTACTTTCAAAATGTTATAAAAATTTCATAGTTTTGTAATTTTGTCCATTCGCATTCTAGTACACATAGTTTTATGAATAAGTGAAATAATAAATTCAATATATGCTAAAGAATGTCAGATAGTTGGGGATTTGCTTTATTTTTTTTAGCCGAATATTCTAAATAAATGATTCCAAATAATAAGATTTTTTCTTTAATCCCCAACATCCTTAATATGCATTGTTTTTAATTTTTTTTTTTTTTTTAATGTTGAAATATCTCGAAAACCTGAAGATGATCTGAAGATCGCTGCCAACATTTCAATAATAACCAAAATTATCAATTAACGCCTGGCCTATCTCAAAAACGATAAAAAAAACTTTGCAGGTGAACACCACTAATTATAATTACATAATTTTGGTCCACAGCCGGAAATAATATTTTATTAGTGGCCAATTAGAACTAATAAATGCAAAGATTTTACAACAAAGCTTGGCAGGATGTATAAAAATGCCACAGCAAGGATATGAAAACTTGAAGTATTGCAATATTATACAAAATATCTGGTTAATAGCGCATAATAGTTCATTTTAAAATTTACTTATAGCGAATTGAGCAAACCAGTTTGTCGCTTGCTCAATTACGATCAGATTCCTGCTTCCTGCTTTAAATATGTACATTATGGCAAATAAATTATGATTTTGTGTATCGGCGTACAACAGGAGTAAGACTGCGGAACGAGATTAGATAATGCAGCGATTAATGCGAGAGATAATTGGCAATTGGAGTTCCGTGCACAAATAAGCAACACCTGACCTGTCGCATGCAGTGGTTCGGCTGCTAATTACACGAGCGAGCAGATAATTAGTCGGTCGGAAGTTCGTCATACTAAATAAAACTAGGGCAAAGCCGAGGGTTCAATGGATGGCAGGTAAACGAGGATCCTTCATTTGTTCTCGCCGGACTGTGAGCAAATTTCTGCGTGGAACAAAAACGGCATTGTTCCGAAATGAAATGGGATTTGAATTTATCTGCTCTGCCAAAAAAATAAACATGCAGTGTGGAGTACAATTTTTCAAATATCTAATCGGCGTGAAATTGATACAATCTGTACTCCACAATGTACAAGATAATACATGAAATCAGTTTTAAATTTTTACGAAGCTGCGATAATTTCACAAGTTGTTCGATAGATGATCGATCTCAGAATGCTAATTAAGTTTTTATTGCTGGAGCAAACGCTCATATTAGGTGCTACAAACATCTAGAATTGGTGTCAATAATATATCAATACCATAAATATTAGTAGTACATTTTAAGAAGCAAGGCATTCCTCTTGTTAGTGGGATCAAATACCATAAGTTTGAAGAGGCTCAACTCAACATATACATGTTAAGTAAGTTCCTCCTGCTTGTAAGATCAATTACCACAAGCTAAACTCTTTATGAGATCAATGACCATAAACTTGAAGAGACTCAAACTAATGGGGCTAAACCAGATTTAAGTAAGCTTGCAGTGCCTCTTGTTGGTGAGATCAAGTACCATAAGCTTGAAGAACACAACAGGGCGAAACCAGATACATTTTAAGTAAGCACAAAGTTCATCCTGCTGGTAAGATCAATTACCACAAGCTAAACACTTAATGAAATCATTGACCATAAGCTTGAAAAGACTCAAATCAATGGGACGAAACCAGATTTAAGTAAGCATGCAGTTCTTCTTGTTGGTGAGATCAAGTACCATAAGCTTGAAGAGACCCAACCCAACAGGGCGAAACCAGATACATTTCAAGTAAGCACAAAGTTCATCCTGCTGATAAGATCAATTACCACAAGCTAAACACTTAATGAAATCATTGACCATAAGCTTGAAAAGACTCAAACCAAAGGGACGAAACCAGATTTAAGTAAGCATGCAGTTCCTCTTGTTGGCGAGATAAAGTACCATAAGCTTGAAGAGACCCAACCCAACAGGGCGAAACCAGATACATTTCAAGTAAGCACAAAGTTCCTCCTCCTGGTAAAATCAATGACTACAAGCTAAACACTTAATGAAATCATTGACCATAAGCTTGAAAAGACTCAAATCAATGGGACGAAACCAGATTTAAGTAAGCATGCAGTTCTTCTTGTTGGTGAGATCAAGTACCATAAGCTTGAAGAGACCCTACCCAACAGGGCGAAACCAGATACATTTCAAGTAAGCACCAAGTTCCTCCTCCTGGTAAAATCAATGACTACAAGCTAAACACTTAATGAAATCATTGACCATAAGCTTGAAAAGACTCAAATCAATGGGACGAAACCAGATTTAAGTAAGCATGCAGTTCTTCTTGTTGGTGAGATCAAGTACCATAAGCTTGAAGAGACCCTACCCAACAGGGCGAAACCAGATACATTTCAAGTAAGCACGAAGTTCATCCTGCTGGTAAGATCAATTACCACAAGCTAAACACTTAATGAGATCAATGACCATAAACTTGAAGAGACTGAAACTAATGGGGCTTAACCAGTTTTAAGTAAGCTTGCAGTGCCTCTTGTTGGTGAGATCAAGTACCATAAGCTTGAAGAGACCCAACCCAACAGGGCGAAACCAGATACATTTCAATTAAGCACGAAGTTCATCCTGCTGGTAAGATCAATTACCACAAGCTAAACACTTAATGAGATCAATGACCATAAGCTTGAAGACACTCAAACCAATGGGGCGAAATCAGATTTAAGTAAGCATGCAGTTCCTCTTGTTGGTGAGATCAAGCACCAAAAGCTTAAAGAGACTCAACCCAACAGGGCGAAACCAGATACATTTCAATTAAGCACGAAGTTCATCCTGCTGGAAAGATCAATTACCACAAGCTAAACACTTAATGAGATCAATGACCATAAACTTGAAGACACTCAAACTAATGGGGCTAAACCTGATTTAAGTAAGCATGTAGTTATTCTTGTTGGTGAGATAAAGTACCATAACCTTGAAGAGATCCAACCCAACAGGGCGAAACCAGATACATTTTAAGTAAGCTTGGAAGTTCATCCTGCTGGTAAGATCAATTACCACAAGCTAAACACTTAATGAGATCAATGACCATAAACTTGAAGACACTCAAACTAATGGGGCTAAACCTGATTTAAGTAAGCATGTAGTTATTCTTGTTGGTGAGATAAAGTACCATAACCTTGAAGAGATCCAACCCAACAGGGCGAAACCAGATACATTTTAAGTAAGCTTGAAGTTCATCCTGCTGGTAAGATCAATTACCACAAGCTAAACACTTAATGAGATCAATGATCATAAGCTTGAAGACATTCAAACCAATGGGGCGAAATCAGATTTAAGTAAACATGCAGTTCCTCTTGTTGGTGAGATCAAGTACCATAAACTTGAAGAGACCCAACCCAACAGGGCGAAACCAGATACATTTCAAGTAAGCACGAAGTTCATCCTGCTGGTAAGATCAATTACCACAAGCTAAACACTTAATGAGATTAATGACCATAAGCTAGAAGACACTCAAACTAATAGGGCGAAATCAGATTTAAGTAAGCATGCAGTTCCTCTTGTTGGTGAGATCAAGCACCAAAAGCTTAAAGAGACTCAACCCAACAGGGCGAAACCAGATACATTTCAATTAAGCACGAAGTTCATCCTGCTGGTAAGATCAATTACCACAAGCTAAACACTTAATGAGATCAATGACCATAAACTTGAAGACACTCAAACTAATGGGGCTAAACCTGATTTAAGTAAGCATGTAGTTATTCTTGTTGGTGAGATAAAGTACCATAACCTTGAAGAGATCCAACCCAACAGGGCGAAACCAGATACATTTTAAGTAAGCTTGGAAGTTCATCCTGCTGGTAAGATCAATTACCACAAGCTAAACACTTAATGAGATCAATGACCATAAACTTGAAGAGACTCAAACTAATGGAGCTAAACCAGATTTAAGTAAGCATGCAGTTCCTCTTGTTGGTGAGATAAAGTACCATAAGCTTGAAGAGACCCAATCCAACAGGGCGAAACCAGATACATTTCAAGTAAGCACGAAGTTCATCCTGCTGGTAAGATCAATTACCACAAGCTAAACACTTAATGAGATTAATGACCATAAGCTTGAAGACACTCAAACCAATGGGGCGAAATCAGATTTAAGTAAGCATGCAGTTCCTCTTGTTGGTGAGATAAAGTACCATAAGCTTGAAGAGACCCAACCCAACAGGGCGAAACCAGATACATTTTAAGTAAGCTTGGAAGTTCCTCCTGCTGGTAAGATCAATTATCACAAGCTAAACACTTAATGAGATCAATGATCATAAGCTTGAAGAGATTGAAACCAATGGGGCGAAATCAGATTTAAGTAAACATGTATTTCCTCTTGTTGGTGAGATCAAGTACCAAAAGCTTAAAGAGGCTCAACCCAACAGAGCGAAACCAGATACATTTTAAGTAAGCTTGAAGTTCATCCTGCTGGTAAGATCAATTACCACAAGCTAAACACTTAATGAGATCAATGACCATAAACTTGAAGACACTCAAACTAATGGGGCTAAACCAGATTGAAGTAAGCATGCAGTTCCTCTTGTTGGTGAGATAAAGTACCATAACCTTGAAGAGATCCAACCCAACAGGGCGAAACCAGATACATTTTAAGTAAGCTTGGAAGTTCCTCATGCTGGTAAGATCAATTACCACAAGCTAAACACTTAATGAGATCAATGACCATAAACTTGAAGAGACTCAAACTAATGGGGCTAAACCAGATTTAAGTAAGCATGCAGTTCCTCTTGTTGGTGAGATAAAGTACCATAAGCTTGAAGAGACTCAACCCAACAGGGCGAAACCAGATGCATTTTAAGTAAGCTTGGAAGTTCCTCCTGCTGGTAAGTACAATTACCACAAGCTAAACACTTAATGAGATCAATGACCATAAACTTGAAGAGACTCAAACTAATGGGGCTAAACCAGATTTAAGTAAGCATGCAGTTCCTCTTGTTGGTGAGATAAACTACCATAATCTTGAAAAGACCCAACAAAACAGGGCGAAACCCGATACATTTTAAGTAAGCTTGAAGTTCATCTTGCTGGTAAGATCAATTACCACAAGCTAAACACTTAATGAGATCAATGACCATAAACTTGAAGACACTCAAACTAATGGGGCTAAACCAGATTGAAGTAAGCATGCAGTTCCTCTTGTTGGTGAGATAAAGTACCATAAGCTTGAAGAGACCCAACCCAACAGGGCGAAACCAGATACATTTTAAGTAAGCTTGAAGTTCATCCTGCTGGTAAGATCAATAACCACAAGCTGAACCGTTAAACCGAAAAGACTAACCTCATCAAAATTAATCTGGATCAAAAAGGTATCTTCAAACTACAATATCTACTGTAAAACTGAAGAGACGTATGTTTCAACGGATAAATCTTCCAAAGATGGAACAAAATACAAAATAGAACAAAAACCCGATCGAGGTATAAAAAGCTACAATTTCCGCACTTTTACACACATTTACACGTAACAATACTCTTAATTGTGATTCGTTGCAGTCACAAGAAAGATGTAATTGACGCAAGCGAAAGCAATATTATGACGCAAGATCCAGAGAAAGCTTAGTCGTTCATATTCGATGACATCTCTGAGGCCGTAATTGTAGTAAATGATTTGTTTGTTAAAAATCAATTAATATGAAATTGAAATAATAATAATAATAATATATTTATTAGTGTTGGATGATACACGATTTTACACAGGTCATTACAATGGTATAATACATACATAATGCATAATGAAACAAATTAGAAAAAGTACATTAAAAAATCATCCCAACTGTAAAATGCTGATTTAATTAGTAGTTGTTGTATAATACTGATATTGAAGAATTCTCATTAATTTTTGTTCAATTTTAAGATTTATTCGGTTGCGTATGCAAATTTATAAAATAAATATATCTATACTGAACCAATTCAAATTATTTTGCATCAATCGTTTGATGTATTTTGAGAAAGTAATTAAAAATTACAAATATGCAGTCGGAATTTTTAATTGCCCTCTCGAAATACATCAAACGATTGCTGCAAAATAATTTGAATTGGTTCGGTATAGATACATTTATTTTATAAATTTTGCATACGCAACCGAATAAATCTTAAAATTGAACAAAAATTAATGAGAATTTTTACTGAATATACTACACTGAACCTATAGATAAATTTATAATTTTGTCTTTTAGTCCCATTTTTTTTGATAAAATGGCCAATTTTTTTTTACATTAGAGGCATACTTATCTGTTTTATTACTTGTGGTTTTTCGGGGGAGGCTATTGTAGTAGTGTACACATCATTTTATATGGCAGCATGCTTTGGGAGTTAACCAGTAATAATAATATTAATAATAATAATATTTTACTACACAACCCTGCCCCAGAAAAAGGAGACTCATCCAATCACAACCAGTTTCATGAAAATTTAATTTATAAAATGTTTACATAACAAACAATTAAAAAAAATCTATTACAATGTAACAATGTTATGTTCATAAATATTACATTTTTTTTTGTAATATTTGCATTAACTTTGAAAACTGTTTAACTTTGAAAACTGCATTAACTTTTTAGGGAATTTTGATGAATAACTACGAGAATTTTATAAGACTACTGATGAAATTTTTATAAATTCCACATGAATTCAGAAATGAGTCATAAATAGCAAGATATTTCCGCAAAAACGATGTAAAGTAAAAAATTTGCAAGAGTATTCAATAAGTACAATAAGTATCGCCAAATTAAAAAAAAATCTGCATAAAATTCCAAAACATTTTCACGAAAGTGAAAACGAAAACATAAACTGCAACACAATTCATGCTATTTTCGGTAAATATTTCTAAATCTGTTATAAATTTCCAGATATTTTCAATAATATCACAAAAATTCCGAAATACGTTTACATAAAGACGATGTGATTGCAAAAAAACTGCACAAGTGTCATAAAAATCCAAAATTTGTTACGTTTCAATATAATTTTAGTAACATGACAAATATTTGCAAATCTGCCATGAAAAAAATGTTTTTTTCCCAAAAAAACTACAAAAGCATTCGTGGAATGTAAATATTCATAAATATTCCTTTAAAAAGTTATAAATTTCACAAAAAATTAAAAATACATATGCAAATAACCATATAATTTCAAAAATCTACATACATACATAAAATAATTTCCAAAATTTGTTACGTTTCAAGAAAATTTCAGTAATATGACAAATACTTGTAAATCTGCCACAAATGTTTTCTCATTTTATCCGAATTTAAAATTTGGTATTCTCATTTTTTTCCCAATATAATTTTTTTTTAAGAATGGAAGCAACCTTTCAATAACCCCTGAAGAACTGTTAAATTTTTTCTCCAGCTGTAGAAAATCTAATTTCAAAAATGACAACAATCTGAATAAGACTTTATTATCTTAATAATGACAATAACAATAAGATGTAGTAGTAAACTAAACTTAAAACGGTATCTCCCAGCATAAATCAAATGAGCACCAACATTGATTGATGTGGTATGTGCTGGGGTCGAGGCCTTAAGTAGCACAAACAGTGAAATATGTCGAGTGTTAATTATGGCAAAGAGTGGGCTCAAGGAATTGCTAACCGTGATATTGGCTGTTCAATAAAATTCGATAATTAATGTTAGCGAGTATTAACGATATTATCGAATATTAGCAATATTAGCAATATTACCGAATATTAGCGACATTAGCAATATTGGCGAATATTAGCGACATTAGCGATATTAGCGACATTAGCGAATATTAGCGAAAACAATACCGATCAAATTCGCTGTTCCTAAAAGTAATCGTTTTTAAATGGATACAACGAACATAATTAAATGTCGAGCTTTGCAAAAATGAATAAATGTGAAAGTAACACTCTCAATTAAAAATAATTGCTGGGTATTCTAGACACACAAGAAAAACCGATTGGGGCCAATTAAAAAAAAAACGCGGCAATAGATACAGGTATTATGAAAACTTTATGTAATAAGAGAGCAAATAAATTTTCATGTTATAATCGCCTAGGGAAGAAAATAATATGAAATCTAATGAAAGTGCTGCGAAAAATCAAACCAATTTGCTAATTTAAATTAAAAACTTTTTTACTGTAATTATTATTTTTGTATTTATTACTGTAAATTATTACTGTACGCTTGTGACGGTAGTAGTTTAAAATTTTCTTATCACAAGTAGCGCAAGTATTATATCACAAGTATCCACAAGTATTATATCGCAATAATCGTCTTTTATCAGAAAGTCAATAAAGTTGTTTCTTATTAAGAGGTTTGAACTGCCGTTTCTGATAATTGACCTTATACGTTTACTATAATTAGTATATAAGTTATACGAAGGCATAATTAGCAATTACAACACAAGAGATTTTAGAAAAACAGACTTTTATTGTGAATCATACTATTTGTTGAAACATATGAACAGTTCTTCGGCAACTAATAATAATAAATAACAATGAATCATGAATGAATCAATGAACAAATAGCTTTTTTTCATAGCACTATAATTAACTATTATAACACAAGGGATTTTAGAGAAACAGACTTTCATGGGGAATGACGTTGTTTGTTGAAAAACTTGTAAAGTTTCTTCTGCAACTAATTCCTTAACAATAAATTCGAATAAATCAATGAATAGATAGCTTTTGCACTATAATTAGTGATTACAACACAAGAGATTTTCGAAAAACAGACTTTTATGTGAAAACACACTATTTGTTGAAAAATATGAAAAGTTCTTCGGCAACTAATAATAATAAATAATAATGAATCAATAATGAATCAATCAACAAGTAGCTTTATTCATTGCACTATAATTAACTATTATAACACAAGAGATTTTAGAAACACAGATTTTCATGGGGAATCACATTGTTGAAAAATATTAAAAGTCCTTCGGCAACTAATAATAATAAATAATAATGAATCATGAATGAATCAATGAACAAGAAGCTTTATTCATTGCACTATAATTAATTATAATAACACAAGAGATTTTAGAGAAACAGACTTTCATGGGGAATGACGTTGTTTGTTGAAAAACTTGTAAAGTTTCTTCTGCAACTAATTCCTTAACAATAAATACGAATAAATCAATGAATAGATAGCTTTTGCACTATAATTAGTGATTACAACACAAGAGATTTTCGAAAAACAGACTTTTATGTGAAAACACACTATTTGTTGAAAAATATGAAAAGTTCTTCGGCAACTAATAATAATAAATAATAATGAATCAATAATGAATCAATCAACAAGTAGCTTTATTCATTGCACTATAATTAACTATTATAACACAAGAGATTTTAGAAACACAGATTTTCATGGGGAATCACATTGTTGAAAAATATTAAAAGTCCTTCGGCAACTAATAATAATAAATAATAATGAATCATGAATGAATCCATGAACAATTAGCTTTATTCATTGCACTATAATTAATTATAATAACACAAGAGATTTTAGAGAAACAGACTTTCATGGGGAATGACGTTGTTTGTTGAAAAACTTGTAAAGTTTCTTCTGCAACTACCTCCTTATCAATAAATTTTAATGAATCAATGCAATCAATCATAGCTGTTGCACTATAATTAGCGATTACAACACAAGGGATTTTAGAAAAACAGACTTTTATGGTGAATCATACTATTTGTTGAAACATATGAAAAGTTCTTCAGCAACTAATAATAATAAATAACAATGAATCATGAATGAATCAATGAACAAATAGCTTTTCTTCATAGCATTATAATTAACTATTATAACACAAGAGATTTTAGAAACACAGATTTTCATGGGGAATCACATTGTTTGTTGAAAAATATTAAAAGTCCTTCGGCAACTAATAATAATAAATAATAATGAATCATGAATGAATCAATGAACAAGTAGCTTTATTCATTGCACAATAATGAATTATAATAACACAAGAGATTTTAGAGAAACAGACTTTCATGGGGAATGACGTTGTTTGTTGAAAAACTTATAAAGTTTCTTCTGCAACTACCTCCTTAACAATAAATATTAATGAATCAATGCAATCAATCATAGCTGTTGCACTATAATTAGCGATTACAACACAAGGGATTTTAGAAAAACAGACTTGTATGGTGAATCATACTATTTGTTGAAACATATGAAAAGTTCTTCAGCAACTAATAATAATAAATAACAATGAATCATGAATGAATCAATGAACAAATGGCTTTTCTTCATAGCATTATAATTAACAATTATAACACAAGAGATTTTAGAAACACAGATTTTCATGGGGAATCACATTGTTTGTTGAAAAATATTAAAAGTCCTACGGCAACTAATAATAATAAATAATAATGAATCATGAATGAATCAATGAACAAGTAGCATTATTCATTGCACTATAATGAATTATAATAACACAAGAGATTTTAGAGAAACAGACTTTCATGGGGAATGACGTTGTTTGTTGAAAAACTTGTAAAGTTTCTTCTGCAACTACCTCCTTAACAATAAATATTAATGAATCAATGCAATCAATCATAGCTGTTGCACTATAATTAGCGATTACAACACAAGCTTTATTCATTGCACTGTAATTAACTATTATAACACAAGAGATTTTAGAAAAACAGACTTTCATGGGGAATCACGTTGTTTGTTGAAAAACTTGTAAAGTTTCTTCTACAACTACTTCCTTAAGAATAAATATTAATGAATCAATTAATACATAGCTGTTGTACTATAATTAGTGATTACAACAAGAGATTTTAGAAGTATAGACTTTTATGAGGAATCACGCTGTTTGTTGAAAAATGTGAAAAGTTCTTCGGCAACTAATAATAGCAAATAATAATGAATCATGAATGAATCAATGAAGTTTGAACAATGAACAATGAGCCCTAGAACTTTTCATATTTTTTAACAAACAGCTTGACTCCCTGTAAAAGTTTGTTTTTCTAAAATCTCTTGTGTTGTAATCGCTAATTATAGTGCAAAAGCTATATATTCATTTATTCATAAATATTTATTGTTAAGGAAGTAGTTGCAGAAGAAACTTTACAAGTTTTTCAAGAATCCACGTGAAACAATCCCCATGAAAGTCTGTTTTTCTAATATGTCTTGTGTTATAATAGTTTATTATAGTGCAATGAATAAAGCTATTTGTTCGATTAATTATTATTTATTATTGGTTGCCAAATAACTGGTCATATTTTCTCATCAAATAACGTGATACCTCATAAAAGTTGTTATACTAAAATCTCTTGTGTTATAATAGCTAATTATCGTGCAATGAATTAAGCTACGGAAGGAAGTAGTTACAGAAGAACTTTACATGTTTTCTAACAAACGCGATTCTCCAAAAAAAGTCTGTTCCCTCGTGTATTGTAATCACCATCAGATATTAACTGTCGGCGATTTTGCGGTCCAACCGAAATTGCGGTTTTCCGGTTCAGCCGCATAACTTACTGGAAATCCGGCCATCATTTCGCCAACATAACACTGCCTCGTTCTGGAGCGATTAAGGCTCCGGTCTTACAGTCTCCGATTAGTCGATCGACTTTAATCGCCGCATAATTTCCTCTGGTGCACTGTGGATGCTCATGAAAGCTACTTAATTAATCTTAACCGGAGACTTGAGACCGTCTGGTCTCACAGTCTGAAATCTGGGACTCGCATGTAGACTCCTACACATTCAATACATTTGATTGCAATATACAAATGAAGATTTTCATCTTCTTAGCTTTTACTTAGCTTAGATTAGCTTCTTAGCTTTTACTTAGCTTAGCTTAGCTTCTTAGCTTTTTTATCAATGACAATTTGTATGTTACAATATTCCTACGATCCTATATTATTTCCTATAACATTTTTAGATTCTAAAAATGTATCCTTTTCCGTATTCTCGTAGAGCATTGCAAATAGGTTTTATTTTTTCAAATTATTTGAATTTTCTGGTATATTGCAGCTGAAATTTACTTGCTGGTCTTCCTTCTGGCGTTTGTAAACATGGCACTTTCAAAGTAAGGTCAAACGATGTGAATTATGATAATAACCTGTACAAGCTTGAGGTCCATTATTCACTAAACGGATTCAATTACCTGCGCAAGTTGTTACTGAAATTCTGGAGCCAAAGCGTGGGCGTATGAGGCATTCCATGTGTGTAATCTCCACACACGATTTCGAAGCTAAAACCGGTATTTAACAACAGATTGCTCCCGCTTCCTCATAAATATTGAGGCGAGGTATTTATTGCCTCAAAATCTCCATCAAGTGCCACTTTTTAACTGCCCAAGAATTAACTCTGGCAACATATGTTCCCCGAATGTTCACGTATTCAGTTTTTTGAAAGTACATACGCATTGCTTGTAAATATGTCCGCACAGATAGAATTTTATTCGCCTTAAAGCGACGATTTTTATGGCAATTAATAAATCGCGTGGGTCCGCTCGAATTTTTACGGTGCCTTAAATTGTTTATCGTACCGTGAATTATGACAATGTAATTACGTTTTTTTTTTTCGTAGAAACATGGGGAAGTTTTATGGCGCGGGACGACTCGGATCCTCCGCGAAACCATAAATTCAAATTACCGCGTAAATAATTAAAGCGCGTTATATAAATTTCTGGAGCCTCCGTAAATTCTGAATAGCTCAAAAAACTAATGGAAATGATCCCGATGCATATTCATGGCCGAGCAATTTACAGTACTTCGAGCGTGTTTTAATGTTAATTATTCACGAGTTCTTTGTTTCGTATTAAAATTTAACACGATAAAAAGCTCGGCTGTAAAAACAGGCATAAATTACGCATAGTTTTCCCGTGGAGCTCAAATTAAGGAGGGCTAACATATTTCTTACTTACTTACTACTTATTACTAATACTATTTTTAATATTATTTACTACTGCTAATGTTTATTAATTATAAATATAACAAATTATTAAGTTTAAAATTTTATCCATAATTACCACTTATATATAAAATGTTAACAATATTTTTATTATTATAACATTCTGTGAATGTTTCTTTATATTCTGTAAAAATGTCTTTATATTCTGTAAAAATTTCGATAATTATTTTTAAAATATCTCAAATTATGTCGAAATGTTGAAGTAATTATTGAAATATCGAGAGAATGTATGTAATTTTATCGGTAATAATTGAAAAATCGACAGAAATGTATAATTTTGAAAGTATTGATTGAAATAATGATAACATAATTAAACTTCTAATAATAATTTTATCATTATATTATTCTGTCAATATTATATGTATTCCGTCTTCCACTTGTTATTCTCAAAACGTTATTCTGCCCAAATTCAAGAAACCTTCAATGATTTTGTTAAAATAAAAATTATATTTCTGTTTGAATTTTGACGGAAATCATTGAAATATCGAGAGAATTATAACAGCAATAATTGAAATATCATTCCTCTGAAAATTTGACGACGAGAATGTCTTAAAAATGCGAAAAAATCGAATACATCCTTATCTGCTTATCTACAGATCGATCATTAATAATTGTAATAATTACACCCAGGCACAATTGATTCTGCCCATTGCATTGGGAATGCGAGGTTTCAATATTTTTTATCAGGTGCTGCATTTTAATTGCCCGCATTAAAATTAGATTTGTTAGTTTCAAGGATGTAGGAGAACAAGTTTCTGCCTCCCAAGAGCCTCTTTATATAACTCGAGATGTGGCCCGAGGCATTCCGTCTTGTTGCGGAGTCTCACAGCATCCGATGCTACTTCTGCATCGCCGCACAGAATTTAATCTTGCAAGTACTAACCATAAATTACTCTTTAATATCATGTTCCAGGAAAAAAGGACGAGTTTTAATTTACCGGGATTTATTTCTGTTATAGAGCTGACACTTGTACGAGGCACGTACTCTAATAAATTGCAGTATAAATAATACAACTGTCGATGTTTTAATTAACTGTAATGTATTGGCGGTGTAATTTAAAATGCGCTTTTAAATATTCAATGGCTCGATCGGAGGCGAACGTATAACGTATTGAAATTACAATGAAATATGCTCTGCAGTAACACTAAAGATCGTATTATTAGAAATATGGTTTATAGATATGCATGGTGTGGAATTTATGCGATTTGCTTGCGTACAAATAAATATTACCACGGCTAAAAGTAGGTTACATGATTTTTCGTTGAAGTGTAATGCTGAAATACTATTGGGAAAATGCGCCGCATTTTCGAATAAATAAACTCCAAATGGCAACGCGATACAGTATCGATCGCGTAAATAATACACCACATTGGAAACCGCAGATATAAATATTTTAATTTCCCAGCACACATAAATTGTGCAAGTAATTAAAATGCCAGTGTGGATTGCAATGGAATAATAACCCACAATATTGGATTTATATCATTTTATTTAAAAAAATTGAAATTGATTTACTTCTTTTACATTTGCTTTTATCTACATATTAGACGAGGATTATGTTATGGTATTAAATAACTATATACAATTAATTTCAGTAGTATAGTTATGGCTCATATTATCTTATAATTGAATATAAAATTTAATGCACTCTCAGATTAATATTTTGAATGTACATTTGGGAATTATTTCCGTTTAGACCGGTTTTGACCTTATTGGGGCCTTGTCAGTCCAGCCTGGTCCAAAGTTATAATCCCCAATTATCTTACATTAACATAATGAATTAGGTTTTTTAATATTTTATGACTCTTTCATTTTGCCAAGAAAAATAAGTTTTACGCAAGTCTATAGTAATTTTATGTCCTAGTTTCTACTACAAACATTTCACGTGAACTAAAACGCAATTTATAAACGTCAGGGCAGACTTTAAGACGTAAGCCCGTCTCGATTTATGGCTTACATTCGTGCGTCCACAAAGCGAAGAAAATAAAACAAAGCGCTTTTGTTCGGGATCCAATGGACGTAAATTTCGTTCGCATGCGAGCTGCTGACTCTGATGACTCGAGACTATTGAGTCTGCCGCATCTTAAATTTTACTTTTCTCGTACCCACTTGTCTAATGATAAACATCTGAAACCGGTTCGTGCGCTTTAAAATGCAGTCCGTCGATTTAACTGCATGTACGACCAAATCGTAATTTTATTGGTGACATAAATTAACGATTTTTATTATGAATGTCTTCAAAATGGTAAAGATAAAAATCTACATCCGAATCGTAACAATGGAACTCCTCCCCAAGTTAACAAGACATAAAAACTTAACTTTTACTGATGATTAGTTGAACAACTGTGAGCCAATTGTCAGTTCCAATTAATTTTCAGTTTTCATAACGCAATAGCATGTATGGTAGTCCCATTCAGAGCTGACAGGTCGATGTTTTTCGAAGTTCAAGAAACCTTTTTTTATGAAAATACGAGCTAATTCACCAAAAAATGGTGTATGATTTAAAAAAATCCTAACAAAGTTTTTATGTAGCAAAAACCATAGAAAACCCCATGTTTCTACGACACTGTTTCCTCAGATGATTGTAATTGTTATGGTAATTATTTGTGAATATGTATATTGTTAGTGAGTGACTCGTCGCAAAATATCAGATTTCCAAGTCAAATCCAGTAGAAATGTTAATAAGAAAACTGATTTTCTAAATAACACTTTAGGGTCCTATATTTTCGAAACAAAAGCGATTAGAAAATTTACCTTTTCATATTGCCTTTCTAGGTATGCTCTTAAATTTATGCCACGAAATTGTGGGACACCTTGTATATTAAAATGGAGAACAGCTCTCAAATACATTACTTATAAACTTCCTTGGTAACAATAAAGTTAATATAAAACAAAAGACTTACTTACATATACGTAGTTCTACTTAATTCTTAATACTTAATTAAAATTCACATTAGTTGTTTTTAAGTCATTAGCAGTTATGTGAAAATGCAAAAATCATGTAAATAACTATACCGCAAATCTGCAACTAGTTTTATAAATTGCATAGATACTTTGTTAAGGAAAATTTCATTGTCGCTCGTAAATAACACTATCGCTAAATTACTACATTCCACCGAATGATATTCTACTGCGTGACAGTTGATGTGCATTGCAGTATTACACAATATGGCAAAATATGAAAGTCAGGATGTAATTTACTTTATTTTAATTGAGTATATGGTATTTTGTGAAATTTTTACGACATTTTCATTGATTTTTATGTTATTTTATGAGATGTTATAATCCTCGCTATAATCAGAAATCGGATAATTGGAAAATTTGAGTGACATGCAATAATAGTGATTTATGCAGCAAGTGAATAAAGGAATACTGTTTTTTCACGAGTACTGAAGGTTGAAAACCGAGTGGAAAACGGTTATTTATGATAAGAGTTCGTAAAGTAGTGCTTTTTTGTACGACCGTGAAGCCATTATGAAAAACAGCTAACATTTGGTGCAAATTACTATCTTTTGTTTAATTGGTCAGTGAATGAATTGCGTGTAAAACTTATCTTACGCACAATAGATGTTTTTCCTACGCACAGGTAATTTTTTTACGTTCTTATACTAAAAAGTATCATTTTACGCACTGTGAAATGAACACTGAATATAAACTTAGTTTAAGCACACTGAAATGAACACTGAATAGAAACTTAGTTTACACACTGTTATAGAAAAAAGTTATTTTGCTCAACTTTAACTTTGCTAACTTTTTTTAAGTCGTAATTGAAATTTAGATAGAAACAATGAAATTTGAAATTTTCGCAGTAATTTTGCAAATATGACGGTATAATTGAATACTTTAAGAGAAACCATTAAAAAAATTGAAAATGAGGGAAATTTGACGGTAATAATTGAAATTTTAGATTAGTAGAAATAATTTTTGAAATTTTTACTGGAATTTTTGAAAATGCGACAGTAAGAATTTAATTTTGACAATGACCATTGAAATTTTGGCAGAAATAGTTGAAATATCTTTGCATTTGTTACAAAATAATTGAAAATTAAATAAATCATCGAAAATTTTACTAAATTAGTAATATTTGACGGTAATAATTGAAATTTTAGTTGATATAATACAAATTTTGACAGTAATTATTGAATATATGACAATAATAATTGAAATTTGACAATGATCATCGAAATTTCGACCGAAATAATAAAAAAATTAAGATTGATGTTTGCAATTATGACAGAATTAACAATTTGAAAACATAATAGAAATTTGAGAGTAATATTTAAAAGTTTGGTAGAAATAATTCAAAACTACTTGTAATTATAGGGTAACTATTAAAAATACAACAGTAGTCATTGAAATTTGACAATAAAAATTGAAATTTTGATAGCAATCTTCGCAATTATGACTTATAATTATAATTATCACTGGAATTTTAGAAAATATTATTGTAATAATAAAAATTTGACAATGACCATTGAAATTTTGGCAGATATAGTTCAAATTTTCAGATTAATCTTTGCATTTATGACACAATAATTGAAAACTTTAGATAAATCATGGAAAATTGTACTACATAAGTAATATTTGACGGCAATAATTGAAATTTTAGTAGATATAATGTAAATTTTGACAGTGATTTTTTAAAATATGACGGTAATACTGTGAAATGAACACTGAATAGAAACTTAGTTTATACGCACTGTCATAGAAAAAAATATTTTGCTCATAACTTTTTTTTAAGTAGTAATTGAAATTTCGATAGAAACAATTGAAATTTTCATAGTAATTTTGCAGATATGACGGTACAATTGAATACTTTAAGAGAAACCATCGAAAAATTTTAAAATGAGCGAAATTTGACGGTAATAATTGAAATTTTAGATTAGTAGAAATAATTTTTGAAATTCTTACTGGAATTTTTGAAAATACGACAGTAATAATTGAATTTTGACAATGACCATTGAAATTTTGGCAGAGATAGTTGAAATATCTTTGCATTTGTTACAAAATAATTGAAAACTAAATAAATCATCGAAAATTTTACTACATAAGTAATATTTGACGGTAATAATTGAAATATTAGTAGATATAATATAAATTTTGACAGTGATTTTTAGAAATATGACTAATACTGTGAAATGAACACTGAATATAAACTTAGTTTACGCACTGTCGTAAAAAAAAGTTATTTTGCTCACAAGTTTCATAAAAAAAATGAGTCACCTACTGCTACACATGATGTATTTTCAAACTTCTTCACAAACTTATGAATTGTTGCTACTGATGGAATTGGTCAATTATTAAATTTTATAGAGAATAAATCACGAACTGTGTGTAAACTGACGCCACTATAAAATATGTTGATAATAAATACGCTTTCTTCATTAGAATATGTAACATTATTATTCATAGCAATTAGGTGAATGACAAAACTCAAATTTATTTTGGCATAAACAAGTTAGCAAAAAAACGCAGGCGATTTGGAAATATGTGTTCCCAATGCAATAGCCCCTTATCTCAAACACACGGTATATTGTAAGTTAATTTTATAAATCTATCTTTGCTCATTTTACTCACTCTTATCTCGGGTTAAAGGTGATATCTGTGGTGACTTTTTCTACTAGACATTTGATCATCAATGAAAAACATAAATATATTATACGTTAGATTATTTAATAAAAATGCAATCAATTTTCATAACATTTTATTCATAATTGTAGTAATAAAAATAATGGCCGTTGATTGACTTCAGCGATATATTTCCAGTTTTAATCGAACATTGTGGGAAAATTATCGATGCCGTATTTCCAGTTTTTCAGGTGATCTTATAAAACAAGGAATAACGATTACTCATATGAAATTTCAAGCAGAAGTAATTATCTTGACCGATTGATTCGATCAATTGTTTCTATGTTATTTTCCATTCCTTACTTTTGATCCACCCTGTATATTGATATAAATAATGATTATTTCTTAATACGTTTGCGCAAACCTAAAGTGTACGTTATTATTAGCTTGACATGTTTATTTCGAGCGCACTAATTGTACAATGTGAGAAACACCCACGCAGATATTAATTATATTTGAATTAACGTTTGAAATCGTTACACATATAATTATTTAACATGCATTGCTCTGTAAATACTGGGCGTTTACAACTCATGATATTTATGTTTCGATTAAAATAATTGGCAATCATTATTGACAATGGTAAACAATATAAAAGCTGAGTAATAGATGTCATCATCATACATAATTAATCATAACCAAAGTAATTATTAAAATGGATATTATGATTGAGAAGTACAGCTGAATAGGATTGCACTCGATTAAGGCCACGATTTGATCTTCCCAAATAAATAGTAGGTATACAGGGTGGCTCAGTCTTCATTGTCCAGCATATATTGCTGTTTGGCATTGCTAGTAAATCAAAAAAAGAACCCAAATTTGCTGTTTATGAATATTGCATATTGCTGTATATGCTGTTATCGCGGCCGAAATATACATTTAGTAAGATACATATCTTTGAGAATATGACGTTTTAGGATTTTATTTTCCAATTACTAATCATTTTTGCAAAAATCAATAATAGTTAACTAGGTATGCGTTTGATATTTTAAACAATATAAAACACTCTTCTAAAGTTTACCAGTTGTAGGTATACACAAATTTTAAAAATTGTAAAAATCAGAAGAGTAAAGTTTTATATTGTTGAAAATATCAAACGCAGATCCTGTTAATAACTTATTGATTTCTGCAAAAATAATTAGTAATTATAGGGTTTTTGGCACCTTTTTTACAATAAAAACAAATTTGAGATTTTAGGAGTTACTATCAACAATAAACAGAATCTTCATTAAAAAGAATATTAAGAATCTTCTTATTGGACTAAATAATTAGTGAGATAATAATTTGTGTAAGGGCAAAACCGTGACGAAATTTGGTATTCACGTCCCTATAAAAAAAAAGGAAAAGAAAATTATATTTGGTCATGCAGCTATGCGCAAGCTTCTTTTATTGTGCTTCTCTCAATCATCTTCCCCAACGTGCTTGTTAGTTCTGGTTTTTAAATATAAATTAACACCGCATCACAGAAGCGGTGTACATATTTTTGTGCTCACATGGCCTGATGATACAAGAACGATTCCGTCAGATAAATTTATTAGCTGTATGACCATGAGAAGTCGCGCAAAATTGCGCGGTTTAGGTATACACTAAGGAATTGTATTCGTTTTTCTGCTCGAAAGTTCTGCCAAAGTGATATCTGGATCAGTGGCTTGTAAGAACTTGGGCAGACAACAAACAAACATTCCTACGAATGAATTCGAGTTCGCGTTAATAGTATATTATTCAACTAGCACGTAATGATGACCATTTCCCACGAAGATGAAATTTGCTTATAGGTATTTTTTTTAACAAAATTGAAATCAAGATAATTTTGAAACCAATCTTTGCAATTATGTATGAAAGGATTGAAAATTTGACATGTCCTTGAAATGTTGTGAAATATCACTCTAAAATTTCTATCATTGCAAATCATCGCAAACATTAATCTTAAAATTCTCAAATTTCCATTATGTTTTTAAATTGTTAATTCTGTCATAATTGCAAACATTAATCTTAAAATTTGAATTATTTCGGTCGAAATTTCTATGGTCGTGGTCAAATTTCAATTATTGCTGTCATATTTTCAACAATTACTGTCAAAATTTGTATTATATAAACTAAAATTTCAATTATTGCCGTCAAATATTACTTATTTAGTCAAATTTTCGATGCTTTATCTAATGTTTTCAATTATTTTGTCACAAATGCAAAGATTAATCTGAAAATTTCAACTATTTCTGCCAAAATTTCAATGGTCATTGTCAAATTTCTATTATTACTGTCATACTTTCAAAAATTCCCGTGAAAATTAAAATTATAAGTCATAATTGCAAAGATCGCTGCCAAAATTTCAATTATTATTGTCAAATTTCAATGACTACTGTCGTATTTTCAATAATTACCCTAAAATTTGAATAATATCCACCAAAATTTTTAATATTACTCTCAAATTTCTATATGTTTTCAAATTGTTAATTCTATTATAATTGCAAATATTAATTTTAAAATTTTAAATATTTCCTTCAAAATTTCGATGATCGTTGTCAAATTTCAATTATTACTATCATACTTTTAACAATTACTCTCAAAATTTGTATTATATCTACTAAAATTTGAATTATTACCGTTAAATATTACTTATTTAGTCAAATTTTCGATGATTTATCTAAAGTTTTCAATTATTTTGTCAGAAATGCAAAGAATAATCTGAAAATTTCAACTATTTCTACCAAAATTTCAATGGTCGTTGTCAAATTTTAATTACTGTCATATTTAAAAAAAATAGTAAAAATTTACAATCAAATTTTCCAAATTTACGATGATTTCTCTGAAGTATTCCATTATGCCGTCATAATTGCAAAATTTCCATGAAAATTTCAATTGTTTCTATCGAAATTTCAATTACTACCGTCATATTTTTAATTTTTACAGACAAAACTTTCTCAAATTTTCAATTTTCAGTGAATGCAAAATTTGTTGCATTCATTCTTGCATTATTCATATTGCAGTCATTATTGCAAACATTAGTAATTAAAATATCAATATTTATGTAAAAATTTCAACAGTTCGTTTCAAATTTCAAATATAACTCCATATTTTTAATAATTACTGCCAAAATTTCAATTATTGCTACCAAAATTTCAATTATAACCGTAAAATTTCACTTGCTTGTCAAATTTATTGAATTGTATTACCAAAATTTGAATGATTTCTTATAATTCTTACATAATTCTCTTACAATTCCGAAGATTACTGTCAAAATATTAATTCTTTCTGTCGATATTTTGAAGACCACTGTCATAATTTCAATGATTGTTCTCAAATTTCAATAATTGTTGTCAAATTTCAATGATTATTGTCAAATTTTCAATAATTACTGTGAAAATTTGAATTATTTCTGCCAAAATTTCAATTATTACAGTCAAATTTTAATATTGTTGACAATTTCTTAATTCTGTCATAATTGCAAACATTAATCGTAATATTTCAATTATTTCTGTCCAAATTTGAACGGTAGTTGTCAAATATAAATAATTACTGTTATATTTTCAATAATTACGGCAAAAATCTCAATTATATATACTAAAATTTCAAATATTACAGTCAAATGTCACTCATTTTGCCAAATATTCATTGATTTCTCCAAAGTTTTCAATTATTCCGTCATTATTGCAAAGATTAATCTGAAAATTTTAACTATTTCTGGCGATATTTCAATGGTTATTGTCAAATTTCAATATTTACTACCATATTTTCCAAAATTACTGTCAATACTTTAATTTTTGCCATCTAAGTTCACTCATTATGCCAAATTTTCAATGATTAATGTAAAATTATTCGGCCTTAATTTCAATTAAAATTATACGAGTAAATTTCAATTGTTTCCGTCAAAATTTCAATGATTAGTGTCATAGTTTCAATATTTACTGTTAAAATGTCCATTATTATTCAATATTTTCAATTCTGTCATAATTTATAAGATTTATCTTCAAATTTCAATTATTTCTATCGAAATTTCAATAGTTATAAAAAATTCAATGATTATTATCAACATTAATATTTTTTTCAAAATAGCAATTCACAAAATCAATTATTTCTGTCAATAGTTGATTGAAAATTTCAATGAATACTCTCGAAATATCAACTGCTATTTCATTACAGACAAAAATCCAATTACTACTGCTAAATTCCTATTGTTATTTCCAAAATTGTAATAAATACTGTCTATATTGTTTCCAAAATTGAAATTATTGCTATATTAGTATATATTAAATTGTTACTTATTTTGCCAAATTTTGAATGAATTCTGTAAAATTTTCAATTATTCTGTAATAATTCCTAAGGTTACTCCAAAATAATTGAAAACTTTAGATACACCATCGAACATTTTACTAAATAAGTTTAATTTGACGGTACTAATTGAAATTTTGGTAGATATAATACAAACTTTAGATAAACCATCGAATATTTTACTAAATAAGTTAAATTTGATGGTACTAATTGAAATTTTAGTAGATATAATACAAATTTTTACAGTAATTGTTGAAAATATGACGGTGATAATTGAAATTTGACAAAACCATCGAAATTTCGACCGAAATAATTAAAATTTTAAGATTAAGGTTTGCAATTGTGACACAATTAACAATAATAATTGAAAGTTGATAACGACCATCGAAATTTCGACCGAAATAATTCAAATTTTAAGATTAATGTTTGCAATTATGAAAGAATTATCAATTTGAAACCATAAAAAAAAAATTGTTATTTTATTTTATACCACTGTGTTCTTTATCGATGTTACCATAAGAAATATATTTAAAAACATAATAGAACTTTGAGAGTAATATTTTAAAGTTTGGTAGAAATAAATTAAATGTTTATAGCAATTATTGAAAATACGACTATAGTTATTGAAATTAGATAATAATAATTGAAATTTTGAGAGCAATCTTTGCAATTATGACAGATCAATCGAAAATTTAACAAAACGAGTGAATCTAGATAGTAATAATTTCAACAGAGGGTTTATTAATTAAAATTTATTTATATAAATTTCTCGGTTCTAAAAGATTTAATTGTAACTAAAATAGCACTTACTCAGGGTATGAAAAACAAACCCTAGATGTAATAGTCTATTTGGCAATAATTGAATCAGAAACAATTGAAATATATAGAATAATCTTTGAAATTAAGACAAAATAATTGGACATTTTTCAGTAGTCAATAAAAATGTACCTTTTAGTAGTGAGTGAGTGAAACTGGATAGTAATAATTTGACGGAGGGTTTATTAATTAAAATTTATTTATATAAATTTCTCGGTTCTAAAAGAGTTAATTGTAACAAAAAAAAACACTTACTCAAGCTATGAAAAACAAGCTAGCTTAAAAAAGAAAGTGCTAGATGTAGTTGTTTATTTGGCAACATCTAAAATTGAATCAGAAACAATTGAAATATTAAGAATAATCTTTTAAATTAAGACAGAATAATATATGGATTTAAGAAGGGTGATTTATAAGAATTTAGATCAAGGTTGGATTTTTTGCACATCCAGAAGTTTATATTTTAATTCTTCCAGGATTCGGAAAAACATCTCAATTAATTCAAACAATACCCCCAAAATAATGTTTTCAGTAGTACCATTTAGTAGTGAGTGGAATTTTTGTAGAAATAACTAAAATTTTGAAAGTAATTATTAAAAATTTGGTAGTAATTGTAGAAATTCGATAATAATTATCAAAAATTTGAAAGTAATTATTATAAATTTGGTAGTAATTATAGAAATTCGATAATAATTATCAAAAATTTGAAAGTAATTATTACAAATTTGGTAGCAATTATAGAAATTCGATAATAATTATCAAAAATTTGAAAGTAATTATTACAAATTTGGTAGTAATTATAGAAATTCGATAATAATTATCAAAAATTTGAAAGTAATTATTACAAATTTGGTAGCAATTATAGAAATTCGATAATAATTATCAAAAATTTGAAAGTAATTATTACAAATTTGGTAGTAATTATAGAAATTCGATAATAATTATCAAAAATTTGAAAGTAATTATTACAAATTTGGTAGTAATTATAGAAATTCGATAATAATTATCAAAAATTTGAAAGTAATTATTACAAATTTGGTAGTAATTATAGAAATTCGATAATAATTATCAAAAATTTGAAAGTAATTATTACAAATTTGGTAGCAATTATAGAAATTCGATAATAATTATCAAAAATTTAACAAAACACGAGCCGTAGGCGAGTATTGTAATCATCTGAGTTTATTTATGTAAATTATTCTGTAATTGGTTAGATTTTAATTTGAGAAGACGATGGGGTAATATAATAATAATAATAATAATTCTTTAATCACGTCGCCACGTGTACAGTGTATGTATATCTGCTAGTGGATGTGACGGTCAATATCAAAATTACTAATTGCTAAAAAAATACTAAAAATACAACACATAATAATAAATAATAATAATTTAAAGTTGTTATATTTAGTACTTACTAGTAAGTACTAAATATAACTATAATAATAAATAATAATAATTTAAGGCTAAAGTTTAAGGTAAATATATAACTCTTCATTTATGGATAAAACCTTAAACTTAATAATAATAATAATCATAATCAATATTATTCAATCGAACTGTCTTTATTATTCAATTCACAAAGGTAATCAATGCCATTAATTGTTAAAAATGGTAATGTAATGGATGTATTTTTTAAGGAAGTATGTAGATAAAATTCATTGCCATATAGTAGAGGTTATTTAAAATGGATCGGTGTCATTTAAAATGATTGATAACCATAATCCACAGAAGATAGGCACTTAAAGAAGAAAAAGAAGAAATTTCACCACAATTACTTTCATCAAACATTCCATTGTTTGCGCATAAATAATAAATCAAATAGAATCTTGATAAATATCTGTGGATTGCGGAAATACGCGGAAAATGTATTTACGGGTCGTTCATCCAGTTCTAATAGAGAGTTCCGGGATGCTGTCAAAGTGCACTTTGGTTCTCCCCAGACGGCCATCCCATTCAGTTGCCCATGAAAGTTTTAAAATTAACTTACTGGTCTGAGGCTATCGACCCTTTTGGCGCATTGGCAAACATGCTGGAGAGCATTTGCGTACTGGAATATTCCTTTTTCGGTTGGTTTACGAATCACTTTCACCACTTTTTTTATAGCCCGCCTCGACAACATCCCACGCCTCAATTTGTATCAAATGATTTGTGGCTTACAAAAATGAACTCGTATTAATCTTGGCGGAGTTTATTTTTTGTTTTTAGTGTGAACGTCCTAGATTGGGGTCTATTCATAACACACTTGTAACGATTTGCTGCATAGGCCTAATATTTTCTGTGCAAAACTGTAATATTTCCACACATAATATTAGGGCAAACTTTCATCCCTAAATAACTGAGATTTCTCTCTTGTGTAATTTTCGGTTTAAATCTTACAAATTTATAAAAACAGAACAAACCATATATAGCAATAAATTTTACAAATCTATAAAAACAGAAGAATCACCTTCACCAAAAAATGATGCCAATCTTTCCCATTTATCTATCTTTCCCAAAAATACCATTCAACATTAAACAACTGAGGTTACCCCATTGTGTATTTATCGGCTGCTGAAGTGTAAGTATAAGAATCCTGTGATATATCTTCTTCCCCAATATTGTCATGAATAATGAAACCGATAGCTAACGTTAGATGCGATGTGATATCATCTGACGAGGATCAAACAAAGCAAAGTTAAGTGCTATCAGGCAACCCACAGGCTGTCTATAGAGACTATGAGGGGCGAGAAGCTGCCAACTTGAGCCCATCTTGCGGGTATTGATTATCTTACTGACTACTGCGAAACAGCACATCTGCGCTGCAGCAATATAACGAAAACATCGTAAGCCAGTTTCATCCAAACTGCGACTAGTCACAAAATAACGTGTAAAAGAAAAATTCTGACAATCACCTTGAAAGTTATATTTGTTTTGGTAGTAAAAGAAAAAATCTGACAATTACCTTGACAGTTATATTTGTTTTGGTAGTAAAAGAAAAATTCTGACAATTACCTAGCAAGTAATATTTGTTTTGGTAGTAGTATTAGTTTTGAACCTTATTAAAACCCTACCTTGAAAGTTATATTTAAATGAATACTAGTAATACTAAGCTTAGTATTACCAGTTTGCAACCTCTGGGTTGCGACCATTTAAGTCGTTTGTTACGTTGGAATAAGAATTTGAGACCAACACAGTTAAGATTCGGAACGATCGTAAAGGTAGATGAGCTCTCGGGAACATCCCTGAACGTCGATAACTCCAATGGTGCACGACTCGGCTCTCGCAATTTCAGAACCCTCGTCGGTTCTTGGCGTAATAACATTCTGAAGAAACCTCTCTCGCAGCCACATATAAATAATTAACAGTGTTTCGCGTGGAACTAGATGGCAGAAATTATTATCACACTCGTCACACGAACGCCGTTGTAAATGCAGTCATCTCATTGGTCTAAAAGTGACGAGGGAAATAATGGGGAAAAATCGTCCATCAAAATGATTGAGTAATGTTATAGATCGAGAAAAAATAAGTTTACATTAATCATTGGGTAGTTTTGGTAAAGTTATTGTCACAAATCCCATTGCACCTTAGGGTAAAAGGTTATTTTCATTAATATTTAAAAAAAATCAAAACTTAATATTGTCTTAGTATTGTTTTTAATATTTTCCACAAATATATAGATTTATAGACTTTATATATTAAAGGCACCACCTTATGATCTTAGCCATAGGCCAAGAAGTGGTAAAAGGTTATTGATTATATATAAATTTTAACAAATATGAGCATCTCCATTAAAAGCTACAGATATATTTATCAATAATTAACTATTATTATTAACAGCTATTTTAATATGAACAGTGTAATGTATAATCAATTACACCACTACAATATATTACAAAAAAAAAAAATTCAATAAGGTAAAGACCTAAAAGAATTAAATGAATAAAACTAAGTAATATAAATAAAAGTAGAACAAAAACAATGAGAAAAATGAGTAAATCCCCAGAACATTCCAAAAGACGAAGATTGGAAATGCGCAACCTCTGAGTTGATGATTATAAATCATCAGCAGAAGCAGAAATAAAGATACTAATTAATTTGTCTGTCTACTCATTAATTTATCATTGTGCGAAAAGGGAAAACCTAAAAAAAAAAAAAATGACTAAAACTAAGTAATATAAATAAAAGTAGAACAAAAACAATGAGAAAAATTAGTAAATCTTCCCCAGAACATTCCACAAGACGACATTTGGAAATTCGCAACCTCTGAGTTGATGATTATAAATCAGCAGAAGCAGAAATAATGATACTGATTGCTATTTTTTTTGTCTACTCATTAATTTATCATTGTGATAATGATTACTTAGTCGATAATGAAAAAAAATCGCATTTTTCTAACTTTCAGCAGTAATAGTGCGTATTTTTGCGTATTTTTTACTAGTGATTATTTTTGCGGCAATGATTATAATGATAATAATAATAAAAAACTCTGATGAGGGCATTTTTTAACAGTAGTAGTGAATATAAAAGTGGTACAGATAACAGTGATGATAATAAAAATCACATGTTTGTAAACATCAGCAGAAATAATCGTAAACAAATGTGATGAGCGTATTATTTAATAGTGATTATATTTGTGGCAGTGATAATAATGTTAATAATAAAAAACTCGGATGAGCGCATTTTTAACAGTAGTAGTGAATATAAAAGTAGTACAGATAACAGTGATGATAATAAAAATCACATTTTTGCGTATTTTTTAATAGTGATTACATTTGTGGCAGTGATAATAATGTTAATAATAAAAAAACTCTGATGAGGGCATTTTTTAACAGTAGTAGTGAATATAAAAGTGGTAAAGATAACAGTGGTGATAATAAAAATCACATTTTTGTAAATACCAGCAGATATAATTCGTAAAAAAATGTGATGAGCGTATTATTTAATAGTGATTATATTTGTGGCAGTGATAATAATGATAATAATAAAAAACTCTAATGAGCGCATTTTTAACAGTAGTAGTAGATATAAAAGTGGTAAAGATAACAGTGATGATAATAAAAGTCACATTTTTGTAAATATCAGCAAAAACAATCGTATAAAAATGTGATGAGCGTATTTTTGCGTATTTTTTAATAGTGATTATATTTGTGGCAGTGATAATAATGATAATTATAAAAAAAAACTGATGAGCGCATTTTTTAACCGTAGTAGTGAATATAAAAGTGGTAAAGATAACAGTGATGATAATAAAAATCACATTTTTGTAAATATAAGCAGAAATAATGGTAAAAAATGTTATGAGCGTATTATTTAATAGTGATTATATTTGTGGCAGTGATAATAACGATAATAATAAAAAAAACTCTGATGAGGGCATTTTTTAACAGTAGTAGTGAATATAAACGTGGTAAACATAACAGTAGTGATAATAAAAATCACATTTTTGTAAATATCAGCAGATATAATTCGTAAAAAAAAGTGATGGGCGTATTTTTTAATAGTGATTATATTTGTGGCAGTGATAATAATGTTAATAATAAAAAAAAACTCTGATGAACGCATTTTTTAACAGCAGTAGTAAATATAAAAGTGGTAAAGATAACAGTGGTGATAATAAAAATCACATTTTTGTAAATATCAGCAGAAATAATTCGTAAAAAATGTGATGAGCGTATTATTTAATAGTGATTATATTTGTGGCAGTGATAATAATGGTAATAATAAAAAAACTCTGATGAGCGCATTTTTTAACAGTAGTAGTGAATATAAAAGTGGTAAATATAACAGTGATGATAATAAAAATCACATTTTTGTAAATATCAGCAGAAATAATTCGTAAAAAAATGTGATGAGAGCATTATTTAATAGTGATTATATTTGTGGCAGTGATAATAATGATAATAAAAAAACTCTGATGAGCGCTTTTTTTTAACAGTAGTAGTGAATATAAAAGTTGTAAAGATAACAGTAGTGATTATAAAAATTATATTTTTGTAAATATCAGCTGAAATAATAATAAAAATTGTGATGAGCGTATTTTTAACATCCAGATATAATAGTGATTATAATTATTGTAATAATAACAACGAATAACAATAATATTTTATTATTTTATTCTTTCGCCCGACTAGTTTCGGTTTTTTAAAAACCATCTTCTTGTATTTTAATATGTATATGTATATTTGAATCTAAATTTTTAAATTTTATGTTCACTGCACATGTCAGAACATATTGGTGGTAAGTTTTTTGAAAATTTTAAAACGATGCACTACAATTAAATGAGTATGTATTACACTTTTTACAAAATATTCATGAAAATCTTCGAATTTACGTTTTACAGTTGACGCAAAAAAAAGTAATGCACACGTAATTCTAGCATCACATTCAAATGTCACATGCATTTATGTCATAATTTAATTAGACATTTCAATATGATGCTGCACTTACATGTGCCCTACTTTTTTTCGGCATAAACTGTAAGTTTTTTTTTGCAAACATGCAAATACTGTCAAAATTATATTAATTTCATAGTTAATTTGTTATTCATTGCACTTTTTATAAAACGAATGTTAGTGGAAGTTCTTTCGATAAAGTTGGGAAATCCAAACACAATGACTTTTCATTTGTTCGTAGCATTTTTTTTTTTTAGTATTTCTATAAAAGTTTTTCAAAAACAAAACTAAAACTAAAACAATAAACATATGTATCATGTATTCGTAGTAATTTACACCATTCCAACACCCACATTGCATTTCTATTCGAATAATTATCATTCGAATTGCTATTACTTTTCAAAGATGATTATTAAAATGCAGATGATTCCTAATAGATGAATCGTGAAAGTTCCAGTCATTGCAATAAGTTCGAAGTCTAATGCTGTCTTTTGCATATTTGAATTGGAGAGTGGGTGGATGGGCACACTATGATCATCTTCTAATTTGATCCAGCTGCACTTAGAATGATCATTTTATTAACACGAAATCATAAATTTCATGGATGATTAAAAGTTGTGCTATAGGAACAATACAGTTAGAGTTGAGACGCATAATTTGGGGGATGATTGTAATTGAAACCAACCAACCCACCCTGCATTTAAACTCAAATAATGATTAACACCCAAACAACAATTGCTTTCCAAGGATGATTGTTAAAATGCTGATGATTCCTAATAAATAAATCGTGAAGTTCCAGTCATTGCAATAAATTCGACGTACAATGTTTTATTTTGCATGAAATTTGAATTGGAGGGTGGGTGGGTGGCCACACTATAATCATCATCTAATTTGATCCAGCTACAATTAGAATCATCATTTTATTAACACGAAATCATAAATTTCATGGATGATTAAAAGTTGTACTATAGAAACAATCCAGTTAAAGTTGAGACGCATAATTTGGGGGATGATTATACCTGTGCCCACCCACCCACCCTTCAATTGAACTGAAAAAATGATTAACACCCGTACAACAATTGCTTTTCAAGGATGATTGCTAATATGCAGATGATTCCTAATAGATGAATCAGGAAAGTTCCAGCCATTCCAAGAAATTGGACGTATAATGCTTTATTTTGCATGATATTTAAATTGGAGGATGGGTGGGTGGGCACACTATAATCATCATCTAATTTTAGCCAGCTGATATTAGAATCATCCTTCATTTTATTGACACGAAATCATAAGTTTGATGGATGATTAAAAGTTGTGCTGTAGAAAATATACAGTTAAACCCTAAACGCTGAATTTAGGGGATCATTATACTTGTGTCCACCCACCCGCCCTCCAATTGCACTCGAATAATGATTAACACTCCAACCACAATTGCTTTTCAAGGATGATATCATGAAAGTTCAAGTCATTGCAATAAATTGGACGTCCAATGCTTTATTTTGCATAACATTTGAATTGGAGGGTGGGTGGGTGGGCACACTATAATCATCGTCTTAATTGATCCAGCAGCAATTATAATCATCATTCTATTAACATGAAATCAAAAATTTGATGGATGATTTAAAGTTGTACTATAGAAAAAATACAGTTAAAGCTAAGATACAGAATTTACGGGATGATTATACTTGTGCCCACCCACCCACCCTCCAATTACACTCAAATAATGATTAACACTCGAACAACAGTCGCTTTTCAAGGATGATTATTAAAATGCAGATGATTCCTAATAGATAAATCATGAAAGTTTCAGTCATTGCAACAAGTTTGACGTTTAATTACTTTGACGTCTTTTGCATAACATTTGAATTGGATCCAGCAGCAATTAGAATCATCATTTTATTGACACGAAATCATAAATTTTAAGGATGATTAAAAGTTGTATATAGAAAAAAATCAGTTAAAGCTTAGACCCAAAATGTAATTGATGGTTATACTTATGCCCACCTACCCACCCTCCAATTGCACTAGAATAATGATTAACATTCAAACTGCAATGGCATTTCAATGAAGATATCATGAAAGTTCCGATCATTGCAATAAGTTGGAAGTCCAATGCATTATTTTGAATAAAATTTCAATTGGAGGATGGGTGCGTGGGTACACTATAATCATCATCTAAATTGATCCGGCTGCAATTAGAGTCATCAATTTATTGACACTAAATCATATATTTGATCGATGATTAAAAGTTGTTTTTGTTATAGTTTCATCCAATTTGGATACCAGTTATTATAGTAGTATTTTTTATTGTTTATAGTAAAAATACAGTTAAAGCTGATTTACAGAATTTAAGGGATGATTATACTTGTGCAAATTTTCTACTGATAATTTAAAGTGTATAGTCTACACACCTCTTAGTTACTAGTATTTGATGACTATGATTGATGACTAAGATTGATTGATTGAGTATTTGATTTATAGGCCAGCAATGGACACTTACTTATTGTATTATAGAAACGATATTATACGATGTATACGATACATCTTATATTGCAAACAAATCTTTGCGAAGTAACATATCTAACATATATCTAATTTCTTTGAACAACCTATAATTTCGGCTAGCCTTAACCTAACCTATAACTTGTAGTTGTAGGGCAAGTTCCTAAGCTTTGAAGACAGATACTTGTACATTCAAATTCGTAGAAATTCATTAGCTGTTTATGCACCAAGGGCGTTACCACGATGATTACGCCCGGAGAACGATGAAATCCATCTCGAGGGCTTTAGACCGAGAGATGAATAACGTTCGATGGGCCTAATCATTCGGTGACGCCGTGGTGCATCCCACAACGTTTTATTTTTCTGTTTTTCTTTAAAAATAAAACAGAATTGAAATCTCCGGGGCGCAATGAATTCATTACGTCCTCTTATTACGCCCCTTGTGTTATGGACTTGTTTACATGAAAATGCACTATGGGACGTAATGAATTAATTATGGCCTCGTATTACGCCCCGGGTGTTATGGACTTGTTTACATGAAAATAAGGGGCGTAATGAATTCATTATGGCCTCTTATTACGACCCGGTTGTTATGGACTTGTTTACATGAAGATACACTCCAGGGCGTAATCAATGCATTGCGACATCTTATTGTACCATGGTTGTTATGACTGTTATGGACCATGTACCATGCTCTGTCTGGTCGTTAATGACCGGACATTCGGGATTACGCTTGGCCTTTTGAATTTCAAGAGACTCAAATAGGTCCATCTTAAGTCCTTTCTCGGCGAAATTAATTATCTGCAGTACATCCGTCCCAAAAGAATGCCGATTTTCAATAAGGTGATTAGCAAATGATGAATTATCATGGTTTAATCTAAAATCTTATGCGTTCTATTTCCAATATGATGTATTTATTCGTTACTTTTGGGACATCCTGTATTATGTGCGAGTTAGTTATTGCTGGTTCCGTTTCTCGTGCGTTACCTTCTCTTGGCCGTCTTAATTGCTACACAGTACTCTTGTTGTTAATTGTTTGCTGGTGTATACATAAACAAAACAATTGTTAGGGAACGGATATTTATGGGCCGGTTGAGACACGCAGCCGATAGAAATCTTTGGAGGCAATTTATCGCTGTTATATAGCCGTGTTTGCCTAAGTATCGTTTAGAGAAAGAAAGCAATTCCGCACGACAATAGGAGCCTGAATATCAATGAACCTTCGCACAGTCGGGTGTCTCACAGGGTTCTCGATGTCACCACTTTACAGTCTACGTCGTGGAAGCATCAAAATTGAGGCGAAGTGTGACGCAGTGGCGGATTTAGGGGCGTGGGGGGGCTATGGGGGTTATAGCCCAGTTTGTGGCTTTTTTATATATGTTTTTGGAGTTTCCTAGGAGGGGAAGGGCTATGGGGGCTATAGCCCAGTTGTTTGTGGATTTCGTTTATATATGCTTTTGGAGTTTCCTAATTCCTCTCCCCTCATCTATCTACCGCTAAATATTCAACCCGATTCCTTTGTTATCATGGTGATTACTAATCTTGAGTGTCAATGACGGGTTTAGGGGGGATATGAGGGCTATAGCCCAGGGGGGGCAAAATCCAGGGGCGGCAAATTTTTTGAAAAATACAAAACTCACAAGTCACAATAAAAAATAAATATACAAATACCTAAACAAATGACAAACGAAAAGAGGCAAATACAAAAAGTGAAGTAACTACCTCCTACAACTTCAAACATTAGAAACTACTTTTTACTATTTTACTATTTTTATTTTCTAGGATTTTAAAATTACATTTAACAACATTAAAAGAAAATCATTCAAGCAAACCCCCAAATGCAGAAAATGATAACTGAGAAATGAAAACTGAAAATTAAAAAAAATGCCTACGAGAGGCATTTGCATCAATAACTATTGAAGAAAAGTAAAACATTCTTCAGGAGTTCCATACCAAGCTTGAATTGTGTTAAAATAATGGTGGGGGATTGTTTAAATGATGTTATTTTTCATAATTATTTGACATAAAGTTACAAAATTCGATTTTTTTTTAGTTAGCCTACACCCTGCATAAATAAATTAATGTTTTAATCACTGAAATGGTAGTTTCAGACCAAGCAGGAATTTTAATTCCTATAACATTTTTACTTAAAAATTGAGAAAAGGGTCTAACAAATCTATGACTGAAATTAGTTGATTTTCTGTCAACGACGATGCAAAGTTCTCATTTTCAATTGTGATCTCACTCACCAAACTTGGTAAATCATAATTTTCATTGGTGCTTTCATGAGAAGCTGAAGGCAAATTTGTAACATCGCAAAAGTATGCTTGATCCTGGTAACGACGTGTCTGAGGGCTGCACTTTGGATTCCTCACTTTTCGAAAAATATGAAGTTACTTTATCAGTAACTTCTTACTTATCAGTATCAGTACTCTACTGTATCAGTAAATGAAGTTTTATTTTTGCTAAATAATTTGCACGGCATACAATAATTACATCCCGTTGTTTTAGAAAAAAAAACAAGCCATTCTCGTCTCTTTGTCTCCCCATTTATGGATTGGTGCAAAAGTATACGTTTTGAGACATATCTCACCCGATCGTTATTTGATCTTTAAGAGATTTTAAAATCTAATTCGTTAATATTTTGTTGTGATCGATTTTGAATGATATAATAAACAAAATACTTATCAATTCTCCACTTATGCCCAGTTGTACGATCGTGGATTATCTTTGATCGTGGTTCAGTTTCTAAGGAAACCATTGCATTAACAATTGAATCCTAGGTAACTGAACCATAGACAAGGATGACAGATCACAATTGAAAACGAGAACTTTGCATCGTCGTTGACAAAAAATCAACCAATTTCAGTCATAGATTTGTTGGACCCTTCTAAGGCCCAATTGTACGATCGTGGATCATCCTTGACCATGGTTCAGTTACCTAGGATACAATTGTTAATACAATGATATCCTTAGGCCCAGTTGTATGATCGTGGTTCAGTTTCTAAGGCCCAGTTGTACGATCGTGGATCACCTTGACCATGGTTCAATTACCTAGGATACAATTGTTAATACAATAGTATCCTAGAGTATCCTAGGCAAGTGAACCATGGTCAAGCATGATCCAGGATCGTACAACTGGGCCTAAGGATATCATTGTATTAACAATTGTATCCTAGGTAACTGAACCATGGTCAAGGATGATCTACAATCGTACAACAGGGCCTTAGAAGGGTCCAACAAATCTATGACTGAAATTGGTTGATTTTCCATCAACGACGATGCAAAGTTCTCGTTTTTAATTGTGATCTCACTCACCAAACTTGGTAAATCATAATTTTCATTGGTGCTTTCATGAGAAGTTGAAGGCAAATTTGTAACATCGCAAAAGTATGCTTGATTCTGGCAACGACGTGACTGAGGGCTGCACTTTGGATTTCTCACTTTTCGAAAAAAATGTTATCAGTTTACTGTATCAGTAAATTAAGTTTTATTTTTGCTAAATAATTTGCACGGCATACAATAAATACATTCTGTTGTTTTAGAAAAAACAAGCCATTTTCGTCTCTTTGTCTCCCCATTTATGGATTGGTGCAAAAGTATACGCTTTGCAGTATATCTAAGGTGACCAGACGTCCCGATTTTGGCGGGACAGTCCCGATTAATAGAAATTTGTCCCGCGTCCCGCGACGTTTCAAAAAAGTCCCGACTTTAGAAAGATTTTGTTTTTTTTTCGGGGTCATCTTTTATTGTTTATTTTGAAGTTATAGGTGCTTAAATATCAAATATTTTTGATAGACACATTCATGGCAATCCATAAAAAAATCTACGGGCATAGCTTTTAGAAAACATTGAAACCATATAAACAAAAATGTTTCAAGTTCATTAATTTTAATTGCAATAATATATTACATATTACTTAAAACCTTCGAATCTAGAAACACTTAATTACTTTTTCCTGAAAATGTTCATTAATAGGTTACTTATTTATTTTTGTAATTTTTCAATCCTTTCATTTTTTATAGAGCAAATTGGAATAATTTCATCGGTATTTTGGCTACTAATTGCAGCAGTATTTTCAACTGGATTTTGAACACGAATAGTAGCTTTTTCAAGTACGCTGGGTATTGCATTTTATATCAACTTAATTCCTCGGCAAACTTGCCATTGATCATCTGTAAAATGAACTTTTCACAGTCAGAGTTTCAGAGTTTTCAATTTTTCCGATTTATATTTTTCAGACAAATTGATCGTTGATGGACATTTTTCGGGATAGATTTATAAAACTAACCTATCAAACTAACTTATCAACAAAAAACGCGAGTGCAAAAATGCTCTTTACGAAAGTGTATCATACAAAGTTTTTTCAGCGACAGCTATTATAAAAAAAAATGAATATCTCACATTGTACCAATTGTATCATTCACTTGAATGTTTAAAGTTTTGAATTTCTTTCTCTATTCAATGTTTACTTCTAAGTAAAAGTTGATGCATTTTTTTTTTAATAGGTGAGTAAATGAATTGTGTGTAAAACTTATTTTGAACAATTTTTACAACCAGCTGAAAATGTTCATTAATAGGTTACTTATTTATTTTTGTAATTTTTATTCAGCAATTTTTCAATCCTTTCATTTTTTATAGAGCAAATTGGAATAATTTCATCGGTATTTTGGCTACTAATTGCAGCAGTATTTTCAACTGGATTTTGAACACGAATAGTAGCTTTTTCAAGTACGCTGGGTATTGCATTTTATATCAACTTAATTCCTCGGCAAACTTGCCATTGATCATCTGTAAAATGAACTTTTCACAGTCAGAGTTTCAGAGTTTTCAATTTTTCCGATTTATATTTTTCAGACAAATTGATCGTTGATGGACATTTTTCGGGATAGATTTATAAAACTAACCTATCAAACTAACTTATCAACAAAAAACGCGAGTGCAAAAATGCTCTTTACGAAAGTGTATCATACAAAGTTTTTTCAGCGACAGCTATTATAAAAAAAAATGAATATCTCACATTGTACCAATTGTATCATTCACTTGAATGTTTAAAGTTTTGAATTTCTTTCTCTATTCAATGTTTACTTCTAAGTAAAAGTTGATGCATTTTTTTTAATAGGTGAGTAAATGAATTGTGTGTAAAACTTATTTTGAACAATTTTTACAACCAGCTGAAAATGTTCATTAATAGGTTACTTATTTATTTTTGTAATTTTTATTCAGCAATTTTTCAATCCTTTCATTTTTTATAGAGCAAATTGGAATAATTTCATCGGTATTTTGGCTACTAATTGCAGCAGTATTTTCAACTGGATTTTGAAAACGAATAGTAGCTTTTTCAAGTACGCTGGGTATTGCATTTTATATCAACTTAATTCCTCGGCAAACTTGCCATTGATCATCTGTAAAATGAACTTTTCACAGTCAGAGTTTCAGAGTTTTCAATTTTTCCGATTTATATTTTTCAGACAAATTGATCGTTGATGGACATTTTTCGGGATAGATTTATAAAACTAACCTATCAAACTAACTTATCAACAAAAAACGCGAGTGCAAAAATGCTCTTTACGAAAGTGTATCATACAAAGTTTTTTCAGCGACAGCTATTATAAAAAAAAATGAATATCTCACATTGTACCAATTGTATCATTCACTTGAATGTTTAAAGTTTTGAATTTCTTTCTCTATTCAATGTTTACTTCTAAGTAAAAGTTGATGCATTTTTTTTTAATAGGTGAGTAAATGAATTGTGTGTAAAACTTATTTTGAACAATTTTTACAACCAGCTGAAAATGTTCATTAATAGGTTACTTATTTATTTTTGTAATTTTTATTTAGCAATTTTTCAATTCTTTCATTTTTTATAGAGCAAATTGGAATAATTTCATCGGTATTTTGGCTACTAATTGCAGCAGTATTTTCAACTGGATTTTGAAGACGAATAGTAGCTTTTTCAAGTACGCTGGGTATTGCATTTTATATCAACTTAATTCCTCGGCAAACTTGCCATTGATCATCTGTAAAATGAACTTTTCACAGTCAGAGTTTCAGAGTTTTCAATTTTTCCGATTTATATTTTTCAGACAAATTGATCGTTGATGGACATTTTTCGGGATAGATTTATAAAACTAACCTATCAAACTAACTTATCAACAAAAAACGCGAGTGCAAAAATGCTCTTTACGAAAGTGTATCATACAAAGTTTTTTCAGCGACAGCTATTATAAAAAAAAATGAATATCTCACATTGTACCAATTGTATCATTCACTTGAATGTTTAAAGTTTTGAATTTCTTTCTCTATTCAATGTTTACTTCTAAGTAAAAGTTGATGCATTTTTTTTTAATAGGTGAGTAAATGAATTGTGTGTAAAACTTATTTTGAACAATTTTTACAACCAGCTGAAAATGTTCATTAATAGGTTACTTATTTATTTTTGTAATTTTTATTTAGCAATTTTTCAATTCTTTCATTTTTTATAGAGCAAATTGGAATAATTTCATCGGTATTTTGGCTACTAATTGCAGCAGTATTTTCAACTGGATTTTGAAGACGAATAGTAGCTTTTTCAAGTACGCTGGGTATTGCATTTTATATCAACTTAATTCCTCGGCAAACTTGCCATTGATCATCTGTAAAATGAACTTTTCACAGTCAGAGTTTCAGAGTTTTCAATTTTTCCGATTTATATTTTTCAGACAAATTGATCGTTGATGGACATTTTTCGGGATAGATTTATAAAACTAACCTATCAAACTAACTTATCAACAAAAAACGCGAGTGCAAAAATGCTCTTTACGAAAGTGTATCTTACAAAGTTTTTTCAGCGACAGCTATTATAAAAAAAAATGAATATCTCACATTGTACCAATTGTATCATTCACTTGAATGTTTAAAGTTTTGAATTTCTTTCTCTATTCAATGTTTACTTCTAAGTAAAAGTTGATGCATTTTTTTTTAATAGGTGAGTAAATGAATTGTGTGTAAAACTTATTTTGAACAATTTTTACAACCAGCTGAAAATGTTCATTAATAGGTTACTTATTTATTTTTGTAATTTTTATTCAGCAATTTTTCAATCCTTTCATTTTTTATAGACCAATTTACAAGAATTTCATCGGTATTTTGGCTACTAACTGCAGCAGTATCTTCACATGTATTTTGAACACGAATAGTAGCTTTTCAAGTACGGTGGGTATTGCATTTAGTTTCAACTTAATTCCTCGGCAAACTTGCCATTGATCATCTGTAAAATGAACTTTTCACAGTCAGAGTTTCAGAGTTTTCAATTTTTCTGATTTATATTTTTCAGACAAATTGATCGTTGATGGACATTTTTCGGGATAGATTTATAAAACTAAGATAACGTTTAAAGTTTTGAGTTTCTTTCTCTATTCAATATTTACTTCTAAGTAAAAGTTGATGCATTTTTTTTTAATAGGTGAGTAAATAAATTGTGTGTAAAACTTATTTTGAACAATTTTTTCAACCAGCTGTACTACATATGTCATGTTGACAACACATTTATTTAGACTTGTCATCAAAATTTCCAGTTTCGTAATTTTAGTGAAATACGATTGTCAAAAATTACAGTCAATAAAAATCTCAGCATGCCTGGGAAAAATTGATCCTACCAATCAGAATGGTTGACGCTCTGGTCCCTACTCTTATCAAACCTTATAGAGGTACTCTAGCGGAGACTATAACGGGAAATACAAAACAATACTTACTTTAGAAACATGCCTCGTATTTATTATATTTGTAAATTTGACTACATTATGTTTCATGTTGTTGAAAAATTGTAATATAATATTATATAATTTGCGTTTTGTGTTCTTTGTTAATTAATATAAAAATCAACACCTCCCCCCCCCCCCCCCGTGGCCCGCTTTTCTATTGTTAGAATCTGGTCACCTTAAGTATATCTCACCCGATCATAATATGATCTTTTTGAGATTTTAAAATCTTATTCGTTAATATTTTGTTGCGATGGATTTTGAATGATATAATAAACAAAATACTTATCAATTCTCCACTTATGCCCAGTTGTGCGATCGTCGATTATCTTTGATTGTGGTTCAGTTTGTAAGGAAACCATTGCATTAACAATTGTATCCTAGGCAACTGAACCATGGTCAAGGATGATCCACGATCGTAGGTCTTAATATAGTAAACTTCCAGTTTGTTAAAAGTTGTCTTGCCGATTGCTGATAGGGCTATGTTTAAATGAATAACTTTTTATGTCGCGGTGGGTGGGGGGGATAAGTTCGTGGTGGCCCTTAGGCGGCAGACGAGGATTCTCCGTTAGACCAAAACAAAAGCCGATTTACGCATTCGCCGTGCATTTGTTTGGAAGGCACAGCAAATTAGTGGCCGAGGGTCCCTCGGGCAGTTATTACGGAAAAGGCCTTTTTGTACGCTACTGTACACGGTGAAGAGAGAAGGCCGCATATGCACGAGGAGAGCGCGATCACAAAATGGCTCCCTCCGAATCGAATATCCGCCTAACCGAAGAGACCCAAGTCGCAGACGGAGAGGGCGGGCTTCGGGGAGGAAGATGACCTCAGGAGATGATGTGTACGTCGCCGAATTCGAGACAGATCGGGGTACAAGAAAGATGGGCAAAGGCGTCAGTCAAACGATGTAAACACGGTAGAAGAGGACGGGAGATCGATGGTCGAATGTTTGGTGTGGCGCTGGGAGCGAGCGAGACGGAGCGAGCGCGGCAGTTTTCCCCGTCGAAACAAAAGACACACGCATGCATGAACTATCACAAACTAATTGCAAGAAGATGAATGGGGCAGTACCAACGATGCCCGACTTACCAGCGCAAGATGTTATCGACGGTATCCACACTTAAAGAGTTTAATCGTGGACTCGGGGGGGAAGTTATGAAATAATCCAGGCTGCACGGGCGTAATCCTCGTTATTTTTAATGTGTGTAAAAGGAACTTTTGCGCACTGCAAACACCGGGACAAAGCCCACGGAGCACACACACATCCGCGAACACACACCCAGCACAGGGGGAGGAAGAACAGAAAAAGAAAAACACCACCGGGGCACGGACAACTATATCATGCACGGGGACACTGCATTATCGCGGCCTTTTTGTCGATTCCGTGCGACTATAAACAGCACCACACTTTGTAACACACACTGTACGGTCACTGCCAGAGCCACTCGACTAATGTGGCAGCCATGACGGTTTTCCGCGGCGAACGCTCCCGATTCCGGCCGGAGACGCGCGAACCCCCCCGTGCATTAAACACACGCAAACTGCGAATCTGCGAGTTTCTTTTGTTCCTGTGGTTTTACTCTCCGTTACAGCCCGCTGGAAACTCCGGCCAAACTGGCGATCGTTTTCGACATGCGAGCCTCGACGGTTACCAATTCAATTAAGGGAACAAATGTAACTATCAATTCCTTCTTGGTGGTCGAATGTGCAATTAAACAATAGTGGATTGGACGGACCGAGCAGGCACACACACTCCGAAAACGTTACGAGACGACTGCGAATTGATTCTAACGTGCAACAGAAGACGACCAAATTAATTGCATTTTCGCCACTGAAAAACGTTCATGCCCACAATTTTAATACCTATACTTCGCGCAACGATAGTTTGTTTTTATGACATTGATAAAAATTACAAGGGTGGGATTGTTAAACCACTACAAGTTAGGTATGATAAAAGCCCAGAAGACCTAAATGCCCGTGTAGGGAATAAAATCAAAAGACTGGAGAGCATAATGGGAACACACGGAGAAACAAAGAACAACAACAAAGGACGAAGACTTGATTTCTGCATATTGAATGATCTAACAATATTAAACACCAATTTTGCACACAATGAAATAAACAAGAGAGGACAGAAACAGAAACGAGAAGTCCATAATAGACTACCTTTTAACAAACAAAGCACAAGAAAGTCAGTAATGGATATTAAAGTCAAAAGAGGTAGCAAAATTGACAGTGACCACTATCTTCTAACAGCACGAATAAAAACAACAAGAAGGGAACCGAAACAAACACAAAAAACAGTCGATCAGGATGTACGAAGAGAGAAATTTAAAATAAACAAGCTAAGTGACAAACGAGTAAAGGAAAACTACCAGGAATCAATACAGCAACTAATAATAACCACTCAAAAAAGCGTAGAAGATTTATGGGTCAATTTCAAACATATAGCAAAAGAGGCAACAAAACACATCTGTGGAAAAACCGAGTACACCAAACAAAAAACAAACAAGCTGGTGGAACAAAGAAGTGGAGGAAGAAGTTAGGAAAAAGAAACAAAAATGGAAAAAATACCAAAGCACAAAAAACGAAGAATATAAAATATTAGTCTTGTAAACTAAACTTAAGATTAGTCTTTTAAAACTTCAGAGAAAGAAAATGCGAAGACTAGCACTACGAAATATACAAGCAGCAAACCAAGAGAGTTAAAGCAATAATAAGGAAGGAAAAAGACAGAAAATGGGAGGATTTCGGAACCTAATTAGAGCATTTTAAAGGAAATCAAAAACTATTCTACAGAACACTGAAAAGCTGCAGAAAGGAAAAATAAACAAACCTAAAGCTACTCAAAAATAAACATGGCGTACTAATGAAAGAGGATAAAGAAATCATGAGCACTTCCAAAAGCTTCTGTCTGGAAATGAGATAACAAATGAAGGATATGAAAACGAAGAGGAACAAAAAAATAGTAACGAAACCGAAGAAGAGCGATCTATAACAGAAGAAGAGTTATAAAACGCACTAAAGTTGAAGAACGTTAAAGCCCCAGGTCACGACAAAATTAAATCTGAACAGCTGAAATACATATGAAAGGATGGGAAACAAGTACTACTACAGTTAACAAATAGAATATGGGAAACAGGAAAAATACCAGCAAACTGGCAAAAAGCAGTGATCTTCCCAATACATAATAAAGGATGACAGTAGAAAACCGTCATAAGTTTGGTAATATTCTCCAGAGTTCGTTAAATCTCTGAAAAGTTTTCGCTAATTCTGAAAAGTCCTTAAAGATTGAGAAATCCTGTCCACAGTTTATTTCAGAGTATATTAACTATAGAACTATTTTGATGCTTTTAAGAATACACTCAAAGTTTTATTTATATTGTCCTGAGTTTGCAAAATCTCTGAAAAGTTTTCGCTAATACTGAAAAACTCTCAAAGATTGAGTAATCGGGTCCACAGTTTATATCAGAGTATATTAACTATAAAACAGTTTTGCTGTTTTTGAGAAAACCCTCCAAGTTTTAGTGATATTGTCCAACGTTTGTTAAATCCCTGAAAAGTTTTCGCTAATTTTTGAAAAACCCTCAAAGATTGAGGAATCTTGTCCACAGTTTAATTCAGAGTATATTAACTACAAAACAGTTTTGCTGCTTTTGAAAAAACCCTCAACAGTTTTAGATATATTGTCCAGAGTTAGTATAATCTCTGAAAAGGTTTCGCTAATTTTAAAAAACTCTCAAAGACTGAGGAATAATGTCCACAGTTTATTTCAGAATATATTAACTATAAAACAGTTTTGCTGTTTTTAAGAAAATCCTTAAAGTTTTAGTGATATTGTCCAGAATTTGTTAAATCTCCGAAAAGTTTTCGCTAATTCTGAAAGTCCCTCAAAGATTAAGGAAACCTGTCCACAGTTTATATCAGAGTATATTAACTATAAAACAGTTTTGCTGTTTTTGCCAAAACCCTCAAAGTTTTGGTGATATTGTCCAGAGTTTAATGAATCTCTAAACAGTGTTTGCTAATTCTTGAAAACCTTCAAAGATTGAAGAATACTGTGCACAGTTTATTTCAGAGTATATTAACTATGAAACAGTTTTTCCGTTGTTAAAAAAACCCTAAAAGTTTTAGTATATTGTCCAGAGTTTGTTAAATCTCAAAAAAAAATTGCTAATTCTGAAAACCTCCGAAGATTGAGGAATCCCGTTCACAGTTTATTTCAGAGTATATTAACAATAAAACAGTTTTCCTGTTTTTGAAAAACCCCTCAAAGTTTAAGTGATGTTGTCCAGAGTTTGTTATATCTCTGTACAGTGTTTGCTAATTCTTAAAAACACTCTAAGATTGAGGAATCCTGTCCACAGTTTATTTCAGAGTATATTAACTATAAAACAGTTTTGCCGTTGTTAATAAAACCCTCAAAGATTTAGTATATTGTCCAGAGTTTGTTAAATCTCTAAAAAAAAATTGCTAATTCTCCAAACCCCCGAAGATTGAGGAATCCTGTTCACAGTTTATTTCAGAGCATATAAGTTATAAAACGGTTTTGCTGTTTTTTCGAAACCTCTCATAGTTATAGTAATATTGCCCAGAGTTTGTTATATCTCTGAAAAGTTTTTGCTAATTCTGAAAAACCGTCAATAATTGAGGAATCTTATCCACAATCTATATCAGAGTGTATTAACTATAAAACAGTTTTGCTATTTTTGAGAAAATCCTCGAAAGTTTTAGTTATATTGTCCAGAGTTTGTTTAATCTCTGAAAAGTTTGCGCGAATACTAAAAATCCCTCAAAGATAGAAGAATCTTGTCCACAGTTTATTTCAGAGTATATTAAATATGAAACAGTTTTGCTGATTTTGAAAAAAAAAACAGTTTCAGTCATATCGTCTTGAGGTTGTTAAATCTCTAAAAAGTTTTCGCTGATACTAAAAAACCCTCAAAGATAGAGGAATCCTGTCCACAGTTTATTTAAGAGTATATTAACTATAAAACAGTTTTGCTGTTTTTGACAAAACACTCAAAGTTTTAGTAATATCGTCCTGAGTTTGTTAAATCTCTGAAAAGTTTTCGCTAATTCTGAAAAACCCTCAAAGATTGAGAAATCTTGTCGACAGGTTATTTCAGAATATATTTACCATAAAACAGTTTTGCTAGTTTTGCAAAAACCCTCAAAGTTTTAGTGATATTGTCCATAGTTTGTTAAATCTCTGAAAAGTTTTCGCTAATACTGAAAGACTCTCAAAGATTGAGGAATCCTGTCTACAGTTTTTATCGGAGAATATTAACTTTAGAACAGTTTTGCTATTTTTGAGAAAACCCTCATAGTTTTAGTAATATTGTCCAGAGTTTGTTAAATCTCTGAACAGTGTTTGATAATTCTGAAAAACCCTCAAAGATTGAGGAATAATGTCCACAGTTTATTTAAGAGTATATTAACTATAAAACAGTTTTGCTGTTTTTGAGAAAACCCTCATATGTTTAGTAATATTGTCCAGAGTTTGTAAAATGTCTGCAAAGTGTTCTCTAATTCTGAAAATCCCTCAAAGATTGAGGAATCTTGTCCACAGTATATTAACAATAAAACAGTTTTCCTGTTTTTGAAAAAAAAAACAAAGTTTTAGTAATATTATCCAGAGTTTGTTAAATCTCTGAAAACTGTTTGCTGATTTCTAAAAAACCCCAAAGATTGATTAATCCTGTCCACAGTTTATATCAGAGTGTATTAACTATAAAACAGTTTTGCTGTTTTTGACAAAACCTTTAAAGTTTTGGTGATATTGTCCAGAGTTTGTTAAATCTCCGAAAAGTATTCGCTAATTCTGAAAGTCCCTCAAAGATTGAGGAATCTTGTCCACAGTTTATTTGAGAGTACAAATATGTTGACCACAAAACAGTTTTAGTATTTTTGAGAAATCCCTCAATGTTTCGGTCTTCAATATTCGTCCTGAGTTTGTTAAATCTCTGAAAAGTTTTCGCTAAATCTGAAAAATCCTTCAAATATTGATAACTCCTGTCCGCAGTCTATTTCAGAGCATATTAACTATAGAACAGTTTTGCTGTTTTTGATAAATCCTCCAAAGTTTTAGTGATATTGTCCAGAGTTTGTTAAATCTCTGAAAAGTGTTTGCTAATTCTGAAAAACTCTCAAATATTGAGGAATCCTGTCCACAGTTTATTTCGGAGTGTATTAACTATAAAACAGTCTTGCAGTTTTTGATAAAACCCTCAAAGTTTTGGTGATGTTGTCCAGAGTTTATTAAATCTCTGAAAAGTTTTCACTAATTCTGAAACACCCTCAAATATTGATAAACCCTGTCACAGTTTATTTCAGAGCATATTAACTATAATACAGTTTTGCTGTTTTTAAGAAGTCCCTCAAAGTTTTAGTGATATTGTCTAGAGTTTGTTCAATCTCTAAACAGTGTTTGCTAATTTTTAAAAACTTTCAAAGATTGGGGAATACTGTAACAATTTATTTCAGAATATATTAACTATAAAACAGTTTTTTTTGTTTTTGAAAAAACCAACAAAGTTTTAGTAATATCGTCCTGAGTTTGCTAAATCTCTGAAAAGTTTTACGCTAATACCGAAAAACTCTCAAAGATTGAGTAATCTTGTCCATAGTTTATTTCAGAGTATATTAACTGTAAAACAGTTTTGCCGTTGTTAAAAATACCCTCAAAGGTCTAGTATATTGTCCAGAGTTTGTTAAATCTCTAAAAAAATTGCTAATTCTGCAAACCCCCAAAGATTTGAGGCATATAAATTATAAAACAGTTTTGCTGTTTTTGAGAAAACCCTCATAGTTATAGTAATATTGTCCAGAGTTTGTTAAACCTCTGGAAAGTGTTTGCTAATTCTTAAAATCCCTCAAAGATTAAGGAATCTTGTCACAGTTTATTTAAGAGTATATTAACTATAAAACAGTTTTGTTGTTTTTGACAAAACCCTCATAGCTTAAGTGATATTGTCCAGAGTTTGTTAAATATCTGAAAAGTTTTCGCGAAAACTGAAAATCCCTCAAAGATTGCGGAATCTTGTCCACAGTTTATTTCAGAGTCTATAAACTATAAAACAGTTTTGCCGTTGTTAAAAAACCCCCCAAAGTTTTAGTATATTGTTCAGAATTTGTTAAATCTCTAAAAAAAACATTGCTAATTCTGCAAACCCCCGAAGATTGAGGAATCCTGTTCACAGTTTATTTCAGAGCTATAAATTATAAAACAGTTTTGCTGTTTTTTCGAAACCCCAAATAGTTATAGTAATATTGCCCAGAGTTTGTTATATCTCTGAAAAGTTTTTGCTAATTCTGAAAAACCGTCAATAATTGAGGAATCTTATCCACAATCTATATCAGAGTGTATTAACTATAAAACAGTTTTGCTATTTTTGAGAAAATCCTCAAAGTTTTAGTTATATTGTCCAGAATTTGTTAAAGCTCTGAAAAGTTTTCGCTAATTCTGAAAAACCCTCAAAGATTGATTAATCCTGTCCACAGTTTATATCAGAGTGTTTTAACTATAAAACAGTTTTGCTATTTTTGAGAAAACCCTCAAAGCTTTAGTGATATGGTTCCAGAGTTTGTTATATCTCTGAAAAGTTTTCGCAAATTCTGAAAAACTCTCAAAGATTAAGGAATCTTGTCCACAGTTTATTTCAGAGTACGGGTATATTAACTATAAAACAGTTTTCCTGTTTTTGAAAAACCCCTCAAAGTTTAAGTGATGTTGTCCAGAGTTTGTTATATCTCTGAAAAGTTTTTGTTAATTCCCAAAAACCCTCAAGACTTGAGGAATCCTGTCCACAGTTTATTTCAGAGTATATAAACTATAAAACAGTTTTGCTGTTTTTTGGAAACCCCTCATAGTTTTAGTATTATTGTCCAGAGTTTGTTAAATCTCTGAAAAGTGTTGGTTAATTCTTAAAAACCCTCAAAGATTGAGGAATCCTGTCCACAGTTTATCTCAGAGTATATTAACTATAGAACAGTTTTGCTGTTTTTGAGAAAACCCTCAAAGTTTTAGTGACACTGTCCAGAGTTTCTTAAATGTCTGAAAAGTTTTCGCTAAATCTGAAAAGCCCCTCAAATATTGATAAATCCTGTCCACAGTTTATTTCAACGCATATTAACTATAAAGCAGTTTTGCTGTTTTTGAGAAAACCCTCAAAGTTTTAGTAATATTGTCCAGAGTTTGTTATATCTCTGAAAAGTTTTCGCTGATTCTGAAAAACCCTTAAAGAAAGAGGAATCCTATCTACAGTTTACTTAAGAGTATATTAACTATAAAACAATTTTGCTGTTCTCGAAAAAACCCTCTTAGCTTAAGTGATATTGTCAAGAGTTTGTTAAATATCTGAAAAGTTTTCGCTAATTTTGAAAAACCTTCAAATATTGAGGAATCCTGTATACAGTTTACTTCAGAGTATATTAACTATAAAACAGTTTTGCCGTATTTAATAAAACCCTCAATGTTTTTTAGTAATATTAACCAGGGTTTGTTAAACCTCTGAAAAGTTTTTACTAATTCTGAAAATTTGTCAAAGATTGAGAAATCCTATCCACAGTTTATTTCAGAGTATATTGACTATAAAACAGTTTGGCTGTTTTTGAAAAAACTCTCAAAGTTTTAGTGATATTGTCCTGAGTTTGTTAAATCCCTGAAAAGTTTTCGCTAATACTGAAAATCCCTCAAAGATTGAGGAATCTTGTCCACAGTGTATTTCAGAGTATATTAACTATAAAACAGGTTTCCTGTTTTTGAAAAACCCCTCAAAGTTTAAGAGATGTTGTCCAGAGTTAGTTATATCTCTGAAAAGTTTTTATCAATATTGAAAAACTCTTAAAAATTGAGAAATCCAGTCAACAGTTTATTTCAGAGTATATAAACTATAAAACAGTTTTCCTGTTTTTGAGAAAACCATCATACTTTTAGTAATATCGTCCTGAGTTTGTTAAATGTCTGAACAGTGTTTGCTAATTCTTAAAAACTTTCAAGGATTGAGGAATACTGTAACGTTTTATTTCAAAGTATATTAACTACATAACAGTTTTGCTGTTTTTGGGAAACCCCTCATAGTTTTAGCATTATTGTCCAGAGTTTGTTAAATCTCTGAATAGTGTTTGATTATTCTTAAAAACCCTCAAAGATTGAGGAGTACTGTCATTGTTTATTTCAGAGTATATTAACTATAAAATAGTTTTCCTGTTTGTGAAAAACCCTTCAAAGTTTAAGTGATGTTGTCCAGAGTTTGTTATATCTCTGAAAAGTTTTTGTTAATTCTGAAATACGCTGAAAAATTGAGCAATCCTGTCCACAGTTTATTTCAGAGTATATTAACAATAAAACAGTTTTGCTGTTTTTAAAAAAACCCAAACTTTTAGTAATATTATCCCGAGTATGTTAAATCTCTGAAAAGTGTTTGCTAATCCTTAAAAACCCTCAAAGATTGAAGAATCCTGTCCACAGTTTATTTCAGAGTATATTAACTACAAAACAGTTTTCCTCTTTTTGAGAAAAGCCACAAAGTTTTAGTGATATTGTCCAGAGTTTGTTAAATCTCTGAAAAGTTTTCGCTAATTCTGAAAAACGCTCAAACACTTAAGAATCCTGACCACAGTTTATTAAAAGCCCAAACTGCGTATTTTTCCTGAGTTTATACAAACTCTAGTCAATCATATAATTTTCCCTAGAATTTTCGAAAGTTTGAGCCCATAAAAACTGAAACTGATTGATTTTCAGCGGTTTTCGGCGATTTTCAGCGGATTTCACAAAACTAAGAAAAACTGTTTTAGATGAGCTCAAACAATAAATCCTAATAGGCCAATAGCTATCATTGTATAAATTATACCTAAGGCCCCAAAAGCTTCCTTTTTGGGGCCTCCCCTTTGATTAGGGGAGTTTGGCGAAATTTCAAAATTTTCACAACTTCTGGAACCAATTAAGAGTAACTTTTGATAAATTCCCGAGGTTCATAGAAACAAAAGTTTTTATACTTTTCATCGCTAATTTTGCGTGATTTTCCGTGGTTTTCACAAACTAAGAAATATTGTATATAGAATTTCCGTAAAAGTTTTGAAATTTTCTATCTATTTTCTAAAAGTTCTAGATCAAATTTGATTGCTATCTCCATTTCCTACATTGATATCCTTTTGATTTCCCCGTTGGTTCTGTTGTCTATTTTTTTCTTCTTTCCCTTTCTGCTTTGTTCCTGTCATTTCACTAAAGTATTCTTTCCACCTTTCCATAATCTTCTTTGGTTCTGTTATTGTAATTCCATTTTTATCTTTTATGTTAATTTGTTTCGCGGTTTTTTTGATCCTCGTTTGTTTTATTGTGCTGTAGAACATCTTATGGTTTTCTGTGAACGTTTGCTTTATTTTCTTTCGGAACTCTTCCCATATTTGTTGCTTTGCTATCTTGATTTTGCGTTTCGTTTCTTTGCTTGCTGTTTTATATCTCCTATAATCTTCCTCTTTTCCTGTTCTTATGCAGGTTTTCCATTTATCTTTTTTTGCCTTTACTGTTTGTTTCATCTCTTCCGACTACCATTTATTTTTCTTCGTCTGTTTATATGAAATTGTGCCTGTTCCGCAGCTTTCCTTGGCTGCGTCGCTTATGATTTTCTTGAACTTCTGCCATTTCTTCTCTACTGCTTCTGCTTTGTTTGTTTGTCTGTAGCTATTCTCTATCTTTGTTTGGTATTTGCTTCTTGTTTCTTCCTCTTTTAGTTTGTAGCTGTTGATTTTTTTTGTTATCTTCCTCTCTGTTTCCTTGCTCTTTGGCTCTTTTACTCCTATGTTGATATCCATTTTTACCAGGTAGTGGTCGCTACCTGGTAAAAGGTGCCAAAATATGCCAGGATTAAATTTTGAAACAAAATATGAAAAATTGAAAGATGTAAATGAAAGTTTGACAGGATCATTGGAAAATGTTGAGTATAATAATTTAAAATTTTGACAGAAACAATTGAAAAACTGAACTGTTTGAAACCAACAAAGCATGGAAATCGTTGAGTATTGATAATTAACTGCGCCCTCTAATTAAGCAAATAGAGTGTGCTTATAATCTTTAATCAAATCTCGTAATTGGAGAAATATGCTTCCATTGATTAAACAGATTACGTGGAATTGCGTGGAGCTGCGAGGCTCGCTAATTAATCATAAACAGTCTTTGTGCAAAAATTCTACGGGTGACATTCACCGGACTGAGCCTTGAATGGGCGAATTCAATGCTCCATGCCAGAGGAGAATAAATTTCATTCATTGCATTGAATGACGGCATGTTGTAGGTTCTGCCGGCGATGAAAAATAATGGCATTCCCGTGGCATATTGTTTCGTTATTATTTCTCACCTCATGAATATGCGAGAGAGCAGCATCAAATAAACGCCGAACAACAGCGAGGCTTATCAAGCAGAACGATGTTGCCGAAACACGCTTCTCTTTGTCCATTTCCATGTAAATATTGACAATGAAATATTTGAGAACGATTGCGGCAATGGCAAATAGCTGTGCGCCAGAAGTTTATCTGCGCGCAATAAAATGTATTTATGCAGCTTTTAATTTCGTTTATAAGGAAAGTAATAATCCTGCAGTAAAATAGCGTTGATTATGGCAGTAGCTGCATTTATTCAAATTAATAAAATGGTAAATAGCCGGATTTAATTGTGAAATTCATACAGTAACTGTTTCTACATTTCCCCTCTAATTTGCACTAGTTTATTTCAATTTCCCGTTTCATTAGAGGAGGCGACTGTAATGTATCATAATTTATGTGACACGAGGAGAATTGCTTGGATTTAACTGTGCAAATATAATTACCGGCATGTAAATAAAAGACTTGTTTGGAACGTCAATACAACACAATTAATCACGTAATCCTTTCTTTAAACGCATTTGTTCATGTATAATTATGTGTAATTTGATATATTACGTCTGGCGTCTATTAAAATAAATAATTACCAATAATTACGCCGCCATTGATTGCTTCGCTGCTCCTTCGACAGTTTTAAAATAATTAACTGGCACCTTAGTGATTTCAGCGCGACTGTATGATAGCACAAAATTAGTATATAATTGTAAAAAAAAACTAGTAATTGCAGGTTTGTTTTCAGAGTTCATTGCATAACCAGGCAAATGTCATGCATAGTTTTGGCTACGTGATTGTATATGCAACATTGTCGTAAAATGATTTCAAACGCTTAATTTTAGGCAAAATCCCAAACATTAAATCCAAGCAAACGCCACTTAATGGTAATATTATGACAGTTTCCATTCTCATATTTGAAATATTAATGAAATGCAGCAGTTTAAATTTAATTTTATTAGTTTTCCTGGAAGTACACGATCCAGTCATCACATTACTGTTTCCAAATACATCATTATTGTTATTTCAATAAATGATAACATTTTATACATGATATAGGAACACATGACTTTCTCCATATACAGGTAAGTATATATTAAACCTGGAACGACAGAATCAAAGAGCAGGCAGAAAAAAAGAGGATTAACATGGGAAAGAACCAAGATAGAAAAAAATGGAGAGAAATCTACATGAAGAAACAATAAACTGTAAAACCTTACACCAACAAGGTAGAAAGGGAAAATATTAAATAAATAAAAATATATTTATACGAGGAAAGCAGCCAACCTTTGCATGAAATGTCTGGAATTTGTCGCAGTTATGTGAAAAATTGTAATTAAAGGTAAATAAATAATTGCTAAATATGCAATAAATATCAAATTGATTATCATTTGAATTTATTATCCTATTTTCCTTACATTCTAACATTCTATTATAATAATAGAAAATGTTATCAATTAATTTATTGATTGCTGATAAGTTTAGAGGTGAATGAATATTGAGTAGAGGTACGTAGTTATAAAATATAGAATTTGGGATTGCAAAATAAATAATAATAATAAATAAATAATGTACAACCTTGTGGTGCAAATTTTCATTTAATTGGAAATTTGTTTTGTGCTGAATTCGTTGAATGTTACTTAAATAATGAATAAACTTAGTATTATTATTGTTATTAAATTTTCAAGTCTCTAGTGCAAAGAATCAATTATTCATTAAAATGTCATTGATTATTGTAAAAGTAATGGAATTTTTACTTCAAAAACCATTAATTCAACAATTGGAAACTTGTTTTTCGCTGAATACGTTGAATGTTACTTAAATAATGAATAAACTTAGTATTATTATTATTATTATTAAGTTTTCAAGTCTAAAGTGCAAAGAATCAATTATTCATTAAATTTTCAAGTCTACAGTGCAAAGAATCAGTTATTCATTAAAATTTCATTGATTATTGTAAAAGTATTGGAATTTTTACTTCAAAAACCAATACTTCAACAATTGGAAACTTGTTTTTCGCTGAATTCGTTGAATGTTACTTAAATAATGAATAAACTTAGTATTATTATTATTATTATTATTAAATTTTTAAGTCTACAGTGCAAAGAATCAATTATTTATTAAATTTTCAAGTCCACAGTGCAAAGAATCAATTATTCATTAAAATTTCATTGATTATTGTAAAAGTATTGGAATTTTTATTTCAAAAACCATTACTTCAACAATTGGAAACTTGTTTTTCGCTGAATTCGTTGAATGTTACTTAAATAATGAATAAACTTAGTATTATTATTATTATTATTATTAAATTTTCAACTCTACAGTGCAAAGAATCAATTATTCATTAAATTTTCAAGTCTACAGTGCAAAGAATCAATTATTCATTAAAATGTCATTGATTATTGTAAAAGTATTGGAATTTTTACTTCAAAAACCATTAATTCAACAATTGGAAACTTGTTTTTCGCTGAATACGTTGAATGTTACTTAAATAATGAATAAACTTAGTATTATTTTTATTATTATTAAGTTTTCAAGTCTAAAGTGCAAAGAATCAATTATTCATTAAATTTTCAAGTCCACAGTGCAAAGAATCAATTATTCATTAAAATGTCATTGATTATTGTAAAAGTGTTGGAATTTTTACTTCAAAAACCATTACTTCAACAATTGGAAACTTGTTTTTCGCTGAATTCGTTGAATGTTACTTAAATAATGAATAAACTTAGTATTATTATTATTATTATTATTAAATTTTCAACTCTACAATGCAAAGAATCAATTATTCATTAAATTTTCAAGTCTACAGTGCAAAGATTCAATTATTCATTAAAATGTCATTGAATATTGTAAAAGTATTGGAATTTTTACTTCAAAAACCATTAATTCAACAATTGGAAACTTGTTTTTCGCTGAATTCGTTGAATGTTACTTAAATAATGAATAAACTTAGTATTATTATTATTATTATTAAGTTTTCAAGTCTAAAGTGCAAAGAATCAATTATTCATTAAATTTTCAAGTCCACAGTGCAAAGAATCAATTATTCATTAAAATGTCATTGATTATTGTAAAAGTATTGGAATTTTTACTTCAAAAACCATTAATTCAACAATTGGAAACTTGTTTTTCGCTGAATTCGTTGAATGTTACTTAAATAATGAATATACTTAGTATTATTATTATTATTATTATTATTAAATTTTCAAGTCTGCAGTGCAAAGAATCAATCATTTATTAAAATTTCTTTGATTATTGTAAAAGTGTTGGAATTTTTACTTCAAAAATCATTACTTCAACAACATAACTTCAATTAGCGATTAGAATTATCATTTAAACTAACCTAACCTAACCTAACGCAAGGTGAAGTAATTTCGAGTTGAAGTAATTAGTATATATATTCAATTATTACTGTCAAAATTTTAATTATCAGTGTCATTTTTTAATTATTTATATCAAAATTTCAATTATGGTTTGAAAGTTAAATTATTTCTATCAAATTCAGAATAAAACATTACTATGTTTTCTGATGTATTCTGAATTTAATATGGATTACCACAAAGTAAAGGTCTCTACCATCCTAATCATTATTTCTATCAAATTTGCAATAATGACTGTCAAATTTTCAAGTCTACAGTGCAAAGAATCAATTATTCAATCAAAATTTTATTGATTATTGTAAAAGTATAAGAATTTTTTTAAATAATTGAATTCAAATTGAGGTCTGTTTAATTACTTTAAAAGCCATTACAACAACATTACTTTAACTAAAGATTAGAAATATCATCTAACCTAACCTAACCTAACGCAAGGTGAAGTAATTTCTAGTTGAAGTAATTTCGAGTTGAATTAATTAGCAGTTGAAGTGTTCTCCAGTTGAAGTATATTCGAGTTGAGTATTCTCTAGTTGAAGAATTTTCGAATTGAGTATTCTCTAGACGAAGCATGTTCGAGTTGAAGTCATTTCGAAATAAAGTAATTCTGCGTTGAAGTGTTCTTCTCTAGTTGAAGTATTTTCGAGTTGAAGTGTTTTCATATTGAAGTAACTCTGTGATGAAGTATTATTTCTCCTTTTATCTGTTTTTCCTCTCTTTTCTTCCTCATATTCATCTTTACTAGAAAGTGGTCCTGTCAAACTTTCATTTAAATCTTTCAATTTTTCATGTTTCGTTCCAAAATTTAATTCTGGCATGTTTTAAATTATTACTGTCAACATTTTAATTATCAGTGTCATTTTTTTAATTAGTTATATCAAAATCTCAATTATGGTATGAAAGTTCAATTATTTCTATCAAATTTGTAATAATTACAGTCAAATTTTCAAGTCCACAGTGCACAAAATCAATAATTCAATCAAAATTTCATTGATTATGTAAAAGTATGGGATTTTTTTTAAATAGTTACATTAAAATTTGGGTCTATTTGATTACTTCAAAAACCATTACTTCAACAAAATAAATTCAACTAGTGATTAGAATTATCATCTAACCTAACCTAACCTAACGCAATGTGAAGTAATTTCTAGTTGAAGCAATTTCGAGTTGAAGTGTTCTCCAGTTGAAGTATTTTCGAGTTGAGTATTCTCTAGTATTTTCGACTTGAAGTCATTTCGAGTTAAAGTAATTCTGCGTTGAAGTGTTCTCTGGTTGAAGAAGTTTCGTATTGGGTATTTTCTTGTCGAAGTATTTTTGAGTTGAAGTCATTTCGAGTTAAAGTGTGCTGTAGTTCAAGAATTTGCGAGTTGAGTATTCTCTAGTCGAAGTGTTTTCGAGTTGAAATCATTTCGAGTTAAAGTAAATCTGCGTTAAAGTGTTCTCTACTTGAAGAATTTTCGAGTTGGGTATTTTCTACTTGAAGTAATTTCGAATTGAGTATTCTCTAGTCGAAGTATTTTCGAGTTGAAGTCATTTCGAGTTAAAGTAATTCTGCGTTGCGGTGTTCTCTAGTTTAAGTATTTTCTAGTCGAAGTGTTTTCTGGTTGAAGTCATTTCGAGTTAAAGTAATTCTGCGTTGAAGTGTTCTTCTCTAGTTGAAGTATTTTCGAGCTGAGTATTATCTAGTCGAAGTGTTTTCTGGTTGAAGTCATTTCGAGTTAAAGTAATTCTGCGTTGAAGTGATCTTCTCTAGTTGAAGTATTTTCGAGTTGAAGTGTTTTCATATTGAAGCAATTCTGTGTTGAAGTAATTCTGCGTTGAAGTGTTTTTCTCTAGTTGAAGTATTTTCGAGTTGAAGTGTTTTCATATTGAAGTAATTCTGTGATGAAGCATTTTCTAGTTGAAGTATTGCAGTTGATGTAGTCGATAGTTGAAGTAATTGTAGTTGAAGTAGTGGTTTTTGAAGTACTTACGTGCATTGCTCAAAACTATATTGAAGTAATTTCGAGTTGAAGTAATTTCGAGTTGAATAATTTCGAGTTGAATTAATTAGCAGTTGAAGTGTTCTCTAGTTGAAGTATTTCCAAGCTGAGTATTCTCTAGTCGAAGTATTTTCGAGTTGAAGCCAATTCTAGTTAAAGTAATTCTGCGTTTAAATGTTCTTCTCTAGTTGAAGTACTTTCAAGTTGAAATGTTTTCATATTGAAGTAATTCTGTGTTGAAGTATTTTCTTGTTGAAGTAATTTTAGTTGATGTAATCGCTAGTTGATGTAATGTAGTTGAAGGTATTGTAGTTGAAGTAGTGGTTTTTGAAGTACATACGTGCTTCGCTCAAAACTATATGCATATTGTCAAAATTTCAATTATTACTGTCAAAATTTTAATAATTAGCGTCAATTTTCAATTCTGTAGTGCAAACAATTAAGTATTCAATTAGAATTCCACTGATTATTGTAAAACTTGCAATTTTTTGTGTCCGTAAAATTTCTAAATTATTACACCCAAAAATTCACGTGCATGTTATGAACATTTCTATTTTTATATTATTCTTTCTTTTTCATTCGTTTAAATGTATCGTAAAATAATTTCTGGTTATCGTTGTAATTATCTGCCATATTTTTTTCTAACTTTTGTCCATCATTCTTGTTTGGCTTTGTTGATTTTTATCTCTACTTCCTTTTTGTTTTCTTTGTACTCTACTTAGTCTTCTAATTCTGCGTTCAAGTGTTCTCTAGTTAAAGTATTTTCGAGTTGAAATGTTTTCATATTGAAGTAATTCTGTGATGAAGTATTTTCTTGTTGAAGGAATTTTAGTTGATGTAATCGCTAGTTGATGTAATGTAGTTGAAGGTATTGTAGTTAAAGTAGTGGTTTTTGAAGTACTTACGTGCTTCGCTCAAAACTATATGCATATTGTCAAAATTTGAATTATTACTGTCAAAATTTTAATAATTAGCGTCAATTTTCAATTCTGAAGTGCAAACAATTAAGTATTCAATTAGAATTCCATTGATTACTATAAAACTTGCAATTTTCTGTGTCTGTAAAATATCTAAATTATTACAATCAAAATCACTTGTATATTATCAATATTTCTATTTTTATATTATTTTTTCTTTTTCATTTGTTTAAATCTTTTGTAAAATAATTATCACTGTAATTTTTTGCCATCTCTGTTTCCAAATTTTGTCTATCATTCTTGTTTTGGCTTTGTTGATTTCTATCTCTACTTCCTTTCTGTTTTCTTTGTACTCTGCTTAGTCTTCTAATTCTGCGTTGAAGTGTTTTCTTGTTGAAATATTTTCATATTGAAGTAATTCAGTGATGAAGTATTTTCTTATTGAAGTAATTGTAGTTGATGTAATCGCTAGTTGATGTAATGTAGTTGAAGGTATTGTAGTTGAAGTAGTGGTTTTTGAAGTACTTACGTGCTTCGCTCAAAATTATATGCACATTGTCAAAATTTCAATTATTACTGTCAAAATTTTAATTATTAGCTTCAATTTTCAATTCTGTAGTGCAAACAATTAAGTATTCAATTAGAATTCCATTGATTATTGTAAAACTTGCAAGTTTCTGTGTCTGTAAAATTGCTAAATTACTACGCCCAAAAATTCACGTGCATGTTAACAAAATGGGAGATTCTTAAAATAATTTCTGGTTATCATTGTAATTTTCTGCCATCTTTTTTTCGAAATTGTGTCCATCATTCTTGTTAGGCTTTGTTGATTTCTATCTCTACGACCTTTCTGTTTTCTTCGTATTGTACTTTACTTAGTCTTCTAATTCGGCATTGAAGTGTTCTCTAGTTGAAGTATTTTCTAATTGAAGTGTTTTCATATTTATATATTGAAGCAATTCTGTGTTGAAGTATTTTCTTATTGAAGTAATTGCAGTTGTAATTGTAGTTGAAGTAGTGGTTTTTGAAGTACTTACGTGCTTCGCTAAAAATTATATGCATATTGTCAAAATTTCAATTATTACTGGCAAAATTTTGTAAATTAGTATCGATTTTCAATTCTGTAGTACAAACAATTAAGTATTCAATTAGAATATCATTAATTAATGTAAAACTTATTAAAACATATTTTTCGAAACAATTAAACAAATAAAATAGAAAAAAAATAATATGAAAGTAGAAATGTTGATTACAAAAATTACGTGCATGTTAATTTTGAGAGTAATAATTTAGAAATTTTACACACTGCAACTTTCAAGTCTTATAAATTTTTAAGACTTCAGTGCAAAGAATCAATTATTTCATTAAAATTTCATTGATTATTGCAAAAGTATTGGATTTTTTTAAATTAAACATTCAAATTTGGGTTTATTTGATTACTTCAAAAACCATTACTTCAACAACATTACTTCAACTAGCCATTAGAATTATCATCTAACCTAACCTAACCTAACCTAACGTAATGTGAAGTAATTTCTCGTTGAAGCAACTTCAAGTTGAAGTCATTTCGAGTTGAAGTAATTAGCAGTTAAAGTGTTCTCCAGTTGAAGTATTTTCTCGCATTTCTTTGATTCCTATTTTTTGTCAACTTTCTTTACTTTCTCGTTCGACTACCTCTTGGTAATTTTCTTGCTGTCTTGTTACTTTTGGTTTTTAAATTTTTATTTTCTCTTTTACTTTATTTCTCCTTTAATCTGTTTTACCTCCCTTTTACTTCTTCATATCCATCTTTACTAGAAAGTGGTCCTGTCAAACTTTCATTTACATCTTTGAATTTTCCATATTTTGTTTCAAAATTTAATTGTGACAGATTTTCAATGAATACTGTCAATATATTAATTATTAGTGTCTTTTTAAAAATTATTTATATAAAAATTTCAATTTTGATATCCAAGTTTAATTATTACTATAAAATTTTCAATAATTACTATCAAATTTTCAAGTCTACTGTGCAAAGAATCAATTATTCAATAAAAATTTCATTGAATATTGTAAAAGTATTGGATTTTTTTTAAATAATTACTTTCAAATTTGGGTCAATTTGATTACTTCAAAAAACATTACTTCAATAACATAACTTCAACTAGCGATTAGAATTATCATCTAACCTAACCTAACCTAACGCAAGGTGAAGTAATTTCTAGTTGAAGCAATTTCGAGTTGAAGTAATTAGCAGTTGAAGTGTTCTCCAGTTGAAGTATTTTCTCACATTCTTTGATTCCTATTTCTTGTCATTTTTCTTTACCTTCTCTTTCGACTACCTTTAGGCATTTTTCGTGCTGTTACTTTTAGTTTCTACATTTTTATTATCTCTTTTACTTTATTTCTCCTTTTATCTGATTTACCTCTCTTTTGCTTCCTCATATGCATCTTTACTAGAAAATGGTCCTGTCAAACTTTCATTTGCACCTTTGAAGTTTTAATATCTTGTTTCAAAATTTAATTCAGGCATATTTTCAATTATTACTGTCAACATTTTATTTATCACTGTCATTTTTTTAATTATTTCTATCAAAATGTCAATTTTGGTATGAAAGTTCAGTTATTACTATCAAATAAGCAATCATTTCTGTCAAAGTTTCAAGTTACAGTGCAAAGAATCAATTATTCAATAAAAATTTCATTGATTATTGTAAAAATATAGGAATTTTTCCTTTCTTTTACTTCCTCATATCCATCTTTACTAGAAAGTAGTCCTGTCAAACTTTCATTTACATCTGTTTTTTCTCTTTTACTTTATTTCTCCTTTTATCTGTTTTCCCTCTCTTTTACTTCCTCACATCCATCTTTACCAGAAAGTGGTCACTTCTGATCGTTCCTTGTCTTGATACAGTTACAGTCTTTAAATAGTATTATTATTATCATCCATGTTTCCTCTTCAAATAATTTCATTTCTTCATTTCTATCCTTATAATTCTTTGACTTTTTGAATTTTTGCAATGAAATAAACAAAATATATACTTCATTGATATACTTATATTTATATTATTATTTGTTGTTTAAATAGTATTATTATTATCATCCATGCTTCCTCCTCAAATAGTTTCATTTCTTCATTTCTATCGTTATAATTCTTTGATTTTAAATTTTTTTTACAAATATTTTTGTTGTTATGAAATTAAAAAAATATACTTCATTGATATACTTATATTATTTTTTGTTGTTGCAAAGAATTTGGATAGGATTCACCCCCCCCCCCCCCCTGATTTATCTTTTATTTTTTTATTTCCGATTGATACATCTAGTATCTTTTAATCGGTCTTCATTCGTTTTCATTCCTGTTCCCTTACCTCTTTGTTTTTGTTTCTGTGATTCCCAGTACTTCCATTCGTTGTTTTATCATTTCCTTCACTATTTGTTCCTCTTTTTCACTAATGCTTTACACGTTTCATGTGCCAATTCTCAGTTCTGTGTCTTTTCCTTCTTTTTCTCTTTTATGATCAGCCTATCTTAAGACGTCTTGTATATTTTCTTTCCTGGGATATTTAATATTTTTCCTTTCTTGTCCATTACTTTGCTCTTGCCTTGCCTAAGGTTTGCTTCTTCCTAACCTCTTCTTGAACCTAATTTAGTTATTGGTTTAGATTTAGCTTTTGATTTCATCACCACGAGATGGCATCTATATGCTTCTCTCATGTTTCAATATTTTCGTTTGGCTTGCCCATTTTCAGTTCTTTTCCTTTTAACTCTGCTTCTAAGTAAATTCTCTCAGCATGTTTTCCAAGTGTATTTCAATTCATAAGTAAATTTTATCCATGAGAGTTTCTGTCTTTATCACATATGCTTCTTCTCCTTGCATCTCTACATTTATTTTAACTTTTATCAAGTGTTTTATTTACCTTTTAATTTCTTTTATATTTATTTGAAGATCTTTTTTATAAATCCCATCATTTATTCCTTTAGCACCTCGATCAACATGTTATTCTTAACATTTCCCTTTATTCTCCTTTTCAATATTTTCTAATATCCTATATTCTTCTTAAGAATTCCATATTTCTTATTTTATCTTGTATATAATTGTTTCATTTCTTCAAATCCACTTTTTAATTCGTTTGTTATTTATCTATCTGTCAGGCATTCGTATTTATTATAATTAATTATTAATTACATTAACAACAGCTGCTTCATCATTATTATCACATTCTCTTATCTTCAGTGGTTTCGTTTTTTTTTCTGTTTCACTTTTTGTCGCCTCGTCACCTTTTGTCTTCTTTGTCAATTTGCTTCTTCCGTTATTTTGAACAATTTTCCTCATTTTCTTCCTTCATCGTTATTATCATATTCTCATTCAGCAATGGCATTAGCACCCATAGCGATTTCCTAGTCCTAGTTGTTGAAGTATAGTTTCAACAAGAAACAGGAGTCAATGAACATGCGGATGAATACGTTGTTTTCCAAAATTGACAATTTCAGGTTCTTTCATTTTCTTAGTACAACTTCGAATTTTTTCAAGAAATAGAAGAAATAGCTTTTAATAGAGTAGCTCACATTTGTCTTTGTTGGTTATTCCATCTGCCAGATTATTCGCCACATTCATCAGTAAAACGTTCTTCTACTGGCGGAAAGTACTTACCGCCAGTAAACTTTAATAATAATAATAATAAAGTACCAGTAAACTTTCCAAATGTAAACGAGGCTTAACACCACATCTCGAATGGTGCTACTGAAGAATTTGGTGGATAACCAAATGCTTCTAACTTTTTGAACTGGAGCTAGATGCATAAAGTAACATGGAAAACACATAACAGCAACGTTACCTCGAGTTCATATAAACCTAGTGAAAAATATAGAATTTGCATTTGATTTGTATAGCGAAGTTATGCCTGCTGAAAAATATGAAGTGTTTTGGAATGGTCATTTTGCATGAAGTGCCATTAAAATTTGTACACGCGAATGTGAAAATGAAGCCCGTCACAAAACGGACTCTGCAAAACGGTCTGTTTATGGATGCACCATTAAATTGTATGTATTTCAATTTCCATGCCATTTGCTGCGAATACGCAGTCTCTGCCGTGCCAAACTGGAATATGCGGCCGGAACAAATTGGAAACGGCTAATTTCTGTATCACTATTTTCCCATTTATCGCATCAAACGCGGCTCCATTGTGTGATCGAGTATTTTCAGCCGTTTACGAGTTGGCAGGCAAAAAATAACTCCAGTGAATATTTCGTTTTAGTGCCGACTTCCGTTCGGAATGAAGCGATTCAGTTTACGCAGTAAATATAAAATCTGATAATTTCTAAGCCGCAAAATCTTTATTGCTGTGTCTAAATTGTAATTGTGCGATATTCGTTTAACCATAATTTTATTCTATCATCGTGTTATTTAGTGTTAATGAATAGTATATTACTTAATGAGCATATAATTCACGAGTACGAAGTTTATTCACGAGCCGAAGGCGAGTGTGTACACATCCGAGTGAGTTATAGCCGTTCTGTGCCAATGCCACTCCTAATAGTATATCATTTAACGAGCACATAATGTAAGCTATCATTCACGAGGATGAAGTTTATACACGAGCCGAAAACGAGTGTATAATCATTTCAGTACAAATACGACGAATTAGTTATGATTTTTTTAAATAAAACATGAAACTCTGAATTTAAACGTTACACTAATAAGTAGTTCCAAAATTTGTCACATTTTTGTCGCCATTTGTCACTTTGCTTAGTGAAAATTTGCCAGTTATCTTTGAAAATTTGACAGTATAATTGAAATTTTACTAATAATGCAAATTTCTTAGTAATTTTAATAGTAAATGCATTAAAATAACTGTGTAAATATGTGAAAATAGTAAATAATTGATAATTAATTGAAAATTTTATATTAATCGTAAATAAATTATAGTAAACTTTGAAGTTTTTGAGAATTTCAACTTTGGCAGTGATATTTCCAAACAGTCCCACATTTTTTTCGCAATTTGTCGCTTTGCTTAGTGAAAATTTGCCAGTAATCTTTGAAGAAATTTTTGCAGAAATCTTTGAAATTTTGAAAGCAATCCCTAAAATTTTAAGAGAAAAAATTGAAATTTTGATTAAAATATCTCAAATTTAACGCATTGTGTTTAAACCTAATTAAATACATGATATGCCTGTAGATATCTCAATATCAGCAATTAATTGAATCAGTAGTAATACGATACTTTTTAAGATATTGCTAATAAATTTCCTTTAATATTTTATAATATTAAAACACACAACATTATACTAAAAAGCAAATATCTCAAGAATTACACATTAGAGATGAATTCATTTTAATACATGATATACTGGTATATCACTAAATATCAATAATAAATGGTGTAATATTCATACGCTAGTTTTAGAGATATCTCTTATTTTAAAATATGGCAGAAGATCGCACAATGAGAATAAAAAAAGTAAATATCTCAAATTCAACGCATTTTATATAAATCTAATTAAATACATGATACATCAATTAATATCTCAATATCAGCAATTAATTGAATCAGTATTAATACGATACTTTTTGAGATATTGCTAATAAATTACCTTGAATATTTTATAATATCATTAAAATACACAGCATTATACTAAAAAGCAAATATCTCAAGAATTACACATTTTAGATAAATTCAATTGAATACATGAAATACTGGTATATCGTTAAATATCAATAATATATGGTGTTAATATTGATACGCTAGTTTTAGAGATATATCTAATAGAGTCACATCATTATTTGAAAATATGGCAGAAAATCACACAATCAGAATAAAAAAAGTAAATATCTCAAATTCAACGCATTTTATATAAATCTAATTAAATACATGATACATCAATTAATATCTCAATATCAGCAATTAATTGAATCAGTATTAATACGATACTTTTTGAGATATTGCTAATAAATTACCTCGAATATTTTATAATATCATTAAAATACCCAGCATTATACTAAAAAGCAAATATCTCAAGAATTACACATTAGAGATAAATTCATTTAAATACATGATATACTGACATATCACTAAATGTCAATAATAAATGGTGTTAATATTTATACGCTCGTTTTATAGATATCTCTAATAAAGGCACATCATTATTCGAAAATATGGCAGAAAATCACACAATCAGAATTAAAAATAAATATCTCAAATTCAACGCATTTTATATAAATGTAATTATATACATGATACATCAATAGATATCTCAACATCAGCAATTAATTGAATAAGTATTAATACGATACTTTTTGAGATATTGCTAATAAATTACCTTGAATATTTTATAATATCATTAATATACACATCATTATACGAAAAAGCAAATATCTCTAGAATTACACATTAGAGATGAATTCATTTACATACATGATATACTGGAATATCACTAAATATCAATAATAAATGGTGTTAATATTCATACGCTAGTTTTAGAGATATCTCTTATTTGAAAATATGGCAGAAAATCGCACAATCAGAATAAAAAAGCAAATATCTCAAATTCAACGCATTTTATATAAATCTAATTATATACATGACACATCAATTAATATCTCAATATCAGCAATTAATTGAATCAGTATTAATACGATACTTTTTAAGATATTGCTAATAAATTACCTTTAATATTTTATATCATTAAAATACACAACATTATACTAAAAAGCAATTATCTCAAGAATTACACATTAGAGATGAATTCATTTAAATACATGATATACTGGCATATCACTAAATATCAATAATAAATGGTGTTAATAATAATACGCTACTTTTAGAGATATCTCTAACAGAGTCACATCATTATTTGAAAATATGGCAGAAAATCACACAATCAGAATAAAAAAGCAAATATCTCAAATTCAACGCATTTTATATGAATCTAATTATATACATGATACATCAATAAATATCTCAATATCAGAAATTAATTGAATCAGTATTAATACGATACTTTTTGAGATATTGCTAATAAATTACCTTGAATATTTTATAATATCATTAAAATACACAGCATTATACTAAAAAGCAAATATCTCTAGAATTACACCTTATAGATGAATTCATTTAAATACATGATATACTGGCATATCACTAAATATCAATAATAAATGGTGTTAATATTGATACGCTAGTTTTAGAGATATCTCTAATAAAGGCACATCATTATTTGAAAATATGGCAGCAAATCACACAATCAGAATAAAAAAGCAAATATCTCTAATTCAACGTATTTTATATAAATGTAATTATATACATGATACATTAATTAATATCTCAATATCAGCAACTAATTGAATCAGTATTGATACGATAATTTTTAAGATATTGCTAATAAAGTACCATTAATATCTAATAATATCATTAAAATACTCAACATTATATTAAAAAGCAAATATCTCAAGAATTACACATTAGAGATGAATTCATTTAAATACATGATATACTGGCATATCATTAAATATCAATGATAAATAGTATTAATATTCATACGCTAGTTTTAGAGATATCTCTTATTTGAAAATATGGCAGCAAATCACACAATCAGAATAAAAAAGCAAATATCTCTAATTCAACTTATTTTATATAAATCTAATTATATACATGATACATCAATTAATATCTCAATATCAGCAACTAATTGAATCAGTATTGATACGATAATTTTTAAGATATTGCTAATAAAGTACCATTAATATCTAATAATATCATTAAAATACACAACATTATATTAAAAAGCAAATATCTCAAGAATTACACATTAGAGATGAATTCATTTTAATATATGATATACTGGCATATCACTAAAAATCAATAATAAATGGTGTTAATATTGATACGCTAGTTTTAGAGATATCTCTAATAGAGTCACATCATTATTTGAAAATATGGCAGAAAATCACACAATCAGAATAAAAAAGCAAATATCTCAAATTCAACGCATTTTATATGAATCTTAATATATACATGATACATCAATTAATATCTCAATATAAGCAATTAATTGAATCAGAATTGATACGATAATTTTTAAGATATTGCTAATAAAGTACCATTAATATCTAATAATATCATTAAAATACACAACGTTATGCTAAATAGCAAATATCTCAAGAATTACACATTAGAGATGAATTCATTTAAATACATGATATACTGGCATATCATTAAATATCAATGATAAATAGTATTAATATTCATACGCTAGTTTTAGAGATATCTCTTATTTGAAAATATGGCAGCAAATCACACAATCAGAATAAAAATATCTCTAATTCAACGCATTTTATATAAATTTAATTATATACATGATACATCAATTACTATATCAATATCAGCAATTAATTCAATCAGTATTGATACGATAATTTTTAAGATATTGCTAATAAAGTACCTTTAATATCTAATAATATCATTAAAATACACAACATTATACTAAAAAGCAAATATCTCAAGAATTACACATTAGAGATGAATTAATTTAAATACATAATATACTGGCATATCAGTAAATATCAATAATAAATAGTGTTAATATTGATACGCTAGTTTTAGAGATATCTCTAATAGAGTCACATCAATATTTTAAATCATGGCAGAAAATCTCACAATCACATTAAATAAGCAAATATCTCAAACTCAACGTACTGCATTTAAATCTAATTAAATAGATGATGTACCAATAGATATCTCAAAGTCCTTTTTAAGTTGAACAGTATTGATACGATAGTGTTTGAGATATTGCTAATAAACTACGTTTAATATTTAATAATATCATTAAAACACATAATTTTGATAAACAAAATACAATTTTGATACAATTAAGAAGATTAAAGGATAGTGTATCAGTTAATATCAAGAATAAATAATATTAATATTTAAGAGCTGATTTTTGATATATTACTAATAAAGTAAGTAACAAAGTAACGACAAATGCGGAAGATATCACTTAAAACCGGATATCTAAAGAATCAATCACATGATGCTATTTGTAATGTAATACATGTAAATATATCAATCAATATTGTAAATAAGTTGTATCAATATTGATACGCCGTTTATTGAAATATCGGTAATAACTATTTGAATATATCATTGGAAATCACATGACTACAATAAAAAACAATATCTCAAGAATCACGCATTGAATATTAATACTATTTAATACGTTAGACAATAGTATATCAGCCGATATTAATAACAAATAATTGATACGCCATTTATTTAAATATCGGTAATAACTATTTGAAAATATCATTGGAAATCACATGACTACACTAAAAAGCAATATCTCTAGAATCACGCATTGAATATTAATACTATTAAATATGTTAGACAATAGTATATCAGCCGATATTAATAACAAATAATTGATACGCCATTTATTTAAATATCGGTAATAACCATTTGAAAATATCATTGGAAATCACATGACTACACTAAAAAGCAATATCTCTAGAATCACGCATTGAATATTAATACTATTAAATATGTTAGACAATAGTATATCAGCCGATATTAATAACAAATAATTGATACGCCATTTATTGAAATATCGGTATTAACTATTTGAAAATATCATTGATAAACACATGACTACACTGAAAACCAATATCTCCAGAATCACACATTGAATATTAATACTATTAAATATGTTAGACAATAGTATATCATCCGATATTAATAACAAATAATATTAATATTGAAATGCTCTAATTAAGAGCATTACAGCTCATGTAATATCTGAGATACCTCTAATTAAGTAACAAATTACAGAAAATATGGCCTAAAATCGGATGTCTATAAATATAATATATAAAATATATATCAATCAATATCAGAAATAAATTGAATTGACATTGAAGCGACAATTTTTGAGATATCGCTAATAAAGTACCTATAAAATTTCAGAATATCATGAAAAAACACAAGATTATACTAAAACCCAAATATCTCAAGAATTACACATTAGATATGAATTAAATTAAATTCATTAAATACTAATATATCACTACATATCAGTAATAAATTTTGTTCAAATTTATACGCTAGTTTTAGAGATATATCTTATGAAGTTATTACATTATTTGAAAATATGGCAGAAAATCGCACAATCGCAATAAAAGAGCAAATATCTCAAATACAACGCATTGGATATAAATCTGATTAAGTAAATGATATACCTATAGATATCTAAATATCACCAATAAATTGCATCAGTATTGATACGATAATTTATAAGATTGTACTAATAAAGTCTCAATAACTGTATTAAATATTAGCTAATCGCAAATATCTGAAGAAAAATTCATTGCATATTAATTTGAACAATAGTATAAAATAAAAATATATCACTAAATATCACAAATAAATTGTATTAACATTGATAAGATAATTTTTAATATATCACTTATAAAGTGTATAACATTTCACACAACCATTACAAAACACAAGATCATACTTAAAAGCAATTATCTCAAGAATGATGCATTGGATATAGATTTAATTACATACATTTAAGACTAATATATCACTTAATATAAATAATAAATTGTGTTAATATTGATACGATAATTTTTGAGATATTGGTAAAAATGTACCTTGAATGTTCAAGAATGCAGAGTTCCAGTAAAACATACTATGAAATTTTGAAATGAAAATTATAGTTAACTTGGCAAAGTTTTACTGTATGGGTATGTTGGATGTGAAATGACGAATTTAATATGATTATGAATTATGTATGTAACGTGCAATATTCGTTATAGTGGGTGCAACTACAATAAGAAAGTTATTATTACTAATATATTTTCGCATTTTTTTAGTTATCAATAATGCTGAAATATTGAAAACAACAATTTCTGAATTTTGAATGTGAAAAAGTTTCTCATACGGTGCAGACATTTTGCACTGTAGGTATATATTTCTTCAGTAGCAGAATATTTCAAAAATATTATTTGTAATATCAATAAATAAAAATGAACGCACTTACGAATTTACAAAGTTATCAAACTACAGCAGTAGTCATTCACATCACGAACTTTGATCAAAATAATTTAAACGTTTGCTTGCCAGTGGTTTTCCCATTTCCCACCTCCACATGGCGTGTATGAAACTTTTCCAATAAAACGCCGAACGAACTTTCCTTGTATACGAGCATATTTATAATATTACGCAAGGTGTTTAGTGGTTTAATAATAATAACCATTCGTTAAAGCAACAACAACAAAGTTTATTGAACTTAGATTGCCAGAATTACATTTCTGCCAGACAAAAACATGTTGTTTATGGATTACATTTTCTCTGATTTAGGAGCTTATTTGAACCTTTCTATTTAATTACTTCAGTATTCCCAGAGAGTTTAATTTGCATGAATTATTCTCAAGACTTTCCCAAGATATATACGAGTCGTTTAGTGTTTTTATGCATTATTTTACAGACTACAGACCGTTCAGGAAAATGGTATTCACTTTTTCCAACTAGTCCAACGAAATAGTAAGAAATAATGACATTTGAAAAAATCTACTTCAATGATCTGCTTGTATCCTATAAAATATAGGAAACATTTCAGCTAAACATATTTGATTTACATCTACAATAGTGTCATTTATCAGCTTAAAAGTTGAAACCACTTTTTGAACATTCATAAATTAAGGAATTTAATTAGATAAAACCAAATTGCAAATGTGAAAACAGTTTTCGAGGCCCAATTTTGTGAATAATTATCTTACTGTATTTATTTATTCAAAGGAGGAATGAACTGCTAATGCATAGCAAAATATTAGTTGAGTAATATTAAGAGTATTCAAGTACATTTTTAGTACGAACGTGTATATAAAGAAAACAATATTTTCCTTGCCACGCGTAATGCAAGGCAACATTCTACAATAAGCAGTTGTATTTAGGTCACTTGAGTGATAATTACTTGAAAAAGTGCTGCGATTTCTTTCGAAGAATATCCGACATGGAATAGATTAATCGGCAGTAACCGTAAAATAAATTAAATCCAGTGTTAAGATAAATGGCTCTGTAAAATTCTGTGTTTGCAAGAGATCCGCAATTTATCGCATAATTAAACAATGTTAATTAGAGATTGTCAGGCGGTTATATATCAAATTAGTGGCAATCAAATGATTACACGGACGTTGTATGATTAATTCGAACTAGATAGCGGTTCTGTATAATTATTTCGTTTGAAATGAAACGGTGGCGATGATTATTATTTATGAATTTATTTGTTTGTGTATTATAATTAACAGGCTTTTTGAAGAATGCGAGTGGATCGTAAACGTTGAGGCACAGAAATATTTTAATTGGTTTATAATTTATTCAATTGCTGCGTTGTGTTGAAACTTGTACAATTCTTGAAAAGATAAAGATAAAGAAGGAATTAAGTAGCGAAATCAGCGATTTACACGTTTGAGATTTGATCAATAAACCATTGAAGTAGATACGAATACCAGATTTAGCATATTTCTGAAACTTCAAATATTTATATTTGTAACATTTTTAGTTAAAATTTCAGATATTTTTATTCAGCTTTCTAAAGTTTGCATACATTTTCTGCTATTTGAATAAATCGTGTTACTTCTTATAGTTTCTATTGTAATTTTATAATCTTACTGAATTTTCGCAAAAATTTTATTGAATTTTTGGAATTCTAAAGCTTCAGCTTTCTAAAATTTGCTTACATTTTCTACTATTTGAATAAATCGTATTACTTGTTACAGTTTTTATTGTAATTATTATAATGTTACTGAATTTTCCCAAAATTTTTATTGAATTTTAGGAATCATTCATTTATAAGATTATTTTTCCCATAAGCTAACAATTCTAATATAAAATTTTCTAAATGTCAAAAAAAGTCTATCGTCACAAATGGACTTGTCTAACAAATCAATAATAGATTGAATACATTTTTTTTTTTTAAATTTCATTAAAATTAAAAACAAAATTAAAAAGTAAATGTTCCGCAATTTACATCGATTTTCAACAATTTGAATAAATAGTATTATTTATTATAAGGGTAGTATTATAGTAATTATACTAATTAAGTTATTATAGTGTTATTGAATTTCCCCAAATTTTTATTGAAGTTTTGGAATTGTTAATTTATAATGGTTGCTTAAATTTTTCCATAAACTTGCCATTTCCAAATCAAAATTTCAAATTCTCAAAAAAGTTCTGTCGTCACTAATGGTTTTGGCTAACAAATTAATAGATTTAAGTGTTTTTTATAACATTTTCTTTAAAAATTAAAAAAAAATCAAAAATGTGTATCAAATAGGTATTTTTTGGCATAATATGACACTGGGGTATGAAATTTTCAAATAGTGTAAACAACAATGTCAACAATGGGTACATTTTCATATACAGTGCGTTTCAATTCAGGCTATCCAGCAATTGATAACATATTAATTGAATCAACATTTTTATGATTTATCAAACTTGCCATTTACAAATCACAATTTCAAATTATCAAAAAGTTCTGTCGTCATTAATGGTTTTGGCCTACAAATTAATAGATTTAAGTGTTTTTTATAACATTTTCTTTAAAAATTGATAAAAATAATCAAAAATGTGCATCAAATAGATTTTTTTTGCATAATATTGACACTGGGGTATGAAATTTTCAAAAAGTGTAAACAATAATGTCAACAATGTGTAAATTTTCATATGCAGTGCCTTTCAATTCAGGCTATCCAGCAATTGATAACATATTAATTGTATCAAAATGTCAATGATGTCCGGTTTGTTGTCACTAACGGATTCAGCTATCAAATTAATAGTTTTAATAATGATTTCTTAACTTTTTCTTCAAAATTTTTGAAAAACTTAAAAACGGTTCATCAAATGTTATGTTTTTTAATACTATGACACTGGGGTGTGAAGTTTTCAAAATGTGTTTATATGTGTTTTTTATAACACATACTGAATGAAAGCATTGAGAATTTTCAGTAAATTGGGCAACATTATTTTCCCAATTTTGTTTTAATTTAAAAGCAGTGTATCATATTTATATTGTTTTTTTTAATAATAATGTGTCTCTGAGGTATGAAATTTTAAAAAAGTGTAAACAACAATGTCAACAATGTGTAAATTTTCATATGTAGTGCCTTTCAATTCAGGCTATCCAGCAATTGATAACATATTAATTGTATCAAAATTTCAATGATTTCCGATTTGTCGTCACTAACGGATTCAGCCATTAAATTAATAGTTTTAATAATGATTTCTTAACTTTTTCTTCAAAGTTTTTGAAAAACTTAAAAACGGTTCATCAAATGTTATGTTTTTTAATACTATGACACTGGGGTATGAAGTTTTCAAAATGTGTATATATGTGTTTTTTATAACACATACTTAATGGAAGCATTGAGAATTTTCAGTAAATTGGGCAACATTACTTGCCCAATTTTGTTTTAATTTAAAAGCAGTGTATCATATTTATATATTTTTTTATAATACTGTATCACTTGGGTATGAAATTTTCAAAAGTGTACTTTATCAAAAAAATACGTTTTTCGAGATATATATTTATTGTAAATATAAAATATCAGTCTAAATAGTATTACACATTTACTAACAAATACGTCTTTTTATGTATTGCTTCGGGACTGTAAACAATCGATTTCATAGTATTTACTTGCAACTTCAAATAATTTTATAAAATTTTCGGTAATTTACATACATGTTTCTACAATTTTTGATTTATTCTTATATATTTTCAATAAAATGTTAAACTTCTGGGTTTTTTTAATAAACTTTTCGGCAATATGCATATGGTTTTGTTTTATATTTTCTGCTACATTTTCAATAAAATATTGACTTCTGATGTTTCTATTAAATTTTTCGCAATTTGCATACATTTTCGACGGTTTTTTATACTAATACGTCTTTTTATGTGTTGCTTGGGGACTGTGCACAATCGATTTCATAGTATTTACTTGCAACTTCAAATAATTTTATAAAATTTTCTGTAATTTAAATACATGTTTCTCCATTTTTTTAAAAAAATTCTGATATATTTTCAATAAAATGTTGAACGTTAGGGTTTTTTACTAACTTTTCAGCAACATGCGTATGTTTTTTTTTTCTATATTTTCTGCTATATTTTCAATAAAATTTTGACTTCTGAGATTTCTATTAAATTTTTCGCAATTTGCAAACATTTTCGACGGTTTTTTATACTAATACGTCTTTTTATGTGTTGCTTGGGGAGCACAATCGATTTCATAGTATTTACTTGCAACTTCAAATAATTTTATAAAATTTTCTGTAATTTAAATACATGTTTCTCCAATTTTTTTTAATTTTTCTGATATGTTTTCAATAAAATGTTGAACGTTTCGGTTTTTTACTAACTTGTCAGCAACATGCATATGTTTTTTTTTCTATATTTTCTGCTATATTTTCAATAAAATTTTGACTTCTGAGATTTCTATTAAATTTTTCGCAATTTGCATACATTTTCGACGGTTTTTTATACTAATACGTCTTTTTATGTGTTGCTTGGGGAGCACAATCGATTTCATAGTATTTACTTGCAACTTCAAATAATTTTATAAAATTTTCTGTAATTTAAATACATGTTTCGCCAATTTTTTTTAATTTTTCTGATATGTTTTCAATAAAATGTTGAACGTTTGGGTTTTTTACTAACTTGTCAGCAACATGCATATGTTTTTTTTTCTATATTTTCTGCTATATTTTCAATAAAATTTTGACTTCTGAGGTTTCTATTAAATTTTTCGCAATTTGCATACATTTTCGACGGTTTTTTATACTAATACGTCTTTTTATGTGTTGCTGGAGCACAATCGATTTCATAGTATTTACTTGCAACTTCAAATAATTTTATAAAAATTTCTGTAATTTAAATACATGTTTCTCCAATTTTTTTTAATTTTTCTGATATATTTTCAATAAAATGTTGAACGTGTGGGTTTTTTACTAACTTTTCAGCAACATGCATATGTTTTTTTCTATATTTTCTGCTATATTTTCAATAAAATTTTGACTTCTGAGGTTTCTATTAAATTTTTCGCAATTTGCATACATTTTCGACGGTTTTTTATACTAATACGTCTTCTTATGTGTTGCTGGGGAGCACAATCGATTACATAGTATTTAATTGCAACTTCAAATAATTTTATAAAATTTTCTGTAATTTAAATACATGTTTCTCCATTTTTTTTTATTTTTCTGATATATTTTCAATAAAATGTTGAACGTTTGGGTTTTTTACTAACTTTTCAGCCACATGCATATGTTTTTTTTTCTATACTTTCTGCTATATTTTCAATAAAATGTTGACTTCTGATGTTTCTATTAAATTTTTCGCAATTTGCATACATTTTCGACGGTATTTTATACTAATACGTCTTTTTATGTGTTGCTTGGGGACTATGCACAATCGATTTCATAGTATTTACTTGCAACTTCAAATAATTTTATAAAATTTTCGGTAATTTACATACATGTTTCTCCAATTTATTTTTATTTTTTCTGATATATTTTCCATAAAATGTTGAAAGTTTGGGTTTTTTTCTAACTTTTCAGCAACACGCATGTGTTTTGTTTTCTATATTTTCTGCTATATTTTCAATGAAATTTTGACTTCTGATGTTTCTATTAAATTTTTCGCAATTTGCATACATTTTCGAAGGTTTATTTTATTAAACTTTTGTATACAGAGTATCGTAAATAGAGTGAGATTGTATGGGTATCTTTCTTATTCTTAAAGCTAGAGATATGGTTAAATGGGCAATATTGTGCAATTTTATATGCTGGTTCAGATTATGATGAAAAATTTTCAAAAGTCGGAGCAATTGTTTTTGGCCAATAACTACTTAGTTGTATTACGTATTTTTAATTTTTTTACGTTTGTTTTAAAAACAATTTATAGAATAAAAATAAAAATGGGAACAATTGATGTATACCATATTTTTTATTTTTACATACTTTGTTATACATCACTGAAAAGAGAAAAAAAATTGATTTAGCTGTGTAAAAATCAAATATGGCGGCCATTTAAAATAAGATAGTTGATATTTATATCTCGGAAACCGCCATCTTGACTTTTGTTTTGACTTTTAATTCTTAAGTTTGTACGATCGAACCAAGTAACTTTTATTTTAAACTTATTTCCGCATCTTTAATAATCATAGAAATATGGCAGTTTTTCCATCACAATTTTTAGTTTTTTTAGAATATTTTCTAAACTGCTCGGACTTTTGAAAAGTTTTCAACATAATCTGAACCAGTATACAAAACTGCATGACTTTGCCTATTTAACCAGATATCTTGCTTTCAATACATCAAAGATACCCATGCAATATTACTCTATTTAGGACACCCTGTATAATGTTGCTTTTCTGCTAATAAATATTCATTATTGTTATTGACTTATTATTTTTTTTAATTATTATGTATTTTAGGCATATTTATGTATTAGAAAGTATATTGATACAATTTTGAGAAGATTTAATTTGCTCAATTGGATGGTTTCAAAAATTTTTCCACAATCTACATAAATATTTTGCAATTTGTATGAATTTTCTGCTATTTTTAATTTTTTTTAGAACGAATTTCGTAATGAAATACATTGTGTTAAGTAATTAATAAAATTTCCAGTAAATTGGGCAACTTCTCACAAAGCTCTAGTAGACTTTCAATATTGTAGTAGACTTTCTACTTGCAAAATTTGATGTTTTCACTAAATTTGCTGCAATTTACATCGACTTTCAGCAATTTGAACTATTTGAATTGTATTATTTATAAGTGTTATTGAATATAAGTGTTATATTGTTATTTTAAGTGTTATTATAGTATTATTGAATTTCCCTAAATTTTGATTGAATTTTTGGAATTATTCAATTATAATGGTTATTTCAATCTTGCCATAAACTTGCCATTATCACTTCAAAGCTTCAAATAATCAAAAACGTTCTGTGGTCATTTATTGATTTGGCTAACAAATTAATAGATTTAATAGTGTGTTTACAACATTTTCTTTATAAATTAAAAAAAAGCTTTATTTAACTGGTATTTTTTTTAATAATATGACAATATGGTATGAAATTTTCAAAATGTTTAAACAATAAAATAAAAACTAATTTTTATAAAGCAAAATTATTAAAGTTTTCCACAATTTACAAAATATTCTTAATGAATTTTCTGCGATTTTTGTTTTTTTTTATAACACATACTTAATGAAACCATTGAAAATCTTCAGGAAATTAGGCAAGTTTTCAGAAACTATTGATCGACTTAAAACATTGTCGTAGACTTCATACTTGCAAAATTTGATATTTTCAGCAAATTTTCCGCAATTTACATCGATTTTCAGCCATTTAAATAAATCGTATTATTACTGTCATAGTGTTATTGAATTTCCTAATTTTTTTATTGAATTTGTTTGGAATTTGAATTTGGAATTGGTGAAATTTCTAATTTAATTTTCTTAAAATTAATTTCTTTCATACAATTAAATAATGTTTTAACGGTATAATGGTAAGGTACAATAATGGTTATTTCAATTTTTACATGAACTTGCCATTTTCATATCAAAATTTTAATATTATTATTTTCAATTATTGCAATATTAAAGTTTTTTTTATATACTATACCAGTAGTGATGCAATAATGCCGTTTGAGATTATTTCTATTGAATAATGAAGTTTATTGCATCACCAGTGAGTGGCGTAATATATAAAAAAGTCACCAAACGTTAATAAAAGCAAATTTTATGAAGAATATTCATATTAACCATTAAATAGATACCATAAATACATTATTTTCTTTACTGGTCTAGGCATAAAACATTATTACCTAGTGTTATAGGTATAATATATACACATGTGTAATGATACGTTGAGCGGATGTACAAGCAGAGGATTACTATAATTATGCGAATCGAGAGAAGGGTTGATGGCTGAGATTCAGCCACTAACTATAGGGCTTACGTGCCCTTTATAATGTATTAAAGCAAAGCAGGCATATAAATAATTATAGTAATGTACAAATTAATTATTGTTTATTTACGGCTACAATATTACTCATTGCGTACGTCATAAATAATATTCAAGCAGTATTTGTTCCAAATGTGCTTCTAGAATTACGTATTTACATATTTCTCTGTGCACTAATTACACAAACAGCCGATCAATACGCAAACGCAAATTATCGAAGATATTATTGAATTAACTGATATCAAAGCGAAAACGCCTTTTAAAATATATACATTAAAACCATCTTTGGCACGCATTATTAAGTGGGTATTACATTAGGTATGCTCTAGATACGTTTTATGTGCCTCAAGTAAACAAAATATTGCGAAAATAAACTAATTAATGTAATTATGACTGAAAAAATGTCCATAATTTGTATTTGCACGAGTGTTGTTCTGGGTGCTGACAAGTTTAAAATTAATTAAGAAATGTAGTTAAAATATCCAACAAGCCAATATATATAATAGAATGTGGTAAGCAAATAATTATTATTTGCGTTAAATTTGAGATATTTGCTTTTTTATTCTGATTGTGTGATTTTTTGCCATATTTTCAAATAATTATGTGACTATTAGAGATATCTCTAGAACTAGTATATCAATATTAACAAAATTTATTATTGATATTTAGTGATATAGCAGTATAAGATATTTTTAATTGAATTCATCTCCAATGTGTAATTCTTGACTTACTTTCTTTTTAGTATAACAATGTCTACTTTAATGATATTATTAAATATTGAAAGAAATTTATTAGCACTATCTCAAAAATAGTCGTGATAATTCTGATTCAATTAATTGCTGATATCGAGATATCTATTGATATATCATGTATTTAATTATATTTAAATACAATGCCCTGAATTTGAGATATTTACTTTTTTATTCTGATTGTGTTATTTTCTGCCATATTTTCAAATATTGATGTGAGTTCATTAGAGATATCTCTAAAACTAGCGTATCAATATTAACACCATGTATTATTGCTATTTAGTGATATACCAGTATTGCATGTATTTAATTGAATTTATCTCCAATGTGTAATTCTTGAGATGTTTGCTTATTTGTGTAACTTTTAATGGTATTCTGAAATTTTAAAGATATTTTATTAATGATATAAAAAATATCGCATCAATATTAATACAATTAATTTCTGATATTGATTATTATCTTTAATTTGTCATATTTGTTTGCAGCACTAACCTGATATCTCAAAAATTTGACTGGTTCTTGAGATATCTGGTTTTAGGCGTACCATTAATGAGATAACAATATTTATGATATTGATTGATATATTTTTATATATTACATTTATTTCAAATTGGATCCAATGAAGGATTCTTGAGTTATCCGATTTTAGACGATATTTTCTGCGAATTTGTTATTTTATTAGGATTATCTCAAAAACTAGCGTATCAATATTAATATTACTTATTAGTGATATTGATTAGTATACTGTCATCTAATGTTGCTAATTGTAATAATATTTAATGCTTAATTCTGGAGATAAATGGTTTTTATTAAGGTCATGTGATTTAAAATTATATGTTTAAAATAATGACGTGACTTAATTAAAGATATCTCAAAAAAAAAAAATTGCGTACAAATATCAATGCAACATATTTGAGATATTGATTAAGATATTTTTATTCATTATAGTTATTTGAAATAGTATTCAATGTATGATTCTTGAGAAATGCAGTAAAATAGTATCCAATGCATGATTCTTGAGATATTATTAGCGATATCTTTAAATCTAGTGTGTAAATATTATTATTATTTATTGTTGATATTGGCTGATACACTGTCCTTTAAAACTTTTAATTGTATTAAAATGCAATGGGTGATTCTTGAGATATTTGCTTTTTAGTTTCATCTTGTGTAATTACATACATTTCATTAGAGATATCTCAAAAAAATAAAATTGCGTACAAATATCAATGCAACATATTTGAGATATTGATTAAGATATTTTTATTCATTATAGTTATTTGAAATAGTATTCAATGTATGATTCTTGAGAAATGCAGTAAAATAGTATCCAATGCTTGATTCTTGAGATATTATTGGTGATATCTTAAAATCTAGCGTGTAAATATTATTATTATTTATTTTTGATATTGGATGATACACTGTCCTCTAAAGCTTTTAATTGTATTAAAATTCAATGCGTGATTCTACCGTATCAATATTAATTTTACTTGTCACTGATACTAACTGATATGCTATAATATAATGTTGTAAATTGTAGTAACATTTAATGCGTGATTCTTGAGATATTGCTATTTAGTGTCATCTTGTGAAAATAAAAATTAAATGCACTTTATTACTTATTTTATTAGGGTTATCTCAAATACTACCGTATTAATATTAATTTTACTTGTCAGTGATATTAACTGATATGCTATAATATAATGTTGTAAATTGTAGTAACATTTAATGCGTGATTCTTGAGATATTTGCTTTTTAGAGTCATCTTGTTAATTAAGTATTAGATGCACTGTAATACTTATTTTATTAGGGTTGTCTCAAATACTAGCGTATCAATATTAACTTTACTTGTCAGTGATATTGACTGATATGCTATAGTATGATGTTGTAAATTGTAGTGACATTTAATGCGTGATTCTTGAGATATTTGCTTTTTAGTGTCATCTTGTGACATTAAATATTAAATGCATTTTATTACTTATTTTATTTGGACTATCTCAAATATTAGCATATCAATATTAATTTTACTTGTCAGTGATATTGACTGATATGCTATAGTATACTTTTATAAATTGTAGTAATATTTAATGCGTGATTCTGGAGATATTTGCTTTTTAGTGTTTTCATTTCATTTAAAATGATATGTTCAAATAATGACATGACTTCACTAGCGTTATGTCAAAAACTACTGTATCAAGATCAATTTTATTTATAATTGATATTGACTGATATTGTATCATCTAATGTATTGAATTGGATAATTATCCAATGTGCGATTCTTGAGATATTTGCATTTTAGTGTAGTCATGTGATTTAAAATGATATATTCAAATATTGACGTGACTTCACTAGCGATATCTCAAACAAATGGCGTACCATTAATGATATAACATATTTATAATATTGATTGATATATTTTTATGTATAACATTTATTTCAAATTGTATCCAATGAAGAATTATTGAGTTATCCGATTTTAGACGACATATTCTGCAATTTTGTTATTTTATTAAGATTATCTCAAAAACTAGCGTATCAATATTTATTTTATTTATTTTTGATATTGGTTGATATACTGTCCTATAATGTATTGAATTGGATAATTATCCAATGTGAGATTCTTGAGATATTTGCATTTTTGTGTAGTCATGTGATTTAAAATGATATATTCAAATATTGACATGACTTCACTAGCGATATCTCAAAAAAAATGGCGTACCATTAATGATATAACATATTGATTGATATATTTTTATTTATTACATTTATTTCAAATTGTATCCAATGAAGGATTCTCGAGTTATCCGATTTTAGACGATATTTTCTGAAATTCGATATTTTATTAAGATTATCTCAAAAACTAGCGTACCAATATTTATTTTATTTATTGTTGATATTGGTTGATATACTGTCCTCTAATGTATTGAATTAGATAATTATCCAATGTAAGATTCTTGAGATATTTGCATTTTAGTGTAGTCATGTGATTTAAAATTATATTCAAATATTGACGTGACTTCACTAGCGATATCTCAAAAAAATGGCGTACCATTAATGATATAACACATTTATTATATTGATTGATATATTTTTATTTATTATATTTATTTGAAATTGTATCCAATGCAGGATTCTTGAGTTATCCGATTTTAGACGATATTTTCTGAAATTTTGTTATTTTATTAGGAATATCTCCAAAACTAGCGTATCAATATTTATTTTATTTATTTTTGATATTGGTTGATATACTATCCTCTAATGTATTGAATTGGATAATTATCCAATGTGAGATTCTTGAGATATTTGCATTTTAGTGTATTCATGCGATTTAGAATGATATATTCAAATATTGACGTGACTTCACTAGCGATATCTAAAAAAAAATGGCGTACCATTAATGATATAACATATTTATGATATTGATTGATATATTTTTATGTATAACATTTATTTCAAATTGTATCCAATGAAGAATTATTGAGTTATCCGATTTTAGACGACATATTCTGCAATTTTGTTATTTTATTAAGATTATCTCAAAAACTAGCGTATCAATATTTATTTTATTTATTTTTGATATTGGTTGATATACTGTCCTATAATGTATTGAATTGGATAATTATCCAATGTGAGATTCTTGAGATATTTGCATTTTTGGGTAGTCATGTGATTTAAAATGATATATTCAAATATTGACATGACTTCACTAGCGATATCTCAAAAAGAAATGGCGTACCATTAATGATATAACATATTTATGATATTTATTGATATATTTTTACTTATTACATTTATTTGAAATTGTATCCAATGAAGGATTCTTGAGTTATCCGATTTTAGACGATATTTTCTGAAATTTTGTTATTTTGTTATCTCAAAAACTAGCGCATCAATATTTATTTTATTTATTGTTGATATTGGGTGATATACTATCCTCTAATATATTAAATGGGAAATTTATCCAATGTGTGATTCTTGAGATATTTGCATTTTAGTGTAGTCATGTGATTTAAAATGATATATTCAAATATTGACGTGACTTCACTAGCGATATCTCAAAAAAATGGCGTACCATTAATGAAATAATATAATTATGATATTGATTGATATATTTTTATTTATTACGTTTATTTCAAATTGTATCCAATGAAGGATTCTTGAGTTATACGATTTTAGACGATATTTTCTGAAATTTGATATTTTGTTAGGATTATCTCAAAAACTAGCATATCAATATTTATTTTATTTATTGTTGATATTAGTTGATATACTGTCCTATAATTTATTGAATTGGATAATTATCCAATGTGTGATTCTTGAGATATTTGCATTTTAGTGTAGTCATGTGATTCAAAATGATATATTCAAATATTGACGTAACTTCACTAGCGATATCTCAAAAAAATGGCGTACTATTAATGATATAACATATTTATGATATTTATTGATACATTTTTATGTATTACATTTATTTCAAATTGTATCCAATGAAGGATTCTTGAGTTATCCGACTTTAGACCATATTTTCTGCGATTTTGTTATTTTATTAGGATTATCTCAAAAACTAGCGTATCAATATTTATTTAATTTATTGTAGATATTGGTTGATATACTGTCCTCTAATGTATTGAATTGGATAATTATCCAATGTGAGATTCTTGAGATATTTGCATTTTAGTGTAGTCATGTGATTTAAAATGATATATTCAAATATTGACGTATCTTCATAAATGTCATATTTGTCATATTTTCATATTTGTTTGAAGTACTAACCTGATATCTCAAGAATTTGACTGATTCTTGAGATATCTGGTTTTAGGTGATATTATTTGATATTGCTGTTACTTTATTAGAGTTATCTCAAAAAGTAGCGTATCAATATTAATATTACTTATTTGTGATATTGACTAATATGCTGGCATCTAATGTTGCTAACAGTAATAATATTTAATGCGTAATTCTGGAGATAAGGTTGAGATAATGATAATGTTCAAAGTAATGACTTCATTAGAGATATCTCAAATAAATAAAATTACGTACAAATATTAATACAACATATTTGAGATATTGATTAAGATATTTTTATTCATTATAGTTATTTGAAATAGTATTCAATGAATGATTCTTGAAAAATGTAGTCAAATAGTATTCAATGAATGATTCTTGAGATATTATTAGTGATATCTTAAAATCTAGCGTGTAAATATTACTATTATTTATTATTTATTATTTTTGATGAGATATCCTATTTTAGATGATATTTTCTGCAAATTTGATATTTTATTAGGATTATCTCAAAAACTAGCGTATCAATATAAATTTTATTTCTTATTGATATTGACTGTTATACTATCCTCTAATGTATTGAATTGGATAGTTATCCAATGTGAGATTTTTGAGATATTTGCATTTTAGTGAAGTCATGTGATTTAAAATGATATATTCAAATATTGACGTGACTTCACTAGCGATATCTCAAAAAAATTGCGTACCATTAATGATATAACATATTTATGATATTGATTGATATATTTTTATTTATTACATTTATTTCAAATTGTATCCAATGAAGGATTCTTGAGTTATCCCATTTAAGACGATATTTTCTAAAATTTTGTTATTTTATTAGGATTATCTCAAAAACAGGCGTATCAATATTTATTTTATTTATTGTTGATATTGACTGATATACTATCCTCTAATGTATTGAATTGGATAATTATCCAATGTGTGATTCTTAAGATATTTGCATTTTAGTGTAGTCATGTGATTTAAAATGTGATTTCAAATATTGACGTGACTTCACTAGCGATATCTCAAAAAAATGGCGTACCAATATAAAGACAGCATATTTGTAATATTGATTGATACATATTTATTCATAATAGATATTTGAAATAGTATTCAAAGTATGATTCTTGAGATATCCGGTGAAATAGTATCTAATGCATGATTCTTGAGATATCCGGTTTGAGGTGATATTTCGTGCAATTGTTGTTACTTCATTACTGCTATCTCAAAAACTAGCGTATCAATCTTAATATTATTTAATACTGATATCAACCAATATGCTGTCATCTATTATATTGAATTGGATTATTATCCAATGTGCGATTCTTGAGATATTTGCTTTTTAGTGAGATTATGTGATTCATGATCATACTCATAAAGTAGTTAATTCATATTGCCAAATTACACTACATATTTATACAACATATAAATACTACTGGAAAAACATTTCTGGATTTAGAATTAAATAAATCTAAAACTATATTTATATAATAATCTTCCATTATTCTTTATTACAGTTTACTGATTCGTGTAAAAATGAAAAATCATCATTAATAAGAAAGTAATCATGAAAGTATTATACTTTATTATACATTATATATTTTAATTGATACCTTACATTTGATACATTTATTCAATTATAATGTAATAAACTGTAATAGTATGTTACAGTAACAGTAAAGTGTGACTGGAAAATTCTATGTGCATATTATTAACTACAATCAAACACATAAAAATGCAAATATCTAAAGACACCTAATAATATCAGTTAATATTGAAACTAATATCAGGGTGTTGTCCAAGCCAACAATGTGTTTTGTGGGTTTTTAACGAGGTTTGCGAGGTACGAATCTGATCCGAGTCTCTGTATTGATCGTCAAGAGTCTCATTAAACGCGAATGTTATGTGATCCAATGGCAAGCAAGCTGCGTGAGTCGTACGTTAATAAAATTATTTATTTCGTCTGATTAAGGCGCTGATTGCTATCATCATCGTACCTATTACAGTCAATATATTAGAATACGCTATGAAAAAGTTATCGACGGAATAATAACTATTATAACTTATAAGTAAATATACCTGATTTGTTTATTAAGAATAATGACTGACACTAATAATGATGAATAATGAGTAATGAATATTATTATTTTATTAACCGTGGCAGAATGAGTTAAATTTTCGATTTCGAGCTTTCCAATAGATGTGGATTCATCATGATGAAAATTTTCCTCTTATGGAGGTTTAGCACTATCAGGATATTAATCATCAGGGATCATCAGGGATTAATAACCTGATAGTGCTAAACCTACATAAAAGGAATAATAATATCCTGAAATTCAGCCTTAAAGCTAAACTAATATCTGCATTAATGTGTATACTGAAGCAGCAATTGTTACAAAATAGAATCGCATTGTACCTCTACAACGTGTTTTAATGTTTAGATTGAAATAACATAACTGTTTGCATATAAAGTAAATACGTGGTTTCCTGGAAAAGAGAACGAGAGAACGTTTCTAAATAAATATTATGCACCTTTTTGTGTTTCCCATACAGTATTCCAACTGAAACAAAATTGGGTAAATATTGTCCAGGAACAATTATTGTTCACGTTGTTCTAAAAACCAAATTGAAACTAGCTGGAACTAATGGTTAAATATTGTGTGGAATTTCTATATTTTAAATGTGCGCACAGTAAAGAAACAAAGTGCGTTTGTATGACGACATGCACAAATATTATTATGAGGCTTATCTACCGCATTGTTTGTTCGAGTAATCATTTATCAATTTTAATATAGTGTAGTTTTATACACACAAATAAAATGAAAAAATGGACAGAGGCAAAAAAGCTGGACACGAATAGAAAAGAGTGGAAATTGTTTGTGCAAGGATAAAATTTAAGTAACGAAGGGATTTAATTAAATTAATTAGATGGTTAATCATTAAATAACGGAATGACGAGGCTGATACATGATGAAACTCCATGTTAATATATAAACCATCAATTGTGTTTTATTTGTATATTAATCATTAAGGTGATGAATAATAATAAATGAATAATAATGGGCCCAGTATAGACCCCTGAGGCACACCTAAATTGATCTACCCAATTTCATAAATTGGGCATTACAATTCCAAATTGCTGTCAGTGTATTCAATGTTTTGCTTGAAAATTTTCGTTTGGCTTCGTTTGAACTCAAGTGTTTTCAGTATAACTCATAACGTTGTTTTAATGGCTTACAAATTATTTGTATGGTAATCATTAAGGTGATAAATGAATAATAATGGGCCTAGTATAGACCCCTGAGGCACACCTAAATTGATCTACTCAATTTCCGAAATTGGGCATTACAATGCCAAATTGCTGTCAGTGAATTTAATATTCTGCTAGAAAAATTTCGTTTGACATCGTTTGAACTCAAGTGTTTTAAGTATAACTCATAACGTTGTTTTAATGGCTTACAAATTATTTGTATGGTAATCATTAAGGTGATAAATGAATAATAATGGGCCCAGTATAGACCCCTGAGGCACACCTAAATTGATCTACCCAATTTCCGAAATTGGGCATTACAATGCCAAATTTCTGTCATTGCATTGAATGTTTTATTTGAAGAATTTCGTTTGACTTTAGCTCTGAACTCACAGTATTTTGAGTATAAGTTATAACGTTGCTTTAATGACTTACAAATCGGCTCCAAATATAGTTTACACCAATTTGCTCTGTTATAATGAGAAGACAATTGTCATATTTTCAATAATTACTTTAACATCTCAATTGCTCAATTTAATGCTTAAGGATCTTGCATATTCAAATAAATATGCTATACAGTTTCGCAGTTTGCTATATTTATTCCAGAAATTGCCAAAATATGCTTGACTTTTCTTAAAATTGTTAAGATAGGTTGATTACATACAAGTTTTCTTTAAAAAAAATATGACAGTGGTCTTTAAAATTTCAATAAAAGGAATTAACAGTTTGAGAGTAATCTTGGGAGTTATGACCGAAATCATTGAAAATTTGGCAAAACAAGTGAAATTTAACGGTTATACTTTAAATATTGGTAGCACTAATTGACATTTTGCAGTAATTATTAAAGATATGGTAGTAATAATTGAAATTTGAAACTAACTATTGAAATTACTGGAGAAATAATAGAAATTGTACATACAACTTTTCTTAAAAAAAATCTCTTAAACGTTGTTACACATTTGCACACTTTTTCCAATTTCTTTTCATTTTGCAGATTATTCAATAAAGTGCCTTAACAACTAAAATTATAATATTTAATAGATAGATAGATATTGTTTATTTAAATGAACACATACATATGGATCACAGTATTTAACAATATAAATAAAAACAATACATTAGCATATCACATTAGTTCTTATATAGCTAGACAGAACACGCATAAAACTATACAATAATGCAATAATAGGTGTATTAAATATTATATTGGTACAACAAGAATTGAAATTTAGATAATTTTAGAACCAATCTTTGCAATTATATACGAAACGATTGAAATTTCATTGAAATTTTGTGAAAATAGTTAAAATTTTAAGACCAATCTTTGCAATTATGTATGAAAGAAATGAAAATTTTACACATCATTGAAATTTGGTAAAAATAGTTAAAATTTCGATTCAAATTTTAAGGCCAATCTGTGCAATTTTGCATGAAAGGATTGAAAATATTACACATGTCATTGAAATTTCCTGTAAATAGTTTAAATTTCGGTTTAAATTTTAAGGCCAATCTGTGCAATTATGTATGAAAGGATTGAAAATTTTACACATGTCATTAAAACTTTGTGAAAACAGTTAAAACTTGGAGAGTGAATTTGAAAATACGACAGTAGTCAATTTTACAGAATTAAATGAAAATTTGGCATTGACCAATCTTTGCAATTATGTATGAAAGGATTGAAAATTTTACACATATCATTGAAATTTTGTGAAAATAGTTAAAATTTCTATTTGGATTTTAAGACCAATCTTTGCAATTATGTATGAAAGAATTGAAAATTATACACAAGTCATTGAAATGTTGTGAAAATAGTCAAAATTTCGAGAGTGAATTTGAAAATACGACAGTAGTCTTTTCTACAGAAACAATTGACATTTTGGCAGTAACCTTCGGAATTATTACAGAGTAATCGAAAATTTTACAGAATTCATTGAAAGTTTGTCCAAATAAGTAACAAATTAAATGTTGATAGTAATAATTACAATTTTGGGAATGACAGTAGAAATTTAGCAGTAAAAATTGGATTTTTGCCTGTAATGAAATAGAAATTGATGTTTCGAGAGCATTCATTGAAATATTCGTTGAAATATTGACAGATATAATTGATTTTGTGAATTGCAATTTTGAAAATATATTTAATGGTGATAATAATCAATGAATTTTTGATAACTATTGAAATTTCGACAGAAATAATTGAAACTGGACGGTAATAATTGAAAATTTTACATAATTAAACAGTAATAATTAAAGTGTTGGCAGTAATTTTTGAAAATATTATAGTAAATATTTAAATTTGACAATAACCATTGAAATTTCGTCAGAAATAATTGAAACTGGAAGGGTAATCTTATAAATTATCACAGAATTGAAAATTTGAGAAAATAACTTAAATTTTGTCAGTAAATATTGAAAATATGACAGTAATCATTGAAATATTGACGGAAACAATTGAGATTATAAGAGTAATGAAATCGAGACCGAATAATAGAACATTTTACAGTAATCATTGAAAATTTGGCATATTGAGTGAAATTAGACGGCAATAATTAAAATATTGACAGAAATTTTTGAAAATATGATAGAAAATATTGAAATTTGAAAATAACCATTGAAATTTCGTCATAAATAATTGAAACTTGAAGAGTAATCTTATAAATTATAACAGAATTGAAAATTTGAGAAAATCACTGAAATTTTGATATTAAATATTGAAAATATGACAGTAATCATTTAAATTGTGACTGAAACAATTGAAATTATAAGAGTAATTTTGAAATTAAGACGAACTAATAGAGGAAATACAGGAATCATTGAAAATTTGGCGTAATGAGTGAAATTGGACGGTAATAATTGAAAATTTTCAAATTTGACATAATTAAACAGTAATAATTAATGTGTTGGCAGTAATATCTGACAATATGATAGTAAATATTGAAATTTGACAATAACCATTGAAATAATAAAAAATAATAATAAAATAAATAATAAAATAATAAAAAATTAATATATGTGAAATTTTGACAATAAAATATTGACAAAATGGCAGTAATCATTGAAATTTTGACGGAAACAATTGAAATCATGAGAGTAATCTTGCAATGAAGAAAATAATAGAGGAAATACAGGAATCATTGAAAATTTGACATAATGAGTGAAATATTGAAATTTGACAATAACTAAAAATGTCAGAAATAATTGAAACTGGAAGAGTAAGCTTATAAAATATCACAGAATTGAAAATTTTGAGAAAATAACTGAAATTTTTATATTAAATATTAAAAATATGACAGTAATCATTGAAATTGTAACTGAAACAATTGAAATTATAAGAGTAATCTTGAAATGAAGACCAAATAATAGAGGAAATACAGGAATCATTAAAAATTTGGCATAATGAGTGAAATTGGACGGTAATAATTGAAAATTTTACAGTAATCATTGAAAATTTGACATAATTAAACAGTAATAATTAGAATGTTGGCAGTAATTTTTGAAAATATGATAGTAAATATTGAAATTTGACAATAACAGTTGAAATTTCGTCAGAAATAATTGAAACTTGAAGAGTAATCTTATAAATTATCACAGAATTGAAAATTTGAGAAAATAACTGAAATTTTGACAGTAAATTTTGAAAATATGACAGCAATTATTGAAATTTTAACGGAAACAATTGAAATTATAACAGTAATCTTGAATTTAAGACCAAGTAATAGAGGAATACAGGAATCGTTGAAAATTTGGCGTAATGAGTGAAAGTGGAGGGTAATAATTGAAAATTTTACAGTAATCATTGATAATTTGACATAATTAGACGGTAATAATTAAAGTGTTGACAGTAATTTATGAAAATATGATAGTAAATATTGAAATTTCACAATAACCATTGAAATTTCGTCAGAAGAAATTGAAACTGGAAGAGTAATCTTATAAATTATCAAAGAATCGAAAATTTGAGAAAATAACTGAAATTTTGACAGTAAATATTGAAAATATGACAGTAATCATTGAAATTTTAATGGAAACTATTGAAATTATAAGAGTAATCTTGAACTTAAGACCCAGTAATAGAGGAAATAGAGGAAGTATTAAAAATTTGGCATAATGAGTGAAATTGGACGATAATAATTAAAGTGTTGACAGTAATTTTTGAAAATATAATAGTAAATATTGAAATTTGACAATAACCATTGTAATTTCATCAGAAATAATTGAAATTTTAAGATTAGTCTTTGCATTTATGACAGTATTTTAAATTTGAGAAAATAACTGAAGTTTTTGACACAGAATATTGATAATACGACAGAAATCGTTGAAATTTCGATAGAGAGAATGATATTTTCAGATTATTTTTGGCAATTATGTATATTATACACCATAATATATGTTACAATGTATGTAAAGCTACAATGTATTTATGTCATCAGTGTTGTACATATGTTCAATGGTAATAAACTATTTACTTTACTTTACTTTATTTGAATTTACTGTACTTTACTAATTATGATAAATGTCAATTCTATATACTATATACAATACATAATTCAAATTTTATTCATCTATATTTTTTACAAATATGAGAGTAATATTTGAAATATGGCATTAACCACTGAAATTTTGGCAGAAGTAATTGAAACTTTAGACTAATGTTGCAATTATGACAGAATATGAAGAAAGTGATATGTACACTTTATCATTTACTTAATAATAATAAGTAATATATCTAAAAATGTAGTTGTTTTTCCGTTAATTAAATAAATAAAGAATTAAAAAAAAACGTTTAATGAAAATTTGAGAAAAGAACTAAAATTTTGTCAGTTAATATAGAAAACATGATTATAGTAATTGAAATTTCGACAGAAACAATTAAAATTTTTAGAGTAAGCTTTGCTATTATGACGGCATAATTGAAATGTGTATATCATCGATAATGTCAATCATTTGACACACCGAGTAAAAGTTGATGGTAATAATTAAAATTTTAGTGAAAATAATTGAAATTTTTAATATAATTACATAAAATATGACAGTAATAATTTAAAATCTACAATAACTATTGAAATTTTAACAGAAATAGTTCAAATTTTCAGATTAATCTTTGCAATAATGACGGAATAATTGAAAACTTTGGAGAAATCAGTGAAAATTTGGAAAAATGAGTGACAACTACTATAATATTTGTAATTTTAGTACATATAATTACGATTTTGACCATAATTATTAAAAATATGACAGTAATTATTAAAATTTGACAACAATCATTGAAATTTCGACAGAAATAATTGAAATTTTAAGATCAATGTTTGCAATTATGACAGAATTAAGAAATTGTCAATATTATTGAAAGTTTACAGATATAATTGAAATTTTGGCAGAAATTATTCAATTTTTCAAAGTAATTATTTAAAATTTGACAGTAATCATTGAAAATTGACAATAATCAATGAAATGATGACAGTGGTCTTTAAAATTTCGGCAAAAAGAATTAACATTTTGAGAGTAATCTTCGGAATTATGACCAAAATCATTTGTATTTGCCAAAAATTTGGTAAAACAAGTGAAATTTGACGGTTATAGAATAGAATAGATTATATTAATGTCATTACATTCTAGATGTTTACATAGGTCAAAATACTATACATATTTGAAATGTTGGTAGCATTAATTGAAATTTTGACACTAATTATTAAAAATATGGTAGTAATAATTGAAATTTGAAACTAACTGTTGAAATTTCTGGAGAAACAATTGAAATTTTAATACTAATGTTTGCAATAATGACAGAAAAGAAAATTTTACATTAACTGAAAATTTGAGAGAATAACTAATGTTTTTATTGTAAATATTAAAAACATGATAGTAGTAATTAAAATTTCAAGAGAAACAACTGAAATTTTCATGGAAATGTTTACAATTATGACGGCATCATTGAAAGCCTTAGAGTAATCATTTGGAAAATTAGCGAAATTTAATAATTATTAATTAATTAAATTTTATTAGAAATAATTGTAATATTTACCACAATTTTTGAAAATATGACAGAAATATTACAATAACCCTTAAAATTTTGGTAGAAACAGTAAACAGTTTTAGATTAATCTTTGCATTTATGACAAAATAATTGAAAACTTTAGATACATCATGGAAAATCTGATTAAATACGTAATATTTGACGGTAATAATTGAACTATTAGTAAATATAATACAAATGTTGACAGTTATTGTTGAAAATATGACAGTAATAATTAAAATTTGACAAAGACCATCGAAATTTCGACAAATTTTCAGATTAATCTTTGCAATAATGACGGAATAATTAAAAACTTTGGAGAAATCAATGAAAATTTGGCAAAATGAGTGGCATTTTACTGTAATGTTTGAATATAAATAATAATAACTAAAATAAAGTTATATTCTATAAATATAAATTTTGACAGTAATAGTTGAAAATATGACAGTAATGATTGAAATTTGACAACGACAATGTTTACAATTATGACAGAATTGACAATTTATAGAATTTATATATAATAGAAATTTGATATTTAAAAGGAGAAATAGAAGATGAAATACTCTGGTAGAAATATTTTTGTTTTAGTATTTATTGAAAATACGACTGTAGTCATTGAAATTTGACAGTAATAATTCACATTTTGAGAGCAATCTGATTAATTTATATAATCAATTTACATCTTCTATACCTTTTCGGGTGTCAAGATTCATGCCATCACTAATTTATGTTGTATACGAAGTTTTTCCATTCCTTTCTATTTGTAGCCTTTTCCCTTGCTTCTTGTTGATCGAGGTCGTTTCTTCATAGGATCTCTTCTATGTTGTTTTCCCATCTTTTCCTTGGTCTTCCTTTTTCCTTCTTTTTCTTTTCGTCTTTTGATGTCCATACTATTTTTGTTTGTCTGTCTTCTGGCATTCTCATCAGGTGCCCAAACCATCCTAGTTGTCGTTTCTGTACTAATTTTTGCACACTTTGTATTTGTAGGTTTTCCCTGATCTGTTCGTTTCTTACTCTGTCTAATCTCGTGACCCCTTCAACTTTTCTTAAGTATCTCATTTCGGTTGCTTGTATTTTGTTCATTGCCTTTTCATTTGTTATCCAGGTTTCGCTTCCATATAAGAGTGTTGGTCTATAAATTGTCCTGAAGAGTGTAATTTTGGAGATTCTTCTATTGTTTAGATTGTACTTCTTCATTGCAGGTTTTATTTGCGGCCATGATTCTGTTATTTATTTCGTTTTCCATGGTTCCTTTATTATGTATTATTGTACCTAAATATTTGAAGGTTTCAACTTGTTCTATCCTTTTCAAATTTATTAGTATTTTTGCTTTTGTTTCCTCTTTTGCTACTACCATTACTTTTGTTTTGTTTATATTAATTACCATGTTGTGTTTTGTTCAGTTCCTCCTCCCATATGCTTATATTGTGTTGCAGGTCTTCTTCGCTTTTGGCTAGCATGACTAAGTCATCAGCAAAAGCACATTCTGCTATCACTATTCTTTTCATTTTATAGCATCCTATTTCTACCTTCTTGGTGTTATCCTTAATTTTTTTCGTTATGTTATCTAGGAATATAATAAAGAGCAGAGGGCTTAAAGTGTCCCCTTGTGTGGTTGTGAAATTTTCAGATGTTGAATTATTTGTCCTTACGTAGTTTTCTGTGGTTTAATACATACTCTTGATTGCTTTTATTAAATGCACTTTTATCTTCCTTTCTTCAAGTATTTCCCACACTTGGGACTCTATCAAATGCCTTATCTAAGACCACGAATGTCATGTGTAGTTTGTTGTTTTGTCTTAATATTTTTTCTGTTATCTTTTTAATTGTGTATGGTCTTGTGTTGAATGTCCTTTCATGAATCTACTTTTTTCTATTGTTTTTTCAATTTCCTTTCGTAGTTTGTTCTCTAGTATTGATTCATACAGTTTGTGCACAGCACGGATATTCCCCTAAAGTTGTTGCAATTTCTACTGTCTCATTTTTTATGTATAGGGAAGATCGCTGCTTTTTGCCAGTCTGCTGGTATTTTTCCTGTTTCCCATATTCTATTTGTTACCTGTAGTAGTAGTTGTTTCCCATTCTTCCCTATGTATTTCAGCTGTTTAGATTTGGTTTTGTCGTGACCTGGGGCTTTTCTGTTTTTTAACTTCTTTAGTGCGTTTTCTAACTCTTCTTCTGTTATTGATCCCCATTCTTCTTCTGTTTCGTTACTATTTTCTTGTTCCTCTTTGTTTTCATTTCCTTCATTGGTTGTATCTTTTCCAGACAGAAGCTCTTGGAACTGCTCATGATTTCTTTATCCTCTTTCATTAGTACACCATGTTTATTTTTGAGCAGCTTTAGGTTTGTTTCTTTTTTCTTTCTGCAGCTTTTCAGTGTTCTGAAGAATAGTTTTTGATTGCCTTTAAAATGTTCCTCTAATTTGGTTCCGAAATCCTCCCATTTTCTGTCTTTTTCCTTCCTTATTATTGCTTCTACTCTCTTTCTTTGCTGCTTGTATATTTCGTAGTCTTCTTCGTTTTTTGTGCTTAGGTATTTTTTCCATTTTTGTTTCTTTTTCCTCTTCACTTCTTTGTTCCACCAGTTTGTTTCGTGTACTTTCGCGAAAAGTCGTTTCTGATCTTTGAAAGTTAAGGAGGCTGTTAGATGCTTCGCTTCTCGTAGTTGCCTTTTTTCTTGCGTCATTTGTTTATTTGTTTGTTTGTTTGTTTGTTTATTATTGTGACTTGTGCGTTTGGTATTGTGCCGAAAATTTGCAGTCCTTGGATTTTGCTGCCCTGGGCTATAGCCCTCATAGCCCCCATCCGCAGCCCTAATGGCCCGTCCGTGGATCCTCGACTTGAAGGAGGTATTGTATAAATATATGACATTTCGTTTGCGCGTCTGTCCGCGCTGGCGACCAGCGCTGGCTGCTGACGATGGTCGCGCGGGCGATTTTGTCGGCCCGCTGTCGTAGCAGGACGCACGTCGTACGCTCGCGCGATTCCCTCTCAGACGGCCACACCGAAGCAGCACGTAGAAGAGCCCCCAAAATGGCCCGCTTCACCTCAGCGGAGGACGAAAGACTCGTGGAGAATGTAGGCGAGCACCCTGCACTCTACGACACCCACCACAAGCTCTACAAGGACCAAATCGTCCGCGAGAACGTGTGGCTCGACATTTCCGAAAAAGTGGGGAGAAGCGGTAAGTAAAACATAACGTGTTTGCCCCCTTTGTCTCTGAAATCGGAACACAAAGACATGCGTAATTCCATTATCCCCCCGACAATGCCCCCGATCCACTCCGAAACGCAATCGATTAAGTGTATGTCCAAGATATTAGTCGCAATGTATACTCACTTCTAATGAGAAGACCTCCGCAGACCGCGCAACTCGGCCAGCGTTTGCGATCCACGAAATTATGGAACATAATCTCCCACTATAACTTCACCCATAGCCCCCATATTCCAGCCCCCAGGCCGGGATTTCTGGCCCTTTCATTCACTCCTAAGGGTAGCTTGACACCCCACAGCAGCATCAAATAATATCCTAAAGTACATTTTCTAGCCCTTTCGACGCAACATTTTCAACATCACTAAAACCAACATACTCATCTAGGGCCCGTATCTATAGTCTATACTTGAGCATGAGTTCGACTCAAGTCGTACTTTTGCGTATATTTGGTTGCCTTTGGTGCATAAACGATTATAGAGAATGCGCAACCAAATATACGACTTGAGTCGAACTCGTGCTCAAGTACGGACTATAGATACGGGCCTAAATCATTTTGGAAATGCTACATGTGCCTTGTTTTCAATGAACTTGCCCATCTGCTGAACCATCTCTCACTTAAAGAAACACAGTACCTACTGTACAAAACTATTCATACGTCAGACAGCTTCTGACAAATATACGAGGGCTGTTTGACGGAAGAGTGACATTTTAATGAAAACGTTAGTTTTCTGTTCAAAATATATTTTATTTGTCAACATAACACCCTTTCAAGTGTACACACTTAGCCCGGCGAGTTTACAATTTTTTTAAACCTTCCAAAAAGTAATCTTTCGGAAAGTCTTCAAAATATGCATTTGTGTCGGTTATCTCCTCTTCATTTGCCTGAAATCTTTTTCCACACAGCCATTTTTTTAAATTTGGAAATAAGAAGAAATCACTGGGAGCCAGATCTGGCGAATATGGCGGATAAAGCAGTAATTCGTAATGCAATTCAGTCAATTTAGTTGTAGCAATTGCAGACGAATGAGAGGGCGCATTATCGTGATGGAACAACACTTTTTTTCTTCATCAAATGCGGTCGTTGTTTTTCAAGTTCGGCATCAATACATGTCTGCATAATCAGCATAATACTGGCCAGTTATGGTTTTTCCTTTTTGTAAACAATTAATAAAGATTACACCTTTAGAATCCCAAAAAACTGTGGCCATGACCTTATTGGTCGAAAAAAGTGTGTTTGCCTTTTTGGGAGCATATTTGCATGGAGAAATCCAGTATTTAGACTGTATTCTTGTTTCTGGAGTATAATGATGTATCCAAGTTTCATCTACTGCGACATATCGACGAAAAAAATCCTTTGAGTTACGTTGAAAACGGCAAAACATTCTTCTGAATTCTTAATGCGAGCGCGCATTTGATCACCATTAAGCAAACGCGGCAACCATCTCGCGGATAGCTTTTTCTTATTGAAATGTTCATGCAAAATATTGTATACCCGTTCGGTTGAGATGTTTACTTCATTAGCTATCTCACAAACTTTTCTTCGACGATTGCCAATTACAAGGCCATAGAGTTTATTAACCATTTCTGGAGTAGTCACAGTAAATGATGGTTTCGGACGATCTGCATCAACCGTGCTCATATGGCCACTTTTAAAAGCAGAAACCACTTACAAATCATTCCATGGGACGGAGCAGATTCTGGATAATATTTACGTAACTTTTCCTCGGTTTCTTTAATTGTTTTTTCACGTAGAAAATAATGTTTAATCAACACTCGAATTTTTTTTTTTACCTATTTACAAAACAACGAAAACAGTTTCCTTCAAATAAGTATAAAACATAATCTATCTGTCAGATTGGTGCCAAATTTTGACAGTAGACCTCCGAAAGACCTCAGGAGCTAGCAACATAATCATTATAACGAAAGTGTTACCAACCTTTGAAAAGTCACTCTTCCGTCAAACAGCCCTCGTATAGTCGACCCAAAAATATAAGAATATTACGACTTTGACTTTTAAGTATTTTATGGGGGTTTTATTTGGTGTTGCCATAAAATCAGCGCTTATAGTGGCTTGTATAAAGACCCAAAGCCAGTATAAGCGCTGATTTTATGGCAACACCAAATAAAACCCCCATAAAATACTTAAAAGTCAAAGTCGTAATATACTTAGATTTTTGGGTCGACTATACCTTGAAGCTTTTTGTAGTAAATTGCATTCAGAAGTCTAATCGAACTTGTCTTGTAAATACTTTACAATACTAGGATTCCCACTTTGATGCGATTTGTTCTTCAGATGCAGCAGGTTCACATCTAACATTACCTTCTTCTTCGATTGATTTTTGAGCTCGTCAATCCATTTGGCACTAATTTTCCGTTTGGACTTCAATGTTATTATTATTACCATCACTATAACTACTGCGATTAGTTATCTTCATTCTTACATCCGAAAAAAATAGTTTTGGATCGATGACTTCGCGATGCTTTCGATTCATTAGGCAGGCACACACGTACGGGATTTTCAACCGATCTGGCCTGCCGTCCGCGTTTGGCATCTCTCTCACTCTAATGTGGGATAGATCGGCGTGACAGGGATGCCAAACGCGGACAGAGAGTCTGCGTTTGGGATCCCTGTCACGCCGATCTGTCCCACATTAGAGTGACAGAGATGCCAAACGCGGACGGCAGGCCAGATCAGTTGGAAATCCCGTACGTGTGTGCCTTCCTATTCTCAGATTTAAGTTTGGTTTTCCAAGAATTGGACGTACAGTCTTGCTCACATAAATCTAGTACAAGAAATTAGGTTACAATAACAATTTTATATAGCAATGTCAATTTTTTTGTACTAGATTTATGTGAGCATGACTGTGCATGGAAAATTTGATTTGTACATGACATTTGATTTAATTTATAAGTTGAATTGAAAGATACTAATTATTTACGCTATCGCTATAACTTATTCTTTATATCATAACACTCTTTTCATAGTCTTGAAAGTCATTGTGCTTTGCTTCACCAATTTATCATTTGTAAGACCTATTTCATTGTCGACTGATGTCATCAAATACAAAGAAAGTTGTAAAGAAGTACTAAGCAACTACAACTGAATTAAAACCAATTTGGTAGTACTTGCTCAATCGATTAAAAATTAACAGAAATTTCAAATTACGAACGAATTTGAAAATTGGTGCAAACTAAGTAACTGTACAAACAATAAAGGAACATTTAACAATTTTTGCGAACGCAATTTTTGAATTAGGGCTATTTTCAATCAAATTTGATTCAAAATCAAAGAATGATTCTTCAATTAAAGAATCATTAAATGAACAAGCTGTTTATAAAAGCGAAATTTAAAAATTTAAAATATCAATTTGTTCTTTTGTATTTATACAAAGTATGGCGAAGTATAGTCGCTGCCTGACCCCTTTTACGCATATTTAAGGTGATTCAAAAGATATGGCTCAAACTTAAGGCTGTGATGTGGGATGCTATACAAAGCAAAAAATGTTAATAAACCTATGTCTTATTTCCAACCGTTATCTAGTTACAGAGGATTCAATTGTTTTTATCACGTTCTGTTAGATGAAGTCATACAAAACAAATGAGTCAATCAAATGCTATTTTGTTCGCATATCGCATTGAGACTTTTTTTGACGAATCCTGCGTCCAACTGTTCAGCAGAAAGGTCGTTTTCCGTGTCGAAAAGAATAAAAAATTATACAAGCTCTAGTCTACAATGACCGTAAAATATACAACTTATTGTCTTATTTCCAACCGTTAACTAGTTACAGAGGATTCCTTTGTTTTTATCGTGTTCTGTTAAATCAAGTCGTAATAAACAAATAAGTCAAACAAATGCTATTTTGTTATTACGGAATTAGCATATTAATATCACCAGTTACACCTAAATGTATGAACCCCACCTTTTGAATCACCCCGTATGTCAAATTTTATCAAAAACTGTCCAAATCTGTTAAATTTACAGTTATAGTTTTCAAAATCTGTTAAATTTTCAACATCTTTCTAAATGGGTACAATTGCCGACTGACATTCAAAATTTATAAAATCCAAAGCTTCTGCTGTGAAAATCTGTCGATTTTTCAATAAATACTGCCCGAATCTGTTAAATTGCGTCAATTTTTGATATCCCAGTTTTAAAATGTAAACATCTATAAAAAAATTAAGTACAGCAGTTGACATACATCATATTCTCAATTAAAACCGTTTAAATTTGTCAAATTTTCAATTGAAACTTTAAAAATATGTCAATATTTCAATAGATACTGCCTGAAGTTTTGCCAATTTTTGAAGTTTTCAAATGTAAACATGTATAAAAAAATGAACTGCAACAGTTCATATACGTAATATTCTGAATTAAAACTGTCGAAATCGGTCATATTTTCAATTGCAACTGTCAAAACATGTTTTGACTAAATTCTTAGCTTCAGCTGTGAAAACCTGACATTTTTTTTATAGATACTGCCAAAATTTGTCTATTTTTGATGTCACAGTGTAAACATGTAAAATGCCTAAAATGTCTAAATGGGTAAAATTTCCGGCGGAGACATTCAAATCTATAAAATTCAAAGCTGAAGCTGTGAAAATCTGTCATTTTTTCAATAGATACTGCCTTAAGTTTTGTCAAGTTTCGATATCCCAGTTCTAAAATTTAAACATCCATTAGATTTGTAAGTGCAGCAGTTCACATACACCAAATTCTCAATTATAACCGTCGAAGTTTGTCAAATTTTCAACTACAACTGTCCAAATATGTCAAATTTTCAACTACAACTGTCCAAATATGTCAAATTCTTAGCTTCAGCTGTAAAAACCTGCCAATTTTTTAATAAATACTGCAAAAATTTGTTGTAAAATGCCTAAAATGTCTAAATGGGTAAAATTTCGGACCGAGGCATTCAAATCTATAAAATTCAAAGCTGCAGTTGTTAAATTCTGTCAATTTTTCAATAGATACAGCCTGAATTTGTTAAGTTTTGTCAATTTTTGATACCCCAGGTTTAAAAGGTAAACATCTATCAGATTTTTAAGTGCAACAGTTCACATACATCAAATACTCAATTAAAACCGTCCAAAAACTGTTAAATTTTCAATTGCAGCTGTCAAAATATGTCAAATTTTTAGCTTCAGCTGTGAAATCTTGCCATTTTTTTAGTAAATACTGCCAACATTTGTCAATTTTTGATGTCGCAGTGATGTCTAAATGGGTAAAATTTCCGACCGAGGCATTCAAATCTATAAAATTCAAAGCTGAAGCTGAGAAAATCTGTCATTTTTTCAATAGATACTGCCTGAAATTTTGCCAAGTTTCGATATCCCAGTTCTACAATGTAAACATCCATCAGATTTTTAAGTGCAGCAGTTCACATACGTCAAATTCTCAATTAAAACCGTCCAAATTTGTCTAATTTTCAATTGCAACTTTCAAAATATGTCAAATTCTTAGCTTTAGCTAAGAAAACCTGTCATTTTTTTAATAGATACTGCCTAAATCAGTCAAGTTTTGTCAATTTTTGATATCCCAGTTTTAAAATGTAAACATCTATCAGATTTTTAAGTGCAACAGTTCAAATACTGCCTGAATACTGCCTGATACTGCCTGAATCTGTTAAGTTTATGTCAATATTTGATATTCCAGTTTTAAAATGTAAACATCTATCAGATTTTTAAGTGCAACAGTTCACATACGTCAAATTCTCAATTAAAACCGTCGAAATTTCTCAAATTTTTAATTGCAACTGTCCAAATATGTCAAATTCTTAGCTTCAGCTGTGAAAATCTGTCAATTTTGCAATAGATACTGCCTGAATCTGTTTAGTTTTGTCAATTTTTGATATCCCAGTTTTAAAATGTATACATGTATCAGATGTTTAAGTACAACAGTTCACATACGTCAAATTCTTAATTAAAACCGCCGAAATCTGTAAAATTTTCAATTGCAGCTGTCAAAATATCTCAAATTCTTAGCTTCAGCTGTGGAAACCTGTCAATTTTCGGTAAAACTTTATGGCAATGGACCCAAAATATCAAAAGAGTTAAAAAAATCCATAATTTCAATCTAGATATCAAACATATCAAATGGCTCTAAAATTGCGGATTTTTGTAGTAAACCTTATATACATATGAACATTTTGAAACCAAAGAAAGTGAAAAACAATAACTAAATTATTGAAATTACAGAAAACTTAATAATTATATCAAAATATACAAATAAATACATTCAAATTTTCAGCAAATTTAATACAATATGACGAGTTTCAATGAAGTTACACTTTGCAAACTTTACTACGAACATCATGTTAAATACAAAACACGTACGTAACAATGGTAACATTGAAGACCCATATATTATTACAAATTAAATGATTACTATTTTATACTTTAAACAAAATATTATTTTGATACTGCTTAATGAAGTATTCATCTTAGTGTTAAAAATGTAAATAATTGAAGATAATCTTACTGGGCCTCATAATTCACCGGTGTTTTATGAGTTATAAAACTCAGAACAAAAACAAACATTTCATGAAGATTTGAAGAAATAAGTTTTGTTGTCTAAGTGCAATGATAATTTTGATTTCCAAAATATACAATCAAAATATGAAGAAAGGTAAAACACAAAAAATGTTACAAATGTATTCAAAGTCTCAGATTTCTATCAATTTTAGTTGTAGTAGTAACAATATTTTATTGGCTATCGACTTGCGGTCTTCAATTTTAATATTTTCGTTGACATTCTAGATTTTTTTCTTGATGTTTTGATTGCATATTTTGTCATAAATCTCTTGAGCAGTTTCTACAATCTTTATGAAATTTACGATTGATTATTTCAATAGAATTACTGAAAGTTTAGTACATTTTGATATCAGTATACAGTGTGTTCGATAATAAGGGCCCAAGAGTGTAGCGATTTCATTTGTTACTTAATCATCAACAAACCACATATATTAATAAATAGCTTAGACATAGAATATATACTGAATAAATATACATAGACAGTATAAGCTACAAGTTGGTTAAGAAATATTTTTTAACACCTTCATTTATTTGTAGTGACGTCATCGACAATTTTGTTCTAAATGGATCTGTATAATTTATTTGGTGAATTTATGTAGAGCAGTTTAAGTTATTTTCACCGGTCTAAATTTTTAGTAGGGTAATACTGTGAAATATTTGCAATAAATGTAAAGAACTGATTTGAGCTAGTAGGCTGTTAAATCCGAAATTCTCTGGAACAAATAATTGGTGATAATCTTTTAAATCTTTTAATTTTTCGATTGCACATTCTAGATATGTCCATAAAACATTGTGGCAATTTCTGAAATCTTTATTGAATGTGTGAACTTCTTTGAATATTTTATTAAAATTGCTGAGAATATATGGTATTTTTGAAGTATTTAAATATTTTTATATTTATATACAGGGTGTTTTTTAACAGGCGTGCAAACATGAAATGGCATTCAGGATCGCATTCTAAGTCGAAATGACGAAATAGACTTTTTAAAAATTTCCTCTCATTTTCGAATAAACTGAGTTCAAACATAAGGTAAAAAGAATCATTCATTTATTAAGAATAACATAGGCCTTGGAATGAAAAACGAGTAAGTACATATTATCTGCATTAGACAATTGAAATCATGACGATTACGTTTTATTATGTCTTTTTAGGTTTACTACAACTTTCGCAAAACTTCTGAACTTTTGATATTCTGATTGAAATTCTGATAATCAGAATCTGTGATATGATAAATCTGTGTTTCATTTGTGTAGACAATTGAAATCATGACGATTACGTTTTATTATGTCTTTTTAGGTTTACTACAACTTTCGCAAAACTTCTGAATTTTTAAAATTCTGATTGAAATTCTGATAATCAGAATCTATTATGTGATAAATTTGTGTTTCATTTGTGTATAATTTTCTTGAAGTTCGATAATGATCAAAACGTGATCAATACTACAGTAATAAACCGTGTGATATAAACAAATGAAGTATTTGTATTATTTACAATGTATAATACACAACTGTACGTTCTTTTATCGTTTATTGCTGCCTAAAAAATAATTTTGGCTGGCATGCTAATAACAGCCATAAATCTTTACAACCTTCGCAGGTGGGACTTTGGATTTTACGAGTCTCTCTCGTTTTTTCAGGTCTCACTGGCTTTATTTATATGCGATGAGCTTACAATATATTTTATTATTTTGCCATGCAATGGGTGCTTGTATAATGTGTCTTATTGCCTTGATATGATGATGATATGTATGCCTTATCGTTATACTGTATTTTCGTTATACTGTAAAGTTAAACAGGCAGAGTGCAGAGAACGGAAATGTAAATTGAAATAATGGGGTGCTGTACTCGCGCAGTTGTCTAGTATTCCTCCGGCTATTTTCTTTTCTGGGACTTACCTTTTTGTAAATGGCTCTCTCGCTTTTCCGTCTCACTTGCTTTGGTCTGTTTTCCCCAGTTTTTCACTCTTTTGCTGTACTCGGCATTTGTATATTTTATTTTATTACACACGCTTCTTTTCATACAAATTAATTAATACTACAGCATTTTCACAAATGTTTCATTAAAAAAATATAATAATTTATAATTTTTGTATAGTATTACGTATTAATTGGCTTTATTATTTGAATTTCGTTCAATTTGACGAAATTGAAATGTTGCAGTATTTTCCCCAATCAAAATCAAATATTTCGACAGTTTTTAATCAAGTTTGACATACAGGGTGATTCAAAATGTGGGGTTTTAATCAAAAAATATAAAAATGTACTTAATATTTGAATAATATTTAGCTAATATTTACCTATCAAAGTGATAATTTTGAATTTAATTGTACTGAAAATTTCCCGTGAATAAATCGGCATCCTATAATTTTAGATCGCCTGTGGTCATTTGGAGGACATTGCTGAACATACAATCCCTACTAGCATCCCATAATTTTTGATCGCCTGTAGCCATTTATAGTACATTGTTGACCATAGGACGTTTATAAACTCAACTCAACACTTATCGTTGCTTTTTTGTGTTGTGGATTTCATTTTGTGGATATTTGTAAACTAATTTTTGATCGCCCGTGGTCATTTGAAGGGCATTTTTAAACGTAGTTCGTTTTTTAGATGTTTTTAAACTAATTTCAGATCGCACGTGGTCATTTAAAGGACATCATTAAACGTAAATAACTTCAGAGATGTTGCAAACTTAAAACACCTACAACTGCTTTAGGTTTAAGGGCATCAAAAATTACTGTTTCAGTTGAGGATTGCAAGAAGAGATGGAAGAACATAAAAGACCACTACCACCGCCAGAAGAAGTCGCAGAAGCTGGAAGCTGGGTCCCCCACGAACTCGAGGCCGTCGAAGTGGAGCCTCTTCAACCACCTCTCGTTCTTGGACGGTGGACAGGAGCGCTGGTTAGTAGATTTCAGACTTTTACATTTGCTATAAGAAACTACAACACCGAATTAAGTTATGTGACTTGCAGCTCGCTTTCGAACATATCCAACGAAATGGAGGCGTACATGCAGAACCTGGAAGGAGAGGAGAACGAGATTGAGACCAAGTATCCGAATTACGTGGAGCTGAGCTCCGTCCATAACACCGGAGTGGACTACAGCAAAAGCAAAAAGAGGAAACACAACGAGACCGATAAGATGCTTGAAATTATGGAGAAACTGGCGGCCAAGGAGAAGAGCAACTGGCAGGAGTGCTTGCAGAATAAGCAGGACACCGAAGAAGAGGAATCGGTGAATGCTTTTTTTAGAAGCATATCTTTGGCGGTGAAAAAACTGCCACCGCCAATGATAGTTGAAGCGAAGATGGAGATCTTCAAAATTGTCGCGAATTTGGAGCTGCGAGCTTTGCAGTTCAACCAGGGCACGTCCCAAGCAGTAGATCAGCTATGGAAGCATGGATACGGCGACCCAGGAACGCATCTATAAGGTTTTTTTCAAGCCCTATTACTTCAAATTAGCATATAATATCTTTCATACCTTTTCAATTTCGTTTTTTATTACTGTGTGTAATTATTGTGTTACGTTATAAGAGTTTGCATTATATTCATAATAAAATCTAGTTTAATTTTGGATGTAACTATTAAAATATGCACCTTTCATTTCCTTGTACACATGCGAATATGGCGATGAATGGTCATAATTTCGGAAAAGTTTGGGAACCACCACAGCACCAGGCAGTACTATTTTGTATTGAAATCTATATTAAATGTACACTTATGGAAATTCGAAAAACGGAAACCAGAAGCTTCATCCTCCCTATTATTGGTTATTTGCTAACCAGTAGTTTAAACCTTCAGAATTTCGTTGATGACATTGGCACTTACTATTGGATATTCGAAAATCGGATACCAGAAGCTTCATCGTCCCTATTATTGGTTATTTGCTAACCCCCAGTTTAATCCTTCAGAATTTCGTTGATGACATTGACCATTATTATTGGAATTTCGAAAAACGGAAACCAGAAGCTGAAACCTTCTTATTATTGGTTATTTGCTAACCAGCAGTTTAAACCTTCAGAATTTTGTTGATGACATTGACACTTACTATTGGATATACAACGAACGGACACCAGAAGCTTCATCCTCCCTATTACTGGTTATATGCTAACGCCCAGTTTAAACCTTCAGAATGTCGTTGATGACATTGGTACTTACTATTCGAAATTCGAAAAACGGAAACCAGAAGCTTCATCCTACTTATTATTGGGTATTTGCTAACCAGTAGTTTAAACCTTCAGAATTTTGTTGATGACATGGACACTTGCTATTGGATATATAAAGAACGGACACCAGAAGCTGCATCCTCCTTATTATTGGTTATTTGCGAACCCCCAGTTTAAACCTTCAGAATTTCGTTGATGACATTGACGTATATGGCAGATGACATTAATACAACAAATGCCAGCCGTTTCCATGGTAACGATTAAAAATGACATCCACGCGTACCTACCGTTAAATGACATTGACACTTACTATTGGATATTCGAAAAACGAACACCAGAAGCTTCATCTTCCCTATTATTTATTATTTGCTAACCCCCAGTTTAAACCTTCAGAATTTCGTTGATGACATTGACGTATATAGCAGATCACATTAATGCAACAAGTGCCAAGTGCCAAATAATATTAAATAATTTTTGTTGACTAAAAACCTATCATAATCATAAACAAAAATGAGTCCTAAAAAAAACTTATGGCATCACTTGGATCCGCACGCTCATAAATTTTAATTACAGGTATAATCAGCTAAATTGAAACTAATTACTTGATTGTTGCAGATAAGTTTACTAAATTGATATTTCTACTTGTTTCATAGCATTAAAAGAACTTTGGTCATCACTAGAATCCTCAAGTAAAAACAATTTAAGTTAACACTTGAATCCTCAAGAAATCCTAATTCTAGTATTCTAGTATCACTTGAATCCTTGAGAAAATATCAACTGTAGTCATCAGTTGAATCCTCAAGAAAAACCAACTCTAGTTATCACTTGAATCCTTAAGAAAAAACAAGTTTAGTTATCACTTGAGTTGTAAAAAAAAACAATTAAGTGATCACTTGAATCCTAACACTTATAAATGTTAATCAGTGATTTAAACAGCCAAGTTGACATTAATGATTTTTTTGTTGCAGAATAAGTGCACGAAATTGATATTTTTAATCGTTGCATAGCATTAATACAACGTTGGTCATCACTTGAATCCTGAAGAAAAAAACAACAAATTTAGTTAACACTTGAATCTTCAAGAAAACCTAATTCTAGTCATCACTAATAACAACTGTAGTCATCACTTGAATCCTCAACAAAAACCAACTCTGGTTATTTTTTAAATCCTTAAGAAAAACCACGGATTTCTAGTATCACTTGAATCCTTGAGAAAATATCAACTGTATTCATCACTTGAATCCTCAAGAAAAACCAACTCTAGTTATCACTTGAATCCTTAAGAAAAAACAAGTCTAGTTATCACTCGAGTCCTAAAAAAAATAATTAAGTAATCACTTGAATCCTCACACTTATAAATTTTATTCAATGATTTAAATAGCCAAGTTGACATTAATGACTTGTTTGTTGCAGAATAAGTGCACGAAATTGATATTTTTAATCGTTCCACAGCATTAAAACAACGTTGGTCATCACTTGAATCCTGAAGAAAAAAAAACTACTTTTGTTAACAGTTGAATCCTTAAGAAAACCTAATTCTAGTCATCACTAATAACAACTGTAGTCATCACTTGAATCCTCAACAAAAACCAACTCTAGTTATTATTTAAATCCTTAAGAAAAACCTCGGATTTCTAGTATCACTTGAATCCTTGAGAAAATATCAACTGTAGTCATCACTTGAATCCTCAAGAAAAACAACTCTAGTTATCACTTGAATCCTTAAGAAAAAACAAGTTTAGTTATCACTCGAGTCCTAATAAAAAACAATTAAGTAATCACTTGAATCCTCACACTTATAAATTTTAATCAATGATTTAAATAGCCAAGTTGACATTATGACTTGTTTGTTACAGAATAAGTGCATGAAAATTATATTTTTAATCGTTCCATAGCATTAAAACAAAGTTGGTCATCACTTGAATCCTGAAGGAAAAAAAACAACTTTTGTTAACAGTTGAATCCTCAAGAAAACCTAATTCTAGTCATCACTAATAACAACTGTAATCATCACTTGAATCCTCAACAAAAACCAACTCTGGTTATTTTTTAAATCCTTAAGAAAAACCACGGATTTCTAGTATCACTTGAATCCTTGAGAAAATATCAACTGTAGTCGTCACTTGAATCTTCAAGAAAAACCAACTCTAGTTATCACTTGAATCCTTAAGAAAAAACAAGTTTAGTTATCACTCGAGTCCTAATAAAAAACAATTAAGTAATCACTTGAACTTATAATCACTTATAAATTTAAATCAATGATTTAAATAGCCAAGTTGACATTAATGACTTGTTTGTTACAGAATAAGTGCACGAAATTGATATTTTTAATCGTTCCATAACATTAAAACAACGTTGGTCATCACTTGAATCCTGAAGAAAAAAAAACAACTTTTGTTAACAGTTGAATCATTAAGAACACTTAATTCTAGTCATCACTTGAATCCTTAACAAAATAATAACTGTAGTCATCACTTGAATCCTTAACAAAATAACAACTGAAGTCATCACTTGAATCCTCAAGAAAAACCAACTCTAGTTATTATTTAAATCCTTAAGAAAAACCACGGATTTTCAAAACATCACTTGAGTGATGACACTCAAAAAAAAATCTTAAGTTATCACTTGAATCCTCACACTCATGAATTTTAATCATTGATATAATCAGTCAAGTTGAAATTTATGAGTTGTTTGTTGCAGAATAAGTGCACGAAATTCTAACCTAACCCAAGTCTAGTCATCACTTGAATCCTTGATGTTTCTAGTCGTTTCATAGAATTAAAACAACTTTGGTCATCACTTGAATTCTCAAGAAAAACAACTTTAGATAACACTTGAATCCTCAAGAAAACCCAACTCTAGTCATCACTTCAATCCTTAACAAAATAACAGCTGTCGTAATCACTTGAATCCTCTAGAAAAAACAACTTTAGTTAACACTTGAATCCACAAGAAAACCCAATTCTAGTCATCACTTGAATCCTTAACAAAATAACAACTGTAGTCATCACTTAGATCCTCAAGAAAAAACAACTTTAGTTAACACTTGAATCCAAAAGAACACCCAACTCTAGTCATCACTTGAATCCTTGATGTTTCTAGTCGTTCCATAGAACTAAAACAACTTTGGTCATCACTTGGATCCTCAAGAAAAAACAACTTTAGATAACACTTGAATCCTCAAGAAAACCCAACTCTAGTCATCATTTCTATCCTTAACAAAATAACAGCTGTCGTAATCACTTGAATCATCAAGAAGAAACAACTTTAGTTAACACTTGAATCCACAAGAAAATCCAACTCTAGTCATCACTTGAATCCTTAACAAAATAATAACTGTAGTCATCAATCGAATCCTTAAGAAAAACTAACTCTAGTTATTATTTAAATCCTTAAGAAAATCCACGGATTTTCAAAACATCACTTGAGTCCTCAAAAAAAAATCTTAAGTCATCACTTGAATCCTCACACTCATAAATTTTAATCATTGATATAATCAGTCAAGTTGAAATTAATGAGTTGTTTGTTGCAGAATAAGTGCACGAAATTCTAACCTAACCCAACTCTAGTCATCACTTGAATCCTTGATGTTTCTAGTCGTTTCATAGAATTAAAACAACTTTGGTCATCGCTTGAATTCTTAAGAAAAACAACTTTAGTTAACACTTGAATCTTCAAGAAAACCCAACTCTAGTCATCACTTCAATCCTTAACAAAATAACAGCTGTCGTAATCACTTGAATCCTCAAGAAAAAACAACTTTAGTTAACACTTGAATCCACAAGAAAACCCAACTCTAGTCATCACTTGAATCCTTAACAAAATAACAACTGTAGTCATCACTTGAACCCTCAAGAAAAAACAAGTCTAGTTATTACTTAAATCCTTAAGAAAAACCACGGATTTTCAAAATATCACTTGAGTCCTCAAAAAAAAATCTTAAGTCATCACTTGAATCCTCACACTCATAAATTTTAATCATTGATATAATCAGTCAAATTGAAATTAATGAGTTGTTGCAGAATAAGTGCACGAAATTCTAACCTAACCCAACTCTAGTCATCACTTGAATCCTTGATGTTTCTAGTCGTTTCATAGAATTAGAACAACTTTGGTCATCACTTGAATTCTCAAGAAAAACAACTTTAGTTAACACTTGAATCCTCAAGAAAACCCAACTCTAGTCATCACTTCAATCCTTAACAAAATAACAGCTGTCGTAATCACTTTAATCCTCAAGAAAAAACAACTTTAGTTAACACTTGAATCCACAAGAAAACCCAACTCTAGTCATCACTTGAATCCTTAACAAAATAACAACTGTAGTCATCACTTGAATCCTCAAGAAAAAACAAGTCTAGTTATTACTTAAATCCTTAAGAGAAACCACGGATTTTCAAAACATCACTTGAGTCCTCAAAAAAAAAAATTTAAGTCATCACTTGAATCCTCACACTCATAAATTTTAATCATTGATATAATCAGTCAAGTTGAAATTAATGAGTTGTTTGTTGCAGAATAAGTGCACGAAATTCTAACCTAACCCAACTCTAGTCATCACTTGAACCCTTGATGTTTCTAGTCGCTTCACAGAATTAAAACAACTTTGGTCATTACTTGAATTCTCAAGAAAAACAACTTTAGTTAACACTTGAATCCTCAAGAAAACCCAACTCTAGTCATCACTTCAATCCTTAACAAAATAACAGCTGTCGTAATCACTTGAATCCTCAAGAAAAAACAACTTTAGTTAACACTTGAATCCACAAGAAAACCCAATTCTAGTCATCACTTGAATCCTTAACAAAATAACAACTGTAGTCATCACTTGAATCCTTTATGTTTCTAGTCGTTCCATAGAACTAAAACAACTTTGGTCATCACTTGAATCCTCAAGAAGAAACAATTTTAGTCATGACTTGAATCCTTACGAAAATAACAATTTTAGGCATCACTTGTGAAAAGCAAAGTGCTTAGCATGCATCCTTGTTTTACTTCTTTCTTTGTTTCGAATTCTTTCGATTCCTCATTATTTGTTCTTACAAGATTTCTGTTTTCTCTGTTCATGTATTTTATTACATTTATTATTTTGTCTTTGAAATATTGTCTCGATCATTCCATTATCGTGATAATTGTTCTATTTTTATCTTTGAATGAAAATGAATCTAATGTTTCTTATTTTCTCTTTATTTCCACATTGTGGTGCAGGTATAATAAAACACAACGTACGATGCATGGCATCAAAAACACGTCGACCCAAAGTCGACTGAGCCGTTAAAAGCACTCTGCTTCGCATCGTGCATACACTTTGCGAACGTGCTTTAAAGACTCTCTTATGCACCTGTATCATAATAAACTATTTATAGGATATTTTAATAATCTTGTCGGGTTGGGGCAAATTACCAACAGCTTCATTACGTCATCCCCCAGACAAAAATAAACTGGATACCTACACTTTTATTTTTATAAGCGCTGCACAGAAGCGCCATAAAACCCTTAGGCACATTCGCATTTACCATCCCTTAAATAATGTGGCTCAATAATGCCACTACAACGGCAATTCGGTCGCGCGAGCGCTTCCGGTAACTCCCTCAACGTATACAAGTCATCATTATTATATGCAGTGTCTGGGTATATTGTACTGAATTTCTTGCTAAAGCTGTCCCTGGACCCTCGCCATAAATAAAGCCCGTTTTATAAGTTTCCTTCGCTTTTTCAGACAATGGAATTATGCCGTTTGCCTGGGCGAGTCGGAAAAGGGAAAATACATGTTAATATGTTTGCTCTCGTGGTGAGCTTCAGCGTTTCCCTCTGGATTATCGTATCATTTTTATTATTGCGATAATATTTTTAATAACACAGTTCATGTTATTAATAATTATTAAGCATTGTTATTATTTATATGTAATAAACGTTTGCTGTATACAATTGTACCGGGTGAGTAATTTTTTTTTGGCAATCGCGAATATAACGACATATAAATGAGATATATTATTATATACCAATATTGACACGTTAGTTTTTGGATATCACTTCATTATCTAACGTATTTAAATGTGGGGCCTCACAGACAACCCTTAATATCTCATTGCATAATTCCAGAACAACGTACTTCATAATAATTTCATTGCCACACTCAGTGTGATAATAAACTTCATTATTCCCATGAACGGAAAATATTAACGATTCTGTCTTAAATGCGATGTCTCGCAGTCAACCCTTGACATCTCGATGCTCCAGTGCATTCAGTTACTCTAAACAATTGTGCAAATTGGCGCAAAATCGATCACCAACCAAAGAACGACCCCTCAAACCCCTGTCAAGTATTCAAATCGAACCCTTTATTTGCGCCGTGCCCTTTGAAACATTCGAGCATTGTATTCCGGATATACAGGGGTTGCCCACATTAAAACACTTTTACGATCGAGCGATGCATAATGATACAACCCCTGTAAAGCCACTTGGGCTTGGGTCTTATCTATTCCCGTTTTATTTAGGCGAATAATGTTTACACGAGAAAATACAAGGTACACAACGAACTGATAATAATAATGTGGTAATAAATATATCTGTACATCGGTAATAAAAATGTCATTTTGTAAGATTTACAGAAGATTTTTGTGCAAGGGTCAACATATGTTCAAGTGAGTTTTAAAACCAGCGCTTTGATAACTGATATTAATAATCTCGAAACGCAACCCTCGAAAAACGGCCCAGGTATATGGACACATGTGCATTCTTGACCTTGAGCAGAAAACGCACCTCGCATTAGTTCCGCATCAGACAGAATGATGCATCAATAACTGAACACCATACACAATAATACCAAAAACAACAGTATGGAGTACCACCTACGTGTACGCAACCCTCGAAAAACGGCCCAGGTATATGGACACATTTGTGCATTCTTGACCTTGAGCAGAAAACGCACCTCGCATTAGTTCCGCATCAGCCAGAATGATGCATCAATAACTGAACACCACACACAATAATACCAACAACAACAGTATGGAGTACCATTTACGTGTACGCAACCCTCGAAAAACGGCCCAGGTATATGGACACATTTGTGCATTCTGGACCTTGAGCAGAAAACGCACCTCGCATTAGTTCCGCATCAGCCAGAATGATGCATCAATAACTGAACACCATACACAATAATACCAAAAACAACAGTATGGAGTACCACCTACGTGTACGCAACCCTCGAAAGAAGGCCCAGGTATATGGACACATTTGTGCATTCTTGACCTTGAGCAGAAAACGCACCTCGCATTAGTTCCGCATCAGACAGAATGATGCATCAATAACTGAACACCATACACAATAATACCAAAAACAACAGTATGGAGTACCACCTACGTGTACGCAACCCTCGAAAAACGGCCCAGGTATATGGACACATTTGTGCATTCTTGACCTTGAGCAGAAAACGCAACTCGCATTAGTTCCGCATCAGACAGAATGATGCATCAATAACTGAACACCATACACAATAATACCAAAAACAACAGTATGGAGTACCACCTACGTGTACGCAACCCTCGAAAAAAGGCCCAGGTATATGGACACATTTGTGCATTCTTGACCTTGAGCAGAAAACGCAACTCGCATTAGTTCCGCATCAGACAGAATGATGCATCAATAACTGAACACCATATACAATAATACCAAAAACAACAGTATGGAGTACCACCTACGTGTACGCTACCCTCGAAAAACGGCCCAGGTATATGGACACATTTGTGCATTCTTGACCTTGAGCAGAAAATGCACCTCGCATAAGTTCCGCATCAGACAGAATGATGCATCAGTAACTGAACACCATACACAATAATACCAAAAACAACAGTATGGAGTACCACCTACGTGTACGCAACCCTCGAAAAAAGGCCCAGGTATATGGACACATTTGTGCATTCTTGACCTTGAGCAGAAAATGCACCTCGCATAAGTTCCGCATCAGACAGAATGATGCATCAGTAACTGAACACCATACACAATAATAACAAAAACAACAGTATGGAGTACCACCTACGTGTACGCTACCCTCGAAAAACGGCCCAGGTATATGGACACATTTGTGCATTCTTGACCTTGAGCAGAAAATGCACCTCGCATAAGTTCCGCATCAGACAGAATGATGCATCAGTAACTGAACACCATACACAATAATAACAAAAACAACAGTATGGAGTACCACCTACGTGTACGCAACCCTCGAAAAAAGGCCCAGGTATATGGACACATTTGTGCATTCTTGACCTTGAGCAGAAAATGCACCTCGCATAAGTTCCGCATCAGACAGAATGATGCATCAATAACTGAACACCATACACAATAATACCAAAAACAACAGTATGGAGTACCACCTACGTGTACGCAACCCTCGAAAAAAGGCCCAGGTATATGGACACATTTGTGCATTCTTGACCTTGAGCAGAAAATGCACCTCGCATAAGTTCCGCATCAGACAGAATGATGCATCAATAACTGAACACCATACGCAATAATAACAAAAACAACAGTATGGAGTACCACCTACGTGTACGCAACCCTCGAAAAACGGCCCAGGTATATGGACACATTTGTGCATTCTTGACCTTGAGCAGAAAATGCACCTCGCATAAGTTCCGCATCAGACAGAATGATGCATCAATAACCGAACACCATACACAATAATACCAAAAACAACAGTATGGAGTACCACCTACGTGTACGCAACCCTCGAAAAACGGCCCAGGTATATGGACACATTTGTGCATTCTTGACCTTGAGCAGAAAACGCACCTCGCATTAGTTCCGCATCAGACAGAATGATGCATCAATAACTGAACTCCATACACAATAATCCCAACAACAACAGTAAGGAGTACCACCTACGTGTACGCAACCCTCGAAAGACTACCCAGGTATATGGACACATGCGCATTCTTGACCTTTGCAGGTGCAAATGAAACCCGCGCATACTACTGACCAGTGTTAACCCATCGATCTTAATACTTTCCCAACGACAGCACTGTATATACCTGACTCTCTCGTAATAGCTGACTACCTCCGTTTCAGAGAGGGTTTACGATCAGACAGAGTCGGTAGTTAACCCCTCCGCAAGAAGCCCTGGCGGGCTGGCGCCCGGGAAAGTGTTAGAGACCAAAGGGCCTCTTTGAAAGCAGAAAACGCACCTCGCATTAGTTCCCGCATCAGCCAGAATGATGCATCAATAACTGAACACCACACACAATAATACCAACAACAACAGTATGGAGTACCACCTACGTGTACGCAACCCTCGAAAAACGGCCCAGGTATATGGACACATTTGTGCATTCTTGACCTTGAGCAGAAAACGCACTTCGCATTAGTTCCGCATCAGACAGAATGATGCATCAATAACTGAACACCATACACATTAATACCAAAAACAACAGTATGGAGTACCACCTACGTGTACGCTACCCTCGAAAATCGGCCCAGGTATATGGACACATTTGTGCATTCTTGACCTTGAGCAGAAAACGCACCTCGCATTAGTTCCGCATCAGACAGAATGATGCATCAATAACTGAACACCATACACAATAATCCCAACAACAACAGTAAGGAGTACCACCTACGTGTACGCAACCCTCGAAAGACTACCCAGGTATATGGACACATGCGCATTCTTGACCTTTGCAGGTGCAAATGAAACCCGCGCATACTACTGACCAGTGTTAACCCATCGATCTTAATACTTTCCCAACGACAGCACTGTATATACCTGACTCTCTCGTAATAGCTGACTACCTCCGTTTCAGAGAGGGTTTACGATCAGACAGAGTCGGTACTTAACCCCTCCGCAAGAAGCCCTGGCGGGCTGGCGCCCGGGAAAGTGTTAGAGACCAAAGGGCCTCTTTGAAAGCAGAAAACGCACCTCGCATTAGTTCCCGCATCAGCCAGAATGATGCATCAATAACTGAACACCACACACAATAATACCAACAACAACAGTATGGAGTACCACCTACGTGTACGCAACCCTCGAAAAACGGCCCAGGTATATGGACACATTTGTGCATTCTTGACCTTGAGCAGAAAACGCACCTCGCATTAGTTCCGCATCAGACAGAATGATGCATCAATAACTGAACACTATACACAATAATACCAAAAGCAACAGTATGGAGTACCACCTACGTGTACGCAACCCTCGAAAGACTACCCAGGTATATGGACACATGCGCATTCTTGACCTTTGCAGGTGCAAATGAAACCCGCGCATACTACTGACCAGTGTTAACCCATCGATCTTAATACTTTCCCAACGACAGCACTGTATATACCTGACTCTCTCGTAATAGCTGACTACCTCCGTTTCAGAGAGGATTTACGATCAGCCAGAGTCGGTACTTAACCCCTCCGCAAGAAGCCCTGGCGGGCTGGCGCCCGGCAAAGTGTTAGAGACCAAAGGGCCTCTTTGAAAGCAGTAAACGCACCTCGCATTAGTTCCCGCATCAGCCAGAATGATGCATCAATAACTGAACACTATACACAATAATACCAAAAGCAACAGTATGGAGTACCACCTACGTGTACGCAACCCTCGAAAGACTACCCAGGTATATGGACACATGCGCATTCTTGACCTTTGCAGGTGCAAATGAAACCCGCGCATACTACTGACCAGTGTTAACCCATCGATCTTAATACTTTCCCAACGACAGCACTGTATATACCTGACTCTCTCGTAATAGCTGACTACCTCCGTTTCAGAGAGGATTTACGATCAGCCAGAGTCGGTACTTAACCCCTCCGCAAGAAGCCCTGGCGGGCTGGCGCCCGGGAAAGTGTTAGAGACCAAAGGGCCTCTTTGAAAGCAGAAAACGCACCTCGCATTAGTTCCCGCATCAGCCAGAATGATGCATCAATAACTGAACACCACACACAATAATACCAACAACAACAGTATGGAGTACCACCTACGTGTACGCAACCCTCGAAAAACGGCCCAGGTATATGGACACATTTGTGCATTCTTGACCTTGAGCAGAAAACGCACCTCGCATTAGTTCCGCATCAGACAGAATGATGCATCAATAACTGAACACCATACACAATAATACCAAAAGCAACAGTATGGAGTACCACCTACGTGTACGCTAACCTCGAAAAACGGCCCAGGTATATGGACACATTTGTGCATTCTTGACCTTGAGCAGAAAACGCACCTCGCATTAGTTCCGCATCAGACAGAATGATGCATCAATAACTGAACACCATACACAATAATCCCAACAACAACAGTAAGGAGTACCACCTACGTGTACGCAACCCTCGAAAGACTACCCAGGTATATGGACACATGCGCATTCTTGACCTTTGCAGGTGCAAATGAAACCCGCGCATACTACTGACCAGTGTTAACCCATCGATCTTAATACTTTCCCAACGACAGCACTGTATATACCTGACTCTCTCGTAATAGCTGACTACCTCCGTTTCAGAGAGGGTTTACGATCAGCCAGAGTCGGTACTTAACCCCTCCGCAAGAAGCCCTGGCGGGCTGGCGCCCGGGAAAGTGTTAGAGACCAAAGGGCCTCTTTGAAAGCAAAAAACGCACCTCGCATTAGTTCCCGCAACAGCCAGAATGATGCATCAATAACTGAACACCACACACAATAATACCAACAACAACAGTATGGAGTACCACCTACGTGTACGCAACCCTCGAAAAACGGCCCAGGTATATGGACACATTTGTGCATTCTTGACCTTGAGCAGAAAACGCACTTCGCATTAGTTCCGCATCAGACAGAATGATGCATCAATAACTGAACACCATACAAAATAATACCAAAAACAACAGTATGGAGTACCACCTACGTGTACGCTACCCTCGAAAATCGGCCCAGGTATATGGACACATTTGTGCATTCTTGACCTTGAGCAGAAAACGCACCTCGCATTAGTTCCGCATCAGACAGAATGATGCATCAATAACTGAACACCATACACAATAATACCAAAAGCAACAGTATGGAGTACCACCTACGTGTACGCAACCCTCGAAAAACGGCCCAGGTATATGGACACATTTGTGCATTCTTGACCTTGAGCAGAAAACGCACCTCGCATTAGTTCCGCATCAGACAGAATGATGCATCAATAACTGAACACCATACACAATAATCCCAACAACAACAGTAAGGAGTACCACCTACGTGTACGCAACCCTCGAAAAACGGCCCAGGTATATGGACACATTTGTGCATTCTTGACCTTGAGCAGAAAACGCACCTCGCATTAGTTCCGCATCAGACAGAATGATGCATCAATAACTGAACACCATACACAATACTCCCAACAACAACAGTAAGGAGTACCACCTACGTGTACGCAACCCTCGAAAAACGGCCCAGGTATATGGACACATTTGTGCATTCTTGACCTTGAGCAGAAAACGCACCTCGCATTAGTTCCGCATCAGACAGAATGATGCATCAATAACTGAACACCATACACAATAATCCCAAAAACAACAGTAAGGAGTACCACCTACGTGTACGCAACCCTCGAAAATCGGCCCAGGTATATGGACACATTTGTGCATTCTTGACCTTGAGCAGAAAACGCACCTCGCATTAGTTCAGCATCAGACAGAATGATGCATCAATAACTGAACACCATACACAATAATACCAAAAACAACAGTATGGAGTACCACCTACGTGTACGCAACCCTCGAAAAACGGCCCAGGTATATGGACACATGTGCATTCTTGACCTTGTGCAGAAAACGCACCTCGCATTAGTTCCGCATCAGACAGAATGATGCATCAATAACTGAACACCACACACAATAATACCAACAACAACAATATGGAGTACCACCTACGTGTACGCAACCCTCGAAAATCGGCCCAGGTATATGGACACATTTGTGCATTCTTGACCTTGAGCAGAAAACGCACCTCGCATTAGTTCCGCATCAGACAGAATGATGCATCAATAACTGAACACCACACACAATAATACCAACAACAACAGTATGGAGTACCACCTACGTGTACGCAACCCTCGAAAATCGGCCCAGGTATATGGACACATTTGTGCATTCTTGACCTTGAGCAGAAAACGCACCTCGCATTAGTTCCGCATCAGACAGAATGATGCATCAATTACTGAACACCATACACAATAATACCAAAAACAACAGTATGGAGTACCACCTACGTGTACGCAACCCTCGAAAAACGGCCCAGGTATATGGACACATGTGCATTCTTGACCTTGAGCAGAAAACGCACCTCGCATTAGTTCCGCATCAGACAGAATGATGCATCAATAACTGAACACCATACACAATAATACCAAAAACAACAGTATGGAGTACCACCTACGTGTACGCAACCCTCGAAAAACGGCCCAGGTATATGGACACATGTGCATTCTTGACCTTGAGCAGAAAACGCACCTCGCATTAGTTCCGCATCAGACAGAATGATGCATCAATTACTGAACACCATACACAATAATACCAAAAACAACAGTATGGAGTACCACCTACGTGTACGCAACCCTCGAAAATCGGCCCAGGTATATGGACATATCTGTGCATTCTTGACCTTGAGCAGAAAACGCACCTCGCATTAGTTCCCGCATCAGACAGATTGATGCATCAATAACTGAACACCATACACAATAATACCAACAACAACAGTATGGAGTACCACCTACGTGTACGCAACCCTCGAAAGACTACCCAGGTATATGGACACATGCGCATTCTTGACCTTTGCAGGTGCAAATGAAACCCGCGCATACTACTGACCAGTGTTAACCCATCGATCTTAATACTTTCCCAACGACAGCACTGTATATACCTGACTCTCTCGTAATAGCTGACTACCTCCGTTTCAGAGAGGGTTTACGATCAGCCAGAGTCGGTACTTAACCCCTCCGCAAGAAGCCCTGGCGGGCTGGCGCCCGGGAAAGTGTTAGAGACCAAAGGGCCTCTTTGAAAGCAGAAAACGCACCTCGCATTAGTTCCCGCATCAGCCAGAATGATGCATCAATAACTGAACACCACACACAATAATACCAACAACAACAGTATGGAGTACCACCTACGTCTACGCAACCCTCGAAAGACTACCCAGGTATATGGACACATGCGCATTCTTGACCTTTGCAGGTGCAAATGAAACCCGCGCATACTACTGACCAGTGTTAACCCATCGATCTTAATACTTTCCCAACGACAGCACTGTATATACCTGACTCTCTCGTAATAGCTGACTACCTCCGTTTCAGAGAGGGTTTACGATCAGCCAGAGTCGGTACTTAACCCCTCCGCAAGAAGCCCTGGCGGGCTGGCGCCCGGGAAAGTGTTAGAGACCAAAGGGCCTCTTTGAAAGCAGAAAACGCACCTCGCATTAGTTCCCGCATCAGCCAGAATGATGCATCAATAACTGAACACCACACACAATAATACCAACAACAACAGTATAAGGTACCACCTACGTGTACGCAGCCCTCGAAAAACGGCCCAGGTATATGGACACATTTGTGCATTTTTGACCTTGAGCAGAAAACGCACCTCGCATTAGTTCCGCATCAGACTGAATGATGCATCAATAACTGAACACCATACACAATAATACCAAAAACAACAGTATGGAGTACCACCTACGTGTACGCAACCCTCGAAAAACGGCTCAGGTATATGGACACATTTGTGCATTCTTGACCTTGAGCAGAAAACGCACCTCGCATTAGTTCCGCATCAGACTGAATGATGCATCAATAACTGAACACCACACACAATAATACCAAAAACAACAGTATGGAGTACCACCTACGTGTACGCAACCCTCGAAAAACGGCCCAGGTATATGGACACATTTGTGCATTCTTGACCCTGAGCAGAAAACGCACCTCGCATTAGTTCCGCATCAGACAGAATGATGCATCAATAACTGAACACCATACACAATAATCCCAACAACAACAGTAAGGAGTACCACCTACGTGTACGCAACCCTCGAAAGACTACCCAGGTATATGGACACATGCGCATTCTTGACCTATGCAGGTGCAAATGAAACCCGCGCATACTACTGACCAGTGTTAACCCATCGATCTTAATACTTTCCCAACGACAGCACTGTATATACCTGACCCTCTTGTAATAGCTGACTACCTCCGTTTCAGAGAGGGTTTACGATCAGCCAGAGTCGGTACTTAACCCCTCCGCAAGAAGCCCTGGCGGGCTGGCGCCCGGGAAAGTGTTAGAGACCAAAGGGCCTCTTGGAAAGCAGAAAACGCACCTCGCATTAGTTCCCGCATCAGCCAGAATGATGCATCAATAACTGAACACCACACACAATAATACCAACAACAACAGTATGAAGTACCACCTACGTGTACGCAGCCCTCGAAAAACGGCCCAGGTATATGGACACATTTGTGCATTTTTGACCTTGAGCAGAAAACGCACCTCGCATTCGTTCCGCATCAGACAGAATGATGCATCAATAACTGAACACCATACACAATAATACCAAAAACAACAGTATGGAGTACCACCTACGTGTACGCAACCCTCGAAAAACGGCTCAGGTATATGGACACATTTGTGCATTCTTGACCTTGAGCAGAAAACGCACCTCGCATTAGTTCCACATCAGACAGAATGATGCATCAATAACTGAACACCATACACAATAATCCCAACAACAACAGTAAGGAGTACCACCTACGTGTACGTAACCCTCGAAAGACTACCCAGGTATATGGACACATGCGCATTCTTGACCTTTGCAGGTGCAAATGAAACCCGCGCATACTACTGACCAGTGTTAACCCATCGATCTTAATACTTTTCCAACGACAGCACTGTATATACCTGACCCTCTCGTAATAGCTGACTACCTCCGTTTCAGAGAGGGTTTACGATCAGCCAGAGTCGGTACTTAACCCCTCCGCAAGAAGCCCTGGCGGGCTGGCGCCCGGGAAAGTGTTAGAGACCAAAGGGCCTCTTGGAAAGCAGAAAACGCACCTCGCATTAGTTCCCGCATCAGCCAGAATGATGCATCAATAACTGAACACCACACACAATAATACCAACAACAACAGTATGGAGTACCACCTACGTGTACGCAACCCTCGAAAAAGGGCCCAGGTATATGGACACATTTGTGCATTCTTGACCTTGAGAAGAAAACGCACCACGCATTAGTTCCGCATCAGACAGAATGATGCATCAATAACTGAACACCATACACAATAATCCCAACAACAACAGTAAGGAGTACCACCTACGTGTACGCAACCCTCGAAAGACTACCCAGGTATATGGACACATGCGCATTCTTGACCTTTGCAGGTGCAAATGAAACCCGCGCATACTACTGACCAGTGTTAACCCATCGATCTTAATACTTTTCCAACGACAGCACTGTATATACCTGACCCTCTCGTAATAGCTGACTACCTCCGTTTCAGAGAGGGTTTACGATCAGCCAGAGTCGGTACTTAACCCCTCCGCAAGAAGCCCTGGCGGGCTGGCGCCCGGGAAAGTGTTAGAGACCAAAGGGCCTCTTTGAAAGCAGAAAACGCACCTCGCATTAGTTCCGCATCAGACTGAATGATGCATCAATAACTGAACACCATACACAATAATACCAAAAACAACAGCATAGAGTACCACCTACGTATACGCAACCCTCGAAAAACGGCCCAGGTATATGGACACATTTGTGCATTCTTGACCTTGAGCAGAAAACGCACCTCGCATAAGTTCCGCATCAGCCAGAATGATGCATCAATAACTGAACACCACACACAATAATACCAAAAACAACAGTATGGAGTACCACCTACGTGTACGCAACCCTCGAAAAACGGCCCAGGTATATGGACACATTTGTGCATTCTTGACCTTGAGCAGAAAACGCACCTCGCATTAGTTCCGCATCAGACAGAATGATGCATCAATAACTGAACACCATACACATTAATACCAAAAACAACAGTATGGAGTACCACCTACGTGTACGCTACCCTCGAAAATCGGCCCAGGTATATGGACACATTTGTGCATTCTTGACCTTGAGCAGAAAACGCACCTCGCATTAGTTCCGCATCAGACAGAATGATGCATCAATAACTGTACACCATACACAATAATCCCAACAACAACAGTAAGGAGTACCACCTACGTGTACGCAACCCTCGAAAGACTACCCAGGTATATGGACACATGCGCATTCTTGACCTTTGCAGGTGCAAATGAAACCCGCGCATACTACTGACCAGTGTTAACCCATCGATCTTAATACTTTCCCAACGACAGCACTGTATATACCTGACTCTCTCGTAATAGCTGACTACCTCCGTTTCAGAGAGGGTTTACGATCAGCCAGAGTCGGTACTTAACCCCTCCGCAAGAAGCCCTGGCGGGCTGGCGCCCGGGAAAGTGTTAGAGACCAAAGGGCCTCTTTGAAAGCAGAAAACGCACCTCGCATTAGTTCCCGCATCAGCCAGAATGATGCATCAATAACTGAACACCACACACAATAATACCAACAACAACAGTATGGAGTACCACCTACGTGTACGCAACCCTCGAAAGACTACCCAGGTATATGGACACATGCGCATTCTTTACCTTTGCAGGTGCAAATGAAACCCGCGCATACTACTGACCAGTGTTAACCCATCGATCTTAATACTTTCCCAACGACAGCGCTGTATATACCTGACTCTCTCGTAATAGCTGACTACCTCCGTTTCAGAGAGGGTTTACGATCAGCCAGAGTCGGTACTTAACCCCTCCGCAAGAAGCCCTGGCGGGCTGGCGCCCGGGAAAGTGTTAGAGACCAAAGGGCTTCTTTGAAAGCAGAAAACGCACCTCGCATTAGTTCCCGCATCAGCCAGAATGATGCATCAATAACTGAACACCACACACAATAATACCAACAACAACAGCATGGAGTACCACCTACGTATACGCAACCCTCGAAAAACGGCCCAGGTATATGGACACATTTGTGCATTCTTGACCTTGAGCAGATAACGCACCTCGCATTAGTTCCGCATCAGACAGAATGATGCATCAATAACTGAACACCATACACAATAATAACAAAAACAACAGTATGGAGTACCACCTACGTGTAGGCAACCCTCGAAAAACGGCCCAGGTATATGGACACATTTGTGCATTCTTGACCTTGAGCAGAAAACGCAATTCGCATTAGTTCCGCATCAGACAGAATGATGCATCAATAACTGAACACCATACACAATAATACCAACAACAACAGTATGGAGTACCACCTACGTGTACGCAACCCTCGAAAAACGGCCCAGGTATATGGACACATTTGTGCATTCTTGACCTTGAGCAGATAACGCACCTCGCATTAGTTCCGCATCAGACAGAATGATGCATCAATAACTGAACACCATACACAATAATAACAAAAACAACAGTATGGAGTACCACCTACGTGTACGCAACCCTCGAAAGACTACCCAGGTATATGGACACATGCGCATTCTTGACCTTTGCAGGTGCAAATGAAACCCGCGCATACTACTGACCAGTGTTAACCCATCGATCTTAATACTTTCCCAACGACAGCACTGTATATACCTGACTCTCTCGTAATAGCTGACTACCTCCGTTTCAGAGAGGGTTTACGATCAGCCAGAGTCGGTACTTAACCCCTCCGCAAGAAGCCCTGGCGGGCTGGCGCCCGGGAAAGTGTTAGAGACCAAAGGGCCTCTTTGAAAGCAGAAAACGCACCTCGCATTAGTTCCGGCATCAGCCAGAATGATGCATCAATAACTGAACACCACACACAATAATACCAACAACAACAGTATGGAGTACCACCTACGTGTACGCAACCCTCGAAAAACGGCCCTGGTATATGGACACATTTGTGCATTCTTGACCTTGAGCAGAAAATGCACCTCGCATAAGTTCCGCATCAGACAGAATGATGCATCAATAACTGAACACCATACACAATAATACCAAAAACAACAGTATGGAGTACCACCTACGTGTACACAACCCTCGAAAAACGGCCCAGGTATATGGACACATTTGTGCATTCTTGACCTTGAGCAGAAAACGCAACTCGCATTAGTTCCCGCATCAGCCAGAATGATGCATTAATAACTGAACACCACACACAATAATACCAACAACAACAGTATGGAGTACCACCTACGTGTACGCAACCCTCGAAAACCGGCCCAGGTATATGGACACATTTGTGCATTCTTGACCTTGAGCAGAAAACGCACCTCGCATTAGTTCCGCATCAGCCACAATGATGCATCAATAACTGAACACCATACACAATAATACCAAAAACAACAGTATGGAGTACCACCTACGTGTACGCAACCCTCGAAAAACGGCCCAGGTATATGGACACATTTGTGCATTCTTGACCTTGAGCAGAAAACGCAACTCGCATTAGTTCCCGCATCAGCCAGAATGATGCATTAATAACTGAACACCACACACAATAATACCAACAACAACAGTATGGAGTACCACCTACGTGTACGCAACCCTCGAAAAACGGCCCAGGTATATGGACACATTTGTGCATTCTTGACCTTGAGCAGAAAACGCAACTCGCATTAGTTCCCGCATCAGCCAGAATGATGCATTAATAACTGAACACCACACACAATAATACCAACAACAACAGTATGGAGTACCACCTACGTGTACGCAACCCTCGAAAACCGGCCCAGGTATATGGACACATTTGTGCATTCTTGACCTTGAGCAGAAAACGCACCTCGCATTAGTTCCGCATCAGCCACAATGATGCATCAATAACTGAACACCATACACAATAATACCAAAAACAACAGTATGGAGTACCACCTACGTGTACGCAACCCTCGAAAAACGGCCCAGGTATATGGACACATTTGTGCATTCTTGACCTTGAGCAGAAAACGCACCTCGCATTAGTTCCGCATCAGCCACAATGATGCATCAATAACTGAACACCACACACAATAATACCAAAAACAACAGTATGGAGTACCACCTACGTGTACGCAACCCTCGAAAAACGGCCCAGGTATATGGACACATTTGTGCATTCTTGACCTTGAGGAGAAAACGCACCTCGCATTAATTCCGCATCAGACAGAATGATGCATAAATAACTGAACACCACACACAATAACACCAAAAACAACAGTATGGAGTACCACCTACGTGTACGCAACCCTCGAAAAACGGCCCAGGTATATGGACACATTTGTGCATTCTTGACCTTGAGCAGAAAACGCACCTCGCATTAGTTCCGCATCAGACAGAATGATGCATCAATAACTGATCACCATACACAATAATCCCAACAACAACAGTATGGAGTACCACCTACGTGTACGCAACCCTCGAAAAACGGCCCAGGTATATGGACACATTTGTGCATTCTTGACCTTGAGCAGAAAACGCACCTCGCATTAGTTCCGCATCAGCCACAATGATGCATCAATAATCGAACACCATACACAATAATCCCAACAACAACAGTAAGGAGTACCACCTACGTGTACGCAACCCTCGAAAGACTACCCAGGTATATGGACACATGCGCATTCTTGACCTTTGCAGGTGCAAATGAAACCCGCGCATACTACTGACCAGTGTTAACCCATCGATCTTAATACTTTCCCAACGACAGCACTGTATATACCTGACCCTCTCGTAATAGCTGACTACCTCCGTTTCAGAGAGGGTTTACGATCAGCCAGAGTCGGTACTTAACCCCTCCGCAAGAAGCCCTGGCGGGCTGGCGCCCGGGAAAGTGTTAGAGACCAAAGGGCCTCTTTGAAAGCAGAAAACGCACCTCGCATTAGTTCCCGCATCAGACAGAATGATGCATCAATAACTGAACACCACACACAATAATACCAACAACAACAGTATGAAGTACCACCTACGTGTACGCAACCCTCGAAAAACGGCCCAGGTATATGGACACATTTGTGCATTCTTGACCTTGAGCAGAAAACGCACCTCTAATTAGTTCCGCATCAGACAGAATGATGCATCAATAACTGAACACCATACACAATAATACCAAAAACAACAGTATGGAGTACCACCTACGTGTACGCAACCCTCGAAAAACGGCCCAGGTATATGGACACATTTGTGCATTCTTGACCTTGAGCAGAAAACGCACCTCGCATTAGTTCCGCATCAGACAGAATGATGCATCAATAACTGAACACCATACACAATAATACCAAAAACAACAGTATGGAGTACCACCCACGTGTACGCAACCCTCGAAAAAGGGCCCAGGTATATGGACACATTTGTGCATTCTTGACCTTGAGCAGAAAACGCACCTCGCATTAGTTCCGCATCAGACAGAATGATGCATCAATAACTGAACACCATACACAATAATACCAAAAACAACAGTATGGAGTACCACCTACGTGTACGCAACCCTCGAAAAAGGGCCCAGGTATATGGACACATTTGTGCATTCTTGACCTTGAGCAGAAAACGCACCTCGCATTAGTTCCGCATCAGACAGAATGATGCATCAATAACTGAACATCATACACAATAATCCCAACAACAACAGTAAGTAGTACCACCTACGTGTACGCAACCCTCGAAAGACTACCCAGGTATATGGACACATGCGCATTCTTGACCTTTGCAGGTGCAAATGAAACCCGCGCATACTACTGACCAGTGTTAACCCATCTATCTTAATACTTTCCCAACGACAGCACTGTATATACCTGACTCTCTCGTAATAGCTGACTACCTCCGTTTCAGAGAGGGTTTACGATCAGCCAGAGTCGGTACTTAACCCCTCCGCAAGAAGCCCTGGCGGGCTGGCGCCCGGGAAAGTGTTAGGGACCAAAGGGCCTGTTTGAAAGCAGAAAACGCACCTCGCATTAGTTCCCGCATCAGCCAGAATGATGCATCAATAACTGAACACCACACACAATAATACCAAAAACAACAGTATGGAGTACCACCTACGTCTACGCAACCCTCGAAAAACGGCTTAGGTACATGGACACATGTACATTCTTGACCTTGAGCAGAAAACGCACCTCGCATTAGTTCCGCATCAGACAGAATGATGCATCAATAACTGAACACCATACACAATAATAACAAAAACAACAGTATGGAGTACCACCTACGTGTACGCAACCCTCGAAAAACGGCCCAGGTATACGGACACATTTGTGCAGTCTTGACCTTGAGCAGAAAATGCACTTCGCATAAGTTTCGCATCAGACAGAATGATGCATCAATAACTGAACACCACACACAATAATACCAAAAACAACAGTATGGAGTACCACCTACGTCTACGCAACCCTCGAAAAACGGCTTAGGTACATGGACACATGTACATTCTTGACCTTGAGCAGAAATCGCACCTCGCATTAGTTCCGCATCAGACAGAATGATGCATCAATAACTGAACACCATACACAATAATACCAAAAACAACAGTATGGAGTACCACCTACGTGTACGCAACCCTCGAAAAACGGCCCAGGTATACGGACACATTTGTGCAGTCTTGACCTTGAGCAGAAAATGCACTTCGCATAAGTTTCGCATCAGACAGAATGATGCATCAATAACTGAACACCACACACAATAATACCAAAAACAACAGTATGGAGTACCACCTACGTCTACGCAACCCTCGAAAAACGGCTTAGGTACATGGACACATGTACATTCTTGACCTTGAGCAGAAATCGCACCTCGCATTTGTTCCGCATCAGACAGAATGATGCATCAATAACTGAACACCATACACAATAATACCAAAAACAACAGTATGGAGTACCACCTACGTGTACGCAACCCTCGAAAAACGGCCCAGGTATATGGACACATGTGCATTCTTGACCTTGAGCAGAAAACGCATTAGTTCCGCATCAGACAGAATGATGCATCAATAACTGAACACCATACACAATAATACCAAAAACAACAGTATGGAGTACCACCTACGTGTACGCAACCCTCGAAAAACGGCCCAGGTATACGGACACATTTGTGCAGTCTTGACCTTGAGCAGAAAATGCACTTCGCATAAGTTTCGCATCAGACAGAATGATGCATCAATAACTGAACACCATACACAATAAAACCAAAAACAACAGTATGGAGTACACCTACGTGTACGCAACCCTCGAAAATCGGCCCAGGTATATGGACACATTTGTGCATTCTTGACCTTGAGCAGAAATCGCACCTCGCATTAGTTCCGCATCAGACAGAATGATGCATCAATAACTGAACACCATACACAATAATACCAAAAACAACAGTATGGAGTACTACCTACGTGTACGCAACCCTCGAAAAACGGCCCAGGTATATGGACACATGTGCATTCTTGACCTTGAGCAGAAAACGCATTAGTTCCCGCATCAGACAGAATGATGCATCAATAACTGAACACCATACACAATAATACCAAAAACAACAGTATGGAGTACCACCTACGTGTACGCAACCCTCGAAAAACGGAAACGGAAAAAATAAGAAAGGATATTGAAAAAACAATGGAAAAGTCACAAAGTGGATTCATGAAAGGCGTTACCTCACCATCTACTCGCTTCGTTACAGAATCGAGCCGTTTCAGTGGAAAACAGGTTAAACACATGCAGTTATTTTTTCTTAAATATATTTGTTTAATGACTGACTATTTCCGCTGCTATGGCTAATAACCAGCCTCAAATAAACTTCTACTTGAATTTATTTGTGCAGTAAAAAAACTTCCAGCTCTTCGAAACTCGCGTAAATGTCGTTCTTACATCGGATCTTGCTCATACACCCCATCGATTTCCCATTATGTACACGCAGTGCATACGCGTACACGGTAAACTCGTGTTGTTTTCACCACCATGTCAACATGGGATATTATTTCGCCGCATATATTAGCTGTGCCGTTTAAGGGCGCATTTGTAGGGAGGTTTTGTTCCCTGTACTCATAGCAAATAAGTACACATACGCAACCAGCTAAGAACATTATTGTTTCAGGCAATTAAATCACGCTCCAACCCCTATATTGCCATGCTGAGGTGTGTAATCGAATTTTATAGCGTTTACTTGTACGTATTGTTGGTGCTTTAGAATTGTGGGTGGTGCTCCAGTGGGTCGTGTAACTCAATAATACATGGTGGTAAATTTAAGGGCTAATACCAGAGAGTATGAAAAAGGGCAACATTATACGTAATTTAATAATAATATAATCATTATTATTGCAATAATTACCTAAAGCATAATTCACCTATAAATCTTACAAAATGTAAGGACATATTGAATAGTATAAAATGTAAGATTTATAACTTTTCTGTTATGTAAATAAAGTATTATTATAATTCACCTAAGTGAATAAAATAATATATCGATGGTATTCTGCAATAACGACATAACTCAAAAGTATCAGTTTTCACGTTACTTTACATTTACATTTACATGATCCACTATAAAACTCAAACATATTAAAATATGAATCCTGTCTTTATTGCAGAGGACAATCGATATTATTTTGAGGTGGAAAAAATATCCTCTCAAAGCGTTACTTGTTCAAATACAGGACTAAACTGCATTTTATAATTTTAAGTGTATGATTATGTATTTCAATATAAGCCGACAGCCTTGTGAAGGTAAAAATAAACTTGCGGTAAATAACACCGTCGCATTTAGGAGGCATAATTCCGTGCAGGCTTACCTGAGAAGCCAAGTAAGCGCAAACTTCGCTGACAGTGTTATTGATCTTGCCGTGGCTCACTTACGTCCGATCCTACAGTCTCCAATTAACATTTTCACTTCCATTGCTGCTATTGTGTCTGCAATGGTTTCCAAGGAAATTAACCATCGATTAAAGATAACTATAGATTCTATAAAGTGATGTATGTCTGATATTTCTGACTAATCACGCATAAAAAAAGCAAAATTTGAGAAGAGCATGAAAATAAGGACAACAATGAGGAATCAAGAGAATTTGAAACAAAGAAAGGAGTAAAACAAGGATGCGTGCTAAGCGCTTTTCTTTTCACAATTGTATTAGATTGGATGAAGAAAGCAAAGCAAAAAATAAAAATGTTAAAAATTGGATATTGGAAAATGGATATAACAAAAATAGCAGAACTACTTTTCGCGAATGACATGGCAATAATTGAAGAAACAGAGGAAGAACTGCAACACAACATGGACATAATTGAGACAGACTTTAAGAAAATAAACATGAAAATAAATTACGAAAAGACAAAAACCATGATAATTGCCAAAGAGAAAAAGAAGCACGAAATAAAAATACAATAATTGCTGAAACAGAGGAAGAACTGCAACACAACATGGAAATGATTGAGAAAGAGATTAAGAAAATAAACACGAAAATAAATTACGAAAAGACAAAAACCAAGATAATTGCCAAAGAGAAAAAGAAACACGAAATAAACATACCACGAAAAAAAAACGAACAAGTAGAACAATACAGATATATAGGAACAATACACGAAATAAAAACACAAATATCTGAACAATCATCTATTGGATATTAAGTCATTAAAATGTATGACAATAGCAATATATCACTCAATATCGGTGCCTAATTTTAATAAAATTGATACGCTAATTTTTGAGATATCGCTATAAAAGTATCGCCTGTATTTAGGATATCATTGAAAATCATGTATTAAATTCAGAAGACAAATATTTCAACAATTATCCATTGGATACTAAGTCACTTAAATATATGATATATAATTGATACGCCAGTTTTTTGAGATATCATTAAAAAAGTATCACATATATCACAATAATCATCCTTTGGACATTGAGTTATTTATTTTTTGAGAAATCGCTAAAAAAGTATCACCTGTATTTGATATATCACTGAACATCATGTAATAAACCCAGAAGACAAGTATCTCAATCATTATCCATTGGATACTAAGTCACTTAAATGTGTGATATAACAATATATCACTCAATATCTGTGCCAAATTTTGGTAAAATTGATACGATATTTTTTAAGATATACTTAAAAATATATCACCAGTCACTGAAGATATTACTGTGAGAGAAAATCACACCATCACACCAGAACACAAATATCTTATCAATCGTCTATTGAATATTAAGTCATTTAATGTACAACGATATAGCAACACGTCCTCAATATCGGTGCCAAATATTGATAAAATTGATAGACTAATTCTTGAGATACCATTAAAAAAGTATCACCTGTATTTAAGATGTAACTAAAAATCACAACCAGAATACAGATATATCAACAATTATTCATTGGATACTAAATTATTTAAATACATGATATAAAAATATTTCACTCAATATTGGTGCCTAATTTTAATAAAATTGATACGCTCATTTTTGAGATATCGCTATAAAAGTATCGCCTGTGCTAAAGATATCACTGAAAATCATGTAATAAATTCAGAAGACAAATATCTCAATAATTATCCATTGGATACTAAGTTACTTAAATATATGATAAACAATTGATACGCCAGTTTTTGAGATATCGTTAAAAAAGTATCACATGTCACTGAAAATCATGCAATAAATCCAGAAGACATATATCACAATAATCTTCCTTTGGACATTAAGTTGTTCATTTTTTGAGAAATCGCTAAAAAAGTATCACCTGTATTTGATATATCACTGAACATCATGTAATAAACCCAGAAGACAAGTATCTCAATAATTATCCATTGGATACTAAGTCACTTAAATGTGTGATATAGCAATATATCACTCAATATCTGTGCCAAATTTTGATAAAATTGATACGATAGTTTTTAAGATATTCTTAAAAATATATCACCAGTCACTGAAGATATTACTGTGAGAGAAAATCACACCATCACACCAAAACACAAATATCTTATCAATCGTCTTTTGAATATTAAGAAGACACGTATCTCAATAATTATCCATTGGATACTAAGTGACTTAAATGTGTGATATAGCAATATATCATTCAATATCTGTGCCAAATTTTGATAAAATTGATACGATAGTTTTTGAGATATAGTTAAAAAAAGTATCACCAGTCAACGATAACACAACGATATAGCAACACGTCCTCAATATCGGTACCAAATATTGATAAAATTGATAGACTAATTCTTGAGATACCTTTAAAAAAGTATCACCTGTATTTGAGATGTAACTAAAAATCACAACCAGAACACAGATATATCAACAATCATTCATTGGATACTAAATTATTTAAATAAATGATATAAAAATATTTCAATAAATATCGGTGCCTAATTTTAATAAAATTTATACGCTCACTTTTGAGATATCTCTATAAAAGTATCGCCTGTGTTTAAGTTATCACTGAAAATCATGTAATAAATTCAGAAGACAAATATCTCAACAATTATCCATTGGATACTAAGTCACATAAATATATGATATAGAATTGATATGCCAGTTTTTGAGATATCGTTAAAAAAGTATCACATGTCACTGAAAGTCATGCAATAAATCCAGAAAACATATATCACAATAATCATCCTTTGGACATTAAGTTATTAATTTATTGAGAAATCGCTAAAAAAGTATCACATGTATTTGATATATCACTGAACATCATGTAATAAACCCAGAAGACAAGTATCTCAATAATTATCCATTGGATACTGAGTCACTTAAATGTGTGATATAGCAATATATCACTCAATATCTGTGCCAAATTTTGATCAAATTGATACGATAGTTTTTGAGATACAGTTAAAAAAGTATCACCAGTCACTGAAGATATCACTGTGAGAGAAAATCACACCATCACACCCGAACACAAATATCTTATCAATCGTCTATTGAATATTAAGTCATTTAAATGTACAACGATATAGCAACACGTCCTCAATATCGGTGCCAAATATTGATAAAATTGATAGACTAATTCTTGAGATACCGTTAAAATAGTATCACCTGTATTTGAGATGTAACTAAAAATCACAACCAGAACACAGATATATCAACAATCATTCATTGGATACTAAATTATTTAAATACATGATATAAAAATATATCACTCAATATCGGTGCCTAATTTTAATAAAATTGATACGCTCATTTTTGAGATATCGCTATAAAAGTATCGCCTATATTTCGGATATCACTGAAAATCAGGTAATAAATTCAGAAGACAAATATTTCAACAATTATCCATTGGATACTAAGTCACTTAAATATATGATATTGAATTGATATGCCAGTTTTTGAGATATCGTTAAAAAAGTATCACATGTCACTGAAAATCATGCAATACATCCAGAAGATATATATCACAATAATCATCCTTTGGACATTAAGTTATTTATTTTTTGAGAAATCGCTAAAAAAGTATCACATGTATTTGATATATCACTGAACATCATGTAATAAACCCAGAAGACAAGTATCTCAATCATTATCCATTGGATACTAAGTCACTTAAATGCGTGATATAACAATATATCACTCAATATCTGTGCCAAATTTTGGTAAAATTGATACGATATTTTTTTAGATATACTTAAAAATATATCACCAGTCACTGAAGATATTACTGTGAGAGAAAATCACACCATCACACCAGAACACAAATATCTTATCAATCGTCTATTGAATATTAAGTCATTTAATGTGCAACGATATAGCAACACGTCCTCAATATCGGTGCCAAATATTGATAAAATTGGTAGACTAATTCTTGAGATACCGTTAAAAAATTATCACCTGTATTTGAGATGTAACTGAAAATCACAACCAGAACACACATATATCAACAATCATTCATTGGATACTAAATTATTTAAATACAAGATATCAAAATATTTCACTCAATATTGGTGCCTAATTTTAATAAAATTGATACGCTCATTTTTGAGATATCGCTATAAAAGTATCGCCTGTGCTAAAGATATCACTGAAAATCATGTAATAAATTCAGAAGACAAATATCTCAACAATTATCCATTGGATACTAAGTCACTTAAATATATGATATAGAATTGATTCGCCAGTTTTTGAGATATGGTTAAAAAAGTATCACATGTCACTGAAAATCATGCAATAAATCCAGGAAACATATATCACATTAATCATCCTTTGGACATTAAGTTATTTATATTTATGATAAAGCAATACAGCACTAAATATCAATGCCAAATGTTGACAAAATTGATATGATTGTTTTTAAGATATTGTTAAAAAAAGTGTCACCTATGATACGATACGATGAATTGATACACTCATTTTTGAGATATCGCTATAAAAGTATCGCCTGTGTTTAAGATATCACTGAAAATCATTAATAAATTCAGAAGACAAATATCTCAACAATTGTCCATTTGGTACTAAGTCACTTAAATATATGATATTGAATTGATATGCCAGTTTTTGAGATATCGTTAAAAAAGTATCACATGTCACTGAAAATCATGCAATAAATCCAGAAGACAGCACAATAATCATCCTTTGGACATTAAGTTATTTAAATTTAAGGTAAAGCAATACATCACTAAATATCAATGCCAAATGTTGACAAAATCGATACGAGAGTTTTTAAGATATTGTTGAAAAAGTATCACCTATAATTGAGATATCATTGAAAATCATGGAATTACACCAGAAGACGAATATCTCACTAAACATCCTAAGGATACTAAGTCATGTACATGTGTGATATAACAATATATCACATGGGTGCCTAAAATAAAATTGATACGCCAATTTTTGAGAAATATCGCCAAAACGTGTCACCAGATATTATACTGAATCACACTATACAAGTCATAATCACACTATACATTTTCAACTTCTACTTGGCACTAATCACATTCAAGTTGGCATTAATCATTATCAATTTGGCATTAATTAAGTCCATGTTGGCATTAAACAAATTCATGTTGTCATTGTTTAATGCCATAACGGCTTGATTAATAAAAAAACTGATAATGATTATTGCCAACTTGAAGTTGAAATGTTATAGAAGACAAATATCGGATAATGAAATAATTATTCATGTATTGTATCTATATATCAATATATCGTGCTATATCAATAACATATCTTGTTAATATGCATGCAATAGATAGATACAATACAATAATACAACTCAAGATTCTGAAAAAATGCCTAATTTTCAGAAAATCTAAGACTTCCTGTAAGAAATTTAAGTTTAAGAAATATTTCTAAATTTTGTGAATTATGCTAGTACATCTGGAAAAGATAACTAATGAAACCAGAGAAACTAATAAACAAAAAACGAGAAAATTACAGAAAATATAATTATATTATTACATAATACCAATAAATAATAATAAATAATACCAATTTCATAAAGATTTCAAAAATTCCCACAAGATTTTATAAAATTTGCGATCAAAAGAGTTAAAAGTCCTTTGGAAGTTTTTGAAAAATAACTAACTTATTCGATGTAAGTTAAGGGTAAATTACTAGTTTTATTAATGAATTAAATTCTTTAATTAAATTTGCTAATTTATCTAAAACACTTTATAAAAATGTGTCCAAAATACAAAAATAGGCAGAAGATATATTCAATGCAGAAAATTTAATAAAACACCAGAAATATGCCAGTACATCTGGAAAAGATAACTAATGAAACCAGAGAAACTAATTAACAAAAAAACGAGAAAATTACAGAAAATATAATTATATAGCCTAATAAAGATTGTTTATATATATATATATAATTATATTATTTTATAATACCAAATTTCATAAAGATTTCAGAAATTGCCACAAGGTTTTATTAAATTTGCGATCAAAAGAGTTACAAGTCCATCGGAAGTTTTTGAAAAATAACCAACTTATTCAATGTAAGTTAGGGGTAAATTACTAGTTTTATTAACGAATTAAATTCATTAATTGAATTTGCTAATTTATCTAAAACACTTTATAAAAATGTGTCTAAAATACAAAAATAGGTACAGGATATATTAAAATTGCAGAAAATTTAATAAAATATCAGAAATTACAACTGAAAGCTTTATATATTAAAATTAATTTTAATGTATTGAATTATCTTCATTCAATTATCGGTTTGTATTACTTCTAATTATATAAATAATTAGATGTTTCAATAATATTTCTATTTTGTGAAACAGTATCAGTAAAAAAGAAAGCGAAAGAAACTAAAGAAGCTCAAAAACAAAAACAAAACGAGAAAATTGCAGAAAATTTAGTATCGAAATATAGGTATATACAGATTACACACCAAATTCCATAGATATTAAAAATTGCCAACAGAGTTTTATAGAAATACAGAATTTGCAATGAAAGCATCAAAAAAAGGTATAATTACAATCAAACCATAAAAAATATCAGAAGGTTCAGATATTGAAAATATTGTAGCAAAGCTCCAAAACGAAAGAAATATAAAACTGAAAAAGTGAAAGAACAGAAAGTTTTGAAACGCATTTTTCAAAACGTCTTTTTGAGGACAAAATTTGACAAATAAATATATAAATATAATTACAATCAACACATAAAAAATATCAGAAGGTTCAGAAATTTACAATATTGTAGCAACACTCCAAAACGAAAGAACTATAAAACTGAAAAAGTGAAAAAACAGAAAGTTTTGAAACGCATTTTTCAAAACGTCTCTTTGAGGACATAATTTGACAAATATATATATAAATATAATTACAATCAACCCATAAAAAATATCAGTAGGTTCAGAAATTTAAAATATTGTAGCAAAGCTCCCAAACGAAAGAACTATAAAACTGAAAAAGGGAAAAAACAGAAAGTTTTGAAACGCATTTTTCAAAACGTCTTTTTGAGGACAAAATTTGACACATAAATTAAACTCAAAAACTATAAAAGTTAAGTGGATATAAGTTCATATGGGGATGTAGGCAATTGAACAGGGAATCGAAAATGTAATAATATACAGGGTGTTCTATTTAAAATAACAAAGTTGGTAGCCATTTTTATTTTTGGTAGAACCGGAAGTGATTGAATGTTATAGTCTGCATATTTCGTTTGTTATAGTTTATCGTTCTTATGACTACATAAGTATAAATATCAAAATTTTATGTTTTTCGGTCCTCAACAAGAAAATTCAAAGTTCTTTAATTCCAAACATCAAAATTCAAAAGTAGAAATTCAAAAATATTTTCCTTGAGGAGATCGTATTCAACCATGCAATGCTGATTTTATTCAAATTTTTCCTCCATCAGGAACCCTGTAAACTTTAAATGGCCGTTATCGTGGCTCACCCTGTATAAATAAATAAAATAAACCATGAAATCTTGACAAATTTTTAACACTAATCGTCGAAATGTTACAATAAAATTTAAACTTTTCCAAATAATTAAAGAAATTTAAACCATGAAATGTTAACAAAATTTTGACACTAATCACTTTTGATACTTAATCATTTAATCAGCGAAATGTTACAGTAAATTTTAAACACTTCCAAATAATTAATCAAACTTTCAGAATCACTATTGAAATAGTCACAGTGTTAATTGGAATTTCAACAGAAGTCATTAAGAAATTAACGGTCATCATTAATTTATTCTTTGCATAGCCTGCAATTTCAGTAATTTTGGACATCAGAACATTAATAATAATAATAATAATTCTTTAATCACGTCGCCACTTGTACAGTGTATTTACATCTGCTAGTGAATGTGACATTGTATATATTTTTTTTACAGTCTGTAGTATTTTTGAGATTTTCTAATTTCTGTGTGCTATACTAGTTTTGGAAATTATTGCAAAAAAATGACGATTTCATTATTTTGTTTCAATTTTATTAACCGAATGGTATTTTGATAGTGATTCATTAAACTTATGGATTGGAAGAAAAAATGTTGCAATGCTGGAGATTTTTTTAAGTTTTCTGCAAAAAAAATCATTTATTTAGAAATTTAGAAGTCTTACCTTTATCTTCTTAGAGATTTAGAAGTCTTATCTCTATCTTCTCAGAAGATAGAAGTCTCCAAATTCTCGTGGAATTAAGTACAAATTTTATTGAATTGTGTAATAATTACATTTAATTATGACAAAATGAAAATTGAGTTTTTTTTAATGATAAACTCAGGGATTTACAATTTTGTATAGAAAACCTTGCTATTTTATATGAACTCTATGCAATTTTCCTTGAGAAACTTTGGTTTCTTCATGAAAACCTATGGATTTGTAAGAAAAAGGTCGCAATGTTGTAGGTATGAACTGTTTTGTGATATTCTGCAAACAAATCCATTCAGTTCTTTTAAATTTCATAGTAGTCTCTAAATTCTCATAAAATTACGTACAAATTTTATTGAATTGTGTAATAATTACATTGAATTATGTACAAAATGAAAATTGTTTTTTTTTATGAAAAATTCAGGGATTTACAATTTTGTATAGAAAACTTTGCGATTTTATATGAACTCTATGCAATCTTCCTTGAAAAACTTTGGTTTTTTGATGAAAACCTATGGATTTGTACGAAAAAGGTTGCAATGTTGCATGTATGAACTGTTTTGTGATATTCTGCAAAAAAAAGTTCTTGGAAATTTCTTAGTAGTCTCCAAATTCTCATAGAATTACGTACAAATTTTATTGAATTGTGTAATAATTTCATTGAATTATGTACAAAATGAAAATTGATTTTTTTAATGAAAAATTCAGGGATTTACAATTTTGTATAGAAAACCTTGCGATTTTATATGAACTCTATGCAATTTTCCTTGAAAAACTTTGGGTTTTTGATGAAAACCTATAGATTTGTAAGAAAAAGGTTGCAATGTTGTAGGTATGAACTGTTTTGTGATATTCTGCAAAAAATCCATTCAGTTTTTGAAAATTTCTTTGTAGTGGAAATTATTGCAAAAAATGACAATTTCATTATTTTGTTTCAATGTTATTAACCAAATGGTATTTTGATGGTGATAGATTAAACCTATGGATTTGGAAGAAAAAATGTTTCAATGCTGGATGATTTTTTTTCGGTTTTTTGCAAAAAAATCATTCATTTCTTAGAAATTTCATAGAAGTCTCCAAATTCTCGTGGCATTACGTACACATTTTATTGAATTGTGTAAAAATTACATTGTATTATAGTAGTTATACTATGGGGATTCTGGATCGCCCCCCGCGAAGATTTCGATTAATTTAATTCGCGGTTTGATTCGCGTTAATCGGCGGAATTTGCGGGTAATTAGCCCCTCAGCCCCTCCGGAGGGAGGGTGTATTGTGGTGTAAGTACCCCTCCGGAGGGGCTGAGGGGTTGAGGAGGGGTGTTGTCCGGCACTTGTGCGAATCACCATAATGTAATTAACTGCGCAATTACCTGCGGAATAATCGCGCAAATAGCTGGCGTAATAAGAGTAATTGTGGTGTAAGTACCGCGGATAATTGTCGCGATTATCCCATTAAAACGCGAATCCGCCACTTTAATGATGTAATTACCCGCAAATTCCGCCGATTACCGCGAATCAAACCGCGAATTAAATTAATCGAAATCTTTGCGGGGGGCGATCTAGAATCCCCATAGTATAACTACTAATAGCATTTGTGTCTACTATTAATTTCAGCCAAATCATTTGCTTAGTTTAACCTCGAATATCTCGGACACGCTTCATTTTTTCGAAGTTCAAGAAGTATTCCTTTTTTATGACAATAGAGCTAATTCACCGAAAAAAAGTATATGATTTAAAAAATCGAAACCTCAAAGTGTTTATGTAGCAATAACCATAGATGAGCCCCTGTTTCTACGGCATTGAGATTACTCTGATGATTGTAATTATTTGTCAATATGTGTACTCGTCGCAAAATATCAGATTTACAAGTGTACTCTAGTAGAAATGTTAATAAGAAAACTGATTTTCTAAGTAACGCTTTAATGTCCTATATTTTAGCAACAAAAGCGATTCGAAAAAAAAAATGTTTACATATTCATTTAATTTTGCCTTTCTTAGCATGCTCCTAGATTTATGCCATGAAGTTGTGGGATACCTTGTATATTAATAAAATGTTCGTTCATACGTGAACATACATATATGTTTTTTTTTTGTTATAGTTAGTCCTCAATTTTGGATAGAAGCAAACAATTAAAAAAAATACATTTATGTGATTAAAATTATTTGAATTTAATATTGAATAAATTATATGTACCTGCTTTATTAATTTATTATTAATAATATTAATGTAAACCCCAAAAGAAACCTTTAGATCTGTTTTAAACAATATGTTTTGGCTGCGAGCTTATTGTTTTTCATACCTCTGCATTTACAATCCGTTAAATGGAAATATCTTAGTGTAAGTATACACAAACTGCCAGGCGAACCACACTGCTTCAAGAAACAGTCCATTATGCTTACGCCACAGTGATTATCACACCTTTATATTGTATTGTATTTCATGTACGGCTTGGAGTAGAGCGTACTTTGTAAGTTCCGCTGAGTTATTTACGACCTGCGAAAGCCGAGATGAAAATAAGTCTGGTTCATACAATTATTATGGGCTTCAGTGAACTACACTTACTTGAATCTACATTTACTACGAGACCCATACTAAGTGAGGATAAACTTGTAGGTGTGTGATCAAATATCTACTCCAAATTAATCTATAATCTTGTAACGCTCCGATATTATTTTATTATATTTATTTTATTATTCGTCGTTTTTATCGTGAAATTATTATATAATTTCTTGATTATTTTGGCTCATGATTTATTATATAATGTTTTAATTATTTTTGGCTCGTGATTTATTATATAATGTTTTAATTATTTTTGGCTCGTGATTTGTGATCGTATTTAGTACTTACACGTCGTGACGTTTAATTTAACTACCGTGATTACTCTCAAGGTACTTTGCTATTGGTAATGTGTTAATTAACGTACACTAATAATGGATTAATACAAGAAAGCACCAATTTAAGGATTTGTTTTGTTTATTTAATAATAGACACGCTGAAATTGTAAGACACAAGGAAATAAAACACAGGTTGACGATGATGTAAATTAATTTATATAATTATAACGTACAGGGAAATAAAACACAGGTTGACGATTATGACATGAATTGATTTATTTTCTAGATTTCGTTGACCATTTAATGAATTTGTAAATTCTCTTCTTTATTCAATTGATAATTTGAAAATGGTTATTACTACGAAGTTTATTTACGAGTTTGTTATACATGCACGTGCTTCTCTTAGACCATTTATTACCATGCTCTTTCACTCCATTTAACTACGGGAAAGTGATATGATCAAAAATAGAACTATTTAAAGATGTTGAAATATCCCCAATAATTCATGAATGATTACTAAAGGTATCTCGCGATCTTCCCGAATTTCATGGTTGTGTCGGTGTCCACACAATAATGTAATTATTGGAGCCCCATTGTTTACGTTGATTGAGGTAAATTAGTAATTCTACCCACGACCATAGCAAGCACCAATGTCACAAGTAGTCATCACCGTCAGACATGTTACAAGTTGTGTCAAATAACAGTTCTGCTACCTCAATCGGAAATGTTTATGTAATGTTATAATATATTATTATTAGGAACATTGGAGGTTATTAATAACTTCTCTTGTGATTATAACAAGCTTTATTCTCTCGTTTATCATTTTCTCTGTTTATGCGGGGTTTTGATAATTCCACTTATTTCTTGTTTACGATATTTAACCATAAATTGTCATTATGTCTTCAAATTATTGAGATTTAATCCAGCCTATTTTATCTGTTCGATTCTAAATTACTCTGCCCAATAATAGGTACGTTATGTGCTTGTTTTGATTTGAAATAAAGAAACCAGTATTTTTATACATTATGTTTTTAAATTATTATGATTTAATCCAACTTATTTATTTATACAATTATAAATCTCTCTGCTCAATAATATGCACGTTATGTGCTCATTTATGATTTAAAATGAAGAAGCCATCATTTTTATGAATTATTTTGATTTGAATATGATGATGTATGTCGGAGGGTAACACTGAATGCCTTGATTAGTTGTTATACTTATGGTGAATACAGCCACGTTAGTTTGCGATCGCGGGCGCGATGTAAAATGAGTTTATATGTTTAAATCTTATGATGCTGACAACGATTTGATTCTAGTGGAGGAGGTGATTCCACAATAACAGGTGTGTGAACGAAGTGCGCGGGTGGGCGTTAATTACACCTTTTATTGCTTCCTCTAGTGATTCGTAAACACGAATAGCGTTCGAGCCGCCTTTGTTTACTGATAGGAATATGTAATCGTTGTTTGGCTTTTCTAGGTAAGTTGTGGTTGGTTAAATACACTATTTTCCATCAATTTGAATCTAGTGCGGGAATTTGATTTCACAATAACAGGTGTGTGAACGAAGTGCGCGGGTGGGCGTCAATTACACCTGTTATTGCTTCCTCTAGTGATTCGTAAACACGAATAGCGTTCGAGCCGCCTTTGTTTACTGATAGGAATATGTAATCGTTGTTTGGCTTTTCTAGGTAAGTTGTGGTTGGTTAAATACACTATTTTCCATCAATTTGAATCTAGTGCGGAAATTTGATTTCACAATAACAGGTGTGTGAACGAAGTGCGCGGGTGGGCGTCAATTACACCTGTTATTGCTTCCTCTAGTGATTCGCAAACACGAATAGCGTACGAGCCGCCTTTGTTTACTGATAGGAATAGGTAATCGGTGTGTGGCTTTTCTAGGTAAGTTGTGGTTGGTTAAAAGGAATAAGCACTCCCGTGAATTTATAATGAGACTGGTTTAACAACTTTATATTATCGTTAATAATAAAAAAATAAATTACTCTGTACCTAGAATTGTATGTTTTTCGATTTAGTCAAATTGTTATGCTACTTTGCGTATTTTACAACGTTATTGTTAATTTAATTATAAACCGACGTGAATTTATATACTCAAAACCGCGAATGTCGTGTGCGTTGCCCGTGGCCGACGCAACTGTCTTACTGATCTCGCTCGTGTGTGGCTTGTGCTTAAATAGGTTTTTTTCAGCTTCAAATCTCCACTCCCCTCACATATCTACTGCTAAATATTCGCCCCCATCCCTTAGTTATCATGATGATTATTAATCTTGAGTGTGCGTGTGGTATTAATGCGTTTTTAGCGCAGAGTTTTACACTTAACTTAAAGAGTTGCCATTCGAGGTGATTTTTACGTGCCTGGCGCTTGCTCGTTTCTAAGGGGCGCTGATACCCAAATTGTTTATGTGACACCACGACATGGAATCTTCCAAAACCGTGCAAATGCAGGCCTCGGCTCTTGAGATATTTGGCGACGCTCTGGCGCGAGTCGCGATGGCTATTTATCACATTTCACCCTGGGATTATTTGTAAATGAATTAATTTAATAATTTTGTTGTTTTCATGATTTTTAAAATATGAGTCACTTTATTGCGTAAATGCGTATTATACTGGGCGTATATTTGGGCCTATTACAATCTATAAATCTTCGTAATCTATCATTAAGAATTAATTTTATTAACAATTTTTGTAGAAATTTATGAAGTGTGAGTTTTAGTTAATATTTTTTGTATTCATTTTAGTTTATTAATTAATTTTAGTTAGTACTTTTTTACGTTTTTTATAATTAATAAAATGAATCACAAAGTTGACGTCACCACAATTCAGAAAATTAATTTATAATTGATTTGAACAAGAGATATAATTGATATAAACGCCACCTCTTGTTCAAATCAATTATAATTTTTTTTTTAATGGCGGTGACGTCTACTTTGTGATGTATTTTATCAGTTATAAAAAAACCTAAACAATTATTATCTTATTTTATTTTATCAGCCACCTTTCTACTTCACCTTTCGGTGTAAGGCTTGTAAAAATGTATTAACTAAAATTAATTAATAAACTAAAATCCACACAAAATTTATTAACTAAAAGGAGTTATAATATTTATAAATTAATTATATAAAATCATAATTAAATTAGAAATGTGTGCCAACGATTTGTTTTAAGTCAGATTTAAGTTGCTGATATTGATATCTATTATTGTTTAAGTAAATTAAATAAAACAACTTTATTACATATTTACAATGTTCCACAAAGTAATGGCTACCAGTGTACAATATTATTGTTTTATTTTCAAGTAATTATTATTTAATAATAACAATTAGAAACATTAATTATTTCAGATATATTAGATTAGGCACTGGAAACAGGACATTAATTTTTGGAAACGGTCAAACCCACTCTGTAAGTGGTGCTTTAATTTAATTACCACTCAGAAGTGTATTAATCGCCGTGGTTTTCTACCGGATGCTTTGCCCACATGGAATTGACTTAAAAAAAAACCTGCGATAAAAGTTATAAAGATCCAACGTTTTTCCAGGGACTCTCGTATAGGTGCGGAATTGTGTGAAATGTTTTACAGCTTGGACCAAATAACCATAAACGTGTTTTACGGTACAGCCGAATCAAGTTTCTGCTGCAAACATGAAAATATGAATCACAATGAGCAATAACCCGCATTGGTTCGTTAATGTGTGCTTATTAATTATGTCGCCTGCTGCTATATTGAGCCATCAATTTCAAAACTCCGAAACAAATTACAAATCCTTTATCAAGAAGGAACATCTAATAACTATAACAAAATAAGTAACTATAAATAAAATGACTTTTTTTGCGCACCTGTGCTATAAAGTATCTCTTTATGCACTGCGAACAGTGAGTAAAAACTTAGTTTACGTACTGTCGTAGAAAAAATACAATTACACAAATTCGCCTTACTACAATCGTTTTATAAAGTTGAAATACATTATTATTATTATTATCATTATTATTATTATTATTATTATTATTATTATTATTATTATTATTATTATTATTATTATTATTATTATTATTATTATTATCATCATTATTATGGATTCAATACAAAATAAGTTTGGAAACTTTTTACGATAAAAACATGTACCCACAATGGAATTCAAAATCACTGCGCTAAGAATAATTGCACGAAAACACTGAATGGTAATTGAAATGGAAAATTAAATGGTAAGTATGGTCCAATAAATGGTCCATTAAATAGAAAAGTAAATGGTAATGGTAAATAAGTAAGAGTTTTTGATAAAAACAGCTTGTCCAAGGATAATAATATGTAACTGGCAATATATAATAAATAATAATATTATTTGGCAAATATTTTTGATCTATACTTTTTGGAGTAATTCCAGTTTGAAATTGAATTGCTGAAAAAGTAAATATATTTGATACAAAAAAATATCCCAGTAACTTATTATTATTCTTGGACAGCTGTTTATATCACAAACTGTTCAGTTATTTGGCAATCAATAGTATCAATCAATAGTAGCAATAGTAAAACTAGTAGTAGCATCAATTGTAATCAATATTCATATAAATTCCATTTCAAGTGAAATTACTCGAAACGTATAGTGCAAAATCAATAGTAGCAATATTAAACTATTGTATTGTAGTATCAATTGTAGTCAATATTCATATAAAATCCATTTCAAGTGAAATTACTCGAAAGGTGCAATGCAAAAACGTTTGAAAAATAAATGCCAATTATTTTTTTTTTTTATAAGTGTCTATCAAAAATCCTTCAATTGTTTGGATATCAATTGTATCAATACTATCAATTACATAATCAATTAATGAATACTATTAATAGTAAAAGTAGTAGTCCTATGAATAGTAATCATATTATAAATTATTTTTGCCTTAGCAATTTTTATGTTATTCGTTTTTAACTCAAAAATTTGTACTTCTGAATAAAATAATGAATAAAATGATTATATGAATTGCGGATTAATACTGCCCTAAGAGAATAAACCATTTGTAACGAGTTAATGATATAACATTGCTGACAAGTGAAATACGCACATAACAGAAATAATGATTTCATTTAAGTGCTGTTTACATGGTTACAATTATGTAATTACTAACAATTATTGCATTAGCTGCAGTGTGCAAATATTTTTGTACCTATTAAAATAGCCATTTATGATACATGTTCGTAAAGCTCTACTTTTCGAAAATGTATCATACAACGTTTTTCCTACGAGAGCTATTATGAAAAACAGCTAAAATTCTACACTGTCATAGAAAAATGCTGCAGTATGCAAATATGTTTGTACATATTAATATAGCCATTTATGATACATGTTAGTAAAGCTCTACTTTTCGAAAATGTATCATACAAAGATTTTCTTACGACAGCTATTATGAAAAAAAGCTAAAATTTGATGCAATCTATCTTTATTTTAGAAGATACTATCTTGTTTTAAATTGGTGAGTGTGTAAAACTTATTTTACGTACAGATAATTTTTTCACGTACCTGTTCTAAAAAGTATATCTTTACGCACTGTGAACAGTGCGTAAAAACTTAGTTTACGCACTGTCATAGAAAATATGCTGCAGTGTGCAAATATGTTTGTACATATTAAAATAGTCATTTATGATACGTGTTCGTAAAGCTCTACTTTTCGGAAATGTATCATACAAAGTTTTTCCTACGACAGCTATTATGAAAAACAGCTAAAATTTGATGTAAGATCTATCTTTTTTTAAAAGATAATACCTTTTTTTAAATTGGTGAATGTGTATAATCTCATTTTATGTACATATATATTTTTTGCACCTGTGATAAAAAGTATCTCTTTACGCACTGTGAACAGTGCGTAAAAATTTAGTTTACTCACTGTCATAGAAAATATGCTGCACTGTGCAAATATGTTTGTACATATTAAAATAGTTATTTCTGATACATGTTCGTAAAGCTCTACTTTTCGAATATGTATAACAAAGTTTTTCCTACGACAGCTATTATGAAACATTATTATAAAACAGCTAAAAATTGATGCAAGATCTATCTCTTTTGAATTGGCGAGTGTGTAAAACTTATTTTACGCACAGATAAATTTTTCACGCACCTGTTCTAAAAAGTATCTCTTTGCGCACTGTGAACAGTGCGTAAAAACTTAGTTTACGCACTGTCGTAAAAAAATGCTGCGGTATGCAAATATGTTTGTACATATAAAAATAGTCATCTATGATACATGTTCGTAAAGCTCTACTTTTCGAAAATGTATCATACAAAGTTGTTCGTACGACAGCTGTTATGAAAAACATCTAAGATTTGATGCAAGACCTATATATTTTTAAATTGGTGAGTGTGTAAAACTTATTTTACGCACAGATCATTTTTTCACGCACCTGTTCTAAAAAGTATCTCGTTACGCACTGTGAACAGTGCGTAAAAACATAGTTTACCCACTGTGGTAGAAAAAATACTGCAGTGTGCAAATATGTTTTTACATATTAAAATAGCCATTTATGATACATGTTCGTAAAGCTCTACTTTTCGGAAATGTATCATACAAAGTTTTTCCTACGACAGCTATTATGAAAAACAGCTGAAATTTGATGCAAGATCTATCTTTATTTTAGAAGATACTATCTTGTTTTAAATTGGTGTGTGTGTAAAACTTATTTTACGCACAGATCATTTTTTCACGCACCTGTTCTGAAAAGTATCTTTTTTGCGCACTGTGAACAGTGCGTAAAAACTTAGTTTACGCACTATCATAGAAAATATGCTGCAGTGTGCCAATATGTTTGTACATATTAAAATAGTCATTTATGATACATGTTCGTAAAGCTCTACTTTTCGAAAATGTGTCATACAAAGTTTTTTCTACGGTAGATATTATGAAAAACTGCTAAAATTTGATGCCAGATCTATTTTTTTTTAAATGGGTGAGTGTGTAAAACTTATTTTACGCACAGATATTTTTTTACGCACCTGTTCTAAAAAGTATCTCTACGCACTGTGAACAGTGCGTAAAAACTTAGTTTACGCGCATGTAATAGAAAAAATGCTGCAGTGTGCAAATATGTTTGTACATATTAAAATAGTCATTTATGATACATTTCGTAAAGCTCTACTTTTCGAAAATGTATCATACAAAGTTTCCCCTACTGCAGCTATTATGGAAAGCAGCTAAAATTTGATGCAAGCTCTATCTTTTTTTTAAAGGTATTATCTTGTTTTAAATTGGTCAGTGTGTAAAACTTATTTTACGCACAGATACTTTTTTTACGCACCTGTTCTAAAAAGTATCTGTTTTACGTGCGCACTGTGAACAGTGCGTAAAAACTTAGTTTACCCACTGTCGTAGAAAAATGCTGCAGTATGCAAATATGTTTGTACATATTAAAATAGTCATTTATGATACATGTTCGTAAAGCTCTACATTTCGATAATGTATACCAAAGTTTTTCCTACGACAGCTATTATGAAAAACAGCTAAAATTTGATTCAAGATCTATCTTTTTTACTAGAGAACTATTCTATATTCTATCTTTTTTACTATTCTATATATACTATATTTTTTTAAATTGGTGAGTGTGTAAAACATATGTTACTCACAGATATTTTTTTACGCAGCTGTGCTAAAAAGTATCTCTTTACGCACTGTTCACAGTGCGTAAAAACTTAGTTTACGCACTGTCGTAGAAAATACGCAATTACATAAACGCGCTTTACTACAATCGTTTTATAAAGTTGAAATAAATGATTATTATTATCCGTATTATTATTATTATGGATTCAATTAAAGCATAATAATAAGTTTGGAACCTTTTTACGATTTACTTAAAAAGAAATGTGATAGCGGCGAAAACGGGGTCTTTAGAATATTCGTAACTTTCCTAAATGTACTGTTTTGTGTAAAAACATGAATATTTATTCACCCTACCCTCGAGAACGTCTCGCTTTTACATTATCTATATATGGCCAGCGTAAGACGGCCTGATAAGAGGGACTGAAAACGGGATTCGTTAAAACAGGGACAAAGGAAAATGTTTTTCAGGTCACAGGGAAAACCGGGCGTTTATACGTGTATACTTCGACCTGAGATATTTGCTTTTTGACTCTTTTTGACAAGTCCTTTTGACAAGGCAAGACAAGTCTTTTTGACAAGACTTTGAGTCTCAGCTATAACAACTAAGATTGACAAAAAACACTGAAGAATTGCAAGAAAGACTGGTGAAGTAAAAAGAGAGATGAGAGAAAAAGAAAATAAATGGGCGAGTGAAAGGAAACTGCTGATGGAAAGTATTGAAAAGCTAAATGAAAGAGAATGACTAGAAAGATTCATGTAATCAATATCAGATCAATAATCATATCAGAATAATATCAATAATAATCATAACAAAATCATATATCATATCACAAATATAATCATATTAGAATTAAAAGAGAATCACATAAAGAAGAATGTTGAAGAGTTTTGTACAATAAAGTAAATGAGTATTGAAAGAAGCACTAATTAAAGTAAAAGCAAAGATGAAAGAAAAATAAACGAAATGGAAGAGTGAAAGGAAGCAGCCGGTAGAAGATATTGATAGGCTAGATGAAAAAGAATGAAGAGGAAGAAATATGTAATCGTAATAGGAAGAAATATGTAATCGTAATAAGATAAAACGAAAATCTGATAAAGAAAGATTTTGAAGGGTTTTTGTACAATTAACTGAATGAATATTAAAAGGGGGACTAATTTAAGTAAAAACAAAGATGAGAGAAAAATAAACGAGATGGGAGAGTGAAAGAAAGCAGCCGATAAAAGGTATCGAGAGGCTAGATAAAAAAAGGATGAGAGGAAGAAAGATGCAATGGTAATAAGCTAAAAAGAAAATCTGACAAAGAATGATTTTAAACTTTTTTTGTACAATAGAGTGAATGCGTATTGAAAGAAGGACAATTGAAGTAAAAGCAAAGATGAGAAGAAAAAAACGAAATGGGAGAGTAACGAAACAGCTGATGGAGATATTGAGAGGCTAGAAGAACGAAAATGAAGAGGAACAATGATTTAATCATATCAGAATTAAAATGAATAAAATGAAAATCATGTAAAGATGGATGTTGAAGAGTTTCTGTACAATAATGTGAGTGGGAATTGAAAACAGGACAAATTGAAGTAAATACAGAGGGAAGAGAAAATAAACGAAATGGGAGAGGGAAAGGAAGCAACTAATCTAAGGTGTTTAAAGGATAGATGTGAAAGAGACTGATGAGGAAGAAATATGTACTTAATCGTAATATCGTAATAGAATAAAAAGAAAATCTGACAAAGAAGGATATTAAACGGTTTTTGTACAATAAAGTGAATGAGTTTTGAAAGATTGAAGTAAAAGCAAAGATGAGAAAAGAAACGAAATGGGAGAGTAACGAAGCAGCTGATGGATATAAGTGGAGATATTGAGAGGCTAGAAGAAAGAAAATGAATAGGTAGAATGATGTAATCATATCAGAATTAAATGAAAATCAGGTAAAGAAGGATGTTGAAGAGTTGTTGTACAATAAAGTGAACGAGAATTGAAAACAGGACAAACTGAAGTCAACACAGAGGGAAGCGAAAATAAACGAAATGGAAGAGTGAAAGGAACCAACTAATCTAAGGTATTGAAAGGCTAGATGAAAGAGAATGAAGAGGAAGAAAGATGTAATCGTAATAGGATAAGAAGAAAGGACAAAGAAGGATTTTAAACAGTTTTTGTACATTAAAGTGAATGAGTATTGAAAGAAGGACTATTTGAAGTAAAAGCAGGAGAGTAACGAAGCAGCTGATGGAGATATTGAGAGACTAGAAGAAAGAAAATGAATAGGAAGAATGATAATCATATATCATATCATATCATATTAGAATTAAATGAAAATCAGGCAAAGAAGGATGTTGAAGAGTTTTTGTACAATAAAGTGAATAAGAATTGAAAACAGGACAAATTGAAGTAAAAACACAGGGAAGAGAAAAGGAACGAAATGGGAGAGTAATAGAAAGCACCTAATGGAAGGTATTGAAAAGCTAGATGAAAGAGAATGAAGAGAAAAATAAAGATATAATCAAAATGGGATAAAAAGAAAAATTGATGACTTTGAAGAGATTTTGTTCAATAAAGTGAAGGTAAGGTAAACATAGAGAAGGCAAGGAAAATTAATAAAGAAAAGCAAAACTTCATAGTAGGGAAGGATAGGAATAAAAGCAGCAAATTAAGAAGGCAAAAGGTAACCTAAGACTAACGAGAATGTCTATACGACATCAGTACTAATACCGTCGGTACTAATACTAATAATTGAAATTATGATAGTTATAATGACATTTTGACAGTAATCATGGAAATTTAGGCAATATACGTTGAAGTTGAAAGCAGTAATAATAGCCATTTTGGCAATAATAAAATAACAATTGTTATACTTACAGAATCCGAAATATTGACAGAACAAATTAAATTTAGCTATAATAATTCAAATGTTGACAATAATCAATGCAATTTCGACAGTAAGAACATATCAATTGATATTTTGCAAGTAATCATTAAAAGTTTGACAGTAACAATATAAATATTGACAGAATATATCAAATTGTGACTGTAATATTTAAAATGTTGAAATTTTGGCAGAACTGATTGAATTTTTGACATTAATCAATATATTTTTGATGGTATAATTGTAATCTTGGCTGTAATCATTAAAATATTATTAATATATCTTTATAATCTTATAATTATAATTCAAATAGTAATAGTTGATATTTTTACACTAATAATGGAAATTTAGACAATAAACGTTGAAGTTTTAGCAGTAATAATAGCAAGTTTGAAAGTAATAAAATATCAATTGCTATTTTGAAAGTAATCATTGTTATTTTTACAGTATAAATGTCAGTATTGACAGAATAAATCAAGTTTAGACAATAATATTTAAAATTTTGAAATTTTGACACAACTGATTGAATTTTCACATCAATCAATACAATTTTGAAGGTATAATTGTAATATTGACTATAATGATAAAAATATTGATATTAATATATCTTTATAGTCCAGACCTACTTTACTTGGGTTTCATTCGTGGCAGTTCCGATAATTAGAATTCAAATAGTAATAGTTATTGTAATAATTGAAATTTAGACAATAAACGTTAAAGTTTTGGCCGTAATAATAGCAAGTTTGACAGTAATAAAATAACATTGCTATTTTGAAAGTAATCATTGTAATTTTGACAGTATAAATGTAAATATTGACAGAATAAATAAAATTTAGATAGTAATATTTAAAATGTTGATATAGACAGGAATATTTAAAATGTTGAAATTTTTCCAGAACTAAATAAATTTTTGACTTTAATCAATGCAATTTTGATGGTTTTTGATATAATTTTGGCTGGAATGATTAAAATATTATTATTAATATATCTTTATAGTCCAGACATACTTTACTTGGGTTTGATTGGTGGCAGCTATTTGTTAGTTCCGATAATTAGAATTCAAATAGTAGCAGTTGATATTTTTACAGCAATAATTGAAATTTAGAAAATAAACGTTGAAGTTTGGCAGTAATAATTGCAAGTTTGACAGTAATAAAATAACACATGCTATTTTGAAAGTAATAATTATAATTTTGACACTAATAATGTAAATATTGATTGAATAAATAAAATTTAGACAGTAATAATTAAAATGATGAAATTTTTACAGAACTAATTGAAATTTTGACTTTAATCAATGCAATTTTGATGGTATAGATATAATTTTGGCTGGAATGACTAAAATATTATTATTAATATATCTTTATAGACCAGACCTACTTATCTTGAGTGTGACTCATGGCAGATATTTGTTAGTATCGAACATTTTAAATTGAATTGAAAACAATCAAAATTATTATAGTAATAATAGAAATTTAGATAATAAACGCCGAAGTTTTGGCAGTAATAGTAGCAATTTTGGCGGTAATAAATAAATAATAAATATATTGCGAGTATTTCTCGAAATATTGATAATATAAATAAATTGAGCAGTAATCATTGTAATATTGAAATTTGCAGTGAATATTATAATATCCACAAATAATAATATAAATTTAAGAGTAACAATTGAAATTTGGACAATAATAATTACAATGTTCACAGTTATAAAATAACAATTATTATTATATATTAATTTATATTAATAATAAATATATTGTGAGTATACCTTGATATATTGATAAAATATTAATATATTGTAATATAACAATTGCAATGTTGATAGTAGTCATGAGAATCTTGACAGTAATAATGTCAATTTTGACAAAATGAATGAAATTTAGACTAATATTTGAATTATTGGTAGAGGAAATGAAATTGAGAGTATTCTTTGAAACATTGGCAGAATGAATGCAATATGAACAGTAATTAATGTGATATTGAAATGAATAATCGATTTTTTGCGAGTAACAGTAAAAATTTAACATAAACAATTGAACTTTAGACAGTACCAATAGCAATTTTGACAGTAATAAAATAGCAATTCATATTTTGATAATATTCATTGAAATTTTTACAGTAATCATTGAAATCTTGAAGAGAATAATTGTTTTTGAGAATAGCAATTGCAATTTTGATAAAATATTTAAAATATTGATATCATTCATTGAACTGTTGACAGTAATAATGTCAATATTGACGGAATAAATCAAATTTAGGCAGACATATTTAAAACATTTGTAGAGCAAATGAAATTAAGAGTATTCCTTGATATGTTTACAGAATAAATGAAATTTGAACAGTACTCGTTTTAATATTAAAATGAATAATCGATATTTTGCGAAAAACAATATAAATTCAGCACCAACAACTAAAATGTTGACAATAATAATTGCAATTTTGACTATAATAAAATAACAATTGCTATTTAAAGACTATTAAATGGAATATTAACACTAACCATTGAAACCTTGACATGAATAATTGATTTTAAGAATAACAATTGCAAGTTTGACCAAATATTTTAAATGTTGATAGTAGTCATCGGAATCTTGAGAGTAATAATGTTAATTTTGACAAAATGAATGAAATTTAGACAGTAATATTTGAACTATTATTGAAGGAAATTAAATTGAGAGTATTCTTTGAAATTTTGACAGAATGAATGAAATAGGAACAGTAGTGAATGCGATATTAATATGAATTATCGATATTTTGCGAATAATAGTATAAATTTATCATTAACAATTGAAATTTTGACAGTACCAATAGCAATTTTGACCATATAAAATAGCAATTCATATTTTAATAGTATTCATTAAAATTATTACAGTAATCAGTGAAACCTTGACAAGAATCATTGATTTTGAGAATACAATTGCAATTTTGATCAAATATTTAAAATATTGATATCAGTCGATGAAATGTTGACAGTAATAATGTCAATTTTGAGGGAATAAATAAAATTTAGGCAGCAATATTTAAAACATTTGTAGAGCAAATGAAATTGAGAGTGTTCCTTGAAATAATTACTGAATGAATGAAATTTGAACAGTACTCATTTTAATATTAAAATGGATAATCGATATTTTGTGAAAAACAATATAAATTTAGCACCAACAACTAACATTTTGACAATAATAATTGCAATTTTGACTATAATAAAATAACAATTGATATGTAAAGACTATTAAATGAAATTTTAACAGTAATCATTGAAACCTTGACAGAAATAATTGATTTTATGAATAACAATTGCAAGTTTGCAAAATATTTTAAATATTGATAGTAGTTATCGGTATCTTGACAGTAATAATGTTAATATTGATTAAATTAATCAAATTTAGGCAGTAATACTTAAATCATTGGTAGAGGAAATGACATTGAGAGTATTCGTGACAGTAATAATGTTAATATTGACGAAATGAATGAAATTTAGACAGTAATATTTGAATCATTGGTAGAGGAAATGAAATTGGGAGTATTCTTTGAAATATCGACAAAATGAACGAAATTTGAATGGTAATTAATGTGATATTAAAATGAGTAATCGATATTTTGCGTGACAGCAAAAATTTTACATCAACAATTGAAATTTTGACAGTACCAATAGCAATTTTGACAGTAATAAAATAGCAATTCATATTTTTATAGTATTCATTGAAATTTTTACAGTAATCATAAGTGTAACCTTGAGAAGAATAATTGATTTTGATAGTCGAGAGCCCAATAAAGATCGATTATATATATATATATATATATATATATATATATATATATATATATATATATATATATATATATATATATATTTAAAATATTAATATCAGTCATTGAAATGTTGACAGTAATAATGCCAATATTGACGGAATAAATAAAATTTAGGGAGTTTTATTTAAAACATTGAAACTACCCACCATATACCATGCTGTATTTCTATTTATGTAGCGGTAAAATACCGGGGTATCATTATAAATTGTTAATAATTTATAAACGTAGTTTGGCTCGCAATCTAAGTGGCTGTACTTCACCTGTGTTTGATTCATGCAATCGTTATGGTGACAAGATCGCTGGTTCGTTGTTCAAGTATTGTGTCTGTTACGGGGAAAATATCAAATTATACGCATACACAAATAGCACCATAAAATAATTGATTCATTCGGTAATTCATATGGTTTTACATTTTAATTTAGCAAGTTAAGGTTCATGATATTTGTGTACGCGTATAATTTGATATTTTCCCCGCAACAGACACAATGCTTGAACAACGAACTAGCGATCTTGTCACTATAACGATTCCATGAATCAAACCACAGGTGAAGTACATCCACTTAGATTACGAGCCAAACTATGTTTATAAATTATTTACAATTTATAACGATATCCCGGTATTGTTGTACCGTTACAACATTTGTAGAGCAAATGAAATTGAGAGTGTTCCTTGAAATATTGGCAGAATCAATAAAATTTGAGGAGTACAGTTTGTTGGATCACTGTGGGGATTAATTGCCCACATAAATTTCGAAATAATATGGTGATAGGTGAAAAGATGACGGGTAATGCGGGATGTAGTAATTTGTAGATTGTTTACTCGATGGTGCCGGCAAAAATTGGTGTTCACGAATTGGTGATTACGTCCAAATGATGTTCGTTCCGTTGTAATTTTCGTATAGGGGCGGATGCAGCTAATTGTGTTGTTTGTGGAACGATCGCAATGGAAATGACTGCAGCAAGCAGCAACATCTGCGATAATCCATTCGTTTAGGGCCTCACTTCGAAATTGCTGGGCTTTAGCATTGAGAAAGGGATATTGTTCGATTTTCGATGGTTGTAGGCATGTAAGGGAGATGCCCTAGAAAGCCCCATAGGCACTCCACCAAGAAGCAATCTTTCGGTTTTCGAAAAACTAAACTGGCATGCGTGGACGGGTCAGGTTAGTACTTTTAACGTATACGGGGGGTGCAGTAAATTGGCGGTCCATTGTTTTTATCCCTAATTTTCGCTCGCTAATTATTTCCCCAGCGATGATCACACGAGCGAGCCGTGCACCGCGTGTGCACCGTAATCCGTAAATATGAAATATCATCGCCGTTTACACGGCAAAGTTACATATTTTATTCGGCAAATAACAGAGATAGGGTAAAGGAGATGAAAGAGGTTTTATGCCAGTCGGATTGAAGTTGTCCGGAGGAACATGGGCCGAGCCGGCAGTTGTTCGGCCGGAATGCGAGCGCTGCCGCGCCGTGCGCGCGCACAGGCCGCGCCGTGCCGAGCCGATGCGGAGGGCCCCTTTGCCCCCCCGCCCGCGCAACCCCCCTCGGGCCATAGCCCCCCCACCGACACCCGCTGGCCCCTTAACGAGTGTCAATCTACCTCAACGAGAGACGCACAGTGTTTAGATTGGATTACGTGACGGGATATTGGAGCCACGGATACACAGCACATAATTCGGCTTACGAATTAATTTCATCGGAATCGATCAGAAATACTAATTATGGAGACGATTAAAGCCGAATATCGGCCGCTGCAACAGATGCCGCGCAAAAAAAAACCACTTGGCCAAATGGAATTTTGATTCCCCCGCGGAATATGACCGCCTGGGACCCGATTGGGTACATTTTTATTAAAACGTATACGCAATGAATTATCGCCAGTAACAAAAAAAAAACACACTAACCAGTTCGTTTACTAACTCCGGAAACGCACTCACAATTCATCAAGCCAGCGGAATTTATGCGGCACAAATATTGCCGAAAAAAACATGTCAGATATCCGCAAACCGCATTAACCTAACCAAATCCAACCTAACCTAACCTAACCAAACCCAAATAGTACTAATAGAACTAAAAGAGGAGAACATTACAAAAAACTATTAAAGCAAACAAACAGACAAGAAATAACAATAACGACAAAGCAAGAAACGGGACAAGAAAAATAGGAACATGGAATGTAAGATCAATAAAGGGAAAGAAAGTTGAAATAGAGGAAGAATTTCAGAAAACAAAAATGGATCCAATAGGACTAACGGAAACCAAAATGAAAGAGAAATGAATCAAATATATTGGAAACCATCTACTATTATACAGTGGGGTAGAAACCAAAACAAGAGCAAAAGCAGGAGTGGCTTGAATAACAAGAAAAGAAGAAACGTGGAAAGTATCGGAATGGCAAGGACACACAAAGCGCATACAAGGAAAAAATATACAAGGAGAAATTAATAGTAAACCAGAAACAACACATCTGCAATGAAGATACACAAGAACTAAAAGAGGAGAACATTACAAAAAACTATTAAAGCAAACAAACAGACAAGAAATAACAATAACGACAAAGCAAAGAAACGGGACAAGAAAAATAGGAACATGGAATGTAAGATCAATAAAGGGAAAGAAAGTTGAAATAGAGGAAGAATTTCAGAAAACAAAAACGGATCTAACAGGACTAACGGAAACAACAATGAAAGGGAAAGGAATCAAATATATTGGAAACCATCTACTATTATACAGTGAGGTAGAAACCAAAACAAGAGCAAAAGCAGAAGTGGCTTGCATAATAAGAAAAGAAGAAACGTGGACAGTATCGGAATGGTAAGGACACACAAAACGCATACTAACCCTAACAATGAAAGATAATAAGACTAAAACTAACTACATAATAGTCTACGGACCAGATGAAAATGAAACAAACGAAAATAAAGACAAATTTTGGAAAAAAACTGGAAAACTTTGGAAGATGAAACATTATACATACCTAATGGGTGACCTAAACGCTAATGGTAATAAGAACAGAAGATTAGAACACGTAATAGGGAGACAAGGAGAAAAACACAAAAATGGAAACAGACTACTAGACTTCTGCGCAATAAACAATCTAATAATACTGAACACACTATACAAGCACAAGAGAATACACAAATACACGAGAGAAGTAAGCAGTAGACACGAACGATCAATAATAGATTACATAATAACGAAAGAGACCCAAAGGAAACAATTAAACGACGTACGAGTGTACAGGACATACGAAATAGGGAGCGATCACTTCCTAGTAGGAGCAACGCCCAAAAAAGAAACAGAAACGGAAGAAATTAAAATAAAAGACACAACACGAGAAATAATAAAAGTGTACAAACTGAAAGACCTGAATCAATATCAGGAATTTTAATAAAACAAGAAGCAGAGAAAATGCAAAAAAACACAATACGTGAACGCAGAAGAAATATGGAATGATTTTACATGTTAACAAGAGCAGCGAGAGAGGCCTGCAGCACAATAAGAACTAACAAGAAGAAAAAACAAACGAACTGGTGGACAGAAGAGCTGAAGAAAGAAATAAAACTGAAAAAGAAGACATAGCAAAGAGACCTACAAAGCAAAACAACGACAGATTATGAAAACTACACAACACAAAGAAGATAAGTAAAAATTAAAGTGAAACAAGCTAAAGAAGAATCATGGGAACAATTCGGCGAGAAAATGGAAAAAACCGCACGGAAAACCAAAAACTATTCTACAACGCGATAAGACGAAACAGAAACGAAAAACTTTCAAGATACACCAAATGAAGGACAAAGACGGGAAAATACTGACAGGAGATGAAGAAATAGCGGAAAGATGGAAGCGACACTTCGAGGAGCTGCTGGGCAAAGAAAATAGTAAATAGCAAAGAAGAAAGAAATAAAACTAAAAAAGAAGACATGGCAGAGAAACCTACAAAGCAAAACAACGACAGATTATGAAAAATACACAACACAAATAAGACTGGTAAAAATCAAAGTGAAACAAGCTAAAGAAGAATCATGGGAGCAATTCGGTGAGAAAATGGAAGAAAACCGCACGGAAAACCAAAAACTATTCTACAACGCGATAAGACGAAACAGAAAAGAAAAAACTTTCAAGATACACAAAATGAAGGACAAAGACGGGAAAATTCTGACAGGAGACAGAAGAAATAGCGGAAAGATGGAAGCGACACTTCGAGGAGCTGCTGGGCAAAGAAAATAGTAAATAGCAAAGAAGAAAGAAATAAAACTGAAAGAGAAGACATATCAAAGAGACCCACAAAGCAGAACAACGACAGATTATGAAAAATACACAACACAAAGAAGACAGGTAAAAATCGAAGTGAAACAAGCTAAAGAAGAATCATGGGAACAATTCGGTGAGAAAATTGAAAAAAAAAAACCGCACGGAAAACCAAAAACTATTCTACAACATGATAAGAAGAAACAGAAAAGAAAAAAACCTTCAAGATACACCAAATAAACGACAAAGACGGGAAAATTCTGACAGGAGATGAAGAAATAGCGGAAAGATGGAAGCGACACTTCGAGGAGCTGCTGGGCAAAGAAAATAGTATCGAAGAAAGAGTCGAAGAACAGCAAACGAATCAGCAGAAGAAAGTAAGAAAACAAAACCAAAGAGAAGAAGAAAATTGGGGAAAGCACCGGGAATAGGCAACATCAAAAACGAACAACTAAATTACATGGGAAATGAGGGAACTAAGCAACTAACAAGACTATTAAACGAAGTTTGGAAGACAGAAAAAATACCCACAGACTGGCAAACAGCAGCGATAATACCGATATGGAAGAAATGAGATAAAAAGGAATGTAGTAACTACAGAGGAATTTCCCTATTATGTGCAACAGAAAAGATATACGAGGACACAACACGAGAAATAATAAAAGTGTATAAACTGAAAGACCAAGAAATAAAGAATCAATATCAGGAATTAATAAAACAAGAAGCAGAGAAAATAAAAAAAACACAAAACGTGAACGCAGAAGAAATATGGAATGATTCCACACGTTAACAAGAGCAGCGAGAGAGGCCTGCAGCACAATAAGAACCAACAGGAAGAAAAAACAAACGAACTGGTGGACAGAAGAGCTGAAGAAAGAAATAAAACTGAAAAAGAAGACACGGCAAAGAGACCTACAAAGCAAAACAACGACAGATTATGAAAAATACACAACACAAAGAAGACAGGTAAAAATCAAAGCGAAACAAGCTAAAGAAGAATCATGGGAACAATTCGGTGAGAAAATTGAAAAAAAAACCGCACGGAAAACCAAAAACTATTCTACAACGTGATAAGAAGAAACAGAAAAGACAAAACTTTCAAGATACACCAAATAAACGACAAAGACGGGAAAATTCTGACAGGAGATGAAGAAATTGCGGAAAGATGGAAGCGACACTTCGAGGAGCTGCTGGGCAAAGAAAATAGTAAATAGCAAAGAAGAAAGATATAAAACTGAAATAGAAGACATGGCAAAGAGACCCACAAAGCAGAACAACGACAGATTATGAAAAATACACAACACAAAGAAGACAGGTAAAAATCAAAGTGCAACAAGCTAAAGAAGAATCATGGGAACAATTCGGTGAGAAAATGGAAAAAACCGCACGGAAAACCTAAATCTATTCTACAACGTGATAAGAAGAAACAGAAAAGAAAAAACTTTCAAGATACACCAAATAAAGGACAAAGACGGGAAAATTCTGACAGGAGATGAAGAAATAGCGAAAAGATGGAAGCGACACTTCGAGGAGCTGCTGGGCAAAGAAAACAGTACCGAAGAAAAAGTCCAAGAACAGCAAACGAATCAGCAGAAGAAAGCAAGAAAACAAAACCAAAGACAAGAAGAAATAACGGAAGGAAAAATAACATCGGAAGAAGTAAACGAAGCAGTAAGAAAACTGAAGCTGGGGAAAGCACCGGGAATAGAAAACATCAAAAACGAACAACAAAAATACATGGGAAATGAGGGAACTAAGCAACTAACATGACTGTTAAACGAAGTTTGGAAGACAGAAAAAAGACACTAAATAAAGGACAAAGACGGTAAAATTCTGACAGGAGATGAAGAAATAGCGGAAAGATGGAAGCTGCTTCGAGGAGCTGCTGGGTAAAGAAAATAGCATCGAAGAAAGAGTCGAACAACAGCAAACGAATCAGCAGAAGAAAGCAAGAAAACAAAACCAAAGAGAAGAAGAAATAACGGAAGAAAAAATAACATCGGAAGAAGTAAACGAAGCAGTAAGAAAACTGAAGCTGGGGAAAGCACCGGGAATAGACAACATCAAAAACGAACAACTAAAATACATGGGAAATGAGGGAACTAAGCAACTAACAAGACTATTAAACGAAGATTGGAAGACAGAAAAATACCCAAACACTGGCAAACAGCACCGATAATACCGATATGGAAGAAAGGAGATAAAAGGGAATGTAGTAACTACAGATGAATTTCCCTATTATGTGCAACAGAAAAGATATACGAGGACATACTGGAAAAAAGAATAGGACAAAAACTAGAAGGGAAACTGGAACCATCGCAGAGCGGATTCAGAAGAGAATATTGCACAATGGATCACCTATTCACAATCAGGAACTTAATAAATGAACTAAGAGAGCACCAGAAACAAATATACATAGCATACATAGATCTAGAAAAAGCCTTTGACAAAATAAACAGAGAATACGTATGGCAGGCACTACAACAACAACAAGGAGGACAAAAACTAATTAGGGCAATAAAAAGTATATATACCAAAACAGAGAACTGTATAAGAACGGGTAACATGAAGTACAAGAATTTCACAACGATCAACGGTCTAAGACAAGGAGGAGCATTAAGCCCATGCCTATTCATAATGTCTATAGATGAGGTAATGAAAAATATAAAAAACAAAAACAAAAAAACACACATAGGATACAAGAACCTTAAAGCAATGGAAATCACTGAATATATTTGTAGACGATGTAGCACTAATAGCGTAAAACATTAAGGACCTAGAAGCAAACATTAAGATATGGAGCGAAGAACTTGCAAAAGGGACTGTAAATCAACACAGAAAAAACCAAAATAATGAAAATAGGGGGAGGAAAAGAAACAGAAGAAATAACAAAAACAACACCAAAATAGAACAGATCGAAGAAATTAAATACCTAGGGCAAATAATAGACAGCACAGGGGATTTCGAAGTGGTAATAAACAATAGACTGCAAGCAGCAACAAGCACTTTCCAGACGATCCAAAAGATAATACTAAACAACAAGAAGATATTGAGAAAAACAAAACTAACAATATTCAAAGTAATACTAATACCAGCATATAGATGCGAAGCGTGGACGCTAAACAGGAGACAAAAAAGTAAGATACAGACACTAGAAATGAAGTATCTTAGGAAAGTATACGGAGTAACCAGAAAAAACAGAATCAGAAACGTAGAAATGGTAATAATTTATGACAGTCTCATGTTTCAGCCACACTGACCTATAAATGTCATGTCAGCGATTTAAAACCTAAAAATCTACGACAGCCTGACTTAAAGTTGTGCCAATGACATTAGTCCAAACAATTTATGACGGCCTGACTATGTTTGAGCCACACTGACTCTAAGAGTCGGGTCAGCGATTTAAAACAGAAAAATCTACCACAGCCTGACTTAAAATGAGCCACACTGAGTATCAAAGTCGTGCCAATGACATTAGTTTGACTACAGCCTTACTTAAATTGAGCCACACCGACTATTAAAGTTGTGCTAGTGACATTAGTCCAAACAATTTATGACAGTCTGAAGTTTGAGCCACACTGACTCTAAATGTCGCGTGAGCGATTAAAAACCGAAAAATCTACCACAGCCTGACTTAAAATGAGCCACACTGAGTATTAAAGTCGTGCAAATGACATTAGTTTGACTACAGCCTTACTTAAATTGAGCCACACCGATTTACGCCACCCTGACTTTAAATGAGTCACACTGACAACTAAAGTTGTGCCAATGACATTAATCTAAACAATTTATGACAGTCTGATTTTGAACCACACTGACTATAAAAGACGCGTCAGCGATTTAGAACCGAAAACAGCCTGACTTTAAATGAGTCACACTGACTAATAAAGTCGTGCCAATGACATTAGTTTGAACAATTTATGACAGTCTGAAGTTTGGGCCACACTGACTCTAAATATCGCGTGAGCGATTAAAAGCAGAAAAATCTACCACATCCTAGTGACATTAGTGACATTAGTCCAAACAATTTATGACAGTTTGAAGTTTGAGCCACACTGACTCTAAATGTCGCGTGAGCGATTAAAAACAGAAAAATCTACCACAGCCTGACATAAAATGAGCCACACTGAGTATTAAAGTCGTGCCAATGACATTAGTTTTACTACAGCCTTACTTAAATTGAGCCACACCGACTATTAAAGATGTGCTAGTGACATTTGTCTAAACAATTTATGACAGTCTAATGTTTGAGCCACACTGACTCTAAACGTCACGTCAGCGATTAAAAACCGAAAAATCTACGCCACCCTGACTTAAAATGATTGACACTGACTATTAAAGTTGTGCCAGTGACAATTAGTCCAAACAATTTATGACAGGTTGATGTTTGAGCCACACTGACTCTAAAAGACGCGTCAGTGATTTAAAACCGAAAAGTCTACGACAGCCTGACTAAAAATGAATAATACTGAATATTAAAGTTGTGCCAGTGACATTATTCTAAACAATTTGTGACGGTCTGATGGTTGAACCATACTGACTCTAAAAGTCGCGTCAGCGATTTAAAACCGAAAAATCTACGACAGCCTGACTTATAATAAGTTACACTGACTATTAAAATTGTGCCAAAGACTTAGTCTAAAGTATTTATAACGGTCTAACTATTTTTGAGCCACTCTGACTCGGAAAGTCTCGTCAGCGATTAAAAATCGCAAAAAATCTACGCCACCCTGACTTAAAATGAGTCACACTGACTATTAAAGTTGTGCCAGCGATTAAAAACCGAAAAATCTACGACAGCCTGGCTTAAAATGAGCCACACTGACTATTAAAGTTGTGCCAGTGACATTAGTCTAAACAATTTATGACGGTCTGGCTATGTTCGCAGCACACTGACTCAAAAAATCGCAATTTACAAGGATAATCTACTACAGTCTGACTTAAATTGAGCCACACCGACTATTAAAGTTGTGCCAGTGACATTAGTCCAAACAATTTATGACAGTCTGATGTTTGGGCCACACTGACTCTAAACGTCGCGTCAGCGATATAAAACCGAAAAATCTACGACAGCCTGACTTAAAATGAGTCACACTGACTATTAAAATTGTGCCATTGACTTAGTCTAAAGTATTTATGACAGTCTGATGTTTGGGCCACGTTGATCTAAACGTCGCGTCAGCGATATAAAACCGAAAAATCTACGACAGCCTGACTTAAAATGAGCCACACTGACTATTAAAGTTGTGCCAATGACATTAGTCCAAACAATTTATGACGGTCTGACTATGTATGCGCCACACTGACTCGAAAAGTCACGTCAGCAATTTGAAACCGGATAATCTACTACAGCCTGACTTAAATTGAGCCACACCGACTATTACAGTTGTGCCAGTAACATCAGTCCAAACAATTTTTGACATTATGATGTTCGAGCCACACTGACTCTAAAAGTCGCTTCAGCGATTAAAAACCGAAAAATCTACGACTGCCTAACTTAAAATGAGTCACACTGACTATTAAAGTTGTGCCAGTGATATTAGTCCAAACAATTTATGACAGTCTGATGTTTGAGCCACACTGACTGTAAACGTCGCGTCAGCGATTAAAAACAGAAAAATCTACGACAGCCTGACTTAAAATGAGCGACACTGACTATTAAAGTCGACTGTTAAAGTTGTGCCGGTGATATTAGTCCAAACAATCTATGACACTCCGATGTTTGAGCCACAATGACTCTAAAGGTCGCGTCATCGATTAAAAACAAAAAAAATCTACGATAGTCTATAATCTACGAAAAAATCTACTATCTAAAATTAGTCACAGTGACTATTAGAGTCGTTCCAATGACATTAGTCTAAACAATTTATGACGGTCTGACTATGTTTCCACCACACTGACTCCAAACGTCGCTTCAGCAATTTAATACCGAATAATCTACTACTGCCTGACTTAAATTAAGCCACACATAATTTTAAGTTGTGCCAGAGACATTAGTCCAAACAATTTATGACAGTATGATGTTTGAGCCACACTGACTCTAAAAGTCGCGTCAGCAATTTAAAACCGGATAATTTACTACAGTTTGACTAAAATTGTCATCCTGATTTTTAGGTTTTAAGACAGCCAGTGCAGAAAGTCCATTTTTGCAAAGATTTATTGTTCGAAATGGAAAAAATATACGAAGAGCTATTAACTTAGTGAAGAAAAGTCATCACCAACCTCTGACAAAACATATTCAAACAGTCATAAATAAGCGAATTGTCTTAAGCTGCGACGTTTGGCATCAAGTCGCAAATTACATCACTTCTGCAATTGAGCCACATTGACTCTAAAGCCATATCAATGATATCAGATTATACACAGTGTGAAAATCTGACTTAGATTGAGCCACATTGATTATAGGTCGCTTCAACGACTTTATGCGAAATAATGTAAGGCTTAGAATGGACCACACTAACTCCAAAAGTCGCTTCAGCATTTTAATACCAGATAATCTACTACTGCCTGACTTAAATTGAGCCACACCGACTATTAAAGTTGTACATTGACGTTAGACCACAAAATACCGATAATTCAATAGTCTGTTATATCTTTGGTCGACTATAGCAAGGCTTGCGATAGAAAAAAATGAGCAAAGTTTGGAAAATTTTGAGGGAAATTGGCACGATTTCATGTCGATTCTCTACAATCTTTTTAACTGTCAGAAGTTGCATTTAATGTCGATTCTTCATAACCTTTTAAGTGTCAGAAATAGAAGTTCATGTCGATTCTTCACAACCATTTAACTGTCAGAAATAGCATTTCATGTCGATTCTTCACAACCTTTTAACTGTCAGCAATAGCATTTGATGTCGATTCTTCACAACCTTTTAATTGTCAGAAATAGCATTTCATGGCGATTCTTCACAACCTTTGAACTATCAGAAATAGCACTTCATGTCGATTTTTCACAACCTTTTAACTGTCAGAAATAGCATTCATACTTCAGTTACTTCCAGACCATCACAGCAACAACATCGTCCTGCGCTCAAGTAGGGTCGTTGACCTGCAGCTTGACCTTGACCAATTGTCCTGCATTTGTCTATAATGCTGTAGGCACTTGAAAATACTTCAGCTACTTCCAGACCATCACAGCGACAACATCGTCCTGCGCTCAAGTAGAGTCGTTGACCTTCACTCTCACTACTAACTTTTCCTGACCTTGAAACTTAACCTTGACCTTGATCTTCACTCTAACCTTATCCTTCCTGACCTTGAGCCTTTTCAAGGTCACAAGCCGATTCGAAGGATCACCTTACGACCTTGATTCGTGAGGAGGTTCTAGAATCGGCTCATTTACCCTACTCATGTCGATTCTTCACAACCTTTTAACTGTCAAAAATCTTACAAAAACTAGAAGAAGACAGCAGACATTATGGGTTGTATATCTTCTTCGCCTTTTCGGCGTTACCACCCATTCAGGGTTTTAGCCTCTTCAACAATTTTCTTTCAGAAATTTGCTTTCTGCGACAATCTTCTATTATCCCATTATCCTCTCACTCCCATACTTTCCAAGTCTTCATCTACGTCCTCTGGACATCGTTTTTTTGGCATGTCCCTTATGATGGAAGGGGGGAATTTATGTAGAAATAAAATTCTACATAAATACACCCCGTAATTTTGTCAAATTTTTATGTTTTGTTTTGTTTTGTCTCATCAAAAATGTCAGCTGCAATTCCCTTTGCAATTCCCTGCCCTTTCAAAGGCACAAATCCATCTCCCACCCAGACATTACAAGCCTGCCAGTATAAATGGGGCTTCGAGGATTATCTTGTAATAAATACGCGAAGGGAACCACCCGTGAAGCTTGGCGCAACGGCGGAATAAAGATGTAAGTAAAAGTGCATTGTTATTACCCATTGTAAAACAACTAAGATTATTTCCAATCATGGAAGCGGTATGCGATTATATTTTATACCCAGGTAGAAAGCTCGTGTACATAAATACATTTTTACATATCTGATCGGATGAAAATAAAACTAACGGCTTCAGAATCAGCTATTTATACTTTCCCATTGTTACTGTGCCGTAGTTTAGCGGTTTCCGAACTTGATGCACAAACTGTGAAGCGAATTTGCAGATGGCTGCAACATTAATTCGGCGTAAACTAAATTTAATGAACACAGATAACGATTAGTACGTAATTTAGTTGTTGTTTGAAACCTAACAGTGTATTTAGCCGAATCTGCTGTTCTAAACATTCGCGTCAATTTATCTGTGCAAAATGGTCAGTTCATGCGGTTCTTTATCTGTTCATAATTGTCGTATTAATTCGCTGTATCGAAACCATTCGCGAATGCATAATTAACATTACATTCAATGACTAATTATATCGCAGTGTAATGAATTATCAACTATGTGTATATCAATTAGAGCCAATCATTAAAACCCAAAATGCTTCATTTGTATCTAAATAATTAAAATCATTAATGAATTAATTAAAAGGCTGCAGTATAAAATAATCCAAAATTACACAATACAAAAACGTTGACGGCACTATTTACGTTAGTTTAATTATGGGCAAGATTTAATTACTTTCCCCAGCGCTTAATTATTTTCTACACACGATAAAAATCCCCCCTTTCTGTATTCCAGGGCAACACAAGTCCGACTCAGGTTATTATTACGGTTTATGGGATGGAAGGTTTTATCGCCACCGTTAAATTCTAAAAGGGTACTACTGGGACCTTTCTGAATAATGCGTGTGTTTATTAACTACGACAGTCGCTTTTTAGAACAAAGGAGGCTTACGCAGGAATATCAATATGATATAAATATCGATATTGAAAGTATATAACATACAGGGTGTCTCCAAATTATGTGCACATGGCTTAGCCACAGATTACTGGGATCAAAAGAAGACGATTTAACAAAACTTATCTATATACAAATGCTGGTTTAGATAGTATTCAGCTTCAATGTTAATTTAAAAAAAAAATATGAGTGACTGCTTCTTCTTCAGAACTTGAAAATTTAGAGCGTCGTCCGACAATTCATAATCGTTGCCATGGTGATCATTCAATAATGTATAATTTCTAATTTACTTTTAAAATTCTCGCAAATACAAATGTCCAATCCAAAATTTAATGCGATATTCATTATCCTGATAATTTTCCACTTCCAATGATATGTCGTACGTCCTTGTACGTCATATTTGAGGTTTTCATTGTAATTACGAATTTTAATTAACTCATTACATTAATAATTGTGCCCATGATACACAATATTAACTAAAAAGTACTATGTAATTAATTACCTAACTCGATAACCATCTAACTAAACCTATTCCTATTAATTCAAATAAAACTATCAACAAAATTCCTAAATAACTATAAACTTAACAAATAACATCACATTATATTAAAAAAAATGCGTCGAAACTTATGGTGGTCTTCATATATTCCATAACGACGAACTTCCTATGGTAACTGCTCTAACAGTATTCCCAGGTAATTATATATTTCACTCTATAATAATGTTTACTTGCTGTTTTTATTGCTTTAAATAATTCTTGGTAATAACACGTTTTTATTGACGTTACGTCGGTGTTTTAGATTACTACTGAAGCTACATGTTAGAGACATAAACACTGTAAGTGCTGCGTTTAATTATTGTAAAAACTACTTTTACCTGTACGAACGATATGTGCAACTTTAGGTGCTGCGTGTGGAATTGTTAATGTTAAGAAAGTTTGATGCTATTGTAGATGGTTACTGCAAACGCATGCTGAAGCATTAATTGCAGTGGAAAGCTACTTACACGAAGTTATATTAAACCCAAAGATGTGTCAGAGTGGAGAATACATATTACTTAAAAGTTTTATTAACCGTATAAGTAGTTATACTATGGGGATTCTGGACCAACCCCCGCAGAGATTGCGCAAAATTTACGCTTTTAATTCGCGAATTTAATCAATCACCGCGAACAGTAACAATGGGTTGATTGCAGGATAAGAATTAAAATCGCAGATCACCAATTAGCCTGTAATTAAAGTACCTGTAATTGCAGTAATGCACCTGCAATTATTCAATTGTTATTAGAATAACAATGGAATAATCCGTTGATTGCAGGATTGTAGGCAATCCTGCAATCAACCCATTGTTACTGTTCGCGGTGATTAATTAAATACGCGAATTAAAAGCGCCAATTTTTCGCAATCTCTGCGGGGGGTTGGTCCAGAATCCCCATAGTATAACTACTCGTATATCTAACTCATATATCATATATGAAAATCTACTAAACTTTCCAACTGAACTAGTTACAAATTTTCAATGCAAATGGTTCCACTGTATTTAATTATTGTTATTTCACTACAACAATCAAAATTTGTATATTTTCAACTGTGTGTTCAAAAAATTTAGCACTAGCTAAGGATATCGGTAAAAAAATTAACGCCATTGTCGAAATCTGCCAAATTTTGGAGCTGAACTTGTTGAATTTTCAATTGAAGTAATTTGACTGTATTAAATTATTCTTTCTTTTTAATAATTAAATACAATTATCAAATTATCATATTTTGTATTTATCATACATTTACATATTTTAAATTAACATTGTCATATTTTCAAATTATGTCATGTACACTGTACATGTTCACTGTATACTGAAACAGTACATTGTTTCAAAGTGTTAAGTGTATGAATATCTGTAAAATATGTAACTCCATTTGTCAAAATCTGCCAAATTTTCCAATTGAAATCGTCCAAATTTTCGTCCAATTTTCAAATCCGATTATTCAATTCTATAAAATGTGTATCTCCAGCTGTGAAATTTGATCAACTTCAAATCTACCATATTTACTACTTGCTACTGCCATAATCTGCAATATATTTTTAAGTAAAACTATCTAAATCTGTCATTTCCGAGTTACAATAGCTAAAAACTAAAATAATTTTCATTCAAAATTTTTCAAACAGTCCATTGTTCTGAAAATTCTCAGTTATTACCGTCAATATTTTAAGAATTGCATCAAAATTTCGATTACTATTGCTTAAACTGCAATAATTATTGCCAAATTTTTTATATTGCCATACCTCCAAATATTACAATTTTTTTAATTTATTGTAAAATTTCAGTATTCAAAATTGTCATTGTCAATCGCTACTGTCATAATCTGCTATATTATTTAAAGGGAAACGGCAAATTTGTCATTTCTGAATTACAATAGCTAAAAACTCTTAAAATTTGGCGAATTTTCATTTAAAACTTGTCAAATAGTCAATTGTTAAATTTTCTGAAAATGTTTAGTTACTACCGTCAATGTTTTAAGAATTGCATCAAAATTTCGATTACTATTGCTCAAATTGCAATAATTATTGCTTTTTTTTTATTTTACCAAACTCCAAATATTACAACATTTTTAATTTATAATAAAATTTCAGTAATTACAGCCAAAATATCAAAAATTGCAGCTAAATTTGCAATTGTTGGTACATTGTCAGTCTTTGTAGTTAAAATTTCAAAATTACCATAAAATATTCAATTATTACTAGTGCTATATTTCTGTTAAATTATTCATGTTGGTCAAAATTTCATTAATTTCTGCCCAAATATCAAATATTAATGACAAATTGACAAACGTTCGGAATTTTTTTAGTTATTGCCGGCAATTGTTTATGCAGTGCATCAAAATTTCGATTACGATTGCTCAAATTGCAATAATTATTGCCAAATTTTAAATTTTACCAAACCTCCAAATATTACAAGAATATTTTTAATTTATATTACAATTTCAGTAGTCAAAATTGTAATTTTCAATTGCTGCTGTCATAATCTGCAATTTTTTTTAAGAGAAACTATCTAAATTTGTCATTTCTGAGTTACAATATCTAAAAACTCTCAAACTTTGGTAAATTTTCAATTAATATCTTGTCAAGTAGTCTATTATTCAATACTCTGAAACTTTTTAGTTATTACCGTCAATGTTTTAAGAATTGCATCAAAATTTCGATTACTATTGCTTAAACTGCAATAATTATTGCCAATTTTTTCATTTTACCAAACTCCAAATATTACAAGAACATTTTTAATTTATAGTAAAATTTCAGTAATTGCATATATATTTTTTTACATCAATTTTAATTTATAGTAAAATTTCAGTAGTCAATATTGTAATTTTTACTTGCTACTGTCATAATACGCAATATTTTTTAAGCGAAACTATCTAAATTTGTTATTTCTGAGTTAAAATAGCTAAAAACTCTCAAAATTTGGTGAAATTTCATCTAAGACTTGTCAAGTAATCAATTATTCAATATTCTGAAAAGTATCAGTTATTACCGTTCATGTTTTAAGAATTGCATCAAAATTTCGATTACTATTGCTCAAATTGCAATAATTATTGCCATTTTTTTAATTTTACCAACCTTCAAATATTACAAGAAAATTTTTAATTTATAGTAAAATTTCAGTAATAGAGCAAAAGTTCCAAAAATTGTAGCTAAATTTTCAATTGTTGGTACATTGTCAGTCTTTATAGTTAAAATTTCAAAAATTACCATAAAATTTTCAATTATTACTATATGCTATATGTGCATATTTCTGTTAAAATATTCATGTTGGTCAAAATTTCATTAATTTCTGCCCAAATATCAAATATTAATGACAAATTGACAAATATTCGGAAAATTTTCAGTTATTGTCGTCAATGTTTTACGAATTGCATTAAAATTTCGATTACTATTGCTCAAATTGCAGTAATTATTGCCAAATTTTAAATTTTAATATAAATACTACAAGAAATTTTTTAATTTGTAGTCAAATTTCATTAATTACAGTCAAAATTTCAATAATTGTAACAAAATTTTCAAATTTTAGTACATTTTCTGTCATTATAGTTAAAATTTCAAAAAATACTTTCAAATTTTCAATTATTACTAGTGCTATATTTCTGTTAAAGTATTCATGTTGGTCAAAATTTCATTAATTGCTGCCCAAATAGCATTTTTTTTATCACTCTTTCATGTTAAAAACATTGTAAACGTTTCAAATCTATTTAATTATTAACACATTACAAAAATTATTAACACATTTTTATTTGAGTCATAATGACAATTATTATGTACTGTCTAATTTTCAGTGGTTAATGCCTATATTTATGTGCTCTAATCGCAATTTTAATGATATCAGCATATCACTATCAACATTTCAATAATCACTGTCAATTTTGGTGGTTTCTATTATTTTTAATTTTTTCTGTCATTATTTCAAACAATGTTCTTAAAATTTCAATTATTTGTGATATTTTTTTTTTATATTAAGATTGCGACTATTCTAAAAAAATGTATTATACTGAAATTTTATAGCTTACTGCCAAATTTTGAATTTTTGGTAAATTTTCAGTTATTACCGTCAATGTTTTAAGAACTGCGTCAAATTTTCAATTAGTACTTACTGCCAAAATTGCAATATTTATTGCCAAGCTTTATTTTTACCAAAACTCTAAATATTACAATATATTATTGAATTCTCAGTAAAATTTCACTCATTACATTCAAAATTTGAAACATTGTAGCCAAATTTTCAATTGCCAGTAAAATATCAGTCATTATCGCCAACCTCCAAAAAATACTGTAAAATTTCAATTATCATTATTAAAATATTATTAAAAAGTATGAAATTTCCAATTATTTCTGTCAAAACTTCATTAATTGGGGAAACTGGTTAGTATCAAACAAATGTGGTAACTTTTAATCCAATTTCTGGAATAACTATAGATGGGGTTAGGTTAGGTTAGGTTAGGTTAGGTTAGGGTAATTTATTCAATTCTCAGTAAAATATTAGTCATTATAGTCACATTTCAAAGATTTTGACAGTAATCTTTGATTTTCAATTATCACTATTAAAATATTATTGAAAAGTATGCAATTTCCAATTATTTCTATCAAAATTTCAAAGAATAGTGCAAAATTTTCAATTATCACTATTAAAATATTATTGAAAAGTATGAAATTTCCAATTATTTCTGTCAGAATTTCATTACCTGAGTAAACTAGTTACTATCAAAACTAATGTGGCAACTTTGAATCCAATTTCTGGATAACTATAGATGGGTTAGATTAGGTTAGGTTAGGTTAGCCTAAAATATTCAATTCTCGGTAAAATTTCAGTCATTACATTCAAAATTTCAAAAAATTGTAGCCAAATATTCAATTCTCAGTAAAATAACAGTCTTTACATCCAAAATTTCAAAGATAGTAGCCAAATTTTCAATTGTCAGTAAAATATTAGTCGTTATAGTCAAAATTTCAAAGAATACTGTTAAATTTTCTGTTATCACTATTAAAATATTATTGAAAAGTATGAAATTTCTAATTATTTCTGTCAGAATTTCATTGATTGGGTAAACTGGTTTCTATCAAAACTAATGTGGCAACTTTTAATCCAATTTCTGGAATAACTATAGATGTGGTTAGGTTAGGTTAGGTTACGTTAGGTTAGCTTAAATTATTCATTTCTCAGAAAAAATTAAGTCATTACATTCAAAATTTCAAAAAATTGTAGGCAAGTTGTCAATTGTCAGTAAAATATCAGTCATTATAGTCAACATTTCGAAAATTGTAGCAAAATTTTCAATTGTTCGTAAAATATGAGTATTACATTTATATTCAATTGTCAGTAAAATATCAGTCATTATAGTAAAAATTTCAAAGAATACTGTCAAATTTGCAATCACCACTATTAAAACATTCTTAAAAAGTATGAAATTCCCAATTATTTCTGTCAAAATTTCAGTAATTGAAAAAACTGTTTACTATCAAAACTAATGTGGCAACTTTTAATCCAATTTCCGGAATAACTCAGATGGGGTTAGTTTAAATTAGGGTAGTTTAATTCAGTACTCAGTAAAATTTCAGCCATTGCATTCAAAATTTTAAAAATTGTAACCATATTTTCAATTGTCAGTAAAATATCAGTCATTAAATTCAAAATTTCAAAATTTGAAGCCAAATTTTCAATGGTCAGTTAAATATCAGTCATTATAGCCAAAATTTCAAAGAATACTGTCAAATTTTCAATTACCACTATTAAAATATTAGTAAAAAGTATTAAATTTGCAATTATTTCTGTCAAAATTTCATTAATTGACTAAACTGGTTTCTATCAAAACTAATGTGCCAACTTTTAATCCAATTTCTGGAATAACTACAGATGGGGTTAGGTTAGGTTAGGTTACGTTAGGTTAGCTGAAATTATTCAGTTCTCAGAAAAAAATCAGTCATTACATTCAAAATTTCAAAGAATTGTAGCCAAGTTGTCAATTGTCAGTAAAATATCAGTCATTATAGTCAACATTTCAAAAATTGTAGTCATATTTTCAATTGTCAGTAAAATATCAGTCATTACAGTAAAAATTTCAAATTTGCAATCACCACTATTAAAACATTCTTAAAAAGTATGAAATTCCCAATTATTTCTGTCAAAATTTCAGTAATTGACTAAACTGGTTACCATCAAAACGAATGTGGCAACTTTTGATCCAATTTCTGGAATAACTACAAATGGGGTTAGCTTAGGTTAGGTTAGGTAAGGTACGCTAAAATTATTCAGTTCTCGGTAAAATTTAAGTTATTATATTCAAAATTTCCAAAAAATGTAGCCAAATTTTCAAATGTCAGAAAAATATCAGTCATTATAGTCAAAATTTCAAAGAAAACTGTAAATTTTCAATTGGCACTATTAAAATATTATTGAAAAGTATGAGAATTTCAATTATTTCTGTCAAAATTTCATTAATCGGGTTAACTGGATACCAATGCATTCATAAGTTGAAGCGAAAATTCAGGAAAAATTGGAGATTAGTTATTTCCATTAATTAATTATTTAATAACTTAATTTTTTTCCATTTTCTGCTAGAAAAGTGTGTAGTGAATAAGTGTGGAAAATGTGATAATAATTTACAGGCCGAAACTCAACAGTAAATGTGATTTTGTAAAAGCATGCAAAAACAATTTTTCACATCATTTACACAACATTTTATTTCATCTGTTGAAATGTGTATTTAATTTCGTTTTAAAATAAACATATTCATTCCTACAATATAACCGCAATTTAAATATAAATCTGCTACCGTATATTCAGCAAATAATTTTATAATCTCCCCAAATGATGCTACTAGACGCCTCACACAAGGCAATACTATTCGCGTTTTATTAATGGAGTCCCTTGCGTTGTTAATAAATTACGCAGTAATGCTTTTATGGTAATGAGGCTCACCTCCTTGTAATTACAAATTGATTAGCATATCCAGCGGCCGAGGTTAATCACTCTGAAATCCAGTCGTAAAACGTTAAAATATTTCATTTGAATTCGGCCGTAAATTTAATCATTTAATGCCAATTAATCACATAATCTAGATCGGCTCGAAGTCCACATCAATCACCGTTTTAATTCGATTCGAGCGTTTGGAGCCAATAAATCGATTCAATTAATTGAACACATTTCGTGTGTTGTGTACACGCGTGAAAAATATGTTACAATTGTAAAATAAATGTTAGGCACGTTAAGGAGGGCCGCATTTACTAGCTCCATTATTAATTAAAATGCGGGGAATTTATAAACCAGTTTGGGGCAGTTTTATGCGTTGTTTTCTGTAACGTTGAATTTAATTTATGGCGTTGATTTTTAATGTTTAATTAATTCATAAAATTGTTTCTCGTGCAGTTGAAATAAAGATTACGAGGGCAAGGCTGGTAGGAGCAATAACGTGGCATAATAATATGTCATGATGATATTTTATGTATTTTTAATTTGCGTATAATAAACCAGATGACGTAAATCGCCACAGTAAGTAGTTTTAGGCTTGTCTGAATACCTTATAATTAGGGCTGGGATAGTTATGTCTATACATAAAATAATACGTAAAAGCTAATTTTAATTTTCTAAAAGATTTTTTTTACATATTTTGCATATTTTTGCACATTTTAAATATTTTTTTTACATAATTTCACAACAGTTTCGAAATTTTATAAAAAAATTATATACCCATGACCAATTATAAGAAAATTCTGAAAATTCTACAGAAAATATTTATATCACCTTTATCCCTGCAAAGTTTTGAAGAAATTTCTTTAGTAATATTGAAAAAAACATCTAGAATATTTGGAAAATACACCAAAATTTCTTTAATAAAATTTAGAAAAACTTGTGAAGCTACAGATATTAATGATTTTTGAAAATTTCGTTATAGTCCCGAAACAATTTATGAAAATTCTCAAATTTCGCGGAAATCGTATTTTCGATTACGAAAATCGTAATCGTAACATATCCAGAAAATTCAATTGAAATATACACGTTTTCATGGTATTTGAAATGTTCATATATATCCATATCCTAAATAATTCCTCAGATTTGTAATCAAATTTCATAAAAATTCCCCAATATTTCGCAAATATGTAGAAAATTATACATAATTAAAGAAACCAAAATTATAGTAATTATAATTTTCGTAAATATTTGGAAAAACCACAGAAAGTGCCTAATTTACCAAACAAGTGCTAACATATTCCGAAAACAAGTGTAGCAACGTTCATAGTTTTTTTTAAATTTCCATAAATATTTGAAAATTCCACAAATATTTCAGAAAATTCCTAAAAAATAGTTTTATACTTTTAATCTGCTGCATATTATAGAAAATACAACAAAATTATGAGCAAATTTTTATAAACTCTATTGGGAAAATAACATGGATGCCTAACATTAAGAACATTAAGAAAATATTCTGAAAATTCTACAAAACTTGTAGGAAATTTCATCTTTATAGTAGCATTAGTTATCTTTATTAGGTTCATTAGTTTATCTTTACAATATCTGTAAAATTTTGAAGAAATTCGTTCAATAGTATTAAAAATTGCCAGGTAAAATACTAGAATTTCCTGAATAATTGTTTTAAAACCTTCGGAAAAGTCTTCGTCTAAAAAGGCCAGAAAAAAAAACGTTTGTTCTTTGTTCTACACACAGTTCATAGTTTCTGCTTGTTTCATTTTCCAGGTATTTTTGCAATTGTATGTTTTTGCTTCTTGTTTTATATTTACATCCCACGCTCTGTTATTTATGTCATTTTCTCCTTCTTCTTTTTTAAAAGTTTTTTAGTACTTTGTAGAATTGTTTTTGATTGATTTTGGTGTCCTTGTCCAATTTTTCTCTGAATTATGTCCAATTTCTTTGTATTGCATGTATTATTATTCCTTCTACCATTTTTGTTTGTACTTTATATAGTTCATAGTTTCTGCTTGTTTTATTTTCCAGGTATTTTTGCCATTGTTTCTTTTGACTTCTTGTTTTATGTTTACGTCAAACCTTCTATTATTTTTGTCATGTTCTCCGTCTTCTTTTTTTTTAGGTTTACTACTTTGTAGAATGGTTTTTGATTGCTTTTGGTGTTCTTGTCCAATTTTTCTCTGAATTATGTCCATTTTCTTTTTGCATCTATTATTATTCCTTCAACCATTTTTGTTTGTTCTTTATATAGTTATAGTTTTTGCTTGTTTTATTTTCCAGGTATTTCTGAAATTGTTTCTTTTTATGTTTGACTTCTTGTTCTATTCCTGTTTTATAGGTTTTTTAGAAGTCTGAAAAATGATTTTTCATTGCTTTTGATGTTCTTGTCCAATTTTTCTCTGAATTATGTGAATTTCCTTTGTTTTGCATCTATTATTATTCCTTCAACCATTTTTGTTTGTGCTTTATATAGTTAATAGTTTTTGCTTGTTTTATTTTCCAGGTATTTCTGAAATTGTTTCTTTTTATGTTTGACTTCTTGTTTTATGCTTTCGTCCAACCTTCTTTTATTTTTGTCGTGTTCTCTTTCTTCTTGCTTTTTTAGGTTTTTTAGTGCTTTTCCGAATAATTTTTGATTGATTTTGCTGTCCTTGTACAATTTTTCTCTGAAATTTGTCCATTTTCTTTGTTTTGCATCCATTATTGTTTTTTGTACTCTATATAGTTCATAGTTTCTGCTTTTTTTTCCATTGATATTTTTACTATTTTTCTGTATTGTTTGACTTCTTATTTTGTTTTCGTCCCACCCTCTCTGATTTTAGTTGTTCTTTTTCTTCTTGTTTTTTAGGTTTTTTCGTACTTTGTCCTTGTCCAATTTTTCTCTGAACACTCTCAATTTTCTTTGTTTTACATATATTATTGTTATTTTATCTTTGGTTCCTTATAAGATACATAGTTTCTGCTTGTTTTATTTTCCAGATATTCTTGCCATTGTTTCATTTTCTTTGTTTGACTTCTTGTTTTATGGTTTTGTCCCACCCTCTTTTATTTTTGTCGTGTTCTCTTTCTCCTTGTTTATATTTTGGTTTTTTAGTACTTTGCAGAATAGTTATTGACTACTTTTGCTATCCTTGTCCAATTTTTCTCTGAAGTCTGTCTATTTTCTTTATTTTGTATCCATTATTGTTTTTTTATTCTCTATATAGTTTATAGTTTCTGCTTTTTTTCCATTGATATTTTTGTCATTTTTTCTGTATTGTTTGACTTCATATTTTATGTTTTCATCCCATCCTCTCTTATTTTAGTTGTGTTCTTTTTCTTCTTGTTTTTTTAGGTTTTTTAGTACTTTGCAGAATATTTTTTTAAAGCTTTTGCTGTCCTTGTCCAATGTTTCTCTGAATACTCTCAATTTTCCTTGTTTTACATCTAGTATTGTTATTTTATCTTAGGTTCTTTATATAATACATAGTTTCTGCTTGTTTCATTGTCCATATATTTTTGCCATTGTTTCTTTTTATGTTTGACTTCTTGTTTTATGTTTTTGTCCCACCCACTTTTATTTTTGTCGTGTTCTCTTTCTTCTTGTTTTTTAAAGATGTTTTAGTGCTTTGCAGAATATTTTTTTATTGATTTTGCTGTCCTCGTCCAATGTTTCTCTGAATACTCTCAATTTTCTTTGTTTTACATATATTATTGTAATTTTATCTTTGGTTCTTTATAAGATACATAGTTTCTGCTTGTTTTATTTTCCAGATATTTTTGCCATTGTTTCTTTTTCTTTGTTTGACTTCTTGTTTTATGTTTTTGTCCCACGCACTTTTATTTTTGTCGTGTTCTCTTTCTTCTTGTTCATTTTTAGGATTTTTAGTACTTTGCAGAATAGTTATTGATTACTTTTGCTGTCGTTGTCCAATTTTTCTCTGAAGTCTGTCCATTTTCTTTATTTTGCATCCATTATTGTTTTTTGTTCTCTATACAGTTCATAGTTTCTGCTTTTTTTTCCATTCATATTTTTCCATTTTTTTCTGTTTTCTTTGACTTCTTGTTTTATGTTTTCGTCCCACCCTCTTTTATTTTTATCGTGTTCTCTTTCTTCTTGTTTGTTTTAGGTTTTTTTTAGTACTTTGCAGAATGTTTTTTTAAAGTTTTTTCTGTCCTTGTCCAATTTTTCTCTATCTATTATAGTTATTTAATTTTTGGTTCTTTATATGGTACATAGTTTCTGCTTGCTTTATTTTCCAGATATTTTTGCCATTGTTTCCTTTTTTTGTTTGACTTCTTGTTTTATGTTTTTGTCCCACCCTCTTTTATTTTTGCCGTGTTCTCCTTTTTCTTGTTTTTTAGGTTTCTTCGTACTTTAGAGAATAGATATTGATTGCTTTTGCCCAATTTTTCTCTCAATTCTCTCCATTTTCTTTGTTTTGCATACATTATTGTTTTTTATTCTCTATATAGTTCATAGTTTCTGCTTTTTTTTGCATTGATATTTTCCCCCATTTTTTCTGTTTTGTTTGACTTCTTGTTTCATGTTTTCATCCCACCCTCTTTTATTTTTGTCGTGTTCTCCTTCTTCTTTTTTTAGGGTTTTTAGTACTTTGCATAATATGTTTTAAGGTTTTTGCTGTCCGTGCCTAATTTTTCTCCGAATTCCGTCCATTTTCTCTATTTTGCATCTATTATTGTTCTTTTAACTTTTGTTCTTTGTTCTTTATATAGTTCATAGTTTCTGCTTGTTTTATTTTCCAGATATTTTTGCCATTGTTTCTTTTTCTTTGTTTGACTTCTTGTTTTATGTTTTTGTCCCACCCTCTTTTATTTTTGTCGCGTTTTCTTTCTTCTTGTTTTTTAAAGGTTTTTTAGTACTTTGGAGAATAGATATTGATTGCTTTTGCTGTTCTTGCCCAATTTTTCTCTCAATTCTCTCCATTTTCTTTATTTTGCATCCATTATTGTTTTTTGTTCTCTATATAGTTCATAGTTTCTACTTTTTTCCATTGATATTTTTGCCATTTTTTCTGTTTTGTTTGACTTCTTGTTTTATGTTTTCGTCCCACCCTCTTTTAATTTAGTTGTGTTCTCTTTCTTCTTGTTTTTTATGTGTTTTAGTACTTTGTAACGGAATTCTGCCCATTTTCTTTGTTTTATGGTTTTATCCCACCCTCTTTTATTATTATCCTATTTACTTTCTTCTTATTTTTTTTGGGTTTTTAATACTTTGCAGAATAATATGTTGTTGCTTTCTTTTGTTGTCCTTGAAACATTTTTCTCTTAATTATGTCCATTTTCTTTTGTTTTACATTTATACTGTTATTTTTTTTAACCTTTTAACTTTTTTAACTTTTTTTTCTTCATATAGTACATAGTTTCTGCTTTATGTATTTTCCAGATATGTATGCCATTGTTTCTTCTTTTGTTTGACTTCTTGTTTTATGTTTTCATGCCACCCTCTTTTGTTTTTGTCGTGTTCTCTTTCTTCTTCTTTTTTAGATTTTTATTACTGTGCAGATCATTTATTGATTGCTTTTGCTGTTCTTGTTCAATTTGTCAATTAATTTCTATCCATTTTCTTTGTTTTGCAAATATTATTGCTCGTTTAACTTTATTATTTATTGTGTTTAGAACTAAACAGTATACATAAGTCAAAGTAGGTACATAGTCTGTATAGTATGTTAGTGAAGAAAAATATTACAGTTTTTACATCTGAAAACACTAATGTAGTAACATACGAAATTGATTAAACATAAAATCAGTAGATAAACACACATACTTTTGTTCTTTGTTCTCTATATAGCTCATTGTTTCTGGCTGTTTCATTTTCTAGATACTTTTGCCATTGTTTCTTTTTTTTTGTTTGATTTCTTGTATTTGTTTTCGTCCCACCCTCTTTTATATTTTTCGTGCTATCTTTCTTGTTATATTTTTAGATTCTGAGTACTTTGCAGAATGGTTTTTTTATTGCTTTTGCTGTTGTCTGAATTCTATTCATTTTCTTTGTTTTACATCTATTATATTTGTATTCACTTTTGCTCTTTATGTAGTTCATAGTTTCTGCTTGTTTTATTTTCCAGATATTTTTGCCATTGCTGCCTTTTTTGTTTGACTTCTTGTTTTATGTTTTCATTCCACCATTTTTTATATGTATCGTATACTCTATATTCTTGTTTTTTAGGTTTTTTGGTACGTTGCACAATAATCTTTAATTCATTTTGGTGTGTTTGTACAATTTTTCTCTGAATTCTGTTACTTTTCTTTGTTTTGCATCTGTTATTGTTCTTTTAACTTTTGTTCTTTGTTCTCCATATAGTTCATAGTTTCTGATTGTTTTTTTCAAGATATTTTTGCCATTGCTTTTTTTGTTTGTCTTCTTGTTTTATGTATTCATCCCACAATCTTCATTTTTGTCGTGTTCCCATTCTACTAGTTTTATAGTTTTCTTAGAACTTTGCTAAATAATTTTTGATTGCTTTTGCTGTTCTTGTCCAATTTTTCTCTGAATTCTGTCCATTTTCTTTGTTTTACATCTATTATTGTTATTTTAACTTTTGTTCTTTATATAGTTCATAGGTTCTGCCTGTTTTGTCTTTTCGTCCCACCCTCTTTTAGTTTTGTCGTGTTCTTTTTCTTTTTGTTCTTTTTTTAGGGTTTTTAGTACTTTGCAGAATAATTTTTTTATTGCTTTTGCTGTTCTTTTCCAATTTTTCTCTGAATTCTGTCTATTTTATTTGTTTTGAATCTATTATTGTTCTTTTAACATTTGTTCTTTGTACTTTATTTAGTTCATAGTTTTTGCTTTTTTTATTTTCCAGATATTTTTGCCGTTGTTTCTTTTTTGTTTGACTTCTTGTTTTAAGTTTTCATCCCACTACGCTGATGATTTTAGCCTTCTATATTTTTCGTTAGTTCCACATACCATTTTTGTGGTTTTTATTATTGTTTGTATTCTTTGAACTCGTGTCACATTTATTCTGGTCTTCTATTGTTAACCTATGTATGTATTGTTTTATGCCCATGCATTCTTTAACATCCCTTCATATTTTTCAGCAGTTTCTTTATCTTTTAGCTTGTATGCTTTAATAATTTAGTGTTTATGTTCTCCTTTGCTCTTATTGTTTTCAGTTTCTCCGAAGGCTATTCTTATTTTAACTACTACTAGCAGAAACTGTAGAAACATGTTTAACTTATATATTTTTTTTAATTAATGCGAACATAAAAATACTCTCAGGCCGAAAACAATCCTTTCAGGGTCATAGTTTGGGGACCCCTGATCATATCGTTTTTTTGTAGTTTTGTATGTATCCATGTTTTAATTAGAGTCTTTGGCTGGTCTGTCCATCTGTCTGGCGATCTTCTCCTTGGATCATATCATATTAATTGGGTAAACTCTGCCTACTCAAGAATATGTAATGTTATCTTGGTGGACCATCTGGCCGATTTTTCAGAAAATTTCGTTTGACCCCTGTGCTAATTTGTGATGAATGAGTGAATTAATACCCTAATTTGTCAGTTTTATAATTCTTAAATTCGTAAAAACAATCCAAAAAGTTTTCAAAATGTCGTCATTCATAATTTTGGAAATGTTAATTAACAACATAATATGCCAACATATGCCATAATATGCAACATAATAACATAACAATAATGTTGGCACGAAAACATTCATATATGCAGATATTATTGATATGTTAAAAAAACGCTAAATAGAATTAACCGATCTTTAGATGTTCTAACAGTTTTGGTCTTCTGAAATAAGTTATTTTGTTGGCTGTTTTAGGCTAAACTAAGTTTTTGGACAGATCTATTTTTTCTGGATAATCTCTTCTGGAATTATTTCTGGGTTTTGATCTCTTTTCTGGAGGGTTCTGGAAGGATTCTGGAAGGATTTTCTGGACCATTTTTGAATTTTCTGGATAAGTTTTGACTGAGTTTATAAATCCGGCGTAGGAGTGAAATTCTCGTAGAACAATAATCCTACCGACTGCGCCAGATAAATTCTCGTAGAACAACAATTGCTTTTTAAAACTATTTTATAAATTATTATTTGTTATTTGTTAAAGTACGTACTGGTATCTTCTAGTATTTATTTATTTTTCCCTACTAGTTTCAAACTTGCTTAAACAATTGGTACGTAGTTTTGAAAGCCTTGCTTTCCTTCAATCAAAATTTCAAGAAATTATTATTTCTAACATAACCAGTATTAAATGGCAATGGCAGGCCATTTGTATCTATGTATTGCCTCGAAACACACGATTTAATGCCAATTAAGCCATGTGAAATGTATTCACATAAAGCAAGATTGTTAATTGACATATACATTCCATTTTTTTTATGCCTCGTATATTTCAAAAGAATACGGCTAAATAATTGCAGTGCGTGTGCGTGTGAGAATAAACGTGCGTGCATGTATAATGTTGATAAAATAAAAATTATATTACAGTATAAATTACTGTCATGCGATCAAATATCTATCGTCTTCTAGGGTGAATATAAAGTTAACCCATTCCGAAAAATATTTTATTGCGGCCATAAAATGGATTTCCATTCAGCAGCTATGAGAATAATTATTTGCATAATGACTTGAAAATATTAATATATACATATATTATTTTTATTTGGTGTTAGTGTTTCTTGTGAATAATTACAAAAAACTTGAAAACATCAATATGTACGTATATTATTATTATTTAGTGTTGGTGTAGTGTCTTCAATAAATTCGAAAATATGTAGATATTTAAAAAAAAATACTTAAATCCTTTACTTTTGTAAAATAAAATAAAATGCTTTGCGGATAAAATTAGGCTGAACTTTGTTTTTCAGCTTCCATTTTTTTACGTTTCAAATCTACTTAGATCCTTTACTTTTGTAGAATAAAAGAAAATGCTTTGCGGAAAAAATTAGGCTGAACTTTTTTTTTCAGCTTCCATTTTTTTACGTTTTAAATCTACTTAGATCCTTCACTTTTGTAGAATAAAAGAAAATGCTTTGCGGATAAAATTACGTTGAAATTTTGTTTCTGCTTCCATTTTTTTACGTTTCAAATCGTTTTTGATCTTGATTTGTCTTCAAGTGTTATTCAATAATGTGAGGTAATTGCACCAACAAAATTACGTGTTGCTTTTGTTTGCTACTGATGTGTTATTCATATGTTTCAATTGGTTCATTAATTATTCATGCCCTTATCAAATTATACTTTATAACTTGGACATTTCCTTTTCGGGGCAATAAAACGCAGAACAATGCCGATCCAATTAATAATTGTCCCCGTTCACACGAGCGTATTCAATGCATCACATTACACACAGATCCCGGAGTGAATTATGTTAACGAGAGTTTAATGCCGCGCACCGAAGTAATAATGCAGTAGCGAATGTTAATGCACTTTACATATTAAATGCGAATAACGTTTTCTGGCCAAGTGCAAGAGCTCCCTCTCGTTCGCACTCTTCTGGAAACTCCAGCGTCAAGCTGAAAAGAAACAGCTCCTCATGTCCTCCTCTAAGCCATTACGTTTAAACGTGTCTGCGGGCTTCAGAACATGTAACTGGATTTGGCTTCAATAACGCGAGTGTGTTTTAAACCTTAATCGTTACACGTGTTGTCCCTCCACTGAATACAAATGATTAAATTACAAAATAACAATATTAAAACAAAAAGAAATTTGTACTCGAAAATGTACATTGGAAATTGTTACACGATATATGTTTAAATGAAAACGCGTTGACAAGTTAATTGGTACTAATAAATTTACGCTCACCTTACTTTCTAATATTTACATATATTTTACATAAAATATGTATGACAAATATTTTGGATATTTCAATTTTACCACTAATGTATTTTCAACCATTACAATATTTCAACAAAAACTATACGAATGCAACAGAACGGAGAAACAGAAGAGGCACATAAAGCCAAAATAACTAATAATATTCTAATTAAAATAAATTTAATTATTCACTATAAGGAAAAGAAGTGAAAATAGCCCAATAGTAGAAACAGCAGAAACAGTAGAACGAGGAACAGACAAGACAAAGAAGCAACAGAGAGGGTCATAAAAAGCAAAAAAGGAGAAGTGCTAAGGGAAGAAAGAGAAATAGCAGAAAGATGGAAGGAATACTTTGAAGAACTATTGGGAATAACAGAAGATGAAGAGGAGGAGAACAAAGAGACAAATAGAACAGAAGCAGATAAAGAAGAGAAGAAGAGAATATATAACAGATGAAGAAGTGAAAAGAGCAATAAAGGAACTGAAAAAAGGAAAAGCGGCAGGAAGTGACAGAAATTTTAAAGATTTTCCAAGTAAATCTTGGCATTTGATAGATATAAGTAGTTGCAATTGAAAATTTGATGGATTAAGACAGTTTCAGTAGAAAATCTGAGAGATTTTGATTGTTACAGCTGTATATTTGATGAATTTCAACAGTTCCAAGTGAAAATTTGAAAGTTTTCCCCATTTTCGCTGATTTAAAAAGTGGCATATAATTTATTTTTACTAAATCGCGCAGTATCAATAGAAAATTTAACAAATTTCGGAGTTTAGTTTGGAAGTTGTAGAATTTCGACTATTGGAATTACACATTTTACAGACATTTACAACTGGTGCTAAAAATGTCATAGATTCCGACTATTGCTGATGAAAATTTATTAGATTTGGACATTTGCATTCGAAAATTGACAAATTTGAACAGTTGCAATTGAAAACTGGCAAATTTGAATAGTTTACATTTGAAAATTTAATAGATTTTTCCATTTTCATAGTTGGAGCTGAAAATTTTAAAGATTTTCCAATTAAATTTTGGTATGTGACAGATATGAGTAGTTGCAATTGAAAATTTGATGAATTTATATAGTTTCAGTAGAATATTTGAGAGTTCATAGTTGGGGTTGAAAATTTTAAAGATTTTCCAACTAAATCTTGGCATTTGATAGATATAAGTAGTTGCAATTGAAAATTTGATGTATTAAGACAGTTTGAGTAGAAAATCGGAGAGATTTTGATTGTTACAGTTGTATATTTGATGAATTTGAACAGTTCCAAGTAAAAATTTGGAAGTTTTCCCCATTTTTGCAGATTTATAGAGTGGCATATAATTTATTTTTACTAACTCGCGCAGTATCACTAGAAAATTTAACAAATTTTTGAGTTTACTTCGAAAGTTTTCCAATTTCAACAATTGGAATTACACATTTTACAGATTTTGACAACTGGTGCTAAAACCTTCATCGATTCCGACTATTGCTGATGAAAATGTATTAGATTTGGACATTTGCATTCGAAAATTGACAAATTTGAACAGTTGCAATTGAAAACTGGCAAATTTGAATAGTTTACAATTGAAAATTTAACAATTTTTTTAATTTTCATAGTTGGAGCTGAAAATTTTAAAGATTTTCCAAGTAAATCTTGGTATTTGGCTGACATGAGTAGTTGTAATTCAAAATTTGATGAATTTAGATAGTTTCAGTAGAAAACCTAAGAGATTTCATAGTTGGGGTTGAAAATTTTAAATATTTTCCGACTAAATCTTGGCATTTGATAGATATAAGAAGTTGCAATTGAAAATTTGATGGAGAAAGACAGTTTCAGTAGAAAATCTGAGAGATGTTGATTGTTACAGTTGTATATTTGATGAATTTGAACAGTTCCAAGTGAAAATTTGAAAGTTTCCCCCATTTTCGCAGATTTTAAGAGTGGCATATAATTTATTTTTACTAAATCGCGCAGTATCACTAAAAAATTTAACAAATTTTTGAGTTTACTTTGAAAGTTTTCCAACTTCAACAAATTGGAATTACACATTTTACAGATTTTGACAACTAGTGCTATAAATTTCATCGATTTCGAATATTGCTAATGAAAATTTATTAGATTAGGATATTTGCATTCGAAAATTGACAAATTTGAACAGTTGCAATTGAAAACTCGTAAATTTAAATAGTTTACATTTGAAAATTTAACAATTTTTTTCATTTTCATATTTGGAGCTGAAAATTTTAAAGATCTTCCAAGTAAATCTCGGTATTTGGCAGATATGAGTAGTTGCAATTGAAAATTTGATGAATTTATATAATTTCAGTAGAAAACCTGAGAGTTCATAGTTGGGGTTGAAAATTTTAAAGATTTTCCAACTAAATCTTGTCATTTGATAGATATAAGTAAATTAAAAATTTGATGGATTAAGACAGTTTCAGTAGAAAATCTGAGAGATTTTGATTGTTACAGTTGTATATTTGATGAATTTGAACAGTTCAAAGTGAAAATTTGAAAGTTTTCCCCATTTTCGCAGATTTAAAGAGTGGCATATAATTTATTTTTACTAAATCGCGCAGTATCAATAGAAAATTTAACAAATTTCGGAGTTTAGTTTGGAAGTTGTAGAATTTCGGCAATTGGAATTACACATTTTACAGACATTTACAACTGGTGCTAAAAATGTCATAGATTCCGACTGTTGCTGATGAAAATTTATTAGATTTGGACGTTTGGATTTGGAAATTGACAAATTTGGACACTTGCAATTGAAAATTGGCAAATTTGAACAGTTTACATTCGAAAATTTAACAGATTTTTTCATTTTCATAGTTGGAGCTAAAAATATTAAAGATTCTTCAAGTAAATCTAGTTACTTGATAGATATGAGTAGTTGCAATTGAAAATTGATGCATTTAGATAGTTTCAGTAGAAATTCTGAAAGATTTTTATTGTTTCAGTTGTAAATTTCATGAAATTGGACAGTTGCAAGTGAAAATTTGAAAAATTTACCCACTTTTGCAAATTTAAAGAGTGGCATATAATATATTTTTACTAAATCGCGAAGTATCATTAGAAAATTTAACAAATTTTGGAGTTTCCTTTGAAAGTTTTCCAATTTCAACAATTGCAATTACACATTTTACAGATTTTGACAACTGGTGCTAAAAACTTCATCGATTCCGACTATTGCTGATGAAAATTTATTAGAATTGGACATTTGCATTCGAAAATTGACAAATTTGAACAGTTGCACTTGAAAACTGGCAAATTTGAATAGTTTACATTTGAAAATTTAACAGATTTTTTCGTTTTCATAGTTGGAGCTGAAAATTTTAAAGATTTTTTAAGTAAATCTTGGTATTTGACAGATATGAGTAGTTGCAATTGAAAATTTGATGAATTTATATAATTTCAGCAGAAAACCTGACAGTTCATAGTTGGGGTTGAAAATTTTAAAGATTTTCCAACTAAATCTTGGCATTTGATAAATATAAGTAGTTGCAATTAAAAATTTTATGGATCAAGACAGTTTCTGTAGAAAATCTGAGAGATTTTGATTGTTACAGTTGTATATTTGATGAACTTGAACAGTTCCAAGTGAAAATTTTAAAGTTTTTCCCATTTTCGCAGATTTAGAGAGTGGCATATAATTTATGTTTACTAAATCGCGCAGTATTAATAGAAAATTTAACAAATTTCGGAGTCAAGTTTGGAACTTGTAGAATTTCGACAATTGGAATTACACATTTTACAGACATTTACAACTGGTGCTAAAAGTGTCATAGATTCCGACTGTTGCTGATAAAAATTTATCAGATTTCGACGTTTGGATTCGAAAATTGACAAATTTGAACAGTTGCAATTGAAAACTGGCAAAGTTGAATAGTTTACATTTGATAATTTAATAATTTTTTTCATTTTCATAGTTGGAGCTGAAAATTTTAAAGATTTTCCAATTAAATCTTGGTATTTGGCAGACATGAGTAGTTGTAATTGAAAACTTGATGAATTTAGATAGTTTTAATAGAAAACCTGAAAGATTTCGTAGTTAGGGTTGAAAATTTTAAAGATTTTCCAAATAAATCTTGGAATTTAATAGATATAAGTAGTTGCAATTCAAAATTTGATGGATTAAGACAGTTTCAGTAGAAAATCTGAGAGATTTTGATTGTTACAGTTGTATATTTGATGAATATGAACAGTTCCAAGTGAAAATTTGAAAGTTTTCCCCATTTTCGCAGATTTAAAGAGTGGCATATAATTTATTTTTACTAAATCGCGCAGTATCAATAGAAAATTTAACAAATTTCGGAGTTTAGTTTGGAAGTTGTAGAATTTCGGCAATTGGAATTACTAATTTTACAGATATTTACAACTGGTGCTAAAAATGTCATAGATTCCTACTATTGCTGATGAAAATTTATCAGATTTAGACGTTTGGATCTGGAAATTGACAAATTTGGACACTTGCAATTGAAAATTGGCAAATTTCAATAGTTTACATTTGAAAATTTAACAGATTTTTTTCATTTTCATAGATGGAGCTAAAAAGATTAAATATTCTTCAAGTAAATCTTGGTATTTGATAGATATGAGTAGTTGCAATTGAAAATATATGCATTTAGATAGTTTCAGTAGAAAATCTGAGAGATTTTTATTGTTTCAGTTGTAAATTTCATAGAATTAGACAGTTGCAAGTGAAAATTTGAAAAATGTACTAACTTTTGCAGATTTAAAGAGGGGCATATAATATATTTTTACTAAATCGTGCAGTATCATTAGAAAATTTTAACACATTTTTGGAGTTTACTTTGAAAGTTTTCCAATTTCAACAATTGAAATTACACATTTTACAGATTTTGACAACTAGTGCTTAAAGCTCCATCGATTCCGACTATTACTGATGAAAATTTATTATATTTGGACATTTGCATTCGAAAATCGACAAATTTGAACAGTTGCAATTGAAAACTGGCAAATGTGAATAGTTTACATTTGAAAATGTAACAGATTTTTTCATTTTCATAGTAGGAGCTGAAAATTTTAAAGATTTTCCAATTAAATCTTGGTATTTGGCACATATACGTAGTTGCAATTGAAAATTTAATGAATTTTGATAGTTTCAGTAGAAAACCTGAGAGATCATAGTTGGGGTCGAAAATTTTAAAGATTTTCCAACTAAATCTTGGCATTTGATAGATATAAGTAGTTGCAATTGAAAATTTGATGGATTAAAACAGTTTCAGTAGAAAATCTGAGGGATTTTGATTGTTACAGTTGTATATTTGATGAATTTGAATAGTTCCAAGTGAAAATTTTAAAGTTTTCCCTATTTTCGCAGATTTAAAGAGTGGAATATAATTTTTTTTTTACTAAATCGCGCAGTATCAACAGCAAATTTAACGTATTTTGGAGTTTAGTTTAGAAGTTGTAGAATTTCGACAATTGGAATTACACATTTTACAGACATTTACAACTGGTGCTAAAAATGTCATAGATTCCGACTGTTGCTGATGAAAATTTATCAGATTTTGACATTTGGATTTGGAAATTGACAAATTTGGACACTTTCAATTGAAAATTGGCAAATTTGAATAGTTCACATTTGAAAATTTAACAGATTTTTTCATTTTCATAGTTGGAGCTAAAAATATTAAAGATTCTTCAAGTAAATCTTGGTATTTGATAGATATGAGTAGTTGCAATTGAAAATTGATGCATTTAGTTAGTTTCAGTAGAAAATCTGAGAGATTTTTATTGTTTCAGTTGCAAATTTAATGGAATTGGACAGTTGCAAGTGAAAATTTGAAAAATTTACCCACTTTTGCAGATTTAAAGAGTGACATATAATATATTTTTACTAAATCGCGAAGTATCATTAGAAAATTTAACAAATTTTGGAGTTTCCTTTGAAAGTTTTCCAATTTCAACAATTGCAATTACACATTTTACAGATTTTGACAACTGGTGCTAAAAATGTCATCGATTCCGACTCTTGCTGATGAAAATTTATTAGATTTGGACATTTGTATTCGAAAATTGACAAATTTGAATAGTTGCAATTGAAAACTGGCAAATTTGAATGGTTTACATTTCAAAATTCAACAGATTTTTTCATATTCATAGTTGGAGCTGAAAATTTTAAAGATTTTCAAATTAAATCTTGGTATTTGGCAGATATAAGTAGTTGCAATTGAAAATTTAATGAATTTTGATAGTTACAGTAGAAAACCTGAGAGTTCATAGTTGGATTTGAAAATTTTAAAGATTTTCCAACTAAATCTTGGCATTTGATAGATATAAGTAGTTGCATTTGAAAATTTGATGGATTTAGACAGTTTCAGTAGAAAATCTGAGAGATTTTGATTGTTACAGTTGTATATTTGATGAATTTGAACAGTTCCAAGTGAAAATTTGAAAGTTTTCCCCATTTTCGCAGATTCAAAGAGTGGCATATAATTTATTTTTACTAAATCGCGCAGTATCAATTGAAAATTTAACAAATTTCGGAGTTGAGTTAGGAAGTTGTAGAATTTCGACAATTGGAATTACACATTTTACAGACATTTACAACTGGTGCTAAAAATGTCATAGATTCCGACTGTTGCTGATGAAAATTTATCAGATTTGGACGTTTGGATTTGGAAATTGACAATTTGGATACTTGCAAGCATATGCAAGCACAACAAAGAAACAAAGAAGGCTAAATCTTACCTAAAGGTCTAAAGCGGCCGACAAGTTTTGATCCAGTCGTTGACTGAGAGCAGTGAATTTATATAATTCCAAATTTATATACTGTGTGATGCGTAAAAAAATTGCAGATCTAATATATAATTAACACATTAGAAACATATTAAAATTTACAGACCACAACAAAATGAATGATGCTATCGCGCGTTTTATTGTGATTTACTTTCGGCATTGTGGGTGACACACGTACCGAATTCCAATGGACACAACTGGAACGATCGTGTAATATACGATACGGCAGATATTTATATGTGCCATGGACTGCTCGGCGGAATCGAGTTCGGCAAGATATCCAATAGCCAATAAAATACGCGATTGGAGAATGAATTGCCACTTTTTTTCAACCGCGAGCAGGAAATGCGTGGTAAATCAGCAGCATTTACATCCATGCGATTTATAATAACAGTAATGTATATGCAGTGCGTTTTAAACTCATATGGCTTGTAACTTAACAACGTTCTCCTCTAGGCAGACAGTTGCAGAATGGCGAAACACAAAATTGAAACCACAAATAAGCGTTTATTAATTTCATATGCACATTTCAACGTTAATTGGATTCTTATTGAGGATGACTGCAAAACAGTTTAAAGTGCATTTTAATAATTATCGAAGTATTTACAGTAAAGATAACATCTTTGACAGAATAATTCTTATCTGGGTAAAGATAAATGAAATTTTGACAAAAGCAATTAATAATTCAACATTTACCCTTGACCAATTTATACACTACACTTCATTAAAATTTAAATTAAATATCATAGATAGTAATCTATGATTTGATGATATCTACGATCTATTTACTGATAGATATAATCAATCAGTAAATATCATAGACAGTAGACAGAAATGTTACAATCATCGTTGAAACTTTTGAAACAATATTCGATATTTTAGTAGAAATGATCGAAATTTTGACAGAAACATTGAAAATTCTACAGGATCAATGATAATTTCAAGATCATGATTAAAATTTTGCCAGAAAATTGGAATTTCTACAGTAATCATTAATATTTTGACTGTCATTAAAATATTTTCAGAATAATTGAAATTTTGGTGGAAATAATTAAAACTTTGGCAGAAATAATTGAAACTTTGACAGTCATCATTGAAATTTTAACGGAATAATTTAAACTTTGTTAGAAATGATTGAAATTTTGGGAGAAGCAATTAAAAATTTGAAATTTTAAACAGAATAATTAAAATTTTGGTGGAAATAACTTGACTAATGAGAACCATCAGGTCGAAACTGGTCTCAAGTTCTCCACGAAAGTAGTAACCATTTTGTACACGACACTTAATTAAAATTAAAATTAAATATCACAGACAGTAATCTATGATTTCATGATTTCTATGATCTCTTTACTGATAGATATAAGCTATCAGTAAATATCATAAACAGTAGACAGAAATTTTACAATCATCGTTGAAACTTTTGAAACAATATTCGATATTTTAGTAGAAATGATCGAAATTTTGACAGAAACATTGAAAATTGTACAGGGATCAATGATAATTTCACGACAATGATTAAAATTTTGCCAGAAAATTGGAATTTCTACAGTAATCATTAATATTTTGTCTGTCATTTAAATGTTATCAGAATTATTAAAATTTTGGCGGAAATAATTAAAACTTTTACAGAAATAATTGAAAGTTTGACAGTAACCATTGAAATTTTAACGGAATAATTTAAACTTTGTTAGAAATGATTGAAATTTAGGGAGAAGTAATTACAAATTAGAGATTTTAAACAGAATAATTGAAATTTTGGTGAAAATAACTTGACTAATGAGAACCACCAGGTCGAAACAGGTCTCAAGTTGTCCACGAAAGTAGTAACCAATTTGTACACGACACTTCATTAAAATTTAAATTCAATATCATAGACAGTAATCTATGATTTGATGATTTCATGATCTATATACTGATAGCTATAATCTATCAGTAAATATCATAGACAGAAGACAGAAATTTTATAATCATCGTTGAAACTTTTAAAACAATATTCGATATTTTAGTAGAAATGATCAAAATTTTGACAGAAACATTGAAAATTGTATAGGAATCAATGATAATTTCACGATAATGATTAAAAAATTTCCAGATGATTGGAATTTCTACAGTAATTATTAATATTTTGACTGTCATGAAAATGTGATCAGATTAATTGAAATTTTGGTGAAAAAAATTAAAACTTTGACAGAAATAATTGAAAGTTTGACAGTAATCATTGAAATTTTAACGGAATAATTTAGACATTGTTAGAAATAATTGAAATTTTGGGAGAAGTAATTACAAATTTGAGCTTTTAAACAGAATAATTGAAATTATGGTGGAAATAACTTGGCTAATGGGAACCACCAGGTCGAAACTGGTCTCAAGTTGGCCACGAAATTAATAACCAATTTGTACACGACACTTAATTTAAGTTTAAAATAAATATCATAGACAGTAATCTATGATTTGATGATTTCTATGATTGATTTACTGATAGATATTCTCTATCAGTAAATATCATAGACATTAGACAGAAATTTTGCAATCGTCGTTGAAACTTTTGAAACAATATTCGATATTTTAGTAGAAAAGATCCAAATTTTGACAGAAACATTGAAAACTGTATAGGGATCAATGATAATTTCACGATAATGATTAAAATTTTGCCAGAAAATTGAAATTTCTACAGTAATCATTAATGTTTTGACTGTCATTAAAATGTTATCAGAATATTTGAAATTTTGGTGGAAATAATTAAAACTTTGACAGAAATAATTGAAAATTTGACAGTAATCCTTGAAATTTTAACTTGAAATTGTTAGAAATAATTAAAATTTTGTGAAAAATATTTGAAAATTTAACGTTATCGTTAAAACTTTTACAGTTATCATGGAACAATTAGTTTTGAATCGATGTTTATTCTTGCAATTTGCACCCTCCCCCTTTTCTTCCTTTATCTTCAATACTCCACCTTTGTTGTTTATGTTCGTTGTTCAACTCTGTAGATCTTACCATGGCCCTGGCTAACTGAGTGGAGACGGCTTGTACAGTCTCAGCCTTGACCTGTTGGGGGTGCGGCTCCACGTAATTACCGCTTAACTATGCTTACCTAAAGATCTAAAACGGCCGATAAGTGATGCAATCTGAGATCGTGTCGCCCAGTCCTTTGACTGAGAGTAGTGCGGGCCCACAAAAAGCACAATAGGTCTACTATACTCACAAATCACGCTTTAATGGCGGTCACAATCCCGGTATTTTACCGAATTTATCGCAGACAAGTACAATACTTCTTATGTAGTAATGCTGGGCCCCCAACGTCAGGGGAAAATGCCCAATTTGCCCATAGGATAACACGCCACTGTACATGTTGTTCTTAATGGAATAATTACAAAGTGTGGCTTGGCTATTTTATACATAACTACATAAAAATATAAATAATTTTATGTTACTTCTATAAATTCATAAAACTTAATAGTGTATGTATAAATATGTTACTCAATTGTATGGTGTATTACCAAATGTTATTCTTCGTATAAAATATTGCGAGCCGTAAAATGTGAAAACGTGTCAATTCATTTTTCGTGCTCGCATTTTTTATGCGACCGTAAATTATTTCTGACACGAGACAAGTAGTGCAAGAAATTTGTTGGCATGTCATCGTACACCAAACCGTGCCAAGACATGAACTTCCTAGCTGCTCTGCGGAGACGCAAAATTGATTCATTAACCTGGACGGGAATATGAATCCGTCGGTCGTGTTTGCACAATTTGACGCTATCAATGGAAATTAATTGTAATCCAGGCTGCATGCGTACATGTAGCATTAACAGTGGCTGTCGGGATACTTTTCACGTTTTACTCACGCCGCAATGATACAGAATGAAAACGGCTTTCAGCACGCCAGGTGATGTATTGCTAACATCGATTTGCATTTAAATGTAGGTAAGACCATTGTGATCGCGGCCATATCGGAGTTTCTTTGCTTGTTGGTGTTTAATTTATGGTCCCGACGTTCTTGTGCAAAATCATGTAAAAAATAATAATGTATATGTATGCGTTACGGTCGCAGCGCTGGCAGTGTCAGTTGTTAGCCAGAGACGCCAATTTTCCGGCCCATTGTGAAAAGCGAATACAAGCTACAGATCTGTTAATGATTCTGATAATGAGAAAAACATAATGAATAGAACAAATCACGAAATTTCGGCGCCACTAGGTTATAAATCCGAGAATTAAGGCAACGATATAATAATACTGTAATCAATCAACCTAATCTAACCTAACGTAAGCCAACCTACCTTTTATTTTGATACTGATTATGAGAAAATTCATAATGAATAGAACAAATCACGAAATATAGACGCTACTAGGTTATAACTCCGAGAATTAAGGCTACAATATAATAATTCTGCATCCAATCAACCTAACCTAACCTAACCTACCTTTGATTTTGGGTTTTTCGAAAATTAAACTGGCGCGAGTAGTTTATATACATCTAAGACAGCTCTTTAGAAACAAAATAAGGTTCATGTAATATTATAAAATAATGGGTGCCTTTGTTTTTGAGTTTTTTTAGAAAACTTGACTGTGGTCTATATTCATTAAAATTTTTCGTTCAATTATCGGTTGTGAATGGTCCAAATACCCTGAAAACTGAAAGAACAAGTCGACTCCATTTATTTGCATGCTAAACGTCACTCCTATAAAGTCAAAATAAGGTAGATTTTTGATTGTATTCAAAATTTTGTAGCCGTGAATAGTCGATAAGTTGTGAACAGTCCAAATATCCTGAAAACTGAAACAACAAGTCGACGCCATTTATTTGCAATATAAACGTCACTCCTATAAAGTCAAAATAAGGTAGATTTTTGATTGTATATAAAATTTTGTAGGCGTGAATAGTCGCGAAATGTCGAAACTTCTTAACATTTGTATAGCAATGTAAACATCATACCTATAAAGCCAAAATAAGTAGATTTTTGAACTAAAAAAAAAAAGTTGTGAATAGTCGAAACTTCTTAAAAAAACAGACTTAGGAAACTTGCCTACTCATCTACTACTATTTGTTTTGTATAAATATCATGTGTATCAGTAAGTATTCAGTCATTTAATAAAAATACTATCAAAAATAAAAAGTAATGAGTACCTACCTTTGATTTTGAGTTTTTAGAAAATCAAACTGGTGCGAATAGTTTATATAGACAGTTAAGACAGTTTTTTCAAAAACAAAAGAAGGTTCATATAAAATTATGAAATAATGGGTATAATTGTTTTTGAGTTTTAGAAAATTTAACTGTGGTTAAATTTTTTCATTAAATTGTCAGTTGTGAACCGTCCAAATATCCTGAAAACTGAAACACGAAGTCAACTTCATTTGTTTGCAATATAAACGTCATTCCTATAAAGTAAAAATATATTGATTTTTGAATATACAAAAAAAAAATGTAGGTGTGAATAGTCAAAACTTCTTTGAAAAACCAGACTTAGGGAACTTACCCGCAAATCTATCCGTTCTTTGTTTTTATATAAATGCCATACCAGTAAGTATTCAATCATAGTAAAGCTACTAAATACTACTAATACTACTAAATCTAGTAAATACTACTACTACTGCTAAAGCTAGTAAATAAAAAGCAATGTGCATTTTTGTTTCTTAGATTTTAGAAAATTTAGCTGTGGTCTATAGTCCTTCAAAATTTTCGTTAAATTATCAGTGGTGAATAGTCCAATTATCCTGAAAACTGAAACACGAAGTCGACTTCATTTGTTTGCAATGTAAACGGCGTACATATAAAGTCAAAATAAGTAGATTTTTAATTGTATACAAATTTTTGTAGGCTTGAATGGTTAAAATTTCTTGAAAAACCAGACTTAGGAAACTTACCTATAGGTCTATCTATTCCTTGTTTTTGTATGTTTGTCATACCAATAAGTATTCAGTCATATAGAAAAGCTACTAAATACTACTTGTGCTAAAGCTAATAAATACTACTACTACTACTACTACTACTACTACTACTACTACGACGACGACTACTACTACTACTACTACTACTACTACTACTACTACTACTACTACTACTACTACTACTACTAATAAAGCTACTAAATACTATTACTACTAGTAAAGCTACTAAATAGAAAGCAATGAGTCTATTTGTTTTATAGCTTTGAGAAAATTTAGCTGTCGTATAGATTTCTTCAAATTCTTCGTTAAATTATCAGTTTCAGTCCAAATATCCTGAAAACTGAAACACAAAATTGCCTTCATTTATTTGCAATGTAAACGTCTTACCTATGAAGTCAAAAGAAGTTGATTTTTGAGTTTTAAAAAAAATGTGTACGCATGAATATTCAAAACTCCTTGAAAAAACAGACTTATGAAACTTACCTACAAATCTATCTGTTCTTTGTTTTTGTATAAATGTCATAGCAGTAAGTATTCAGTCATATAATTAAGCTACTAAATATGACTACTAAAGGTACTAAATACTACGACTACTAGTAGTAAAGCTCAGTTATGAAGAGTCGAAATTTCCTGAAAACTGAAACATGAAGTCGACATCATTTGTTTGCAAACGTGAAATTGTCACTGTTGTGAAAACCTGTAAATGTGAAAATGTCGTATCTATAAAGTCAAAATAAGTTGATTTTTGAATTTAGACACTTACCTACAAATCTATATGTTCGTTGTTTTTGTATAAATGTCATATCAGTAAGTATCCAGTCATATAGTAAAGCTACTAAAAACTACTACTTCTAAAGCTATTAAATATTACTACTACTACTAAAGCTATTAAATATTACTACTACTACAAAAGCTACTAAACAAAAAGCATGAGTATCTTTGTTTTTTAGTTTTTAGAAAATTCAACTGTTATATATTCCTTCAAAATTTTCCTACAAAATCTACTTAATATTCTAAACTAAATATATTCCTTCAAATTTTTCGTTAAATTATCAGTTGTGAATAGTCAGGATATTTCGACTATTCACAAAGAAAATTTGACTGTGGTCTATATTGCTTCAAATTTTTCGTTAAAATATAAGTTGTGAACAGTGCAAATATCATGAAAACTGAAAAACGAAATCGACTTCATTCATTTGCAATGTAAACGTCATACCTATAAAGTCTAAATAAGTCGATTTTTGAATTTACGAAAAAAGTTTGTACGCGTGAATAGTCAAAATTTCTGAAATACTAGACTTATGAATCTTACCTATAAATCTATCTGTTCTCTGGTTTTGTATAAATGTCATACCAGTAAGTATTCAGTCATATAGTTAAGCCACTAAATAGAACTACTACTAAAGATACTAAGTACTAGTACTACTTCTACTAAAGCTACTAAATATAAACCAATAAGTATCTTTATTTTCAGAATTTAGAAAATTTAGCTGGCTTACCATTAAGTAATTAAGTATGCAGTCATATAGTAAAGCTACTAGATATTACTACTATGTACTACTAGAGCTACTAAATAAAAAGCAATGAGAATCTTTGTTTTTTAGTTTTTAGAAAATTTAGCTGTCATACCACTAAGTATTCAGTCATATAGTACATCTACTAAATACTACTACTAAAGCTACTAAATACTAGTACTACTAAAGCTACTAAATACTACTAGTACTAAAGCTACGAAATAAATAGCAATGAGTATCTTTGTTTTATAGTTTTTAGAACATTTAGCTCTGATTTGTATTCCTTCACAATTTTCAGTTAAATTATCAGTTACAATCCAAATATCCTGAAAACTTCGACTTCATTTATTTGCAATGTAAACGTGAAAATGTCAATGTCGTGAAAACGTATAAATGTGAAAATGGCAGTAGTAATATTAGCGGGCTGACGTGACACTTTCCAGGTGCCCCCGTATATTTCGATGTGGCTGGCGTGTCCATCAGAAAAGACCATGATTGCCCTCGTATAATTGAGTTCTTCGGGTTAGTTATCAATGACCAGAAGGACTTTAAGCTGAAGAAGTGTGTGTCACCAATGACCAGAAGGACTATAAGCTGAAGAAGTGTTTCACCAATTACCAGAAGATGAAGAAGTTAGGGGTCAATGAACTTTATGCTGAAGAAGTGTGTGTCACCAATGACCAGAAGGACTTTAAGCTGAAGAAGTGTGTCACCAATGACCAGAAGGACTTTAAGCTGAAGAAGTGTGTGTCACCAATGACCAGACGGACTTTAAGCTGAAGAAGTGTTTCACCATGACCAGAAGATGAAGAAGTTAGAGGTCAATGAACTTTAAGCTGAAGAAGTGTGTGTCACCAATGACCAGAAGGACTTTTAGCTGAAGAAGTGTGTCACCAATGACCAGAAGGACTTTAAGCTGAAGAAGTGTGTCACCAATGACCAGAAGGACTTAAAGCTGAAGAAGTGTGTCACCAATACTATAAGGTGAAGATGTTTGGGGTTCAATGAACTTTAAGCTGAAGAAGTGTGTCATCAATGACAAGAAGCCGAAGAAGTTTCATCAATTACCAGAAGGTCGTCGTTGTAGTCATCGTTGTCGTTGTCGTCGAAGAAGTCTACAATGACCAGAACGACTTTAAGCTGAAGAAGTGTGTGTCACCAATGACCAGAAGGACTTTAAGCTGAAGAAGTGTTTCACCATGACCAGAAGATGAAGAAGTTAGAGGTCAATGAACTTTAAGCTGAAGAAGTGTGTGTCACCAATGACCAGAAGGACTTTAAGCTGAAGAAGTGTGTCGCTAATGACCAGAAGGACTTTAAGCTGAAGAAGTGTGTGTCACCAATGACCAGAAGGACTTTAAGCTGAAGAAGTGTGTCACCAATACTATAAGGTGAAGATGTTTGGGGTTCAATGAACTTTAAGCTGAAGAAGTGTGTCATCAATGACAAGAAGCCGAAGAAGTTTCATCAATTACTAGAAGGTCGTCGTTGTAGTCATCGTTGTCGTTGTCGTCGAAGAAGTCTACAATGACCAGAACGACTTTAAGCTGAAGAAGTGTGTGTCACCAATGACCAGAAGGACTTTAAAGCTGAAGAAGTGTTTCACCATGACCAGAAGATGAAGAAGTTAGAGGTCAATGAACTTTAAGCTGAAGAAGTGTGTGTTACCAATGACCAAAAGGACTTTAAGCTGAAGAAGTGTGTCGCCAATGACCAGAAGGACTTTAAGCTGAAGAAGTGTGTCACCAATGACCAGAAGGACTTTAAGCTGAAGAAGTGTGTCACCAATACTATTAGAAGGTGACGGTGTTTGGGGTTCAATGAACTTTAAGCTGAAGAAGTGTGTCATCAATGACAAGAAGCCGAAGCAGTCAATGACCAGAAGGTTGTCGTTGTAGTCATCGTTGTCGTTGTCGTCGAAGAAGTCTACAATGACCATACCTATAAAGTAAAAAAAGTTGATTTTTGAGTTTACAAAAAAAAACTGTAGGCGTGAATAGTCAAAACTTCTTGAAAAACCAAACTTAGGAAACTTACCTACAAATCTATCTGTTCTTTGTTTATGTATAAATATCATACCAGTAATTATCCTATTAAATGAAATGGATTGCATTAAGTTGTACGATCTTTTTAAATTCAAAACAGACAAACTGTTAATAATTGTATTTTAATGGGACATTTATTTTTTCGATCATCAATACTGTACATCGGTGCTTTTACAAATTTTTCGCTATACTTACAAACCTATTCCTCTAAGTTACGGACACATCCCACCACATCCGAGCCCAACTTTGTGTCCGACAACGTACTGCTTCAGGGGTATTGGCATAAAATCGCATTCTCTTGCAATTTTCATGCCCAAGAGGAAGAATAAAAATGCTTTCAAAAACTTCGCAGCATACGGATGTCTCAGACAACCAAGTAGAAATTCTCGATTCAATAAGCTGTTGTAGCGCTTCTTCTCATCAGAAGTCTTTGGTGATACTTGATTTGGCGAACGGTTGCGGCGTTTCCTCTCATCAGAAGTTCTTGGTGATACTTTACGTTTCTTCTCATCAGAATATGGTGATATTTTAGTTGGTGAACCGTTGTCACGTTTCTGCTCATCGGAAGTTTCTGGGGAATCTTTATCACGTTTCTTCTCATCGGAAGTTCCTGGTGAACGTTTGCCACGTTTCTTCTCATTGGAAGTGCCTGGTAATTTTGGCAAACCGTCATCACCTAGTATCTCTTCAGAATTGCTTGGTGATATGCTTGTTGTAGGTGATTCTGCCGCAGCAGCAAGTTTTGCAGCAGCTACTGCTGCTTTATATGGACAACCGGGTCCCTTGCTGCTTCTTGATGGTTGATCAGGAGGAATAGCAGGAGGACTTTTGGAACAACTACTTCCCCTTGCACACTTTGCCCTGCACTCGTTACGTGGTGCTTCAGTCTTTGCTCTTCCAGCTCGACAGGTTGTCTTGCGTTTATCTTCCATGATTGCACTTAAAGGTTTTAAAGCTTAACTAAAAATTTGAGCAGACCGATGAAATTGACTCCTTTACTTGTTAACGTGACATCTTATGAAATTAACGTCATGTTTTTGTAATGCCATGGCAATGCAATTGTCATTTCATTGGATGCTTCAATTTATGATGTTTCACCTTAAAATCATGAGATTAAGAATTACACCAAATACCTATCCATATTTTGTTCGGAATGGCTTCAAAAACGCATCAGCAACAACAAGAGCAGAATAGATATCAGCAGAAACCACAAAATCGGTTCTAAGCGATGAAAGAACCTTAGAACCTATTTTGTAGTTTCTGCTGATATCTATTCTGTTGTAAAACATCATAAATTGAAGCATCTAATGAACACATGGTTAAAAGCTCTTATAAGAAGGAAGAGATGAGGTGATTGTTGAAGGCTGAAGTGACGAAGGAAGAAGACACGCAACAGCAACAACAAGAGCAGAAACTACAAAGTAGTTTCTAAGCGATGAAAGAAGCTTAGAACCTGTTTTGTGGTGTCTGCTGATATCTATTCTGCTATTTTGTTATTTTGTTGTAGAACATCATAAATTGAAGCATCCAATGAACACATGGACAGAGGCTCTTATAAACAGGAAGAGATGACGTGATTGTTCAAGACTGAAGTGACGAAGGAAGCAGAAACGCAAGATCAACAACAAGAGCAGAATATATATCAGCAGAAGCGACAAAATAGGTTCGAAGAGATGACAGAAGCTCTGAACCTGTTTCGTGGTTTCTGCTAATAAACATTCTGTTGTAAAACATCATAAGTTGAAGCATCCGATGAACACATGGACATAGGCTCTTATAAACAGCAAGAGATGAGGGGATTGTTGAAGGTTGAAGTGACGAAAAAAGAAGAAACGCAACATCAACAACAAGAGCAGAATAGATATCAGCAGAAGCCACAGTATATAAACATGAAGAGATGAGATGATTGTTGAAGGCTGAACTAACGAAGGAAGAAGAAACGCAAGATCAACAACAAGAGCAGAATATATATCAGCAGAAGCGACAAAATAGGTTCTAAGAGATGACAGAAGCTCTGAACCTATTTCGTGGTTTCTGCTAATAAACATTCTGTTGCAAAACATCATAAGTTGAAGCATCCGATGAACACATGGACATAGGCTCTTATAAACAGCAAGAGATGAGGGGATTGTTGAAGGTTGAAGTGACGAAAAAAGAAGAAACGCAACATCAACAACAAGAGCAGAATAGATATCAGCAGAAGCCACAGTATATAAACATGAAGAGATGAGATGATTGTTGAAGGCTGAAGTAACGAAGGAAGAAGAAAAGCAAGATCAACAACAAGAGCAGAATATATATCAGCAGAAGCGATAAAATAGGTTCTAAGAGATGACAGAAGCTCTGAACCTATTTCGTGGTTTCTGCTAATAAACATTCTGTTGTAAAACATCATAAGTTGAAGCATCCAATGAACACATGGACATAGGCTCTTATAAACAGCAAGAGATGAGGTGATTGTTGAAGGTTGAAGTGACGAAAGAAGAAGAAACGCAACATCAACAACAAGAGCAGAATAGATATCAGCAGAAGCCACAGTATATAAACAGGAAGAGATGAGATGATTGTTGAAGGCTGAAGTGACGAAGGAAGCAGAAACGCAAGATCAACAACAAGAGCAGAATATATATCAGCAGAAGCGTCAAAATAGGTTCTAAGAGATGACAGAAGCTCTGAACCTATTTCGTGGTTTCTGGTAATAAACATTCTGTTGTAAAACATCTTAAATTGAAGCATCCAATGAACACATGGACATAGGCTCTTATAGACAGCAAGAGGTGAGGTGATTGTTGAAGGTTGAAGTGACGAAAGAAGAAGAAACGCAACATCAACAACAAGAGCAGAATAGATATCAGCAGAAGCCACAGTATATATACAGGAAGATATGAGATGATTGTTGAAGGCTGAAGTGACGAAGGAAGAAGAAACGCAAGATCAACAACAAGAGCAGAATATATATCAGTAGAAGCGACAAAATAGGTTCTAAGAGATGACAGAAGCTCTGAACCTATTTCGTGGTTTCTGCTGATATACATTCTGTTGTAAAACATCATAAGTTGAAGCATCCAATGAATACATGGACATAGGCTCTTATAAACAGCAAGAGATGAGGTGATTGTTGAATGTTGAAGTGACGAAATAAGAACAAACCCAACATCAACAACAAGAGCAGAATAGATATCAGCAGAAGCCACAGTATATAAACAGGAAGAGATGAGATAATTGTAGAAGGCTGAAGTGACGAAGGAAGAAGAAACGCAAGATCATGAACAAGAGCAGAATATATATCAGCAGAAGCGACAAAATAGGTTCTAAAAGATGACAGAAGCTCTGAACCTATTTCGTGGTTTCTGCTAATAAACATTCTGTTGTAAAACATCATAAGTTGAAGAATCCAATGAACACATGGACATAGGCTCTTATAAACAGCAAGAGATGAGGTGATTGTTGAAGGTTGAAGTGAAGAAAGAAGAAGAAACGCAACATCAACAACAAGAGCAGAATAGATATTAGCAGAAGCCACAGTATATAAACAGGAAGAGATGAGATGATTGTTGAAGGCTGAAGTGACGAAGGAAGAAGAAATGTAAAATAAACAGGAGCAGAATATATATCAGCAGAAGCGACATAATAGGTTCTAAGAGATGACAGAAGCTCTGAACCTATTTCGTGGTTTCTGCTAAGAAACATTCTGTTGTAAAACATCATAAGTTGAAGCATCCAATGAACACATGGACATAGGCTCTTATAAACAGCAAGAGATGAGGTGATTGTTGAAGGTTGAAGTGACGAAAGAAGAAGAAACGCAACATCAACAACAAGAGCAGAATAGATATCAGCAGAAGCCACAGTATATAAACAGAAATATATGAGATGATTGTTGAAGGCTGAAGTGACGATGGAAGAAGAAACGCAAGATCAACAACAAGAGCAGAATATATATCAGCAGAAGCGACAAAATAGGTTCTAAGAGATGACAGAAGCTCTGAACCTATTTCGTGGTTTCTGCTGATATACATTCTGTTGTCAAACATCATTAGTTGAAGCATCCAATGAACACATGGACATAATCTCTTATAAACAGCAAGAGATGAGGTGATTGTTGAAGGTTGAAGTGACGAAAGATGAAGAAACGCAACATTAACAACGAGAGCAGAATTGATATCAGCAGAAGCTACAGTATGTAAACAGAAAGAGATGAGATGATTGTTGAAGGCTGAAGTAACGAAGGAAGAAGAAACGCAAGATCAACAACAAGAGCAGAATATATATCAGCAGAAGCGACAAAATAGGTTCTAAGAGATGACAGAAGCTCTGAACCTATTTCGTGGTATCTGCTGATATACATTCTGTTGTAAAACATCATAAGTTGAACACATGGACAGAGGCTCTTATAAACAGCAAGAGATGAGGTGATTGTTGAAGGTTGAAGTGACGAAAGAAGAAGAAACGCAACATCAACAACAAGAGCAGAATAGATATCAGCAGAAGCCACAGTATATAAACAGGAAGAGATGAGATGATTGTTGAAGGCTGAAGTGACGAAGGAAGAAGAAACGCAAGATCAACAACAAGAGCAGAATATATATATCAGCAGAAGCGACAAAATAGGTTCTAAGAGATGACAGAAGCTCTGAACCTATTTCATGGTTTCTGCTGATATACATTCTGTTGTAAAACATCATAAGTTGAAGCATCAATGAACACATGGACATAGGCTCTTATAAACAGCAAGAGATGAGGTGATTGTTGAAGGTTGAAGTGACGAAAGAAGAAGAAACGCAACATCAACAACAAGAGCGGAATTGATATCAGCAGAAGCCACAGTATATAAACAGGAAGAGATGAGATGATTGTTGAAGGCTGAAGTGACGAAGGAAGAAGAAACGCAAGATCAACAACAAGAGCAGAATATATATCAGCAGAATGAACACATGGACATAGGCTCTTATAAACAGCAAAAAAATAAGTGATTGTTGAAGGTTGAAGTGACGAAAGAAGAAGAAACGCAACATCAACAACAAGAACAGAATAGATATCAGCAGAAGCCACAGTATATAAACAGGAAGAGATGAGATGATTGTTGAAGGCTGAAGTAACGAAGGAAGAAGAAACGCAAGATCAACAACAAGAGCCGAATATATATCAGCAGAAGCGACAAAATAGGTTCTAAGAGATGACAGAAGCTCTGAACCTATTTCATGGTTTCTGCTAATATACATTCTGTTGTAAAACATCATAAGTTGAAGCATGCAATGAACACATGGACATAGGCTCTTATAAACAGCAAGATATGAGGTGATTGTTGAAGGTTGAAGTGACGAAAGAAGAAGAAACGCAACATCAACAACAAGAGCAGAATTGATATCAGCAGAAGCCACCGTATATAAACAGGAAGAGATGAGATGATTGTTGATGGCCGAAGTAACGAAGGAAGAAGGAACGCAAGATCAACAACAAGAGCAGAATATATATCAGCAGAAGCGACAAAATAGGTTCTAAGAGATGACAGAAGCTCTGAACCTATTCCGTGGTCTCTGCTAATATACATTCTGTTGTAAAACATCTTAAGTTGAAGCATCCAATGAACACATGGACATAGGCTCTTATAAACAGCAAGAGATGAGGTGATTGTTGAAGGTTGAAGTGACGAAAGAAGAAGAAACGCAACATCAACAACAAGAGCAGAATAGATATCAGCAGAAGCCACAGTATATAAACAGGAAGAGATGAGATGATTGTTGAAGGCTGAAGTAACGAAGGAAGAAGAAACGCAAGATCAACGACAAGAGCAGAATATATATCAGCAGAAGCACAAAATCGGTTCTAAGAGATGACAGAAGCTCTGAACCTATTTCGTGGTTTCTGCTGATATACATTCTGTTGTAAAACATCATAAGTTGAAGCATCCAATGTACACATTTACAGAGGCTCTTATAAACAGGAAGAGATGAGGTGATTGTTGAAGGCTGATGTGACGAAAGAAGAAGAAACGCAACCTCAACAACAAGAGCAGAATAGATATCAGCAGAAGCCACAGTATATAAACAGGAAGAGATGAGATGATTGTTGAAGGCTGAAGTAACGAAGGAAGAAGACACGCAAGATCAACAACAAGAGCAGAATATATATCAGCAGAAGCGACAAAATAGGTTCTAAGAGATGACAGAAGCTCTGAACCTATTTCGTGGTTTCTGCTGATATACATTATGTTGTAAAACATCATAAGTTGAAGCATCCAATGAACACATGGACATAGGCTCTTATAAACAGCAAGAGATGAGGTGATTGTTGAAGGTTGAAGTGACGAAAGAAGAAGAAACGCAACATCAACAACAAGAGCAGAATAGATATCAGTAGAAGCCACAGTATATAAACAGGAAGAGATGAGATGATTGCTGAAGGCTGAAGTAACGCAGGAAGAACAAACGCAAGATCAACAACAAGATCAGAATACATATCAGCAGAAGCGACAAAATAGGTTCTAAGAGATGACAGAAGCTCTGAACCTATTTCGTGGTTTCTGCTGATATACATTCTGTTGTAAAACATCATAACTTGAAGCATCCAATGTACACATGTACAGAGGCTCTTATAAACAGGAGGAGATGAGGTGATTCTTGAAGGCTGAAGTGACGAAGGAAGAAGAAACGCAACAACAACAACAAAAGCCGAAAAGATATTAGCAGAAGCCACAAAATAGGTTCTAAGCAATGGAAGAAGCTTAGAACCTATTTCTTGGTTTCTACTGATATCTATTCTGTTGTTTCTTTTGTGTTCCTGAAGCTTTTTCCGAACAAAACATGGATAGGTATTTGGTAAACACGAAGAGATGAGGTGATTGTTGAAGGCTGAAGTGTCGAAGGAAGAATATTTGATTTTCTTTTCCACGACTCTTGTACACTTATTTTTGACGTGCCAAAACGATTTCTGCCATTAATTTTTGGAGTAATTTAATTAATTGTTGTTGCCAAAATAATACAAGTTTTCTTTGATACAGTCATGCTCATATAAATCTAGTACAAGAAATTTGGTTACAATAGCAATTTTCTATAGCAATGTCAATTTGTTTCTACTAGATTTATGTGAGCATGACTGTACATATAATCATCAAATTTCTGAAAAAATTTCTTGTCAAATATCTGTCCTAAGGTAAGATTTTCGTTTCACATGATAAAATTTCTTCTAAATTCTGAAAAAATGCTGTTTGTATAGGTACATTAATCATTATTACGTTTTATTTTTATGTATATTGAATATAAAGATTTATACAAAAATACGATTTAATTGTATCCTGTCATTTACATGTCTTACGTGTCAATTGTTTAGAATATGCTAATTGTATTTGCATATATTAGTTTTGCAATCATTACCATAAACTCTTATTAGTAATTACCGACATAAATAAAGCAATGAGTTCTTTGAGAATAACTTATAGCCAACAGCACATATGTATAAATTAAAACCAGATTTTTCATGACTCTGATTCCGAAACGCTAAATATTTTTAGAAAATATGCACCAAACATCCATTAGCTGTGATATGTTGCACACATTTATACACACTTGATTAATGATCGCAAATTTCCTGCGCTCCTCCATACGTAACTGAAACGAGTAAATTGTATTCGTGGGCAGCACATCTAAATGTGTATAATTAGAAGCAATTTGTCCGCTATTATTGTGATCATTTTATCTAATTAAATGTGAAAATCTACTTAAAATGTAAATTACGCAATTAAGGGAAGCAATTGATGGCTTACACATTTCAATCGGCTAATTAATTATGTTCGTTACGAGCCATAATTTTCCCTGGTGCACACTTTATTGCATTATTTACATTTTAGTGTTTGCTTTCGCCTTTCTGCAGACGTGTTTTGATATCACCTACATAGCAATTGCGAGGAATATCTTGTTCAAGTCTGGAAGCAACAGCTGCTACTACCAATAATTGAATTTGAATTAACAGTTAGAATTATAATTATATAATAATAATAATAATAATAATAATAATATTTTTACTGTTTTATTCCTTATTTATTGAAGGACTTACTGGTAGTTATTATTTTTATTATGTCTTCTTCACTTGACTAGTTTCGGTTATCTTTCGGCCATCTTAAGAGGTGTTAATTTTTTTGAGTTCAATATATATGATATTGGATAAGATTTTTATAAATGTTTTGACATTTAAATAAATTAATTATTTAAAAGTCAAAATATTTATGTGTTTTTTTAACCAAAATACGAAAATATTGTAAAATTGTTTAAAATTTCTGAAATGTATGTTTAAATATCTGTCCCAAAGTAAGATTTTACTTTGATGCAATATATGGAAAAAAATCTGTTTGTATACATCAATCATTATTACGTTTTCTTTTTATGTATGTATGTATGTATGTATATATGTATGTATGTATGTATGTATAAGATTTATACAAAAATACGATATTGTGTGTAAATTATTACCACATAATTTTAGTCTTATTATAGTCTTAGAGTCATAGTTATTCTGATTTTGTTGGTGTGTGTTTAGATCCATTTGTGAACTTGGGTTTTTCATAGGTTGTGAATAATGCCAAAAAGAATACCATTTAGATGATTGATTTTGAATTATTTTAAAATTTTATAAAAAAAGATTGAGTTTTCTAATAGATTGTGAAAAATGCCAAAAAGAATACCATTTTGATGATTGATTTTGAATTATTTCAAAATTTAATAAAAAAAAGATTGAGTTTTCTAATAGGTTATAAAAAAATGCCAAAAGAGTACCATTTTGATGATTGATTTTGAATAATTTCAAAATTTAATTTAAAAAAGGTTACATAGAGGGTCTGTATCTTGGCCAGGTCTTTACATTCCAATTACAATCAATCACTTCGGCGAAACTTGTAAGTACAGACAGACATATTGTAAATTACAATGACTTGGCTCGAACGCACAATGAGCACCCGAAGCAAACATCGGTCAGTCATTCGCGTTTCGATGTAAATGCTATGTAGCCGTATATGAGCCGCACTGCGAGTCTCCCATCAGACAGTTATCAATGTAATAACAATCCCAGATATAATTTATGGGTATCGATCATGCAGATACGGAGCTATTAATGATGTCTCGCAACGAAGAACAACAAAAAGTCATTGGCATATATTGATCATAATGACGCGTAATTATAAGCAATCTAAGGATGCATGGAGATTGCGTGGGTCTGCGAATAAGATATTGTAAGCGATAGAATTTGAATTGCAAATTGTGGCGATTTTACTTTTAATTGTTGCTGAGTTACAGAGAATTTCATTACGAGTCCATCAACAAGGGTAAATACCTCTAAACTTCATGTTATAGTAATAGTAATAATATAATAGTATATTATACAACGAGCGAATAATGATAGGTATTAATCACAAGAACGATGTTTAAGGAACGAGCCGCCAGGCAAGTTGAGAAAACAGTTAGAGTGATTAAGTTATATAGACGGTTAGCAATTGCCAAAAGTGTCACGGTGGCGTAGCCGTCTAAACCGGCAAACTGTATGAGATACATTGCTCGAGTACCTGGTTTAAATAACGTAAAGCGAAATTTAAAATCTTTTAAAATAACATTTCAGTAGCGAATATTGATTATTAATAACTGCAGGTAATGATTAATGGATATTATTATAATTGAGGAAGCATAAGTATAATAAGTGTATTATGAGATAGTTGAAGACAAAACAATATTATTTATTAAGTAATCCTTATGTAAGATAAGTATACAGATATTATACTTATCACTTATCTACATCATAACCTTCGTCAAATTTTCAGAGGATATACCTTCAGGCATGCTGTATCCAAATCTGGCATAAAATTTTCAAAATATCCATTAGACAAATTTTCAGAAATTTCAGTAACAGATACAGCGATATCTGTCAAGTGGGAAAGTTATATGTTCGATTTTCTCACTTATTTACTTCATTACATTCGTCAAATTTTCAGATATATCTTCAGGCATACTGTTTCCAAATCTGGCATAAAATTTTCAAAATATCCATTAGACAAATTTTTAGAAATTTCAGTGATAGATATAGCGATACCTGTCAACTGGGAAAGTTATATGTTCGATTTTCTCACTTAATTACTTCATTACATTCATCAAATTTTCAGAGGATATATCTTCAGGCATACTGTATCCAAATCTAGCATTAAATTTTCAAAATATCCATCAGACAATTTTTCAGATATTTCAGGGACAGATATTAGTATACCTGTCAACTGGGAAAGTTATATGTTCGATTTTCTCACTTATTTACTTCATAACCTTCGTCAAATTTTCAGAGGATATAACTTCAGGCATACTGTATCCAAATTTGACATAAAATTTTCAAAATATCAATTACACAAATTTTCAGAAATTTCAGTGATAATTATTTGTTCGATATTATCATTTATTTACTTTATAACCTTCGTGAATATTTCAGAGGATATATCTTCAGGCATACTGTATCCAAATCTAGCATTAAATTTTCAAAATATCCATCAGACAATTTTTCAGATATTTCAGGGACAGATATTAGTATACCTGTCAACTGGGAAAGTTATATGTTCGATTTTCTCACTTATTTACTTCATAACCTTCGTCAAATTTTCAAAAGAAATATCTTCAGGCATACTGTTTCCAAATCTAGCATAAAATATTCAAAATATCTACTCGACAAATTTTCAGAAATTTGAGTGACAGATATTAGTATATCTGTCAACTGGGAAAGTTATATGTTCGATTTTCTCACTTATCTACTTCATAACCTTCGTCAAGTTTTCAGAGGATATATCTTCAGGCATACTGTTTCAAAATCAGGCATAAAATTTTCAAAATATCCACTAGACAAATTTTCAGAATTTTTAGTGACAAATATAGCAATATCTGTCAACTGGGAAAGTTATATGTTCGATTTTCTCACCTATTTACTTCATAACATTCGTCAAATTTTCAGAGAATATATCGTCAGGTTTACTGTTTCAAAATCTGGCATAAAATTTTCAAAATATCCACCAGACAAATTTTCAGAAACTTGAGTGACAGATATTAGTATATCTGTCAACTGGGAAAGTTATATGTTCGATTTTCTCACTTATTTACTTCATTACATTCGTCAAATTTTCAGAAGATATATCTTCAGGCATACTGTTTTCAAATCTGGCATAAATTTTTCAAAATATTCATTAGACAATGTTTTAGTGATGCCTCTTAAAAAGAGAAAAAAACTCCAAAGATAAACTCTCAAAAAGTGACAAATTTGCAATTGCAACCCTTCTAAATTTTCAACTACAACTGTCAAAAGTGGACATATTTGTCTTATGTATGTATTTTTGCCATTTCCGTCTAGTGTCAGACTTGATTGTCAAATATCGTCAAATTTTCAACTTCAACTTTCCAACATTGATAAATTTTTAAATGTATCTGCAAATTTTCAACTGCAGCTGCCAATAGTTTTATACTCCAACTGTCAAAAAGTGCCAAATTTTATAGTACAACTCTTAAAAGGTGCAAAATTTGCAATTGCAACTATCAAAACTTCTAAATTTTCAATTACAACTGTCAGAAATGGAAAGATCTGTGTTATGTGTGTATTTTTGCCATTTCCGTTTGGAGGTGTTCAATTTTTAACTGTACCTGTTAAAAAACCATTAAATTTTCAACTTCAACTGTCAAAACTCGTAAAATTTTCAACTACAACAGTCAAATTCTCTAATTTTCTACTCTAATTGCCAAACTTCGCCAAATTTTACACTACACCTCTGATAAAGTGTCAAATTTTCAATTGCAATTATCTAAGTCAGTTAAATTATCATCTACAACTGTCCTAATTTGTTAAATTTTAAACTGTATCTGCAAACTTTCAACTGCAACTGCCTATAATTATCAGATGTTTAACCGCATCTCCAGATTTTAAACTATAACTTCCAAAAACTACTTAATTTTATATACGAGGATATATCTTCAGCCAAACTTTATCCAAATCTAGCATAAAATTTTCAAAATATCCATTAGACAAATTTACAGAAATTTCAGTGACAGATACAGCGATACCTGTCAACTTTGAAAATTATTTGTTCGATTTTCTCACTTATTTACTTCATAACCTTCTTCAAATTTTCAGAGGATATATCCTCAGGCATACTGTATCCAAATCTGGCATGAAATTTTCAAAATATCCATTAGACAAATTTTGAGAATTTTCAGGGACATATATAAAGTTATATGTTCGATTTTCTCACTTATTTACTTCATAACTTCGTCAAAGTTTCACAGGATATATCTTCAGGCTTACTGTTCCAAATCTGGCATAAAATTTTCAAAATATCCATTAGACAAATTTTCAGAATTTTCAGTGACAAATAAAGCTATACCTGTCAACTGGGAAAGTTATATGTTCGATTTGCTCACTTCTTTACTTCATAAACCGTCGTCAAATTTTCAGAGGATATACCTTCAGGCATACTGTTTACAAATCTGGCATAATTTTTTCAAAATATTCTTTAGACAAATTTTTAGTGATGCCTCTTAAAAAGAGAAAAAAACTCCAAAGATAAACTCTCAAAAAGTGACAAATTTGCAATTGCAACCCTTCTAAATTTTCAACTACAACTGTCAAAAGTGGACATATTTGTTTTATGTATGTATTTTTGCCATTTCCGTCTAGTGTCAGACTTGATTGTCAAAAATCGTCAAATTTTCAACTTCAACTTTCCAACATTGATAAATTTTTAAATGTATCTGCAAATTTTCAACTGCAGCTGCCAATAGTTTTATACTCCAACTGCCAAAAAGTGCCAAATTTTATAGTACAACTCTTTAAAGGTGCAAAATTTGCAATTGCAGCTATCAAAACCTTCTAAATTTTTAATTACACCTGTCAGAAATGGAAAGATCTGTGTTATGCGTGTATTTTTGCCATTTCCGTTAGGACGTGTTCAATTTTTAACTGTACCTGTTAAAAAACCATTAAATTTTCAACTTCAACTGTCAAAACTTGTCAAATTTTCAACTACAACAGTCAAATTCTCAAATTTTCTACTCTAATTGCCAAACTTCGCCAAATTTTACACTACACCTCTGATAAAGTGTCAAATTTTCAATTGCAATTATCTAAATCAGTTAAATTATCATCTACAACTGTCCTAAATTGTTAAATTTTTAACTGTATCTGCAAACTTTCAACTGCAACTGCCTATAATTATCAGATGTTTAACCGCATCTCCAGATTTTAAACTATAACTTCCAAAAACTACTTAATTTTATATACGAGGATATATCTTCAGCCAAACTTTATCCAAATCTAGCATAAAATTTTCAAAATATCCATTAGACAAATTTACAGAAATTTCAGTGACAGATACAGCGATACCTGTCAACTTTGAAAATTATTTGTTCGATTTTCTCACTTATTTACTTCATAACCTTCTTCAAATTTTCAGAGGATATATCCTCAGGCATACTGTATCCAAATCTGGCATGAAATTTTCAAAATATCCATTAGACAAATTTTGAGAATTTTCAGGGACATATATAAAGTTATATGTTCGATTTTCTCACTTATTTACTTCATAACTTCGTCAAAGTTTCACAGGATATATCTTCAGGCATACTGTTCCAAATCTGGCATAAATTTTTCAAAATATCCATTAGACAAATTTTCAGAATTTTCAATGACAAATAAAGCTATACCTGTCAACTGGGAAAGTTATATGTTCGATTTGCTCACTTCTTTACTTCATAAACCGTCGTCAAATTTTCAGAGGATATACCTTCAGGCATACTGTATCCAAATCTGGCATACATTTTTCAAAATATTCATTAGACAAATTTTTAGTGATGCCTCTTAAAAAGAGAAAAAAACTCCAAAGATAAACTCTCAAAAAGTGACAAATTTGCAATTGCAACCCTTCTAAATTTTCAACTACAACTATCAAAAGTGGACATATTTGTCTTATGTATGTATTTTTGCCATTTCCGTCTAGTGTCAGACTTGATTGTTAAAAATCGTCAAATTTTCAACTTCAACTTTCCAACATTGATAAATTTTTAAATGTATCTGCAAATTTTCAACTGCAGCTGCCAATAGTTTTATACTCCAACTGCCAAAAAGTGCCAAATTTTATAGTACAACTCTTAAAAGGTGCAAAATTTGCAATTGCAGCTATCAAAACCTTCTAAATTTTTAATTACAACTGTCAGAAATGGAAAGATGTGGGTTATGTGTGTATTTTTGCCATTTGCGTTTGGAGGTGTTCAATTTTTAACTGTTCCTGTTAAAAAACCATTAAATTTTCAACTTCAACTGTCAAAACTTGTCAAATTTTCAACTACAATAGTCAAATTCTCAAATTTTCTATCCTAATTGCCAAACTTCGCCAAATTTTACACTACACCTCTGATAAAGTGTCAAATTTTCAATTGCAATTATCTAAATCAGTTAAATTATCGTCTACAACTGTCCTAAATTGTTAAATTTTTAACTGTATCTGCAAACTTTCAACTGCAACTGCCTATAATTATCAGATGTTTAACCGCATCTGTAGATTTTAAACTATAACTTCCAAAAACTACTTAATTTTATATACGAGGATATATCTTCAGCCAAACTTTATATAAATCTAGCATAAAATTTTCAAAATATCTATTAGACAAATTTACAGAAATTTCAGTGGCATATATTAAAGTTATATGTTCGATTTTCTCACTTATTTACTTATAGGACTCATCCTGTATATGTATTGAAATGTTATGGAGATTATTAAAGTTGTTCATTAATGATTGTTTATGCAAATTTTATATTTGAGAATTTGCTTAGTAATAATAATAATAGACAATAAGTATTTGCAAAGGTCAAATAGCTATGAGAAACTTATTGAGAATTTTACATAAGATCATATGATTATTTTGAAATTTTGACCCATAGGTACTTATAGGACTCACCCTGTATTTGCATTGAAATGTTATGGAGATTATTAATGTTGTTCATTAATAATTGTTTATGCAAATTCTGTATTTGAGAATTTGCTTAGTAATAATAATAGTAGACAATAAATATTTGCCAAAGTGAAATAGCTATGAGAAACTTATTGAGAATTATACATAAAATCATTTGATTTTTTTAAATTTTGACCCATAGATACTTATAGGACTCACCCTGTATTTTCATTGAAATGATATGGAGATTATTAATGTTGTTCATTAATGACTGTTTATGCAAATTTTCTATATTTGAGAATTTGCTTAGTAATAATAATAATAGGCAATAAGTATTTGCCAAGGTCAAATAGCTATGAGAAACTTATTGAGAATTATACATAAGTCCATATGATTTTTTTTAAATTTTGTCCCATAGGTACTTATAGGACTCACCCTGTATTTGCATTGAAATGTTATGGAGATTCTTAATGTATTTCATTAATGATTGTCATTAATGACAATCATTATTATTGACAATTATTGACATTAATGACAATCATTAATGACACAATGTGTCTTAACTATTTGAATTGCAATTTTCAAAAAGAGCCCATCTCGAGGAGAATTGTAAATTTACTTTTTTGCTCTTTTTTCATGTACATATATAGATCGATATTTTATGAGCGAGAAAGGCCCAAATTTCGAAAAGGGCTCATCTCGTGCAATATTGAAACTGGACTTTTTCGCTGTTTTTTCATGTACACATAAAGAACAATATTTTATGAGCGAGAAAGGATCATACACGTTTTTGGTTTTCATAATTGTGAAAGAGTAATTTTAGAGATAAAAAACTGCTCAAATAAGTCAAATGGTTCAACAGAAATTAAGGTTTTTGTGTCTCTATGTATTAGTTTTCGATTTGTATTTGTAAAGTAAGGTTCTTGTGTCTTGAGATGAGCCCTTTTCGAAATAATTGGCAATTATGAACCATGCTTCACTAATAATTCAATGGTCAAAATTTTAGAGGATATATCTTCAGGAATACTCTTTCCAAATCTGGCATAAAATTTTCAAAATATCCATTACACAAATTTTCAGAAATTTGAGCGACAGATATTAGTATATCTGTAAACTGGGAAAGTTATATGTTCGATTTTCTCACTAATTTACTTCAATATATTCGTCAAATTTTCAGAGGATATATCTTCAGCCAAACTTTATATAAATCTAGCATAAAATTTTCAAAATATCCATTAGAGAAATTTTCCGAAATTTCAGTGACAGATGTTAGTATATCTGTCAACTGGGAATGCAAATGCAAATTCTATATTTGAGAATTTGCTTAGTAATAATAATAATAGACAATAAGTATTTGCCAAGGTCAAATAGCTATGAGAAACTTATTGAGAATTATACATAAGTTCATATGATTTTTTAAAATTTTGACCCATAAGTACTTATAGGACTCACCCTGTATTTGCATTGAAATGTTATGGAGATTATTAATGTATTTCATTAATGATTGTTTGTGTCTTAACTATTTGAATTGCAATTTTCAAAAATAACCTATGTCGAGGAGGATTGAAAATGGACTATTTTGCTTTTTTTCATATACACATATAGATCGATATTTTATGAGCGAGAAAGGCTCAAAATTTCCAAAATTGCTCATCTCGTGGAGTATTGAAACTGGACTTTTTCGCTGTTTTTTCATGTACACCTAAAGAACAATATTTTATGAGCGAGAAAGGATCATACACGTTTTTGGTTTTCATAATTGTGAAGGAGTAATTTTAGAAAAAAAAAACTGCTCAAATAAGTCAAATGGTTCAACAGAAATTCAGGTTTTTGTGTCTCTGTGTATTAGTTTTCTATTTGCATTTGCATTGTAAGGTTTTTGTGTCTTGAGATGAGCCCTTTTCGAAAAAAATGGTAATTCAATTTGTTATGGAGAATATTATTATGAACCTTAAATAATTCATGAAGAAACTGCTCAAATAAGTCAAACGGTTCCACACAAATTCAGGTATATTTGTGTCTCTATGTATTACTTTTCTATTTGTATTTGTATAGTAAGTTTCTTGTGTCTTGAGATGAGCCCTTTTCGAAATAATTGGTAATTCAATTTGTGATGGAGAATATTATTATGAACCTTAAATAATTTATAAAGAAACTGCTGAAATAAGTCAAATGGTTCAACAGAAATTCTGATTTTGTGTCTCTATGTATTAGTTTTCTATTTGTATTTGTATAGTAAGGTTCTTGTGGCTTGAGATGAGCCCTTTTCGAAATAATTGGCAATTCAATTTGTTATGGAGAATATTATTATGAACCTTAAAAAAATCATGACGAAACTGCTCAAATTAGTCAAATGGTTCAACAGAAATTCAGATTTTGTATCTCTAGGTTTTTAATTTGTATTAGTATTGTAAGGTTTTTGTGCCTTGATATGAGCCCTTTTCGAAATTTGCAATCAAATTTATTATAGAGAATGTAATTATGAACCTTAAATAATTCTTGAGTTTAATACAAACCATATGTAATGTTATGGATAATGTTATTGTCAAATGTTCAGGGTATATATCTTCAGGCATACTGTATTCAAATCTGGCATAAAATTTTCAAAATATCCATTAGTCAAATTTTCAGAATTTTCAGTAACAGATATAGCGATACTTGTCAACTAGGAAAGTTATATGTTCGATTTTCTCACTTATCTACTTCATAACTTCGTCCAATTTTCAGAGGATATATCTTCAGTCATACTGTATCCAAATCTGGCATAAAATTTTCAAAATATTATTAATAAATAAATTGATAAGTTACTTTAGTTGTTTTAATTATTGCTATTGTTATTGTTATTTATCACAAGAGTAATGAATTAATTTTAAAAATATATATTTATTTATTTATTTATTTATTATTTCCATCAAGAAAGCAGCAAGAATTGATTGCATTATAAAATTATTAATTATATGTTGGTGTAATTCCTATATAGCGTATACATGAAAACTTAGTAACTATATCGAACATAAATCGATATGTTTTCATATAAAAACATGAAACAAGTTCCAACGAGCGTTTCTGCATCATTAAAGGGCGAATGTTTATTCAACCCTTTGCTCTATAATTCATACCCAAATTTTGCCCGAGTTTGTTTTGCTTAATTAATCAGAGCTGTATTGTTCAGGAATACACTGTACCTCGATTTCGATTTCCACCTCAAAGACCCATAATCCTCCGAATTCAGTTGTGTTTGTCGACAGTTTCTCCAAACATTTACCATTCCGTCCGGGAAGTTATGCCGTTATTGCCGTTATGTGTGCATTGTCCTGCAATGTTATTTTATGTTATTTGCTTGATCAGTTTCAAATTTTAAAAGTATGTGTTTTAGGTCGTCTGAAAATGACGTCAGTAGAGGCTTTTAAGATTCTATAGAGTCTCGAATATATTTTTTATTAATGTATAAATTAAATAAAACAACTTTGTTATTTCCACTCACACTTTTATTTTTTTAAATATTTAGAGACTGAAGTTTCGACTAAGATCTAGTCATTATCAAACTAAGTACAATTTCCACTCACACTTTTATTTTTTTTAATATTTAGTGACTGCAGTTTCGACTAAGATCTAATCATTATCAAACTAAGTACAATATACAACATATTTTTTTAAATTAGAAATTAAAAAAGGTACTCAGTAAGGTATATATTTTTATAGGATTTTTTTTATAGTTAATTTAATTAGTATATTAAAAATATTAAATTAAATTTATTAGGTGAAATTTTATTATAAACTAGGATTAGATACGCTATTATTAAACATGTAAATTTTGCATGAAATTAGTATTATTTATATTCTCGAAAATTGAAACAAAAAATAGGTATTTTAATCTTTTTAGAGGAACCTGTTCTATAATCGATAAGCCACGATATATTTTACTTGTGTTATTAGTCGTAGTTTGAATATTTTTATAGGATTTTATAGATTCTAGCCTGAGGATGACTCCCTAAGGAGTTGAAACCAGCTGCGAATGTAGGTAACAAATAAAGATTTCAAAGAATAATTAAGGAAGTACACATTTTTATTTACTGTATTTGTAATTATTGTATTTTATTGTATTTTAATGTATTTTATTGTATTTTATTTTATTTTAAGTGAATGTATTTTAAGTGTATCTGTAAATAAACGTAATTAACAGAAAAAGAGACCATTGATTAAGTGAAACAAGGACATGAGATACATAAGTGAAATATAAATAAACGTAAATCAACAAAAATTCAATAGACCATTGAATTAGTGAAACATGGGAAAACGTCGAATTCATGAAAATTTAAAATGCCTCTGTTTCGGGTAACAATAATAGAATTCTCTCGTCGTTCCATATGCAATATGCATGCACGATTTAGTCGATTGTCCACTATGAATATATAAACTACTCAAATCTAGGTTTTACTGTATGCAACTTATTATACATGCAGCAACAGGATTATTTGTGTCTGTTAGAGTTTGCACTGCGTTTTAATATAAAATATGTGCAATTAAATACATTACAGATGGTTTGTATTAAACTCATGATCTATTTAAGGTTCATAATAACATTATCCATAACATTTCATATGGTTTGTATTAAACTCATGAATTATTTAAGGTTCATAATAATATTCTCCATAACAAATTGAATTGCCAGTTATTTCGAAAAGGGCTCATCTTAAGACACAAGAATCTTACATACAAGATTTAGTAGGTGAAAGACAAAATTGTGAAGATTTCATAAAAATTCCATTAATAGAATAGAGTATATTTGCATGCCTATCGTCATACGACTTACACAAGTCAAATCAATAAATTAATTACATATTAAAAAGATGTCTACAATACAATACTACAATGCAATACTTAAAATAAAATCGGAGTTTTGAAATATCTTAGTGAGAGATAAAATTTTAAAGACTTCATGAAATTTCTATTTATATCTTAAAGATTTAGTAGTTCAGATACAAGCTTTTAAAGATTTCATTAAAAGTCCCTTAATATCTGAGAGATTTAATAGGCGAGACACAAAACTATGAAGATTTCATGAAATTTCGAAGATTTAATGAAATTTTTATTAATATCTCAGAGATTTAGTAGGTGAGAGACAAAATTTTGAAGATTTCATGAAACATCCATAAATATTTAGAGATTTAGTAGGTGAGAGACAAAATTTTGAAGATTGTATGAATTTTTCATTACTATTTTGAATATTTAGTAGTTGAGAGAAAAGTTTTTGTAGATGTCATGAAATATCCATTAATATCTTAAAGATTTAGTGGTTCAGAGACAAGCTTTTGAAGATTTCATTAAATGTCCATTAATATCTGGGAGATTTAGAAGGTGAGACACAAAATTTTGAAGATTTAATGAAATTTCGAAGATTTTATGAATGTTTAATTAATATCTGAGAGACTTAGTAGGTGAGAGACAACATTTTGGAGATTTCATGAAATTTCCTTTAATATCTGAGAGATTTAGTAAGTGAGAGACAAAATTTCGAAGATTTCATGAAATTTTCATTAATATCTGAGAGATTTAGTAATTGAGAGACAAAATTTCGAAGATTTCATGAAATTTTCATTAATATCTCAGAGATTTCGTAGGCGAGAGACAAATTTTGAAGATTTCATGAAATTTCCATTGATATCTTGTGGCGAGATCAAATTTTGAAAATTTTATGAATGTTTCATTACTATTTTGAATATTTATTAGTTAAGAGAAACGTTTTTGAAGATGTCATGAAATGTCCACTAATATGTTAAAAATTTAGTGATTCAGAGACAAGCTTTTGAAGATTTCATTAAATGTCCATTAATATCTGGGAGATTTAGAAGGTGAGACACAAAATTTTGAAGATTTCATAAAATTTCGAAGATTTTATGAATGTTTAATTAATATCTGAGAGACTTAGTAGGTGAGAGACAAAATTTTGAAGATTTCATGAAATTTCCATTAATATTTTAGAGATTTAGTAGGTGAGAGACAACATTTTTGAGATATCATAAAATTTCCATTAATATCTTACAGATTTAGTAAGAAAGTTTGCTACATATTAACGTTCATAAGCATTTCATTTAGGGAGTTTATTCGTTAAAAAAATCGCAATCTTTCGTACTTATTTCATTTCACATAAATTTGTTTCCTCAATTTTTACGCATCTCTTACAATTTCTCATATAGTTTATTGAAAGCCAAATCTTCAAAATATTTCCAAAAATAAGAATTGGGCATTAGAACTCTTATGCCATTCATTCATTGTTCACAAATGAAAATATTTCCATAAAATAAGAATTGGGCATTAGAACTCTTATACCATTCATTTGTAGTTCTTAAATGAAAATATTTGCAAAAATAAAAAAAAAAAATTATAAAATTGCAAAAAATTTCCAAAAAAAAATAGAATTGGGCATTAGAACTCTTAAGATATTGTACATTCTACATTTGTAGAAAATTTCCATTAATATCGGAGAGATTTAGTAAGTGAGACACAAAATTTTGAAGATTTCATGAAATTTCGAAGATTTTATGAATGTTTAATTAATACATGAGAGACTTGGTAGGTGAGAGTCAAAATTTTGAAGATTTCATGAAATTTCCATTAATATTTTAGAGATTTAGTAGGTAAGAGATAAAATTTTGGAGTTTTCATGAAATTTTCATTAATATGTTAAAGATTTAGTAAGTGAGAGACAAAATTTTGAAGATTTCATGAAGTTTCCATTAATATTTTAGAGATTTAGTAGGTGAGAGACAAAATTTTGGAGTTTTTATGAAATTTCCATTAATATCTGAGAGATTTAGTAATTGAGAGACAAAATTTCGAAGATTTCATGAAATTTTCATTAATATCTCAGAGATTTAGTAGGTGAGAGACAAAATGTGAAAGATTTCATAAAATTTCCGTTAATATCTTAGTGATTTAGTAGGTGAGAGACAAAATTTTGAAGATTTCATGAAACTTCCATAAATATATTAGAGCTTTAGTAACTGAGAGACAAAATTTTGAAGAATTCATGAAATTTCCATTACAATCTTAGTGAGAGATAAAATTTTGAAGATTTCCCAGATCCAGGTTCTGGGAAACATATACTAGCGGTTTAGGCTAATTCACCATAGACATAATTATGTTCGCCTTGAAGCCTCTTTTGACTTATCACATCCGGCTCAGTGAGTAAAGGCTAATCATTATTTCATGAATTTTTCATTACCAACTTGAAGATTTAGTAGTTGAGAGAAAAGTTTTTGAAGATCTCCTGAAATTTCCATTAATATCTGAGATTTTTGGGAGGTTTGACACAAAATTTTGAAGATTTCATGAAAAATCGAAGATTTCATGAAATTTTCATAAAAATTTGAGAGATTTTATGAATATTTCATTACTATTTTGACGATTTAGTAGTTGAGAGAAAAGTTTTTAAAGATCTCATGAAATTTTCGCTAGTTTTTGAGATATCGCTAAAAATAAATACCAGTAGTATTTGAGAATATCAACCAAAAACAGACGATCTCACTAAAATACAAATATCTCAACAATTACGCATTGGATATTAAATCAATTAAATATACTATACATTAATATATCATTCACTATCGGAGCCAAATTTTACTAAAATTCATACGCTAGTTTTAGAGATATCGCTAAATTTGTACTAGCAATATTTAAGATTGTCACTATAAAATATTTAATTTCACTAGAAAGCAAATATCTCAACAATTACGCATAGGATGTTAAATCATTTAAATATACTACATACTAATATATCACTCAATATCGTTGCCAAATATCATTAAAATGATACGTTAGTTTTTGAGATGTTTTTTGGGAGGTTAGAGACAAAATTTTGAAGATTTCATGAAATTACGAATATTTCATCAAACTTTAATCAAAATCTGAGTGATTTCATGAATTTTTCATTACTATCTTGACGATTTAGTAGTTAAGAGAAAAGTCTTTGAAGATCTCATGAAATTTCCATTATTATCTGAGAGTTTTGGGAGGTTAGAGACAAAATTTTGAAGATTTCATGAAATTTTAATAAAAATCTGAGAAATTTCATGAATTTTTCATTACTATCTTGACGATTTTGTAGTTGAGAGAAAAGTTTTTAAAGATCTCATGAAATTTCCATTAATATCAGAGACGTTTGGGAGGTTAGAGACAAAATTTTGAAGATTTCATGAAAATTCGAAGTTTTCATGAAATTTTAATAAAAATCCGAAAGATTTCATGAATTTTTCATTACTACTTTGACGATTTAGTAGTTGAGAGGAAGGTTTTTGAAGATCTCATGAAATTTCCATTAAAATCTGAGAGGTTTGGGAGGTTAGAGACAAAATTTTAAAGATTTCATGAAAATTTGAAGTTTTCATGAAATTTTAATCAAAATCTGAGAGATTTAATGACTTTTTCATTACTATCTTGACGATTTAGTAGTTGAGAGAATAGTTTTTAAAAATCTCATGAAATTTCCATTAATATCTGAGAAGTTTGGGAGCTTAGAGACAAAATTTTGAAGATTTCATGAAAATTCGAAGATTTCATGAAATTTTCATAAAAATCTGAGAGATTTCATGAAATTTTCATAAAAATCTGAGAGATTTCATGAATTTTTCATTACTATCTTGACGATTTAGTAGTTTAGAGGAAAGTTTTTGAAGATTTCATGAAATTTCCATTAATATCTGAGAAGTTTAGGAGGTTAGAGACATCATTTTGAAGATTTCATGAAATTTCGAAGAAGTATGGATTAAATTATCGACGTGTTATGAAAATTATACCGTTATAATTTTCATAACTCGTTTTCTTTGCCTTTTCACTTTTTTTTTGCAGGAATGATTTATGAAGAAATTTAGCACAAGGTTTAAAATTTGAGGTTTAAAATTTAAAACTAAACATTTTCCAAACTGAAAATTCATTTAACAAAGAAGTGCAAAATTGTTTACAAGGTACATAAGAAAATTGTGATTGTTATAAAGTAAAGTTATTAACATTCGGAGTGCATTGTTGGGGTCAGGTTGACCCCGCGCCTTGTTTTTTTGAAAATTGTAAAAAGCATGTTTGTAAATACCACTCTGTTATCATTTGTTTGACTTATTACCATCCTGTACCTCTGATATTTGAATAAAGCATAAATAGATACATGTAAAATTTGCAATTCCATTACCTATTAAAAAAAACAACCTACTTATTTACATTATATTGGGGCTATGGTATAAACCATAAGTAGTTACATGTAATATTTGCAATTCCATTATCTATTAAAAAAAACAACCTACTTATTTACATTATATTGGGGCTATGGTATAAACCATAAGTAGTTACATGTAATATTTGCAATTCCATTACCTATTAAAAAAAACAACATACTTATTTACATAATATTGGGGCTATGGTATAAACCATAAGTAGTTACATGTAATATTTGCAATTCCATTACCTATTAAAAAAAAACAACCTACTTATTTACATTATATTGGGGCTATGGTGACCCCACAATCTAGAATTTGCACCGGAAAATCAGTATGCATTCCGAAGGTTAAGCAAAGTTATTGAGTAAGATATTAGGTAATGTAATAAATTAAATTAACTTTTACCTTTTTTTTCACAGTTCAGTTTTAATATATCTTAATATATACTGCACCTACACTAATCGGTAGAACGTGCAATGATAAATACACACACATATATATATATATATATATATATATATATATATATATAATATATACTTCATGCATTATGGGTTTATCTTCATAAACTGTGAAATAAAGGTAAACGTTAATTTATTTACATATAATATTTTTTCACGAGGCTCTGAGAATAATGTAAGTAAAGTAATACTTCAAAATAAAATATTTTGAGTTTGCTTACGAATAACTCCGTAGTTTCGTAAGATACTTTAACCATTTTTTTGGTGCATAATAAGCAAGTATCTGGCATTTAAATTCCGCAAACGGTTTTGAAAAAATCATAACCTGAAGGAAATGACATGCGATTATGTAAGATGGCGCTGGAGACCCTATGCTGGGTCTGCTGCGTCAAGCGACGAACCCAGCTGAAAATTTGCTAATTTCAAGATATTTAATTATTGCACTGCCGGTTTCACTCGTCCATCGTTAATTGCTCACCCTGAGGCTCACAGGTCAGTTGCAGATGACTTATTTACTTTATATTCACGGGCAAAGTAATGAAAATTTCCAGTTTTCAGTCAAATAACCGCTACTTCTCAGTTACACATTAAGTCAGTCAAGAATTCTTCGAACATGAATATGAATATTTATACTTAAAGGATAGGTCCTCGGGATTCGTTAGCCTCGGTTTACACCTCGCCTAATAATTTTATCTACTTTCCAAATTTTAGTGAAATATCCGCTACTTTGGGAGTTACAATTTTTTTCTCCGACGAATTTTTATTCTTCGCGGATAAAGTCCTCGAGATTCGAAGGCCTCGTCTTGAAATTGTAACTAATTTTTGGATTTTTGTTGGAGCCGAATACGGTGCAAACCTTTTTAAATTTTGCTATTGTGGATGTTAAACCATAACCACAAGATTGGTAACTGTACGATAAACGGCAGAAGTTGACGAATTTTATACGAAGATTGCAAATCAACGCTAGTACGTAAATGAGCCACAGCGGCGTTACCATCCTAATGTAAATCGCTTAAATCAAGAGTGGTGACGTCGCATAAATTGTAAATGTCAAAATTAAACCTGTAAAACATTACCTTTAGAAATTGACTTTTCATAATTGCTGTTCCGTATCAAATTAAAAGTGTCAGTGAAAATGTTGATCACCGCAACGAACGAGCTGAAGTTTCACCAGTGGCCAGAGGATGGACCTGAGGAGCCGTACAACTTGAGCATCAACGCGGAAATCGTCAGCTTGTCTTGCAGCTCCGACAGCAACTACATGGTGTACCTGCAGGAAGGCGGAAAACCCGAGATCCTGAACCTCCGCGATATCAACAACATAAAACCCATACAGGTCATAACGGCCATCGACAAGGCTTCGGTGGTCATGTTCCAGAAGTGCACGAAGAGATGCGTGGCCATCGGCACGGCTTCCTCGACGGTGGCTCTGTACGACACGAAGAACAAGACCATAGGAAAGTTGTTCGCGCTTTCGGCGCCTGTTATGGGGCTGGATTTCAATGCGGACGATGAGTATTTGGTGGTGGCGTGCAGAAATGGTATCGTTTCGTTGGTTAATGTAGTGGCCTCAAACGAGGTCTGCACGTACAATGTGGGGAGCAGCCCTTTGTCCATCTGCTTTCACCCAACTAACCGCAGCGTTTTTGGCGTTGGCACCAAAGGAGGCTCCGTCTTCATTTTTGATGTGCACGAAATAAATCCAGCCTACGTGGCGAAGTCCCATTTCGGAGGAATAAGTGGCCTAGCGTTTTCAACCAAAGAAGATATTTTGATTTCCGGTGGAGGAGATAGCAAATTTTGCATCCACGACCTCAGGCAAAACGCAGTAATATTCAGTGGACATCTCCAATATCCAATAACATCCTTGGACATCTCCCCGGACGGCAAACACTTGGGAATAGGATCAAACGACGGATCCATATCCATTTACGACACCAAGAACTATATGACACCCATAACTTTCTGGACGCCCCATTCAAGCAAAATAACATTCATAAAGTTCTCGGGCAAACCTGATGGCAACGCCGGTTTTGCAAATTCAGCCAGCTCAAACCATTCAAACGTTGTATATTACAGAAAAGATCAGGGAGAGAATGAATTCAAGTCACTCTATAACAAATACATAAACAAAAAGGACGACGACGACACGCTCAAGCTTCTTAGGGAGGACATCGTGTCGGACATTAAGCGAGATGCGGAGCAGCTTCACACCCAAATGAATAATCACATGTCCAATTTGCACGATTTCATCAAAAAGGAGTTTGATAAGATGAGCACGCAGATGGAGGACAAGTGGGATCTTTTGAATATGGTGTCTGGCAACTGCAAGTCAGACGTAGATTTGGCTTCTGAGAAGCTGTTCGATACCGAAAATCCGATTGTAATCGAATAAGGCGCCACTTTTAATTAATAATCATAATCATTATTAAATTGTAAAAATTCATATAAAAAAATGGATCATTATGTGGTAGTGTTGTAACGGTATTATCATTAAATGTTGTTATAGTAAATTTCATCAATTGATTAGTGTGCAAATAATTATTAGAGTTATATGGCTTAAAAAAGTACCAGCAGTATTTGAGAATATCATCCAAAAACAGACGATCTCACTAAACTACAAATATCTCATCAATTACACATTGGATATTAAATCAATTAAACATACTATGCACTGATACATCACTTAATATCGTTGCCAAATATCACTAAAATGATACGTTAGTTTTGGAGATGTCGCTAAAACAGTACCAGTAGTATTTGAGAAAATCATCAAAAAACAGACGATCTCACTAAAATGCAAATATCTCATTAATTACACATCGGATATTAAATCAATTAAATGTGCTATACACTAATATATTACTCACTATGGGAACTAAATATTACTTAAATTTATTAGCTTGTTTTGAAGATATCGCTAAATTTGTACCAGCAATATTTAAGATTGTCACTGGAAAACACTTAATTTAACTAGAAAGCAAATATATCTCAACAATTACGTATAGGATGTTAAATCAATTCAATATACTGCATACTAATATATCACTCAATATCGTTGCCAAATATGACTAAAATGATACGTTAGTTTTGGAGATGTCGCTAAAAAAAGTACCAGTAGTATTTGAGAATATCAACCAAAGACATACAATCTCACTAAAATACAAATATCCCAACAATTACATATTGGATATTAAATCAATTAAATGTGCTATACACTAATATATCACTCAATATCGCTGATAAGTGTTTTTAAAATTGATACGCTAGTATTGAAGATATCTTAATTTTTGTACCAGCTATATTTAAGATTGTCACTGGAAAACATTTAATTTCACCAGAAATAAAATAACTCAACAATTACGCTTAGGATGTTAAATCAATTAAATATACTATATAATAATATATCACTCAATATCGTTGCCAAATATCACTAAAATGATACGTTAGTTTTGGAGATGTCGCTAAAAAAAGTACCAGTAGTATTTGAGAATATCAACCAAAAACAGACGATCTCACTAAAATACAAATATTTCATCAATTACACATTGGATATTAAATCAAATAAATATAGTGTTTGCTGATATATCACTAAATATCAGAGACAAATTTTACTAAAATTGATACGCTAGTTTTGGAGATATAGGTAAAAAAAATATCAGTAGTATATGAGAATATCATCCAAAAACCGACGATCTCACTAAAATGCAAATATCGCATCAATTACACATTGGATATTAAATCAATTAAATATGCTATACACTGATATATAACTCAGTGTTAGTGCTAAATTTTACTAAAATTGATACGCTAGTTTTTGAGATATCGTTAAAAAAAGTACCAGTAGTATTTGAGAATATCATCCAAAAACAGATGATCTCACTAAAATACAGATATCTCATCAATTACACATTGGATATTAAATCAATTCAACATACTATACACCGATATATCACGTAGTATTGGATCCAAATGTTGCTAAAATTTATACGCTAGTTTTGGAAATATCATCAAAAAAACCAGTAGTATTTGAGAATATCATCCAAAAACAGACGATCTTTCAAAAATGCAAATATCTCAACAACTTCACATTGGATATTTAATCAATTAAACATACTATACACTGATATATCACTTAATATCGGTGTCAAATTTGACTAAAATTGATACGCTAGTTTTGGAGATAATGGTAAAAAAAATTACTAGTAGTATTTGAGAATATTATCCAAAAACCGACGATCTCACTGAAATGCAAATATCTCATGAATTACACATTGGACTTTAAATCACTTAAACATACTATACACTGATATATCACTAAATATCGGTGCCAAATTTTGCTAAAATTGATACGCTAGGTTTGGAGATATTGGTAAAAATTACCAGTAGTATTTGAGAATATTATCCAAAAACAGATGATCTCACTAAAATGCAAATATCGCATCAATTACACATTGGATATTAATCAATTTGATATGCTATATACTAATTTAACACTCACTGTCGGATCCAAATATTACTGAAATTGATACGCTAGTTTTGGAGATATCGCTATATTTGTACCAGCAATATTTAAGATTGTCACTGGAAAACACTTAATTTCACTAGAAAGCAAATATCTCAATAATTACGCATAGGATGTTAAATCAATTAAATATACTATATACTATATATTACTCAATATCGTTACCAAATATCACTAAAATGATACGTTAGTTTTGGAGATGTCGCTAAAAAAAGTACCGGTAATATTTGAGAATATCATCCAAAAACAGACGATCTCACTCAAATACAAGTATCTCATCAATTACACATGGGATATTAAATCAATTAAACATACTATGCACCGATATAACATTTAATATTGGTGCCAAATTTTACTAAAATTGATACGCTGGTTTTGGAGATATTGGTAAAAAATTTCAAGTAGTATTTAAGAATATCATCCTAAAACCGACGATCTCACTAAAACACAAATATCTCTACAATTACGCATTGGATATTAAATCAATTAAATATACTATACACTAATGTATCACTAAATACATCTGCTAAATATTACTAAAATCGATACGCTAGTATTTAAGATATCCCAAAATTTGTACCAGCAGTATTTAGGATTGCCACTGGAAAACATTTAATTTCACTAGAAAGCAAATATCTCAACAATTACGCAGAGGCTGTTAAATCAATTAAATATACTGTATACTAATATATCACTCAATATTGTTGCCAAATATCACCAAAATGATACGTTAGTTTTGGAGATGTCGCTAAAAAAAAGTACCGGTAGTATTTGAGAATATCAACCAAAAACAAATGATGTCACTAAAATGCAAATATCGCATCAATTACACTCTGGATATTCAATCAATTGAACATACTATATACTGATATATCACTAAATATCGGTGCCAAATTTTACTAAAATTGATACGCTAGATTTGGAGATATGGGTAAAAAAAGTACCAGTAGTATTTGAGAATATCGTCCAATAACAGATGATCTCACTAAGATGCAAATTTCTCATCAATTACACATTGGATATTAAATCAATTAAATATACTATACACTAATATATCGTTCAATAATGCATCTAAATGTTACTAAAATTGATACGCTAGTATTGAAGATATATCTAAATTTGTACCAGCAATATTTAAGCTTGTCACTGGAAAACACTTAATTTTACTAGAAATATATCTCAACAATTACGCATAGGATGTTAAATCTATTAAATATACTATATACTAATATATCACTCAATATCATTGCAAAATATTACTAAAATGATACGTTAGTTTTGGAGATGTCGCTAAAAAAGTACCAGTTGTATTTGAGAATATCATCCAAAAACAGACGATCTCACTAATATGCAAATATCTCATGAATTACACATTGGATATTAAATCAATTAAACATACTATACACTGATATATCACTAAATATCGGTGTCAAATTTCACTAAAATTGATACGCTAGTTTTGGAGATATTGGTAAAAAAAATACCAGTAGTATTTAAGAATATCATCCAAAAACAGACGATCTCACTAAAATGCAAATATCTCATCAATTACACATTGGATATTAAATCAATTAAACATACTATACACTGTTATATCACTCACTATCGGATCCAAATGTTACTAATATTGATACGCTAGTTTTGGAGGTATCGCTAAATTTGTACCAGCAATATTGAAGATTGTCACTGGAAAACATTTAATTTCATAAGAATGCAAATATCTCAACAATTACGCATAGGATGTTAAATCAATTAAATATACTATATCCTAATATATCACTAAATATCGGTGCCAAATTTGATTAAAATTGATACACTAGTTTTGGAGATATTGGTAAAAAAATTACCAGTAGTATTTGAGAATATCATTCAAAAACAGACGATCTCACTAAAATACAAATATCTCATCAATTACACATTGGATATTAAATAAATTAAACATACCATACACTGATATATAACTAAATATCGGTGCCAAATTTTACTAAAATTGACACGCTAGTTTTGGAGATATTGGTACAAATATTACCAGTAGTATTTGAGAATATCATATAAAAACAGACGATCTCACTAATATGCAAATATCTCATGAATTACACATTGGATATTAAATCAATTAAACATTCTATACACTGATATATCATTAAATATTGCTGCCAAATTTTACTAAAATTGATGCGCTAGTTTTGAAGATGTCGCTAAATTTGTACCAGCAATATTAAAGATTGTCACTGGAAAACATTGAATTTCTCTAGAAAGCAAATATCTCAACAATTATGCTTTGGATATTAAATTAATTAAATATACTATACACTGATATATCACTATATATCGTTGCCAAATTTAAAAAACGTCTGGTTAAAATTCATGATCACTTCAGTGATATTCAGCATCATATATGATTTCAACAATGTTATCATGCTATGCTATCAACTCTGGGCTATGCTATGATATATGCAATCAATAATGTTTAGGGTTGATACATTGAACACGTTTACTGGGCTTGGAACATATCTTCAAGCATTTAAAAGTGCCTAAACTAAAAGTCTGGTTAAAATTTATGACCAGTGTATAGTGCTGCTATAAACAATGCTATCATGCTATGCTATGCTACCAACAATGTTTAGGGTTGATAAATAGAACACGTTTACTGGGTCTACAAATATTCAAGCATTTAAAAGTGGCTAGATTAAGTTAAAATTCATTATCAACAATGCTACAATGCTATGCTGTCAACTCTATGCTGTGCTATGATATATGCTATGAACAATGTTTAGGGATGATAATTAGAACACATTGCATTGCATGTTTCACATGTGTAATTTAACAATATTTGGAATTGTCTTCAATTTTTTCAATTATTGACATATTTGGAGGTATAGAAAATGTGATTAATAATCATGTCAATTATTTCTGATGTTTGTTGATCTCGAAATTATTGAGTAATCACTTAAAACTTTAAGAATTACTGAGATATCTCTAGAAATATCGAAAACTATTGTGAAATCTTGGGAATCATTCGACAATAGTTGGTTTTATTGATATTTATTAGGAAATCTGTGGAAAATCCCTAGAATTCTCGAAAATGATTTAAATCCTCGAAAATTATTGAGAAATCTTGGGAATTATTGAAAAATGTCACCCAATTTGCATTTTTTTATTTCGAAACTATTACAAAACCTTCAGATATCATGAAAATTATTGGGAAATCAGTAGAGATTTCGAAATATATTGAGAAATCGTGGAAATTATTGGAATGTCTCTTTCTTATTTTGAAAAAATCTTATCTTAAATCTTGATAACATTATAAAATGTTTAGATATTTTAAGAATCATTTTAAAGGAACATTTGTATATTAAAAAAAATAATATAATAGTCGTGTCAAATGTGTGAACTAATTTGGATTTTCTGATTTTAATCATTTCAAACTTATTGAAAAAAATTTCGAAATCTTGATAACTATAGCAAAATCTGTAGAGATGTAAAAATATAATTGAGAAATCAGGGAAATAATTCATAAATCTCTCGAAATTTGACAATATTTAAAAATGTCTTGATTTTATTAAATTATCGACATGGGCATTGAAAAGATGAGTTTCAAATAATAAATCATTTCTGATTTAATGATCTAAAAATTATTGAGTAATTTCTCAAATTCCTAAGAATTGTTAAGATATCTCTAGAAATCTCAAAAATTATTGTGAAATTTTAGAAAAAATCAAAAATCTCTGGAGTTATTCATATTTATCGGAAAATCTGTGGAAATCTCGAAAATTATTGAAAAATCTTAGGAATTATTGAAAAATGTCAACCAATTTGCATTCTTTGAACTAAAAATTATTGAAACATGTCCAGAAATCACGATAATTATTGCAAAATCTGGAGTAATCTCGAAAAATATTGAGAAATCATGGCAATTATTGGCAAGTCTCTGGGAATCTTGTTAAAATTTAGAAATGTTTGGATATTTTAAGAAGTATAAAAAAGAGTCCCCTCAGGGTACAATAGGACCGGATTATGATTTAAGAAAAGTAGAATAAGGAAATGTATGTAATAATCGTATCATTTGTGTGAACCAATTTGGATTTTCTGTTTTAAATGATCTCTAAATTAATGAAAAATCTCTCGAAATCTGTATAAATCATGAAAATTATTAAGAATTCTTGAGAATTATTAAAACATCTTTAGAAATCTCGATAATGATTAACAAAATCTGTAGAAATCCGAACAACATGGAAAAATCATGACAATAAAATCATAAATACAATAGACAATAGAAATTATAGTAATGAAAAATATTGAGAAATCATGGAAATTATTGGAAAATCTCTAGAAATCTTGATGGTACCCGGAAATGACTAGATATTTCAAGAATTATCGAGAAATTTTGAGAATGAAAAATGTACCTATGTAGTAATCGTGCCAACCAATTTGCATTTTCTGATTTTATTGGTGTCGAAATTATTTAAAAAATCATTGAAAATTAAATATTGAATATTGAGAAATTAATGAAATCATTGAATGTATTGAAAAATCTTTGATATATTGAATATTGTGAAATTATTGAAATCAAGAAAAATATTCAAGATCAAAGAGAAGAAATTTATGTATTATATTGTAATATAGTACAGGTATAATATTTTATAGATTGATCGATGTGGCTTTTATTTGTTGAAAATTCATAATTACTAATGTATGAAATAAAGTTACGCACTTTTTAAAAAAATTCAAAATTGTTTTTTATTGTTCACGACAATTGTTTCGCCACACTGTGGCTTCTTCAGGTGAAGAAATGATACATAAACTGGGTACAATTTGCTTAAGTAGTGTATTGATGGGGGTGGGAGTGTAAAAACAATTTTGAAAATTTTTAAAAAGTGCGTAACTTTATTTCATACATTAATAATATTTTATTGTAGAATGTATTTCTTCTACTTAACGACAGATGTTAATTCATTTAGAATATAATGTGTATTTAACTATATGATGTTTTTTATAGAAAATCTGTGTAACCCTTAAAATATTTCAGATTTATAAATAATATATTTGATAAGGAACTGTGGATTCATATGTAAATAATGTTAGATAATAAGAGAGAAAAGATATAGAAAAAGAAATATAGAAATAATAATTTGTAAACATATCCAAAAATAAGAATTACACCATTGATACATGCATTATATATTGTAAACAATTTACATCAAACTTGTATATTCATATTATTGCACTTTTAAAATCATTGGAAACACATTACAGGAAAAACTGGTTTACGAAATTGATTCAATGTAAAGGGCTAATAATGGTGGAGGCGCCGGGCAATATTTACTTTTACAATTTGACAAATTTCATATTTGTAAGAAGTGTATTTAAAATGGAAATGGAAAACTTCGACGATAAAATTAAACTACTGAAGGCCAAAAATAATCAGACTCTGAGAAAAGAATATGCATAAACAGTGATATACTAAGTAAGCATATACCTGTATTTTATAAATTCATATTATTGTACTTATTGTTTTTTTTTTATTTAGTTCGTTATTAATGCAATAAACAAACTGCAGTATGTTTCGTTTGCTTTTCTCCTTTTCCTATCATATTTGATAAACTGGGAAGTGATTTGATAAATTATGAAATACTATTGATTAAAGGCAAAAAAGACTGTAATTTGATGATTCATTTTATTCATTAGTATTCATAGTATTCCGAGTATTCATTATTAGTGTCATTATAAGTGATACAATATACATATGAAACAAAACAGTCAATAAGATAGTCAATAGGTATAATATACATTTATAATATTATATATATATATAAACAATCTTTATTAGGCTATAATATTAATTATGCATTTTTATTTTCTAAGTTAAGTAAGCTTTATTTAAGATTTTACATATCATATACCTAATTTTAATTTGCTATTAATAATATGGGTTAAAATTTGAAATTTGTTTGTGGGTATATAAGGGGCTCCAAATTCAAATTTGTTCAGGGCTATGTGAAGAAACTACGTGCCACTGGCGATTTAATGGACTTAATTAAGTCCATTAAGAGGACTTAATGTAAATAATTGATTATATAATAAATATATAATATCCCCAAATATCCATCTAGCTATATTTTGTAGCTAAAATAGTCGCCTTTAGCCAATCAAGGCAAATAATTATCAATTACTTAAATTACAAACTACAAGTAGTTCAAATGACTACAAATAGCCAAATATGACAACACTGCATTCAACTGCAACGAAATGAGCAACAGATAATTCTGACTTTCTTGGCATTTCTTGCACAACATTTAACTTGGTGCACATGCATCTAACTTCATGGTTATAAATGTCAACATATTCATAACCTCAATCCCACACATGCTTGAGTGTTTTATAGTGCCAACAAATGTGAAATCGATTACTAAAGATGAAATCAGAATCAAAACGTTTGTTCATCAGTGATTTGCCTGAGGAAATATCCGAAGAGGACTTGTCACAGAATTTCAAGCAGTATGGCAAGGTAACTTCGGTGGAGATCAAGGAGCGGAAAGACATTAGCTCCAAGCATCAGTTCAGTCACTTCGCCTTTATAAACGTAGACATCGATGATCGAACATTGCAAGCATGTAAGTATCCGGCCCTGCAAACCACGAAACGAATCTCACCGTTAACAATTCCGCAGGTTTCGAACAGTTTTCCCAGAAAAAATGGAAAGGCCACTACCTCAGCATACAGCTGGCAAAGGAGAGCTTTTTGGACCGCCTGAAACGGGAACGGGAGGAAGCAAACAAAACGGCGCCCGCAGTTACGGCCACAAATAATTCCAGCGACGTTAAAATAGCAGAAATTAAAATAAACGGTGTAACGGACAAGCAAAAAACCACAAAATTTAAATTTAACGAGAAACCAGTTTCGGATTCGGATTCTGATTCCGATTCCGATGCTGATACAAAATTGCCCGTTAAACCTCTCCTTGAAGTACAAGATAAATTAATTGCTAGTTCCAGCAGTAGCCCAATAAAAATACCCGATAGCATACAAGAGGATGATTTGGCTAACGTTTATACCGACATAATTGTCAAGGATAATAAAAACCGCGTCCACAATAATAAAATAGAATCCGTAGGCAATGAACCGATAACTAAAGTTGAGTTGCGCAAACAGAAATCTTTGGACCCAAAACGCACGGAGGCCAATCAGAAGAGGATGAACTCAATGTTTGAAATGAAAAAAGGGTATCAGCTGCAAAAGAGCGCTATAAAAGCGGCACTATCAAAAATAGTAAGCGATTATTCTGCTTTTGATTGTTATGGAGTATGTAATTTGAATTTTTTTAGGACGTCCAAAATAAAAACAAAATAACATTTAACGACAACGGCACTGCAAATGTGGAACACAAGAAGAAAACGCCTGCAAATAAAGATCCCGGCAAAAAACAATTGTTTGATGATGATGGCAATGATGAAAATGCGGACGACTACAATTTTAAAGTTAAAAAACAGTTTGAAGGGAAGAAAGGACAACAGGTATATAATTTGTACTCCCTAATTATTATATTTTATTATTAATATAATGTATCTCTTCTTAAAATATCAAGATGTATATAAAACAACTTTTAATTCTATATATTATTCTCTGAGCTTTGTGAAAAGATAATTAGAATTAAATAAATAATTTCTCCCTTTTTTCAAAACTGTGAAAAAAGATATTTAATTTTATCACATTTAAACTATTTAATATATTTTGATTTCCTGATATTTACATTTATTAATTATTTTTATTAATAAAATGTCTCTCTTAAAATATCAAGATGAATTGAAACTTTTAATTGTATATATTATTCTCTGAGCTTTGTGGAAAGATAATTATAAATAATTAAACAACTTTTTCCTTTTTTTCAAAACTATGAAATAAGATATTTAATTTTATCTGATTTAAACTATTTAGTACATTTTGATATTCCTGATATTTGCATTTACTAATTATTATTAAATAAATGTATCTCTTCTTAAAATATCAAGATGTATATAAAAAACTTTTAATTGTATATGTTATTCTCTGAGCTTTGTGAAAAGATAATTATAATTAATTAAATAACTTTTACCTTCTGCAAAACTGGGAAAAAAGATATTTAATTTGATCTGATTTAAACTATTTAATACATTTTGATATTCTTGAAATTTACTTTTACTAATTATTTTTATATTACTGTGTGCCTATGACTTTATTTTATATTTTCTAACTCCATTGATGTGTTTATTCTGTTTTATGAGTATTGGCATTAATAAATAATTATTATTGTTATTTCTTCTTGCGTTTGCAGTTATTAGAGTTGCAAAGTAAATTCAAAAACGATTCGCGGTTTAAAATGGACGAGCGGTTCATAGAAGACGGTGGCGATGATGCCGACAATAATGGGGTCATCGAGGAGTTTCAAGAGCAAGAGAAAGACCAGCAACTAGAAATTTTGGGGCAAGTTTTGGGCAAGAAAATCACTTCCATGGCTGATAGGTACTGGTAATCTTCGTTAACAATTTGAAACTTTCACGTGCTCTTTCAGTGTCAGGAAGTCTAAAGCGATGTTAAGGTTCGATCCGGACCACCCAGAGCACTCCAAGTACGAAATGAAAGAGGAACCCAAATCGCTCGATAAAAAGAAGAGGAAGCGCAAGGATTCCGCAGGAAATGAAGATGCACAGGAGCAGCTGCCTGAAGTTTCAAAAGAAACGTTTTATCAAATAAAAGATACACTTAGCAATGCCTTGCAGGAGAAGGAATCTTTTAGTTTGTTGAGCACTTTTGGTAGAAAACATGATGCTGGTATGTGTATCAATAAAATTCTAAGCATTTTGTTTTCAATAAAAGCAACAAATCGGATTTATAGTGCTAAATTTTCTACTTTGCGTCTTTTACGCCCCTTTTAAATAAAAAATTACAGTTTCAAAATGTAGGGAATTTTGAGGTAGTTTGCTGCACTGATATGACATGATAAAACATGTGACACTTGACAAAATTCAATATGTGTCATCATTATCATTGTCACATGTTATCATTTGTCACATGATAAAATTCAATATGCGATCATTTGTCACATGACAAAATTCAATATGTGTCATCATTATCATTGTCACATGTTATCATTTGTCACATGATAAAATTCAATATGCGATCATTTGTCACATGACAAAATTCAATATGTGTCATCATTATCATTGTCATATGTTATCATTTGTCACATGATAAAATTCAATATGCGATCATTTGTCACATGACAAAATTCAATATATCATCGTTTGTCTTTATAATGTTATTTATGATCAAATTATATCCATTCATAATTTTGTATTGTAGAAGTGAATGATGAAATTATTACTGATGAAACGGAAGCTTCCAAAACACCTAAAAACCAGTTGGAGGTTCAAAACCCTTTCAAGTACGATTCAAGTGATGACGAAGGTGGCGCAGCAGATGAAGAAAAGGAAACAGCAGTTACAGAAACAACTACCAAACAGACGATCAATCTGGGGCCAACGAAATTATGGACCGAGCCGTTTTTCTTCAAGAAAGACGATTATCGGCTCCAAGGTATTTAATTTGCACCATACTTATCTCGTATTCGTATTCCTACTTATCAAATGCATTATTAACGTGTGTTACTTTTAATTTGCAGAAGGTTTGGATTTTATAAAAAGATTAGCAGGCGAAGAGGGTGCAGAGTTCTCAACGGTGCGGAGAAATCTGAAAGAAATTGTCCGGGCAAAGGTGCGACACAATCAAAGGAAGAACAGGCCGTTCAAGAAGAAGCTGGGCGGATCTAGTAAAAAGAAAATGATGCGCGTGAAGAAGGCATTGAAACGATGATATTTTGAATGAACTTGTCATAATAAAATTTAATTACTGTTACAAAACAAACTTTTTGTTCATTATTAAGGTTTAAGATTCTAACACAAAGTTTTTTAAGGATATTGGCGATTATTTCTCAAAAATTCTAGGGGTTTTAGACAAACGTAAGCAATTTTCAACAAATATAAGCTTATTTAGTAAGTATCAGCCAAATTTAGAAAATGCTCGCAAGTTTTAGTAAATTTCAGGATATATCATAAAATGTTACATTATTTTAGTAAATATCAGTTAGTTTTTCCATATTTTAGCAAATTTCGTTAAGTTTAAATAATTTAATGTAAGCAAATTTGAACAAATATTAGAATATTTAGTAAGTTTCAGCCAAATTTAGAAAATGTTTGCAAGTTTTAGTAAATTTCAGCACATATAATCAAATGTTAGATTATTTTAGTACTTTTCAGTTATTTTTTGCATAATTTAGCAAATTTCATTAAGTTTTAATAATTAAATGTAAGCAATCTTCAACAAATATAAGCATATTTAGTAAGTTTGAGCCTAATTTAAAAAATGTTTGCAAGTTTTAGCAAATTTCAGCATATATCATAAAATGTTAGATTATTTTAGTAAATATCAGTTATTTTTTGCATATTTTAGCAAATTTCATTAAGTTTTAATAATGAAATGTAAGCAATTTTCAACAAATATTAGCATATTTAGTAAGTTTCGGCCAAATTTAGAAAATGTTTGCAAGTTTTAGTAAATTTAAGCACAAATCATCAAATGTTACATTATTTCAGTAATTCTTAGCATATTTTAGCAAATTTCATTAAGTTTTAATAATTAAATGTAAGCAATTTTAAACAAATATTAGTATATTTAGTAAGTTTGAGCCAAATTTAGAAAATGTTTGCAAGTTTTAGTAAATTTCAGCACAAATCATCAAATGTTACATTATTTTAGTAAATTTCAGTTATTTTTTGCATGTTTTAGCAACTTTCATTAACTTTAAATAATTAAATGTAAGCAAATTTCAACAAATATTAGCATATTTAGTAAGTATCAACCAAATTTAACAAAATGTTTGCAAGTTTTCGTAAATTTCAGCACATATCATTAAATGTTAGATTATTTTAGTAAATTTCAGTTTTTTTTTGCATATTTTAGCAACTTTCATTAAGTTTAAATAATTAAATGTAAGCAAATTGCAACAAATATTAGTATATTTAGATAAGTTTCAGCCAAATTTAGAAAATGTTTGCAAGTTTTAGTAAATTTCGGCATACATCATAAAATGTTAGATTATTTTAGTAAATATCAGTTATTTTTTGCATATTTTAGCAACTTTCATCAAGTTTAAATAATTAAATGTAAGCAATTTTCATCAAATATTAGCATATTTAGTAAGCTTAAGCCAAATTTAGAAAATGTTTGCAAGTTTTCGTAAATTTCAGCACATATCATTAAATGTTAGATTATTTTAGTAAATTTCAGTTTTTTTTTTGCATATTTTAGCAACTTTCATTAAGTTTAAATAATTAAATGTAAGCAAATTGCAACAAATATTAGTATATTTAGATAAGTTTCAGCCAAATTTAGAAAATGTTTGCAAGTTTTAGTAAATTTCGGCATACATCATAAAATGTTAGATTATTTTAGTAAATATCAGTTATTTTTTGCATATTTTAGCAACTTTCATCAAGTTTAAATAATTAAATGTAAGCAATTTTCATCAAATATTAGCATATTTAGTAAGCTTAAGCCAAATTTAGAAAATGTTTGCAAGTTTTAGTAAATTTCAGCACATATCATCAAATGTTAGATTATTTTAGTAAATATCAGTTATTTTTTGCATATTTTAGCAAATTTCATTAAGTTTTAATAACCAAATATAAGCAATCTTCAACAAATATTAGTATATTTAGTAAGTTTCAGCCAAATTCAGAAAATGTTTGCAAGTTTTAGTAAATTTTAGCACATATCATCAAATTTTAGATTATTTTAGTAATTTTCAGTTATTGTTTGCATAATTTAGTGAATTTCATTAAGTTTTAATAATAAAATGTCAGCAATTTTCAACAAATATTAGCATATTTAGTAAGTTTCAGTCAAATTTACAAAATGCTGGCAAGTTTTAGTAAATTTCAGCATATATCATAAATGTAAGATTATTTTAGTAAATTTCAGTTAGTTTTGGCATATTTTAGGGAATTTTCATTAAGTTTAAATAATTAAATGTAAGCAAATTGCAACAAATATTAGTATATTTAGATAAGTTTCAGCCAAATCTAGAAAATGTTTGCAAGTTTTAGTAAATTTCGGCATACATCATAAAATGTTAGATTATTTTAGTAAATATCAGTTATTTTTTGCATATTTTAGCAACTTTCATCAAGTTTAAATAATTAAATGTAAGCAATTTTCATCAAATATTAGCATATTTAGTAAGCTTAAGCCAAATTTTGAAAATGTTTGCAAGTTTTCGTAAATTTCAGCACATATCATTAAATGTTAGATTATTTTAGTAAATTTCAGTTTTTTTTTGCATATTTTAGCAACTTTCATTAAGTTTAAATAATTAAATGTAAGCAAATTGCAACAAATATTAGTATATTTAGATAAGTTTCCGCCAAATTTAGAAAATGTTTGCAAGTTTTAGTAAATTTCGGCATACATCATAAAATGTTAGATTATTTTAGTAAATATCAGTTATTTTTTGCATATTTTAGCAACTTTCATCAAGTTTAAATAATTAAATGTAAGCAATTTTCATCAAATATTAGCATATTTAGTAAGCTTAAGCCAAATTTAGAAAATGTTTGCAAGTTTTAGTAAATTTCAGCACATATCATCAAATGTTAGATTATTTTAGTAAATATCAGTTATTTTTTGCATATTTTAGCAAATTTCATTAAGTTTTAATAACCAAATATAAGCAATCTTCAACAAATATTAGTATATTTAGTAAGTTTCAGCCAAATTCAGAAAATGTTTGCAAGTTTTAGTAAATTTTAGCACATATCATCAAATTTTAGATTATTTTAGTAATTTTCAGTTATTGTTTGCATAATTTAGTGAATTTCATTAAGTTTTAATAATAAAATGTCAGCAATTTTCAACAAATATTAGCATATTTAGTAAGTTTCAGTCAAATTTACAAAATGTTGGCAAGTTTTAGTAAATTTCAGCATATATCATAAATGTAAGATTATTTTAGTAAATTTCAGTTAGTTTTGGCATATTTTAGGGAATTTTATTAAATTTTAATAACTAAATGTAAGTAATTTTCAACTAATATTAACATATTTACTAAGTTTCAGCTAAATTTAGAAAATGTTTGCAAGTTTTAGTAAATTTCAGCACAAATTATCAAATGTTACATTATTTTAGAAAATTTCAGTTAATTTTTGCATAGTTCAGCATTGCATTAAATGTTAATAATTGAATGTATACAATTTTGCAAGTTTTGGTCATTTTCAGCCCATATCATCAAATGTCAGATGTTTTTAGTAAATTTCAGATATTTTTTGTGCATATTTTGGCGAATGTCAGCAAATTTTATCAAATGTTAGTTTATTTAAATATATTTCAGTTGTCTTTAGTGCATATTTTGGCGAATGTAAGCAAATTTGATCAAATGTTAGATTTATTAAATAAATTTCAGTTATTTTTTGCAGATTTTGACAAATTTCAGCAAATTTTATCAAATGTTACATTATTTTAGTAACACTTCAGTTATATTTTGAATATTTTGGAAAATTTCTTTCAGTTTATGTCTAGGTAACAACATTTCAGAAAATATTCGTAAATGTCAGCACTCAATCATGTTAAAATAGTTGTAAAAAATATTTAAAAAAATATTTTAAACATATTGACAGTCATACTACTTAACAATTTACCTTTTATCAAGATGCATGCCTAATCTAGTAATCTAAAGCCCAGTTTTACAATCGTGTTGATGCAATGGGAGCCTAGGCAAATATACTACGAACAAAGATAATTCACGGTTGAAAAACTGGGCCTAAATAGATTAATATTGCAAATCTGAAATTCTATTCTAACTATAGGCAGTATTCAAATTGCAAGAAATCAAATGCGTATTGTTACAACTGTGTAATAACATCTTGTTTTATTTAAAAAGTAACGACTGGAGTGCAGTCTAAGTTTATTCTGAAATACTTTGCTTCCAGGCGAAAATAATCCATTAAGTTGCAATAATGAATTTTAGAATATAGATTCATACGGCTGGTTTGGTTGCCTACGACAACTTATCATTTGTGTTTTGTGAGCGTCAAAATTCAAATCAGTGCCATTTCCAAAGTGGCTTTTTGGGGATCCTAAATTGAAAATATACGGGCAATGAAAAATGCCACAAGTAACATCTTATATCAGTTATTTTTTATATTTCGTTAAAAAAATAACGAATTGCATCTTTCTGCCTATACGAAGTTCTTTTACAGAGCTATTATTACTAAGTAAAACTTCTCTGTAGGACATTACAAAGCATTTATGTAGATATTTTGAAAATTTAGATATTACTGTTGTAATAATAAGATATTGGAGGTACATTTACCTTTATTTTACCCTTCCAATCAAATTTAAATGATGATTAAAACCTGTCTTCATTTTTCATTAATAATGATTACAATGCATTTGTGTGAATATTTTGAGTTTTGTTTTGATTATTGTAATAAAAATATATTGGAGGTTCAATGAGTTACATCATTATTAGTTAGATTTAAGGGTGGGTGGGTGGGCACACTATAACTATCCCCTAATTTAACCCAAAAGCAATAGCAATAATTATTACTTTGTTGGTACAATAACATAGGTTCATCGATCTTGTACAGGATATAACTAGAACAGGAGTTGTATTACGACTTCATTATACAACAGGGGTTGTATTAAGATTTCATAATACAACAGGGGTTGTATTATGATTTTATAATACAACAGGGGTTGTATTATGAGATCATAATGAAACATGATCTCATCATCTCATCAAGCGTCTTCAATTAGACTATGTGTAACGCTTTTAACACCTCTTATTTTTATGCTTTCCTATTTACTCTGTTATTGTTATCTTCCATTCAACACATGCAATCTCATTTACATATGTACATTTGGTTGCTACCATATGGTTTCTTATTGACAAAAATTTGAAAAAAAGAAATGTTTTATTTAAAAAGTTATGGATAAAACGTCGTATTTGACTTGCACATAATAGCTATAATTCACGAGGATGAATTTTATACACGAGCCGAAAGCGAGTGTATAATCATACGAGTCTATATTAAGTGCTCGTTGAATAATATACTATTATTGGTACAAAAACACAAGTTCATCCATCCTGTACAAGTTATAATCATATATTATTTCATTATATCAAATGATTATATCAAATGATTATAATGATTATATGATATGATTATATCAAATTTGGAAGATGATTTAATCTTAGTGCCATAATTTTTCAATAATAATGATTACAATACATTTGTGTAAATATTTTGGGAATGTGATTAATATTATTGTAATAATTGTAAGATATTTAAGGTTTAATGACTTCATAATTTAATTATCATTTATCACAATTGAGGTTTTTAGATCTATCATCCAATAGAGGGGGCTGTTGGTGTCATTAGGTAATTTTCTTAAACTAAACCGTTGTACTGATATAAAAAGTGACACTTCTGTTTGTTCTTCGTAACTGTGCACTTGCAACAGCATCATAATTAGCTCTTACAAGTGAGAAAATACGGTTTTAATCTCACTGCAACTTTACATTTCGAGCTGTGACACTGTTATTGGATGTGGTAAGCTACTTTATGTATTGTTCCATATGTATTATTTGTGGTTATCACCGTTTCAATTTGTAAGTGAAGAGTTTGTAGCAACATATTTATAGTTACGACAATTTTACTGATATAAGAGTTACTATTTCAAGCTATTGTAGTAGTTTTTGGCTACATTTTTCTTAAAAAAATTGAATATGCTGGTTACATTGAGTTTGTTACTTTTTTTTTGTATTTTCATTTATCATCAATCAATCAAAGCTATGTATTAGCAAACCAAACTGTGATAAAGAACTAGAAACTAAGAAAAGATGAATTTCAGCAAAGGTATTTAATAATTATTTTACAAAATAATTATTTTGTAATTAAAAAATTACAACATTATGCAGTGATTAATAAGTTTTGTGACTGATTTTCTAGTATCTGATTAGAAATATTTGTGAGAGAGAGATAAACATCTTTATTTTAGTCTAGACAAAACTACTTATTACAAATAAAATAATTATTTTACAAATAATCATTTTACAACATAATTATTTTATTTGTAATAAGTAGTCTTGTGTAGACTAAAATAAAGATATTTCTCTCTCTCTCTCTCTCTCTCTCTCTCTCTCTCTCTCTCTCATAAATATTTCTAATCAGATAATAGAAAATCAATCACAAAACTTATCAATGACTGCATTACCTCAAGTGTATGTCCAAATATTGTATCTATGACTCATACATAATACCATGGTTACATATAACCATGGGTATATACATATTGACTATATGTATGTAACCATGGTAACATGCCCCTTCCTAATTCACCAGTGTTTTATGAGTTATAAAATACAGATCTGTCATCACAACAATGGTTTGCTATTAATCACAAAACTTATTAATGACTGCATTACCTCAAGTGTATGTCCAAATATTTTATCTATGACTCATACATAATACCATGGTTATATATATATATTGAATATATGTATGTAACCATGGTAACATGCCCCTTCCTAATTCACCAGTGTTTTATGAGTTATAAAACACAGAACTGTCATCACAACAACAATGGTTTGCTATTAAATCAAGTCATCATTTTATGTGCTTGACAAGGTCATTGCTGACGTTTGATTTCCAGAATCAACAATTCTGAAATTCTGAAAATTAATAATTATTGTGAACAGAATTTCATGTTATATTTAAAAAATCACAGATAAAACGTCTAAGTTGGCACGCACATAATGGTTATAATATTTACTCGGATGATTGTGCACTCGGCTATAGCTCGTGTATAAACTTCATCCTCGTGAATTATAGCTTACATTATGTGCTCAGTAAATTGTGTACGATTGGTTGCATTGGTGCTCAGTAAATTGTGTACGATTGGTTGCATTGGTACTCAGTAAATTGTGTACGATTGGTTGCATTGGTGCTCAGTAAATTGTGTACGATTGGTTGTATTGGTACTCAGTAAATTGTGTACGATTTTTTGCATTTGGTGTGTCCTACATATAAAAATGAAGATCTGCAAGATGAGTCCAATTATAGGCTAATAATCCCAAAATATCGAAAAAGATAGAACTGAAAAATAAATTGCTTCAATACTTACGTCCAATTGTACAAATTTGGATTATCTTTGGTCGTTGGTTCAGTTTCTTAGGCCCAGTTACAATCACAGTACAATCAGCTACGATACAGTACAATCTTGGATTAACTTTGACCAAGGTTCAGTTACCTAGGATACAATTGTTGGTACAATTGTATCCCTAGAAACTGAGCCAGAATTAAAGTTAATCCACGATTGTACAACTGGATAATCTTGGATTATCTTTTAGTCCAGTTGCCCAGAGTACAATTTTTAGCACACGTGTACCCTTAAGGCCTAGTTGTACGATCGTCGATCAACCTTGACCTTGGTTCAGTTACCCAAGTTACAATTGTTAATACAATGGTACCCTTAGAAACAGAACCACGATCAAGGATTATCCACGTCCTTGTACGATCGTGGATCAACCTTGACCATTGTTCAGTAAAACAGGATACAATTGTTAATACAATGATATCCTTAGAAACTGAGCCACGATCAAGGATGGTCCACGATCGTACAACTTTGTCTAAGTTCAGTTATACAATCTTGGATTAACTTTGACCATGGTTCAGATACCTAGGATACAATTGTTTGCACAATGGTATCCATAGAAAGTGAACCGGGATTAAAATTAAGCCATGATTGTACAACTGAACCTATAATTGTGGATTATCTTGTACCTTGGTTTAGTCGCCCAAGATACAATTCTTGGCACACTTGTACCCTTAGCACCCAGTTGTACGATCGTGGATCATCCTAGACCATGGTTCAGTTACCTAGGATACAATTTTTAATACAATGGTATCCTTAGAAACTGAACCACGATCAAGGATGATCCACGATCATACAACTGGGTCTTAGTCTAGTTGTGCAATCTTGGATTAACTTTGACCATGGTTCAGTTACCTAGGATACAATTTTTTGCACAATAGTATCCATAGAAACTGAACCGGGATTAAAATTAAGCCACGATTGTGCAACTGAACCTATAATTGTGGATTATTTTGTACCTTGGTTCAGTCGCCCAGGATACAATTTTTGATATACTTGTACCCTTAGGTCCAGTTGTCCAGTTGTACAATCTTGGATTAACTTTGACCATGGTTAAGTTACCTTGGATAGAATTGTTGGCACAATGGTATCCATGGAAACTGAACCAGCATTAAAGTTAAGCAACGATTTTACAATTGGACCTATAATCGTGGATTATCTTTGACCTTGGTTCAGTTGCCTAGGATACAATTTTTGAGACACTTGTACTCTTAGGTCCAGTTGTACAATCTTGGATTACCTTTGACCATGGTTTAGTTACCTAGGATACAATTGTTTGCACAATGGTATCCATATAAACAGCCAGCATTAAAGTTAAGCCACGATTGTACAACTGGATAATCTTGGATTATCTTTTCCCTTGGTTCAGTTGCCCAGGATACAATTTTCGTCGAAATTGTATCCTTAGGCCCACTTCAATCTACAACTTACAAATCTTGGTCAATCTTGGTCATCTTTTACAATCTTGGATTCACTTTGGCCATAATCCGCGATTATCTTTGATCATGACTCAGTTGCGCAGGATACAATATTTGGCAAAATTGTATCCTTAGGTCCAGTTGTACAATTTTGGATTAACTCAACCATGGTTCAGTTACCTAGGATACAATTGTTGGCACAATGATTAACCATAGAAACTGAACCGGGATTAAAGTTAAGCCAAGAATGTACAACTATATCCAAGGATACAATTGTGCCAAACATTGTTTCCTGGGAAACTGAACCAAGGTAAAAGATAATCCTTAATTATACAACTGGGCCTTAGAAAGTGTCAATTTGCTATCTAAACATCATTACAATTTTATGGAATTTAATTTAATTTTTGGTTTTTTCAATTTTGATTTTATGGCCAACTTCTGATGCTACAATTGACTTTATTAGCAGAACTACTGAAATACTGATTGCTATGATAGAGGTTTATCATCTCAGGTTTCCTCTGCAGACCAATTTTTTTTTTCCAAATCCATGTTATCGAACTTTTATAATTGCAGGTTTCCTCTGCAGACCAATATTTTGTTTTCCAAATCCATGTTATCGAAATTATGTTTTTATTTAATGTAATATTTGACCAGTTTTGTTCTGCATTGAAATAATCTTACCCTTAATTGCTGCATAGTCTTAATGATGATAGTCATCATCATTTATCCCATTTATCTCAGTACAGCGTAACACAGGGTATTTTTGAATGATTTTTCCTAATAATCTCTACTTCCATTAGATCATGTTTCCTTCGTTCCATTTCCATTCATTTTCGTTTATAAACAATTTTCTGCAACTCATTTTTGCTCTTTTTTCCTTACTTTTTTCTTCCATCATTCTTTTCTGGATACATTCTTGAATATATCTACATGTAATATCACTGTTTATGATATTCATTGATATACTTTCCTCGTAGTATATCAATGTACTTTTGGCCTTCAGTATTTTAATTTCAGGAGTTTCATTTATTTTCGTTAATAAACAATTTTCTGCATCCTATTTTAGCTCTTTTTTATTTGCCCTTTTCTTACATCATTCTTTTCTGGACACATTCGTAAATATCATGTCAAAAATTGTTTCCTGGCCAACTGAAGGTCAAAGAAAATCCTTAATTACACAATTGGGCCTTAGAAAGTGTCAATTTGCTATCTAAACATCATTACAGTTTTATGGAATTTAATTTTAATTTTTGATTTTTTTAATTTTAATTTTATGGCCAACTTCTGATGCTACAATTGACTTTATTAGCAGAACTACTGAAGTACTGATTGCTATGAGAGAGGTGTATCATCTCAGGTTTCTTCTGCAGACAATTTTTTTTTCCAAATCCATGTTATCGAACTTTTATCATTGCAGGTTTCCTCTGCAGACCAATATTTTGTTTTCCAAATCCATGTTATCGAAATTATGTTTTTATTTAATGTAATATTTGACCAGTTTTGTTCTGCATTGAAATAATCTTACCCTTAATTGCTGCATAGTCTTAATGATGATAGTCATCGTCATTTATCCCATTTATCTCAGTACAGCGTAACACAGGGCGTTTTTGAATGATTCTCCCTAATAATCTCTACTTCCATTAGATCATGTTTCGTTCGTTCCATTTCCATTCATTTTCGTTTATAAACAATTTTCTGCAACTCATTTTTGCTCTTTTTTCCTTACTTTTTTCTTCCATCATTCTTTTCTGGATACATTCTTGAATATGTCTACATGTTATATCACTGTTTCTGATATTCATAGATATACTTTCCTCGTAGTATATCAATGTACTTTAGGCCTTCAGTATTTTAATTTCAGGAGCTTCATTTATTTTCGTTTATAAACAATTTTCTGCATCCCATTTTAGCTCTTTTTTATTTGCCCTTTTCTTCCATCATTCTTTTCTGGACACATTCTTGAATATCATGTCAAAAATTGTTTCCTGGGCAACTGAACCAAGGTCAAAGAAAATCCTTAATTACACAACTGTGCTGTAGACAGTGTCAATTTGCTATCTAAACATCATTACAGTTTTGTGGAATTTAATTATAATTTTTGATTTTTTTAATTTTAATTTTATGGCTAACTTCTGATGCAACAATTGACTTTTTTAGTAGAACTACTGAAATACTGATTACTATGAGAGAAGTACTATGAGAAGTATAATCTCAGCTTTCCTATGGAGATCTATCTTTTTTTTTCCAAATACAAGTTATATCACTGTTTATGCATATTCATTGATATACTTTCCTCGTAGTAAATCAATGTACTTTTAGCCTTCAGTATTTTCATTTCAGGACAGAGTTTCAGGAGTCTTGAATAAGTTTACCTGTTATATCACTAGTAATGCATATTTATTCCTCAGACGATTTCTATTTACTTTTGGCCTTCAATATGTTAATTTCAGGATTTTCAGGAGTCTTGAATATATTTACTTGTTATATCACTTTTAATGCATATTCTTTCCTCAGATTATTTTAATTTACTTTGGGCATTCAGTGTTTTAGTTTCGGCGTTTTCAGGAGTCTTGAATATGGTCTTGAATAGGTTTTTCATTGCAGGTTTTCTCTGCAGACCAATCCAATTTTTTTCCAAATCCATGTTATCCAAATTATGTGTTTATTTTCCTGTAATATTTCACCAATTTTCTTCTGAATTGAAATAATCTTACTCTTAATTCCTGCAGAGTCGTCATCATTTATCCCATTACAGCGTAATATCGGTTGTTTTTGAACGATTTTCCTTAATAATCTCTACTTCCATTAGATGTTTCCTTCGTTCCATTTCCATTTTCGTTTATGAACAATTTTCTGCAAACCATTTTTGCTGTTTTTTATTTGCATTTTCCTTCCATCATTATTTTCTGGACACATTTTTGAATATCATGCCAAAAATTGTTTCCTAGGCAACTGAACCAAAGTCAAAGATAATCCTTAATTACACAACTGGGCGTTAGAAAGTGTCAATTTGCTATCTAAACATCATTACAGTTTTATGGAATTTAATTTTAATTTTAGAATTTTTACTTTTATGGCCAACTTCTGATGCTACAATTGACTTTATTAGCAGAACTACTGAAGTATTGATTGCTATGATAGAGGTTTATCATCTCAGGTTTCCTCTGCAGACCATTTTTTTTTTCCAAATCAATGTTATCGAAATTATGTTTTTATTTAATGTAATATTTGACCAGTTTTGTTCTGCATTGAAATAATCTTACTCTTAATTGCTGCATAGTCTTAATGATGATAGTCATCATCATTTATCCCATTAATCTCAGTACAGCGTAACACAGGGCGTTTTTGAATGATTTTCCCTAATAATCTCTACTTCCATTAGATCTTGTTTCCTTCGTTCCATTTCCATTCATTTTCGTTTATAAACAATTTTCTGCAATTAATTTTTGCTCTTTTTTGCTTACTTTTTTCTTCCATCATTCTTTTCTGGATACATTCTTGAATATATCTATATGTTATATCACTGTTTATGATATTCATTGATATACTTTCCTCGTAGTATATCAATGTACTTTTGGCCTTCAGTATTTTAATTTCAGGAGCTTCATGTATTTTCGTTTATAAACAATTTTCGGCATCCAATTTTTGCTCTTTTTTATCTGCCTTTTTCTTCCATCATTCTTTTCTGGGCACATTTTTGAATATCATGTCAAAAATTGTTTCATGGGCAACTGAATCAAAGTCAAAAATACTCCTTAATTATACAACTGGGCCTTAGAAAGTGTCAATTTGCTATCTTAACATCATTACAGTTTTTAGTTTTTAGTTTTTAGTAGAACTACTGAAGTACTGATTACTATGAGAGAAGTACTATGAGAAGTATCATCTCAGCTTTCCTATGGAGATCTATCTTTTTTTTTCCAAATTCAAGTTATATCACTGTTTATGCATATTCATTGATATACTTTCCTCGTAGTAAATCAATGTACTTTTAGCCTTCAGTATTTTCATTTCAGGACAGAGTTTCAGGAGTCTTGAATAAGTTTACCTGTTATATCACTATTAATGCATATTTATTCCTCAGACGATTTCTATTTACTTTTGGCCTTCAATATGTTAATTTCAGGATTTTCAGGAGTCTTGAATATATTTACCTGTTATATCACTTTTAATGCATATTCTTTTCTCAGACCATTTTAATTTACTTTGGGCATTCAGTGTTTTAGTTTCGGCGTTTTCAGGAGTCTTGAATATGGTCTTGAATAGGTTTTTCATTGCAGGTTTTCTCTGCAGACCAATCCAATTTTTTTCCAAATCCATGTTATCCAAATTATGTGTTTATTTTCCTGTAATATTTCACCAATTTTCCTCTGAATTAAAATAATCTTACCCTTAATTCCTGTAGAGTCGTCATCATTTATCCCAGTACAGCGTAATACAGAATGTTTTTGAATGAGTTTCCCTAATAATTTCTACTTCCATCAGATCATGTTTCCTTCGTTCCATTTCCATTCATATTCGTTTATAAACAATTTTCTGCAACTCATTTTTGCTCTTTTTTCCTTACTTTTTTCTTCCATCATTCATTTCTGGATACATTCTTGAATATGTCTACATGTTATATCACTGTTTATGATATTCATTGATATACTTTCCTCGAAGTATATCAATGTACTTTTGGCCTTCAGTATTTTAATTTCAGGAGTTTCATTTATTTTCGTTTATAAACAATTTTCTGCATCTCATTTTTGCTCTTTTTTATTTGCCCATTTCTTCCATCATTCTTTTCTGGGCACATTCTTGAATATCATGTCAAAAATTGTTTCCTGGCCAACTGAAGGTCAAAGATAATCCTTAATTACACAACTGGGCCTTAGAAAGTGTCAATTTGCTATCTAAACAACATTACAGTTTTATGGAATTTAATTTTGATTTTTGATTTGTTTAATTTTAGTTTTATGGCCAACTTCTGATGCTACAATTGACTTTATTAGCAGAACTACTGAAGTACTGATTGCTATGAGAGGGGTTTATCATCTCAGGTTTCCTCTGCAGACCAATTTTTTTTTTCCAAATCCATGTTATCGAACTTTTATCATTGCAGGTTTCCTCTGCAGACCAATATTTTGTTTTCCAAATCCATGTTATCGAAATTATGTTTTTATTTAATGTAATATTTGACCAGTTTTATTCTCCATTGAAATAATCTTACCCTTAATTGCTGCATAGTCTTAATGATGATTGTCATTATCATTTATCCCTTTTATCTCAGTACAGCGTTACACAGGGCGTTTTTGAATGATTTTCCCTAATAATCTCTACTTCCATTAGATCATGTTTCCTTCGTTCCATTTCCATTCATTTTCGTTTATAAACAATTTTCTGCAACTCATTTTTGCTCTTTTTTACTTACTTTTTTCTTCCATCATTCTTTTCTGGATACAGTCTTGAATATATCTACATGTTATATCACTGTTTATGATATTCATTGATATACTTTCCTCGTAGTATATCAATGTACTTTTGGCCTTCAGTATTTTAATTTCAGGAGTTTCATTCATTTTCGTTTATAAACAATTTTCAGCATCCCATTTATGCTCTTTTTTGTTTGCCTTTTTCTTCCATCATTCTTTTCGGGGCACATTCTTGAATATCATGTCAAAAATTGTTTCCTAGGCAACTGAACCAAGGTCAAAGATAATCCTTAATTACACAACTGGGCCTTAGAAAGTGGCAATTTGCTATCTAAACATCATTACAGTTTTATGGAATTTAATTTTAATTTTTAATTTGTTCAATTTGAATTTTATGGCCAACTTCTGATGCTACAATTGACTTTATTATCAGAACTACTGAAGTACTGATTGCTATGATAGAGGTTTATCATCTCAGGTTTCCTCTGCAGACCAATATTTTTTTTCCAAATCCATGTTATCGAACTTTTATCATTGCAGGTTTCCTCTGCAGACCAATATTTTGTTTTCCAAATCCATGTTATCAAAATTATGTTTTTATTTAATGTAATATTTGACCAGTTTTGTTCTGCATTGAAATAATCTTACCCTTAATTGCTGCATAGTCTTAATGATGATAGTCATCATCATTTATCCCATTTATCTCAGTACAGCGCAACACAGGGCGTTTTTGAATGATTTTCCCTAATAATCTCTACTTCCATTAGATCATGTTTCCTTCGTTCCATTTCCATTCATTTTCGTTTATAAACAATTTTCTGCATCCCATTTTTGCTCTTTTTTCCTTACTTTTTTCTTCCATCATTCTTTTCTGGATACATTCTTGAATATGTCTACATGTTATATCACTGTTTATGATATTCATAGATATACTTTCCTCGTAGTATATCAATGTACTTTTGGCCTTCAGTATTTTAATTTCAGGAGTTTTATTTATTTTCGTTTATAAACAATTTTCTGCATCCCATTTTGCTCTTTTTTATTTGCCCATTTCTTCCATCATTCTTTTCTGGACACATTCTTGAATATCATGTCAAAAATTGTTTTCTGGGAAACTCAACAAAGGTCAAAGAAAATCCTTAATTACACAACTGTGCTGTAGACAGTGTCAATTTGCTATCTAAACATCATTACAGTTTTGTGGAATTTAATTATAATTTTTGATTTTTTTAATTTTAATTTTATGGCCAACTTCTGATGCAACAATTGACTTTTTTAGTAGAACTACTGAAGTACTGATTACTATGAGAGAAGTACTATGAGAAGTATCATCTCAGCTTTCCTATGAAGATCTATCCTTTTTTTTCCAAATTCAAGTTATATCACTGTTTATGTATATTCATTGATATACTTTCCTCGTAGTAAATCAATGTACTTTTAGCCTTCAGTATTTTCATTTCAGGACAGAGTTTCAGGAGACTTGATTAAGTTTACCTGTTATATCACTTTTAATGCATATTTATTCCTCAGACTATTTCTATTTACTTTTGGCCTTCAATATGTTAATTTCAGGATTTTCAGGAGTCTTGAATATATTTACTTGTTATATCACTTTTAATGCATATTCTTTCCTCAGATTATTTTAATTTACTTTGGGCATTCAGTGTTTTAGTTTCGGCGTTTTCAGGAGTCTTGAATATGGTCTTGAATAGGTTTTTCATTGCAGGTTTTCTCTGCAGACCAATCCAATTTTTTTCCAAATCCATGTTATCCAAATTATGTGTTTATTTTCCTGTAATATTTCACCAATTTTCTTCTGAATTGAAATAATCTTACCCTTAATTCCTGTAGAGTCGTCATCATTTATCCCAGTACAGCGTAATACAGAATGTTTTTGAATGAGTTTCCCTAATAATTTCTACTTCCATTAGATCATGTTTCCTTCGTTCCATTTCCATTCATTTTCGTTTATAAACAATTTTCTCCAACTCATTTTTTCTCTTTTTTCCTTACTTTTTTCTTCCATCATTCTTTTCTGGATACATTCTTGAATATATCTACATGTTATATCACTGTTTAAGATATTCATTGATATACTTTCCTCGTAGTATATTAATGTACTTTTGGCTTTCAGTATTTTAATTTCAGGAGTTTCATTTATTTTCGTTTATAAACAATTTTCTGCATCCTATTTTAGCTCTTTTTTATTTGCCTTTTTCTTCCATCATTCTTTTCTGGGCACATTCTTGAATATCATGTCAAAAATTGTTTCCTGGGCAACTGAACCAAGGTCAACGATAATAATTTATTATACAACTGGGCCTTAGAAAGTGCCAATTTGCTATCTAAACATCATTACAGTTTTATCGAATTTAATTTAAATTTTTGATTTTTTAAATTTTATTTTTATGGCCAACTTATGATGCAACAATTGACTTTTTTAGTAGAACTACTGAAGTACTGATTACTATGAGAGAAGTACTATGAGAAGTATCATCTCAGCTTTCCTATGGAGATCTATACATTTTTTTCCAAATCCATGTAATATCACTGTTTATGCTTATTCATTGATATACTTTCTTCGTAGTATGTCAATATACTTTTGGTCTTCAGTATTTTAATTTCAGGAGTTTCAGGAGTCTTGAATATGTTTACCTGTTATATCACTTTTAATGCATATTTATTCCTCAGACTAATTCAATTTACCTTTGGCTTTCAATATTTTAATTTCGGGATTTTCAGGAGTCTTGAATATGTTTACCTGTTATAGCACTTTTAATGCATATTCTTTCCTCAGACTATTTCAATTTACTTTGGGCATTCAGTGTTTTAGTTTCGGGGTTTTCAGGAGTCTTGAATATGTTTGCCTGTTATATCTACTGTTTTGGCATATTATTTCCTTACAGTGTTTCAGTTTACTTTAGGCCTTCAGTATTTTAATTTCGGGAGTTTCAGGAGCCTTGAATATGTTTATCTGTTATATGCATATACTTTCCTCAGAGTGTTACAATTTACTTTTGGCCTTCAATAGTTTAATTTTATCATCAAAGCTTTACATTCCTGTTATAAATGCACTTCTTACAAATATGAAATTTGTCAAATCATCATTAAAATGTCATCATCAAATTTGTCATTAAAGTATATATTGCCCGGCTCCTCCACCATTATCAGCCCTTTACATTGAGGCAATTTCGTAAACAAGTTTTACCTGTAAAGTGTTTCCAGTGATTTAAAAAGTGCAAAAATATGAACATACAAGTTTGGTGTAAGTTGCTCACAATGTATAATGCATGTATCAATAGTGTAATTCTTATTTTCGGATTTATTTACAAATTATTATTTCTATAACATTATTTACATATGAATCCACACTTCCTTATCAAATACATTATTTATAAATTTGCAATAAATTAGGCGTTACACAGATTTTCTGTAAAAAATATCATATAGTCAAATGCACATTATATTCTAAATGAATTAACATCTATCGTAAAGCAGAAGTAACAAATTGTACAATAAAATATTATACTAAATTACAATATGATACATAAATTTGTTCTCTTCGTTTTTTCAATATCAAAAACAAAAGGTCATTGCATCGCGAAAATATAAAAATGTACTTTGTTCATGTTACAGGATGAATTTTGCGGTGGAAAAACTCACAGTTTGAATTTGTTTGGTCGCATTATAAAGTAGTTATGATTTTCATTGCAGTTCAAATAGTCTTATCGCCGATGGTGTTGTATGCGTGATGAATGAGAGTTTTTGTTCCTGTCACGATTTCTGATGGGTTGTTCGATAGCAGTGTCATTTCCAACAAGTTATTGCACAATTAAACAATGAGAGATAAATGAGATATTCAATTAAATTCCTTCCTTGTTCCATGTTAAATTTGTTAGGGGCTTGCTGTTAGGCTGTCGTCACTTTCCAGATAGGTGGTGACGTAACTGTCCGTACTGTCTGGATGTGTCATGGCGTCTGAAGGTGGTGCTGAAGACTGCATCATGCCCGGAGGTGGACCTGGTTGTGGACCCATGTTGGGCGGCGGCAGATCATATCCATGCATCTATAATTTAACACAGAATACTTTAAGCATGGTACAATAGTCTAAGCATAAAATAAATACAAACGTAAAATGGTAAATGAAAATTCATATGGGTAACAAAATTCATCATTTAATGTGTCTGAAGAATTTGGTTCATCGCCATTGAAATTTGAGGAACGTTGAAAATGATACGTTACAAGCAAAAATAATTTACCAAAATTGCATATTTTTGTTAGTTTCAACATCATTTCTTAATATTTTTAAAATAGTTTCGGAACTAAGTATGTCAGTTTATAAAAGCACGAAAATTGCACATATTTTTTAAATTCAATAGAATTTTTTCAGTTTCAAAGAAAGTTTCAAAGATATTTACGTGATTTTCACAAATACTTACAGAAAATTTCTACGGTGCTGCAATTGCAATTTTGCAGTTGCAAATTACAATTATTTTTGTCTAATTTTCTACATAGTTTCCCAATATTTGGGAATGTTGAAAGGATTTTCTAAAATAGAATCAAACAAAAGACAAAACTATATGAGAATTTATGAAAGCTTGAAAAACTGCACGTTATCCTATAGAAATTTTACAGAATTTTTGCAGAATTTTTACAAGAATAAAGAAGCTACGATTGCAGTTTTTTGTAATTTTCAACATAATTTCTTAATATTTTAAAAATAGTTTCAGAACTAAGTATGTCAGTTTATAAAAGCACGAAATTTGCACATATTTTTTAAATTCAATAGAATTTTTTCAGGTTGAAAGAAAGTTTCAAAGATATTTACGTGATTTTCACAAATACTTACAGAACATTACCACGGTGCTGCAATTGCAATTTGCAGTTTCAAATTACAATTGTTTTCTCTAATTTTCTACATAGTTTCCCAATATTTGGGAACGTTGAAAGGATTTTCTAAAATAGAATCAAACAAAAGACAAAACTATGTCAGAATTTATGAAAGTTTGAAAAACTGCACGTTTGTATAGAAATTTTACCGAATTTTTACAGAATTTTCACAAGAATAAGGAAGTTACAATTGCATTTTATTGTAATTTTCAACATAATTTCTTAATATTTTTAAAATAGTTTGAGAACTAAGTATGTCAGTTTATAAAAGCACGAAATTTGCACATATTTTTTAATTCAATAGAATTTTTTCAGGTTGAAAGAAAGTGTCAAAGATATTTACGGGATTTCCACAAATATTTACAGAAAATTTCTACGGTGCTGCAATTGCAATTCTGCAGTTGCAAATTGCAATTGTTTTTGTCTAATTTTCTACATAGTTTCCCAATATTTGGGAATGTTGAAAGGATTTTCTAAAATAGAATCAAACAAAAGACAAAACTATGTCAGAAATTATGAAAGCTTGAAAAACTGCACGTTATCGTATAGAAATTTTACAGAATTTTTGCAGAATTTTCACAAGAATAAGGAAGCTACGATTGCATATTTTTGTAATTTTCAACATAATTTCTTAATATTTTTAAAATAGTTTCAGAACTAAGTATGTCAGTTTATAAAAGCTCGAAATTTGCACATATTTTTTAAATTTAATAGAATTTTTTCAGTTACAAAGAAAGTTTCAAAGATATTTACGGGATTTTCACAAATACTTACAGAAAATTTCTACGGTGCTGCAATTGCAATTTGCAGTTGCAAATTGCAATTGTTTTTGTCTAATTTTCTACATAGATTCCCAATATTTGGGAACGTTGAAAAGATTTTCTAAAATAGAATCAAACAAAAGACAAAACTATGTCAGAATTTATGAAAGTTTGAAAAACTGCACGTTATCTATAGAAATTTTACCGAATTTTTACAGAATTTTCACAAGAATAAGGAAGTTACAATTGCATTTTTTTGTAATTTTCAACATAATTTCTTAATATTTTTTAAATAGTTTCAGAACTAAGTATGTCAGTTTATAAATGCACGAAATTTGCACATATTTTTTAAATTCAATAGAATTTTTTCAGTTTCAAAGATATTTACGTGATTTTCACAAATACTTACAGAAAATTAATTTCTACGGTGCTGCAATTGCAATTTTCAGTTGCAAATTGCAATTGTTTTTGTCTAATTTTCTACATAGATTCCCATTATTTGGGAATGTTGAAAGGATTTTCTAAAATAGAATCAAACAAAAGACAAAACAATGTCAGAAATTATGAAAGCTTGAAAAACTGCACGTTATTCTATAGTAATTTTACAGAATTTTTACAGAATTTTCACAAGAATAAGGAAGTTACAATTGCATTTTTTTGTAATTTTCAACATAATTTCTTAATATTTTTAAAATAGTTTCAGAACTAAGTATGTCAGTTTATAAAAGCTCGAAATTTGCACATATTTTTTAAATTCAATAGAATTTTTTCAGTTTCAAAGAAAGTTTCAAAGATATTTACGTGATTTTCACAAATACTTACAGAAAATTTCAACGGTGCTGCAATTGCAATTTGCAGTTGCAAATTACAATTGTTTTTGTCTAATTTTCTACATGGTTTCCCAATATTTGGGAACGTTGAAAAGATTTTCTAAAATATAATCAAACAAAAGACAAAGCTATGTCAGAATTTATGAAAGCTTGAAAAACTGCACGTTATTCTATAGTAATTTTACAGAATTTTTACAGAATTTTCACAAGAATAAGGAAGTTACAATTGCATTTTTTTGTAATTTTCAACATAATTTCTTAATATTTTTAAAATAGCTTCAGAATTAAGTATGTCAGTTTATAAAAGCACGAAATTTGCACATATTTTTTAAATTCAATAGAATTTTTTCAGTTTCAAAGAAAGTTTCAAAGATATTTACGGGATTTTCACAAATATTTGCAGAACATTTCTACGGTGCTGCAATTGCAATTTGCAGTTGGAAATTACAATTGTTTTTGTCTAATTTTCTTCATAGGTTCCCAATATTTGGGAACGTTGAAAAGATTTTCTAAAATAGAATCAAACAAAAGACAAAACTATGTCAGATTTTATGAAAGCTTGAAAAACTGCACGTTATTCTATAGAAATTGTACAAAATTTTGACAGAATTTTTACAAGAATAAGGGAGCCACATTTTTTTTGTAATTTTCATCATAATTTCTTAATATTATAAAAATAGTTTCACAACTAAGTATGTCAGTTTATGAAAGCACGAAAAACTAGAAAATTTGCACATATTTTTTAAATTCAATACAATTTTTTAAGAATTTTTCTAATATGAATGCAGCAATTGTTTGTTTTATTAATATTCGACAACTTTTTGAATATTTGGGAACATGGAAAGGATTGTCTAAAATAGTTCTTCTTATCTGAATCAGAACTTATCAGAAATCAGCTGATCAGAACTTCTTATCTGAAAATGTATGAAATCCTATAAAATCTTAGACTTATTTTTTTCTTTTTAATTCTTCAAACATTTTAAAGAATTTTAAATACATAGTTTAAGAACTGTGTAAAAAATGATGAAAGCTTGAAAAACTATAAAATCTGCCATCATTTTTTTTAATACTATATAAATTTTGTAGAATTTTCGAGAATATATAATGAATTTTCATTGATTTTGCCGAAAACTATAAAATCTGCACATAATTATTTTAAATTCTATACAAATTTTGTAGAATTTTCGAGAATATATAATGAATTTTCATTGATTTTTCCGAAAGACGATGGACATTTCTAGGTGCTGCAATTGTTTTCCTGTCATTTTGTTCATAGGTACCTACTTATTTTCACAATATTTTGGAATGAAGGATTTTCTGGAATTGTTCAGATGTAAAAAACTGTATGTCTTAATGCATAGCTGTTTGAGCTGTCTAAATAGCTGCTTGAGCTGCTTAAAGAGCTGCTTCAGCTGTTCAAAGAGGTGTTTGAGCTGCTTAAAGAGGTGCTTGAGCTGTTTAAAGAGGTACTTGAGCTGCTTAAAGAGGGGCTTGAGCTGCTTAAAGGGGTGCTTGAGCTGCTTAAAGAGGTGCTTGAGCTGCTTAAATAGGCGCTTGAGCTGCTTAAATAGGCGCTTGAGCTGCTTAAAGAGTTGCCTGAGCTGCTTAAAGGGGTGCTTGAGCTGCTTAAGGAGGTGCTTGAGCTGCTTAAATAGCTGCTTGAGCTGCTTAAAGAGGTCCGTGGAAAGGATTATCTAAAATAGTTTTTCCTATCTGCATCTGCATCTGCAAATCATCTTATCAGAACTTCTTATCTGAAAATGTATGAAATACTATAAAATCTTAGACATCATTTATTTGTTACTTCCGCCGAAATTTTAAAGAATTTTACAAAATATGGATGCTATATCGATATTCTGTAATTTTCGATACATTATCTAAATAAGTATTTGGAAATATTGAAAGTATTTTCTAAAATATACAGCTTAAGAATTCAACATTGTAAAACATTATGAAAGCTTGAAAAACTAAAATATTTTATATTTTTTTTTAGATTTCATAAAAAAATTGTAGAATTTTTGAGAATTTATAATTAATTTTCATTGATTTTGCAGGATTTTCACTGCAATTAGAAATACGATGGAAATTTCTAGGTGCGGCAAGTGTTATCCTGCTATTTTGTACATAGGTACCTTTCACAATATGTGGGAATGAAGGATTTTCTAGAATTATTCAGATGTAAAAAATTGTATGTTTTATTGCATAGCTGCTTGAGCTGTCTAAATAGCTGCTTGAGCTGCTTAAAGAGGTGCTTAAGCTGCATAACGAAGTACATGAGCTGCTTAAAGAGGCGCTTGAGCTGCTTAACGAGGTGCTTGAGCTGGTTACAGAAGTGGTTGAGGTGCTTAAAGAGGTGCTTGAGCTGCTTTAAGAGGTGCTTGAGCTGCTTGAAGAAGTGCTTGAGCTTCTTTAAGAGGTGCTTGAGCTGCTTTAAGGGGTGCTTGAGCGGCTTAAAGGGGTGCTTGAGCTACTTAAAGAGGTGCTTGAGCTGCTTAAAGAGGTGCTTGAGCTGCTTAAAGAGGTGCTTGAGCTGCTTAAGGAGTTGCTTGAGCTGTCTAAATAGCTGCTTGAGGTGCTTAAAGAGCTGCTTAATGAGCCGCTTCAGCTGTTTAAAGAGGTGCTTGAGCTGCTTAAAGAGGTGCTTGAGCTGTTAAAAGAGGTGCTTGAGCTGCTAAAAGAGGTGCTTGAGCTGCTTAAAGAGGCGCTTGGGCTGCTTAACGAGGTGCTTGAGCTACTTAAAGAGTCGCTTCAACTGTTTAAAGAGGTGCTTGAGCTGCTTAAAGAGGTGCTTGAGCGGTTTAAAGAGGTGCTTGAGCTGCTGAAAGAGGTGATTGAGCTGCTTAAAAGGAGCTTGGGCTGCTTGAAGAGGTGCGTGAGCCGATTGAAGAGGTGCTTGAACTGCTTAATTAGGTGCTTGAGCTGCTTAAAGAGATGCTTGAGCGGCCTAAATAGCTGCTTGATCTGCTTAAAGAGGTGCTTGAGCTGCTTAACTAGGTGCTTGAGCTGCTTAACTAAGTGCTTGAGCTGTTTAACCAAGTGCTTGAGCTGCTTAAAGATGTAAAAGAGAATAAAGGAAAAAAAACAGTACAAGGCCGAAACGCTGAGAGCCAATAGGGTCAATAGGGTCAATTGGGTCAATAGCGCCAATAGGGCCAATAGAGCAAAATAGGTATAATTGGGTTTTAATTTTTTGTTTCATGTTTCATTCTTATATTGAGAATGGAAGTATATTTTCAGGAAGTATATTTTCAGTGTGCTGAAAAGTCGTTGGGTATATTAAAACTGTATTTATACTATAAATTGACAATTGATAGATGACTGATGTATGTGTTTTTCTTTTCAAAATTACCAAACTTGTTTCTGGAATGCTATATACTATTATACCTGAATGTTATACCTCGTTTGAGTCAAAAGGTTACTTAACACTTACTTACTTAACTTAACTCACTTACTTAACATAAAATGCAATTATTTGATTTATAAACATTTCTCGCCCAAATCAAGATGCGAAGTTTTGTGTCTGCTCCTAATGGTTATGAAATTAATGCCATGAATCATGTGCAATTTAGCACATGAAAACCCAAAATGATCTAATAAACTACACCAAATGTTTGTGCACAGGGAAGGAGCTTCACTCGAATTTAATATTTATGTCAAGGTAAGTATGTACATTTAGTTTCAGCTATTTCTTATCTAGGAACTAGAATTGTTCAATAATTATAAGTATGTACATTTAGTTTCAGCTATTCCTTCTTAGGGACAAGAATTGTTCAATGATTATGAGGAGGATTTGCAGTTGACAATGCAACTCTAATACGATTTTTTACATTACATTTTCTTCTACCATTTGTAGTCACAGCATTAGTATGTACCTTACAAGATAAGTATGTATTTGTATCAAGGTAAGTAAGTATATAAGTATTGGTAAATTATTTTTGCTCTTCTCTTAAGTTTTACATTTATACAGATAAAAGAATATTTTTAACGCCTTGCGTTACTCGTTTAATAGAAATAAGCATTTACCGGAAGGGTGCAGATTTATTGTTATTATACGTATGGTGCTGAGGGTCAAGGAAATTCTTTTAATGTATCATTTAGCATGAGAACAATGTTCATATTCATGTATCTAAATCAATTGTAAAAAAATAAGTGTAAAAAAATGTAATTTTTTTCGGCAAAGTTGTATGTAAATTAATGGCGGTTTCGACATAATAATAGTAAAATTGGCAAGACCCGGCGCCTCCACCATTTCATATAACATGTGATTCAAAAAATCTTTCATCAAAGCGTAAAAAAAATTTAAAAAAATACGTAAAAATTACGTAATTAAGATAACGTCTGAATTACTTTTCTGCTGAATTTATCAAAGTGAATGATCACTTCTGGAAAAGTATCTGGGAAATCTTCAAATGCATTACGTGTCCAATAAACTCACTGCTCATCAATTTTTACACCGTTTCTAAAATATATTTCCAACATGCACCGTTTTTGGTCCTTTTTGGTGGCCGGTGAAAGCCATAACGTTTAAATCATTTTGATGTCTGGCAAATTTGTCACATCCTGACAGTTTTTGTTTTTGTTTTTTTACAGTTTTTTTAGCTTAAACTGTAAGTTTGTTTTATTTTTTTACAGTTTTTTTTAGCTTAAACTGTAAACCAAGACATACGTTTTAGGTACGTTTAATGTTTCATGGCAATTTTATTTTAATTATGCAAAACATTTAATCGTATATTAACTATATAACTATACTATAATTGTTACAATTTGATCAAAGATGGATCAATGAGTAATATGTCACTCATCCGACATTTTTGTTTTGGTTTTTTTTCTACAGTTTTTTAGCTTAAACTGTAAGTTTGTTTTGTTTTTTTTACAGTTGTTTTAGCTTAAACTGTAAACTAAGACATACGTTTAAGGTACGTTTCATTTTTCATGGCAACTTTTTTTTAATTATGCAAAACATTTAATCGTATATTAACTATATAACTATACTATAATTGTTACAATCTGGTCAAAGATGGATCAATGAGTAATGTTATGAAGACTTAAATTACTAAATGAAGGTTTCATGGCAACTTTGATGAATGTTATTTTGAATCACTTGATAGTTTCGTCTTTTGTTTATGTGTTCCTCGAACATAGATATTTCGCTTTTACGACATTTCTTGGTGTTTAACTTTCCTTAATTTTTATTACGTTTTATATGTATGCTTTTTCATGCCAACTTTGATGAGCGTTTTTTTGAATCACTCGATAGTATCGTCCTTTGTTTATGTGTTTCTCGAACATAGATATTTGGTTTTTACGACGTTTCTTGGTGTTTAAGTTTCCTCAATTTTTATTACGTTTTATATTTATCCTTTTGTTTTTCATGGCAACTTTAATGAAAGTTTTTTGAATTACTTGATAGTTTCGTCTTTTGTTTATGTGCTCCTCGAACTTAGATGTTTCGCTTTTACGACGTTTCTTGGTGTTTAACTTTCCTCAATTTTTATTACGTTTTATATCTATCCTTTCTTACGGCAACTTTGATAAAAGTTTTTTTGAATCACTCGATAGTTTCGTGCCTTGTTTTATGTGTTCCTCGAACATAGATATTTGGTTTTTACGACGTTTCTTGGTGTTTAAGTTTCCTCAATTTTTATTACGTTTCATATTTGAGCCGTTCATTTTGAAAGTGACTTAAGTCCATTTATCTTTAAATTGAAATACTTAAGGTTTTGCGTTTTTACAAAATTAAAAATATACGTAAGATATATGGTTGACTTGCAATGTTAAATCGCATTTAAGGGATTTAATTTTATACATCCTATTAAAAAGTCGCTATTATTAAGTGTATAATATGACCTTGCTTACCTTAAAAGGACTTAGGTCACTTTCAAAATAAAAATTTGTTTTGTTACAAAAAGTGAAATAGCTCAAGTCCGTTACATATAGCTTAAAAAATAGAAAAAAAATCATTTAAATTATATTTTTAGATAATAGAAATAAATTTAGAAACAAGTTATTCGTTAACATTCTCAGAATGCGGGAGTGATTTGAAGTAGTATGGTGATCCGGAGGTATATACCGCAATAAGTCCATCATGTGTCGGTATTTTAGTGATGTGATGCTTCTTATACTTTTATATAACGATGGAAATACAATATTCCCAAATTCTTTAGGTCTACCCCGACGTGGCAATAAATCAAGAATTTTAAATTCTGCGTTCTCATCCATGGCTGTTTTGTATAAAATTTTATATGGTTCATTTCTTAAAAATCGCATCCAGCATATTTGAAGCCGGTTTATTTTTTCTCCGTTGGTATTTTTGGATCTTTTGTAAACTGCTTCTTCCAAGAGTCTTGTTGATATAAAATCCTCTAGTTTCATTTCATTTAGTATGAAAGTATTACCTTTTCTACATTTTTTAATTATATTATAATAATCTTGTGGCACATACAATAACTGATTTAGTTTTAACGACATTTCTATAACGCTCTGTCGTTAGGTAAAAATGAATGCCCTGATATTAAAAATTTGTGGTCTATGATTTCCACATCATTTCCCATCGATAGAATATTTAACCACATTAAAGATATTTTGATGTTTCTGTTTTGTCCTCCACACATGTCACTATATGCAATGATGTATTTTTCACCTTTCAGGGTTTTTAGGTGTCTCAAGAGGCATGAAGCCACTTCTTGGGAACCTCTAGAAGCTTTTGTTTCATCCCAAACGTACATGTATACACGTTGTGGAAATTGTGTATGGCTAAATTTAAAATATACATGTTACATTTATAATAAGCTACTGAAGTAGTTAACTTTGGGAATGGTAAGGCTTTCTGCAAATCGAATGAAAAGCCAAAATAATGAGATGGATTACTTGATACTCGCTCTTGATCTTGTTTTAACGCATTTCTAGCCGATTCTGCTAGCTTCAAATGAATATCATGTTCTTCCATAAGTTTTTTCTGTTCTTCATGGTTCTCTGATGCTTTGATTTTAATGTTTAATAGATGACATCTTTGACGTGTGTCTTTGCGTGGTTGGTGGAAATGTAGATTAAAATCCTTTTTGAATATTTTTCTATAAGTCCATTCATTAACTGCTTATAAATTATGTTCTTCACAGTGAAGCTCATAAAAATTAAACATTTTTTTTATAGTCAGTTCAGGATGAAGATATTTTCAGTCGAGATTATGGTCCCTAGTATAATGGGTTTCAAATTTCGGGAAACTGTTAATATGGTTTTGAACAATCATATTTGCTTCATCACATATTTTTCTCGACGATCCAGGCAAACGCCCACGTAAATCGTTGCCAACGTTTTTAGATTTTAATACACATTTCAGTCGTCCTTCGCTTATTTGAAAAGTATCTAAAAAGATTTTTTACAAACAGCAACTTTGCCTGTTTTAGAATTTAACCAATACGCAAAACTCTCATTTCTACATGAACCTTTTCCGTTTCTCTGACGTCTTCTTTTTACAACACTGCGTCCGGTCGCTTCGTATAGCAATATATTTTGCTTATTAAAGTCTCCTAAGTTCCAAAACATTTCGAAAATACGTTTTCTTTCTGTTTCATTTAAATTTTTCAAGCAGTCTTTTCGGCATTGGCAATCTTCATTTTGAAAAACTTTGGCAGGAATAATTTTTCCCGATTGTGTATCGTATCTTTTCCCCGAAATCCGTTTAATTTTACGAATTTTCTGAATATAAGTATTCTGTGTTCTCTGAATCCTTCTTTGAAGGTGCTGTTTTGTAAATTCTCATTCTCAATTACTTCCTCTTCCTCTGTTGAAGAATGAACTTCTAAAATTCTCTTTCTTTTTTTAAATCTGTTGTATGAGTTTAATTCCTCTTCACTTTCAGAATCAAGAAATCTTGTTATTTTATCCTTTCCCATGGGTTTAATAATTTCTTTAGATTAAATATTATTTTTTAAATTTCAATTCAATATCAAAACGTAATTTAAATTACCTTCATCACTGCTTTCAACATTTTGGACCGCACTTTTTGACATCGTCAATATGAAGTGGACTTAGGTCACTTTTTTTACATGCTTTTTGCAGTTGGGATGAATTCTTATGCAGTTTTTGACATTGTCCTACTTTGATTATTATTTTTTTTTAATGTGTTATCAATGGAAGCCAAAGCATCTTGAGCTGTTTTATTGTGTCCATAATATGTTGTATATTCTTGTATTTATTGCTAGTTTGTCTGGCTTTCTTTGTGTGTTTTTTGACTTGTGTAAAACTTTAATGTTATTTAACACCAATAAAATACTTTACTTTACTTTACTTTACTTTACTTTAAAAATTAGGATTTTCAGTAGATATATTATTTTGAAAATGTACGTGATATAAAATTTTCAAATGTACTAAGTATATTTCAATACCGATTTATTTTTTTGACAGTTCTGCGTAAATTATAAATGTCACAAGTGCCAACTTGATAAAAGATGAAAATGGACTTAAGCTACTTTCAAAATAAACGGCCCATTTAATAGAAAATTACACTGCAAAATTGAGTTGTTCATTAAAAAAACAATGCAGTATAATCTACGTTAGACAATTGTTGTTTTTTTTTTAATAAAATTGTTCTCTTTTTCCCTGAAAACTGCGTTTTGTAGTTTTCTTTTGTGGATTTTTGTGAGCGAGTCGCTCTTCAGGGTCCAGCAGTAATCAGCCATCATTCTAATATCCCATCTTCCTTGGTAACGTCTCTCCGTCTCCTTTATGTCTTCATGGAATCTTTCTCCCTGTTCCTCGCTGACAGCTCAAAGATTTTCGGGAAAAGAGTGAACGTGGTAATTCAGAAAATGAAGTTTGACGCTCATATTGCATCCCAGTTTTTTTATAATTTTCGACAGCTCCAAGATTTTCGGGAAATGAGTCAACGTGGGAATTCAGAAAATTAAGTTTGACGCTCATATTGCATCCCAGTTTTTTATAATTTTCGACCATGTTGGCTACAATTTCTTTGTAGACGTGGTAATTCAGAAAATGAAGTTTGACGCTCATATTGCATCCCAGTTTTTTTTATAATTTTCGACCATGTTAGCTACAATTTCTTTGTAGTTTGGAAACTTGTTCTTTCCAAGGAAACCGTCTATGACTTCTACGAAAGAACTCCATGCTTCAGATTCATCCTGGGTCCTTGTATTCTGGAACAATCTGTTCGATTTTAAAATTCGAATTTCAGGGCTTACACAAATGCCTTTCTTAAGTTTAGCTTCAGAAAGTGGAGGAGTTGTTTCCAAGGAAACCGTCTATGACTTCTACGAAAGAACTCCATGCTTCAGATTCATTCTGGCTCATTGTATTCTGGAACAATCTGTCCGATTTTAAGGTTCGAATTTCAGGGCCTACAAAAATTCCTTTTTTAAGTTTTGCTTCAGAAAGTGCAGGAAATTTGTCGCACAGGTATTTAACGCAGTCACCTTGTTTTTTTAAAGCTTTGACAAACTGCTTCATCAATCCTAACTTTATGTGAAGTGGAGGCAAAATAACTAATTTTGGGTCAACTAATGGCACATTTTTTGTCCCGGTACAAGTATTTCTTTAAGTGGCCATTCTTTCTTAATCTAATGTCATGCATCAATTTTAACTTTATGTGAAGGGGAGGCAAAAGAACTAATTTTGGGTCAACTAATGGCACATTTTTTGTCCCGGTACAAGTCTTTCTCTGAGTGGCCATTCTTTCTTAACATAATGCAAATTTCGTGCTTGACTGTCCCGCACAAAAAACATGGATACTTTATGAATCCAAACTGCTGACCCTAAAGCATGGATATTATTTTGAGGTCTCCACAGAGTTGCCAACAATATTCGCTATACTTTATTGTATTTAGCAACAGCTCAAGATTCTCATACGTTTCTTTGAGATGCACAGAGTGAGCAACAGGCCCGAGGCATAAGTATTACCATTGTGCAACAAGACACCCTTCAGGCTTCTTTTAGAAGAATCAATAAATAACCTCCATGATGTGGAATCGTAATTGTCGGCTCCCAGTTTCATGATTACTTCAGGAATATTATTACAATACACCAGTGAACCCGATTGAGGAAAATATTCCGCGAATGCTTTTTCACGATGTCTATACCAGGAAATTGTGATTCCTGGAGCCAACAGATTTTTTGTCTTTTGATTTTTTTAATTTTGATTCACGTCTTTCGGTCGTGATCCCAAGTTTGTGCAGCATTCTTCGATAGGCCCTAGTCTTTCACTAAGTCATTTAGTTCAGCTTGGATAAACTGTTGAGGTTGGTCTATATCAGGATTGAATTCGGTTTTTTCGTTTGAACTCTCATCTGATGATTGCTGTTGGATGGTGTGAAGAAAAGGTGGAGGAATGGGAATTCCTGGTCCATGAGGTACAGGTCGTTTAGCAGACAGTAAATCAGGATAATAATAATAATAATAATAATAATAATAATATTTATTTCTTTCTTAAATGATAGTGAATGGTATGTTTATTTTTTGAATTAAAACCCTTGACATCGCAGGAGCAAAAGTAACAGTCGTCTCCATGGTTTTTTGTTCCCTCCATACCATAGGGATGCCAAAGGGTACAGAGCTACGTGTACTTTTTGTCCATTTTCTCAGTAGTTTGACACACTGAAAGCACAATTTGTGTGGAGCCCAAGGTTTGTCCTGATCACCAAGCTTTACATCGAAGTAAACGTGGTTAACTAATTCTGTTATGTTTCGTTGATGCTTTGCTATCGTTAAATCACCATACACGTAACAAAATATATCAGGACTGTTTTTGCACTTTCTTGATGACATTCGACGCACTAAACACGCAGAAAACAAAACACAACTCGATGCTACAAACAACTGACGCTAACTAACTGCCGATGCCATCAAGTTGACCCTGACAGATGCGAAAATGAAACAGTGTTGCCATTGAAATGAAATAAACGTAATATTATACTAAAATATTTTCTTTCGATGTTTCAAGTATTTTGAAGAAATAATTTTAGTGCGATTTAGGAAATATCATAAAGGTACTTCTTTGCTCTAGTACAAAATATCTCGCAAGGTTTTTTTTAATTTTGTGAAAAATTTTGACGTGATGGGCTCGAACCAAATTCACATTCAGAATTATTTCAGAAATTTATCAAATTCAAAATACCAAAAATCATGTTGTAATTGTTGTAATGAAGGTGTTAATTACCTGGTTGACCAATTGTTGAAAAGCCGGTGCGTGGGGTTGCTCAAGATCCGAGTGGAGGGCGAAGTCGGACAGTGCCTTCCATGGTGGTTGGTATGCCTGCACTTCCAGAGGATGGACTCCTAGTGGGGAGTCGTGCCGTACAGGCGAAGATGCCACCATTGGGATCCCCTGCATGGCGCCGTAGCCCAACTTACGGCCATCCTGCACAAAAAACTATGTTCCTTTAGATTTCTACTAAATGCACGGGGCCGTAAACAGGGATGATTAATAGCGTGGCTCATTATTTATAGAGTCCGGAGCGACGGGATAAAGATCAAGCACGAATTTTTTTACGCTCCCATTTGCAGCGTCGCATGTAACGGAGCCGATCCCGATAACAATGGGCATTAAAAAACGCTCCGAGGCTCTATAGATAAATAATGCAAAAGCAAATCCTGCGAATCTGCTGCCGAAAATGTATACCGGGAGCGCCTTTTTTGTTTTATTAAAAATCGATGCGCAGCGGTGGGGGAAACTTAATCGCGTGTGAGCTCGCTGATTGGTGGGAAATTGAGTTTGTGGTGGGGGAGTGTATCACAATCCACGCCCAACGTATCCCCCCGGCGCTGGGGTGGGGGTAGCGGCAGCAGCCGACTTGATGATAAAGTTAAATAATAAATACGCAATCTGTCGCTTCATTCAATCGATTATTATTCCTGCACCACACGATTGCTAGTCGACCAGCGAAGCTATTTTACTTCTGAGGGCAATCCAAATCAATTTAGTACATGACCGGCGCTAAAATAATTATTAATATTGCATTCACTACGTTATTAGTGTTAGTGCAGGAATTTGATTATAATAAATATATTTATCCAGTGGCAATTTCAGTTGTTTGTTTTAGGTAAGTAATTACTACTTTTAATCGATAACATACATTATTTCAAAATTTTGCGCTCAAAATATATCACCACAAGCATATCATTCAAAACTACCCCACACATATACTTATTGTTTTTTTTTTAGATTTTCGTTGGTAATATGTGTACATATCTGGTTGTAAAAAGCTGTTTTACGTCCGCACGTCTTAATACACTAATACCAACCTTCTCCTGCTGCATCTGCTGCTTCATCAGGATCGTCTTCTTCTTGTCTTTGCAGCGCTTGTTCTGGAACCAGACGCGGATGACGCGCGGCGACAGCGAGGTCATCTCCACCAGCTGCTCCTTCATGAGGGCGTCCGGCCGCGGGTTGGCTGCGTAGCAGGTCCTCAGGGTGTGCAGCTGCTTCTCGTTGAGGACCGTCCTCACCCTCGTCGGCTTGCCGTCGCCGCCGCCCGCGCCGCTCGACTTCCTGGGGCCGCCGCCCTTGTGAGAGCCGCTCTCCGAGCCCGAATCTGAAGAGGAGACCGTCTATTTAAACGAGAGATGCATACTGCCATCAAGAATGGGATGAGCCGTCCATAGTGACACATTAACATTCAATACTGCACCGTGTATATATTTGTAATTATGGGGGGAAACTACGAATTAAAGTAGTTGTTGGGTGTGAAGACAGGCGAGACGTAATGTTAACGGCAATAGCCGCACATTCAATAAGTTGGATTTAATCGCAGAGCATGCATAATTTATATGCATTACTTATCTGCTAACTAATCGCAGCAGTTAAATATGTTTAGTACTTTACGCAAAGCTTAATTTCAGTTCAATCATCCGTACCCTAGAGCAGTGGTTCCCAAGCTTCTTCTAAAGCGGGACCCCCTTTTGGCAAGAATTTTGCTGCCGACCCCCAAATTCATAATGACCAAATGACTAGGAACATCTATTAAATATGATTTGAAGAAGCAGTTAACAGTGGAGCATTTCTAAATAGGCTAGCCAGGCTATAACCTACGGCGGCTAATTTTAAAAGACGGTTTTTTTAGCGGCCACTAAAAACGACCGCTAAAACCGGCCACAAAAGTATAGTGTACAGTGATCCAAAATATAAATAGTGCATACTACAGACTATACAGGCCAATTATTTGATTGATTGTTTGAGATCAAACTTGTAAGTGTAGTGTTTTCACTTGAAATTGAAAATGTACCTTCAATGGGGGTTTATTACAGTCAAGGGTTCTCCATTGTATGGCGTGCTGCGAAGAGGCTCTGGACTCTGTTCTCTTCCCATTACCCGTCATAAAATTCCGTTCATAAAATTCCGTTCGCACAATGGAGCGCAGTCAACACCCTTCGTAGGTAGATTTTCAATTTCAAGTAATAACACCAGAGGCGGATGGGGCCGGCGGGAAGCCGGGAAATTTCCCGGTACAACAAATATACATATATTATATTTGTTTCAAAATAATTTGTAGTTCAAATCGTATTGCTAAATTATAGTGGTCCGAACAGGTAAGAGTCAAAGACAAAAATGTTATATAATAGACAAATGATTGATAGAATAATAAATATTATTAAACTTCATGGAAGACGAGACGTAACGTGATACAGGCCAAGAGTGTAAATCGTGCTACTAGAAATCTAGATAGCGAAAATTTGGGCAAATTTTAATGGGCCTTAGATCAAATATTTAAATTAGATCTGGTGCATTTGTTTCGTTTCTGTCAGATAGTACAGTTAATTAAATGATTACGAAATCTAATAATAAGATTTAAATTAAAAAAATAAAAAAGATTAAAATAGTAGCAGAAAAAAAAATACTGCTGAAATTTATTCAATAGCAGTAGACTAGACTAGTACCACTCGACATGTGTATAATAGACCAACGCTCGTTATTTTGAAATATGTTCTTCAAAACCTAACTAACAAAAGGTTAATCTCCATTTGAGAAACAAGAGAGAATATAGTTGGTGGGCTGAAGAATGGCACTTTAGAAAATATTCGGCAAATACGGAATGTTGAGTCACCTTTGTATGTAGAAGTAAAATTGGTGTTAGAAACAATAGAGAAACCCAAAAAGACGAACAGTAATTTGAGGGCAATGGCAAAAAGTTTCACATACAACATTTAAAATACGAACTAATTTTAACAGCAACTATATTTTGCAAAAGATTCAGCATTACTGGACCACGATCAAAATATTTGAAGGGCTACGGGAAGTAATGATTACAATTTCTTCATTTTTATTCCATTTTTGTTCCATTTTCATTGAAATCGATCTGATAGTGCCATGTTGTAGCATGGGAAAAGTAGTTTCGACACGTGAAGTAAAACAGTGAAAAACGATCACCGTTCGCTTCAAAAACGAAGAAATGGAATATGATGTTTAATTAAAACGATCAGAGATCAAGATGAAGAAGAATAATTTATAGACGACCCCCCTAATGGACAATAATCGGTAACCATAATAATATATGTATATAATCGATCTTTATTGGGCTATGGACCCCGTATGGGGTCTTTCCGCCTCCATAATAATATTTTATCAAAAATTTGTATTTCATTTGAAAATATATTGTTTGTATGTACTGTACCCTACATAACCCTATACCCTATACTGTACTGTACCCTACATAAAAAATCTAAAAATACGGTTAAAAAGGATCCGAGTCCAAGACTTGTTATTAAAAAAAAATGGTTTTAATAGTTTTACTTATGTGTATTTCATGCTTTTGCTCAATATTCCAATTCACATCTTGTCAAAGTAGATCAATTATAATCAGTTAGTTTTTCATTCATCCTTTCTTAGACTTGAAACTTTCAATTTAGTTTTCTGAAAAACGACCAAATTAGACTCTGATCGTTTTCCCCCTAGTCCTTCATTTACAAATACCATTGCTACAAATCCACACAGATGGCGCAAAGTGCAGAGGTATAATTACAGTAGTTTCAAAGAATTGCCACTCAGTAAAATATCTTGCAGACTAATTCGCACTATGGGCGGAAGAAAAATTAGTACATTATGAAGTACATAATTCTGAAATGACATTTGAGAGAATATTGAATGAACTGCGAAGAAAAAAGTAATTCGTATGCCGAAAGAATGGAGAAAAATGTGGAGATGAAACATTAGACGGTGAACATGATAAATGTAGGTTTGAAACATTCAATGTAATAATAGATACCGTAATCAAGTCTATGATAAAACGATTCCAAAATATCTTTGATGTTTGCAAAGATCTATCTGTATTAGATCCACAAAATTTGAATGAAATTAAACCAAATATTCCAAAAAAGATTGACTTCTCTCTAGATTGACGACTTTAACTAATAAATTACAAACAAAAATTGTAATGTTACATTAGAAAATTTAACAGAAGAACTTCTCATTTGAAATTTGTGATTTATTGGAACAAAATATTTGTAAGAATATTACAAATGTGCAACTGGATTAGATATCGGAATATGCTTGATATTTTTATAATTTCAAAATTATAGGAAACAAAACAAAAAACTTTAGTTTTCTTTTTTAGTTTTCTATAACCATGTACTAATTGTCTGATCTTTTCCTACATATTGTCATTCGTAATAGCATTCAGCAACTTTGTCTACTTTCTAGACGGTATCCTCCTCTTCCTCCTTCTCCCGCTCCTCCTCTATCTCTAAAGATAATAGAAAGGTGGGGGTCGAATTTGTATATTGTTTTGAAATATTTTAGACTTTAACATATATTCGAAATAATTGTTTAATTGCTTCAAATGTGTATTTTGAAAGACCTATTGTTGCTTTGGAAATTAATCCTGAAGTTGTGAAACATAGTTCTAATTGTCGGTCACAATTGTAAGATTCACAGAGAAGCAGTACACAATGTTTAATGAAAAACATAATGAAAATGTAATTTCGCATGTGATAGTCAGAAATGTAATTGCCGAATTGAAGACCATTGTTGATAATCTGTTTTAAAGATACCCTAAACGAAAGTCAATAACGTAAAATCGGCAGTTAATTCCACAAACTGGTGTCGAAGAACAAACAATTTCATTATAGTCAAAAATATCAAATCAATATAAATACCAAAAAGCAAAAGTTTGAAAATACAATTGGTTTTAGAAATTCAGTAGAGGTGAAAGTGCTAACACGTACAAAATTATTATGAACTTAATTACAACAGATTGTCTTCAATATTCGTTTATTTAGTTACCCCGACGCACAGTGGTGGAGTTTGCTCTTTTAGGTGGACAAATATATTTTGTTATAAAAATAGATTTAAAATAATGGTTAGATAACGGGAAACTTCATGAGAAAATCTAAACATTAAGGGGGGGGTTTGTTTAGGGGGTTGAAAAATAAATTTGGTTTATACAACTTATAAGACTCGTGTTATTAGCGATTGTCGCAAATTTATTCCCGTTTTGGAACAAATTATGTTGCTTTAAGGACACCACACTTAAAAATTTAATTTTTACTGAATTTGTAATTCCTTCAAAAAAAGTTCAAATGTTCCTTCTAACAAAGCTTCATTGGTTTTAAGAAATACTGCTTCTTTTCTATGGGTTTTCGATCATTATTCTTTCATTGATGTTTTAAAGTACGCAAATCTTTGTTTTAAAGTGCTTACATTATCTGGTGTGCCATCATATAAGTACAACAGGTAATTTTTCAGATATTTCAGTTTTTCATCCGAATAGGCAAATCTTGCTGTTGCATTTGGTCATAAAGATATTTACGGCTCACTATTTTTATACCTGAGGTACCAGGTGTGCCCAAAACAAAGAAAATATCACTTTATTACATTTTAAACAAATGTTGATTTGTTTTTATTGCGATATGATCTATAAAAGATATACTCCAATTTGGTCATCCGCAGCTATCCGCACCCAAATTGTATGTCATTATTAGTCTAAGTATATGAAGTATACAATACAATAATAAGAATTACCCGAGAGGAGGCGATAATATAACAAAATGTCTTATAAACATAAAAATTTAGTAATACTTTCATAAGAAAAGAACCTTTTTTTGAAATTTTACAAATGATATAAATTAATGTTAAAAATTGTTTAAATATATCAAGAAATACTGATTCTTACTTGGATTATTCGAATCGATCACAATCACTTCAAAAGATTAGGTGGACAACACACAATTTTTATTTGTTTACAGGTTTACATTGATAGCGCTGAGAACATTCAAATGTAGTTCGTGAAATGACCAACTTTCAACTACTTACAAAATTATTATTACTGGCTATTCCTATGACTCTGGGAATTGAAAGAGTGAAATGAAACCAGAAACGTATGTCGAATTCCGGCAATATGGAGCGATGAGTCATAGTCAACTTTATGCGAGACGACTGTACGCATATTATTTTCAATTATACAATTATACACGGTGTTTTGTAACAGGTGTGCAAGTCGAAATGAGAGAATAAATTGTTTACACATTTCCCCGCGTTTATTTAACACCCTGTATATTTAAGTCGATGATTATTAACTTTTAAAACGGGACGACTGCAGGCATATTATTTTCAACTATACATACCTGCAAGTCAAAATAAGATAATATTTTCTTAACAGATTTATTCTCGTTTATTTATTACCATGTACATTTAAGTCGATTATTTGGAATTTGTGGAACAACTTGTGCAAAAGGTATACACAGTTTTTAACCGGTTTTTAAGTAAATTGGTAATATGTAAATAAATGAATTACTTCAATTAAATCAATTTCTATAATAAGAGGTAATATTCAATTTTATTTGATATTCCATCATGTTTTTTTTTACTCTACAGTGTGTTCAATAGCCATTTAAAAATGTAGGAAATGAAAGTGCATGTAATTTCAAGAAAAGAGTGTCATATAATTTATTGTTATTATTAAAACCTCCATAACATGCGAACAAACGAAAATCGAAACTATGCTTATGATATTTGTTTCTTGAAATTACATATTCTTTGCATTGCCGAAATCCGTAAACAGGCTAGAGAATCACTCTGTAGTTATAGAATATTTTTATTATTATTATTATTATTATAATTATTATTATTATTATTATTATTATTTATTATTATTTATTATTATTGATAAGAATGTAATGAGTACGGCTTGGCAGCTCTACTTTGTGATACATTGTGAAACAGTATCATAAAGTATATAATGTATTGTATTTTTTGTTAATATTATGTGGGATATTGCAATTATGAAAATATAAATATTTATAAGAAAAAACATATTTTGTACCCTTCTGCGTTCAATCGCATACAAGTTCACCAAAATGTAAATATAGGTTCTATTCAGGTGTATTGCGTATCTAAAAACGTCAGCAGTAACGTGTACGTTACTTGACGAAGTAACGCATTCGTTATTGCTAATGTTTTTTGATACGCAATAGACCTGATTATCTAAATTTCAGTTAAAATTAACCCTTAGACATATGCAGGGTTGGTGTGATTTAAATCATGATTTAAATCAACTGATTTTTAAAATGAATCATAGATTTAAATCAAATTTATTTAATTATTCGTTTATTTTGCACAGTTTATACATTGTTGATGAATAATTAAAAATGTAATGTAACTATAGAGTTGACATGCTTTAAAGTAGATAATTGCAAGTAAGTAGTTAAGCAACAACAGTTCCACTTCACCCCCAGCAGAGATTTCGATTAATTTAATTGACGCTTTTGATTCGCAATTTCCACAATCAACCCATTGTTACTGCTCGTGGCGATTGATTAAAACCGCGAATCAAAAGCAAGCAACAACAGTTCCACTTCACCCCCAGCAGAGATTTCGATTAATTTAATTGACGCCTTTGATGCGAAATTTCCGCAATCAACCCATTGTTACTGCTCGCGGCGATTGATTAAAACCGCGAATCAAAAGCGTCAATTAAATTCATCGAAATATCTGCTGGGGGTGAAGTGGAACTGTTGTTGCTGAACTACTTAAGTAAGTAAAATATTTGTCTTTTCTTTTATTTTTTGGTCCATCACATTGTACAGATACTCAGAGATTGGTTTTAATCATCAATTCTTCAAATTCAAGTTCAAGTATTTATTAAAAAAAATCATTCGATTTAAATCGTGATGTAAATCAGTTGATATAAATCACATCAAAACTGGCAAACATTGATTATAAATATTAAAAAAAAAAATAAGTCAAATAAATCATGGTTTGTATTTAAATAATTGATTTTTTTAAATTCATGATTTATTCCAAGCCTGGACATATGTACATAAGTTTCAAGTATTAGTTAATATAAATGTCCTAAAGCTGCAGAATATATATATTATTGTAAATATCTTTATTTCGTAACCATCGTTACAGACAAAAAGTTAATTAATTTAAATTTTTCAATTTTTTTACATGTATGATCGTCAGGTAGTTGTACTGCTACGTATAAACTGTGCTATTGTATTATGTCTATACTATATCTATTATTACCATTAAGTAACTACAATTTTAGATATTCAGCTGTTTTGCGTATCAAAAGTCGTTAGAAGTAACGTGTACGTTACTTGGCAGCATCACATTCGAATGTCAGATGCATTTATATCATATATGCATCTGACAATCGAATGTGATGCTGTCAAGCAACGTACATGTTACTGCTAATGTTTTTTGATACGCAATACACCTGATTGTATGAAATTTTATAGAATATTTCAAATATTCGTGAATATGTACGGAAATTTCAATAATATTTGCAGAATTTTCACTGCAATTAAAAAGACGACAGAAATACCTGGATGCTGCAATTATTTTCTATTAATTTTCGACATATTTTCTCAACATTTGAAAATTTTCTAAAATAGTGTCAGAACAATGTGGGCCAAACTTTATGAAAGCTTGAAAAAACTTTAAAAAACGCATATAACTTTTTTTAATTCTATCGATATTTTATGGATTTTCCCAAATATTCCTAATTCAAAAAATGATATTATGGAAGATTACTTTAGAAATTTTATGGATTTTCCCAAATATTCCTAATTCAAAAAATGATATTATGGAACATTACTCTAGAAATTTTATGGATTTTCCCAAATATTCCTAATTCAAAAAATGATATTATGGAACATTACTTTAGAAATTTTATGGATTTTCCCAAATATTCCTAATTCAAAAAATGATATTATGGAACATTACTTTAGAAATTTTATGGATTTTCCCAAATATTCCTAATTCAAAAAATGATATTATGGAACATTACTTTAGAGTATTTGTAAATTTCAGGATTTTATTGGCAACTATACGAAAAGATTATCTCTCGCCACTGAAAATTCATAAAATGCACTGATAAGGGGGTCACCAATTATTGCGGCTCATCAAAAGGGGGTCGCGAGTACAAAAAGTTTGAGAACCTCTGATCTAGAGAACAGTTACATGTTGGTAAAGTGCTAAGCATGGAACTATTTCACTACTTTTAATGAATTTAATAAACTAGGTACTTCGTTTTTTCTTCTTACTACGAGAATTCTATTAATGTTTCTATTCTAATTATACTAAATTCTATTCAAATTATACAACGAAAATTCCTGCATCTCATTTATTTATGAAAGTAAGTATAGCAAACCTTATATCGTTATATAGAGAACAAAATATCCGTTTTGAAAATGTCAAAGCCAACTATGACTGCCATTTAAAAAAAATGAAGTTTGTATTATAACTCAAAAACTATGTTTTTATTTTCAAAAAACAAAAGCATATCTTGCTTAATCTCTTAAAATGACAACTCTTTCCTTTTTTAATCGAATCTCTATGTTTTATGGTTTCCGAGATCCCAATGCTTAAAATGAACAAACTTACCCTTTATATCAAGATATCAAGATATCAATAGTATCAATAGTATCAAGAGTATCAAGAGTATCAAGAGTATCAAGAGTATCAAGAGTATCAAAGTATCAAGAGGCTATTATAAACTTATATCGGAACATATTATATTATTGGAATTGAAATGAACTTAGATATGATACATTGGAAGCTCCATGTGCATTAAATATAGCTTCCAAAATGCAATGTTGGCACATACAGATCCAACAATTTTTAAGAGTAACTACTTTACAAAAAAAAATGTATATTTTTCAACTAACATATGTGAAAGCAGCAATTTTTCCACGGCTTACTATACATGAAATTGATTCCTTTTTACTCTATACCTTTTCAAGTTCAAATTGAGACTAATCAAGTTCAAATTGAGACCAATCAATTTCAAATTGAGACCAATCAAGTTCAAATTGATACTAATCAATTTTAAATTGAGACCAATCAATTTCAAATTGAGACCAATCAATTTGAAATTGAGATTTTAATCTCAATAAATTTTATTTGTTTACTCTCAACTTGATATTGTTTAGTGTCTACTTGATTTTGTGTAGTCTCAATTTGAAATTGATTGGTATCAATTTGAACTTGATTGGCCTCAATTTGAAATTGATTGGTCTTAATTTGAACTTGATTGGTCTCAATTTGAACTTTAAAAGATGTAGATGTGAAAATGTCTGCAATATCGTAGAAAAATAGCTGTTCCTATTCGAGATGAAATAAGTTTTTTGTTTGTTAGTGGACTTGCCCCACTCGCAGCTGTCGCGGCGCGTGATCATCTGTCCACTTACGAAAAAATGGTGTTTTCAACTCTTGTTGCAAAATATACTATAGGTACTGCTAAATTATACAAAAATGTATTGCGAATCTGTACGAAATTTTCAATAATACTATAATTTTTCCACCTCTTACTATACATGAAAGTGATACTTGTTTACTCTAGATGTGAAAATATCTGCAATATCGTAGAAAAAATAGCAAATATTCACTCGCCGCAGTCGGGGCGCGTGATCAACTGTCCACTTACGAAAAAATGGTATTTTCAACTCTTGTTGCAAAATATACTATAGGTAGAGCTAAATTATACAAAAATGTATTGTGAATCTGTACGAAATTTTCAATAATTCTATAATTTTTCCACTCTTATTATACATGAAAGTGATACTTTTTTACTCTAGATGTGAAAATATCTGCAATATCGTAGAAAAAATAGCATTTCCTACTCGAGATGAAATACGTTTTTTTCTTCGTTAGTGGACTTGCCCACTGCTGCTGTCACTCGCCGCTGTCGGGGCGCGTGAAAAACTATCCACTTACGAAAAAACGGTGTTTTCATGTTTTGTTGTAAAATATACTATTCTGCTAAATTATAAAAAAAATGTATCGTGAATTGGTACGAAATTTTCAATAATATTTGCAGAATTTGCACTGCAATTTAAAAGGCAATTGAAATATCTGAATGCTGCAGTTATTTTCCAGTGATTTTCTAAAATAAGGAAAACATTTTAACAAAGTGTGATAGTTTTGTAGTTATTTTGGGTTGCATTTTTGATTTTATTTTATTAGATGTGTTGCTGTTGCTGTTTATTTTTTTAAATTTTTTAATTTTTTTTGTCGTGTCTTGAAGTCCCGCCTCCAAGCCATTGGGCTTGGCTGCGAGCTCCCAACCCTGGCATAAGGTACGAGACTACAGCCAGTTCAATGTCTGTTGCTGTTGTTGTGTGGAATAGTTAGGGCTGTTTGACAACGTAATTTAGGCCTACGAAAAAGGTACTAAGGTCACCGGCTACCGGACCTAGGTTGGGCAGGCCCAAGCGGATTTAGCCCCTAAATCTAATAAAATTAACCAGTTTGAATAACAAGTCAGCTCCTACAATTAGGGGAGCTGCGCCATTGTGTTACCAATATTGATAATATTATGAATTGTTTGCAAAGGAGCAGCGTATTCCAGCAACAAGTTTTCGCCTGATAATTCAAGTAAATATTGATCACGGGAGAGCATCCTCACATTTAATAGTTGTTTGACGTAGTGGTGGTATCGATGTGAAATTTGATAGTTTATGAATATAATACGCAAAATTCTGTCCAAATTGGGCGCACTCAAGTAAGACGCATTTAGAAAGAATGCATACGTGTAAAGTATTATTTAATGTTTTTAGTATTAACTCAGACAATTGTATTTAAAGCAGGTTTTAACATCTAGACAGCAACAACCATGCTGAAATGAGAGAAAAATACAGATGCAGTAATAGTAAGACCGTAACACTTTTTTTTTTAATCAACCATTCTGGCTTATGAATAAAACTAGTGGCTCGCTCATTCACTCGTTTGTTGCTCTCATTAGCCGATCAATTTTTAATGGGAATGTGTTGGTTCATCCAGCCTGAAATTGTAATAGGTCCGCTCTACTTTATATTTGATGGTGGAGCGGGTATAAACGTAAACGAAACGTATCACGCCGATTTAATATTCACAAAGGAATAAAACGGATGTAGGGAGAGAATGGAATCAACGTTATATAATGTAAGCCCTACGATGGTCAGCGTTTCACGCCTCCGCTAAGCCACCGTATTCCCCGCGGACCAGAAGGGATTAAACAAAAGTCTAATGGACGGACGCGAACTGGACTTAGCTTGAAACATCCCAGCCCCGAATTATAGCCGCGTGCTGCGGGGATTAAACCCAATTTCCCGATCCAGAAGAGCATTAAGTGCGACTGCACACCTCGAAGATTAACAGTTTCTGTGCGTAAGCTCTCGTCAAGACTCCTCACCTGACATGCATCCGAGTTCGGTGCTGTTGCTGCTGTGGTTGTTGTTGCTAAGGCTGGTGTTGTTATTACTCTCTGCTCCTGGGTGTGGCGTCGTCGGCGCAGAGGTCTTCTCCATCACGTCGTGGTCCTCCTTGCAGTAGAGCAGGCCGCCGTCTCGAAGTGCGAATTCGTCTCCGGGCACTAATTGTCTCGAACAGGCAGAACAACGAAAACACTCTATGTGGTATATTTTACTTTTCGCACGCATCACGAAGTCATTTTTACTGAACGACGAGCCGCACTTATCGCACTTTGTACCGAATAACCTGCAAGAAGAAGAAAAAACACATCGTAAGTTTAAAAAAATCTCACCAAAGTTCTTACAATACTATTTACAGATCTTAGCTACAACGAGGCCGAGACATAAATTTGTAACAAATGGGTCGTTTCCCATATATAACATATCCGTTTAACCACGCCTAGCAAAATATAGCTAGGCATAAATAACAGCCTATAATGGGCAATAACATATTAATATACTAGAAAGTTTGTGGATTATAACACAGAACTGACGTATAATTGATCTATATTCCCAACATTTATCTATTATATTATATACCAAAGCATAAAGACATACACAAATTCACAAGAGAGGTAAGATCAAGAAAAGAGAAATCAATAATCGATTACTTCCTGGTAAACGCCGAAAAATGGAAAAAAGTTAAAGATGTTAAGGTAAAAAGACAAGCGGAAATCGGGAGCCACCACTACCTGGTCAAAATGGTAATCAACATAGAAGTAAAAGACTCAAAAAGCAAGGAAACAGAGAGGAAGATAAAAAAAAAAATCAACAGCTATAAACTAAAAGAGGAAGAAACTGGAAGCAAATACCAAACAAAGATAGAGAATAGCTACAGACAAACAAACAAAGTAGAAGGAGTAGAGAAGAAATGGCAGAACTTCAAGAAAATCATAAGCGACGCAGCCAAAGAAAGCTGCGGAACAAGCACAATTTCAAATAAACAGACGAAGAATAATAAATGGTGGTCGGAAGAGATAAAACAAACAGTAAAGGCAAAAAAAGATAAATGGAAAACCTACACAAGAACAGGAAAAGAGGAAGATTATAGGAGATATAAAACAGCAAGCAAAGAAACGAAACGCAAAATCAAGATAGCAAAGCAACAAACATGGGAAGAGTTCGGAAAGAAAATAAAGGAAACGTTCACAGAAAACCAGAAGATGTTCTACAGCACAATAAAACAAATGGGGAACAAAAAAACCCCGAAACAAATTAACATAAAAGATATAAATGGAATCACAATAACAGAACAAAAGGAGATTATGGAAAGGTGGAAAGAATACTTTCGTGAAATGACAGAAACAAAGCACAAAGGGAAAGAAAAGAAAACAAACAACAGGACCAATGGGAAAATCAGAAGCATATCAATGGAGAAAGCAATCAAAATAGCAAAACTAGGAAAGGCTCCAGGCACAGACGATATCACAGCGGAAATGATGAAATACATGGGAGATAAACTGAAAGAGGGATAGGAAACTGGAAATCATAAAAATACAAATATTTATGTTCGCAGACGACATGATAATAATAGCTGACTCAGAAGAAAAACTCCAACGTAACCTTAATATATACGAAGAAGAACTGAAAAAGATAAATATGGAAATAAACAACAGCAAAACTAAAACAATGGTAATAGCGTCAAAAGAAAACAAACACAAAATAGAGCTAGAAGGGAAACAACTAGAACAGGTGAATCAATACAATTACCTAGGAACAATAATAGAAGAAAAGGGAAAGATTTACCAACAAGTAGAAGAAATAATAGGAAAAGCAGGAAGGATCTGCAACACAATAAAAAACACGTTTCTAGAGAAAAACAAAATTACTAAAGAAATCAAAACTGAGGTATACAAAAAAATAGTAAGGATAATATATGGAAGTGAATTGTGGACAATTACGGAAAGAAACAAAAGCAAGATCAACGTTATGGAAATGAGATTCCTAAGGAAGATAGAGGGAATTACAAAAAAAAGTGAGGAACACAGAAGTAAGGAAACGGCTCAACATAAAGCCAATAACAACAATAAAAGAGGAAAGAGAGCTAGGTTGGCTAGGACATGTACACAGGCTAGAAGAGACTAGAATAACAAAAAGACTACATGAAGTAAAAATACAAGGCAAAAATAAAGTAGGAATACCGAGGAAGGGATGGAATGAACAAACGCACAAAGCAGCGGCAAGAAGAGGAATATAATGGAATGAAATAAGAAAAGTAGCACAAGACAGGGACCACTGGAAAAGAAGAGTGAAAGAATTAATTAGCGAAGACATGTGGTTATAAAATGCATTAAAATGTAATTAAGCAGTCCGAAAGGGTAAAAGGACGAAGGATAAATAAATAAATAAAAATCAGTAAACATTTTACTAGTGCTAGTAAAGTTTTTAATTTCGTGCTGAAAATCTTATAATTTTTACTGAAATGTCTAATTTATATTCAAAATTTCACAAATTGCAATGAAATCCTGTAATTTTAAATTACATTTTCATGATTTCTGTGAATATATTTAACTTGCAATGAAAATTTCACTATTTTCAGTAAACATTTTAAACTTCCAATGAAAATTTCACTATTTGTTTACTGAAAATAGTGAAATTACTATTGCAAGTAAAGTTTTTTTCATTTCGTGCTAAATATCTTATAATTTTTACTAAAATGTTTGAATTTATATTCAAAATTTCACTAATTCCAACGAAAATCTGTAAGTTTCAATTACATTTTCATGACTTCTGCGAATATATTTATCTTGCAATGAAAATTTCACCATTTTCAATATACATATTGCTATTTCCACTAAATATTTTAATTCATGCTAAAATTTTTGTAATTTTCACTGCAATGTGTAATTTTCAATCAAAAGTTTGTAATTCCTAATGAAAATTTGTAGTTGTCATTTAAAATTGTATCATTTCCAATAAGACATTTGCCATTGCAAGTCAACATTTTATAATTGTCGATGAATATTTTAAATTTTCAATGTAAATTTAACAATTTTCAGTAAACAATTTAACCTTTCAATGAATATTTTACTATTTTCAGTAAACATTTTACTATTGCCAGTAAAGTTTTTAATTTCGTGCTGAAAATCTTATAATTTTTACTGAAATGTTAAATTTATATTCAAAATTTCACAAATTGCAATGAAATCCTGTAATTTCAAATTACATTTCCATGATTTCTGTGAATATATTTAACTTGCAATAAAAATTCCACTATTTTCAGTAAACATTTTAAACTTTCAATGAAAACTTGACAATTAGTTTACTGAAAATTGTGAAAATACTATTGCTTGTAAAGTTTTTTTCATTTCGTGCTAAAAATCTTATAATTTTTACTGAAATGTTTGAATTTATATTCAAAATTTCACGAATTCCAACGAAAATCTGTAAGTTTCAATTACGTTTTCATGACTTCTGTGAATATATTTATCTTGCAATGAAAATGTCACCAGTTTCAATATACATTTTTCGAATTTTCATCATTTCATCATTTTCAATCAAACATTTAGAATTCCTAATGAAAACTTGTAGTTGTCATTTAAAATTGTATCATTGAAAATAAAACACTTGCCATTGCATGTCAAAATTTCATAATTTTCGATGAATATTTTAAATTTTCAATGTAAATTTCACTATTTTCACTAAACATTTTAACCTTTCAATGAATATTTTACTAGTTTCAGTAAACATTTTACCATTGCCAGTAAAGTTTTTAATTTCGTGCTGAAAATCTTATAATTTTTACTGAAATGTTAAATTTATATTCAAAATTTCACAAATTGCAATGAAATCCTGTAATTTCAAATTACATTTCCATGATTTCTGTGAATATATTTAACTTGCAATAAAAATTCCACTATTTTCAGTAAACATTTTAAACTTTCAATGAAAACTTGACAATTAGTTTACTGAAAATAGTGAAATTACTATTGCTTGTAAAGTTTTTTTCAGTTCGTGCTAAAAATCTTATAATTTTTACTGAAATGTTTGAATTTATATTCAAAATTTCACGAATTCCAACGAAAATCTGTAAGTTTCAATTACGTTTTCATGACTTCTGTGAATATATTTATCTTGCAATGAAAATGTCACCAGTTTCAATATACATTTTTCGAATTTTCATCATTTCATCATTTTCAATCAAACGTTTAGAATTCCTAATGAAAACTTGTAGTTGTCATTTAAAATTGTATCATTGAAAATAAAACACTTGCCATTGCATGTCAAAATTTCATAATTTTCGATGAATATTTTAAATTTTCAATGTAAATTTCACTATTTTCAATAAACATTTTAACCTTTCAATGAATATTTTACTATTTTCAGTAAACATTTTACTATTGCCAGTAAAGTTTTTAATTTCGTGCTGAAAATCTTATAATTTTTACTGAAATGTTTAATATATATTCAAAATTTCACAAATTGCAATGAAATCCTGTAATTTTAAATTACATTTTCATGATTTCTGTGAATATATTTAACTTGCAATGAAAATTTCACTATTTTCAGTAAACATTTGAAACTTGCAATGAAAATTTCACTATTTGTTTACTGAAAATAGTGAAATTACTATTGCTAGTAAAGTTTTTTCATTTGGTGCTAAAAATTTTATAATTTTTACTGAAATGTTTAAATTTATATTCAAAATTTCACGAATTCCAACGAAAATCTGTAAGTTTCAATTACATTTTCATGACTTCTGTGAATATATTTATCTTGCAATAAATATGTTACCAGTTTCAATATACATTTTTCGAAAATTCATCATTTCATCATTTTCAATAAAACGTTTCCAATTCCTAACGAAAACTTGTAGTTGTTATTTAAAATTGTATCATTGAAAATAAAACATTTGCCAATATTTTAAATTTTCAATGTAAATTTCACTAGTTTCAATAAACATTTTAACCTTTCAATGAATATTTTACTATTTTCAGTAAACATTTTACTATTGCCAGTAAAGTTTTTAATTTCGTGCTGAAAATCTTATAATTTTTACTGAAATGTTTAATTTATATTCAAAATTTCACAAATTGCAATGAAATCCTGTAATTTTAAATTACATTTTCATGATTTCTGTGAATATATTTAACTTGCAATGAAAATTTCACTATTTTCAGTAAACATTTTAAACTTTCAATGAAAAGTTCACAATTAGTTTACTGAAAATAATGAAATTACTATTGCTAGTAAAGTTTTTTTCATTTTGTGCTAAAAATCTTATAATTTTTACTGAAATGTTTAATTTACATTCAAAATTTCACGAATTCCAACGAAATTCTGTAATTTTCAATTACATTTTCATGATTTATGTGAATATATTTAACTTTCAATGAAAATTTCACTATTTTCAGTAAACATTTCAAACTTTCAATGAAAACTCCACAATTAGTTTACTGAAAATAGTGAAAATACTATTGCTAGTAAAGTTTTTTATTTCGTGCTGAAATTCTCATAATTTTTACTGAAATGTTTAATTTACATTCAAAATTTCACGAATTCCAACGAAATTCTGTAATTTTCAATTACATTTTCATGATTTATGTGAATATATTTAACTTTCAATGAAAATTTCACTATTTTCAGTAAACATTTTAAACTTTCAATGAAAACTCCACAATTAGTTTACTGAAAATAATGAAATTACTATTGCTAGTAAAGTTTTTTTCATTTTGTGCTAAAAATCTTATAATTTTTACTGAAATGTTTAATTTACATTCAAAATTTCACGAATTCCAACGAAATTCTGTAATTTTCAATTACATTTTCATGATTTATGTGAATATATTTAACTTTCAATGAAAATTTCACTATTTTCAGTAAACATTTCAAACTTTCAATGAAAACTCCACAATTAGTTTACTGAAAATAGTGAAAATACTATTGCTAGTAAAGTTTTTTATTTCGTGCTGAAATTCTCATAATTTTTACTGAAATGTTTAATTTATATTTAAAAAATCACGAATTCCAACGAAATTCTGTAATTTTCAATTACATTTTCATGATTTATGTGAATATATTTAACTTGCAATGAATATTTCACCATTTTCAATATACATTGTGCTATTTCCACTAAATATTTTAATTCATGCTAAAATTTTTGTAGTTTTCACTGCAATGTTTAATTTTCAATCAAAAGTTTGTAATTCCTAATGAAAATTTGTAGTTGTTATTTAAAATTGTATCATTTCCAATAAGACATTTGCTATTGCAAGTCAAAATTTTATAATTTTCAATGAATATTTTAAACTTCCAATGAAAAATTTCAGTAAACATTTTAAACTTTCCTTACTGAAAATAGTGTCAGTAAACATTTTAAACTTTCAATGAAAATTTCACTATTTTCAGTAAACATTTTACTATTGCTAGTAAAGTTTTTTATTTCGTGCTGAAAGTCTTATAATTTTTACTGAAATGTTTAATTTAAATTCAAAATGTCACCAATTCCAGCGAAATCCTGTAATTTTCAATTACATTTTCATGATTTCTGTGACTATATTTAACTTGTAATGAAAATTTCACCATTTTCAATATACATTTTGCTATTTGCACTAAATATTTTAATTCATGGTAATTTTTTTCTAATTTTCACTGCAATGTTTAATTTTCAATCAAAAGTTTGTAATTCCTAATGAAAATTTATAGTTATTATTTATAGTCATTTAAAATTGTATCATTTGCAATAAGACATTTGCCATTGCAGTCAAAATTTTATAATTGTCGATGAATATTTTAAACTTTCAATGAAAATTACACTATTTTCAGTGAACATTTTAAACTTTCCTTACTGAAAATAGAGTCAGTAAACATTTTAAACTTTCCTTACTGAAAATAGTGTCAGTAAACATTTTAAACTTTCAATGAAAATTTCACTATTTTCAGTAACATTTTACTATTGCTAGTAAAGTTGTTTTTTACTTCGTGCTGAAAGTCTTATAATTTTTACTGACATGTTTAATTTAAATTCAAAATGTCACCAATTCCAACGCAATCCCGTAATTTTCAATTACATTTTCACGATTTCTGTAATTTTTAATTACAGTTTCATGATTTCTGTAAATATATTTAACTTGCAATGAAAATTTCACCATTCTTCACCGTTTTATTTAACTTGCAATGAAAATTTCATCATTTTCAATATACAGTTGATATTACCAATACAAAAATTAATTTGTCCTGGAAATGTTATAATTTTTACAGCATTGTATAATTTGCAATCAACATTACGCAATTTCCTATCATACTGTATAGTTTTTAATTATAATTTCATAATGTTCGACGATGTTTTACAACTTTTAATGAAAATTTCATCATTTTCTACAAAAAAATGCCATTTTCGGTAAAACTTTAAATTCACGATGAAAATTTTACACTTTCCATTGAAATGTGTATTTCAAAATAAACATGTCTAAATTTGCAATGCAAAATTGTAATTTTTAGTTAAATGTTCACAATTCTTGTTGTATCTAAGAATATTTAATAAGTTTCAATGAAAATTTTATAATTTTCTGTTAAAACGGTGCCATTACAGTTAAATTTGAAATATATGCTGAAAAATTTATAATCTTTGGTGCATTATTTAGTTCAGCATTAAGATTTCTTAATTTCCTATGCAAATTTGTAGTTTTCAATCACAGTTTTCTAATTTTCGTTGAACATTTTAAAAGTTTCTATAAAAATTTTACCATTTCCAATAAAGAATTTGCTATTTTCCGTTAAATTACCTATTACCCGTTAAATTACCTGCACCACAATATGGAAATAAAGAGAAAATTAGAAACATATGGGACATTCAATGTCAACTGGACCAGTGGACGACTACCTTCAATTTTGATGAAAATTAATATGAATGTATACGTTTGTTGGAATGGAACTTATGTAAAGTAACTTATTTCAATACCACCAACCGTAAATGACAGTTCTTCAATATTGGCAACTGTAAATGACAGTATTTGAATACCAAATGATAGTAATCAATAGCATTTAAATACCATCAACTCTAATCAATAGTATTTCAATACCACCAACCGTAAATGACAGTTCTTCAATATTGGCAACTGTAAATGACAGTATTTGAATACCAAATGATAGTAATCAATAGCATTTAAATACCGTCAACTCTAATCAATAGTATTTCAATACCACCAACCGTAAATGACAGTTCTTCAATATTGCCAACTGTAAATGACAGTATTTGAAAACAAAATTATAGTAATCAGTAGTATTTCAATACCACCAACCGTAAATAACAATATTTTAATACTATAAAGATTTCCAACAGAGACCATATCTCCAATTGAAATGATAAACAATTCTTACTTCTTTAATCATAGGGTTGTTATGTCTAAATTTCAGATTGTGTTATATTTTATTTTTAATAAAGAAAATTTTAAACGTTGATGTAGATTGATTTAATTATAAAATTTGCAATCAACATCTTCACTTGAAGAAGATTAATAATTAATAAAGTCCTATATTTGGGAAACAACAGCGATTAGAAAAAAATAGTTATTAACATTTTCAATTAATTTTGCCCTTCTTAGCATGCTGCTAAGAAGGGCAAAATTTATGAATTTTCCTGGATTTGAAGCAAAAAAAGTGCATAAGAAACTTATTATGTTTAAAATCATGAACGGTGCCTTAATTAATACCGTCCTTATATTAGCTACTAATTTAAGCTAGCTTATACTAGTTTACTTTTTAAACACCCTTTAAACTGGTGTTACATGTATTAAACAATTATCCCCGATTACATGTAGGTCTGCAGGATTGACTGTAATACCTATTGGGCAATTGGGCCTAATAACATTTTCTACAAAGAAGCGTACAAGTTATGTTTCCCCAGATTTTATCAGGAACTCTGCCCGCGTATTACAGTTACATGTGCCTTGTTAATATAACAAAACAGACACCAGTCCACCGAAAATTCGACCTTTAGATCTGTACGATCTGTAGGAACTTAGGAAGCAGGGTCATTCTTTCTTTCCTTCGTCCTGGTCCTCGCTGGTCGGACGTGGGCATGTGACAGGCGTGATAATTCCCGGGGATTAAATCATTAGCATACGGATCTCATCTTTTGACAACTGGAACAGCTACCGTGACGGAACCATGACGCGTGAAAGGGGACACATGAGGGAGGCCCGTTTCGAAATAGTATGTGTGTGGCGGTATTTACTTGCGGTAATCGGAGATTCACAGTTTGTTTTGCGCGGCTTCGACCCCGTCCTTATTGAGGCGATACACCTGGGCCCAAAGTGACGTGACGCTTCTAATTTCATAACATCGCGGACGCAGAGAAATCGACGCAAGACAAACATAACAGCAGAAGTCTTATCGTTTATTGAATAATATTTGTGAAGTTTTCTATTTTCAATCTTGTCGATCGTGAAAATCAAATTGATTTTGTTTCCTGACCTAAAAAGTTTTATGACGGAAGAGCCCGAGGAATTAGGGATACACACAAAACCCAGTTGCCATATAGAAATGATCTTCCCCTGAGGCTAATATTTATTGGACAAGAAATTTTAGACCCATAATAAATTAAGTCACATTCGGTAATTTTGAGTTTGGCACATCAATATTTAAGAAGAAAGTGCTGATATTATATTTGTGTTTTGCACTTAAATTCCAAAATATTGTAATTCGTGTATCGTTCTTTGGCAAAATCTCAGTGGAGTATCTATTATTTACCAGAATTTCAATTATCCTTTCAAACGTTCAGTAATTACTCTCAAATATTCAATAACCACTGTAAAATTTGAATTCATTCCTGTCAAAATTTCATTTATAACTTGCAAACTTCATTTGCAACCATCGAAATTATCACATTTCAAGTTGTGCAAATCTGTACCAAATTTTTAGCTGCAGTTACGAGAATCTGTAATTTTTTCAACTCCAATTGTCGAAATGTGCCAATATTTTGAACATGACTTTCTAAATTTGTGAAATTTACACCTGAAACTATTCCAACTTATTGAATTTTCCAATGCAAACATTCAAATTTATCAAATTTTCTAATACTACTGCTTAACTTTGTATTTATTTTTATTCAATCTGACAAAGTTGCTTACATATTCAAATGTAACTGAAATCTACCAAATTTACACCTGTAACTTGTAAAATTTGTCAAACACTACGCTTCAACAGTGAAAATCGTATCAGTTTTCATTTGCAACCATCAAAATTATCACATTTCCCGTTGTGCAAATCTGTCAAAATTTTTAGCTGCAGTTACGAGAATCTGTAATATTTTCAACTCCAATTGTCGAAAGGTCCCAATATTATGAACATGACTTTCCAAATTTGTAAAATTTACACCTGAAACTGTTCCAACTTATTGAATTTTCCAATGCAAACATTCAAATTTATCAAATTTTCTAATTCCACTGCTTAACTTTGTATTTATTTTTATTGAATCTCTCAAACTTTGTTAAATATTCAAATTTAGCTAAAATCTACCAAATTTTTACCTGCAACTTGTAAAATTTGTCAAATACTAACCTACATCAGTGAAAATCGGACCAGTTTTCATTTACAACTATCAAAATTATCACATTTCCAGATGTGCAAATCTGTATTAAATTTTTAGGTGCAGTTACGAGAATCTGTAATATTTTTAATTGCAATTGTCGAAATGTGCCAATATTTTGAACATGACTTTCCAAATTTGTAAAATTTGCACCTGAAACTGTTCCAGCTTATTGAATTTTAGAATGAAAACATTCAAATTTATCAAATTTTCCATTCCTACTGGTTAAATTTGTATTTATTTTTATTGAATCTCTACAACTTTGTTAAATATTCAAATGTAACTAAAATCTACCAAATTTTTACCTGCAACTTGTAAAATTTATCAAACACTAACCTACATCAGTGAAAATCGGACCAGTTTTCATTTGCAACCATCAAAATTATCACATTTCCAGTTGTGCAAATCTGATTAAATTTTTAGGTGCAGTTACGAGAATCTGTAATATTTTCAACTCCAATTGTCGAAATGTGCCAATATTATGAACATGACTTTCCAAATTTGTAAAATTTACACCTGAAAGTGTTCCAACTTATTGAATTTTCTAATGCAAACATTCAAATTTATCAAATTTTCTAATTCCACTGCTTAACTTTGTATTTATTTTTATTGAATCTCTCCAACTTTGTTAAATATTCAAATGTAGCTAAAATCTACCAAATTTTACCTGCAACTTGTAAAATTTGTCAAACACTAATCTACATCAGTGAAAATCGCATCAGTTTTCATTTGCAACCATCAAAATTATCACATTTCCAGTTGTGCAAATTTGTATTAAATTTTTAGGTGCAGTTACGAGAATCTGTAATATTTTCAACTCCAATTGTCGAAATGTGCCAATATTTTGAACATGACTTTCCAAATTTGTAAAATTTACACCTGAAACTGTTCCAACTTATTGAATTTTAGAATGCAAACATTGATATTCATCAAATTTTCCATTTCTACTGGTTACATTTGTATTTATTTTTATTGAATGTGTCCAAATTGACTTGACGATTGACTTGATTGAAATTGACGAAATGTGCCAATATTTTGAACATGACTTTCCAAATTTGTGAAATTTACACCTTTTCATTTATTTCTAATAAATTTTCTGTTGATTTTAACAAAATTTAGATTATTCTGCCAAAGCTTTGCTTAGTACTATGTATTTCAAGTATTTCACATATTTTCCCAAATTTTTATTCATTTCAGTCAAAAGTTCAATGATAACTACATAATTTTGCATTATTTCTGAAACAAATTTCACATATACTTAACAAAATTTAAATGATTCTGCAAAATTTCGCTGTGAACACTGAACAAACATTCTGAATAAATTTATAAAGTTTACTATAAAATTTGTATTCGTTTGTATCAATATTTTAACGATAACTGTCAAGCTCTCAATTATTTCTACTAAAAATCCAGCATATTTAACAAAATTTTAATTATTCTGCCCAAAACTTTTTCAAGTACAGTGAAAATTTCACATATTCTGCCAACATAATAACGTTTAATGTCAGATTTTCAATCATCTCTGTCAAAATTTCATGTATAAGTTAAATTTTTATTTATTTCTAATAAATTTCTGTTCATTTTCACAAAATGTAAATTATTCTGCCAAAGATTTGCTTTGTACCGTGTATTTTAAATAGTTCTCATATCTTGTCAAATTTTTATTCATTTCAGTCAAAATTTTAATGATAACTGCAAAATTTTCTATTATTTCTGAAAAAAATTCGCATATACTTAACAAAATTTAAACGATTCTGCAAAACTTCGCTGTGGACGCTGAATAAACATTCTGTCAAAATTATAATGTTTACTATAAAATTTGTATTCGTTTGTATCAAAATTTTAACGATAACTGTCAAGCTTTCTTACCTTACATGTTGAAGTTTTCAATTATTTGTACTAAAAATCCAGTATATATCCAACAATATTTTATTTAATCTTCCCAAAACTTTTTTAAGTACAGTGAAAATTTCACATATTCTGTCCAGATAATAACGTTTAATGTTACATTTTCAATCATTTTTGTCAAAAAATCAATAGTAACTGCCAAATTTTCCATTATTTTCAAGAAAATAAAAATAAAACTTAATTTAGTCCTTGCATAATTTAAGCAATACTTACCAGAATTTCAATTCTTTTTTAATTTTATTCAATTATTATGCCGAACATGCAACTACTGTCTAAATTTCATTGAATACTGATTTTTTTGATTCATTTTTGTCAAAATTTCAAGAACTGTCAGATTTTAAAAGATTACATTATCTAAAAATTTCAGTAATGTTCAAGTGAATTTCATTTATTTTGTCAAACATTTTGTCTTATTTAACAAAATTTCAATGCTGTAAAAATTTCAGTAATATTCAAGTAAATTTCAATTATATTGTCAAACATTTCATACATAACATTTTACTTTAAAAATTTCAATTAGTGATAACTTTGTATCAATGTGCATCAAAATTGTCGAAGTTTCAATTATTGCGATTAAAATTTAAGTAGTAACCAAATTTAAATTATTCTTTTATATCGCTACGTACTGTGAAAATTTCATATATTCTGTCAAAACTTGATCGACAACTGTCAAATTTTTAATGATTTCCAACAACCAGAATTCCAATTATTCTGTTAAACATTCAATAATAACTGCCAAATTTTCCGTTATTTTCAACAAAATGTATCATCACATTTAACAAAACTTCATTTATTCCAGGCATAATTTAAGAAATATTTACCAGAATTTCAAATATTCTGCCAAACGTGCAATAGTTACTGTCAAAATTTTGATAAATACTGATTTTTTAAATTAATCTTTGTCGAAATTTCACATACTGTGTCAACATAATAACGTTGAATGTCAGATTTTCCATCATTTCTGTCAAAATTTCCATAATAACTGTCAAATTTTCCATTATTTCCAATAACATTTAACAAAATTTCATTTAGTCCTGGCATAATTTAATTTTATATATATTTATACATATATTTACCAGAATTTCAATTATTCTGCCAAACATGCAATAGTTACTGTCAACATTTCAATAAATACTGATTTTTTATTCATTTTTGTCATTTCAAGAACTGTCGCTTTAAAAACATACATTATTACAAAAGTTTAGTCGAATTTAACAAAATTTCAATAATACTGCGAAAATTTCAGTAATATTCAAGTAAATTTCAATTATTTTGTCAAACATTTCGTACATACCATTTCACTCCAAAAATTTCAATAATTAGTACCAACTTTGTATTAATTAGTATGAAAATTCAATGGCAACTGTCGAAGTTTCAATTATTGCTACTAAAATTTTAGTCGTGACAAAGTTTAAATTATTCTTCCAAATCTGCCAAATCGCTACGTACTGTGAAAATTTCATATGTTCTGTCGATTTTCCCACTGCCAATTTTCAGTTATTCTGTTAAAATTTGATCGATAACAGTCAAATTTTTAATGATATCCAAAAATCAGAATTCCAATTATTCCAATTAATAATTACTGCCAAATTTTCAGAAATTACTGGATACATAATTGTCAAATTTTCGGTCACAAAGTGAAAATAATCATTAGAAAAATTTTGCTCATTAATGTTTCCATGCAACTGTACCCCCACTGTATGTAATTATTTCCTTAATGTTATCATCAGCATTTTAATTTTATTATATAAGGAAATGTAAACTAATTTTAAATCAGTATCCTAATGAGTATGGTCACGTTGTGACTGAAATGTACATTTTGTTACCAATAAATATAATGAAGAAAAGGTACAACAATTATTATTTTCGTTAAAATTTCAATTATTGTTTTACTGTAATATTATTGTATTGTGTGTAATATTAAATATTAATAATCAGTGTCAATTTTTTGTCAAAATTCAATGAGAACTGACAATCTTTAATTTTTTCTACTAAAATTTAATTTAATTTTTCAAATATTCGCTAACTACTATGAAAATTTCTCACATATTCTGTTAAAATTGTAAGATTTACTGTCAAATTTTCAATAATTTCTGGCAAAATTTGAATGATAACTTTTAATTATTTCCTAAAAATGTCAGTAATATTTGAATTTAAATTCATTATTTGTATTCATTGACTAGAATTTCATTTATTCTGTCAACCGTTCAATAATTACTGTCAAAATTTCTAAATTACTGTAAGGTAGCTAAGATTCAAAACTTGTTATATATAGTTTTGATGCAAAGTAAACTGAGTGCGCCATCTCATAGTGAATTTAATGCTCTATATTGCCCTACTATTAGAAGTAAAACCATGTAAAAAGCCACTAAAATGTTGCCTAAAGATAAGACTCACATGAAAAACCGGCCAGTTCAAACAAACTTAGTCGCACAAACGACTAAATCCTAAATTCTATTCCATTCTAAATGATAGCGACGATAATGATGTATATTGTAGATGATCCGAATGACTTATGCTAATCTCCAATATTTGATGAAAATGAGTTTACGTAAAAGTTTTGTTTTGTTAAGTTAAATTTAGAAGAAAAAAAAACTTTGTGTTTGACTTGTAAATTTCAATAACAAAAGAAAAACAGTATATTTCTGTGAATAAATATATTTTTTTAAATTTTGTTCATTTTAATTTTCAATGTACTTAAAATGCATATTAGTAGATAAATCGTATCATTAGTAGAGCGTAGAGCTCTCACATGTGAGAAACACATTAAGGGTGATTCAAATTAGAAGAGGGAAATATAGAGGACATGTTTAAATTTGTCCAAGATATGTAGCAAAATGCTACAATAAAAAATATATTTTATTCAAGATTTACTGAAAACTGTAGACAACTGAAAATCAGTTTTTGTGTTTCGAGTATAGTTATCTTTAGAGAGAAAGAACAATCTTTATTAGTCTGTGTATTGTGAACACAGAATATCAGTAGATAGTTGTATATTTAACTACAAAAATCTCACAAATGTTCTTATGGTTGAAAATTTGTCATGCGAAAATTTGACTAGTGTGTCGATTACGATGACAATTATATGAAAGTTTTCCGAAACTTTCAATGCGAAAAGTTTTCAACTGTTAGTACTTTTAGGCCCAGTTGTATGATCGTTGATTGCCTTAACCATGGTTCAATTACCTAGGATACAATTGTTAATACAATGGTAGCCTAGGCAACTGAACCATGGTCAAGGATGATCCTCGATCGTACAACTGGAGCTTAGAGTTAGTAGTTTTTTAAACGTGTTAAACTTATGAAGTTATGTAGCAAATTTGTTGTGAATTTTTTCTGAATATACCCATTTTTTGGTTAAACTAACAAAGTTACGAAGATTTTCCAAAGTTTTCTTTGAGACTTACACTTACTTAACTTATATCACATTAAACATCAGATTGAGGGTAAAAAAGGAAAGATTAAGAAAGAAAGAAAGAAACATCGGATTCTCATCTTACCTAACGTAATCCCTTTTGCAGTAAGTTTTCCCGTCCCTCACGAAGCACGTGCAGGACTCGTCCAAGAACTGCCTGCACTCCTGGCACTTGAGGCAGGCCGCGTGCCACTCCAGATCGGGTGCCACCCGAAGGATGTACTGGTCATGTATTTGACCACCGCATCCGACGCAATGACTCAGTCTCCTGGGTTTTTCTGAAAGGAAAATTTCTACTGTTATTATAAAATGATTTCAAAAAGAACGTAAGAAATGGACAAACTGACCAAAACACTCAAATTTGGTTTCAAGTATGCTGATAATGAGTCATCACAATCACATTCCCTCAAAGAAATTTGTATTATTAAAGGATGAGATTGATAAGAAGATTTTTCTGGGTTTTGCTGAAAGGAAAATTTCTACTGTTATTATAAAATGATTTCAAAAAGAACGTAAGAAATGGACAAACTTTACACGAATCTGACCATAACACTAAAATTTGTCAACTGAACTGCCACATCCTCTTGGAGGATGCTCCAAGAGATGAATTTGCAATTATGTTGACCAGTCCGACAGGACAGAGGAGGGGCTTCGGTTTTATGTGAAAAGTGACATCATATCTGGCGTGCTCTATAACAAGTTGTTTTGTATCTCTGTTTAAAAATGTATTACTATGTAGTAAAGGTCGAAACCATCCTGGTGATTGTGGTAAATATGCTGCGTGGTAATTAGCCGTAGCGAAATTTCTTGATAACTATTAATCAATGCATGAAAAATTGCGATAGAAAAAATAAAATAATTTCGTAATTACATTAATAAAATTGAAAATTACAATGAATGGTGGCATATACATTATATCAATGCGATATTAATGAAAATTGGACAGCACACATCAATTTGAAGGAATAATAGCCACCGCACAGGAATTTATTATTGCACATACAAAAATAATAAAATTTATATTCAAACAGGCCTATAAAATATGATTTAAATTGCGTAATTTTGAACAAAAGTGCTTTATGCGGCGATAAAACGCGCGCGGAAAACATGCAGAATTATGATACGCAATAAATATTATTATTTTAATAAACGGCGGCATTATGCAGATCGGAGCGTTCGCAATATAAATTCAACACTGCGATCGGTATTATTATTTGCCGTTGCGAATATTAATTACTGTTAAACAGCGCTCGGTTTTTCAGGCCGCAAAGCCGATAAGGCCGGGGCCAGTAAAGAGATCGTTATTGTTGCGCGGCTCTTTCCCGTCTTTCGGTGGGCTTGTTCCTTGGTGAAATACACCTCGAGATAATATCGATCTACGAGGTTCTCTCTTTAAGTAATGTAAGATTTAGAAAAGTCGCGCAACAACACGCCAGTTACACTGGTAGTGTTAGAGAGGTAGTCCTTCGGTGAGCACGTAGCTGCATTAATAAAAAGGCCCCACGGAATGGCGGCCATGTTGTTCTGATCCTGTACAGATAGCGGCGCGCGTTTCCCATAAATCCTGCAGGCTACACCCAGATAATTCCCGCTTCCTGCACCCGCTTTTCCGGGAGTTTCCCGCCCCTGCCGCCGTTTTTTCCCTAACGAATTCAGGAAAAGTGGCACTATCGTTATTCTAATTTGTAACAATTTATGATATAATTAAACGCGGAATAGACACATAACTCGCATAATTACGGCGATAAGCGGGATGGTGATTAATCGAGTTTATTATGTTGTATTTCACATGCGCAATTTCTTAATTAACCCATCTAGATGCGCCGCTCGCATAATCGCGCATGAATCTACACTCATCACCATCAATTACTAATTAATTAACAAACTGAGAAACCCCCGCCCCATCCCCGCACTCGCGGCTCCCATGTAATTAACCGTCTATTAATTTCACAATTTAATGTAACCTGAATATTTTATTCATTGTAAATAATTACTTACATAATCTATAGCCGGGCAAACAACCGGATAAATAATGAGCTTTCTGACAAATTGGCTGATATTATCTATTTGAAGTGAGATTGTAGTAGCGATAGTATTTTTCAAATACTACACCGTATAAATACATATAAATGCAGTACAATGGAACCTCTTTGGTGCAACTGTTTTCGATATACTTTTTGGTTATGTTTTTAATCAGATTTTGTGTAAGCAAAACACCAAAATTATATTAATATCTAACATCATTACATTACATACAGTTGGTATAGGTAATATAGCCATTTATAATACAAGTTCGTAAAGCACTACTTTATCCACCAAAATTATATTGTTATATCTAACACCATTAAATTATATATAGTTGGTATAGGTAATACAGTCATTTATAATACAAGTTCGTAAAGCACTACTTTACAAAAAGGTATCTAACAAAGTTTTTTCTATTATGAAAAACAGCTAAAATTTTATGCAAAATACTATTTTTTTTTAATTTGCGGGTGAATGAATTGTGTGTAAAACTTATTTTCTTCATATTTTATTTATTTTTTACGCACTTGTGTTAAAAAGTATCACTTTACTCATTGTGAACTGTACGTAAAAACTTAGTTTACGCGCTGTAGTAGAAAAACATAAATTTTCAATATCTGTGATCGTCCATGGGAAAAGGGATCTTAACATACATATAGTCAAAACAGAAATTTTTATGTTTTCTGAATTCTGAGATAAAATATCTTAGATTTTTTATGGTATTAAAGATTTGCATTTTTATGTCTATCCTTTTTTTATAAAAAAACATTTATGATTTATTAATTCATTTTTATGAATATAAGTTTAAAGTACCCTGCTGAATACGCTGTTTAAAAAAAAAAATTAAATACTTTTGTAATATCTGTGATCATAAACGATCACAGATATTGAAAAACTGACAAGGGATGTATTTTTTTTTACGCACTTGTGTTAAAAAGTATCACTTTACTCATTGTAAACTGTACGTAAATACTTAGTTTACGCGCTGTAGTAGAAAAAATAAATTTTCAATATTTGTGATCGCCTATGGGAAAAGGGATCTTAACATACATATGGTCAAAACCGATATTGTGATGTTTTCTGAATTCTGAGATAAAATATCTTAGATTTTTTATGGTAATAAAGATTTGTATTTTTATGTCTATCCTTTTTTTATAAAAACATTTATGATTTATTGATTAATTTTATGATTATAAGTTTAAAGTACCCTGCTGAATACGCTCTTTAAAAAAAATGAATTAAATAATTTTTCAATATCTGTGATCGTCCATGGGAAAAGGGATCTTAACTTACATATGGTCAAAACCCAGATTTTTATGTTTTCTGAATGCTGAGATAAAATATCTTAGATTTTTTATTGTATCAAAGATTTGTATTTTTATGTTTATCCTTTTTTTATAAAAAACATTTATGATTTATTGATTCATTTTTATGATTTTACGTTTAAAGTACCCCGTTGAATACGCTATTTTAAAAAAAATATGCATTAAATATTTTTTCAATATCTGATCGTCTTTGGGAAAAAGGATCTTCCCCTGAAAGGGAACCCAGATTGTGATGTTTTTTGAATTCTGAGATAAAATATCTTAGATTTTTTATGGTATCTAAGATTTGTATTTTTATGTCTATCCTTTTTTTTTATAAAAACATTTATGATTTATTGATTAATTTTTATGATTATACATTTAAATTACCCTGCTGAATTCACCATTTTTTCAGAATTGTTCTATCATTTTTCATTACAAATATATTAGTTTTCAAGCTTTAGTTTTTCCTACGCCAGCTATTATGAATACTATATATTTTTTAATTGGTGAGTGAATGAATTGAGTGTAAACCCTATTTTATTCACAGTTGATATTTTTACGCACATGTAACTTTTTTACACACCTGTGTTAAAAAGTATCACTTTACTCATTGTGAACTGTATGTAAATACTTAGTTTACGCGCTGTAGTAGAAAAAATAAATTTTCAATATTTGTGATCGCCCATGGGAAAAGGGATCTTAACATACATATGGTCAAAACCGATATTATGATGTTTTCTGAATTCTGAGATTAATTATCTTAGATATTTTATGGTATGATAGATTTGTATTTTTATGTCTATCATTTTTTTATAAAAGCAAGCATTTATGATTTATTGATTCATTTTTATGACCACAAGTTTAAAGTACCCTGCTGAATACGCTCTTTTAAAAAAAATTGAATTAAATAATTTTTCAATATGTGTGATCGTCCATGGGAAAAGGGATCTTAGCTTACATATGGTCAAAACCCAGATTTTTATGTTTTCTGAATGCTGAGATAAAATATCTTAGATTTTTTATTGTATCAAAGATTTGTATTTTTATGTTTATCCTTTTTTTTATAATAACATTTATGATTTATTAATTCATTTTTATGATTATAAATTTAAACTACGCTGCTGAATTCGCCATTTTTTTCAGAATTTTTCTATCATATTTCATTGCAAAGGTATTAATTTTCAAGCTTTAGTTTAAGAAAACCAGGTTTTGAGAAAAAACGCTTTTCAAGATCGACAGTAGTTTAAATGTGAATTATGAACTTTCTACTAAGGCTGTACTAATAGGTCCTAAGCTTGACAGTAGTTTAAATGTGGATTCTGACCTTTCTACTAAGGATCTACTAACAGGTCCTAAGTTTGAGAGTAGTTTAAATGTGGATTCTGACCTTTCTACTGAGGATCTAGTAACAGGTCCTAAGTTTGACAGTAGTTTAAATGCCAATTCTGACCTTTCTGCTAAGGCTCTACCAACAGGTTCTTTTGAACTTAAACATAGAAACGGATTATTGTTGTGTACAGAGGGATAGTTACAGCATCAGAATCGATATAAACCGTAAATTGATCGGAATTTTTCTTTTTATTGCAAAGATGAATTTTCAAAGCTCGCAAACTTTTCTCTCAAGAAAATCGCTCTCTTGAAAATGTTTCCCATATAAGTTAAGGTCCTGTTTTCTAAATTATTATAAATAATTAAATTAATTAAATATCTTAGATTTTAAAGTATCAAAGTTATTTTTGATTTGTACCTGTTTTTATATTTGCCCTGTCTTTTGATATGTACAAATATTTATTCACGATTCATTTAGCTGAAAGAGTTGCGTAAATTATAATCTGTTTGCTGAAATCATTATTTTTTTATGATTATAAGTTTAAATTACCCTGCTGAATACGCTGTTTTTTCAGAATATTTCTATCATTTTTCATTGCAGATATTAGATTTCAAAGCTTTAGTTTCGGACATCCACGTTTTGAGAAAAACGCTTTTCAAGATCGACAGTAGTTTAAATGTGATTTATGAACTTTCTACTAAGGCTCTACTAATAGGTCCCAAGTTTGACAGTAGTATAAATGTGGATTCTGACCTTTCTACTAAGGCTCTAGTAACAAGTCCTAAATTTGACAGTAGTTTAAATGTGAATTCTGACCTTTCTACTAGGGCTCTACTAATAGGTCCTAAGTTTGACAGTAGTTTAAATGTGAATTCTGACTTTTCTTCTCAGGCTCTACTAACAGGCTCTAAGTTTGACAGTGGTTTAAATGTGAACTCTGACCTTTCTACCAAGGATCTACTAACAGGTCCTAAGTTCGACAGTAGTTTAAATGTGAATTCTGATCTTTCTACTAAGGCCCTACTGACAGGTTCTTCTCAACTAAAACATTGAAACGGATTATTGTTATGTACAGAGGAATAGTTACAGTGTCAGAATCGATATAAACCCGTAAATTGATCGCAATTTTTCTTTTTATTGCAATGATATGAATTTTCAAAGCTCGCAAATTTTTCTCACAAGAAAATCGCTCTCCTGAAAATTTTTCCCATATATGTTTAGGTCCTGTTTTCTAAATTATTATAAATAATTAAATAAATTAAATATCTTAGATTTTAAAGTATCAAAGTTATATATGATTTGTACCTATTTTTATATTTGCCCTGTCTTTTTATATGTACCAACATTTATTCACGATTCATTTAGTTGAAAGAGTTTGGTAAATTTTAAGCTGTTTCCTGAAATCGACATTTCTTATGATTATAAGTTTAAATTGCCCTGGTGAAAACACCGTTTTTTCAGAATATTTCTATAATTTTTCATTGTAAAGATATTAGATTTCAAAGCTTTAGTTTCGGAAAACCAGGTTTTTAAAACGACGCTTTTAAAGATTGCCAGTAGTTTAAATATGGATTCTGACTTTTCTACTAAGGCTCTACTAACAGGTCCTAAGTTTGACAGTAGTTTAAATGTGAATTCTGACCTTTCTACTAAAGCCCTACTAACAGGTCCTTCTCAACTAAAACATAGAAACGGATTATTGTTGTGTACAGAGGGATAGTTACAGCATCAGAATCGATATAAACCCGAAAATTTAAGGTTTTCGGGATTTTATAAAGCGCTCTCCTTAAAATTTTCCCCATATAAGTTAAGGTCCCGTTCTCCATGGTCAGTCGAATTTATGAATGAAACACCTTATTTACGAAATAGTCAAAACTTTGAATTTCGAAACTTCGTAGAGATAAGATAAGTAGAACTTAGATTTACTATTAGTACAAAATCAGGGTTTTGTCCAATAACGCAATATGATATGACCAGAAAATGTTTCCCATGGATTTCCCATATGGTTCATACAGGGTGGTCACTTTTACGATGCCCTCCATTAGGATCTATTAAACGGAAAAGAGTTGGTCAAATGAGAGAAAAGTTCCTTATTTTCATGCCTTTTAATATTCTGAAAAGAAATCTGAAAACGATAACTTGCATAGTTCCTGAAATATCGCTGAAAAACCGAAAAAATGCACTTTTCTTTTCCTTTTGAAGGAAATTTTACGAAACTTGGTACTCTTACATTTTTCGACGTGAGGTTTCTAATGACAGTGCCAAACATTGTCTGCGCCAACTAGATGCCCAAATTTTCATGGTCAATTTTTGATTTTCTTATGGCCGCCATATTGGATATTAGTAGCATTAAAAAAGCGAAAAATTCCGATTTTAACCATGTATAACACATGGGTAATCTGTCATTTTTTCTTTTATTTTTACAAGATATTCCGGACTTCGTTTCAGTATATTGAAAGGCACAAAAACGAGAAAGTTTTATCCCATTTGACCAACTCTGTATATATTTCCGTTTAATGAATATTAATGGTGGGCGTCGTAAAAGTGACCACCCAGTATACACTAGGGTATCCGTTATCTCCCAAATCGCGATTTTTTTTAGAGGACTAGAGTTAAATATCTTTTTTTCATGGTAAATAACTATTTTGAAATATTTTATTTTGCCTGCAGGCATATGAAACTTCCCATTTGATTAACATGGGAAAATCGTCTTAATACGCTCAAATTTTTGTTTACAAATTGTAGGTCTTCATATATCAACATACCGTAGGAAAAATTCAAAAACCGTGTATTGAATACAGGGAACTTTTTTGTAACAAGAAAACGATTTCTGGTCGCGAATTTTAGGTCTGTTACACTAAAATTTAATTATTTCCATTAACGGAGGACACCCTACTATACGTATATGATTAATAATAATCCATGTATGATAATTATACAAAAAGGTATAAGTATTGTTACTTAAGAGTAACAAAGTTATCTTATATTAGAGTTATCATTCGAAAGAGTTCTTTAGTTTAAGAGGGTAAATTATAAGGTAATTCCTGAAATCAACATTTTTTAATATCAAACTTGGGTACTCAAAAACCAAGATTTTGTTAACTGACATATATAGGTGGCAAAATAGAGAAACATTAAAAATATTAATGGCAAAGTAAAGAAATATAAAAAGAACAAACAAAAACAAAAATTTAAATTTAAAAAAAAACTGAAATTGAGGAGTAAAGCAAATAAAATGTTAAATAAAACACTCAAATATGAATTTGTAGACATCGAAAAGAGAAAGATAATTATTTTTTTAGGTAGGCAAGTGACAGCTTTAAACACGCATAAAGTGTTTTGTTTTTGAATTTCTCTTAGGCCCAGTTTTACAATCGTGGAACATCCATGTTCCTGGTTCAATTACCTAGGATACAATTGTATCAACAATTGTATCCTAGGTAATTGAACCAGGAACATGGATGTTCCATGATTGTAAAACCGATTGTAAAACAGAAAGTTTTCTAACATTAAAAAAGTGAATATCGATATTTTTATTCATTTAGAAAATTTCACCTCTAATAAGAGGTCAAAAGCGATGCAATTTCCTTATTATTCCGTTTATATTTATAGTTTAGTAAATATTTTTGTAGTTTGTATTTTAGTACAGTTTAGTGAGTACAGAATATGAAAATGAAATATGATATCTTGCAATATTTTCGAAATTACTGATGAAAAACAAAAATGTGTAAGAGTAAACACCATATAGTGAATCCATAACTTTGTTTTAGAAATCTCAATTCCAAAATTTTATTAAATTTTCTTGAGAAGTTTTCTAGTTATCGTAATCGCAGAAAAAAAATCATTTAGACGCATTTATACACACACAGCCAGATATTTTCCAAAAATGAAGTCTGGGTCCTCAAAACGGATATCTTCGTTATCTTGAAGTCTTGAATTCGAAAATTTTCATGAAAACTTTCTTGTTTTTAACATACATATATGTATGTATGTATATGTATTTTACATAACATATATTGTTATTATTATTATTATTATACGGGAAAACTAAGATTATCTCGAAAAAATATTCTTCACAATTTTTGTGCTTTGATTTCGAAACAATTATTTGGCGATTTTGAACAACATTATGTTTTATAATTTGGTTTTGGTCTTTTACGAATACTGTCGCACTGAAAGTGTAAATTTGATTGCAAATTATAATTTATTGAATTTTTGGTATTTTAATGTATCCACACATTATTTCAAAATTTGCAATTTAAGAGTATAATTTAACTGATAATAATTGGGATTCATTCACGAATTTTTCTAGTAGTAGTAACAATATTTTATTGGCTACCGACCTGCGGTCTGTCTATTTTGAGTCATTATTTCCATTTTGCTTATATTATTTTCTATTTTGCGTTAAATTCTAGTTCTAGTTCTTACCCTCAAAAGTTTAAGATTGTCTACGAAAACAATTGTATGCACGATTTGGAACGATGTTTTATGTTTTGATTTCGTTTCAACGAAAAAATGTTTGTTTTACAATTTCGGGCAATTTTTTTTTGTCATTTTGAATGCAATTTTTTTCGCCATTTTCGATTTTATTGTTTTAATTTCGTACGAAACAATTTTTTACGCGATTTCGAACAAAATAAAGTACATACCATAAAAGTTGTTTATATTTGTTTACACTCAACCCTTACTAATCTTACCTAACCTAACCTAACCTAACATAACCTAACCTAACGTAACATAACTTAACCTTGTATTTGACTTATATTAAGGTAATTTAGACTATTCAGTAAAAGAAAAACGTGTACTTCCTTAATTAAAATTTTTAATTGATTTTGCAACCATTTTCGACCAATTTCGACTATTTTCGACCATTTTCTGATGATGACCAATTAATTGATCTAAACCGGTTGCAACGGCAATTAAAAATGTTAATTAAGGAATTACACGTTTTTTTTACTCAATAACTTAACCTCTTATTATTTATGTGCACCAATTATTCAATAATTAAACCCTAACAATGAAATCATGATTGTTTTGTAACATGGTACGAATTTTTTGTTTTGTTATTTTACGATTTGTTTTATAAAAACAAATGATGAAACATGGAGGAAATAATAAAACAAATGATGAAAAGTTTTTCATCATTTACAATATGTATTGTTTCGATTTCGCAGAAAACTATTTATTTCGCGATTTTGAGCGAGACAATGAAAAGGTTAGGTTAGTAAGGGTTAAGTGTAAAAAAATGTAAACAAAGTTATTTACAAAACAAACAAAACAAAAACAAAGTTGTTTACATGTGTTTACACTTAACCCTTACTAACCTAACCTAACCTAACATAAGATAACCTAACCTTTTATTATTTATTTCGACCAATTGTTTAATAATAATAATAATAATATCTGTATTGGTGCTATTGATAAATCAGTCTTACACACGTCATAAAATAGGTACAAAAGTCTAAAATATAAAAGTATAAAATACAAAATAAATCCCTAACAATAAAAAAAATTGTTTTCAAGAAAATCGCGCCCTTTTTAACAAAATTATTAATTTAGATGTTCATTTCAGTTAATAATTGTTCATTTGTGTAAAAGGGTTTGAATTTTCTTTTAATTATAGGCAAAAATCAGTATAATTAAATATAATAAACCCGAAAACGAAGAGTGCTGTGAATATTTTGTTTGTTTTCAAAAATATTCTTTTTTATAAAATTTAACATTACAAAAAAACACTTATAAAAGTTTGTGTTTTTGATAATGTTTTTGGAATTTTTTCAAAAAAAGGGCTTTCCATTTCTCGTAGTACATTTTTTTTCTCTAAAAATATTGATTTCGAAATATTACTCAATTGTCTTCACGTCAATAAAAAGTTTTTCGAAATAATTTTAAAAAAACTTCCCATTTCCCGTAGTCCATTTGTGTTCTCTAAAAATTTTGATTTTAAAATATTACTCAATTGTCTTGACGTCAATATAAAGTTGTTACACACACACAATATGTTCATGCGAATATTACTCCTATAATGCTGAAATTGGCTGAAATATGACCTAAAATTCGTCTGTAATAACCATAACAAGCATGTAGATGCTGTTCATAGCATATTACATTTAGCATTTTATGAGTTATTACTTATTATTTAACAGTTAGACCCTTTTAAAATAGAGTTTCGTTAAAAAAACTAAAATGATGTGTGCTATGAATATTTTGTTTGTTGTTAAAAATATTTATAAAAACTTTTATAATTTTATTGATAATTTTTTCGAAATTATTAAAAAAAAACTTTCCAATTGTGTTCTCTAAAAATCTTGATTTCAAGATATTATTCAATTGTCTTGACGTCAATAACAATTTGTTACAGACACACACACACACAATATGTTCATGCGAATATTACACCTTTACTGCTGAAATTAGCTGAAATATGACCTAAAATTCGTCCAACCATAACACAGATGTAGATGCTATTCATAGCATATTACATTTAGCATTTAATGAGTTATTACTTATTATTTAACAGTATGACCTTTTTAAAATCGAGTTTCGTTAAAAAAAACGAAAATGATGTGTCCTATGAATATTTTGTTTGTTGTTAAAAATATGCTCTTAAACTTTAATAATTTTATTGATACTTTTGTCGAAATTATTCAAATAAAATTTCCCATTTCTCGTAGTCTATTTGTGTTCTCTAAAAATCTTGATTTCAAAATATTACTCAATTGTCTTGACGTGAATATAAAGTTTGTTTGTTGTTAAAAATATGCTCTTGAATTTTTATAATTTTATTGATAATTTTTTCAAAATTATTCAAATACAACTTCCCATTTCCCGTAGTACATTTATGTTCTCTAAAAATCTTAATTTCAAAAATATTATTCAATTGTCTTGATGTCAATAAAAAGTTGTTACACACACACAATATGTTCATGCGAATATTACTCCTATAATGCTGAAATTAGCTGAAATATGACCTAAAATTTGTCTGTAATAATCATAACAAACATGTAGATGTTGTTCATAGCATATTACATTTAGCATTTTATGAGTTATTACTTATTATTTAACAGTTAGACCCTTTTAAAATAGAGTTTCGTTAAAAAAACTAAAATGATGTGTGCTATGAATATTTTGTTTGTTGTTAAAAATATTTATAAAAACTTTTATAATTTTATTGATAAGTTTTTCGAAATTATTCAAATAAAAACTTTCCATTTCCCGTAGGCCATTTGTGTTCTATTGAAGTTTGATTTCAAAATATTATTCAATTGTCTTGACATCAATAAAAAGTTGTTACACACATAATATGTTCATGCGAATATTACACCTTTAATGCTGAAATTATCTGAAATATGACCCGAAATTCGTCTGTAATAACCATAACAAACATGTAGATGCTATTCATAGCATATTACATTTAGCATTTAATGAGTTATTACTTATTATTTAACAGTGACCCTTTTAAAATCGAGTTTCGTTAAAAAAAACGAAAATGATGTGTCCTATAAATATTTTGTTTGTTGTTAAAAATATGCTCTTAAACTTTTATAATTTTATTGATAAATTTTTCAAAATTATTTAAAAAAAAACTTCCCATTTCTCGTAGGCCATTTGTGTTCTCTAAAAAACTTGATTTCAAAATATTATTCAATTATCTTGACGTCAATAAAAAGTTGTTACACACACACAATATGTTCATGCCAATATTACACCTTTAATGCTGAAATTAGCTGAAATATGACCTAAAATTCGTTTGTAATAACCATAACAAACATTTCATATTACATTTAGCATTTTATCAGTTATTACTTATTATTTAACAGTATGAACCTTTTAAAATCGAGTATATATTGAAACTTGAAACTCATATAATCACGTATCTTGCTTAAGTAACATAAGAGAATATTTTGCGATTTCAGATTAATAATTGTATTACATTTCATGATATATTTGCAATGATATTTGTGGACATATCTTGCTTAAGTAACATGAGAGAAAATTTTGTGATTTCAGATTAATAATTTTTTGTAATATATTTAATTTTAAATAATTTTGTAATATTTTTTTCATGATATATTTGCAATGATATTTGTGGACATATCTTGCTTAAGTAACATGAGAGAAAATTTTGTTGTTTCAGATTAATAATTGTATTACACTTTATGATATATTTGCAATGAAATTTGTGGACATATTTGGGCAAACTTTTTTTCAAACAGACCTCAAAGCTAAGCGCAGTAAGCAACTAAACTTACCGCTGAAAATAGAAATGACAGTTACTCTGTTGTCCTGTTCAAAAATTTCTCTGCAAGATGATGGATGACGCTTCAGTTAACTGTAATCATATTGTTTATTACGGTAGTTAGTACAAATCTCCAAGTAACAATGATACTGTTATAATGTTTTTGCATACTTGTTAAATAATCATAAATTTACATTAAGAAAAAATCTTATTTAAAGAATTTTTTTAGAAATTGATTGTTCAGAAAAACAAATTTTTACGTTTTTTCTCATTATTTAGAATCTAAGTTTCTCAAAATCGCTTGACTTAAGCATAGGTATAAGAAGTTTTAGGGATTGAAAAGCAAAAAGCATGGGCAAATCATAAATATAATTTTGGTTGAATGTGAATTGAGTTTCAATAATAATAATAATAAAGAATATTTATTTATTTCCTTTATGAACGTGATTTATATAATAGTTGTAAGCATAGAATATGGTAGTACATTTTTTGTTGGGCCTTGTATCTACCAAAATACCGATTTTTGGGTTTTGTTTGATAAAATATTTTGAAAATTTTATTTATATATTATGTTTTCGCTACTAAAATAAGAAAGATCCTTAACCAGATATTTAGTCTAATGTTTTTGTTTTATTTACATTTTCGCTACTGAAAATTTGATAGTTTGTTAGATATGAGGAATTAAACTGATTATATATTTTCTTTGTACTCTTATACTCTTCTACAATAAACCAAAATATATACATACGAGGTTTTAGAACACTAAGAACTTCATAATCATCATCAACATCATAAATTTGCTGGTAATAAAATTGTAATGTTATTTTTGCTGAATTTCATTTGCAGTATAATTTTACCTGAAATTATGTTGATACTTTGTTAGATATCAGGAATTAAACTGATTATATATTCTCTTTGTACTCTTATACTCTTCTACAATAAACAAAATTTTATACATACGAGTTTTAGAACACTAAGAACTTCATAATCATCATCAACATCATAAATTTGCTGGTAATAAAATTGTAATGTTATTTTTGCTGAATTTCATTTGCAGTATAATTTTACGTGAACTAATTTGTATAATACAAAATTTGGACAATAAGGTGTATTTTGCTTAAATTGTAGTCTTATATTAGGTATAATTATTACATATTGACTAGTAGTACAGGTTCATTTTATGGTGATGTATTTTTCTACATATATATAGCAAATAATTATCATAAATTAGCATCCATTTCGTAAATGTACATTCTAATAATTTATACAATAATGGAAGTTTTAGTACACTACAATTCCAAATAAAACCCAACCCATAACGTAATGCGTTTCGTGTTTGCTTTGCTACGCTTTTGTCTATTAGCGTGTATAACGTCGATTATGGGATAATAAACGTTTTTATATATTTTCGAAGGTGAAACATTTTGAACCAAATTGAACCAAAAGCGGAAACTTAGCCCACTTAAAGTTGCAGTTTCATAAATTAGCACAATTAATTGCCCCGATGTTATGCTGCAACTGTTTCTGGTAGCTGATAAATTCGTTTTTTAATCGTGCTTCCAAGTTTTTGGGGCGCTTGCCAAAAAAAGTAAAATAAACGGGGGGCAATAAATACTTCGTCTTGGGGGGAAAGGGCCCCCACAGAGGCTGCATGTGTGTGTTCCGATGATGCAAGGCGCCGCTGTTTGGGCCCCCGGGTGATTTCCAGTTAACACCCCGGTGTTAATTGGACCCTGGCATAAGCCGACTGCTACCGACTCTTCGTTTACACGTTTCATTAACATGCATGGAAACTGTTAGGAGCCAGTACGCAAACGTACAAAGTTGCCATTTCATGGTGGCATTCTGTTGTACAAATAGGCGATGACGATATTCTCGGTTTTCTGGCAAATATGTATTGAGCGTACGGTTTGTAAATTGCTGCTTGTAAAGTGGATTATTACGCGTGATCATTATTTAATGCGATGGGAGTAATCAAAACATGTTCAGGGAACCCCTTCTATACATAAAAACAACTATAATCCGATATCAGGATTAAAGTCACATCACTACTGATAATGTAAATAAAATTGCATATAAGGACATACCATTCTCAAGGACCAAAAGCAAAAATACAATACACAACACATACGTATACAAATCACATTTACTATGTTTTCAAAATCAAAATCCAAAAGGATTTGGGTTAACTTAGATTTGGCTCAAAGTCACGTCACTATTGAAATTGTAAATAATATTGCATATAAAGACATACCATTCTCAAGGATCAAAATTGAAAATACAATACACAACACATACGTATACAAACAACATTTACTATGTCTTCAAAATCAAAATAAAAAAGGATTTGGGTTAATTTGGATTTGGCTTAAAGTCATGTCACTATTGATATTGTAAATAAAATTGCATATAAGGACATACCATTCTCAAGGATCAAAATCGAAAATACAATATACAACTCATACGTATACAAAACACATTTACTATGTTTTCAAAATCAAAATCAAAAAGGATGTGGGTTAATTTGGATTTGGCTTAAAGTCACGTCACTATTGATATTCTAAATAAAATTGCATATAAGGACATACCATTCTCAAAGATTAAAATCGTAAACACAATACACAACCCATACGTATACAAATACATTTACTATGTTTTCAAAATCAAAATTAAAAAGGATTTGGGTTAATTTGGATTTGGCTTAAAGTTACTGAGCTGCCCTTTTTGTGCCAAGATCTATGGATAAAATTGGTTATTGGTAGCTGATTTTGGGCTAATTTTAGAGGTTTTTCAAATTCACTGATGGCTAATTTCCAAGGTTTATCAAATCTACAGAGCTACAATACAATACACAATACATACGTATACAAACAACATTTACTATGTTTTCAAAATCAAAATCAAAAAGGATTTGGGTTAATTTGGATTTGGCTTAAAGTCACGTCACTATTGATAATGTAAATAAAATTGCATATAAGGACATACCATTCTTAAGGATCAAAATCGAAAATACAATACACAACACATACGTATACAAAACACAGTAACTATGTTTTCAAAATTAAAATCCAAAAGGATGTGGGTTAATTTGGACTTGGCTTAAAGTCACGTCACTATTGATATTGTAAATAAAATTGCATATAAGGACATACCATTCTCAAAGATCAAAATCATAAATACAATACACAACCCCTACGTGTACAAAACACATTTACTATGTTTTCAAAATTATAATCACAAAGGATTTGGGTTGCTTTGGATCACTATTGTTAATGTATATAACATTGCATATAAGGACGTACAATTCTCAAGGATCAAAATCGAAAATACAATACACAACACATACGTATACAAAACACAGTAACTATGTTTTCAAAATTAAAATCCAAAAGGATTTGGGTTAATTTGGTTTTGGCTTAAAGTATCGTCACTATTGATATTGTAATTAAAATTGTACATAAGGACATACCATTCTTAAAGATCAAAATCCTAAATACAATACACAACTCATACGTATACAAAACACATTTACTATGTTTTCAAAATCAAAATCAAAAAGGATTTGGGTTAATTTGGATTTGGCTTAAAGTCACGTCACTATTGAAATTGTAAATAAAATTGCATATGAGGACATACCATTCTCAAAAATCAAAATCGAAAATACAATACACAACACATACGTATACAAACAACAATTACTATGTTTTCAAAATTAAAATCAAAAAGGATTAGGGTTAATTTGGATTTGGCTTAAAGTCACGTCACTATTGATATTGTAAATAAAATTGCATATAAGGACATACCATTCTTGAGGATCAAAATCGTAAATACAATACACAACACATACGTATACAAACAACATTTACCATGTTTTCAAAATCAAAATCAAAAAGGATTAGGGTTAATTTGGATTTGGCTTAAAGTCACGTCACTATTGATATTCTAAATAAAATTGCATATAAGGACATACCATTCTCAAAGATCAAAATCGTAAATACAATACATAACCCATACGTATACAAACACATTTACTATGTTTTCAAAATCAAAATCAAAAAGGATTGGGCTTAAAGTCACGTCACTATTCATATTGTAAATAAAATTGCATATGAGGACATACCATTCTCAAAAATCAAAATCGAAAATACAATACACAACACATACGTATACAAACAACAATTACTATGTTTTCAAAATTAAAATCAAAAAGGATTAGGGTTAATTTAGATTTGGCTTAAAGTCACGTCACTATTGAAATTGTAAATAAAATTGCATATAAGGACATACCATTCTCAAGGATCAAAATCGAAAATACAATACACAACACATACGTATACGAAACATATTTACTATGTTTTCAAAAACAAAATTAAAATGGATTTGGGTTAATTTTGATTTAGCTTAAAGTCACGTCACTATTGATATTGTAAATAAAATTGCATATAAGGACATACCATTCTCAAAGATCAAAATCGTAAATACAATACATAACCCATACGTATACAAAACACATTTACTATGTTTTCAAAATCAAAATCAAAAAGGATTTAGCTTAAAGTCACGTCACTATTCATATTGTAAAAGAAATTGTATATAAGGACATACCATTCTCAAGGATAAAAAAACGAAAATGCCAAGACACAACATATACGTATACAAACAACATTTACTATGATTTCAAAATCAAAATCAAAAAGGATTTGGGTTAATTTCGATTTGGCTTAAAGTCACGTCACTATTGATAATGTAAATAAAATTGTATATAAGGACATATCATTCTCAAGGATCAAAATCGAAAATACAATACACAACACATACGTATACAAAACAAATTTACTATATTTTCAAAATCAAAATCAAAACGGATATGGGTTAATTCGGATTTGGCTTAAAGTCACGTCACTATTGATATTGTAAATAAAATTGCATATAAGGACATACCATTCTCAAGAATCAATATCGAAAATACAATACACATAACACATACGTATACAAAACAACACATACTATGTTTCCAAAATCTAAATCTAAATCAAAAAGGATTTGGGTTAATTTGGATTTGGCTTAAAGTCACGTCACTATTGAAATTGTAAATAAAATTGCATATAAGGACATACCATTCTCAAGGATCAAAATCGAAAATACAATACACATAACACATACGTATACGAAACATATTTACTATGTTTTCAAAAACAAAATTAAAATGGATTTGGGTTAATTTTGATTTAGCTTAAAGTCACGTCACTATTGATATTGTAAATAAAATTGCATATAAGGACATACCATTCTCAAAGATCAAAATCGTAAATACAATACATAACCCATACGTATACAAAACACATTTACTATGTTTTCAAAATCAAAATCAAAAAGGATTTAGCTTAAAGTCACGTCACTATTCATATTGTAAAAGAAATTGTATATAAGGACATACCATTCTCAAGGATAAAAAAACGAAAATGCCAAGACACAACATATACGTATACAAACAACATTTACTATGATTTCAAAATCAAAATCAAAAAGGATTTGGGTTAATTTCGATTTGGCTTAAAGTCACGTCACTATTGATAATGTAAATAAAATTGTATATAAGGACATACCATTCTCAAGGATCAAAATCGAAAATACAATACACATAACACATACGTATACGAAACATATTTACTATGTTTTCAAAAACAAAATTAAAATGGATTTGGGTTAATTTTGATTTAGCTTAAAGTCACGTCACTATTGATATTGTAAATAAAATTGCATATAAGGACATACCATTCTCAAAGATCAAAATCGTAAATACAATACATAACCCATACGTATACAAAACACATTTACTATGTTTTCAAAATCAAAATCAAAAAGGATTTAGCTTAAAGTCACGTCACTATTCATATTGTAAAAGAAATTGTATATAAGGACATACCATTCTCAAGGATAAAAAAACGAAAATGCCAAGACACAACATATACGTATACAAACAACATTTACTATGATTTCAAAATCAAAATCAAAAAGGATTTGGGTTAATTTCGATTTGGCTTAAAGTCACGTCACTATTGATAATGTAAATAAAATTGTATATAAGGACATATCATTCTCAAGGATCAAAATCGAAAATACAATACACAACACATACGTATACAAAACAAATTTACTATATTTTCAAAATCAAAATCAAAACGGATATGGGTTAATTCGGATTTGGCTTAAAGTCACGTCACTATTGATATTGTAAATAAAATTGCATATAAGGACATACCATTCTCAAGAATCAATATCGAAAATACAATACACATAACACATACGTATACAAAACAACACATACTATGTTTTCAAAATCTAAATCTAAATCAAAAAGGATTTGGGTTAATTTGGATTTGGCTTAAAGTCACGTCACTATTGATATTGTAAATAAAATTGCATATAAGGACATACCATTCTCAAGGATCAAAATCGAAAATACAATACACATAACACATACGTATACAAAAGAACACATACTATGTTTTCAAAATCAAAATCAAAATCAAAAAGGATTTGGGTTAATTTGGATTTGGCTTAAAGTCACGTCACTATTGATATTGTAAATAAAATTGCATATAAGGACATACCATTCTCAAGGATCAAAATCGAAAATACAATACACATAACACATACGTATACAAAAGAACACATACTATGTTTTCAAAATCAAAATCAAAATCAAAAAGGATTTGGGTTAATTTGGATTTGGCTTAAAGTCACGTCACTATTGATATTGTAAATAAAATTGTATATAAGGACATACAATTCTCAAGGATCAAAATCGAAAATACAATACACAACACATACGTATACAAAACACAGTAACTATGTTTTCAAAATTAAAATCCAAAAGGATGTGGGTTAATTTGGACTTGGCTTAAAGTCACGTCACTACTGATAATGTTATTAAAATTTCATATAAGGACATACCATTCTTGAGGATCAAAATCGAAAATACAATACACAACACATACGTATACAAAACACATTTACTATGTTTCCAAAATCAAAATCAAAAAGGATTCGGGTTAATTTGGATTTGGCTTAAAGTCACGTCAGTATTGATATTATAAATAAAATTGCATATAAGGACATACCATTCTCAAGGATCAAAATCGAAAATACAATTCACAACGCATACGTATACAAAACACATTTACTAGGTTTTCAAAATCAAAATCAAAAAGGATTTGGGTAAATTTGGATTTGGCTTAAAGTCACGTCACTATTGATATTGTAAATTAAATTGCATATAAGGACATACCATTCGCAAGGATCAAAATCGAAAATACAATATACAACACATACGTATACAAACAACATTTACTATGTTTTCAAAATCAAAATCAAAAAGGATTTGGGTTCATTTGGATTTGGCTTAAAGTTACTGAGCTGCCCCTTTTGTGCCAAAATCTATGGACAAAATTGGTTATTGGTAGCTGATTTTGGGCTAATTTTAGAGGTTTTTCAAATTCACTGGTGGCTAACTTCCAACGTTTATCAAATCTACAGAGCTATCAGTTTAAATATTAAACGTTTCTATGCTTTTTAAGCTTGTATGTTTGACTCTATAATGTTCATTCTGAATTTGAATACAATACATAATATTATAATTATTATTATGGAAAAAGAAGAGCTTCTTTTGTGGCTGATTTTTGGGATTTGTCTCTTTTGCACTCAAAATTACAATAAAAAAATTTGTATCTTCTTGACTTTTTGGTGAATTTGGTTTCTTAAAGAGAGCAAACTGGATTTTCGAAGGTTTTTCAAACGTTCAAAACTAATAAGTAATATTAAGATTTTTTATGAAAAACAAATTATTTGGAGATTTGTCTCTTTTGCACTGAAAATTGTATTAAAAATTGTTGTGTTTTGTTGACTTATTGGTGTATTTTGGTGAAAAAAAAGATTTTTCGTTGTTAATTTTTGGAGATTTGTCCATTATCCACTGAAAATTGTATTAAAAATTATTGTATTTTGTTGGCATTTTGGTGAATTTGGTTTCGTAAGTTTTCAAAAAAAATTTTTTGCTACGGATTGGAACAACGGTTCTTAATTATTTTTTTAAATACGAAGTTTATTGCAAATTTTCTGATGGCTGATTTTCGAGGGCTTTCAAATACACTGATGGCTAATTTGAAAGGTTTTTTCAAAACTACAGAGCTATCAGTTTATCATTAAATGTTTCTGTGGGAAAAGAAGGGCTTTTTTGTGCCTGATATTTGGGCTTTGTCTGTTTTGCACTCAAAATTCTATTAAAAATTATTGTATCTTGTTGACTTTTTGGTGAATTTGGTTTCTTAAACAGAGCGAACTGGATTTTGGAAGGGTTTTCTAGGTTTCAAAACTATTAAGTAATATTAAGATTTTTTATGAAAAATAAAAGATTTTTCGTTGATAATTATGAAGATTGTCTCTTTTCCACTGAGAATTGTATTAAAAATTATTGTATTTTGTTGGCTTTTTGGTGAATTTGGTTTCGTAACTTTTTCAAAGATTTATTTTTGCGATATGATTGGACTAACGGTTCTAAAAAAATTAAAAAATACGAAACTTATTGAAAATTTACTGATGGTTGATTTTATAGGTTTTTCAAATTTATTGATGCTAATTTCCAAGGTTTATCAAATCTACAGAGCTCTCAGTTTAATATTAAACGCTTCTGTGGAAAAGGGAGGGTTTTTTGTAGCTTATTTTTGGGATTTGTCTATTTTGCACTCAAAATTACAATAAAAATTGTTGTATATTGTTGACTTTCTAGCGAATAAGGTTTCTTAAACTGAGCAAATTGAATTTTCTAAGGATTTTCAAACTTTCAAACCTAATAGGTAATATTTAAATTTTTAATGAAAAAATATATTTTTCGTTGTTAATTTTTGGAGATTTGTCTCTTTTCCACTGAGAATTGTATTAAAAATTATTGTATTTTGTTGGCTTTTTGGTGAATTTGGTTTCGTAACCTTTTCAAAGGTTTATTTTTGCGATATGATTGAACTAACGGTTCTCAAAAAATAAAAAAATACGAAACTTATTGAAAATTTACTGATGGTTGATTTTATAGGTTTTTCAAATTTATTGATGCTAATTTCCAAGGTTTATCAAATCTACAGAGCTCTCAGTTTAATATTAAACGCTTCTGCGCTTCTGTGGAAAAGGGACGGTTTTTTGTAGCTGATTTTTGGGATTTGTCTATTTTGCACTCAAAATTACAATAAAAATTGTTGTATATTGTTGACTTTCTAGCGAATAAGGTTTCTTATACTGAGCAAATTGAATTTTCCAAGGATTTTCAAACTTTCAAACCTAATAGGTAATATTTAAATATTTAATGAAACAAAAGATTTTCATTGTTAATTTTTGGAGATTTGTCTCTCTTCCACTGAAAATTGTATTAAAAATCGTTGTATTTTGTAGACTTTTTGCTGTATCTTGTTTCGTAAGTTTTTCAAAAGTATATTTTTGCGATATGATTGTACCAACGGTTCAAAAAAATAGAAAAAATACGAAACTTATTGCAAATTAACTGATGGCTAATTTTGAAGGTTTTTCAAATTTACTGATGGTTAATTTTATACGTTTTTCAAATTCACTAATGGCTAATTTCAAAGGTTTTTTACGATTGGACCAACGGTTAAAAAAAAAAACAAAAAAATTACGAAATTTATTACACTTTTACTGATGGCTGATTTTGGAGGTTTTTCAAATTTACTGATTGCTAATTTTAAAGGTTTTTCAAATTCACTGATGGCTAATTTCAAAGGTTTTTTGAAAACTACAGAGCTATCAGTTTAATATTAAACTTTTCTATGGAAAAAGAATGCCATTTTCTATGGCTGATTTTTTAGATTTGTCTCCTTTGCATTCAAAATTACAATAAAAATGGTTGGATCTTGTTGAGATTTTGATGCATTTGGTATCTTAAGGTGAGCGAACAAGATTTTCTGAAGTTTTTCAAACTTCCAAATATAATAGGTAATATTAAGAATTTTTCTGCAAAAACAAGATATTTCGTTGTTAATTTTTGGAGATTTGTCTATTTTCCACGGAAAATTATATTAAAAATTGTTGTATTTTGTTGACTTTTTGCTGAATTTGGTTTCGTAAGTTTTTTAAACGTTTATTTTTGCGATGATTGGACTAACGGTTCTCAAAAAATAAAATAAATCGAAACTTATTGCAAATTTACTGATTTCTGATTTTGGACGTTTTTAAAATTTACTGTCGGCTAATTTTACAGGTTTTTCAAATTTACGGATTGCTAATTTCCAAGGTATATCAAAACTACTGAGAAAATTTCTTGATTTTTTGGTGAATTTGTTTTCGTAAGTTTTTCAAAGGTTTATTTTTACGATACGATTGAACCAACGGTTCTAAAAAAATACCCAAAATACGAAACAATTGCAAATTTACTAATGGCTGATTTTGAAGGTTTTTCAAATTTACTGATTTCCAAGGTTTATGAAATCTACAGAGCTATCAATTTAATATTAAACGTTTCTATGGAAAAAGAAGGGCTTTTGTTGTTAATTTTTAGGCTTTGTCTCTTTTTTTCACTGAAAATTCTAGTAAAAATTGTTGTATCTTGTTTACTTTTTGGCGGATATTGTTTTATCAAACTAAGAGAACTGAATTTTCGATGGTTTTTCAAACTTACAAAGCTACAATGGTAACATTAAAAAAAAATATGGAAAAAGAGGGTTTTGCAGTTGATTTTTGAATTTTTATGAAAAAAGGTTTTTCGTTGTTGATTTTTGGGGATCTGTCTCTTTTGCACTTCAAATTCTACTAAATTGTTGAATCTTGTTGAATTTTTGGTGAATTTAGTTTCGTAAACTAAGCGAACTGGCATTTCAAAGGTTCTTCAACATACTAAGCTATAATATTGATATTAAGATTTTTTTTATGAAAAAAGGTATCTTGTTTATTTTGAGATTTGTCTGTTGCACACAAAATTCTAGTAAAAATTGGAATCTATTCATGACTTTTGGTGAATTTGGTTACTAAAACTTACAAAGCCAAATGGAAATATTAACATTGTTTGATTAAAAAAAAAGGTTTTTTCGTGGTTGATTTTTGAGAATTAATCTCTTTTGCACTCAAAATACTAGCAAAAATGGTTGTATCTTGTTGATTTTTTAGTGCATTTGATTACTTAAAGTGAGCGAACTCGATTTTCGGAGGATTTTCATACTTACTAAGCTACAATGGTAGTATTAAGAATTTTTATGAAAATAAGATTATTCGTGGTCGATTTTTGGGAATTTGTCTGTTTTGCACTCAAAATTCTAGTAAAAATTGGTACAAATTGATGACTTTTGGTGAACTTGGTTTCTAAAACTGAGCGAACTGGAATTTTGAAAGTTTTAAAACTTACAAAGCTACTATGGAAATATTAAGATTTTATTATAAACAAAGAAGGTTTTTCGTGGTTGACTTTTGAGAATTTGTCTCTTTGCACTCAAAATTCTAGCAAAAATTGTCATATCCTGTTGACTTTTTAGTGCATTTGGTTTCTTAAACTCAACTTACGAAGCGAAAATATTGATATTAAGATTTTTTTATGAGAAAAGGTTGTTTCGTGGTTGACTTTTGGAGATTTGTCCGTTTTGCACACAAAATTCTAGTAAAAATAGGCGTCTGTTGATATTTGGTGAATTTGTTTTCTAAAACTGAGCGAACTGGATTTTCGAAGGTTTTTCAAACTTACAAAGCTCCAATTTGAACATTAAGATTTTTTATATTAAAAAAAACGTTTTTCGTGGTTGATTTATGGGAATTTGTCTCTTATGCACTCAAAATTCAAGTAAAAATTGTTGTACCTTGTTGACTTTGTGGTGCATTTGAAATCTTAAACTGAGCGAACTGTATTTTCGAAGGTTTCTCAAACTTACAAAGCTACAATGGTAATATAAAGATTTTTTACGGGAAAAAAAGGTTTTTTGTTGTTGATTTTTGCAAAATGTTATGTAAACAATGTTTTTCGTTGTAGATTATAGGGGATCTGTCTCACTTGCACTTCAAATTATAGTAAACATTTTTGTATCTTGTTGAATTTTTGGTGAATTTAGTTTCGTAAACTAAGCGAACTGGCATTTAAAAGGTTCTTCAACATACGAAGATATAATATTGATATTAAGATTTTTTATGAAAAAAGGTTGTTTCATTGTTGACTTTTGGAGATTTGTCTGTTTTGCACACAACATTCTAGTAAACATTGGCGTCTATTGAAGACTTCTGGTAAATTTTGTTTCTAAAACTGAGCGAACTGGAATTTAGAAGGTTTTAAAACTAATAAAGCAACAATGGAATTATTGAAAAATATATATATAAAAAAAAGGTTTTTCGTGATTGATTTTTGGGAAATTGTCTCAGTTGCTCTCTTCCAATAAAAAATCACAAAATTCTAATAAAAATGGTTGTATCTTGTTGACTTTTTAGTGCATTTGATTTCTTAAAGTGAGCGAACTCGATTTTCGAAGGATTTTCATGCTTACTAAGCTACAATGGCAATATTAAGATTTTTTATGAAATTCAAGGTTTTTCGTTGTTGATTTTTGGGAATTTTTATGAAAACAATGTTTTTCGTTGTTTATTTCAGGGAATCTGTCTCTTTTGCACTCCAAACTCTTGTAAAAATTGTTGTATCTTGATGAATATTTGGTAAATTTGGTTTCTTAAACTGATCGAACTGGATTTTCGTAGGTATTTCAAACTTACAAAGCTACAATGGTACTATTAAGATTGTTTACGAAAACAGGTTTTTCGTGGTTGATTTTTGCGAATTTTTATGAAAACAAGTTTTTTCGTTGTTGATTTTAGGGGATCTGTCTCTTTTTCACTTCAAATTCTAGTAAAAGTTGTTGTATCTTGTTGATTTTTTGGTGAATTTAGTTTCGTAAACTAAGCGAACTGGCATTATAATAATAATAATAATAATAATAATAAGCCTTTATTCACTGAGCCATTTTACACGGATGTGATAAGTCAAAAGTGTCTAAAGCCGAACATGATTACATATTACAATTGCTTAAAGTGTTAATAATAATTGATAAAAAAAAAGATAAAGTAGGATTATGACTGTGCTGAACTAGACTAAACCGCTAGTATATGTTGTTCAGAACCTGGATCAGTTTTTCTGGAAGGTTCTTCAACTTACGAAGCTATAATATTGATATTAAGATTTTTTATGAAAAGAGGTGATTTGTTGTTGACTTTGGGAGATTGGTCTGTTTTGCACACAAAACTCTAGTAAAAATTGGCGAATATTGAACACTTTTGGTGAATTTGGTTTCTAAAACTGAGAGAACTGGATTTTCGAAGGTTTTTCTTACACTTATAATGTTTTATTAAAACAATATTTATTTTTAAATAAGATTGTGTAACTTAAATACTAAACGCGCTTAATTGATAATGGTGGTGGGATTGCTCGTTCATTCATTACACGGCTTTCCAGAATGCCGTTAAATGTTGGCGTCTTTTCAAAGCACACCTGCTAGTTTATTAATATTCGTAACATTATACAATCATTTTTGACTTAATTGATCTATTATTTTACTATGGTATCCGTTATTTGTGGCAATTTTCTTTGATTATTTTCACCTCTTCATTATAATTTATGGTTGATATGGGAACATTTAACAGTCTATGAATGAAACTGTGGAAAGCAGATATTTTACATGAAATTGATTGGTAAGAGCTGGCTGGAATTATTGTATCCGTATAAGTATTTTTCCTAAAGATTTTTAGGTCTAGTTTATTGTCTATTTTTGATATTGTTAGGTCCAAAAAGTTGAGTGAGTTATTGGTCTCCATTTCCATAGTGAATTTAATGTTATTATTAATAGAAATTAGAAATGAGAAAAATTTAATAAATAATATATATATATATAAACAAACTTTATTGGGTTATCGACCCCATGGGGTCTTTCCGCCTTATTTATAATAATTAATAATAATTATTAATTATAATAATTTATTGTGAAGATATATATATTCATTTAAAACCGGCGTTTTGCGGTGTCGGCACACCGCATGGTATAATGCAGTCGATAGATAATAATAATAAATAAATTTATCTTAGTAATTAAAATTATTAGTTGAACCTACATCAGTATAGTTATACCTTTTTTTTTGTGAAAACGAAAATAAAAATTGGTCAGACATGTAGTTTATTATCATAAAATAACAAGTTATCAATGGTTAATATCTCCAGCAGTCGCACTTAATTAATCTGTATGCAGTTCTTCCCATAATATTCGTTTAATGATAAATATGTATCGCAAAAAGTGGTCCAGCGCTGCGTTTGTGTTCGGACGTCGTATATTAATCTGTCACCTTTATCAACCTCTAGAATTCTGTGTGACACAAAAACAATTTATAATTAAGGATTGCTCCGTAGCATTGTCGTAATTGCAGGTGGGACTGCGAAGGAGGGCAAGGCAATAAACGTGGGGCCCAAAGTGTGAGGGCAATTAGTAGCTGCGAGGCTTCCGAATCGGGGGGCTTATTTTTGGCAAAAAGGCCCCCAGGTAAGAAAACCTTTATGACATCTCGGGACGGCGGAACATGCAAATCAGCGGCTCCGTGACACAGGGGACTTAATGAGCTGTAAAACTCGAATCGAAGGACCGGGTGACAAAGGACGGACTTTTAAAATTTAATGGCGCTTCATTTAGCCGATAGATAACGATTTAGATTGCCCGTTTACGGGCTTATTTGTTGCCGTCGCGCTTAAATTATTCGTCGAGGTTTGCGTCCGGACGCAAGGATACGTTTCCTTTGTCCAGCGGTGTCATAATGGTTTAATTCGGGCTCAGACGGAGGTGAAGTCATAGGTGCGCTCCGACGTGTTAATGAAATCAAAAAAGCCGCTCGCAGGTTGACTGTGAACATTATGGTATGCGCACGGTTTACCGGTCGAGTCAGTCAATGGTACCAGTTTAAGGTGTATATTTTATAGGAGCTCAAAATATGCAGCCTCACTTTCAAGTTTTCAAGAAACCGCAACATGAACCATCACCATATACTTTTCTGTTTCAGCTAATTTTCAGCAAATATTTCATTAAAAATACACCAATGTAGCTAATCTGTCCGTGGATTTGTGATTTTTGTAAATATTTATATTCAAAACTATGAGAATAGGACTACTCTGGTGGTACAATGGGCCTAATGAGGCCTAAGTATTTGATCGATGGATCACCCTTCGAACTAAATCCAGAATACTCTACTCGTATACTCTAAGCGAATAAACACAATTCCATAAAAATGTTAGAAAACATGTGTGCAATCCACAAATATATCAAATCGTGTATTCAAATTTAAACTAGGTGTACATCTCAAGTAGCAAGAATCATAGCATAAACTAGAAATTATATCATCATTTAGAAGATTTGTAAATTTATGATCTTAAAGAAAAATTTCAATTACGTTGACATGAATCTACTCCTAATACGAGTAGTACAATAGTACGTATATAGTTGTGACCAGATTAATTTGAGCGAGACTCGTGGCAATTTCCACGTATACAGTCTGTTTGATTTATTGTGACGCAGCAAATATTTCTGTTATTAGTACAGTTAGAAAAACAAGCTGAAGAAAAAAGTTTTAGTACTTTTTGTCGTCTATTTAATCCTAAATTCAGAAGAACAATTGAAAATCAAATACACACGTGAAAGCTATAAGCTTCATTTCCTTTAATGGAACACCCTGTAAATTTTGGTTATTTCTAATAGGCAATAACATTGGCTTTATAATGATACCACATAAGTACCCTTTTATTATACAAATAACGCGACAATCAAGAATCGACTGCAGATCACTGATCTTGTGGACAGAAGTTTTACAGTAACGGGAAGTTTTCTTCAAAAAAAAGCTGTCTCTGAAATGTATCCTTTTAAAAGCAAACTTAAGTAAAATCGCTAAATACTTTTCCATTTCCATTAAATTTTCATTGCATTCGTTTTCATGTAGAGAAATAATGTACAAAACTTATGCATTGAATAAGTAGTAAAATCTATTACGATATATGACAGTGACAAAGTTAGTAATTGATACTTTTTTTTTTGTAAAAAAATAGTTACCTACTTTCGCAGTCTAAGACATGAACTAAACTGCAAAATTGATTTTGTGAGAGACCATATCCAAAAGTACCAGCAATGGCATCCAGCAATGGTTTAGCAAATATCACCTAAATGTGTATGCATGTAAATAAGAGAGTTATTTTTATCGTGCAACATAAGCTACAGTTACACACTTCTGTCACAATAACAGCAATGAATCAAAGCATATTTTTTAAAATGCAACATACAAGTAACATTAATGTTCTCTGAGGCAAATATTACATTTACGAAGTGAACAATGTTAAGCTGAGGTTTGCAGCATTATCCATTTAAATAACTGAGTTGTAGTTGTAAACATTGTTCACTTGTAAACTGTAATATTTCCCTCATAAAGAAATAATTTTTAATATTGAGATACCAGGAAAAATAACATAAATGAATATCACTGAATAATACTGACTAATACAGGCTCTCGGAAACAAGCAAATATCTCAAGAATAATGCGAGATTCTTGAGATATTTGATTGTTTCTTGCTTGATTTCGATCCTCTTCAATACATTATACCACAATATATTCCTCAATATCAGTGATAAACTACAGTAATATTAATACGCTAGTTTTTGAAACATCACTAATAAAGTACAAGCTATATTACCTTAAACCAGATATTTCATGAATCATCCTTTTGTAAGAGTTCAAATTAATATTTTTAATAAAAATATATCAATTGATATTAAAAATAAAATATATTAATACTAATACCCTAGTTTTTGAGATATCAGGAAAATTAATATAAAATAATATCACTGTATAACACTAATACATGCTCTCAGAAACAAGCAAATATCCCAAGAAACTCGCATTGGATATTGATCCAGTTCAATACAAAAGCCCACAATATATGTCTTAATATGATTGGTAAATTACAGTATTATAGATACGCTAGTTTTTGAGATATCAGGAAAATAAATATAAATGAATATCACTGAATAACACTGACTAATACATGCTCTCAGAAACAAGCAAATATCTCAAGAAACTCGCATTGGATATTGATCCAGTTCAATACGATAGACCATAATATATGTCTTAATATGATTGGTAAATTACAGTAATATAGATACGCTAGTTTTTGAGATATCAGGAAAATAAATATAAATGAATATCACTGAATAACACTGACTAATACATGCTCTCAGAAACAAGCAAATATCTCAAGAACTTCGCATTGGATATTAATCCTCTGCAATGCATTAGACTAAAATGTATTCCCCAATATCAGTGATAAATTAAAGTAATATTTATACGCTAGTTATTGAAATATCACTAATAAATTACAAACAATATTACCATAAACCAGATATTTCATGAATCATCCATGTGTAAAAGTTCAAATTAATATTTTTAATAAAAATATATCAATTGATATTAAAAATAAAATGTATTAATACTAATACCCTAGTTTTTGAAATATCAGGAAATTTTATATAAAAGAATATCACTGAATAACACTGACTAATACATGCTCTCAGAAACAAGCAAATATCTGAAGAAACTCACATTGGATATTGGTCCAGTTCAATACAATAGACTACAATATATGCCTCAATATCAGTAATAAATTACAGTAATATATATACACTAGTTTTTGAGATATCAGGAAAATAAATATAAAAGAATATCACTGAATAACACTGACTAATGCATGCTCTCAGAAACAAGCCAATATCTCAAGAAACTCGCATAGGATATTGATGCAGTTGAACACTATAGACCACAATATATGCTTCAATATCAGTGATAAATTACAGTAATATATTTACGCTAGTTTTTGAGATATCAGGAAAATAAATATAAATGAATATCACTGAATAACAGTGACTAATACATGCTCTCAGAAACAAGCAAATATCTCAAGAACTTTGCATTGGATATATATCCTCTGCAATACATTAGTCCAAAATATATTCCCCAATATCAGTGATAAATTAAAATAATATTGATACGCTAGTTTTTGAAATATCACTAATAAATTACAAACAATATTACCTTAAACCAGATATTCATGAATCGTCCATTTGTAAAAGTTCAAATTAATATTTTTAATAAAAATATATAAATTGATATTAAAAACAATATATATATATATATATATATATATATATATATATATATATATATATCATTAATATTAATACATCAGTTTATGAGATATCACCAACAGAGGAACATAATTTTAAAGAATATCACTGAATAACACTGACTAATATATGCTCTCAGAAACAAGCAAATATCTCAAGAATATCACATTGGATTTTGATCCAATTTAATACATTAGATCACAATATATTCCACAATATGAATAAAAAATTACAATAATAGTGATACGCTACTTTTTGAGATACCACAACAAAAGTACCAGCAATGGTAGCAAATAGCACTTAAAGGTGAATATCGTAAGAATACATTGGATGTGAATCCTATTTGGTATGTCAGAGCCCAGCATATCACTTAATATTTTGCATTGAATATCAATCCACTTAAATACATTATACCACAATATATTCCTCAATATCACCGCTAAATTACAATAATATTTATTCGCTAGTTTTTGAGATACCACTACATAGTACCAGCAATGGTAGCAAATATTATGTATTGAATCATACATTGGATATTAATCCAATTCAATATGTAAGGGACCAAGATATCACTCAATATCAGTAATAATTTGTATTCATATTGATACTCTATACTTTGAGATATCACAAAAAAATGAATATTAATATTTAAGAATATCACTGACTAATACATGCTATCAAAAACAACGAAATATCTCAAGAACTTCGCATTGGATATTGATCCCCTGTAATGCATTAGACCAAAATATATTCCCCAGTATCAGTGATAAATTAAAATAATATTGATACGCTACTTTTTGAAATATCACTAATAAATTACAAACAATATTACCTTAAACCAGATATTCATGAATCGTCCATTTGTAAAAGTTCAAATTAATATTTTTAATAAAAATATATAAATTGATATTAAAAATAAAATATATGTATTATTAATAAATAAATATATATATATATATATATATATATATATATATATATATCATTAATATTAATACATCAGTTTATGAGATGTCACCAACAGAGGAACATAATTTTAAAGAATATCACTGAATAACACTGACTACTATATACTCTCAGAAACAAGCAAATATCTCAAGAATATCACATTGGATTTTGATCCAATTTAATACATTAGATCACAATATATTCCTCAATATCAATAAAAAATTACAATAATATTGATACACTACTTTTTGAGATACCACAACAAAAGTACCAGCAATGGTACCAAATAGCACCTAAAGGTGAATATCTTAAGAATCACACGTTGGATGTGAATCCAATTCAATATGTCAGAGCCTAGCATATCACTCAATATCTCGCATTTAATATTAATCCACTTGAATACACCAGATCACAATATATTCTTCAATATCAGTGATAAATTACAATAATATTGATACGCTAGTTTTTGAGATACCACTACATAGTACCAGTAATGGCAGCAAATATTATGTATTGAATCATACATTGGATATTAATCCAATTCAATATGTAAGGGACCAACATATCACTCAATATCAGTAACAATTTGCATTCATATTTATACTCTATTTTTTGAGATATCACCAACAAAAGAATATTAATATTTTAAAATATCACAGAAACATTAAAAAATACATGCCTTTAGTAATAAGCACATATATCAAGAATTCCGTATTAGATATTAATCAAATTCAATCCATAGGATAGCAACATATTTCGCAATATCAGTAATAAATTTTATTAATATTGATACGATATTTTTTTAGATATCAGTACAAAAGTACTATCAATGGTATCTAGCAATGGTATAGCACATATCACGTAAAGATGTATATTTCAAGAATCACACATTGAATATTAATCCAATTCAATATATTAGAGACCAACATATCACTCGACATCAGTAACAAATTGTATTCATATTAATAGTCTATTTTTTGAGATATCACTAAAAAATGAATATTAATATTTAAAAATATCACAGAAACACTAAAAAAATTATGCCTTTAGTAACAAGCACATATCTCAAGAATCCCGTATTAGATATTAATCAAATTCAATATATAGGATGGCAACATATTTCTCAATATCAGTCATAAATTACATTAATATTGACACGATATTTTTTGAGATATTACTACAAATGTGCCAGCAATGGTAGCCAGTAATTGTATAGCAAATATCACCTATATATGAATATTTCAAGAATCATACATTGGATGTTAATCCAATTCTATATATTAGACACCAACATATTACTGAATATCAGTAATAATTTGTTTTAATATTGATGCGCTAGTTTTTGAGATATCACTAATAAACTACAAGCAATATCACCAAAAACCAGATATTTCATCAATCATCCATTTGTAAGAGGTCAAATAAATTTTTTTAATAAAAATATATCAATTGATATTAAAAATAAAATGTATTAATACTAATACCCTAGTTTTTGAGATATCCCTACAAATGTACCAGTAATGATAGGAGGTTAATATCTCAAGAATCACATATTGGATATAAATCCGATTCAATACATTAGAGACCAACACATCAGTGAATATTAATATGAAAATGTATAAATATTGATACACTAGGTTTTGAGATATCAACAAAATAGGAACATTAATATCAAAATATAACACAGACTAATACATGCTCTCAGGCACAAGGAACTATCTCAAGAGTCTCGCATTGAATATTGATCCACTTTGATACATTAGATCAGAATATATTTTTCAATATCAGCGATAAATTTGAATAATATTGATATGCTACTTTTTGAAATATCACTACAAATGTACCAGGAATGGTAGCAAATATCACCTAAAGGTTAATATCTCAATAATCACACATTGGATGTTAATCTAATTCAACACGATAAAGACAAACATATCACTCAATATCATTAACAAATTGTATTCATATTTATACGCTAGTTTTTGAGATATCCCCAAGAAACGAATATTAATATTTAAATATATCGCTGAACTGCACCGAAAAATATATGCTTACAGTAACAAGTACATATCTCAAGAATCTCGTATTAGATATTAATAAAATTTAATTCATAAAATGGCATTGTATTTCTCAATATCAGTGATAAATTGCATTAATATTGATACGCTAGTTTTTGAGATATTACTAAAAATATACCAGCAATGATAGTGAATATCACGTAAAGGTGAATAACTCAAAAATCACACATTGTATATTAATCCAATTAAATATATTAGAAACCAACATATCACTGAATAGTAATAATAAAATGTAATAATACTGATACGCCAGTTTTTGAGATATCGCCAAATTAGTAACTTTTATATTAGAGAATATCATTGAATAACACTGGCTAATACATGCTTTCAGAAACAAGCAAATATCACAAGAGTCTCGCATAGGATATTCATCCAGTTCAATACATTAGACCACAATATCTTCCTCAATATCAGTGATATATTACAATAATATTGATACGCTAGTTGAGATATCAGGAAAATTAATATAAAAGAAAATCACTGAATAACTCTCTCATGCATGCTCTCAAAAGCATGCATGAGACATATCTGGTAAATATCTCAAGAATATCGCATAGATATCGATCCACTTCAATATATTAGACCATAATATATTCCTCAATATCAGTGATAAATTATATTAATAATGATACGCTAGTTTTTGAGATACCACTGCATAAGTACCAGCAATGGTAACAAATATCACGTAAATGTGAATATCTCTAGAATCGCATATTGAATATTAATCCAATTCAATATGTTAGAGATGAACATATTACTGAATAATAATTATAAAATGTATTAATACAGATACACTATTAATACTTGCTCTCAAAAACAAGAAAATATCTCAAAGAGTCTCGTATTGAATATTGATCCACTTTAACACATTAGACCAGAATATATTTCTCAATATCAGTGATAAATTACAATAATATTGATATTCTAGTTTTCGAAATATTACTACAAAAGTACCAGAAATGGTAGCAGATATCACCTAAAGGTGAATATCCCAAGAATCACACATTGGATATTAATCCAATGCAATACATTAGAGACCAACATATCACTCAATATTATTAACAAATTGTATTATTATTTAAAGGCTAGTTTTTGAGATATCACAAAAAAAAAAAATATTTAAGTATATCGCTGAAAAGCACCGAAAAAATATATGCTTACAGTAACAAGCACATATCTCAAGAATCTCGTATTAGATATTAATCAAATTTAATTCATAAGATGGCAACGTATTTCTCAATATGAGTGATAAATTGTATTAATATTGATACGCTAGGTTTTGACATATCACCAAAATAGGAACATTAATATCAAAATATATCACTGACTAATACATGCTCTTAGAAACAAGCAAATATCTAAAGAGTCTCGCATTGAATATTGATCCACTTTAATACATTAGACCAAAATATATTTCTCAATATCAGTGATAAATTTGAATAATATTTATATGCTAGTTTTTGAAATATCACTACAAAAGTACCAGGAAAGGTGGCAAAAATCACCTAAAGGTTAATATCTCAATAATCACACATTGGATGTTAATCTAATTCAACACGATAAAGACAAACATATCACTCAATATCAGTGACAAATTACATTAAGATTGATACGCTAGTTTTTGAGATATTACTAAAAAGGTACCAGCAATGATAGTGAATACCACGTAAAGGTGAATATCCCAAGAATCACACATTGGATATTAATCCAACTCAATATATTAGACAGCAATATATCACTGAATAGCAATAATAAAATGTATTAATACTGATACGCCAGTTTTTTAGATATCGCCAAATTAAGAACTTTAATATTAAAGAATATCACTGAACAACACTGACTAATACATGCTTTCAGAAACAAGAAAATATCTCAAGAATCACACATTGGATATTAATCCAATTCAATACATTAAAGACCAACATATTAGTGAATATTAATAAAAAAATGTATAAATATTGATACGCTATGTTTTGAGATATCAACAAAATAGGAACATTAATATCAAAATATATCTGATGAGAAGATGAGAATGGTAGCAAATATCACCTAAAGGTTAATATCTCAATAATCACACATTGGATGTTAATCCATTTATGTTAGAGACCAACATATTACTGAATAATAACTATAAAATGTATTAATAATACTGATACGCTAGTTTTTGAGATATCAACAAAATAGGAACATTAATATCAAAATATATCACTGACTAATACATACTCTTAGAAACAAGCAAATATCTCAAAAGTCTCGCATTGAATATTGATCCACTTTAATACATTTGACCAGAATACATCTCTCAATATCAGTGATATATTTGAATCATATTAATATGCTAGTTTTTGAAATATCACTACAAAAGTATCAGGAATAGTAGCCAATATCACCTAAAGGGGAATATCTCAATAATCACACATTGGATATTAATCCAATTGAATATGTTAATGACCAACGTATCACTCAATATCATTAACAAATTGTATTTATATTTATACGCTAGTTTTTGAGATATCGCCAAAAAAGGAATTTTAATATTTAAGTATATCGCTGAAAAGCACCGAAAAAATATATGCTTACAGTAACAAGCACATATCTCAAGAATCTCGTATTAGATATTAATAAAATTTAATTCATAAGATGGCAACGTATTTCTCAATATGAGTGATAAATTGTATTAATATTGATACGCTAGTTTTTGAGACATCGCTAAAAAAGGAATATTAATATTTAAGTATATCACTGAAAAAAAATTGAAAAATATATGCTTACAGTAATAACCCCATATCTCAAGAACCTCGTATTAGATTTTAATAAAATTTAATTTGTAAGATGGCAACGTATTTCTCAATACCAGTGATAAATTGCATTAATATTGATATGCTAGTTTTTGAGATATTACTAAAAAGATACCAGTATTGAAAGTGAATATCACGTGAAGCTGAATATCTCAAGAATCACACATTGGATATTAATCTAATTTAATTATTTAGATACTAACATATCACCGAATAGTAATAATAAAATGTTTTAATACTGATACGCCAGTTTTTGAGATATCGAGAAATTAGGAACTTTCATATTAAAGAATATCACTGAATAACATTGCTTTCAGAAACAAGCAAATATATCAAGAATCTCATATTGGATATTGATTTACTTAAATACATTAGACCACAATATATTCCTCAATATCAGTGATAAATTTCATTAATATTGATACGCAAGTTTTTGAGATACCACTACATAAGTACCAGCAATGGTAGCAAATATCACGTAAATGTGAATATCTCCATAATCACACATTGGATATTAATCCAATTCAATATGTTAGAGACCAACATATCAGTGCATAATAATTATAAAATGTATAAATACCTATACGCTTGATTTTGAGATATCACCAAAAGAGGAACATTAATATTAAAACATATCACTGACTAATACATGCTCTTAAAAACAAGGAAATATCTAAATAATCTCGCATTGAATATTGATCCACTTTAATACATTAGACCAGAATATATTTCTCAATATCAGTGATAAATTGCAATAATATTGATATGCAGTTTTTGAGATACCACTGCATAAGTACCAGCAATGGTAGCAAATATCACCTAAAGGTGAATATCTCAATAATCGCACATTGGATGTTAATCCAATTCAAATATTAGAGACCAACATATCGCTCAATATCAGTAAAAAAATGTGTTGATATTAACATGCTTGGTTTTGAGATTCACTAATAAAGTGCAAGCAATATTACCTAAAACCGGATATCTCATGAATCATCTATTAGATACGAGTGCAAATTAATATGTTGAATAAAAATGTATCAATAAATTTTAAAAATAAAATGCATTAATACTAATGCGCTAGTTTTTGATATATCGCCAAACAAATGAGCATTAATATTTAATTATTCAGTAAATAATATGTACTAATATGTAAAAGGTATAACTGCTATTTGTATGACATGTTAGTTTTTCATCTTTCTAAAATTTGAAATGATTTTCTAATTGAAACGATCTCAAAACACCAGATTTTGACTTGGTACGGTATTGTACTGGGGTCGATATACCTCTGTATCTCCAAGAAACGTGTATTTTCATTTGTATTTGTGTTTATGGATTTTATTCACTCTTGGAAGCTCAAAAGTATGAATGTAGGTATCCCAAGTTGTTGATGACTACGGGAGATATATATTAATATAGATGAAAAAGTTTTGTGCATCAAAATTAAATCCAATATTTGAAAATGTAAAGTATTGAAAACTAAAAAAAACTGAAAAAACTGAATAAGTATGACTGGGATAGGTACTTCGTATTATCCAAACTGTTCTATTTGTACAAAAATCTATGGACAAAATTGTTTTTTCACTGCTGATTTTGTATTAATTTGGCTGCGGAAAGTTGCTTAGACGAAACATCTACCCCCTTAAATAAATGTGTCTAGGGCCAGTATCCATAACATTAATCAATAATCAATTAAAACAAAATTATATATGATTTTTCATATTTATTTGTATTCGGCAATGAAAGAATACTTAAAAATACGAGGTGTAGAAGAAAATAGAAGATACATATGAGAACGAAAGGTATGCCGCAAATTGCGTAAGATGTAATAATTGTTTAGCAGTATAAGAATAAATGGTCACGAAATCAAGTACATAGTAAATTAACGAAATTGGACTGAATTCGTGGTCATTTATTTTTCTGTCTGGCTTTGTATGTCCGTTCGCACGATATTTTTCGTCATATTTTTTTACTGGATTCATATGTGCTTGAACTGTTTACAAAAAAAATCAAACTGGTGTTTAAAAAAGCGCCGGTTTGTTTGGAGCTGCCGAATTAATAAATCCATTTAGCAATTGCTCGCGCCTCGATAATCGTGGCTCGTGATGGATGCGGAATTTCACACACTCTATATGTTTATGCGGGGCAGAATGTGATGCATTTGTGCCGTTGACAGGAGCTGAAATAAACATTTATACACATAACGGGCAGGCTTTAATGTGCGCGCAAGTCAAAGGAATAAATATTGATGCCCCCGAACACATGTATGTAGGCATCGACCATGTATATAAATCCGTCCCTGCTATCATTGTTTATATTCGGCCAATTAAGTCGATGTTTATGAACTGCGGCCGATTTTTACGAAAATGCATTCGCCCTCTCCGATGGCACATTTACGCCACACACGTGCCGAAATAGAGGACGGGAATTAGTCAGCACAATGCCATTAGGCTGTTCGACAGTTATTGGCTGCCCACCGGGATTTCGGTTTGCCTCTGTTATGCACACCGACCCAAATTGGCACATATCTCGAATAAATCTTTGACGTTGATTCCAACTGATTCCCCCTTCTCTATTCGTCCCACACACAAAGGACAGTCACAGGAAATATTCACAAAGCAATTTCAAAATTATCGAATTATCTTAGTCTTGTATGCATTTAAAAAACAAACAAAAAATATATATATTTTACATACAAATATCTTAAAATCAAACAAAATGCTTAGTCTATGGACGTTTTTTAGTTTCCGAAGTGAATTTAAAAGATAAACATAATCTGCAAATATATCTTCTTGAACTGAGTACAAAGCTTTTTTCAAAATCTATGATGTCCTTTCTATTGCGTTCTTTAATTTCCTCCTGAACTTGTCGGTATTAATTCGCTTCAATTTTGGAGTTTATGTTTTATCTTCTCTCTCGTCCAGTTTCCAGAATTATTTCGTATAATTTTCCTGGCTACCAGCTCCTGGTCAGTGGCTTATATAATTTTCTTTCTTATAATCGTCACGATCTCATCTTACCAGTGTAGTTTTGTCTTCCTAATTTTTTTAATAATTTTTCTTGAACTTGCTTCCCCAAGTTGATCTCCTTCGAAAATTATTCTGTCATTCCTACTACTGCAGCCAAATTAACACAAAATCAGATACAAATAAACAATTTTGTCCATAGCGCATAGTCGAATGCATGATGAAACTGTATTTTATTTACCTGTCGCTTACATAATCTTTCAAAATGAATGAATCTCACTGAATCCATATACCTGTGTTTTACTTACTAACAAAAATTACTAATAGACACATTACCCATAAAACGAACCTAATTAAGTTGTCACGATAATGATTTTAAATCATTTTATCAAACATAACGTAAAGTACTATCACTAAATCGCGAGCCAAATAAATATTACAAGTTATGAGAGCTTGTATAATACCTGGGTGCGTACCGTTACACATGATCTTCGGGATTTTCCCAAAATTTTGAAGACGAAAAGTTTCAAGAATCATCTGTCGAAGACAATTTCTTTGATAGAAACGTTTGATATTGAAATATTAGTTCAGAAACATTGAAAAACCTTCAAAATCAGCCTTCTTCTTCGTCATATTATCATGTCCGGAAAATCATGCTAATTTTGGTAGAAAAATAAGTTTAAAAAGAAAAGCTTAGTAAATTTGCTAAATTATGACATGAGCTGTAAGTGTAAAATGTGAGACGTTTTAACGAAATCTTTATAAAGTCAATTCTCACCTGCCTAGTGTAACCAGCGTTTTTATATAAATGCAGCCGATCAATTTAATTTATCCAAATTTAGCTAAAAACAGCTAAAAACATCAACTTGAATTTTCGTTCCAAAACTTCCAAAATTAGCCACCAACAAAATTTTAATGAAAACAATTTTCGTTGTAAAAGGGTTACTTCCAAAATTAGCCACCAACGACCAATTTTAATCAAAACTTTTAGTGAAACATTGATATCTAAGTAAACATGATAAATTAAAAAAAAGCTATCCAAAGCTTATTTTCGGCAGAATTCTGAGTCAAAAAGTGGTTCACTTCATTTGGATAAAAAAATCTCGCAGTGTCAGCAAAAGACGCCTTTTTGGCATGGATAAAAGATAGGTTCAAATTCAAAATTCAAATTAAAGCTCACTAAAATAAAACATTAGTACCTACATATTTATGCTTGGGTACTAAGCTATACTTACTTAAGTATTTATACTTAGGTAATAAGTGAGATTCTCCCAAATTAGTTTTCTAATGCCCATTTTTTTTCGTATAAATATAGCGATATGGTTGATTATTCTTTAATTAATCCAAATTTAGCCAAAAACAGCTAAAAACACCAACTGGAATTTTCGTTTCAAAAGGAAAACTTCCAAAATTAGCCACCAACAAAATTTTAATGAAAAAAATTTTCGTTGTAAAATGGTTACTTCCAAAATTAGCCACCAACAAAATTTTATATATAGAAATTATCTATTTTATAGAACAATTTTTGGTTTTCTCTCTGTATTTATCCAACATTTTTCCAAAGTCTTCCCACGTTTTCATCTTTGCTTTTATTACTTGCTCTTTAGCTTATTTTCTTTTACTTTGATAGCTTTGTAAGCTTCCTGGTTGTGTTTGGATACGTACTTCATCCACGCCTTTTCTTCTCTCTGATTGCAATACTTATTTCTTCGTTCTACCATTTTGTCTGCTTCTTGTTCGTCTTACAATTAACACCACAACGTATACTTGCCGTATCAATTATGCATTCTCTTAATTGCAGCCACTCTTCTTCTATTTCTTCTGGTTCCTGTTTTTTCTTGTAGTTCTCTGTCTAGCCTTTTCCTCTCCAGTTATGTTTAATTCCCCGCTTGAATCTTAGATCGGCACCGATTTTATTTAAGTCTTTGTTTTCCATTCACGTTCCTTTCATTGATTCTTTTTTGTCTTACTCTGTTATTTTTCCGTGTGTTGCTACCTTACTAATTTTTGTTACAGTACTTTCTACGTTAATAGAGTTGTTTTTTTTTGTTTTATATACAAACATAATTTTAATGGTGTCAGAGATAGCTTAATTACAACAGCGACTTGCACTAAATTATGCAATGCAAACTAAATTCTTTAAACTAATGGAACGAGGAAATGGTATCTCTGTATTGTTTATTCATTTCTTTTCCACAATTCTCAATTTTCTGTGATTTAACCTTGATATTGCACGATTCTCGAGCAAACACTGTTATCAGATGTGCGCAATACAACAAATATTAATTTTAGCAATTGATAGTAGTTGAATTGATAGTGTTTCTCAAATTGAATCTTGAATATTATATCGATGGTGTAGGGCACAAATGTTGTATAATTGAAAATTTTGCAGCAATTTTTGAAACTTTAATAGTAGCATTGAAATTTTGACAGAAATAATTGAAAATTTATAAGTTAACATTGACATTTCTACAGTAATTATTGCCATTTTCATAGAAATAATTGATAATTTGGCATCAACCTTTAAAACTTTGATAGTTGTATCGACATTTTGAAGAATTAATGACATTTTGAGAGTAAAAATTTTACAGTTGTCACTGAAATTTCTACAATGTAGTGCACAAATGTTGTAAGTGCTAAAATAAAAGTGCATTTTTTGTGTGTAATTTACACATTTGTTCATGGAATTAAAGATTACGATACAATGAAATCTTGTTATTAGTGGAAATAAACTATGCTTTTAAAGCAAATTTCATGTATAATAAACTTTCATACCATGTAAAAATGCCTGAAAGCCTTTGAGGACAGATACCACGTGCCCAAGTGCGGTAAAAAAGAATTATATGAGGGACTGATTGAGTAAAGAGAGGATAATTTGATTCGATTGTACTATATCATGATATTAATATGTAAATCTATTAGTATTTTTCTATGCGAGAATAAATTATTAATACCATGTAAAAATGTGTAAATTATTCACTAAAAATGATAGTTTAATTTTAGCACTTACCACATTTGTGCACTTCATCGATAAAGAAATGCAAAATTTTTAAATAAAAAATCATCACAGATTTATAAGAAACAATGAGTAGGTTTTTGGGGCCACAACTTTTCATGAACGCGAAAAGTTGCATATTAAAGAAAAGAAAATATTTTTGATGTTAGTAATTAAAAAGTTTGCATTGCAAAGTCTATATTTTTAAATATTTGGAAACGAAATAGAGGATATTTACTCTAATCATTTTTTCAAATTTATTGCATCTTTGAAATATTGACAGTAATAATGTCAATAATTAATGTATATATAAACAATCTTTATTAGGCTATCGACTCCATAGGGTCTTTCCGCCTGCCTAATTAATGTAATAATGTAATAATTATTGACAGAATAAATAGTAAATTTAAATTTATGTTAATCATATCAGATGCTGTGGGGATTTTATATAAGTTGTAATTTTTAATTGCCACATTTTTCTCAGACTGAATAAAACCGCGATAATTATATGCCAATAACACTTAGCAGTAATATTAGCATTTATACGATGATGGTATTTTCACCCTGTTTCACTGCGCAATTATTTCCTTCATGTTTATGCAGTGGAAATAATGATAGCTTTAAACACAGTGTTCGTATACGCATATTTAAATGAAATAAAGTAATGAAATAATTTCATTTGATGCAATTTAATAATTAATTATAATAATATAGAGGTAAATTAATTTAATTCAATAACAATTGTAAAATAACATTCGAATGGAGCAAATTATTAATTGAATATTAAAAGTAAATACTACAAAATATTTTTTCTGGTAGTAATTAAATTATCAATTTAATAGTTGCGAAAATTTGTAAAATTTCTGTAATATCCTTTTTCATGTTTTCTATAGGACAGTACTGATAGGATTCCTGCATTGCGGCCGAAATGTGCATGTAGTAAATAAATATGTATTGAGAAAAAGGTGTTCCGTATTTTATTTTCTACAATACTTTCACAAGCTGTACCTCATCGTTAATATAACGGATTAACGAGTTTCCTCAGATCTCAATGCAAAAAATACTGAAATGAAAAAATACAGAATTATGATTCTCAATTCTGGATTCTGGATCGAGTTTGAAAGGTAACCTATTATTCAGATAATTTATTGGCATTTAAACCTTTTCATTGCCAATTTTTAGTGTAAATATGAGAGTTGAAGTTCAAAGTTATGGGTACCGAAAAAGGGCACCACAATGTTCACCATTCGAAAATTTTTAAAACCGTCGTAGTATTTATTACATTACACAATCATCAGAGAAGACCATTAAAAAGGCATTAACGCTAAATCCCACTTCGGCACTGAAATAGTCCGAAATTGTAATTTGACAGTTAGGCATTCTAAACGTTTTCGATACAATGGATGCCAATGATGGCTTTATTATCACCAGTAATGCGATTATTTTATTGTTAGAAGGAGTTGTGTTGGAACATTATGTAATTCTGTTGAAAGTTTATCCACTATTAAATTACAGTCGCTAGAAGATTACTAGTATGCATATTAGTAATCTTCTAATAAATAATCTTCTGTATTTAAAATATGGGCAAATTTAATAAATTCGTTATTGAATTTTAATTCCCACTTACGCTAATTTGATAAATTTGATACAGGTGTTTTTACATCTGTTAAATTTTTTTAAAACATTGCTAAAATCGCATACCTAATAGTTATATTTATGAAAAAAAATCTAACAAAAATATTACCTAATTTAGTGAAAAACTAAAACAAGGTAGTCATGCTCACATAAGTATAGTACAAGAAAATAGGTTACAATAGCAATTTTATATAGCAATGTCAATTTTTTTGTACTAGATTTATGTGAGCATGTACATTAACGGCTGCATATAAGTAGTGATTGTAAAGAATGAGGAGGTCAAGTTACTAGTTTTAAAAACAATTCGTTTTTTTTGTGAGTTTTCCTGTGCATAGAACTTTTGTGTTTGTAAACTCAACAGTCACTGGTGAAAAAGTCCAGTATCTTTTTGATTGCGCATGCTTATTCCATTATTACTAGAAAATATGTATGAGCAAGTATATAAATACACATTGTTGGTTAATACAACTGAATTGTGTTTAGTAGTAGTTGCTCGAATTTTGTGTTGTTGATAAACCGGTGCCAAAAATTTCAAGAGTGCAGAAATAGTGGGTGATTTATGCGAATTGTTTAGTTTATTTTTTTGTATTTTTATCCTCCGCAGTGGCTTTCCTCAGCAGCAACGTATTTATAGTATTTATATATCTTAATGAAATTATATGCCACGAACCGCTCAGAGAATCTTATGCATGTATAAATAACCTGCAGTGTTCAGAAATGAAAATAGAAGATGCAACCGAACAATAAATTGGCAGGAAAGTAATTGAAGCATCGGAATGCAGCAGTCCTTCCGCGAGGATTGTTTGGATAATGCGCAAGGATGGCATTCCAATCTAATTTAACTCGCGAATTAGGAAAAAAGTGGCGGGCATTAAAATATCCCCCAGTTAGTGTGTATGTGTGTGTGTCGGCAATTTTCATAATTTACAATTGTATATGCAAATGTGCGGCATAAAAGCCGAGAAGTCGTTCGGCGAGGCGAGCTCAGGATAACAAGTGCTCGTAATTACGGAGATTAACAAGCCGATAGCCAAATGGAGGCGAAGGCTCGCGATCTTTTAGAGACCTTTCCCCTCGATAAACTGAATCTTAATGTTGCTTAAACATTGCACGGGTATAAACAAAAGCCTTTTACGCACAAACCCGTGTCACTTCGAACGGTGCAAACGCCATCGTCCTACCCATAACTGATTGATAAGGTACAACGATGATCGACCATCATGGTATTGTGTCTGCAGATGGAGCGGAGGATTAAACCTCATATTTCAATTTCTCACAATACTTTTGAGATTTATTAAAAAACCGACTTGTTTCGGTGGTAAGTTAGGTCTTCGACTTCTAATGAACTGCAAGGGTTCAATTTGTGCACACTGCAATATTAAACGAATACTATTTTGTAGCCTTAAATAAAAGGATAGACGAAGAGATAAAGAAAAACTAGTATCAGGAAAAAACCACAAGCAAAGACCAAGAAAAACATGTAATTTTTGTAGCCTTAAATAAAAGGATAGGTAAACAAAGAGACAAAGAAAAACGAGTACCAGCGAAAAACCACAACTATATAGACCAAATAGAAAACAATAGAAACAGAGAAGAAGAAAAATCCAAGGAATATAGCATGGAAAGAAATCAAATACCTAACACAGGCACATTTTTGTTTTCTTTTTTTCTTTATTTGGAGTACTTTCTGGTAGTATATTTAAAATATAAAGATAATTTTTTTTATTATTTTTTTTTTAAGTTTATGTCTTCGACACCCAATGGGTAAAGGAGGGATAGATTATGTATGTGTTTTAGTTTATGTTATTTTTATTCTTTTTATTATTTGTTCTTCACCTCACTAGTTTCAGCTATTTGTAAGTTTGTAAGCCATCTTCAGAGGTGTTATTTTGTTAAGTACAATATATATATATATATATATATATATATATTGTGATGGTATTTGTATTATTTATTTAGATTAATATTAGAATAGATTTATTGTTATTATCATATAGGTTTTAGATAGACAGGTGACTTCGTGCATAGACGCTTGGGGAATTGAATAATGGAAAGTCGAAAATAATCAACAAGGAGATTGACGAGTGGGAGAGACGCGTGTGGATCGCGGGTGGAGATGTTGCGATACTAATACGAATACATTACAAAATATTAACGGGGTTTCAACGATTGGACATAGGACTGGAAGAAGACAGTCAACCAGGAGAGGAGTTCAACAAGATAGGAGCCGTGACGGAAATATTCAAAAATCAGGACTTCAAGCCGCTCAACTTCGCACACAAAAGTAGCTGTTTACTTTTGTGGGAATCGTCAAAGGATCAAAAGGAGAACGCAGGGACAAGAGGACGAATTAATCAAGGAACCACAAGAAGAAACTGCAAGTAGAAAGTTTGCGTAAAGTGCAAGAGTCATATTATCACATAAGTTGGCTTGTGTATATAGGATTTAGTTTGTTAATGTTGGCCATAGTTTATTATGTATTTAATAGTTTTGTTTTCTATTGTTTTTGATTTGTTTGTTTAGTCCAGTTTATATTAGACGTTTTAATATTTTTGGTTATTTTCAATTCATTAAAGTATTTGAACAAAACTCTATTTAGTTATGATTGAACCTACTATTGAACCTGAGATAAGAGAAAGAACAAAAAGTCACAAAACAAGTAAATGCTTAAATATTCAACACTAATAAAATAGGCAAAAAAAAATAACACCTCTGAAGATGGCTTACAAATAGCCGAAACTAGTCAGCTGAAGAACACATAATAAAAAGAATAAAAACAACATAAACTAAAAAACATCTTTATATTTTAAATATACTACCAATAAGTACTCCTAATAAAGCAGAAAGAAAGCAATACAAAATATAATAATAACAAGTATAACTAATGGATGAAACTATGACCTTTTTTTTGTATAATTTATAACACACAAATGCGGTAAAATAAAACATAAGAATAATAAAAATATTGCAATGATTCTTCAAAGAAATAATAAATTTTCTATATTTCTGTAGGATGTTTACATTTTCTCTTCTACGGTCCCAAGTTTTTTGTTTTTGAGGAATTTGTAAAAGATAGTTTGAGAATTCAAATTCAATTTTCGGAAATTTGGTATACGTCACTTACGAAAATCAATCGTATGTTTTAGTTAATTTTTAAATATATTGAATATTAAGCAATAGATGTTTAAGAGATTTGGTGTAAAGATGGTTGGAAAAATGATTAAGTTTGTTAAATTTTCTTGTAAATACAATAACCAAATCCATCTGATCTGATACAAAAACCAACCATCTGATGCGAGGGATTTTTTTGTCCATTTTTTTCAACTATCAAATAAATTAACATTTAAAGTATTACTTAATCTGAAAATATTGGAATATTCCAAGAAAACTTAATATTTGGCAGTAGTTTTTGAAATTTTGTCTGAAATAATTGATTATCTGGCAAACATTTTTGAAACCTCAATAGTAACATTAAAATTTTGACAGGACAAGTGAAATTGACAGAAATAATTGAAAATATATCAGTTACCATTGATATTTCTACAGTATTTTTTTTAAAAAATTTGGAATATGTATGTAGTCGCCAAGTCGCCAAAATTGTTCGGAAATCTTGAGAATTATTCACCAATCTCTAGAATTATTGATATTTATAGGAAAATCTGTGAAAATCTCGAAAATTATTGAGAAATCTTGGGAATTATTGCAAATGTCAACCGATTTGCATTTTTTATCTCGAAATGATTGAAAAAACTTCGGAAATTATGATAGTTATTGGGAAATCTATAGAATTCTCAAAAAATATTTTAAAATCGTCGAAATTATTGGAAAATTCTCGGAATCTTGATAAAATTTAGATATGTTTAGATATTTTAAGACTTATTAAAAAATTTATACAATAAGATAATGCATGTAATAATCGTGTGAATCATGTGAACCAATCTGGATTTCTGATTTTTGTATAGATTTAATGAGAAATCTAGTTATACGAATCCTGAAAATTTTAAACAAATTCTGTTTTTTTAATTCAAAATATAAACAAATAACAAATTATTGAAAAATCTCTAGAAACTCGAAAATTATTTAGAGATTTGTGGAAATCTGGAACAATATTGAAAAATCTTGATAATGATTGAGGATTCTCTAAAAGTGTTAGTAATGAAAAATATTTATTTTTATTTTTAAATTTTAAATTATTGGAAAACCTCCAAAAAACAATATGGGACCACTGGGAAAATCTGCAGAAATCTCGAAAAATATTGCGAAATCGTGTAGAAGATTCTCTCGGAATCATGATAAAATTTAGAAACGTTTAGATATTTTTAGTCTTATTAAATAAATTATAGAATTAGATAATGTATGTAATACTCGTATGAATCATGTAAATCAAGGATTTTCTGATTTTTGTATAGAATTAATGAGAAATCAAGGTATACGAATCTTGAAAATTATAAACAAATTCTGGGAATTATTGAAAAATCTCTAGACACTCGAAAATTACTTAGAAATTTGTGGAAATCTGGAACAATAATGAAAAATCTTGAAAATCATTGAGGATTCTCTAAAAGTTTTAGTAATGAAAAATATTTATTTTTATTTTTATATTTTAAATTATTGGAAAACCTCCAGAAATCGTTATAGCTATTGGTATATTTGCAGAAATCTTGAAAAATATTGGGAACTCGTGTAGAAGATTCTCTCGGAATCATGATAAAATTTAGAAACGTTTAAATATTTTAAGACTTATTAAAAAATTTATAGAATAAGACATTGTTTGAAATACTCATATGAATCATGTGAATCATGGATTTTCTGATTTTTGTATAGAGTCAATGAGAAATCTAGGTATGCGAATCTTGAAAATTATAACCAAATCCTGGAAATTATTGAAAAATCTCTAGAAATTATTTAGAAATTTGTGGAAATCTAGAACAATATTGAAAAATCTTGGAAATGATCGAGGATTCTCTAAAAGTCTTAGTAATGAAAAATATTTATTTTTATTTTTATATTTTAAATTATTGGAAAACCTCCAGAAATTGTTATAGTTATTGGGAAATCTGCAGAAATCTAGAAAAATATTGCGAAATCGTGTAGAAGATTCTCTCGGAATCTTGATAAAATTTAGAAATGTTTAAATATATTAAGACTTATTAAAACAATTATAGAATATGACAATGTATGTATGTCAATTATAAATAAAAGTTATAAATACAAATCATAAATTATAAATACAAGTTACTTTGTGAGTATCACATTTTTTTTCTGCAATTTATGTGATCACCAAGTAACTTATTTTATTTATAATTAACAACTATAACTTTATCAAATCGCCATTTCAGAAGATTCAGAAAATTTTACTCCAGCAAATCCCTCAATTACCACTACATTTTTAATAATTTTCAAAACAGGTCTTTATAAACTTAAAACATTTCAAACCAGATAGATATTACTGAAGTGTGAGTGAAGCATATGCACATGCCTCTTGTTGAATTACTACAAAAAATTCATCGTTGTTTTTCATTCACGATATCCCAATATACAAATATTAAAAATTATAATTAAAATTGCAAATATTACTGTTGGCATTTTAGGTTCGAAAATGTTCACAAAATCGATGATATCCCCATATACTTATATGGAGAAAGTACACATTGAAAACTTTATCAAATCGCCTATCATTTAGAAGATTCAGAAAATTTTACTCCAGCAAATCCCTCAATTGCCCCTACAGTTTTAACAATTTTCAAAACAGGTCTTTATAAACTTAAAACATTTCAAACCAGATAGATATTACTGAAGTGTAAGTGAAGCAATGCACATGCCTCTTGTTGAATTACTACAAAAAATTCATCTTTGTTTTTCATTTTATAATATTCTAATGTACAAGTATAAAAAAATCAAAATTGTAAATATTACTGTTGGCATTTTTGATTCGCAAATTTTCACAAAATCGATGATATCCCCATATACTTATATGGAGAAAGTACACATTGAAAACTTTATCAAATCGCCTATCATTTAGAAGATTCAGAAAATTTTACTCCAGCAAATCCCTCAATTGCCCCTACAGTTTTAACAATTTTCAAAACAGGTCTTCATAAACTTAAAACATTTAAAACCAGATAGATGTTACTGAAGTGTGAGTGAAGCATATGCACATGCCTCTTGTTGAATTACTACAAAAAAAATCATCGTTTTTCATTTCATGATATCCCAATGTACAAATATTAAAAATTATAATTAAAATTGCAAATATTACTGTTGGCATTTTTGATTCGAAAATGTTCACAAAATCGATTATATCCCCATATACTTATATGGAGAAAGTACACATTGAAAACTTTATCAAATCGCCTATCATTTAGAAGATTCAGAAAATTTTACTCCAGCATTTCCCTCAATTACCACTACATTTTTAATAATTTTCAAAACAGGTCTTCATAAACTTAAAACATTTCAAACCAGATAGATATTACTGAAGTGTGAGTGAAGCATATGCACATGCCTCTTGTTGAATTACTACAAAAAAATCATCGTGGAGGAGTAGTACGGATTATTATTATTATTATTATTATTATTATTATTATTATTATTATTATTATTATTATTATCGTTGTTTTTCATTTCATGATATCCCAATATACAAATATTAAAAATTATAAATAAAATTGCAAATATTACTGTTGGCATTTTTGGTTCCAAAATGTTCACAAAATCGATGATATCCCCATATACTTATATGGAGAAAGTAAACATTGAATTGACCGACTTCACTTTCGACCCACTCAGATATCGGTCACACACATACATGTAGTCACATGATAAAATAATAAATATCAATTTAATTGGTTTCATTAGACATCGAACATTCCACATTACTCAAAATATTAATTCCGATTTTTTAAGGGAACACTCTTTTTTTTATTATTTTGCAATTTAATTAGTTTAATTGGTTTCATTAGAGATCGAACATTCCACATTACTCAAAATATTAATTCCTAATTTTTTGGGAAACCCTCTTTTTATATTATTTTGCAATTTAATTAGTTTAATTGGTTTCATTAGAGATCGAACATTCCACATTACTCAAAATATGAATTCCTAATTTTTTGGGAAACCCTCTTTTTATATTATTTTGCAATTTAATCAGTTTAATTGGAGATCGAAAATTATGCGTTAGGTACTCCAAAATCTACACACAATTTTTGTACCTTATTGCTTATATCTAGGTAATCATATTTTTACTATTTATAAATAAGCTTCAAAAACTGTTGCAAATATTTAATGAAGCGATAAGCGATTTTCGACACTTTTGTCGAAAAATAAACTTAACGCAATTACTAGAAATTATGTATTGGTTTGTCAAATAAAATATTATTATTATGATACATGTAAAAAAATATAACATGAAGATACATGATTCATGAATTTTAAATTGTTATTATAGATTTGACATCAACTAAGTTTAAACTCAATATTCTCCAAATCTCGAAACTGTAATTTAGACCATTTTGCTTCTTAACGCTTATACAGGGTGAGTCGAGAGGACCAAACTTCAGGAGTGTATTGTACACGTGAAAATAATTTAAAAAAAATTATATGTTGTTATCCGATCTTCATTTGTTTTCAAGTTATAGTTTCAAATCTTGAATATGCTAATGTGGCGTTTGTCTATGGTTTTTGTAATGGGAGTGCTGCAGCTGCTGTTGAAAGATATCGTCAACGGTTTCCACATTAGAAAACTCTGGACAAAAATGTATATATCCGACTTTTCAACAAACTGTTCCAAACTATCACTTGAAAATGAATGAAAATCGGATAACAGCATTTGAGTTTTTTAAATCATTTTTACGTGTACAATACACTCCTGGATTTTGGTGCGATCCTCCCGACTCACCCTGTATACATGAATAATACATAATACAAAATAATGCATGAAGATACATGATGCATAAATCTTAAATTGATATTACAGATTTTACAGGTAACTAAACTTCAACTAACTTTGAACTCATTTTTCTCGGAATTTCAAAATTGTCATTTGGACCATTTTGCTTCTTTCAGCTTCTATATATTTTCACATATTCAGTGAGGATATAGCATATGCAGCGGATTTATTGCTGCAGGTAATTAATATTCGGACGTCTTCAGAAAGTATCTATGTATGTATGTATGTATGTATGTATGTATGTATGTATGTATGTATGTATGTATGTATGTATGTATGTATGTATGTATGTATGTATGTATGTATGTATATGTGTGTATGTATCTGCAAGTATATTTAATTATGTATCTCTGTACACATACTTGTATGCATCATGATTGGATTGTGTGGGATACTTGTGTTGCCTCCATACAATTATTCATCGTTTCTGTGAATTTAGTTCAGAAACTAACGAATTATTTCGAATGAGTTGTACTTACAAATAATTAGGAATTACATGTGCAGCAATTAATCGCAGACAATTAAACCTTTATATTTTTTTTTAATTAGCTGTTACTTTTTTCAAGCAAGTGACTTCGCGATTTGATCGCGTCGATTAAAAATCGGTTCTCGCGGAAACCGGGGCGCCTCGGCTTATAAACTTTTCAATGTTATAACGTAAACTCACTTGGATTGCCAAAACATTTAAATATTTAACTACCTGCTTCACAAATCGCTCACCTCTAATCTTTATTATCATCGAGGCCCTTACACTTCTTTGGACACGCCAGGGGATCCGTCCGAACGCAAACAACAATCGGCGGATTACAAATTTGACGCCATAAAACGGCATAATTTATTCACAGAACAAATACATCAAGCCGCCCGCCCACAAGTTCTTAAATATTATCGAGTGGCAGCCAAGAAAGAGGTTTAGTTGCGTAAATCTGCGTTTGCAATGCTACAGGTTAATTGTTGCGGTTTTTGAAACAACAAGGTGATTAGTGGACACTTGTAGGATGAAAAATGCTGGTAATGGTGCGAAAAATAATTACAATGTAATGTTCCTTGAACACGTTACGTTAGTCGCGTAATGCGCTTAAATAATTGACTAATTACGTACAAAATGAATAATGGAATAGCTTCTGGTAGTTCTTAGTTTTGCGAAAGCTGCATTTTTAAATGATTCGCGAAACTCGTCGTAGGTATTGTCCGGTTGCCTGCGGGTGGGTGGCGATTTTCCAAAGTAAACGTAAATAAACGGCGAAGGTAATGTGGATTTTTGGAAGGATTCTACTGAAAGGACGACGGTAAGAGAGATGTAATCCAGTCTGGTTGTAATCCCGGCATTCCATGGCGGGCGGTCGGCGCCGCTCTTATCACCTCCTATTCTAACCCGTCTACGCTCCGAAACGAATTCTACAGTTGCCCCTCTCGCAGAACCCGAATCTTATAAATCCGAAGGCGCCTCTCCGCCTTCGGATTTGCATCGTTCATCCGTTTCTCCCTTTGAAAACTATTTATTGCTGCATAATCCGCGGTAATTATACCCATAAACAATTGCCTAAACAGTTGCAAGTGCCAAAATTTACCTTTACATTGTTGAAAACATGCATCACTAAATTATATTTATTTGTTGTCGATTGGTTATATTATCTAATGGGTGTTTGTGCATGAGCAAGGTATGAATGAATAATAGATAACGGGAAGATTATAATCTGTATTACATTTACTTATGTATTAAGAAATTACAATTTCAGCTACTTTACGACAAACAAAAATATGTCCATTAAGAATATATGGGTTAAATTGATATAAGAACATTAATGCACTTATTGAATGGATAAAATACAATCTCCTGATATATTTGTATACTTTGTTCAATTAATTGTTTCAATTAATATTACGTGGCTTTCGATTTAATTCAAAATTTCGATATTTGCTTATGATTATGAAAATCTGACAGTTTTCGGTGATAATAACCAAAAATCTCATAACTGTCAGCGTCGATAACTGAAAAACCATCAACTCTCAACTATGATAACTGAAAAACTGACAGCTCTCAGCAATGATAACTCAAAACCTGATAGCAGTTAGTTATGACAATTGACAAACTGATAGCTATCAATAGTGACAATTCTAATAGCTACCAGCATTGATACCTGAAAAACTGATAGCAGTAGGTTATAATAATTGAAAATCTGATTGCTACCAGCAACTATAATTGAACATCTGATAGCTGTCAGCATTTATAACTGAAATATTGATATCAGTTATTTGTGTTACTTAAAAATCCGATAGCTACCAACAACAACAATTGAAAATCTGATATCAGCGTTGAAGATTGAAAATCTGACAGTTTTCGGTGATAATAACTGAAAATCTGATAACTGTCACCGTCGATAACTGAAAAACCAACAACTCTCAACTATAATAACTGAAAAACTGACAGCTCTCAGCAATGATAACTCAAAAACTGATAGGAGTTAGTTATGACAATTGACAAACTTTTAGCTATCAATAGTGACAACTCTAATAGCTGCCAGCATTGATAACTGAAAGCAGTAGGTTATAATAATTGAAAATCTGATTGCTACCAGCAACTATAATTGAGCATCTGATAGCTGCCAGCATTGATAACTGAAAAATTGATAGCAGTTATTCGAGTTACTTGAAAATCCGATAGCTACCAACAACAACAATTGAAAATCTGGTGTCAGCGTTGAAGATTGAAAATCTGACAGTTTTCGGTGATAATAACTAAAAATCTGATAGCTGTCAGCGTCAATAACTGAAAAACCAACAACTTTCAACTATGATAACTGAAAAACTGACAGCTCTCAGCAATGATAACTCAAAAACTGATAGCAGTTAGTTATGATGATTGACAAACTGATAGCTATCAACAGTGACAATTCTAATAACTGCCAGCATTGATAACTGAAAAACTGAAAGCAGTAGGTTATAATAATTGAAAATCTGATTGCTACCAGCAACGATAATTGAACATCTGATAGCTGCCAGCATTGATAACTGAAAAATTGATATAATATATTTGTAATACTTGAAAATCCGATAGCTACCAACAACAACAATTGAAAATCTGATGTCAGCGTTAAAGATTGAAAATCTGACAGTTTTCGGTGATAATAACTAAAAATCTGGTAGCTGTCAGCGTCAATAACTGAAAAACCAACAACTCTCAACTATGATAACTGAAAAACTGACAGCTCTCAGCAATGATAACTCAAAAACTGTTAGCAGGTAGTTATGATAATTGACAAACTGATAGCTATTAACAGTGACAATTCTAATAGCTGCCAGCATTGATAACTGAAAAACTGATACCAGTAAGTTATGGTTATTGAAAATCTGATTGCTAGCAACAACAATAATTGAAAATCTGATATCAGCGTTGAAGATTGAAAATCTGATAGTTTTCGGTGATAATAACTAAAAATCTGATAGCTGTCAGCGTCAATGTCTGAAAAACCAACAACTGTCAACTATGATAACTCAAAAACTGACAGCTCTCGGCAATGATAACGCAAAAACTGATAGCAGTTAGTTATGATAATTGATAAACTGATAGCTATCAACAGTGACAATTCTAATAGCTGCCAGCATTGATAACTGAAAAACTGAAAGCAGTAGGTTATAATAATTGAAAATCTGATTGCTACCAGCAACGATAATTCAATATCTGATATCAGCGTTGAAGATTGAACATCTGACAGTGTTCGGTGATAATAACTAAACATCTGAAAGCTATCAGCGTCGATAACTGAAAAACCAACAACTCTCAACTATGATAAGTGAAAAACTGACAGCTCTCAGCAATTCTCGATTCATTTCTGTCCACGAAAACTTGAGATTTTTCCTTCAAGACTAAATTTTTTACTGATTTAAATGATCACTTGGTATAACATTGCCTAATAATGTACCAACAGTTAAATACTGCAGATATTGTACTGCCATCTTCGCTGTCTAATTATAGACTAAAATAGAACTATTTTAATGTACATTAAGCGACTATATTTTTAGTACGGTTAATTTCCAGTCGCTTTCCGTCTAAATTTAGTTTCGCAGCGCATCCCACTGAAGAAACGCAACGCCAAGAGAGAACCCGCTCCATTGAGACCACCCAACAAAAAGAGGAAACGCTTAAATCCGTCCCATAACTCCCGCAATATGCACTCGCGCCTCCAGTCGTTGAAACTTAACAGTTGTCATTCCTTCAATTACCACACGCCAGAACAAAACATCTTCAAAGCCTCGATTAAATTACAGCTTGCGACACGCGGAATCGCGCCTTAATGGACCGCGGATTTACTGCACCTCTTTTGCCTCTACTTCGCGCTATTCTAATTGTGCAAACTCCGTTCGGGCGTTATGGATACTGGCTGGCCTTAATGGAATGATAAATACGGAGTGTTTTCATTCATACGTTTAGAACTATGTACAAAAGCAAATTTGAAATGCGTATAGAAGGACATTGATAGATTTGTTTTCAAACAAAAAGATATACATAAATACACGAGGGTCCAACAAATTCGCAATGAAAAATCAATAATAGACTACTACCTAATCAACAGAACGAAATGGTATCTTCTGTAATTTGATCTTCTGTAAACTGCTTCTTCCAAGAGTCTTGTTGATATAAAATCTTCATGTTTCATTTCATTCAGTATGAAAGTATTACCTTTTCTCATTTTATAATTATATTATAATAATCTTGTGGCACATACAATAACTGATTTCTTTTTAACGACATTTCTATAACGCCAAAATCTCTGTCATTAGGTAAAAATGAATGCCTTGATATTAAAAATTTGTGGTCTATAATTTCCACATCATATCCCATCGATAGAATTTTTAACCACATTAAAGATATTTTTATGTTTCTGTTTTGTCCTCCACACATGTCCCTATATGCAATGATGTGTTTTTCACCTTTCAGGGTTTTTGGGTGTCTCAAGCGGCATGAAGCCACTTCTTGGGAACCTCTAGAAGCTTTTGTTTCATCCCAAACGTACATGTATACATTATCGTTGTGGAAATTGTGTATGCCTAAATTTAAAATATACATGTTACATTTATAATAAGCTACTGAAGTAGTTAACTTTGGGAATGGTAACGCTTTCTGCAAATCGAAGGAAAAGCCAAAATAATGAGATGGATTACTTGATACTCGCTCTTGATCTTGTTTTAACGCATTTCTAGCCGATTCTGCTAGCTTCAAATGAATATCATGTTCTTCCATAAGTCTTTTCTGTTCTTCATGGTTTTCTGATGCTTTGACTTTTATGTTTAATAGATCACATCTTTGACATGTGTCTGTGCGTGGTTGGTGGAAATGTAGATTAAAATCCTTTTTGAATATTTTCTATAAGTCCATTCATTAACTGCTTTTAAATTATTTTCTTCACAGTGAAGCTCATAAAAATTAAACATTTTTTTATAGTCAGTTCAGGATGAAGATATTTTCTGTCGGGATTAAGGTCCCTAGTATAATGGGATTCAAATTTCGGGAAACTGTTAATATGGTTTTGAACAATCATATTTGCTTCATCACATATTTTTCTCGACGATCCAGGCAAACGCCCACGTAAATCGTTTCCAACGTTTTTAGATTTTAATACACGTTTCAATCGTCCTTCGCTTATTTGAAACGTATCTAAAAAGATTTTTTTACAAACAGCAACTTTGCCTGTTTTAGAATTTAACCAATACGTAAAACTAATTTCTACATGAACCTTTTCCGTTTCTCTGACGTCTTCTTTTTACAACACTGCGTCCGGTCGCTTCGTATAGCAATTATTTTGCTTATTAAAGTCTCCTAAGTTCCAAAACATTTCGAAAATACGTTTTCTTTCTGTTTCATTTAAATTTTTCAATCAGTCTTTTCGGCATGGGCAATCTTCATTTTGAAAAACTTTGGCAGGAATAATTTTTCCCGATTGTGTATCCTATCTTTTCCCTGAATTCCGTTTAATTTTACGAATTTTCTGAATATAAGTACCACTTCTGTGTTCTCTGAATCCTTCTTTGAAGGTGCTGTTTTGTAAATTCTCATTCTCAATTACTTCCTCTTCCTCTGTTGAAGGATGAACTTCTAAAATTCTCCTTCTTTTTTTAAATCTGTTGTATGAGTTTAATTCCTCTTCACTTTCAGAATCAAGAAATCTTGTTATTTTATCCTTTCCCATGGGTTTAATAATTTCTTTAAATTAAATATTATTTTTTAAATTTCAATTAAATATCAAAACGTAATTTAAATTACCTTCATTACTGCTTTCAACATTTTGGGCCGCACTTTTTGACATCGTCAATAAAAAGTGGACTTAGGTCACTTTAAAAATTAGGATTTTCAGTATTTATATTATTTTGAAAATGTACGTGATATAAAATTTTCAAATGTACTAAGTATATTTCAATACCGATTTATTTTTTTGACAGTTCAGCATAAATTATAAATGTCACAAGTGCCAACGTGATAAAAGATGAAAATGGACTTAAGCCACTTTCAAAATAAACGGCTCATTTAACAAATTCTGATAGATGTACTTAAAATTTTGAAAACTGCACGAATTTGGAGTACATTTCGGAAAAATTGCGTGATTTTGAGATCCTGTTTCATTTTCCATTCTAATCTATTCCCCATTTTCTTCATAATTGTCACATAGGAATAATAATTTGTACTTAGTTCTAAAATTTGATTAAAGGTTAAAGTTTATTACAAGTTTTGCAGTGGCAATGAAACGTATTGATTGTCTGTAATAAATATTATAAACTTTATGTAGTGAAAGTTACACTATAAATTACGGTGTAGTTACAATTCAATTAGTATACTTAAGAAATATTTTGACTGAAACAGTTATGTTAACTGTTATAACTTAAATGGTTATAGATGTTATCGTATGAAATGGTTTGGTAAATTATACCACTCGGCGATATTTGTTTTTGGTTTTTCTGAAAACTGTCCTGCAAAAGTAAGCCAAACTTCATTTTCATTCAGTCAGTGGTCAAAAGACTTTTACCACTGAAGTTTAGAATTTTGCAGTATTCGACAATTTTCGACAAAATTGATGGAATTGTACAGTTGCAGTAGAAAAATTGGCAGAATATGATTGTAATAGTTGTAAATTTGACAAATTCTGATAGTTGTGCTTAAAATTTTGAAAATGCACGAATTTTTGAGTACATTTCGGGGAAAATGCCGGATTTTGAGAGTTGGCTTCCTATTTTTTTTCTGCTTGATCTATATTTCCTAAAATTTTCAAAAGATTTTTACCACTGAAGTTTAGAATTTTGTAGTATTCCACAGATTTCGACAAATTGATGGAATTGTATAGTTGTAGGAGAAAAATTGGCTGATTATGATTGTTACAGTTGTAAATTTGACAAATTTTGATTTTGGCAGTAGTGGATGTATTTGGAGTACATTTCGCTGCGGAAAAATTATAGCAGTGATATGATGATACAGTAGTTATGATATGTTGTTACGTTTTATAGATTTATTTGGGTTAATTTAGAATTATCGTAAATGTCCTGAAACTTAATTATCACAAACGACGTACAATTAACGTTTGCTCCGGCGGACTAATGATTGAATTCATGTTGGAGTTAATGTCAATTGGAGATTATTTGATTCAAATTTTATTCAAATTCCGGCGGGATCACAGGTACCCGTGGGGGCAAAGGCTCGGGCCGCCCGAAAGGAGTAGTTGTCCTAATCGCATAATCGTATAATAAGTAAAGTCCATTGGACATTTCGAGTAGTATTAAGTTCTGTGTTGGGCCGGTGGGCCTAATCATAAACCAGTCTGATGTCTGGGCCGAGCTGTAAACGCCGGCGCCTTCGTCCTTGTCTCCTACCGATGACACTAGCGCCGGAGACGACCCTAATAAATCACGGGGGCACAAGGCGAAATACTACATGGGGCCCCGAAGAGCCTCCCCGGAGGCAAGACGAAAGGGGCCCATGAATGAAATTCATATTTCCCGACCCGACCGGTGCCAATTTCTGTCCGAGAGGTTTCCTGTTGTTGTGACCAGAGAAGTTTTCAAGTGGCAACTTCTATCCGGCCCATTCATCCAAGTCCTCGTGCACTCGAGCAACACTAGAGTGCTTCAAAATAATTCGGATAACAAAATCTAAACGTAACTGCTCACGTTTTAAGGCCAGACACGAGTAAAACCTTTTAGGTTTTGGCCATTGGATCAAAATTTGGTTGTCCCTAATTAAATGGGATTTGGATAAATCGTCCGAAATTTGGAGAAAGCCATCGGAACGCAGCGGGTGACAAATTTTAAAACATATAAACCATCGAGGCTAATTAAATAAAACTAACGAATTCCACGGCGTTAAAGAAATGCAATAAAAAAAGCGAGAACCCGAGGCGAGTGAGTTACACCGGTGCACGTTCAAAGTTCCGACGCCGTTTGAAAAATGAACTCCGATCGAATCGAGTGTGTGATATTCGCCGCGGTATGCCTATTGAGAAAGATGTTCGCATTTTTTTGTTCGCGGCCACAACGGCTCTATGAATCTGATTTGTTGCCTAATCGAATACTAATTTATTTACGAACGCCGGTGTCTATTTATGGGAATATTCAAAGGCCAGCTCCACCTGATTGAATGCTCCCGACACCTCCACAAACACGAGATCTCAACGGATTATTTATTCACCTCCACACCAGAAGAAAAATACTGGTTTTTATCCCAACTCCACGTGAACTACTAACTAATAGATGTTAAAGATACGGTCAGACTTTATTATTCATCAGCGTTACGTATTAGACCACCAATTGCAAAAAAATTTGGTATTAAAATAACTTAAACTAACAAGTTTTTTTTTTCTTTTTTCTTTTCTTTATTCGGACATGCCTATCTACATTTACATGTAAGGCGATTTCGTTCTATATTTCCTAAAGATTTCTCTCAATTTATCCCTGTCTGTTTCTTTGCTTCTTTCCATGTCAGACCTATCTTCATAAATGGAGAGAAAATTTTAGGAAATATAGAACAAGCAGAAAAAAAATAGGAAGCCAACTCTCAAAATCCGGCATTTCCCCCGAAATGTACTCCAAATTCGTGCAGGTTTAAAAATTTTAAGTGCAATTATCAGAATTTGTAAAATTTATAACTGTGACAATCATATTCTGCCAATTTTTCTACTGCGACTATACGATTCCATCAATTTTGTCGAAAACTGTCGAATACTACCAAATTCTAAACTTCAGTGGTAAAAATCTTTTGGCCACTGAATGAATGAAAATGAATTTTTGCTGAATTTTGCAGGACAGTTTTTAGAAAAAATGAAAAACAAAATATCGTCGACTGATATAATTTACCAAACCATTTCATATGATAACATCTATAAAAATGTAAGTTATAACAGTTATCATAATTGTTTCAGTCAAAATATTACTTAAGTATACTAATTTGATTCTAACTTTAACATAATTAATAGTAAATAGTAACTTTTACCACATAAAGTTTATAATATTTATTACAGACAATGAATAAATTTCATTGCGAGTGCCAAACTTGTAATAAACTTTAATCTGTAATCGATTTTTAGAACCAAGTACAAATTATTATTCCTATACGACAATTATGGAGAAAATGGGGAATGAGCAAAAAGAAATAGGAGGCCAACTTTAAAAATCAGGCAATTTTTCCGAAATATAATCCAAATTCGTGCAGTTTTCAAAATTTTAAGTGCAACTATCGGGGTTAATCAAATTTACTACTGTGGCAATCATAATTACCCAATTTTTCTGCTGCAACTACACAATTCCATCAATTGTGTCGAAAACTGTCGAATATTGCAAACACCTAAACTTCAGTGGTAAAAATCTTTTGACCACTGATCCAATGAAAATGATTTTTTTGCTGAATTTTGCAGTTATCGACAGTTTTCAGAAAAACGAAAACTAAATATCGCCGACTGGTATAATTTACCAAACCATTTCATGTGATAACATCTATAACTATTTAAGTTATAACAGTTAACATTACTGTTTCAGTCAAAATATTACTTAAGTATACTAATTTGATTCTAACTTTAACATAATTAATAGTAAATAGTAACTTTTACCACATAAAGTTTATAATATTTATTACAGACAATGAATAAATTTCATTGCCAGTGCAAAACTTGTAATAAACTTTAATCTTTAATCGATTTTTAGAACCAAGTACAAATTATTATTTCTGTACGAAAGTATGAAGAAAATGGGAAATAGAGAGGAATGGAAAAATAAATAGGATCCCAAAATCAGGCAATTTTTCTGAAATGTACTCCAAATTCGTGCAGTTTTCAAAATTTTAAGTACAACTATCAGAATTTGTGAGATTTACAACTGTGACAATCATAACCTGACAATTTTTCTACTGCAACTATACGATTCCATCAATTTTGTCGAAAACTGTCGAATACTACCAAATTCTAAACTTCAGTGGTAAAAATCTTTTGGCCACTGAATGAATGAAAATGAATTTTTGCTGAATTTTGCAGGACAGTTTTTAGAAAAAATGAAAAACAAAATATCGTCGACTGATATAATTTACCAAACCATTTCATATGATAACATCTATAAAAATGTAAGTTATAACAGTTATCATAATTGTTTCAGTCAAAATATTACTTAAGTATACTAATTTGATTCTAACTTTAACATAATTAATAGTAAATAGTAACTTTTACCACATAAAGTTTATAATATTTATTACAGACAATGAATAAATTTCATTGCCAGTGCAAAACTTGTAATAAACTTTAATCTGTAATCGATTTTTAGATCCAAGTACAAATTATTATTCCTATACGACAATTATGGAGAAAATGGGGAATGAGCAAAAAGAAATAGGAGGCCAACTTTAAAAATCAGGCAATTTTTCCGAAATATAATCCAAATTCGTGCAGTTTTCAAAATTTTAAGTGCAACTATCGGGGTTAATCAAATTTACTACTGTGGCAATCATAATTACCCAATTTTTCTGCTGCAACTACACAATTCCATCAATTGTGTCGAAAACTGTCGAATATTGCAAACACCTAAACTTCAGTGGTAAAAATCTTTTGACCACTGATCCAATGAAAATGATTTTTTTGCTGAATTTTGCAGTTATCGACAGTTTTCAGAAAAACGAAAACTAAATATCGCCGACTGGTATAATTTACCAAACCATTTCATGTGATAATATCTATAACCATTTAAGTTATAACAGTTAACATTACTGTTTCAGTCAAAATATTACTTAAGTATACTAATTTGATTCTAACTATAACATAATTAATAGTAAATAGTATATTTTACCACATAAAGTTTATAATATTTATTACAGACAATGAATAAATTTCAATGCCAGTGCAAAACATGTAATAAACTTTAATCTTTAATCGATTTTTAGAACCAAGTACAAATTATTATTCCTGTACGAAAGTATGAAGAAAATGGGGAATAGAGAGGAATGGAAAAATAAATAGGATCCCAAAATCAGGCAATTTTTCTGAAATGTACTCCAAATTCGTGCAGTTTTCAAAATTTTAAGTACAACTATCAGAATTTGTGAGATTTACAACTGTGACAATCATAACCTGACAATTTTTCTACTGCAACTATACAATTCCATCAATTTTGTCGAAAACTGTCGAATACTACCAAATTCTAAACTTCAGTGGTAAAAATCTTTTGGCCACTGAATGAATGAAAATGAATTTTTGCTGAATTTTGCAGGACAGTTTTTAGAAAAAATGAAAAACAAAATATCGTCGACTGATATAATTTACCAAACCATTTCATATGATAACATCTATAAAAATGTAAGTTATAACAGTTATCATAATTGTTTCAGTCAAAATATTACTTAAGTATACTAATTTGATTCTAACTTTAACATAATTAATAGTAAATAGTAACTTTTACCACATAAAGTTTATAATATTTATTACAGACAATGAATAAATTTCATTGCCAGTGCAAAACTTGTAATAAACTTTAATCTGTAATCGATTTTTAGAACCAAGTACAAATTATTATTCCTGTACGAAAGTATGAAGAAAATGGGGAATAGAGAGGAATGGAAAAATAAATAGGATCCCAAAATCAGGCAATTTTTCTGAAATGTACTCCAAATTCGTGCAGTTTTCAAAATTTTAAGTACAACTATCAGAATTTGTGAGATTTACAACTGTGACAATCATAACCTGACAATTTTTCTACTGCAACTATACAATTCCATCAATTTTGTCGAAAACTGTCGAATACTACAAATTACTAAACTTCAGTGGTAAGAATCTTTTGACCACTGAATGAATGAAAAATAATTTTTGCTGAATTTTGCAGGGCAGTTTTCAGAAAAACGAAAAAAAAAAATATCGTCGGCTGATATAATTTACCAAACCATTTCATATGATAACATCTATAAAAATGTAAGTTATAACAGTTTCATAATTGTTTCAGTCAAAATATTACTTAAGTATACTAATTTGATTCTAACTATAACATAATTAATAGTAAATAGTAACTTTTACCACATAAAGTTTATAATATTTATTAGAGACAATTAATACATTTCATTGCCAGTGCAAAACGTGTAATAAACTTTAACCATTAATCGATTTTTAGAACCAACTACAAATTATTATTCCTATACGACAATTATGGAGAAAACGGGGAATAGAGGGGAATGGAAAAATAAACAGAATCCCAACCCTCAAAATCAGGCAATTTTTCTGAAATGTACTCCAAATCCGTGCAGTTTTAAAAATTTTCTGTGCAACTATCAGAATTTGAAAAAATTACAACTGTGACAGTCATATCTGCCAATTTTTCTACTGCAACTACACAATTCTAACAAATTTGTCGAAAACTGCGAAATTCTAAGCTTCAGTGGTAAAAATATTTTGACCACCAATTGAATGAAAATGATTGTTTTGGTGAAATTTGCAGTTTTCGACAGTTTTCACATTTCATGGAATTGTACAGTTGCAGTAAAAAAAATTACAGATAATGATTGTCATAATTGTAAATTTGATAAATTCTGATAGTTAGACTTAAAATTTGGAATTTTAGAATTCATAAACACCTAATTTTGACATTTTATATATGACAATAATATTTGGAGACACTAAATATGTACCTTAAATAAATTATTAGTAGTAGTAACAATAATTTAATGCGGTTTTTTCGCCTAAATTATGATTACTTATTATAATTATTTGACTGGAGCAGTCAAAATTTGACATTTTCAACTACATATAACATTAATGTCATTTATTATATCCAAATTTAGAAAGAATATTACAGATTCAAATTATCAGACTATAACTGTGATGATTTTGGCACGAGCTGTGAAACTAAATTTTTTAACTCGAACTGTGGAAATCTGCCAAAGTTTCAATTTGAATTCTCCAAATTTGGCAAATTTTCAATTGATATCGTCCAAATTTCTAATGCAACTATGACAATCATAAATTATTTGGTTGGGCTTGTGAAATATTAATAATTAAAGAAAAGTAACAGTCATCCTTTTTTCACAAAGACATTTATTTCACTAAATCTGCATTTCAACCACCACGTGGCCATCTTCAGTTGAAATTTAATACTGAGGAGAAACAAGACAAACACATTGTATAACATTTTTACAACAATACATATTTAATTATCCAAAATAAGTTGTTCTAATTTTTTTATGTAATTTTCTAATTTCGTATTGTAACCAATTAGTTTTAGCCCGATGTAAGATTATATCTAAATCTTTTCTTGAAAGCGGTATTCTAATTTGGATAAATTTTAACAATGAATTTTGAAAACACTTCACTATTTTTGCGCTGTTTGAGGAAAGTTATGTCTAACAATGCATTAACATTAATATTATGTTATATCTAACATTATGTAAGTCATATGAGTACAATGTTTGTATACATATGTGTCTGATAATGGACAATAATGATGATTGCCAAGATTTAGTTTCGTATAGATTATTGAGTCCAACTCTCTAAATCTGGCATTTTTCTGAAGTCAACTCTAAATTCGTGCAGTTTTTTTAAATTTAAGTACAACTTCAAAATTTTAAGTACAAACTATCATAATTTATCAAACTTACAACTATGACAATCATAATTTGCAAAATCTTCTACCGCTACTATACAATTCCATCAAATTTGAAGAAAATTTTAAATGACTGGTAAAACTCTGCCGAATTTTTGATCGCACACTGATAATAACTACAGTGAATTCAGAAACATCAAATGTTGACATTTTATATATGACAGTAATATTGTATGACATATTATATAATATTATATGACATATAATAATATATAATATTATATATAATATTATATGTCATATAATATTGTATGACATTATAAATCTATACATTAAATAAATTATTACTTTTTATTATTATTATTTAACTGTAGCAGTCGAAATTTGTCATATTTTCAACTATAACTGTAATGATTTTAGCACGAGCTGTGAATATGTGTAAAACGTTTAACTCAAGCTGTGGAATTCTGCAAAAAAATCCAATTTTACAAATTTTCATTCGATATCTTCAAAATTTTCAATGCAACTGTCCAAATCTATATTAATTATGCCTCCAACTGTGCCGGATTTGAGCTCGAGCTGTGAAAATCTTTAAAATTTCGAACTTGAATTGTGGAAATTTGCAAAATTTTCAAATTGAACTTACCAAATTTGGCAATTTTTCAAATACAACTATCTAAATCTATAATAATTTTAGCGTTAGTTGTGCGGGATTCATATGAGTATCTGATAATGCAAAATCATGGCGTTAATGGCGAATTTTTAAATTTTATATAGATTATTAAGTCCAACTTTCAAAATCTGGCAACTTTTTGAAAGTGTACGCCAAATTCGTGCAGTTTTATAAATGTTAAACACAACATCAAAATTTTAAGTGCAACTATCAAAATATGACAAATTTACAACAAAAATTCTTTACTGCAACTATACAATTCCATCAAATTCAATCAATCAATTCAATCAAACTACCAAATATTTTGACTTCACACTTAAAATTTATATATTTCTCTAGAATCTCGAGATTTCTCTCTAGTTTCGAGATTAAAATCTATAATCTAGATACCAACAGTTTGCCTTCACACTTAAAATTTATATATTTCTCTAATATCTCGAGATTTGTCTGTAGTTTCCAGATTAATCTATAATCGAGATACCAACATTTTGACTTCACACTTAAAATGTATATATTTTTTTTTCTAGAATCTCGAGATTCTCTGTAGTTTCGAGATTAATCTATAATCTAGTTATCATCATGTTGACTTCACACTTAAAATTTATATATTTCTTTAGAATCTCGAGATTTCTCTGTAGTTTCTAGATTAATCTATAATCTAGATACCAATATTTTGACTTCACACTTAAAATTTATATATTTCTCTAGAATCTCGAGATTTCTCTGTAGTTTCAAGATTAATCTGTAATCTAGATACCAACATTTTGACTGCACACTTAAAATTTATATATTTCTCTAGAATCCCGAGATTTCTCTGTACTTTCGAGATAAGATAATGGTGATTTGTTTAATTTTGTATAGATTATTAAGCTCAACTTACAAAATCTGGTAACTTTTTGAAAGTGTGCTCCAAATTCGTGCAGTTTTATAAATGTTAAACACAACATCAACATTTTAAGTACAACTATCAAAATCTGTCAAATTTACAACAATGACAATCATAATTTGCAAAATTTTCTACCGCAACTATACAATTCCATCAAATTAAATCAATCAATTCAATCAAACTACCAACATTTTGACTTCACACTTAAAATTTATATATTTCTCTAGAATCACGAGATTTTTCTGTAGTTTCAATATTAATCTATAATCTAGATACCAACATTTTGAGTTCACACTTAAAATTTATATATTTCTCTAGAATCTCGAGTTTTTTTTGTAGTTTCAATATTAATCTATAATCTAGATACCAACATTTTGATTTCACACTTAAAATTTATATATTTCTCTAGAATCACGAGATTTTTCTGTAGCTTTGATATTAATCTATAATCTACATACCAACATTTTGACTTCACACTTAAAGTTTATATATGTCTCTAGAATCTCGAGATTTCTCTGTAGTTTCGAGATTAATCTGTAATCTAGATACCAACATTTTGACTTCACACTTAAAATTTATATATTTCTCTAGAATCTCAAGATTTTTTTGTAGTTTCAATATTAATCTATAATCTAGATACCAACATTTTGACTGCATACGTAAAATTTATATATTTCTCTAGAATCTCGAGATTTTTTTGTAGTTTCAATATTAATCTATAATCAAGATACCAACATTTTGACTTCACACTTGAAATTTATATATTTCTCTAGAATCTCGAGATTTCTCTGTAGTTTCGAGATTAATCTAGAATCTATATACCAACATTTTGACTTCACACTTAAAATTTATATATTTCTGTAGAATCTCGAGATTTCTCTGTAGTTTCGAGATTAATCTATAATCTAGATACCAACATTTTGACTACACACTTAAAATTTATATATTTCTCTAGAATCTCAAGATTTTTTTGTAGTTTCAATATTAATCTATAATCTAGATACCAACATTTTGACTGCATACGTAAAATTTATATATTTCTCTAGAATCTCGAGATTTTTTTGTAGTTTCAATATTAATCTATAATCAAGATACCAACATTTTGACTTCACACTTGAAATTTATATATTTCTCTAGAATCTCGAGATTTCTCTGTAGTTTCGAGATTAATCTAGAATCTATATACCAACATTTTGACTTCACACTTAAAATTTATATATTTCTGTAGAATCTCGAGATTTCTCTGTAGTTTCGAGATTAATCTATAATCTAGATACCAACATTTTGACTACACACTTAAAATTTATATATTTCTCTAGAATCTCAGGATTTCTCTGTAGTTTCGAGATATGATAATGGTGATTTGTTTAATTTTGTATAGATTATTAAGTTCAACTTTCAAACTCTGGCAACTTTTTGAAAGTGTACTTCAAATTCGTGCAGTTTTATAAATGTTAAACATAACATTAAAATTTTAAACTGTCAAAATCTGTTAAACTTACAACAATGAAAATCATAATCTGCATAATTATCTACACTTAAAATTTATACATTTCTCTGGAATCTCGAGATTTCTCTGTAGTTTCGAAATTAATCTATAATCTAGATAATTCTCTAGAATTGATGTACTTGTCAGATCTCGAAATAATTTCTCTCAACACAACAGAATTCTATAAAATTTAGGCATTTTTCTAGAATCTCGTGACTTCTCGAAAATCTAGAAGTCTATCTCTAGTCGCTAGATCTAGAATCTTGATACAATTACAATTACTAATTTCAGGTCTTATTTAGATTAGATATATTTCTTCAGAACGTCAACATTTATTTCGCGATGTTTAGATTTGAGAAATCTAAAATCTAGATATATGTCTGGAATTGATGTACTTGTCAGATCTCAAAATTTCTCTCAAGACCAGAGAATTCTCTACAACTTATACATTTCTCAAGTATCTCGTGATTTCTCGAAAATATAGAAGTCTCTCTCTACTCGCTAGATCTAGAATCTTGATACAATTACAATTGGTAATTTATGTACTTATCCAGATTAGATATATTTCTGTAGAACACCAACATTTATTTTGTGAATTGCTTAGAATTGTTTTAAATAAATATATTTCTAATGAACATATGGTGTGCATTTTGGACCGTGCCTCCGTGGACAACTGGAGACCGGTTTCGACCTAGTACCCACTAGGTCGAATCAGTCCAGTGCGTCCGAATGTAGCAACCAAAATGCACATAACTCATGACCTATAAACCAGTCCTGGGTATATTAAAGAATTGGAGAAGCATGCAAATGCCATCTCGTGGTGAAATTCAATTACTACAGAGACCACGAAATTGGATTTCACCACGAGATGGCATTTACATGCTTCTCTCATTCAAATATATTTCTATAGAATCACGAGATTTCTCTATAGTATAGAATCTAAACATTTATGTGGATGTATGATACTTGTATACATCTCGAAATTTCTTACCTAACCATATAATTCTTGTAAACAATAACCATTTACCTTATGGTTAACCATATAATTAAGACTTTCGAGATTTATCAAGAATCTGCGATTTTTTTTGTAGATTTTAGATATTTATTTTGCCAGAGGATAGAAATTTCTTTATGATTGTATATTTATTACGTTTTAGTAAAAATATATTCACTGTGTTACCAGTAAATAGCCGAAAAAAATAATATGCAGCAAAATCCTCTTAATTATTTTAATTACGTCCTTACATTAATTGAATTATATACATTTTTAAGCCTGTGTATGGCATTGAGGAAATTCACGTAGTTTCATGTTCTGGCATAAATTTAGTAACGTAATATCCATTTATGGATAATCGATTACGAACATATTATGGCATATAAATTATGTATAAACCATATTATTATTTGCATATATATTTTTTATTAATATCGGATTTGAAATTTATTAATTTATGAGCTATGTACGCATGCATAATATATTATTAAACTACAAGATAATGTCCAACAAGCTTCGACAGTAGGACATTTTATAGCACACAATTCTTCCGATTTTAATTAATTTAACCGCCCGCGTTTACTGCCACTGAATTACGAGATATGGACGTAATTGGATTTTTAATAAAATCTGCGTTTTACGCGTTTTAAATCATGACCCACATGGAATATCCGAAGAATATCGCGAATACTGCCGATTTTGCAGAGCCCAATACGTTTGAGCAGTCGTAAAAGTATTCTCGTCTGCAATAACCGTAAAATTTCAAGACGTGGTCACGTTAATAACACTAACTGTGAGTACTCGAAACTCCGACGGGCAGATGATCAAAAGAGAAAAAACGCCTCACCTACGTGAATCGCGCCAATATTTCTTTTAATTTATTGTCGATCGTTTAACGCAAAACTCTGCACAATTCGGCGGTAAAGCGAAAGCGCGAGTTAACACACAACTGTAATTTAAGAGCGGTATAAAAAATGTCATGACATACGACTTTTATAACCAGGATTAGGAAGGAATATTTTGCAGTTTTACATCGCAGTGATAAAGTTGTCGCAAAATTTGCGAGCAATTTGGGGCTCATGGGACGACTGTTATTTGCAAATTTTGCACCAGCTTTCAAGCAGAAACTGTATGCTGAGGTTATGCTGAAATTCCGTTATCATCGCGCGTTCCATTTTCGGAATTATGTTGCAAATACGTGCTCGATCCGCTCTTAAATCCTTCGATGCTCGGTATTTATGGAGTTACTTTCTCCGAGTGCTAATTTTCTCAAGAGTCGGCGGAATTTTGCATGTAGGCACAAACAAAAAACACGTTAGGATTATTAAATATGAAATGAGAATGTATATCAATAATTGAGAATATTTTTGTTATTAGCATTGGAACCTATTACTTCATGATTCATTGTAAAATATATAAATAAATAATGCACTTTGGATTTTGTTGGCTTCACACTGTACTATTTCTATAGTGAGTGTAGTTTCCACCATATACGATATTTGGATTGAAATTCTGGACTTTCAACTTTTTTCGCACATTCCACAAATTTTCATTAATATTTTTTGAAAATTCTGCATTGTTTAGGAAATTTGGTGTAATTTACATATTTTCTAGTTCTAGTCTTAGTCTTAGTTATGTCTTTTCAGATCTGCCGCTATGTTTCAGAAAATTTAGAAACATTTCTGAAACTTCTATTTGTCGATATTTCTTCAATTCCAACTATTACTACTACATATATTAGAAACTAATTCTAAAACTAAACTAAACTCTATTACTATATTATTTGTTTCATTGATCACACACATAATTTTAGACATATAAATGCAGTTTTTGGCATAAAAAATTTAGCTTTTAAAGAAAAAAATGCTGCCTTAAGCAAAAACTGCGTCTAAACTTCCGGAATTTTTAGTAGAACTGTTTTTGGTTGCAACTACTAATATTTTTATTACTTGTTATATTTAGTTACAAATTACGAAATCTTCTTTATATGTATATAACGAAATCTTCATTATAAATAACGAAATCTTCATTATAATTCACGAAATCTTCATTATAATTCACGAAATCTTCAATACAAATCACGAAATCTTCATTATATATCACGAAATCTTCATTATAAATCCTGAAATCTTCATTATAAATCACGAAATTTTCAAATTTTCATTGGAATTTTTATTACCATAATCGTAATTATTAACTGCAAAGTTTAATTCGACCTTGCCAATTTTTGGTTGCCAATTATTGAGATTTTATTCAGAAACCATATAACTCAGAAATCAAATCACTCGAAAACTTGTTAAAATATTCATAGACACAAATATACTGGTATGCATTAGGTAACTATAATTTAATTTAGATCCAATGAGCGATTCTTGAGATATTGCATTTTTTGTTTGAGAATATATGATTTTTGGGGCCATTTTAGATTTGCCCCTAACTGTACTAATATTTAAATTACTGTATCTCAAAAATTACCCTATTAATATAAATGTAATTATTGATGTTATTACAAGATGCAGTATTATTTATTAGAAGTAATTAAATTTATATCTAATAAGCGATTCATGAGAAATAATTATTTTAGTGGGAATATTTGAAATTTTTATGCAATTATAAATTGTTTGTTACATTTCAATAATGATATCTCAAAAACTACTTTATCAACATTAATATAATTTATTACTCGTATCAAAAAATATACTGGTATTATGTAACTATAATTTAATTTAGATCCAATAATCGATTCTTGAGATATTGCAATTTTTGTTTGAGAATATATGATTTTTGGGACCATTTTAGATTTGCCCTTAACTGTACTAATATTTAAATTACTATATCTCAAAAACTACCATATTAATATAAATATAATTTATTGATGCTATTGCAGGATGCAGTATTATTTATTACAACTAATTAAATTTAGATCTAATAAGCGATTCATGACAAATATTTATTTTAGCAATTCAAATTTTTTGTTGTATTTCAATAATGATATCTTAAACACCACTTTATCAATATTAATATAATTTATTACTCTTATTAAGCAATATGTAAGTATTAAGTAGCTATAATTTAAATTATCCCCAATGAGCAATTCTTGAGATATGGCAATTTTTGTTTGAGAATATTATGATATTAGGGGCCATTTTAGTTTTGTCTCTAATTGTACCAATATTTAATTTACTACATCTCAAAATCTACCGTATCAATATGCATGTAATTTGTTGATGCTATTGTGAGATATAGTATTATATATTGAGAGTAAGTAAATTTAGATCTAATGAGCGATTCATGAGAAAATTTTATTTTAGTGAGAATATTTTACATTTTTATGCATTCTAATTTTTTTTGTTACATTTCAATAATGATATCTCAAAAGTCACTTTATCAATATTAATGTAATTTATTACTCGTATTAAGCAATATATTGGTATAAGGTATCTATAATTTAAATTAGATCCAATGAGCAATTCTTGAGATATTTCAATTTTTATTTGAGAATATATGACATTTAGGGCTATTATAGATTTGTCTCTAACTGTATTAATATTTTAATTACTATATTTCAAAAAACTAGCGTATCAATATGATTGTAATTTATTGAGACTATTGTAAAATATAATATTATGTATTGAGAGTAATTACATTTAGATCTAATGAGCGATTCATGAGAAATTTTTATTTCAGTGAGAATATTTGAAATTTTGATGCATTCTAAATTTTTTGTTATATTTCAATAATGATATCTCAAAAACGACTTTATCAATAGTAACATAATTTATTACTCGTATTAAGCAACATATTGGAATTAAGTGTCTATAATTTAATTTAGATCCAATGAGCGATTCTTAAGATATTGCAATTTTTGCTTGAGAATATATGATTTTTGGGGCCATTTTAGATTTGCCTCCAACTGTACTAATATTTCAATTACCATATCTCAAAAACTACCGTATTAATATGAATGTAATTTATTGATGCTATTGTGAGATATAGTATTATATATTGAGAGTAACTAAATTTAGATCTAATGAACGATTTATCAATTTTTTTTATTTTAGTGAGAATATTTGAAATTTGTATGCAATTCTAAATATTTTGTTGTATTTCAATAATGATATCTCAAAATTTACTTTATCAATATTAATATAATTTATTACTCTTATTAAGCAATATGTAGGTATTAAGTAGCTATAATTTAAATTAGCCCCAATGAGCGACTCTTGAGATATGACAATTTTTGTTTGAGAATATTAAGATTTTAGGGGGCATTTTAGTTCTGTCTCTAATTGTACCAATATTTAATTTACTACATCTCAAATCTACCGTATCAATATGCATGTAATTTGTTGATGCTATTGTGAGATATAGTATTATATATTGAGAGTAAGTAAATTTAGATCTAATGAGCGATTCATGAGAAAATTTTATTTTAGTGAGAATATTTGAAATTTTTATGCATTCTAAATTTTTTTGTTACGTTTCAATAATGATATCTCAAAAACTACTTTATCAATATTAATATAATTTATTACTCGTATTAAGCAATATGTATGTATTAAGTAGCTATAATTTAAATTATATCCAATGAGCAATTCTTGAGATATTGCAATTTTCGTTTGAGAATATATGATTTTTGGAGTCAATTTAGATTTCTCTCTAATTGTACTAATATTTAAACTACTGTATCTCAAAAACTATCGTATCAATATGAATGTAATTTATTGATGCTATTGTGAGATATATTATTATATATTGAGAGTAATTAAATTTAAATCTAATTAGCGATTCTTGAGAAATTTTCATTTTAGTGGAGATATTTGAAATTTTTATGCAATTCTAATTTTTTTGTTGTATTTCAATAATGATAATCCAAAAACTACTTCATCAATACTCTATCAATATTAATATAATTTATTATTCGTATAAAGCAAAATTCTGGTATTCAGTAATTTATTTTAGATCCAATGATCGATTAATGAGATAATGCAAATTTTTGTTTGAGAATATATGATTTTTGAGGCAATTTTAGATTTGTCTCTAACTGTAATAATATTTGAATTACTATATTGATATCTCCAAAGCTACCTTATGAATATTATTGTATTGTATTGTATATTATGTATTGTTATTGAATATTACTCATATTAAGCTTTATACTGGTATTAAATAATTGAAATTGAATATAAATCCAATGATCGATGATGATGATTCTTGAGATGTTGCTATTTTAATTTTATACTATAATTGTTATACTGAGAAATTAAATAGGACTTATCCACAAATTATATCACTCTCTAACTTACGTTTTAATAGAAATTTGGAAAACTTTTAGTGGAACAAACTTTAAATGAAAATTTTAAAATTCTGGTTGCACTTACAATTTTTTTATGGAAATTGTCTACAGTTTCCATTAAAATTACGAAATTTGATTACAGATTGCAAAAAGGTTCATATCAAACTACAAAATTCTCATTGAAAGATATCATTTCGATTGCAATTGCACAATACATGTTGCATTATTATTGGAAATTATAATATTTTGGTTGCCACTGACAAATATTTTATGCAATTTGTCTACATTTCCCATACAAATTACGAAATTTGATTACAAATTGCAAAATGTTCATCAAACTACAAAATGCTCATTGAAATGAAAATTTTCATTAGATTCTCTTATTACAAATGCTAAAATTTTCATAAATTACAAAAATTAATGGCGAAATTTTAGTGGGAAATTATAACGGCTTTCCTCAAATATCATATTTCATATAAAGTTATTAGATTTATAGATTTCATAGACATTTTCAACAAAAAAAAATATATGTAGGTTTTAAATGTCGATTATAAATTTTTCAATTGAAACTATGAAATTTTCACCATTTTCATTACAAATCAAAAATAGTGATAACATTGCGATGAATATTTCAAAAGTTTGGTGATGAATGTCAATATTTCGATGACTTTTTTATTATAAATATCAAAATTTTCTTATAACAAAGATTACAGATTTATGTTGGGCAGATACCGTTTGAAGTTTAGGAGACTAAATCAAATGAGCACCTGAATAGATTGATTTAGTCTCCTAAACTTCAAACCATTTTTTTCAATAACTTTATTGAAAAAAAAAACTTAATAATAATTTTATTATGGAAGCTGCGAATTTTTAGTTGAAAATTATAACGGCTTTTCTCAAAAATCAAAATTATTAAATATTTCATAGAAATTTGCAAAAATATATAATAGAAAAGGTCGGGAAAAGCTTAGTTCATAAATCACGCCACGAGTTCAACAGTTTGTGAACCACTGAGATATATTTTAATATTGTAATTAAATTTTCTGCAATTTTCTGCAGAATGAGTTGTTCTTTTTTACATTTACTGGCATGTTTAATAAAATTTATGAAAGTTCTGAAATTTCTAGTACTTCTATTTGTAAGGTTTTGATAACTTTTGAATCAAATAAAATCTTATAATTATCGGTTATAAAGCAAGTAAAGTATAAAATAATAAGCATGTCAATACTAGGCACTAACTGATAAGACTAAATTTTGTTTAATTGTTATGCCAAAATGATATATTGACCAAAATACAATGGTCAATAATCACAGCTATAAATACTTCCAAGACAACTTAGAACTCAGTAAAACTGAACGTGTCTTATTTAAATGGCCGATAAGTTGTTCCAAACGAAAACTTTTTTAAATGGTTAATCTGGAAATACAATTAACTTCCGCCAATCTCCGAGTAATAAGTTTGCAACATTTGAATACAAAGCGGTCTCTGTTTGAACGTTATTAAAAAGATCCCTTTCCAGAGGAAGTATCTGTTTGCATTTCATTTCCATTCATCGCGAATGGAGGATGGAATTAAGGAAACTTTTTGCAATAATTGGACGCTTCTGGCAAGGACACAATATTTTTGCATCTTTGCGCAGATGTTGAATGCCAAATTGTCGCGTTGCAATTAAATCGATCGAAAATCAAAAAAATCAATCAACAATCAAAAAACACCATAATAGATCAACAATCAAAAACCAACATAATCAATCAACAATAAAAAAAATCAATCAAGGTTAAACTTTGTATTTAATTTTTTTTAATTTTATTTAGGACGCCGATTCCAGATGCATACCTGTCTAGTGGCATCATCATCATCATCATCATCATCTTCATCATAATTATCATCATAATAATCATCATAATAAGCACCATGATCATGATCTTCATTATGATCTTCATCGTGATCTTCAATATGATCTTCTGCGTCATCATCATCAATCAGCATTAAATTGTTATGACCACTGCTGGACATAGTCCTCCAATTTGCCTTCTTAACGTGATGTAAATCGCCAATTATTTTTCACTAACAACATTTCCAACATTGGCTCCTAGTTTTACTGTCGATTACTGTTATCCACATTCGATCTCAACAAATTGAAAAATTTAATGCACAATGCGCTCGCATTTTTGAGCATTAACCCGTTGATTAGTAAGTAAGCCGAGTTACATATGAATTTGTCCGCCGTTTTATCGGCCATCAACGGTGCTTCGCTTATGGCCACGTATACCAACTGTTCAATGGGTGGATGGGTTTATGCTTTGCATCGGACGTTTATTGCTCCTCATATTACGAATTCATGTGCGATTAATCGAAAGATTACGTGGTACATTTATAGGAATGCCTCGGCGCACAGCAATTCGTATAACTGTTGACTTAAAGACGCGGATAATCGCGCCATAAATTATTTCGATAATGATGTTTTCAGGAGCGACATTAGCACAATGCCAGAGCCTTGCCGCGCCTAGAATTATTCGTCGCTCACTTCCTGTTATTGAGCCCGGTCTTACAGACTCTGGTTAAGTTTAATCGACGGTTAGTTTCCATGACCACCGTTGCGTATTGGTACGCAAGGAAACTAACCATCGATTCAAGTTAATAGAATAGCAGACAATTATTAATATACAGGGTGATTCAAGTTAATTGTCCCGGCGAATTATACCTATTTATATCTTATCATTTATTATCAGTATATCATTCAATAGCAGCAATAAATTACATTAATGTTTATATGATGGTTTTTGAGATATCGTTATTTAAATAAGAGCCTAATTGAAGATACACTTAAAATTGTCAATATTTGATATTTTCAAACAAAAATTGAAATATCGCAAGAATCCATCATTGGATCTAAATTTAATGATACTCATTTATTATCAGTATATCACTCAATAGCAGCAATAAATTACATTAATATTTATACGGTAGTTTTTGAGATAACGTTATTTAAATAAGATCCCAATTGAAGATACACTTAAAATTGTCAATATTCGATATTTTCAAACAAAAATTGAAATATCGCAAGAATCCATCATTGGATCTAAATTTAATGATACTCATTTATTATAAGTATATCACTTAATAGCAGCAATAAATTACATTAATATTTATACGGTGGTTTTTGAGATATCGTTATTTAAATAAGAGCCTAATTGAAGAAACACTTCAAATTATCAATATTCCCTATTTTCAAACAAAAATTGAAATATCTCAATAATCCATCATTGGATCTAAATTTAATTATACTCATTTATTATCAGTATATCACTCAATAGCAGCAATAAATTACATTGATATTGATACGGTGGTTTTTGAGATATCGTTATTTAAATAAGAGCCTAATTGAAGAAACACTTAAAATTGTCAATATTCGATATTTTCAAACAAAAACTGAAATATCGCAATAATCCATCATTGGATCTAAATTTAATGATACTCATTTATTATCAGTATATCACTCAATAGCAACAATAAATTACATTAATATTTATACGGTGGTTTTTGAGATATCGTTATTTAAATAAGAACATAATTGTAGAAACACTTAAAATTGTCAATATTTTCAAACAAAAATTGAAATATCGCAAGAATCCATCATTGGATCAAAATTTAATTATACCCATTCATTATCAGTATATCACTCAATAGCAGCAATAAATTACATTAATATTTATACGGTGGTTTTTGAGATATCGTTATTTAAATAAGAGCCTAATTGAAGATACACTTGAAATTGTCAATATTCGATATTATCAAACAAAAATTGAAATATCGCAAGAATACATCATTGGATCTAAATTTAATGATACTCATTTATTATCAATATATCACGCAATAACTACAATAAATTACATTAATATTTATACTGTCGTTTTTGAGATATCGTTATTTAAATCAAAGTCTAATTGAAGAAACACTTGAAATTGTCAATATTCGATATTTTCAAACAAAAATTGAAATATCATTTATTATCAGTATATCACTCAATAGAAGCAATAAATTACATTAATATTTATACGGTGGTTTTTGAGATATCGTTATTTATATAACAGACTAATTGAAGAAACACTTAAAATTGTCTTTTCTTTTTGTTTTCAAACAAAAATTGAAATATCGCAAGAATCCATCATTGGACCTAAATTTAATGATACTCATTTATTATCAGTATATCACTTAATAGCAGCAATAAATAACATTAATATTTATACGGTGGTTTTTGGGATATCGTTATTTAAATAAGAGCCTAATTGAAGATTCACTTAAAATTGTCAATATTCGATATTATCAAACAAAAATTGAAATATCGCAATAATCCATCATTGGATCTAAATTTAATGATACTCATTTATTAACAGTATATCTCTCAATAGCAGCAATAAATTACATTAATATTTATACGGTGGTTTTTGAGATATCGTTATTTAAATAAGAACATAATTGTAGAAACACTTAAAATTGTCAATATTCGATATTTTCAAACAAAAATTGAAATATCATTTATTATCAGTATATCACTCAATAGAAGCAATAAATTACATTAATATTTATACGGTGGTTTTTGAGATATCGTTATTTATATAACAGACTAATTGAAGAAACACTTAAAATTGTCTTTTCTTTTTGTTTTCAAACAAAAATTGAAATATCGCAAGGATCCATCATTGGACCTAAATTTAATGATACTCATTTATTATCAGTATATCACTTAATAGCAGCAATAAATAACATTAATATTTATACGGTGGTTTTTGAGATATCGTTATTTAAATAAGAGACTAATTAAAGAAATACTTAAAATTGTCAATATTCGATATTTTCAAACAAAAATTGAAATATCGCAAGAATCCATCATTGGATCTAAATTTAATTATACCCATTCATTATCAGTATATCACTCAATAGCAGCAATAAATTACATTAATATTTATACGGTGGTTTTTGAGATATCGTTATTTAAATAAGAGCCTAATTGAAGATACACTTAAAATTGTCAATATTCGATATTTTCAAACAAAAATTGAAATATCGCAATAATCCATCATTGGATCTAAATTTAATTATACCCGTTTACTATCAGTATATCACTCAATAAATTACATTAATAAATATACGGTGGTTTTTTGAGATACCGTTATTTAAATATGAGATGAGTATTTAACAAGTATGCAAAAACATTATAATAGTATCATTGTTACTTAGAGATTTGTCCTAACTACAGTAATAAATAATATGATGACAGTTTACTGAAGCGTCATCCATCATCTTACAGAGAAATTGTTGATGATTATTGATTTCTAGACGGAAAAAAATGACAAAATATTTGAAATTTTCGCAGTAATCATTGAAATTCTTACACAAATAATATCAGTATTGACAGAAAAATTAAAATCTGGATGGAAATATTTAAAATACTTGCAGAACAATTGAAACTTTAACAGAACCAATTGAATTTTAACAGCAAGCGACAAAATTTTGACGATATAAATATATTTTTTACAGAATCATTCAAATATTTTTAATAATAAACCTTCATAGGCCAGGCCTGCTTAATTTTGATAAAATTATTGCAATTTTGACAGAATTAATTAAAGTTTTAACAGTAATCCATGAAATTTTGTCGGAATCATTATAGTTATAACAGTCATTGAAATTTTATTATCAATTGTGTTTGATATTAATATTATTATTATGTTTAATGGTATGCTAATGCATCTGTACAATAGGTACAGGCAAACACATAATAAAGAAATTTGATTTGATTTGAATGTACCATTATATTCGCAGCTTACTTAAGTTGGGCGTAATTCCATGGCAGTTATTTTTTAGTGCCAATAATTGACATTTTGGCAGCAATAATGGATATTCTCACAGTAATAATTGAAATTTAGACAATAACAATGAAATTTTGATGTAATCATTGAAATTAAAACAGTAGTCATTGAAATATTGATAATAACAATTGATTTTTAAACATATGCATTGAAATATTGATTGTAATAATTGCAATTTTGAAAGTAATATAATAATTTATGTTTTGGGAGTATTCATTGAACGATTGAAACGAATAGTTAAATACATCTCTGCTATTGCTTTTTTTTTATTTGATAACCAGAGATTTCTTTTGTACATTAGAATTCATATATTTTGTAATAAATTAATAGCGTAAATACAATTAAAACTGTTCAAAAATGGCCAGAATATTTGAACTGTTTTACTTTTATTTGCACAATTAACTTATTACAAAAAAAAATAAACGAATGCTAATGTGCAAAAGAATGCTACTTTCTGCTAAGGAACTTGAGCCAACAACCAGTTAGATATACAAGAAATACCCGAAAAATAAGTTTTCTTATCTTTAGCTCTTGAATTAAGACTATTAATATTACATATTGTTCTAAAGAGGTTTTTAGTTTCTCGTTATTTTATTTTGGAATTTGATAACTAGAGATTTCTAAACATTTTTTATCCTTTTTGAATCTCTATGAACTATCAATTTATGTTCTAATTATAAGTTATTAGTTTCTCATTATTTTATTTTGGAATTTGATAACTAGAGATTTCTAAACATTTTTTAACCTTTTTGAATCTCTATGAACTATCAATTTATGTACTAATTAGAATTTATTAGTTTCTCATTATTTTATTTTGGAATTTGATAACTTGAGATTTCTAAACATTTTTGAAATTTTTTGAATCTGCATGAACTTTTCCTCCGTACTAATAATGGCATATTTTACAAAAAAAAAAAATTGCAAGTGGAGGGCGATTTTTAGCCATTTACAGTTGCACAGAAAAACATTAAATTTATTAGTACATACACACGATGTCGATCTTACAAAACTGGTCTAAAATTTTCAATAATGTTTCAAATATAACTATACAGTAATATAGTTATATTTGTATAGTTATAAGTATAAAGTAAACTATAAACATAAAATTTTAAAAAATACCGTGTTCGCGAGATTTTTTTTATTTCTATGCCCAATTGTATCCTTTGAATTAAAAAAAAACTATTTATAAAATAAAAAAAAAGTTTATCCCTTTGTTTCCGTACTAATAATGGCACATGTTATGAATATCTTGCAAATGGAGGAACACGTTTTTATCTCTTTATCTCTACACTTATGATGGCACTTTTACAAATTTGTTGCATGCAGTGGCGGATTTAGGGGGGTGGGTTATGAGGGCTATAGCCATAGCCCAGGGCGGCAAAATCCAGAGGCGGCAAAGTTTTGGAAAAATACCAAAAGCGCAAGTCACAATATAAAATAAATATACAAATAAATAAATAAATAAATGACAATATAAAATAAATATACAAATAAATAAATAAATGACAATAAAAAAGACAAATACAAGAATTGAAGCATCTAACTACTTCCTTCAACTTCACATCTAACTACCTCCTTCAACTTCAAAGATTAAAAACTATTTTTTTGTCGTTTATGTTAAGTATGTTGTTCGTATTATGTTGTTGTTTATGTTAAGTTTATGGTGAAATATATTATCTCGATTCAACGTATAAAGTAATAAGCTACAATAGTCTGATATCGATATATCAACTGCATCAGTATACAATGTATAAGAACAAAATTTAACATTTATAAAAAATGAGCACTAATGAAAGCAACAGTAACTTAATATGAAGATGAAACGTACAGAAAAAAACCGAAAAATCCTGTCAGATGAAACCAGAGCAGGAGATGTAGAATTGATTCGTAAAGAAAAGTTCAGAATCCATCAAGAGTACTAAAATTCTTTAAAAGTTCAACGACCAAGAAGCACTTTGACATTGTGTGCAAGGCTTCAGTAGGTACCTTTAGAATATATTAGTTTTTCGGAAATTTTATCTAGTAGTTAGTCGTAAATATTACTTAACTTTGTCAATTGAACAAGTATCATCATACTACAAGAATGATTGCATGTTTTGCAATGATGCTTTTGGACGTTTGCGCTTTCTTGATGCTGTTTTTATCTCTTTCATTTAACTGCAGTTTGAACTAAAATGTATTTGTGTGATATTTCTCGTATTAAGGTTCATTAATTCTATGATGTACGTAATAAGATTAAGGACGTACAATTATTACTTAAACTATAAAATTTATTTATTTTTATATAATTCATTAAAGTATTGTTCATTTTCCCCCAGAGTTTCAAAGGTTACAATTAAAGTTTTAATACCAAGAGTAGCTTAAGATGAATCAAAATTTTAACTCTGAAGCAGTTGATGAACTCCTGAAACAACTTCAAGAATTTGTTCAAATATAACAATAAACACAAAATGGTACATTGTTTATTGAGCAATGCGTTTAGCCAATTTGCTGTTGCATCAGATATTCTTTAAAATATTCTAAAATTGTCGGATATGTTAATTTAACTGCCTTAATAGCATACATATGATTTACCATCATTCTTAATTTATCTTCTGTTCTGCTATAATCGGCCATAACAGCAAAATAATATGCATCAATAGTTTCTTCTTTTACAAACATATTCAATAAGCAATGCTTAATACTGTCTACAATTCCATTTAGATACACATCGTTTAAGCACAATTCTTGAGAGGATTATAACTTTGTAAAAATGGTTAAATTTGTTTTCAAAACCTCAAAAACTTCTTCTAAACAGTTTCCACGATTTGTACCTTCGGCCTTTCATTACGGCCTCTAAATAAAGCAAATTAGGTGTTTGTTTTGTGATATAACAACTTCTACAGTGATCACATTTAAGAGAGCTAGTAAAAAGAGATTTTTGCATATCGATTCTATGATCATGATCAAAATCTCGATGAATGATTTCAACTAAAATGCAATTATACTATTAACATGTGATACATCATTGAAAACAGAAAAAAATAACCCATTTATTAAGGCCAACGCCAACTATGACTTCTATTTAAAATACACAACTTTGTATTGTAACTTGTTTATTAACAAAGATATAAAATTTCTGCAAAACTCATTCAATTCCCCGTAAAAAAGTACCTCAAGAACATGCAACTCTTATCTTTATAAAATGATAAATAATTGAAATATTGATAAAAATCGAAAATGAAAAATAATGAGTATTTGGCCATAACTCGAAAACAGAAGAAGAAAGCCAATTTTTATGTTCACAATTGAGTTTGTCTTGAAGACAGAGATAAGAAAACGCCATCCGATTTTCTCTATCTCTTCCAGCTACCGAGATCCCCTGTAGAAACATCCAAATTGGGCCACCCTGTACTTTGGAAGCTTCTTTTGTTTTATACATCCACAATTCTTAGGGGGATTATAACTTTGTAAAAATGGTTATATTTTTTTTCAAAACTTCTAAAACTTCTTCTAAATAGTTTCCACGATTTGTACTTTCGGTACAAATGGCATCTAAACAAAATAAATTTGGTGTTTGTTTTGTAATAGAACAACTTCTACAATGATCATATTTGTGATATTAATGATAGCGACAGTAACTTAGTATAAAGATGAAACGAACGGAAAAAAATAACGACAAATGTATTTTCAAAACTTTAAAAACTTCTTCTAAACAGTTTCCACGATTTGTACCTTCGGCGTTCATTATGGCCTCTATAGAAAACAAATTTGGTGTTTGTTTTGTAATAAAACAACTTCTACAGTGATCACATTTGAGACAGCTATTAAAAAGAAACCATTTTTGCATAGAGAGTCTATGATACACAAAATTTTGATGTACTCGATATTTTCTCAAGTTTTCTTCCAATTTTTAAAGCCGAATGAGATAAAAACTGGTTCTCCAGAATATTTTTGAAAATAGCTTGTAGAGGCTGAATTTTGTCGGACGCTGTATTCTAGCCAAAAATAGTCCCGAAACCATTTATGTGCTTTGAAAGCTTCTTTTGTTTTATACATCCACAATTCTTGGGAATATTATAACTTTGTAAAAATGGTTAAATTTTATTTCAAAACTTCAAAAACATCTTCTAAACATTTTCCACGATTTGTACCTTCGGCCTTTCGTTATGGCCTCTAAACAAAACAAATTTTGTGTTTGTTTTGTAATAATACAACTTCTACAGTGATCACATTTAAACCATTTATGTAATTAGGAAGCTTCTTTTATTTTATACATCCACAATTCTTGGGAGGATTATAACGTTGTAAAGATCGTTAAATATTTTTTCAAAACTTCAAAAACTTCTACGTTCTCACGATTTGTACTTTCGGCCTTTTATTATGGCCTCTAAACAAAGCAAATTTGGTGTTTGTTTTTTGATAAAACAACTTCTACAGTGATCACATTTGAGAGAGCCATTAAAAAGAGACAATTTTTGCATAGCGAATCTATGATACTCAAAATCTCGATGTACAGTCATGCTCACATAAATCTAGTACAAAAAATTAGGTCAATTTTATACAGCATTGTCAACTTTTTTGTACTAGATTTATGTGAGCATGACTATACTTGATATTTTCTCAAGCTTGCAATTTTTAAAGCACTATAAGATAAAAACTGGTTCTTTAGAATTTTTCGGAAAATGTACATGCTAGGCTTAATATTTCCGGACGCTTATTCTAGCCAAAAATAGTCCCGAAACTATGTATGTACGTTGGAAGCTTCTTTTATTTTATACATTTATATTTTGTACATCAACAATCCTTGGGAGGAATTATAAGTTTGTAAAAATGGTTAAATATGTTTTCAAAATTTCAAAAACTTCCAAAACAGTTTGCACGATTTGTACTATCGGCCTTTCATTATTTCATGCCTCTAAACAAAGCAAATTTAGTGTTTGTTTTGTGGTAAAACAACTTCTACAGTGATAATATTTGAGAGAACTATTATAACGAGATTTTTGCATAGCGACTCTATGATACTCAAAATCTCAGTGTACTTGATAGTTTCTCAAGCTTTCTTCCTCTAAACAAAGCAAATTTGGTGTTTATTTTCTAATAAAACAAGTTCTACAGTGATCATTTGAAAGAGCTATTAAAAGGAGACAATTTTTGCATAGCGACTCTATGATACTCAAAATCTCGATGTACTTGATATTTTCTCAAGCTTACAAGCCGAATAAGATAAAAATTGGTTCTCTAGATTTTTTTTGAAAATAGCTTGTACATGAAGCAGAATGATGAATTTTGCCGGACGCTGTATTCTAGCAAAAATAGTCCCGAAACCATTTATGTACTTTGGAAGCTTCTTTTGATTTATACATCCACAATTCTTGGGAGGATTATAACTTTGTAAAAATGGTTAATTTTTTTCAAAACTTCAAAAACTTCTACGTTTTCACGATTTGTGCTTTCCACCTTTTATTATGGCATCGAAACAAAGCAAATTTTGTAATAAAACAACTTCTACACTGATCATATTTGAGAGAGCCATTAAAAAGAGAAATTTTTGCATAGCGAGTCTATGTTACTCAAAATCTCGATGTACTTGATATTTTCTCAAGTTTTCTTCTATTTTTTTAAGCCGAATGAGATAAAAACTGTTTTTCTAGAATATTTTGTGAAAATAGCTTGTACAGGCTGAATTTTGCCGGACACTGTATTCTAGCCAAAAATAGTCCTGAAACCATTTATGTACTTTGGAAACTTCTTTTGTTTTATATACTTTATGATATGTGTAAGAGGTATTGGTCGATAGCACCAATAAAGATTATTATTATTATTATTATTATTATACATTTACAATTCTTGGGAGGATTATAACTTTGTAAAAATGGTTAAAAATGTTTTCAAAAAATTCTTCTTAACAGTTTCCACGATTTGTACTTTCGACCTTTCATTATGGCCTCTAAACAAAGCAAATTTGGTGTTTGTTTTGTAATAAAACAACTTATACAGTGATCATATTTGAGAAAGCTATCAGAAAGAGACTATTTTTGCATGATACTCAAAATCTCGATGTACTTGATATTTTCTTAAGCTCCCTTCCAATTTTTAAAGCCGAATGGGATAAAAACTGGTTCCCTAGATTTTTTTTGAAAATAGCCTGTACAGGGTGAATTTTTCCGGATACTCTATTGTAGCTAAAAATAGTTCCGAAACCATTTATGTTCTTTGAAAGCTTCTTTTGTTTTATACATCCACAATTCTTTGGAGGATTATAACTTTGTAAAAATTGTTTTTTTTTGTTTTGGAAATTTCATAAACTTGGAAGCTTCTTTTGTTTTATACATCCACAATTCTTGGGCGGATTATAACTTTGTAAAAATGGTTATTTTTTTTTGAAAACTTCATGAACTTCTTCTAAACAGTTTCCACGATTTGTAAACGTTATAAACTCTATTGGCAATAAGTATCGATGGAGAACAATGCCGGGAAGAACGTCAGCAATAACTTGGCCAGTAAAGTATACGGATCTTGCAGTAAAACGAGGAACCTCGCGGAATTCATGTTATTAATGAGAATTAACGGCGTGAAAAGTTACTCCAAACAGGACAGGAAAAACGTCAGCAATAACTTGGCCAGTAAAGTATACGGATCTTGCACAAAAACGAGGAACCTCGCAGAATTCATGTTATTAATGAGATTTAACGGCCTGAAAAGTTGCTCCAAACGTTAGAAACTCTGTTGCCAATGAGCATTGCTATAGAACAATGCAAGGACTAGAAGAACGTCAGCAATAACTTGGCCAGTAAAGTGTACGGATCTTGCACTAAAGCGAAGAGCAGAATGCTTCTAAAGTGTGAGATCTTATAATAAAGTGAAGAATACAATGTTTGTGGGAAGAATGCAGTTTGTAGCAGTGCAGTTATACAATTATGCATGATGTATGGTTGTGTTTGAGGTTTCTACAAAATCATGTGCGTGGAGGTACTAGTGGTAGTACAATCTTTTTTTGGGTATCTATTCTTAGGGTATTTAGCGGTCTAATTAACAAGGTGTTGCCACCAGAAGCAATAACTGGTCATTGTTGGTTTCTAATAGGTTTTTCGTATTAAATGGCCTTTTCGTAGATTCAAGAGGTGCCAGCAGAAGCTGGTTCTAAGAGGTTTCAAGTGCCCCTTTTGGTGGGTTCAAGGGTTGCCACCAAGAGCAGTAGGTGTTTCGTTGTACTACGTTTTTTGGGCTGATGTGCCCCTCGGGCAGATTCAATACTTACTACTTTGGGAGTCCATAGAACACGAGTCATTCAGCGGATGGGGGTTCATGACCAGACTCGGTTGCACCAAGCCTCGGTGGTGCATCGGTAGTTGGTGCATGGCCAACCCGCCTTGCTCTGACATCACCATGCGAACAGCGACGGTTGACACCTCCTCACAAAACAATCTTTAAACACCACGCGGGCGGATTTCGGGGGGATTAACAGCGGAGACGAAGACACGGAGGAGCTCTTCGGCGGGTGGTGCGGTTGCGCCGCGCGCGGTTCCGTCCGCAACTTCCGGTCTCTCGCGCGGTTCGTCTGGCGGTACAAAAACCGCTCGCACAGGGGACTTTCGGGATTTCACGGCCTGTGTCACGACCAACACCGTCAGCTGCAGAGGGACGACTGATACCGTAGATTGCGGTTCGGGTAAACTCGTACCGGCGATTTTTCCCCGTTTCCTCCCCCCACCACCCGGCACGCCCACCTTCCGGCGCAGGCCATTGGTCGGAGCGGCCTTTTCTCCGAAGAGCGAGAGCACAAAATGGTCGGCAGGTAATCGATAAAACGGAATCCCCCCACTGGGACGGTGTCAAAATTTGCTTTCCTTCTTTGTAAAGATGTAAATTTAACCTTGTAAACCCCGTACATGACTGGCTACCGGATTTCCAACTTTTTTTTTCTTCGTAGCTGCCACCTACGGCAAGCTGTACCTAAATTTGTACCTCGCGGAGGAAATCGGATCTTGACGTGGCGAAATTTACCATCAGCACACGATTTCCGATTTCAAAGACCTGCACAAACAAATGCAGATTGTAAGTATTGATTGGCCAGCAGCTCCAAAGGTCGTCGGTTCAAACCCCGGAAACAATTTTCGAATATCTGCACGTTATGTGGACTCCCCAGACCCTCTGGGCAGCGTGGAATCATCTACACTTTTTTGGAATCCACAAGTCTACCTATGCACTATGCGGCCATACGCGAACATACGTAAGCATAGAAGAGCCTTAATTACCACAGTAGCGCAATAAGCGACTGCCTACAGGCAATGGGTATATTAATGCTGCTTCAAAAAAATCGGGAAAAATAGACTTTCGAAAGGCGCAAAGACCCCACAGGGGGTCGTTAGTCTGATAAGTTTCTCTTTCAGTTTATTATTAATCATATTATTTACAAACATAACATTTACATGTTACATATTACATATTACATTTATGTCGCTGAAGCAAAGCTTATGCGCGACAATATCTATGGTGGTGGATACTTTTGAAAGAGAATACCTTCAAATGATTAGATGAATGATGAAACAATACATAGGAATAAAGACCCTGCACTTAACCAAGAATTTGCTTAACCTTGCCATCATTATCACACAGCCACTTCTTTATATTCCTCAAGCATTTCTTCTTACGGATGCTCGTATCTATGAGCTCTGTTGGCCAAAAATTATTATTTTTTGCTGTATAGTGTTCATAATATTTGTGTCCAGTAACTTTGTTCTGCTCTGTTGGCCAAAAATTATTATTTTTTGCTGTATAGTGTTCATAATATTTGTGTCCAGTAACTTTGTTCAGCTCTGTTGGCCAAAAATTATTATTTTTTGCTGTATAGTGTTCATAATATTTGTGTCCAGTAACTTTGTTCTGCTCTGTTGGCCAAAAATTATTACTTTTTTGCTGTATAGTGTTCATAATATTTGTGTCCAGTAACTTTGTTTTTTCTAGTGATAGCTGCTTTTCCTTTAGATATGAACCGTGTGGTGTAGGTACGTCGTGGAAACTGTATATTAGATTTTTTTTTTTCAAAAAAATGCTTGCATATTTCAAAAACGTATATTCGGTCAATATTATTCATTTCGATATAGATTCTATCACATATCTAATGTTCTTATTGAAGATAAATTTTTAAAACAACTTTTGTAAAATATTTAAGTTTAAAGGTAAGGATGTATAGGCGCCACCCTATGCAAAATATCGATGGGATATAGAAGTAAGGATGTATAGGCGTCACCCCATGCAAAATATCGATGGGATAAATAATAATCCTATAAATGTTCTAAGTCGGTTCAAAGAAAAGAAAAATTGTTTTATTTAACTTTAATTTAGGATTTTTATTTTTTTTATGTGGTTCAAGATTAATAGTTTATAGTGTAATAATTAGTTCCTCCTCAGTAAGGATGTATAGGCGTCACCCCATGCAAAATATCGATGGGATATAGAAGTAAGGATGTATAGGCGTCACCCCACGCAAAATATCGATGGGATAAATAATAATCCTAAAAATGTTCTAAGTCAGTTCAAAGAATAGAAAAATTGTTTTATTTAACTTTAATTTCGGTTTTTTTTTTTTTTATGTGGTTCAAGATTAATAGTTTATAGTGTAATAATTAGTTCCTCCTCAGTACGGATGTATAGGCGTCACCCCATGCAAAATATCGATGGGATAAATAATAATCCTATAAATGTTCTAAGTCAGTTCAAAGAAAAGAAAAATTGTTTTATTTAACTTTAATTTAGGATTTTTATTTATTTTTATGTGGTTCAAGATTAATAGTTTATAGTGTAATAATTAGTTCCTCCTCAGTAAGGATGTATAGGCGTCGCCCCATGCAAAATATCGATGGGATAAATAATAATCCTAAAAATGTTCTAAGTCAGTTCAAAGAATAGAAAAATTGTTTTATTTAACTTTAATTTAGGATTTTTTTTTTATGTGGTTCAAGATTATTAGTTTATAGTGTAATAATTAGTTCCTCCTCAGTAAGGATGTATAGGCGTCACCCCATGCAAAATATCGATGGGATAAATAATAATCCTATAAATGTTCTAAGTCAGTTCAAAGAAAAGAAAAATTGTTTTATTTAACTTTAATTTAGGATTTTTATTTTTTTTATGTGGTTCAAGATTAATAGTTTATAGTGTAATAATTAGTTCCTCCTCAGTAAGGATGTATAGGCGTCACCCCATGCAAAATATCGATGGGATATAGAAGTAAGGATGTATAGGCGTCACCCCACGCAAAATATCGATGGGATAAATAATAATCCTAAAAATGTTCTAAGTCAGTTCAAAGAATAGAAAAATTGTTTTATTTAACTTTAATTTCGGTTTTTTTTTTTTTTATGTGGTTCAAGATTAATAGTTTATAGTGTAATAATTAGTTCCTCCTCAGTACGGATGTATAGGCGTCACCCCATGCAAAATATCGATGGGATAAATAATAATCCTATAAATGTTCTAAGTCAGTTCAAAGAAAAGAAAAATTGTTTTATTTAACTTTAATTTAGGATTTTTATTTATTTTTATGTGGTTCAAGATTAATAGTTTATAGTGTAATAATTAGTTCCTCCTCAGTAAGGATGTATAGGCGTCACCCCATGCAAAATATCGATGGGATAAATAATAATCCTAAAAATGTTCAGTCAGTGTAAAGAAAAGAAAAATTGTTTTATTTAACTTTAATTTAGGATTTTTTATTTTTTTTATGTGGTTCAAGATTAATAGTTTATAGTGTAATAATTAGTTCCTCCTCAGTAAGGATGTATAGGCGTCGCCCCATGCAAAATATCGATGGGATAAATAATAATATTAAAAATGTTCTAAGTCAGTTTAAAGAAAAGAAAAATTGTTTTATTTAACTTTAATTTAGGATTTTTTATTTTTTTTTATGTGGTTCAAGATTAATAGTTTATAGTGTAATAATTAGTTCCTCCTCAGTAAGGATGTATAGGCGTCACCCCATGCAAAATATCGATGGGATAAATAATAATCCTAAAAATGTTCTAAGTCAGTTCAAAGAATAGAAAAATTGTTTTATTTAACTTTAATTTCGGATTTTTTTTTTTTTATGTGGTTCAAGATTAATAGTTTATAGTGTAATAATTAGTTCCTCCTCAGTAAGGATGTATAGGCGTCACCCCATGCAAAATATCGATGGGATAAATAATAATCCTAAAAATGTTCTAAGTCAGTTCAAAGAATAGAAAAATTGTTTTATTTAACTTTAATTTCGGATTTTTTTTTTTTTATGTGGTTCAAGATTAATAGTTTATAGTGTAATAATTAGTTCCTCCTCAGTAAGGATGTATAGGCGTCACCCCATGCAAAATATCGATGGGATAAATAATAATCCTAAAAATGTTCTAAGTCAGTTCAAAGAATAGAAAAATTGTTTTATTTAACTTTAATTTCGGATTTTTTTTTTTTTATGTGGTTCAAGATTAATAGTTTATAGTGTAATAATTAGTTCCTCCTCAGTAAGGATGTATAGGCGTCACCCCATGCAAAATATCGATGGGATAAATAATAATCCTAAAAATGTTCTAAGTCAGTTCAAAGAATAGAAAAATTGTTTTATTTAACTTTAATTTAGGATTTTTTTTTATGTGGTTCAAGATTATTAGTTTATAGTGTAATAATTAGTTCCTCCTCAGTAAGGATGTATAGGCGTCACCCCATGCAAAATATCGATGGGATAAATAATAATCCTAAAAATGTTCTAAGTCAGTTCAAAGAATAGAAAAATTGTTTTATTTAACTTTAATTTAGGATTTTTTTTTTTTATGTGGTTCAAGATTAATAGTTTATACTGTAATAATTAGTTCCTCCTGAGTTCCTCCAGTCTCCTTAGTTTCTGTGTTGTAACAATTATTTATATGTTCTTTCTCTCTTTCTCTGTTGAGAGTACTATGTAGATTTATCGCAGGTGTGTATTTTTAGTTTTATATATATATATATATATATATATATATATATAGTGAGTCGGGAGGAACGGACCAAACTCCAGGAGTGTATTGTACACGTGAAAATATTTAACAAAATATCATATGTTGTTATCTGATCTTCATTTGTTTTCAAGTTATAGTTTCATATCTTGAATATGCAAATGTGGTGTTTGTCTATGGTTTTTGTAATGGGAGTGCTACAGCTGCTGTTGAAAGATATCGTCCACGGTTTCTACATCAGAAAACTCTGGATAAAAATGTATTTATCCGACTTTTCAACAAACTGTTCGAAACTATCACTTGAAAACAAATGAAAATCGGATAACAACATTTAAGTTTTTTAAAATCATTTTTACATGTACAATACACTCCTGGAGTTTGGTCCGTTCCTCCCGACTCACCCTGTATATATATATATATATATATCTGGAAAGCTTCGTTCTGATGGAGTGAAAGTCAAAAATTTTGATTTTTGTAAGTTTAGTTGTAAGTATTTATAATTCATCCACAATTGTACATTTCCTAACATTTGTTCAGCTTTTGCTTTGACCTCACTTCATGTACGTCCTGTAATATGAATGGATGTATCATTAGCATATGCTATTATTTTATCCTCTTGTGGAAACTGTATAGAAATATCATTTACTTATATATCAAGAGGAACATATCACTGAATCGCGAATAGCATATCATCGCCCAACACGAACGTATTCTTGATTACGAATACAATGTCATCACTAACAGGAACGTATTCCTGAGTTGTTAATGCCATGTCATTGCCAACAGGAACATATCACTGACTCGCGAATACCATATCATCGCCAACACGATCGTATTCTAAATTACGAATACAATGTCATCGCCAATATGAACGTATTCTTGATTACGAATACAACGTCATCGTCAACATGAACGTATTCTTGATTACGAATACAATATCATCGCCAACAGGGACGTATTCCTGAGTTGCGAATGCCATATCATTGCCAACAGGAACTTGCCAACAGGAACATATCACTGAATCGCGAATACCATATCATCGCCAACACATGAACGTATTCTTAATTACGAATACAATGTCATCGCCATCATGAACGTATTCCTGAGTTTTGAATGCCTTGTCATCGCCAACAGAAACATATACCTGAATCGCGAATACCAAATCATCACTAACACGAACGTATCCTTGATTATGAATACAAAGTCATCGCCAACATGAACGTATTCTTAAGTTTCGAATGCCATGTCATCGCCAACAGGAACAGATAACTGAATCGCGAATACCATATCATCACCAACACAAACGTACTCTTGATTACGAATACGTCATCCCCAACATGAATGTATTTTTGATTATGAATACAATGTTATCGCCAACATGAACGTATTCCTGAGTTGCGAATGCCATATCATCGCCAACACGAACGTATTCCTGATTATGAATACAATGTCATCGCAAAAGAGGGACCTATTCTTGAGTTTGGAATGCCATATCATCGCCAACAGGAACACATCACTGAATCGCGAATACCATATCATCGCCAACACGAACGTGTTCTTGATTACGAATACAATATTATCGCCAACATGAACGTATTCCTGATTACGAATACAATGTCATCGCCAACATGAACGTATTCCTGAGTAGCGAATGCCATATCATCGCCAATATGAACATATCACAGAATGGCAAATTCCATATCGCCAACACGAACGTATTCTTGATTACGAATACAATGTCATCGCCAACATGAACGTATTCTAGAGTTTCGAATTCCATGTCATCGCCAACAGGAACATATCACTGAATCGAGAATACCAAATCATCGCCAACACCAACGTATTCTGGATTACGAATACAATGTCATCGCCAACATGAACGTATTCCTGAGTTTCGAATGCCATGTCATCGCCAACAGGAACATATCACTGAATCGCAGATACCATATCGCAAACACGAACGTATTCTTAATTACGAATACAATGTCATCGCCAATATGAACGTAATCCTGAGTTGCGAATGCCATATCATCGCCTACAGGAACACATCACTGAATCGCAAATACTATATCATCGCCAACACGAACGTATTCTTGATTACGAATACAATGTCATCATGTCATCTCAGGAACGTATTCCTGAGTTGCGAATGCCATATCATTGCCAACAGGAACTTGCCAACAGGAACATATCACTGAATCGCGAATAGCAAATCATCGCAAACACGAACGTATTCTTGATTACGAATACAATGTCATTTCTTAAATGAACGTATTTTTGAGTTGCGAATTCCATATCATCGCCAACAGGATCATATCCCTGATTCGCGAATACCAATGTCATCACCAACACGAACATATTCTTGATTACGAATACAATGTCATCGCCAACATGAACGTATTCTTGAGCTACGAATAGCTTATCATCGTCAACAGGAACATATTAACAGTGTTATCAGATTTGGCGATTTGGCGTCATTGTGGCTACTCTAGATCACCGTTTGGCGATGAAATTTTACAATTGGCTATTGACGATTTTTTTGGCCATTTAAGTCTACCTGTTAATGTATTTTTTTTTTAATATTCAACTCTTGAAATTCAAATTCGGCACCACAAATTCGGTAGAATCACATAACATCGAACATCGGTGTTCCAGAAACATGAAAATATGAACACGAAAACATGAAAACACGAAACATTCAACAACAACGAAAGATGTAGAGATATGATATAGGGTGTCAAAAAAATCTTGGATACATTCATTATTTCGGAAATTGAATATATTTTTAGAAAAATCCTCGAACACGTCGATTTTAGTTTTTAAAAGTACACTCGTTTTTTATACTCAAATGTTCAGGTCTATTGATATTTTTTGGCTACAAGATACAAAGTTATAAAAGAAATTAATGTATCAGAATTTGTACAACTTTTATTTATTAATTTGTTTTGCATTTAGACGCATTTGTGAATATATACCAGTAGCTATTGGATATGCTTGGGAAATTGGAAAAATTATTACAATTGTAAAAATTTTGGAAAAAAGCAAAAATCGGATATACGTCATCTCTACATTTTCCTGAAATTTAATCTGAAGTCAGAGGAGTGTAGACATTTTGTTATTTATATCTAGTAAGTTTAAGTTTTAAAAATATAATAATGCGATAGATTTTTGACGTATTTTCATATTCGCATCAATATTTGAATTTTGTTACTATATTCTTTCACCTACGCAAAATTTAAGGGTTTTTGCTATGAGGGTATTAGTAAATATTACTTGCTTACCATTTTTGAGATTTTGTGAACGACAACAAATCATTACTTTGCAAATCCTAGTATCAAATATTTACTGCCCTTTGATATCGTCAAATAGATATATCTCCATCAAGCTCGAGAGTCATCACCATTACTATCACAATCACACACCAATAATCAGCCCACTCATTACGTCCCCTCGTGGATGCTGCAAGTAGACTTCAAACATCAAACATCGGTCATCTTTCAAAACATCGGTCGTGAAGAAAGTTGCCTTTTTAGCATCGCATCTCTCCGCTATACATATTTTGATATACAAATAAGGCACACATGTCCCTCCTTTATTATTAATTTATCAATTATATATCATGTAATAATTTTACTTATATCAGGTTAAATATAGCAATCAAATTCTTTAAAAACTCTACCAGATACTATGATTTCCGAATACGTCGATAGTAATAAAATTGTTATAAACGAAAATCAAATCAAACTTGACTTAAATTATAAATTGGAAGATTGATATTTGATTAAAAAAGGAGAACAAGAATTTGTGCGTTCATATAAATATAAATGTTAACATTTATAAATAATTCAATACATTTGTCTGATCTGTGTTCGTTAATTTCCATTCTTCTAAATGTGGTACAAAGTTACTTTATTCCACTAGTGGATAATGTGCCTCTATTACGCTAGTAGGCGGAAGAATATAACCATAGTAACATAATTTTGACAGTTACGAATAGTTTTGACAGTTTTGACCAATAGTTTTTGATTGACAGTTTTGACCAATAGTTGTTGAACACAATTTTGACAGTTTTGGATAAACGCAATACCAATAACAATCAAGTGGCACACAAATATTGATATACAAGAAAATTTCATAGGTAACACCTGACAAAAATTTATTCACCGCTACGACTTTTAATCTACAGTAATGAATTTGATATCTGCACAGGACAACTTACTGTTTCAATTATTTTTTCTTCCGAGTTCTATTCTATTTCTATGTTTCCTCCATATTCTCTTCCATTCCTATTAATTTAATGTGAACACGTTAGTTTCTCATATTTCTATTTCTACTTCTAGCTCAATTCTGCTTCAAATATGTTTTCAATGCAATGATTGGTATCTATAATCATATCGAGTAAAAATAATAATTTACAATTTCTAGTGTTTTATGTTACAATTTCTTCAATTTGTTTTCTTCTATTTCTACAATTTTCTTGCTTCTGTTTCTACAATTTGTTTTCTTAAATTTCTACAATTTGTGTTCTTCTATTTCTACAATTTATGTTCTTTTATTTCTACAACTTGTTTTCTTCTATCTTTACAATTTGTTTTGTTCTATTTCTGCAATATGCTTGCTTCTATTTCTACAATTAGATTTATTTTATATCTAGAGCTCCCCCAGTAGAAATTTATATAGTTTTACATATTGTGGATACATAGATTTTAGATAGTAATACAATATAGTAAATGTTATGATGTATCTATGTTGTATGTATATAATAATACTATATATAATTTTACTATGTTGTGGTTACACACTTACTATTTCTATGATTTGTTTTCTTTTATTTCTACAATTTGTTTTCTTTAATTTCTACAATTTCTTTTCTTCTATTTCTCAAATTTATTTTCTTTTATTTCTACAACTTCTTTTCTTCTATTTTTACAATTTCTTTTCTTCTATCTCTACAATATGCTTGCTTCTATTTCTACAATTTGTATTCTTAAATTTCTACAATTGGTTTCCTTTTATCTTGCTTTCAACTATTTGTTTTCTTCTATTTCTACAGCTTGTTTTCTTTTATATCTACAACTCCCCCAGTAGAAATTTATATACTTTTACATAGTACTATATTGTGGATACATAGATTTTAGATAGTAATACAATATAGTAAATGTTATGATGTATATATATTGTATGTATATAATAATACTATGTATAATTTTACTATGTTGTGGTTACACACTTACTATTTCTATAATTTGTTTTCTTTTATTTCTACGATTTGTTTTCTTCAATTTCTACAGTTTGTTTACTTTTATTTCTACAACTTCTTTTCTTCTATTTCTACAATTAGTTTTCTTCTATTTCTACAATTTCTTTTCTTCTATTTCTATAATTTGTTTTATTTTATTTCTACAACTTGTTTTCTTTTATTTCTATGATTTGTTTTCTTCTGTTTCTACAATTAATTTTGTTCTATTTCTACAATTTGTTTTCCCTTATTTCTACAAATTGTTTTCTTGTATTTCTATAATTTGTTTTCTTTTATTTCTAGAACTTGTTTTCTTCAGTTTCTACGATTTGTTTTCTTCTGTTTCAACAACTTGTGTTCTTCTATTTCTACAATTTGTTTTCTTTTATATCTACAACTCTCCCTGTAGAAATTTATATAGTTTTACATAGTACTAGATTGTGGATACATAGATTTTAGATACTAATACAATATAGTAAATGTTATGATGTATCTATGATGTATGTATATAATAATACTATATATAATTTTATTATGTTGTGGTTACACACTTACTATTTCTATAATTTGTTTTCTTTTATTTCTACAACATGTCTTTACATTTTTAATCACCGTTTTATAATTTACCAAATGAATTAGAGAACTTTTATTCAAGAATTTAGTCGTGGAACTATTGATTATAAAATAATGTAATTTGTTTTCTTCTATATCTACAATTTGTTTTCTTCTATTTCTAAATTTAGTTTTCTTCTATTTCTACAATTTGTTTTCTTCTATTTCTACAATTATTCTCTTCTATGACTACAATTTGTTTTCTTCTATTTCTAGAATATGTATTCTTCTAGTTGTATAATTTGTTTTCTTCCATTTCTATAATTTGTTTTCTTTTATTTCTACAACATGTCATTACATTTTTAATCGCCGTTTTATAATGTACCAAATGAATTAGTGAACTTTCAATCAAGAATTTAGTCGTGGAACTATTGATTATAATATAATGTAATTTGTTTTCTTCTGTTTCTACAATTTATTTTGTTCTATTTCTACAATTAGTTTTCTCTTATTTCTACAACTTGTTTTCTTCTATTCCTATAATTTGTATTATTTTATTTCTAGAACTTGTTTTCTTCTGTTTCTACGATTTGTTTTCTTCGGTTTCTAGAATTTGTTTTCTTCTATTTCTACAATTTGTTTTCTTCTATTTCTTAATTTATGTCATATTATTTCTACAACTTGTTTTCTTTTATTTCTACGATTTGTTTCCTTCTGTTTCTACAATATGTTTTGTTCTATTTCTACAATTAGTTTTCTCTTGTTTCTACAACTTGTTTTCTTCTATTCCTATAATTTGTATTATTTTATTTCTAGAACTTGTTTTCTTCTGAATCTACGATTTGTTTTCTTCTGTTTCTACAATTTGTTTTTTTCTATTTCTACAATTTGTTTTCTTCTATTTCTACGATTTATTTTCTTCTATTTCTGCAATTTGTTTTCTTCTATTTCTACAATTTTCTCTTCCAATGCTACTAATTTCATATTCCACTATGAAATTTTCTTCACGAAATTGTTATTTAGTAGTATTTATAGTCGATGGTTACATTCTCACACAAGATATTTAAAGGACATGAAAAATATGACACATGAAAAACATGAAAATGAAAACATGAAACAAGTAACTATACTATAGCTGTACATTTATTTCTACTGGATATTTTCTCTCATATTAATATTAATTAATATGACCCTTAATTATTAAAATATGCACATGGATTTGTAATTAGTATTAGCTTAATATCTTATCGATGTGGATTAACGTTGTTGTTGTTCGACGTAGCAAACAATTTACGAAACCGCTTACTTAATATTTTATTTAGGAAGAAGCAATTAAAGATTAAGGTGCTCTTTAATCAATTAAACAGGAAAATAAATATTACTATTTTCATTGGGTATACATAAACAAATAAATACTCAATTATTGATGCAATAATAATAACGCCATTATCGATATTGGATATGAAAATGCATATATATTAGATTAACATCGCTCTTGAACTTGTTAGGAGACCGGAATTTATTAATCTTATGATTCTGCGATAATTGATTTTTTTATCAATTATATTGTGGGTCAGTAATGCAATGCAATTTCCTGATACATATAGCAGCGGTAATTATTTAATCGTGCAGTTAACTGTTACCCAAGTAAATTAAGTCATTAAATGTTTAATTGCCGTTGTATAATTTACCAAATGAATTAGTGGACTTTTAATCAAGAATTTAGTCGTGGAACTATTGATTATAAAATTTACAATTTCTTGTGTTTTATTGTCTCGTCAATTTCTATAATTTGTTTTCTTCTATTTCTTCTATTTATTTTCTTCTATTTCTACAATTTGTTTTCTTCTATTTCTACAATTTGTTTTCTTCTGTTTCTACAATTTGTTTTCTTCTATTTCTACAATTTGTTTTCTTCTATTTCTATAATTTGTTTTATTTTATTTCTACAACTAGTTTTCTTTTATTTCTACGATTGGTTTTCTTCTGTTTCTACAATTTGTTTTGTTCTATTTCTACAATTTATTTTCTCTTATTTCGACAACTTGTTTTCTTCTATTTGTATAATTTGTTTCCTTCTATTTCTACAACTTGCTTTCTTCTATTAATACAATTTGTTTTCTTCTGTTTCTACAATTTGTTTTCTTCTATTTCTACAATTTGTTTTCTCCTATTTCTATAATTTATTTTATTTTATTTCTACAACTTGTTTTCTTTTATTTCAACGATTTGTTTTCTTCCGTTTCTACAATTTGTTTTGTTCTATTTCTACAATTTGTTTTCTCTTATTTCGACAACTTGTTTTCTTCTATTTGTATAATTTGTTTCCTTCTATTTCTACAACTTGCTTTCTTCTATTTCTACAATTTGTTTTCTTCTGTTTCTACAATTTGTTTTCTTCTATTTCTACAATTTGTTTTCTTCTGTTTCTACAATTTGTTTTCTTCTATTTCTACAACTTGTTTTCTTTTATTTCTACGATTTGTTTTCTTCTGTTTCTTAAATTTGTTTTCTCCTATTTCTATAATTTGTTTTCTCTTATTTCGACAACTTGTTTTCTTCTATTTCTATAATTCGTTTTCTTTTATTTCTACAACTTGTTTCCTTCTGCTTCTACGATGTGTTTTCTTCTATTTCTACAATTTGTTTTTATCTATTTCTACAATTTTCTCTTCCATTTCTGCTAATAAAATATTCTACTATAAATAGTCTTCAACGCAATTGTTTTATAGTAGTATTTATGGTCGATGGTTTAATTCCCACACAAGATATTCAAAAGATATGAAAAACATGACACAAGAAAAACGTGAAAACATGAAAAACAATTTTCAATATTTACGTATCTAGGGCCGAAAGAAGTAGTTCACGCCTGCGGACAATGTTTTCGTTATCTGACCGAGGGCGGTAAACAACGCCAGCGGGCTGTAAAAACTTTACCGCCCGCTTCACGTAAAATTGTAGTTTCCACCATGGTAACCACGTTGTAAACCACTGGTTTACATACAGTTGTGCTTAAAAAGTATTAAATACATTTTAATGTAACTTTATTTTGTTTATAAAGTTTTTTCATATTAAAAGTGTTAACTTTGTTATGTTATTATTTTATTTTATTCTGGATTGAGATTGTCGGGTAAGAACCAAATTAAAACAACTTTTGTTCAAATTTATACTTTCATACTTTTATGTGTTAGTGCTTCTTCAGGGCTACAAAAATTACATATCAAATTACTAATTGTACAATTTTCAAGGGCGCAATTTCTGTTATAAACATTTTCATTTATTGCTATGTTAATATTATTCGTCACATTTATAGTTATTTGAATTGCGTCGCTTTCAATTTTATCCGACGGATGTGTAAATCACATGGCAAATTTTTTTGCCGATAAATTCTGCACAAATTTCAAGCATAATTATCTGAAATTACAAAACAAGACCAGCACAGAGCCGTTCATCATGAGGGTAATGCATTTTTTGCATATAACATCTGCATGTTCCACGATTCCATGCATGACGAGCAACATTCGGGGAATATTTACGAGCGATACATTTATTACTAATGCACCTTATCGCAATTGTAACCTGTGTGCGGACACGGGAAAAATCAAAGTAAATATGTGAACAGCGTGATAACTGTGAACAAGCATGTTGTGCTTATCGTCCTGCAATCTTATCTGTTTAAAAAACGGTCATAGAAGAACCGCAATCAGTGCGCTTGTACATATTTTGAGATAAACTCTTTTGCAATGGAAATTATTACGAAATTGCAATATAGTTGAGTATTAGTATTAATACCTACTAAGATTTATATACTTATAATATATAAATAATTTCGAAAAAAAATATCATAGTCTTCGAGTCGTAATGAATGAGATGATTTTCGAACATACCTAATTCGAATTCGAACATTTCCTATGTACCTAATCAATATCTGTCTCAACTTCATGACTTCTATAATCAGTGATGAGATTTAAAAATAAAAACAAAATATTTATTTAGTAATCATAAAAAATACTGTTCATTAATATTGACTTTTTATTATTATTGACTGAATTGTCGAGTTATTTTTTTTATTTTCCAAAAATTGTTAAAATCGGACATGGAGTTTTAGTTTGATGATATTTTTGTTATCTTCTGCAGATTTGTTGTAACAACTTTCGTGCAATTTCCTGAAAATTTGAGAAATATTCTGGTACTAAATTTTTATAAATATTGTAGACGCTTAAAAAAACCATAACATTTTGTAGTGATTTTCGTTGTAACAATATAATAATAGTAGTTGTAGTATTTAATAATAATATTAATAATAAGACTTTATTCACTGAGCCATTTTACAACGGATGTGAGAAGTTATATGTAGCGCTATAATGCAATGCTTTTATATAAGCCGAACATGAGTATTACAAGTGCTTAAAAGATATAAGAAAAGTAGGAACAGGACTGTGCTGGACTAGACTAGACTGCCAGAGAATGTTGCTTAGATCCTGGATCAGTTTGTTCTGGAACTCCATCCCCTGAATTCCGATATGGAGTAGAAGCAATTTTCGACAAGATGTTGTTTGATCGATATTTAATTCAAATATGGAGTAGAAGCAATTTTCGACAAGATGTTATTTGGTCGATATTTTGATTTTCGAAACATTTTGGACTTCAATTCAATTTTCAATTTTATTTCTTTATTTTGCCACCAATATGTCAGTTAACAAATAACTTTTTAACTCTTTTGATATTTTGGAACCTTCTACACTTTTAACGAAGTACTACAAATGTTCATAAAAAATCTTAACATTTGAATATTATTACTAATTTCTACAAATTAACATTAAATTTAGAATTTGCTTTTGCTGGACTAAGCGGAGAATTTCCTGGACAAATTTCCCGTATTTTTTGACAATTTTTATAATTTTTGTGAATCTTTGAATTAATTTTCGGCATATTTACTTTCATCTGACATGTTTCAAATTATCTTTTGAGTATACAGGGTGGTCACTTTTACGACGCCCACTATTAGGATCTATTAAACGAAAGTATATACAGAGTTGGTCAAATAAGATCAAGTTTTTTATTTTCATGCCTTTTAATATTCTGAATCGAAATCCGGGATATCTTGCACAGTTCCTGAAATATCGCTGAAAAACCGAAAAAGTGCACTTTGCTTTTCCTTTTATAACTTTTCAATTTTTGAAAGAAATTTTACGAAACTTGTCACTCTTACATTTTTCGATGTGAGCTTCCAATCAAAAGTTGACTATGCAAATTTGGGCATCCAGTTGGCGCAAAAAATGTTTCGCACTGCCATCCGAAAGCTCACGTCGAAAAATGTAAGAGCGCCAAGTTTCGTAAAATTTCCTTCAAAAGTAAAAAAAGTTATAAAAGGAAAAGGAAAGTGGAAATATTTTCTTATTATGATTACATTTTCTGCAAATTTCTCATTTCTATATACTTCGCACATGTTTCAGATAATTTAGGTGCATTTCTGAAATATATGCTCATTTTAATGCTAATTTAAATTTTTACTTGCAACTTTTCACTAAATTGTCTATAATTTAGTTAGGGCAATAAAAAATAATAACAAATTCAAAAAATGGCAGAAAATGTGTGCATTCTGCCTTTTTTACTAATTTGTTATTACTTTTTATTGCTCTAACTATATCTAGATTTATTAGAAAATGATTTAATTAAATAGTGAGAATATTGTATCAGAAAATTAAAAGTACTTTTACTTTTAAGTAATAACAAATTCAAAAAATGGCAGAAAATGTGTGCATGCTGCCATTTTTTGCATTTTTTATTACTTTTTATAGCTCTAGCTATATCTAGATTTCTTAGAAAATTATTTAATTAAATATTGAGAATATTGTATGAGAAAATTGAAAGTACTTTTGCTTTTAAGTAATAACAAATTCAAAAAAATGGCAGAAAATGTGTGCATTCTGCCATTTTTTAAATTTGTTATTACTTTTTATTGCTCTAACTATATCTAGATTTATTAGAAAATGATTTAATTAAATATTGAGAATATTGTATGAAAAAATTGAAAGTACTTTTACTTTTAAGTAATAATAAATTCAAAAAATGGCAGAAAATGTGTGCATTCTGCCATTATTTGAATTTGATATTACTTTTTATTGCTCTAGCTATATCTAGATTTTTTAGAAAATTATTTAATTAAATATTGAGAAAATTGAAAGTACTTATACTTATAAGATTTACATAGACTTTCTAAAATGTAAAATTTCATGTACTTATTAATTGAATTTTCAGAAATTTGTCTGTATTTTCTATTTAAATTTTTTTTTGTTATGGTGTTTTTATTAACTGCTTGAGATTTGTTAGAACATTAATTTACGTAATTTTTAGAAAATTAAGAGACTTTTGGTGCACCTACTTATACAATTTTCATAGATTTACTAATTGCAAAATTTTGTAATTATAGTCCGATTCTTTAATGGGAGTAACCATTTTGGATATTTCATAACTGCGATTGGTATATCGAATTGCGAATATTGAGAATATTGTATGGGAAAATTGAATGTACTTATACTTATATAATTTGCATAGCCTTTCTAAAATGTAAAATTTCATGTACTTATTAATTAAATTTTCTGAAATTTGACTGTACTTTCTATTTAAAAAAAAAATGTTAAGATGTTTTTATTAATCGCTTGAGATTTGTTAGAACATTATTTTATGTAATTTTTAGAAAATTAAGAGACTTGTGGTTCACCTACTTATACAATTTTCATAGATTTACTAATTGCAAAATTTCGATATTATAGTCCGAGTTTTTAATGGGAGTAACCATTAGGGATATTTCATAACTGCGATTGGTACTGACTAGTTTATTTTGCTTTGACCTTTCTGGAGGAATGGTAATCAGTTTAAAATTTGACATTTATTGACAGCGAAATTTCATTTTTTTTTTCTCTGTTAACTCAACTCGACCAATATTTATGAGAATATGAACAAATATGAGTGCAAAACTATTAGGCAAGATACAAAACAAGACATTTTCGCAAGACATTTTCAGCATTAACAACTATTATTTGATTTCTTGATTTTTCTTTGCTGGAATCGACTAGGTCTATTTCGCTTCACATTGAAGTTTTTGTTATGATTTCAACATAACCTCATTAATGTAGTTTTCACAATGCAAAAGTTTTCCTTACTTCAAAGTTGGTAATACAAGATAAAAGTCACTAAAGTTACTATTTCTGGTTTTTTGAATTGAATTTTTTGAAATTTGTCTTTATTTTCTATTGTTTTAAATTTTGTTATATTGTTTTTATTAAATGCTTGATATTTGTTAGAAAAATATTTTATGTAATTTTTAGAAAATTAAGAGAGTTTTGGACTTATACAATTTTCATAGATTTACTAATTGCAAAATTTCGTTATTATAGTCCAATTTTTAATGGGAGTTACCATTAGGGATATTTCATAACTGCGATTGGTACTGACTAGTTTATTTTGCTTTGATCTTTCTGGAGGAATGGTAATCAGTTTAAAATTAGACATTTATTGACAGCGAAATTTCAATTTTATTTTCTCTGTTAACTCAAGACGACCAATAATTTATGAGAATATGAACAAATATGAGTGCAAAACTAATAGGCAAGATACAAAAGAAGACATTTTCGCAAGACATTTTCAGCATTAACAACTATTATCTGTTATGATTTCAACATAACCTCATTAATGTAGTTTTCACAATGCAAAAGTTTCCCTTACTTCAAAGTTGGTAACACAAGATAAAAGTCACTAAAGTTACTATTTCTGGATACTAACAATAAAAAAAATCGGGCCATATGTATAAATATTTTTTTTTAATTTCCGTTTTCTTATACTTTATTAAACGCTTCTCATTGAGTTGGTATGAAAACTTTGACAAGATATGTTTATTATTATTTCACAATTCATTCCATGTCTAAAACATACGTTAGACAAGTCTAATTTTTCAAAATGCGTTTTTTCTACTAGAACATCCTGTATTTTCAGGCATTATGTAATGGCTAATTCAGTGCTCTTAAATTCTCTCAATTGAATTTCTCTTACTCTTCTCTAAATATAATCTCTTAATTTCTCAATACTCTTCAATTTGTATTAGTATTCCCTATCCATAGCTATTATCATATTCTTATTATTTGTATCAATATGACCAATTCTATTGAATTATTAATACTTACATATGCAATAGAGTATTAATTAAGACTTCCAATTGTTTTATAACCGTTCAATTGTTTCTGTGTTATTTTTTTTTCCTTATAAGCGAGAGGTGAAAAGATTTGGAATAAATAAGTACGAGGCATGTCTTTTAAGTAAGGTGTCTATACCTATTATCATTTTCTTACTATTTGTAAAAATATGACTAATACCATTGAATTATTAATACTTACATATGTAATAGAGTATTACTTAAGACTTGCAATGGTTTTATAATGGTTCAATTGTTTCTGTGTTATTTTTTTTTCCTATAAGCGAGAGGTAAAATGGTTTTGGATTAAATAAGTACGAGGCATGTGTTTTCAGTAAGTACTCTTTTGATATTTCAAAAAAAGGACAATTTTTCTGACAATTTTATATTTCCTGGCTAAATCCTGGTATATATGAGACTGTTCGAGATGAAAATCAATTATATTTTTGAACACTGCTGAAATATTTCCTAGGACACAAGCAAATAATTCTGGGTCAGAATTCTCTGTCAAGTAATGATAGTAATCAATTACGCCATAGGTTGAGGAGTAATAGGGATTATTATAATAATTTAACTAGATTTTTTCAAATGTTATTAAGTGTCATGATTTTGTTGTTGTTAATTGTCATGAACTAGTTGGAAAAGTTGACACCACTTTCTTGAACGTTCTGTAGATATATTTCAAAAATGTCATTAAAAATTTCATGATCGTACTTCAAACCTTTCATTTCCATTTTCAATTCTAAATTTTTGAGATTTTTTAGGGAATATTCAAGAATATTTGTAGAATTTTCTAGAATATTTCAAAAACTTGTAAAATGAAAAAAAAAATCTCTACACTTCATTTTATTTGGAAGGTGTGGAGATCCATTTCTGAGTATTAGCATTTTATATGATGAATTTTAGATATATCAAAAATACTTCAAACATTTAATTTCCATTTTTAATTCTGAAAGGTAAAAAAGTTTTGGATTAAATAAGGGAGGCATGTGTTTTTTGTAAGTTCCCTTCTGATATTTCAAAAAAGGGATAATTTTTCTAACAATTTTGTATTTCGATTAAAGCCTAGACTTTAATCTACTTTTCTACATACATATACTTCCGTAATTTATTTTTGTCCGTGAATTCCATAGTCTGTTATACCCATATTCATTTCTAATCGAAAGTGCATAACTGATCTTTCCCACCGCAATGCAACATGTTATTATTTACGTCCGCCTAGATAAACATTATGGAGAGGCTTATCTCTGTACTCAAAGATATTTAGATTGCGTAATCGAAAAGCAAACAATTTCGCGAACTTTTTTTTTACGATATTCGCGTATTCATGTCGCGAAGGTGCGGCACAGAAAGGGGACAATTATTGATTTTTATTTATCGGCAAATAAGTCAACTTCTGACGTATGGTACATGCGGCATGTTTATTCAAAACTGCTGGAATAATAATATCTCGAGAAAAAAGCGTGTAATAATGACAGTGTAAATACACCAGCACCAATATTTACATCGGTTATCAATAGGTAAGAAGCGCTGGAAGTATTTATGCTTGGTTTATTCTGCAATGTTATAGTATATTTATTCGATTAACTTGCTGCAGTTTGCAGAATTTTCCCCAATTTTCACAAATTTATTAATTTCAAGGCGGAAAGACCCCATATGGGGTCGATAGCCCAATAAAGATTGATTATATATATATATATACATATATATACAGGGTGTCTACGCTAAACCGTTCGTTAAAAGTTTACGGGGTTGCCGTTGTCCTAAAAATTTCAAAAAAATCCTCGTCACGCGGTTGAATCAGTTATCCTCATGTGAAATATTTTCAAGTTTCTATCACTTCCGGTTCCACCGGAAGTAGCACCAACTTGCTTATTTTAAATGGAACACCCCATATATTATTACATTTTTGAATTCCTCGCTTAAATTGGAACATATTTTGTAAGAACGTATGTACACTTATCTCTTCTAGTTTTCAAGAAAAAAAATGTTTTCTAAAATTTTGACCTCTAAAAGGTAGCCTGAAATCTGTCAATAACTTCTCGTAGGAATAAGATAAAATTATGAGTTAAATTTCTAATTATAGATAGAGGATGCCTCTATGAGTGACATAATTGGAAACTGTCAATTTTGATAATAAGTGTTCATAAAATGTCAATATCTAAGTGCCCTCTTAAATATCCTGTAATTCATTTTTTTTTTAATGGAATGGCCCATTTTTTATTGCATTGCACGATAGAGAGAAAAATTTACTACAAAAAAGTATAATACAACCATACTCCTAAAGCAAGTATTTTTTGAAATATTTCGAGGATTACTTTTTCATCGCATTTCTGCAGGGTATAATTTTGCAAGTCACAAGTGCACTTTAGTAGGCGTGTGATATGTTTTTGTTTTGTCGCCATTGTAATGCAAACTGTCAAATAATAAAAACATTTAGAATAAAGTATTATAGAAATCAAAATGAACAAAATGAATCATTACACAAATCAACAAATTATCAATTTATTTTTTATACATGGCAACTGCGATAAAATTGTTGCTCTAACATGTAGAGTATTCAATAAAACTTATCCACATTTGCCGCCGATGAATAAAACAAGATTTAGAAGATTGGAATCAAATGTTGTTTAATTTGGACAAGTGAATGCAATAAGACATCGACAAAAGCCAGTTATGGAAAATGAGGAAGTGCAAGAAATAGTGTCGGCCGGCCTATTTTCAAGTTATTCCACAAGCATCTATCCGCTGTGCTCAAGAGGATTTAGGCGTTGATAAATCTTCAGTACAGACAATTTAAAAAAAAAACATGGCATGCACAATTATCACTTATTATCAAAATTGACAGTTTCCAATTATTTTACTCATAGAGGTATCCTCTAGGTACAATTAGAAATATAACTCATAATTTTATCTTATTCCTAAGAGAAGTTATAGACATATTTCAGGCTACCTTTTAGAGGTCAAAATTTTAGAACAAAATTTTTTTCTTGGTAACGTATGTACACTTAACATACGTTCTTACAAAATATGTTCCAATTTAAGCAGGGAATTGATTTATTCATCGGCGGCAAATGTGGATAAGTTTTATTGAATACTCTACATGTCAGAACAACGATTCTATCACAGTTGCCATGTAAAAATAATAAATTGATAATTTGTTGATTTGTGTAATGATTCATTTTGTTGATTTTGATTTCTGTAATACTTTATTCTAAATAGTTTAATTATTTGACAGTTGCATTACAATGGCGATAAAACAAAAGCATATCACATACCTACTAAAGTGCACTTGTGACATGCACAATTATACCCTGCAGAAATGCGATGAAAAAGTAATCCTCGAAATATTTCAAAAAACACTTGCTTTAGGAGTATGGTTGTATTATACTTTTTTGTAGTAATTTTTTCTCCCTATCGTGCTATGCAATAAAAAATGGGCCATTCCATTTAAAAAAAATGAATTACAGGATATTTAAGAGGGCACTTAGATATTGACATTTTATGAACACTTATTATTAAAATTGACAGTTTCCAATTATGTCACTCATAGAGGCATCCTCAATCTATAATTAGAAATTTAATTCATAATTTTATCTTATTCCTAAGAGAAGTTATAGACAGATTTCAGGCTACCGTTTAGAGGTCAAAATTTTAGAAAACATTTTTTTTCTTGAAAACTAGAAGAGATAAGTGTACATACGTTCTTACAAAATATGTTCCAATTTAAGCGAGGAATTCAAAAATATAATAGTATATGGGGTGTTCCATTTAAAATAAGAAAGTTGGTGCTACTTCCGGTGGAACCGGAAGTGATATAAACTTGAAAATATTTCACATGAGGACAACTAATTCAACCGTGTAACGAGGATTTTTTTGAAATTTTTAGTACAACGGCAACCCCGTAAACTTTTAACGAACGGTTTAGCGTAGACACCCTGTATATATATATTAATTTCTTTATATGACAAAAAAAAATAGCAAAACTTACCAAATTCTACTGAAAACAGTTAATTTTTGTGTAGTGTCACTTTTGTTTTCAAAGTGCGATCTGATAGCTTTTTACATTTGGCACTGGGACATAAAAAATAGACAAATTTTGGCAGTATGTATTAAAAATTTAACATATTTTGACAGTTGCAATTGAAAATCGTCGAAAAAGGTTTCGACGATTTTAATTGAGAATTTGATGTATGTGAACTGTTGCACTTAAAAATCTTATAGATGTTTATATTTTAAAACTGGGATATCAGAAATTGACAAAATTTAATAGATTCACGTAGTATCTATTGAAAAATTGACAGATTTGAATTTTATAGATTTTGAATGTCTCGATCGGGAACTATACCTATTTAGAAAATTGTTAAAAATTTAACAGATTTTTACAACTGTAATTGTAAATTTGGCTGATTTCGACAGTTTTTAATTAAATTTGACATACAGGGTGATTCAAAAGGTGGTGCCCTAACATTTAGTGTTCTTACTTGAAATTGAAAATCTACCTACGAAGTGTGTTTATTGCGCTCCATTGTGCGAACGGAATTTTATGACGTGTAATGGCAAGAGAACAGAGTCCAGAGCCGGCATCAGAAAATACAGATTCACTGCCCCGTAGAAAATTAACATTAGCGATTCATGATCATTAAATTGTACTTTTCATTGTATTTTTAAGTGTACATATAATTAATTGTGTTTTACAAATGTAGTTATCATTTCATAGAAAATTTATATACAGTATGATTCGCGAAACAAATAACTTAAGTTACCCATAACATTATTGACTTGCTGCGTTAAAAAATTAACTACATTAACATCAGTTAATTTTTTCATGAATCGTAATGTAACAAGCAAATATTATTCCGCACAACAAGATTCATCGCTATCACTTTCACTTTGAACATTAATAATTAGATTTGGTACACTAAGCGTCCTGTAATCGTTTTTAATTTTAATCACATGATCGATGCAGTTTTTCCAAATGGTACTTGAAATGTTGTTGCATTCTCGCTGAAAAAGTTGAATTGTTTTTTTACTCATTTTGGGATGTGCATTATTTTTCCGCAAATTTCTTTTTAAAGTTGACCATATCAGCTTAATTGGATTGAAGATACAGTAATAAGGTGGAAGGCGCAACACTTGGTGAGCAAATTCTTCTGCCATCTTATCAACCACATACGTTTTTTTTGAAATTTTGTTTTTTTATAAGTTCTAATAATGTTTTTTTCTTTGCACTTAGGGGAATAACAATACCATTTTGAATGCAAAAATCCGCAATATCGCCTTTCTTGGAAGCAGCGGTTGGGATTTTATTAATTTGCTTTGAGTGGTAAGTTGCATTATCCATTGAGTTATTGGGTATATTGGGCAATAATTGATTGCGAAACCAATTTTCAAATAATTCGGCGTTCATATCCTGATGATAGTCTAGCGAGCTTGATGCAATATTCTTGACTTATATGAGCAAACTATTTGACACAAAACCTGCGTCTCCTCCTGCATGAAGAATAACAATTCTTTTTCCTCTATTGCACGGTGCTTTAAGGTGATACTTATTTGTATTATCGACCCATCCCTTGGAAACGACGTCGTGAGTATCGAACCATGTTTCATCCAAATAAATTATCCATCTCCCTCCATTTCTATATTCGTTTATTTTAGATAAATATTCCAATCGCTCTTTTTGCAATCTCGACGATACCATGATGTCAATTCGTTTGTCTAAAGTTTTATACTTAAAACCCTGACTAAGTAGGTATTTATACAAAATAGTTTCTTTATGGAAAATCATGTCCAAAATAAATTGGACCGTAGGAAGTTACCTGATTTATAAGAATTGTAAATTATATTTTTGATCCTCTTGGCGATGGCATCGTCTATTTCGGTAAATTTGGAATTTATTTTCTTTTCCTTTCTAGCGTAATTATTCTCCAAACCGTTGAATATGATATTCCTGTTAGAATGGAAATTCTTTGCAGTGGAGATGCATGATTCTCGCTTATAAGGGCGTTATAAATATTTACGACCATCCTTTTAGTATCAGTTGGAAGAAAAGCATGCTTTATTAATCCCTGATTTTCATTTTCGATAGTTGATGTGTCCATTTGATGATGGTTGTTTTGAAATTTATGAAAATCAATTTGAGAACAGCTTCCCTCTGTAGACTGCCGAAGGGATTCTTCAACAAAACTTTCGGAATCGCTTCTTTCCTCACATAATTGAAATAGATCGTCGAACTGAGCAGGGCCGTGCCTAGGTATATGGCCGCCTGCGTGTTAGTATGCATGGCCGCCCTTTGAGATAACATCAAAATCAAAGAAAAAAATCAAATTTTCATTCTTAATGTTTATTATTATACTTATATATCTAATGTACATATTACCATTGAATATAAAACATTAATATGTTTTGGCACATTTATAAATCTATGATATTACAATCAAAAATTTACTCTACGCGATTTTTTAGAGGCAAATTCTTCAATCGCCCCTTCAATATTTAAGGAATCAGCAATTTCACTTTCAATTGCAATAATTGATATAATACTGAGACGTTCTTGAGTCATTGAAGTTCTCAGGTGGTTTTTGATTATTTTTAATTTTGAAAAACTTCGCTCTCCAGATGCAACAGATACTGGAACTGTCAGTAAAAGTTTTAAACTTGTGGCGACATTTGGAAAAGAAGTCTCCAAGTTGTATTTGTATAAAAACTTTATGAGTTCTTCGGGCTGCTTTCTGTCTTTTATGATAATTTTTAGAGAAATTAACTCATGATATAATTCTACGCCACTGATATCACAAGATTCACCATCTTTAAATTTATTATGGAGATCGAAACAACTTTATTTTTATTTCCTCATGTTCCATATCAATAAATTTGTGTAGAAATCCAAAACATTATTCGAAATTTGACAAAGTTTCAAAACGGGTGGCAAGAGATGAAATAGCTGTATCTAGTATTACATAGAAAAAAATAATTAGAAGATCTTCTGTTGGAGTAAATTGAATATTTTCATCTTCTTCATAGCTAAATTGTTTTCGGTGATGTCGGCGACGTACACTAATTTCAGCAGAAAAATCCGGTTCTGTTTCAAGTGCTTTACAAAGTTAAACAAAGTTTACAAAGAAATCTGCAAATCATTTTCGAAACTTTCGTCATTTCTAATGCTTTTGAAAAATTTCAAAACTTCCTTAATTGATTCAGCACACGAACTGATATTCCAAGAAACTTTCTGCATCATTTTGCTAATAAAATCTACCTTTTCCAAGATTTCGTACCATATTATTATTGAAGAAATAAATTTATAAGATTTAAGTTTCATTGCCAAACATTCAGCTTCAGTCGAACTGTTGGCATTGAACATTCCTCAGCTATTTCTATAAGGCTGTCATAAATTTGACCTAATTCATTTCGCAGTGGTCTAATCGCTTTAATTCTTGCTTCCCATCGAGTTTCACTAACTTGTTTCAATGTTAAAGATTTTACATTTTTCTTTAAAACTTGCCATCTAAATGGTGATCCACTGAAAAAGTTGTATATTGCAGATACATTACTGAAAAAATCCACCGTTGAAAACGAAACTTTAGCTGCATCATTAATGGCCAAATTTAATGTATGCGCATGGCATAAACAGAGCTCGTGGATAATTGTCCAAAATTCGTTTTTGCAATCCTTTATGTTTTCCGGACATATCAGACCCATTATCGTATCCCTGGCCCCTCATATCGTTAATATTTAATTCAAGAAAGTTTAACTTTTGAATTAAGAAGTCATAAAAAGATTCTCCAGTACATTTTTCAGCTTGATAAAAGCCAATGAAATTTTCTCATACTTAAACTTCATAATTTTTAATATGTACATACATAATAATCATTGTAATTTGCTCGACATGTCCAGTGTCTGGCGTACAGTCCAAAATGACTGAAAAATATTTTGCCTCTTTTATTGATGTTAATATATATTTTTGAATTTGGGTTGCAAGGATAGTGATTATTTCATTTTAAAAGCGATTTCTCAGGTAATGTGGCATGTGGTTCTTTAAAGCGATTGGTTCTTGTACGCGTTTTATGTGGTCTGCCATTATATCATCAAATTTTCCTATCATTTCAATTGCTTTCAGAAAATTTCCATTATTTTTTTCGTACAATTTGCTGGAAGAACCTCTAAAAGCTAAACACTGTCCTGCTAGAAATTGTACCACAGATATCATGCGCCTGACAATTTGACACCATCGTTTTTTCTCGGCGTCATAATACCGTTGCATATTCTTATCAATTGTAGTTTTTCTTTTTAAATTTAATTCCATTTTTTTTCAACAGGTGCAATTTTCGATGTGCAGCGATGTTTTTTCGTGACGAGATAAGTTGTCAGATATGTGTTGCCAATCGTTGAAGCCTTCATTAACTAATTTTATTTCTTGTTTGCCAAATAATTTACAACAGAAGCAAAATGTGGCATCATTTTTTGGAGAATAGATTAACCACTCACGATTAAATTTTTCACCATTTGGCAGTTTTCTATAGAAATAAACCTTTGAAAATGATCTTCCAAATTCATTTAGTGGATATGTAGATTGTATATTTTGAATAGGGCCTTTTTCAATTAAAATATCCAGCACTTTATTGTTAAGTGTTAAAGGCCAGCAAGCTGGATCATTTAGTTCTGCACACATAGCAAAATATTCTTCATCAATTTCAGTGATATCGTCGATATTTGTAACTGCAACATCTCCTATTTCATCATTACTACTAATATTGTCATTATCATTTGTATTTTCGGCAGATAATTCATTTTCATTGGAAAAAAAATCACTGCTTGGATTTGCTTGGCTACTGCAAGCATTTTGCATTTTCTGGAGGTTTTTCCAAATATTTGGTTAGTGAACCAAAGATTTTTTTAGCAACATGTTGTTTTTCTTCTCGCTTTCTTTTATACTGTGCTCCAGAAAATCTTTTCGTTTTTCTTCCAGTCATTCTTACGCCTTTTACTAAAATGTTTAAAAATATCAATAAAGATTTATATTGAAATTAATTTATTATAAAATTACATTTGACGAATTGACAACAACACTCAACTATTTTACAATTTACTTCGATTATATATGACTATGACTATATATTAAAATTGTTATTTTGCTTTTTAATTTTTGTTTGTTTTTCTGGTTGTCAGGCCGCCTTTTAATTTGGCCGCCTGCGTGCGGCGCACGTAATGAACGCCGGTCAGGCACGGCCCTGGAACTGAGTGTCATTATAAATTGATGAAATAATTGTTGCAGTTTCACTTAACGACGTTTCCATCTTAATAAACTTTACCCTTTCACAAGTTTATAAATGATAATATGCACACGTATGTAAAATGAGTACTGTTGCAATGTAAAGGTTAACACCGACTGAAAGACAGATGTAGACTATTTGAGGCAGCCCTAACTGATTGTCTACCTGTACTGCATATTCGCCCAGCAATTAAGGTACAATGAAGCTTAATTGCATGGGCGAATGTATAATCCTTTTAAAACCGCTTCCTAGGTGACGGCTCTTAATTATCTACTGGCGTCTGTAGTCTTGTAATTATATCGAATTGTAAAATTGTAAAAAGAATTACGTCCGCCGACTCATAAAAAACGATGTAGGTAGTTGTAAGATTATTGAATTCAATTTGATTAATAAATAATTTTTATATTATGATCATAGTGATATAGTAGTGTATATATCGAAGAGAAAACAATTAAGTGGCATCTTCGTCGAAAGTAAATTATTTGGTTACGTTCCTGGACGCACGCCTCTTCGCAGCACGCCATACAATGGAGAACTCTTGACCGTAATAAACCCTCATTGCAGGTACATTTTCAATTTCAAGTGAAAATACTATTCATCTTTTACATATCTCAATATGACTGAGTTTTAGCTGACTAAAATGTTAATTTTTGTACGTGGATATTAGGGAAATTTTACTTGCAAAGCTGAACGATTTTTTAATGCACAATTAAGTAAGATAAGGCGTTTTCTCTGGTGGCGGTGGGAATAACCTGCACGAATAATATCAAACGATTTTAGGTGGCGATAAAATTTTCGAAAATTATTCAACCTTACCCTCTTCCAATAGATAATCCCCCGTTAGGGAGGATTCTCTCCGTCGAATACGCGCCGATTCGGAAATCTAATGGACCGTGAAAAAAGTGGGTGCACGAAAAGGTGCAAAAATGGTCCGGGAAGCTTGCCGCTGTTAAAAAGTCTTCCGCCCAAGTAAATCCAACACAATCGCCCCGGGGAGATTACGTCGTCGCGCCTTTTGTGGCGTTACCTGGTAAAGAGCATTCCGGCTTCCGTACACTGTGTATTCACCTAATGCGATAATAATATGGGGCGTGCAGTGGACTTTAGCTGGCGGCAACGAATTAGAAGCGATGCGTGCGATAATCAGGGCGACACTGGGTGTAGTTTTTTATGCCCCGCTTCGTCCGCTCGATGGATGAGGGGATGATCGCCGGTCACGAATGCGCCTCTTCGAGTTCTGTGTTGTAAATATCGCCGGAAGGCGATTGTGCCGCCATGGACAGTGGGCAAGAGGCGGGGAATGTCTGAAGATAATGCTTGCAGTAGTATGCAAATATGTGCTTTTGATTTTAAACACAGCCGGCCGGTGTAATGAAGTGGCTGACATTGTTGTCTAGAAGTTGTCTTAGCAGTATAAGTCATATATACAGGGTGTCCCAGTTATCATGCTCAACATGGGGATCTTGAAACTGGAGCACTGGAGCTAACGAAAATAGAGCAACTGGATAGAACAAGCAGAAAGAAGAACCTAGTAATCGCTGGTGTAAATATTACTGCAAACAGGGAAGAGCCGAAAGAACAATTAGAAAAGTTCATAAACGAAAAATTGGGAATAAAGTTGAAACTGAACAACGCAGAGAATATAGGAGAAAACAAGTACATAATAGAAACACCACAAAATAAATATACTAGAAAACAAGAGCAAACTGAAAGCAATGAAGAAAAGAATTTATATCAACCCAGATATGACCAAGAAAGAAATATAAGTGCAGAAGGAAATCAGTAAAATATCTAAAGAGGAAAGAAGTACGGGAAACCATGCTATAGTAGGCTACAAAAAACTAATCTTAAACAATAAGGTCCTAAGATGGGATGAAGAGAAGAGAACACTGTGAGACAATAATTCAAAAAACTAAAAACAAATGAAAAGGATGTACACCTGTACACCAGGTAACACGTAAAACAAAGGAAAAAGATATGGAACTGGATGCAACTAAAAAAGACACAGGCAGAAAAAATAGCATGAGCAAGGGCAAATATTCACCAAGCATAAAAAGGGAGAACAAAGATAAAATACGAAACACAAATAAAACATACAGAATTTGGACGTGGAATATAAGAAGTCTACACGGCAAAGAACATGAACTGATAGAAGAAGTAGAGAAACTGAATATAGACAATTTAGGCATCACTGAAGCAAAGAAAAAAGGACAAGGGATGATCGAGATGAACAGAGGACACATTATGATATACAGTGGGGCAATGTTAGACGAAAGAGCAGCAGAGGGGTAGCTTGCATAATAACTGAAGGGCTAGCCGAAAAATATTTGCATACATCTGGTGTACATCTATTAAATGAATGTACACCAGGTAACACGTAAAGCAAAGGAAAAGGATATGGAACTGGATGCAACTAAAAAAGACACAGGCAGGAAAAATAACATGAGCTAGGGCAAATATTCACCAAGCATAAAAAGGAACAACAAAGACGAAGTACGAAACACAAATAAAACATACAGAATTGGGACGTGGAATATAAGAAGTCTAAACGGCAAAGAAGATGAACTGATAGATGAAGTAGAGTCTCTGAATATAGACAATTTAGGCATCACCGAAACAAAGAATAAAGAACGAGGGATGATCGAGATGAACAGAGGGCACATTATGATATACAGTGGGGCAATGTTAGATGAAAGAGCAACAGAAGGAGGAGCTTGCATAATAAATGAAGGGCTAGCTGAAGACATCATTAAGTGGGACTTCGTATCGAAGAAAGTTCTAAAAGTTTGCCTAAAGATGGTAAAAAACACAAAAGTAACGATAATAATAGCTTATGAACCGAACGAGGACGCCACAGCCAAGAAGAAATACGAATTCTGGGAGAACCTAACCGAAATAACAAAAAAATGTTACTGATAGATTAGTGGTCATTGGCAATCTAAATGGTAAAGTAGATAAAAGGAGAAATGACGCAATCGACGTAATAGACACAGAGGGAGAGAGCCACCGAAACAACAACAGAAACAGAATAATAAATTTATTATTTATTTAGGGAACAAACTTTAGAAGCTGTAACGCCGATTTTAAGAAGCTGTGGGAAAATATAATTTACAAAATAGCAGAAACACATCCGGAATTTAACATACTACTGTATGTTTTAGTACACTCAGATGCAAAAAAAAACGGGTCATTGGGTCGTTGTTTGCAAAAACCCCATTTTTTTTAAATTTTGATGTTGGTATAGTCCTTAGAATGAAAGTTTTAGTGTTTTACAATCAAAGAGACCATCAGGATGTAGAAAAAAAAACAACATATGATACTTGTCAGTTTATTTAATAAGCGAAAATAACATTTAAAGCTATGCGTTCTTCACTACCTATTACCATTGATTATAATAGCCTTATAGATACCCAACCCAATGTAAATTTTGTACGCGCCTGTGGACGTCGAAAAGGAGACAGGAGGCTATTTTAATCAATGCTATTACTAATTCGGCGTTATGCATTGAGGATCAAGTTGGCTACTGGGTTTTGATTAACTGGGTTCTTATTTTCGATTAACTGTAATTTTATTTATTATTCTCTGTTAAGTTTATTTTGCAGAAATGCATTTTTTTCGTGTATACGTACATTATCGTTTTCGCTCATTAATGTTCATTAAATAAATAATAAGTACCATATGTTGCTTCTTTTTACATCCTGGCGGTCTCTTTGATTGCAAAACACTAAAAAATTTATTCAATGGACTATACCAACATCATTTTTTTTTAAAAAGATGGTTCTTTTGCAAACAATAACTCAATGACCCGTTTTTTTTGCATCTGAGTGTATATTAAAAATATATTAGATCATATTGGTTTCTCATATTTCGCATATTCAAATTTGATATAAATGGTGTTAAAACATCTCGATAAAAATGAATTTTTGTTGGAGGTGTTTATCGTTGGCCTGTGTTATTAAAACTTTCAATTCAATATTTCTGCCAAAACTTTAATTTTTTTAACTTAACTTCTACTAGTTAATCAACCTAATCAGATTCACCCAAATTCAAATGACTAAACACTTAAAACTAAAAACCGTACAAATTTTATTGAAAGTTTTTAATAACCTTAAATTTTTTTATTATTTGTTCTAAAATTTCATTTATTCTGTCAAAATACCATCAATTTCTATTAACATTTTAGTCGTATTCATCATAATTTTATTTGTTTGTATCAACACAATAATTACTCAGTCAAAACGTCAAATGTCAAAGATTTTTAATACTTTTAATTATTTCTGTTAAAACCTAATTTTTCAAATTTTATTTATACTATAGTCCATGCCAGATAAGATGTCACATTTCACATAATACAGTCCCGCCTCTGTCTTGTAAAACTGGTCAACAGAAATACATATCCTAGTTTATTGAGAAACTATAGAGAGCTTCAAGTCCCTGAGTAATGCGGCTGCTCCAAAGCACTTAATTTCTAAGGGATCACAAGAATACATTTAAGGTTTATGGCATTATGGCTCAAAACAGCTCTCGGGATGCATCATTGGTCCAATTCCTACAGTGGGCAGGATTTCGGTTTTATGTGAAAAGTGACATCTTATCTGGCATGGGCTATACCCATGCCATGGGCATGGGCATGGGCCCATGGGCATGGGCTATATTAGGTTAACCAACCTAATCTTACGTAACCTAATCCAACTTTACACAACACCAATCTAAGGTCATAGATTTGATTCCCAATCACGAAAGTCAGAAAAAATGCTCACAAATTCGTTTCTCTCAAAGTTTCAATGATCTATCAAATTTTAAATTGTTTTTGCATGATACAAAACAATTTTACAAAATGTCATTCGTTTTGCTAAATTTTTATTGATGCCTGTGAATTTTCATATCTGGAAAATTTCAGTCATACTTACCAAAATTACCAAAATTTTAATCAATCTATTATAATTAGAATATAATATAAGATATAGAATATAATTAGAAACTGTCAAAATTTCAGTTATGCATAAATTTCAATTATTTCTACCAACATTTTAAATATGTATTCCGTCAATACTATTCTGTTTAAATTTCAATAAAAGTGAGAAATTTTTTATATTTAATAATATTTAACTTCAATTAGTCTCTAAATTTTTTTTTCAGGTAAAATTTTACGAGACTGCTAAATTGTCACTGTTTTCATTTAAAATTTTAGTAACTTGTGCAAAAATTTTGCTGATTACTGTCAATGTTCAAACATTTTTATCGAAATGTATATTTTTATTCTTATGCGCGTAGGTGATTATACCACAAATTTTAATTATAATTTTTTTAAATTATTTCTTCCAAAATTTCGGTTACATTTACCTAAATTCAATTATTGTGTCAAAATTTCATTAATTTCTATCAAATTTTTTTATCATATCTGCCAAAAATTTCAATCGTTTCTACCAACATTATAATTACGTAGTTAAAATTTCAAATCTATTGAAATTTAAATGATTACTAAAACTAAAAACTTCAAAATCAATGGAAATTTTAATGATTACCTTAAAGTTTTCTATTATTTCTTACAAAATTTCGGTCACATTTTCCTAAATTTAATTTTCTGTCAAAATGTCACTTATTTCTACTAAAATTTCAAATGTTTCTATTAATAAATACTCTACACATTCTACTCTACAAATTTTCTTTATAACTATCAGTTAACCAACATAATCTAACCTAACCTAAGCCAACCCCAATCTATGGTCAGTTGTGGGTTTGATTCTGAATCACGAAAATGCTAATAATTAATATAGCTCTCACAATACATCTTGGTTAAGTTAATGGAAATTTTATTGGTTACCTTAAAATTTTCAATTATTTCTTCCAAAATTTCGGTCACATTTATCTAAATTTAATTTTCTGTCAAAGTGTTATTTATTTCTACCAAAATTTCAATTGTTTCTGCTAACATATATTAAAATTCAATGGAAATTTTATTGGTTACCTTAAAATTTTCAATTATTTCTTCCAAAATTTCGGTCATATTTATCTAAATTTAATTTTCTGTTAAAGTGATTTTTATTTCTATAAAAATTTCAATTGTTTCTACTCACAAATACTAAAATTCAATGGAAATTTTATTGGTTACCTTAAAATTTTCAATTATTTCTTCCAAAATTTCGGTCACATTTATCTAAATTTAATTTTCTGTGAAAGTGTTATTTATTTCTACCAAAATTTCAATTGTTTCTACTAACAAATATTAAAATTCAACGGAAATTTTATTGGTTACCTTAAAATTTTCAATTATTTCTTCAAAATTTCGGTCACATTTATCTAAATTTAATTTTCTGTCAAAGTGTTATTTATTTTTACCAAAATTTCAATTGTTTCTACTAACAAATACTAAGATTCAATGGAAATTTAATGGAATTTAATCTTCTGTCAAAATGTCATTTATTTCTACCAAATTTTCAATTATTTCTACTAACAAATACTCTACACAATCTGTTCCGGTTTTTTCTTTATAACTATCAGTTAGCCAACCTAATCTGATGTAACCTAATCCAATTTTTCCAACCCCAATCTATGGGTTTGATTCTGAATCACGAAAATGCTAATAATTAATATAGCTCTCACAATATCTTTTAATGTTTCAATTATGTATAAAAATTTCATGTTTCTGCATAATACCTAATTATTTTACAAATATTTCAATTATTTCTTCCAAATTTTTAATCATATATACCTAAATTCATTTATTCTGTTACAACTTTATCCATTTCTATCACTATTTTAATCATATTTATCAAAATTTCAATTGTTCCACCAACATTATAATTCCTCAGTTAAAATATCAAATTTCATGAAATTTATTAATAATAATATATCATTTATTATAACTAGTTACAGAAAAAGATAACAAGAACCATTTTAATGATTACTAAAACTTAAAACTTTACACTGCCATCATCAGGATGGTTTCGACCTTTACTACGTGGTAGTCCATATTAAAAACACAGAGAAACAACTTATTATGTTTGGCCATGTACTAAAAACTGTAGCTATGTGGTATAGCTATGTGCTATACAACATTTTGTGGTAAAAACATAGAAAGTTGTTTCTCTATTTCTTAACACTTCTAAAAATCAATGGAAATTTTATTGGATACCTTCAAATTTTCAATTATTTCTTCCAAAATTTCGGTCATATTAACCTAAATTTAATCTTCTGTCTAAATGTAATTTATTTCTACCAAAATTTCAATTGTTTCTACTAACAAATACTAAAATTCAATAGAAATTTTATTGGTCACCTTAAAATTTTCAATATTTTTTTCCAAAATTTCGGTCATATTAACCTAAATTTAATCTTCTGTCAAAATCTCTTTTATTTCTACGAAAATTTCACTTGTTTCTACTAACAAATACTAAAATTCAATGGAAATTTTCTTGGTTACCTTAAAATTTTCAAATATTTCTTCCAACATTATAATTACGCAGTTAAAATTTAAAATCTATTGAAATTTAAATGATTGCTATAACTTAAAACTTCAAAGTCAATGGAAATTTTAATGGTAACCTTAAAATGTTCAATTATCTCTTCCAAATTTTTAATCTTATTTACCTAAATTCAATTATTCTGTTACAACTTTATCAATTTATATCACTATTTTAATCATATTTATCAAAAGTTCAATTGTTCTACCAACATTATAATTCCTCAGTTAAAATGTCACATTCCATGAAATTTATTAATAATAATATAATATCATTTATTGTATCTAGTTTCAGAAATAACATTACAAGATCCATTTATATGATTACTAAAACTTAAAACTTAACACTTCCATCATCAGGATGGTTTCGACCTTTACTACGTGGTAGTCCATATTAAAAACACAGAGAAACAACTTATTGTGTTGGGCCATGTGCCAAAAACCGTAGCTATGTGGTATACCATATTTTGTGGTAAAAACATAGCAAGTTGTTTCTCTGTTTCTTAACACTTCCAAAAATCAATGGAAATTTTATAGGTTACCTTAAAAGTTTCAATTATTTCTTCCAAAATCATATTAACCTAAATTAAATCTTCTGTCAAAATGTCATATATTTCTACCAAAATATCAATTGTTTCTACTAATAAATACTAAAGTTCAATGGAAATTTTATTGGTTATTTTAAAATTTTCAATTATTTCTTCCAACATTATAATTATGCAGTTAAAATTTAAAATCTATTAAAATTTGAATGATTACTAAAACTAAAAACTTCAAAATCAATGGAAATTTCAATGATTACCTTAAAATTTTCTATTATTTCTTTCAACATTTCGGTCACATTTTCCTAAATTTAATTTTCTGTCCGAATGTCATTCATTTCTATCAAAATTTTAATCAAAATTTCAATTGTTTCTGCCAATATTTAAATTGCTCAGTCAAAATGTCCATTCTCTTCAAATTTAAATGATTAAATACTTAAAACTGAAAACTGCTCAAATTTAATTGAAATTTTATGGTAACCTTAATATTTTCAATTATTTCTTCCAAAATTTCGGTGACATCTACCTAAATTCAATCATTCTTTTAAAATTTTCTCTATTTCTATAAAAATGTCTATTGTTTCTACCAACATTATAATTACTCAAAAGTTAAAATGTCAAAATTGTTAAAATTTAAAGGACTCAAAACTCTAATCTGAAATCTGCAAAAAATCAATGGAAATTTAATGATAACCATAAAATTTTCAATTATTTCTTCCAAAATTTCGTTGACTTCTACCTAAATTCAATCATTCTATTAAAATTTACTCTATTTCTATCAAAATTTCAATTCTTTCTGCCAACATTATTAATGCCCAAAAGTTGAAATGTCAATTTTCTTTAAATTCAAAGATTCAAAACTATAAACTGAAATCTGCAAAAATTCAATGGAAATTTTAATGATAACTTTAAAATTTTCAATAATTTCTTCTAATTTATCATCCACATTTACCTAAATTCAATTATTCTGTGAAAATTTCATCAATTTTTATCAAAATTTTAATAATATTTATCAATATTTCTTCATCTACACCTAGATGGGCTACTTCTTCAAAGATGATTTAAAAGTTCCAAAGTCTTTGTCAAAGACTAAATGGGAAGCACATTCAATGACCACAAGTGCAATACTACAGAAGAAGAGATTCGTGAAGGAGTTAGTGCTTCGTGGCAGACATATCCTGAAGATGTGGACATGAATCTTGTAGGAGAAAACAACAATTTTCATCAATATGTTAGACATAGTCAAGCCTTTGCTTCAGCGGAACTTCATTATAGTTTGACACATCAGGATCTGCATAGGGTAATATTTAACGACCTTGTCCTGCATTCACTAATGTAGAAGCAATTTTAAGATTGTTTCTTAGTATGATAGTTGCAAATTGCTCTGGAGAAAGATCTTTTTGGCAGCCGAAGAGGATAACAAATTAATTTAGAAGAACAACAATGACCCAAGATAAAAATTATGACTTATGATGAATTATGATGAGGAATTATAACATAAAAAATATGTTCCCTCAGTCTCATGTGCATCAAGCAGTTTATCATTTGATGATGTCATCATTGACTTTGCTCTGGCAAAGGCAAGAAAGAAATTATTTTAGTTTAATATAATTCCTTAATCCTTACAACATGTTTAAAAAGATTTGATAATAAGCGTTTGTAAATTGTGCCTTTTTAAAGAACTTTTGTTTCTTTTTACCAGAGTTTGCATTTATGAATAAAAAATATTTTAAGTTAAAGATTTTTTATTTCACTATCTGTATATTTCTTGTATTTTAATTTAATTCTCTAGGTATCAGAAATCATATTTGGCACTGACATATAATATCTGGACTTATAAAGGGCCCCATATCTATAATAGTTTAGGGCTTTATCAAGTCTAAATTCGTCCCTGGTGATAATACTCAATATTGTCGCTACATTTTGCATTTTTCTTCTTTGTTATAATTTTTAGATTTTTTAAATTTTTGTTAATAAAACGACCTATATCCATGTCTGATTGCAATCATGCATTGAATGTTATACGCATGGCCTATGTGATTATTGTGTAAATAAATAAATAAAATCTTTTGAAATGTACTGCATTTCAAGGGGGCATCCTGTGCATAAAAACAATTCAGAGGATGTTTTTATTAATGTTGCACGATCTTATCCATCAAAATAAGCAAGATGAAAATCCGGATTCGGCAGGCTGCAAACCAAATTTACCGTTATTATCGGTGTCTTCCATTAATTTTTTATCGGCATCCACAAGATCCGCTCACTCACGCTGACAAATTGAACGTGCTTGGCGCACAAAATAACATAATAAAACTTTGCATTACACCGCGCGATCCCTAATATGATCTAATTAAGTGTAACTTGGTAGCTGTACGTGTATTCTGCAGCACAGAGGCATTAGATTAACGTACAGAAATATCCTTTTAGCATTTTAATAAGGACGCCGCATATTAATCTTATTATATCTTCGCGCGCAAACAACAGGAGAACAAACGAACGAACAAACAAAGGAAGGCGCCCTAATTATGAATTAATCGGACGGACCATTTAAATTAATTCAAAATTCGCCCCCGCGTAATTTATTTATTTTGTCACGCTTTGTGTAATTACGATGGATTTGTAGTGTCAGTCACGGTATATTACGAGGGCATCGATAATTCATTGTTTACATTCGGTTCAGTGGACACCCACATTTATACGCATTGGCATTTTCACGTATAATCTAGTTTTGAACGCTGCAAAAACTCGCGATAGTTTCTATTTCTGCGAAGAAATTCTGTGCCCTCAAGCCGTAAGTCGCCTAATTCCCTGAGGTAGATAAATCGTGTCAGTTCAAAGTCAAAAGGGCCATAAAATAAATAAACATACGGTCTTTCGGTAAACATTCTCAATATGAAGTGTGTCTATTCTTGTGCTGCCGCCAACTGGCCGGCGGTCTCCAAAGGACCTCGGGGACCTTCCCACCTAAAACTTCGTTCACTTTAAACACTACAACAGGCCGCGAGTCAATATTATTTTTCTGATGCACTCCCGTCTGTCCGTTTTCAACCTTGGCCGAAAGAGCTGTGCGTGGGCTTGCTTAAACTAAAAAATAATTTCATCTAAATTGTTGTGTGAGTAACCAGTCTAACTCAAAAATTATCCGTATAATTTTCGCATTTGTTTGTTATATGTTTTATTGGTGCTCAAAACATTTGAAATACATATGGAAACAAATGAAAAAATATATATTAAAAAAATGTATGTCTGGCTAAAGTTAAAACGAAACATAAATCGATAGCAGCAATTATTAACTTTAGTAGTTAACTAAATAAGTCCGGCGCCTCCACCATTTAGTTAATCAGTCCACCTACCACAATTCACAATGATTTCTGGAGCCGAATTACGTGAAAAAAAGTAATATAATGTGTTTTATTAGAAACTAATAGTCTTAACTAGTTCTATGGTAATACATAAGAAAATACAACAATTTTGTATAAGTATAACATACAGTGTACCCAAGAATTGACTTCACGATAGATATAATAAACTGATTTTTTAGTACATATTTTTTTAATCTTTACTGAAAGTCTGCCCGCTTCACACTGTATGCAATAACATATAATACATGATTTTCTACACAAGAAATGTTATATTTACCCATCTAGTTCTAATTCAAAGATGTCTAATTCAGCACTAGACATGATTTCTTCTAAAAGTATAGTCTCCAAATCATTTTTTTACATGTTCTTCATCTTCACCTGTTTGTTTAAATTGGGCTTTGGATTCGGTTGTAGGAGTAATCTGATAACTTCAGAAGGAAGCTGCAATTTCTTTTGACGACGTACATGATCTTCTACATGTATGGAAGATATCAAAGGATCTGATGTGTCAATTGCTCGGCAAAAAATGTCTTGCGAAATGGTTTTTCTACTTGTTTTTCTGGCATGGAATTGCCTATCAGATTTATAAATTTTGTTTCTTCCTTAAATTCGGCTTGGTTTGGATTCGGTTCTAGGAGTAATCTGATAACTTCAAAAGAAAGCTGCAATTTCTTTTGACGACGTACACAATCTTCTACATCTATGGAAGATATCAAAGGATCTGATGTGTCCATTGCTTGGCAAAAAATATCTTGCAAATTGTTTTTTCTACTTGTTTTTCTGGCATGGAATTGCCCATCAGATTTATAAATTTTGTTTCTTCCTTAAATTCGGCTTGCTTTGGATTCGGTTCTAGGAGTAATCTGATAACTTCAAAAGAAAGCTGCAATTTCTTTTGACGACGTACACAATCTTCTACATGTATGGAAGATATCAAAGTATCTGATGTGTCCATTGCTTGGCAAAAAATATCTTGCCAATTGTTTTTTCTACTTATTTTTCTGGCATGGAATTGCCTATCGGATTTATAAATTTTGTTTCTTCCTTAAATTCGGCTTGCTTTGGATTCGGTTCTAGGAGTAATCTGATAACTTCAATAGAAAGCTGCAAATTCTTTTGACGACGTACACAATCTTCTACATCTATGGAAGATATCAAAGGATCTGATGTGTCCGTTGCTTGGCAAAAAATATCTTGCAAATTGTTTTTTCTACTTGTTTTTCTGACATGGAATTGCCCATCAGATTTATAAATTTTGTTTCTTCCTTAAATTCGGCTTGCTTTGGATTCGGTTCTAGGTGTAATCTGATAACTTCAAAAGAAAGCTGCAATTTCTTTTGACGACGTACACAATCTTCTACATGTATGGAAGATATCAAAGGATCTGATGTGTCCATTGCTTGGCAAAAAATATCTTGCAAATTGTTTTTTCTACTGGTTTTTCTGGCATGGAATTGCCTATCGGATTTATAAATTTTGTTTCTTCCTTAAATTCGGCTTGGTTTGGATTCGGTTCTAGGAGTAATCTGATAACTTCAAAAGAAAGCTGCAATTTCTCTTGACGACGTACACAATCTTCTACATGTATGGAAGATATCAAAGGATCTGATGTGTCCATTGCTCGGCCAAAAATATCTTGCCAATTGTTTTTTCTACTTGTTTTTCTGGCATGGAATTGCCTATCAGATTTATAAATTTTGTTTCTTCCTTAAATTCGGCTTGGTTTGGATTCGGTTCTAGGAGTAATCTGATAACTTCACAAGGAAGCTACAATTTGACGACGTACACAATCTTCTACATGTATGGAAGATATCAAAGGATCTGATGTGTCCATTGCTCGGCAAAAAATGTCTTGCAAAATGGTTTTTCTACTTGTTTTTCTGGCATGGAATTGCCTGTCAGATTTTTAAATTTTGGTTCTTCCTTAAATTCGGCTTGGTTTGGATTCGGTTCTAGGAGTAATCTGATAACTTCAAAAGAAAGCTGCAATTTCTTTTGACGACGTACACAATCTTCTACATCTATGGAAGATATCAAAGGATCTGATGTGTCCATTGCTTGGCAAAAAATATCTTGCAAATTGTTTTTTCTACTTGTTTTTCTGGCATGGAATTGCCTATCAGATTTATAAATTTTGTTTCTTCCTTAAATTCGGCTTGGTTTGGATTCGGTTCTAGGAGTAATCTGATAACTTCAAAAGAAAGCTGCAATTTCTTTTAACGACGTACACAATCTTCTACATGTATGGAAGATATCAAAGGATCTGATGTGTCCATTGTTCTGCAAAAAATGTCTTGCAAATTGTTTTTTCTACTTGTTTTTCTGGCATGGAATTGCCTATCGGATTTATAAATTTTGTTTCTTCCTTAAATTCGGCTTGGTTTGGATTCGGTTCTAGGAGTAATCTGATAACTTCAAAAGAAAGCTGCAATTTCTTTTAACGACGTACACAATCTTCTACATGTATGGAAGATATCAAAGGATCTGATGTGTCCATTGTTCTGCAAAAAATGTCTTGCAAATTGTTTTTTCTACTTGTTTTTCTGGCATGGAATTGCCTATCGGATTTATAAATTTTGTTTCTTCCTTAAATTCGGCTTGGTTTGGATTCGGTTCTAGGAGTAACCTGATAACTTCAAAAGAAAGCTGCAATTTCTTTTGACGACGTACACAATCTTCTACATGTATGGAAGATATCAAAGGATCTGATGTGTCAATTGCTCGGCAAAAAATATCTTGCCAATTGTTTTTTCTACTTGTTTTCTGGCATGGAATTGCCTATCGGATTTATAAATTTTGTTTCTTCCTTAAATTCGGCTTGGTTTGGATTCGGTTCTAGGAGTAACCTGATAACTTCAAAAGAAAGCTGCAATTTCTTTTGACGACGTACACAATCTTCTACATGTATGGAAGATATCAAAGGATCTGATGTGTCCATTGTTCTGCAAAAAATGTCTTGCAAATTGTTTTTCTACTTGTTTTTCTGGCATGGAATTGCCTATCAGATTTATAAATTTTGTTTCTTCCTTAAATTCGGCTTGGTTTGGATTCGGTTCTAGGAGTAATCTGATAACTTCAAAAGAAAGCTGCAATTTCTTTTGACGACGTACACAATCTTCTACATGTATGGAAGATATCAAAGGATCTGATGTGTCCATTGCTCGGCAAAAAATGTCTTGCAAATTGTTTTTTCTACTTGTTTTTCTGGCATGGAATTGCCTATCAGATTTATAAATTTTGTTTCTTCCTTAAATTCGGCTTGGTTTGGATTCGGTTCTAGGAGTAATCTGATAACTTCAGAAGGAAGCTGCAATTTCTTTTGACGACGTACACGTTCTTCTACATGTATGGAAGATATCAAAGGATCTGATGTGTCAATTGCTCGGCAAAAAAATGTCTTGCAAATTGTTTTTTCTACTTGTTTTTCTGGCATGGAATTGCCTATCGGATTTAAAAATTTTGTTTCTTCCTTAAATTCGGCTTGGTCTGGATTCGGTTCTAGGAGTAATCTGATAACTTCAAAAGAAAGCTGCAATTTCTTTTGACGACGTACACAATCTTCTACATGTATGGAAGATATCAAAGGATCTGATGTGTCCATTGCTCGGCAAACAATGTCTTGCAAATTGTTTTTTCTACTTGTTTTTCTGGCATGGAATTGCCTATCAGATTTATAAATTTTGTTTCTTCCTTAAATTCGGCTTGGTTTGGATTCGGTTCTAGGAGTAATCTGATAACTTCACAAGGAAGCTACGATTTGACGACGTACACAATCTTCTACGTGTATGGAAGATATCAACGGATCTGATGTGTCCATTGCTCGGCAAGAAATGTCTTGCAAATTGTTTATTCTACTGGTTTTTCTGGCATGGAATTGCCTATCAGATTTATAAATTTTGTTTCTTCCTTAAATTCGGCTTGGTTTGGATTCGGTTCTAGGAGTAATCTGATAACTTCCAAAGAAAGCTGCAATTTCTTTTGACGACGTACACAATCTTCTACATGTATGGAAGATATCAAAGGATCTGATGTGTCCATTGCTCGGCAAAAAATGTCTTGCAAATTGTTTTTTCTACTTGTTTTTCTGGCATGGAATTGCCTATCGGATTTATAAATTTTGTTTCTTCCTTAAATTCGGCTTGGTTTGGATTCGGTTCTAGGAGTAATCTAATAACTTCAGAAGGAAGCTGCAATTTCTTTTGACGACGTACACGATCTTCTAAGTGTATGGAAGATATCAAAGGATCTGATGTGTCCATTGCTCGGCAAAATTGTCTTGCAAATTGTTTTTTCTACTTGTTTTTCTGGCATGGAATTGCCTATCAGATTTATAAATTTTATTTCTTCCTTCCGACCCTTCCTCTCCAAAGTAACCCACAAGTATTTTCAATAATTTGTCTGCCATGAATTACAATTTTGTGGACAGTTGGTGGCATACCAAGAATATTTGTACATAAATAATCTTGCCGTTTCGTGGCAACATGTCTCAAATTTTCTGGCACCAATTTGTAAACTACAAGACAAACAAATTAAAATTATTTTAAACCTTTGAATTAATTCTTCACTGACATCTGTATTTTCGGAAAACAATTTTGAATTGCTAAACGCTCGACGGCTGGTATTTCCGTCGTTGGTACTGCCAAATCCGTTGGATTTGGGTTTACCGACAACTAGATGCAACTTTTCCAAAAATCGTTGTTGAACAAGTTTCTTTATCTCTTTTAAAATTTCCTTATTTTGATCCCCTCGAACTTCCCACACACACAAATCATATCTATAGGTATCAAGGTAACAAGTTCCATAAGGTTTCTATGTTTTGCTACTTTTTGTGCTTATATTATAAAAATGGGAATCTTATATGAACTATGCACTTAAAAAATCTAATCCATGCATGTAAAGGGCTTGCTACAAACTGCAAAGTATTTTGGCTCAAATATTTTTGTCATTTCAAAATGTTCTATTTCCAGCATCAGTCTTGGAATACCACCACATATGGGACAAGCTCGACTTGACTTTGTTCCGGTCAATGTATTTAATATTTTACCGTCAATTAAAGTCATATATAATTTATATTTTATTTTTATGACTTCTATCAAACATATTGTTAATACTTCAAGCATCTCAATTTCGTTATCAATATTTTGCTTCTCCTTTAAAACGTGCTCCAATGTTTCTTTACGTATTCTAGTTCGATTGGTCTACAAAAACGTACCCATTGTGGAGTGCGATTGTTCCATAAATTTTTTTCATTCAAGGTTTGCAAGCGAAGAGGAATACATGTTGTTGCAAACAAAAAGTTGTCAGATGAGTACCAGGACTTTCAAATTTTTGTTTATAATTTGATTGACCACTACTTCCATCGAAGCCATAACTAAAAATGATTTCTGTGTCTATTTCTGTAGCCATAAGCGTTTCCATATGACTCAAAATAACCTTTCTTTGCAATTCAACTATACGTCTACTTGCGTGCTCCAAAACAGAATCAAGTGGAACTTCTGCCTTAATATCGATAACATTTAGGTCCAGATGGTCTATATTTTGATTTACAAAGTCACACTTGTTTGTAATCAGGATAAATGTCGCATCCCTTTGAAAGAGCACCCGGTCTGATATCCAAATATTGCTGTTTACTTAAATTATTATTTATAATAAGCTCTAAGGCTCTAAGGCTAGAAATATTTTTTTCGAATTTTGGATGGTCAAGATGGACTTGTGTTTACTTCCTCCAAAACGGCCGCGAAATCATCTTTTCCTTGATGTCTTGCTGCCGAGGATGCAGCTTGTACCAATAAAGCGCATTCATGATTTTTTCCTTGGATAATTGTGAAGCTTCTCTTCTTTGTGATCGGCTTGTTATTACAGAAAATTGAACAGTGGGTCGACCAAAAGAGGTCGAAAGCGTGGGTTTGTCTACTTCAACAAGTTTTCATCCAGCCAAGCAAAATTTGCCCTTTTAAAATATTCTACTCATCGACAAGCTCGATTGTACCTTTCTTCAAAATTTCGGGACAAACGGCGAATTTTTGCAAAAAGTTTTCCTTCATTTGAGGGCATCAAGGGTTCTCCAATAAGTGTTTTAATATAATCTACAATTTTTCGGAACTTCTCCTCTTTATTAGTGCCTTTCAGCGAAATTTCGAATAGGTTTATCGTTTTGAACACATGCTTTGCTAGAAAAAACAACAATTTGTCATGCTTATAGCAGAAACTATCAATAATTTTCTTCATGTAGGTAATTAAATTTTGCAATCTGAAAAAAATATATACTCATATTAATAACTGACTCGCTATTTTGGAAAAGTCTCAGATTTTGTTAATGCTCTAGTTCAAGATTTTCTTCATGTAGGTAATTAAATTTTGCAATCTGAGAAAAAAAAAATACTCGTGTTGAGAACTGACACGTTATTTTGGAAAAGCGTGAGATTTTGTTCAGTTCTAGTTCACGAGTTTCTTCATGTAGATAATTAAATTTTGCAATGTGAAAAAAAAATACTCGTGTTAATAACGGAAACGTTATTTTGGAAAAGCCTCAGATGTTGTTAATGCTCTAGTTCAAGAATTTCTTTATATAGGTTTTACGTAGTTCAATCCTCATATCAACATTACGTGCTATTATTATTATGCATTATATTATTTTATTGAAAGCAGTCCATTAGGAGCGAAAAGAAGTGTGAAAACTGATTTTTTTATAAAATTTGGGTGGTGTGAAGAGTCTACACTCTTTTAAATCTTGACTTTTTTTGTTAAATTTGTTTGTTGTGTAAGGTGCAATTTGAAAAACGAAGTTTGCTCAGTTGTTTAGATATGTTGCAATGTGAAAAACCTAAAAACCACCTTAAATATCTATGAATGTGTACGAAAATTATATTCGTGGATATTCGTAGGGTGTTTCTCGGGACACCCTGTATATAGCAAAAAAACAAAGAAAATATATTGTATGTGCTACTTAATTATAAAGAATTAAATATGATGATGAATCATGAGTAAACCAAAACTATTGGAAAACTAACAAAAAATTGGTTCACCTGATTAATTACCTAAGTAGATAGGCTAGGACAGTTCTGGGAAACCTTATGGGGAAATGGGCCAGAACTGTTTCTGAGAAACCTTATGGGGAAATGGCGTAGAACTGCCCTAGCCTATCTACTTACCTACACCTAGTAATTCATTCAATTACTCTCAGATTAATATTGCTGATGGGGATTTTTTTTGTTTTGCTTCTAAATAATCTAAATTGTTGTCCAATTGTTGTGTGAATAGTCTACACTTTTTTAAGTCTTGACTTTTCGTTAAATTTTGTTTGTTGTGTAAGGTGGAAATTGAAAAACGAAGTTTGCTCAGTTGTTTAGATATGTTGTAATGCAAAAAACCTAAAAACAACCTTAAATATCTATGAATGTATACGATAATTATATTCGTAGATATTTGTAGGGTGTTTGCCGGGACACCCTGTATATAGCAGAAACCAGAGAAAACATATTGTATGTGCTACTTAATTATAAAGAATTAAATATGATGATGAATCATGAGTAAACCAAAACTATTGGAAAACTAACAAAAAATTGGTTCACCTGATGAATTACCTAAGTAGATAGGCTAGGACAGTTCTGGGAAACCTTATGGGGAAATGGGCCAGAACTGTTTCTGAGAAACCTTATGGGGAAATGGCCCAGAACTGTCCTAGCCTATCTACTTACCTACACCTAGTAATTCATTAAATTACTCTCAGATTAATATTGCTGATGGGGATTTTTTTTTGTTTTACTTCTAAATAATCTAAATTGTTGTCAAATTGTTGTGTGAATAGTCTACACTTTTTTCAATCTTGACTTTTCGTTAAATTGGTTTGTTGTGTAAGGTGCAAATTGAAAAACGAAGTTTGCTCAGTTGTTTAGATATGTTGCAATGTGAAAAAGCTAAAAACAACCTAAAATATTTATGAATGTATACGAAAATTATATTCGTAGATATTCGTAGGGTGTTTCCCGGGACACCCTGTATATAGCACAAAACAGAGAAAACATATTGTATGTGCTACTTAATTATAAAGAATTAAATAAGAAGATGAATCATGAGTAACCAAAGACTATTGGAAAACTAACAAAACATTAGTTCACCTAATTAATTACCTAAGTAGATAGGCTAGGACAGTTCTGGGAAACCTTATGGGGAAATGGGCCAGAACTGTTTCTGAGAAACCTTATGGGGAAATGGCCCAGAACTGTCCTAGCCTATCTACTTACCTACACGTAGTAATTCATTTAATTACTCTCAGATTAATATTGCTGATGGGGATTTTTTCTGTTTTGCTTCTAAATAATCTAAATTGTTGTCAAATTGTTGTGTGAATAGTCTACACTTTTTTAAGTCTTGACGTTTCGTTAAATTTGTTTGTTGTGTAAGGTGCAAATTGAAAAACGAAGTTTGCTCAGTTGTTCAGATATGTTGCAATGTGAAAAAGCTAAAAACAACCTTAAATATCTATGAATGTGTACGAAAATTATATTCGTGGATATTCGTAGGGTGTTTCTCGGGACACCCTGTATATAGCAGAAAACAGAGAAAACATATTGTATGTGCTACTTAATTATAAAGAATTAAATATGATGATGAATCATGAGTAAACCAAAACTATTGGAAAACTAACAAAAAATTGGTTCACCTGATGAATTACCTAAGTAGATAGGCTAGGACAGTTCTGGGAAACCTTATGGGGAAATGGGCCAGAACTGTTTCTGAGAAACCTTATGGGGAAATGACCCAGAACTGTCCTAGCCTATCTACTTACCTACACCTAGTAATTCATTTAATTACTCTCAGATTAATATTGCTGATGGGGATTTTTTTTTGTTTTACTTCTAAATAATCTAAATTGTTGTCAAATTGTTGTGTGAATAGTCTACACTTTTTTAAATCTTGACTTTTCGTTAAATTTGTTTGTTGTGTAAGGTGCAAATTGAAAAACGAAGTTTGCTCAGCTGTTTAGATATGTTGCAATGTGAAAAACCTACAAACAACCTTAAATATCTATAAATGTACACGAAAATTATATTCGTGGATATTCGTAGGGTGTTTCTCGGGACACCCTGTATATAGTAAAAAACAGAGAAAACATGTTGTACGTGCTACTTAATTGTAAAGAATTAAATAAGAGATGAATCATAAGTAACCCAAAACTATTGGAAAACTAATTAAAAAAATAGTTCATCTAATTAATTACCTAAGTAGATAGGTTAGGACAGTTCTAGTCCATTTTCCCATAAGGTTGCCCAGAACTGTCCTAGGCTAGGACAGCTTTCCTAGGCTAGGGCAGTTTTGGAAAACCTTATGGGAAAATGGCCTAGAACTGTCCTAGCCTATCTATTTAGGTAATTAATCAGGTGAGGTGAGCCTAAGTAGATAGGCTAGGACAGTTCTGGTCCATTTTCCCATAAGGTTTCCCAGAGCTGTCTTAGGCTAGGGCAGTTTTGGGAAACCTTATGGGAAAATGGCCCAGAACTGTCCTAGCCTATCTATTTAGGTAATTAATCAGGTGAGGTGAGCCTAAGTAGATAGGCTAAGACAGTTCTGGTCCATTTTCCCTTATGGTTTCCCAGAGCTGTCTTAGGCTAGGGCAGTTTTGGGAAACCTTATGGGAAAATGGCCCTGAACTGTCCTAGCCTATCTACTTACCTAAACCTAGTAACTCATTTAATTACTCTCAGAATAATATTGCTGCTGGGGTAATTTTTCTTTTTACTTCTAAATAATCTAAATTGTTGTACAAATCTTAATGTACTCTCGTTTATCAAAAATATATGTACGCGATATATAATAAAATGACACGGAAAAACTGTGTTCATTTCGATCCACAGCAGTACAATAATCTATTGTTAGATTTGGAAATTAATCTCAATAGACTGCGGCCACGTCTGGGAAAACGCACCGACAGGTATTCCCTCGTTTTTTTACCCACAATACGTAAAAATGTGCTTTCAGAACAACAGCGCTCGATTCGTCAATGCTGACGCCCCCGTAATAAATGCATGTGGAAAAATGATGTTCCCGATCGCGATTGAATTATGTCAGAGTTTTCATGCAGTGACTAATGATGTTTGCATTAGATTCTGATGGATTGTGTAGTCGCTAAACGTGAAAACTTTTCATTGCATTACGACCATAAATCAAAAATACGTAATACACACATGCACATATATCACTCGGCATATTTGGGAGACAAATGATATATTTTAAATTGTAACTGAACAAAAAATATAAAGAGATATCATTTCATAATTCAGATATTATTACATACTTATTTGCAGAGTACGTTAATAGTTATTACGATAGTAAATAACCAATTTACAGTTATCTGAGTATTGTATTTCTCGTCTATTTTTCATATTACGATAATAATTAACCATTTTACAGTAATCTAAGTATTGTATTTCTCGTCTATTTCTCACTATATTCATAATGGTATTTTTCGTGTGATGCGTTTCGTTCCGTGTAGGCTGAATCATAGGAGGCTTCCGATGCAGTTTTTTTTCAAGGCAGACATGTGGGGTGGAATAATTAGTTTTAATCAGCAGATGACAGCTCTCGCGATTATTGTTACCTGTACTGAATCATGCGACGCAGATGGTTTTTTGGGGGCAACATCTGCGCGATTTACCGTGTTTTGTGTCTTATTTATGGTCGCAGTTGAGGGCGCAAAACCACTTATCAGGCTCCATATTGTTTTACGGTGCGAAGTAAGGACCCCCACGGTTTTCCGGGTTATGTACGGCGGCCCCACTAAAATCCATGGCTAAAATATATACGTTTACTGCGCTTTTTACTATTTCGGGCGCAGGTCACGCTTTCTCCTGTTTCGCTCCTAATGGACTGCTTTCAAGAAAATAATATAATGTATAATAATAATAGCACGTAATGATGATATGACGATTGAACTACGTAAAACCTATTGAAAAGAATTCTTGATCTAGAGCATTACCAAAATCTGAACCTTTTCCAAAATAACGTATCAGTTATTAACACGAGTATTTTTTTTTCAGATTGCAAAATTTAATTACCTACATAAAGAAAATGCACGTCTAAAAATATTACTATAATACCATACTACTAAGTAAGTACAATTTACTCGAATTTTGCTATTTTCAAATGGCTAAAACTTATTAAGATTGATCGTTATTTACCTATTAAACAGTATTATTAGATCACAGCCCATATGCTACCATTGAATAACTCATTAGATGAACACTCTGAATATGATGCTATATACAGGATGTTCCATTGCCATTGTTGAAAGTGCAAAATAACTTTAGAAAAATAAATTTTGGATTTTGGATTTCCGGATTTTGTCGAATATTTCCGGAAGTAAGCGGAATTTTCTAGTTTTCTCAACATAATATTACTGACTACTAAATTGCGCAAGTTATTTGTGGTTTAACCGCCTTTATAACTTTTACGGTTTCCGAGATCCCCATGCTGTTGATCCTTATCTTGGACACCCATATTGGCATACTGTCAAAATTTCAATAAATAATCTCAAAATATCGTTAAAATTTGTGAATTTTAAATTGAAAAATTAAATTTACAGTATTATAAACAGTATAATTGTTTTTGAATTACTGCATAAAGGGACTTAAACATTTGTTGCATAAGTACTGTCAAAATTTACAATGGTAATGGTAATGGTAAATTACTGTTGGTAATGTCAAAATTATTAAAATTGACAACTGCCAATAAAATTAAACACTTAAGTTGTTAAGTTTAAGGTGACTATTGACATTATATACTTATATATCGTTATTTTTTATATTTTGTTAATATTTTTAACAGGATCTCTCTAATTTACATTGTCCTTAACTTTTGACAATTACAGTTAAAACTTGGTAATTGGAATTAATTAGAAAAATTGTATTTAACAATATCTGAAAATGTAGTTAAAATTTAGCAAAATTCCGATCAACATTGACAGTGCAGTTGGAATTTAAAAATTGCAGTCATAATTTTGCAGGTGCAGTCCAATTTTGAGAATAGCACTTATAATTTGCAAATTTCGATTTTAAGTAATCTGCTAATATCACAATTAACAATTTTCTTAAATTAACTGCCAATACCATTTAAAATTTTTTCGAAAACTTTGTTGTTTAGTGTTCACAATTTTATTTTTTTTATTTTTCAATTATTACAGTCCAAATTTGATATACAGGGTGGTCACTTTTACGACGCCCACCATTGGAATCTATTAAACGGACGGAAATATATACAGAGTTGGTCAAATGGGAAATATGTTTCTTATTTTCATGCCTTTTAATATTCTGAAAAGAAATCTGAAAAGGATATATTGCTGATATAGTTCCTGAAATATCGCTGAAAAACCGAAAAAGTGCACTTTTCATTTCCATTTATAACTTTTTTTAGTTTTGAAGGAAATTTTACAATACTTTGCTTCTTTCCGGATACAATTCACTATAAATTCTAGAAGCGACTGTCGCATTTCTGTAATTCCTTACATAAAAAGTGCACTTTCCTTTTCCATTTATAACTTTTTTTAGTTTTGAAGGAAATTTTACAATACTTTGCTTCTTTCGGGATACAATTCACAATAAATTCTAGAAGTGACTGTCGCATTTCTGTAATTCCTTACATGGAGATTGTACATGTATTTCTTTTCATGTTGCGGATAATATCCTGCCGGTTTTACTAATCAAAGATATTATCTCCTTTTTGGCACTTTATACAAAATAAAATTACTCAGAAGTTATTTTCTTTGCATGAAGAAATGTCAAAATGGTAATTTGTTATTCCATGGCAAATTGATTTTTAAAGCAGTCTACAACAGTCTGATTTTTGCAACAAATTTTTAAATTATCGATATTTGGTGGTAAATAATGTAAATAAGATTTCCCATCTGTTATACATGGTTGAAATCGAAATTTTTCGCTCTTTTTAATGCTATTAAAATCCAATATTACATCCTTGGCATCTTGGCAATTTGGGCATCTAGTTAGCGCAGAAAATATTTGGCACTGTCATCAGAACGCTCACGTCGAAAAATGTAAGAATGCCAAGTTTCGTAAAATTTCCTTCAAAACTAAAAAAGTTATAAAAGGAAAAGCAAAGTGCACTGTTTCAGTTTTTCAGCGATATTTCAGGAACTGTGCAAGATATCCCGGATTTCGTTTTAGTATATTGAAATATCGAAAAGTCAATATTGACAATAACAATATTGAAAGTCACAAAAATAAGAAAGTTTTATCCCATTTGACCAACTCTGTATATATTTCTGTTTAAAAGATACTAATGGTGGGCGTCGTAAAAGTGACCACCCTGTATACTGTCAATATCAATGAACATTATTAAAATATCGGCTAAAATTTGTGAATTACTAATGATTTTATTTTAGATTTTTGTTCAAATTAGGTACAGTATAATTGTTTATTAATTACTGTATGTAAAAAAAAATCCAACGTCTGATAACACTTGTCAAGTGAAGTTGATATATAGCAAAATTCCGATCAATATTGAAAGTGCAGTTGAAATAACAAATTCAAAACAAATTTGACGAATTTTTGTTTTGTATGTTCGGAAATCTCCGATAACTTTTTTTGTCAAATTAAAGTATTTAAAGCAGTCAAATTTTTTATCTTAAAAATTTGATTATTTGCTAATGTTATAACTACCTAAATTGACAACTGCCAATCAAATTTAATAGTTCTAAATTTTAAGTTGGCAGTTGATATTAAAGTTGAAAAGTTGACGCTGAAATATATTTACCTATTGTTATTTTTTTACATTCTATATTTTAAAGTATCTTTCTAATTTACATACGTCGGTCGTTTTGTTCATTTGATTTATATTAGGGAGATATCCCTTTGAAGTTTGAAGTTTAGGTTAGGTTAGGTTATTAAATTATTAGAAAAGTTATTTCGCTTTTAGTGTAAATGTTGCAGTGATTAAATAAAGCTTGCTTATGGTCTACTATTATTTTTTTGTGAAACATGAAATTATAACTTTCAAAACTTTGAATCTCGATATCACCAAAATAAAGTTCAGAAAACTTCATGTCTCGATATCTTCAAAACAAAGGCCTATCGGAAGAAAAGTTATTTCGCTTTTAGTGTAAATGTTGCAGTGATTAAAGCTTGTTTATAGTCTCCTATTATTTTTTTGTGAAACATGAAATTATAACTGTCAAAACTTTGAATCTCGATATCACCAAAATAAAGTTCGGAAAACTTAATGTCTCGATATCTCCAAAACAAAGGCCTATCGGAAGAACAGTTATTTCGCTTTTAGTGTAAATGTTGCAGTGATTAAAGCTTGTTTATAGTCTCCTATTATTTTTTTGTGAAACATGAAATTATAACTTTCAAAACTTTGAATCTCGATATCACCAAAATAAAGTTCAGAAAACTTCATGCCTCGATATCTCCAAGACAAAGGCCTATTGGAAGAAAAGTTATTTCGCTTTTAGTGTAAATGTTGAAGTGATTAAATAAAGCTTGCTTATGGTCTACTATTATTTTTTTGTGAAACATGAAATTATAACTTTCAAAACTTTGAATCTCGATATCACCAAAATAAAGTTCAGAAAACTTCATGTCTCGATATCTTCAAAACAAAGGCCTATCGGAAGAAAAGTTATTTCGCTTTTAGTGTAAATGTTGCAGTGATTAAAGCTTGTTTATAGTCTCCTATTATTTTTTTGTGAAACATGAAATTATAACTTTCAAAACTTTGAATCTCGATATCACCAAAATAAAGTTCAGAAAACTTCATGCCTCGATATCTCCAAGACAAAGTCCTATCGGAAGAACAGTTATTTCGCTTTTAGTGTAAATGTTGCAGTGATTAAAGCTTGTTTATAGTCTCCTATTATTTTTTTGTGAAACATGAAATTATAACTTTCAAAACTTTGAATCTCGATATCACCGAAATAAAGTTCAGAAAACTTCATGCCTCGATATCTCCAAAACAAAGGCCTATCGGAAGAAAAGTTATTTCGCTTTTAGTGTAAATGTTGCAGTGATTAAAGCTTGTTTATAGTCTCCTATTATTTTTTTGTGGAACATGAAATTATAACTTTCAAAACTTTGAATCTCGATATCACCAACATAAAGTTCAGAAAACTTCATGCCTCGATATCTCCAAAACAAAGGCCTATCGGAAGAAAAGTTATTTCGCTTTTAGTGTAAATGTTGCAGTGATTAAAGCTTGTTTATAGTCTCCTATTATTTTTTTGTGAAACATGAAATTATAACTTTCAAAACTTTGAATCTCGATATCACCAACATAAAGTTCAGAAAACTTCATGTCTCGATATCTCCAAAACAAAGGCCTATCGGAAGAACAGTTATTTCGCTTTTAGTGTAAATGTTGCTGTGATTAAAGCTTGCTTATGGTCTGCTATTATTTTTTTGTGAAACATGAAATTATAACTTTCAAAACTTTGAATCTCGATATCACCAACATAAAGTTCAGAAAACTTCATGTCTCGATATCTCCAAAACAAAGGCCTATCGGAAGAACAGTTATTTCGCTTTTAGTGTAAATGTTGCTGTGATTAAAGCTTGCTTATGGTCTGCTATTATTTTTTTGTGAAACATGAAATTATAACTTTCAAAACTTTGAATCTCGATATCACCAAAATAAAGTTCAGAAAACTTCATGCCTCGATATCTCCAAAACAAAGGCCTATCGGAAGAAAAGTTATTTCGCTTTTAGTGTAAATGTTGCAGTGATTAAAGCTTGCTTATAGTCAACTATTATTTTTTTGAGAAACATGAAATTATAACATTCAAAACTTTGAATCTCCACATCACCAAAGTAAAGTTCAGAAAACTTCATGCCTCGATATCTGCAAAACAAAGGCCTATCGGAAGAAAAGTTATTTTGCTTTTAGTGTAAATGTTGCAGTGATTAAAGCTTGCTTATGGTCTACTATTTTTTTTTGTGAAACATGAAATTATAACTTTCAAAACTTTGAATCTCCACATCACCAAAATAAAGTTCAGAAAACTTCATGCCTCGATATCTGCAAAACAAAGGCCTATCGGAAGAAAAGTTATTTTGCTTTTAGTGTAAATGTTGCAGTGATTAAAGCTTGCTTATGGTCTACTATTTTTTTTTGTGAAACATGAAATTATAACTTTCAAAACTTTGAATCTCCACATCACCAAAATAAAGTTCAGATAACTTCATGCCTCGATATCTTCAAAACAAAGGCCTATCGGAAGAAAAGTTATTTCGCTTTTAGTGTAAATGTTGAAGTGATTATATAAAGCTTGCTTATGGTCTACTATTATTTTTTTGTGAAACGTGAAATTATAACTTTCAAAACTTTAAATCTCGATATCACCAAAATAAAGTTCAGAAAACTTCATGCCTCGATATCTCCAAAACAAAGGCCTATCGGAAGAAAAGTTATTTCGCTTTTAGTGTAAATGTTGCAGTGATTAAAGCTTGTTTATAGTCTCCTATTATTTTTTTGTGGAACATGAAATTATAACTTTCAAAACTTTGAATCTCGATATCACCAACATAAAGTTCAGAAAACTTCATGCCTCGATATCTCCAAAACAAAGGCCTATCGGAAGAAAAGTTATTTCGCTTTTAGTGTAAATGTTGCAGTGATTAAAGCTTGTTTATAGTCTCCTATTATTTTTTTGTGAAACATGAAATTATAACTTTCAAAACTTTGAATCTCGATATCACCAACATAAAGTTCAGAAAACTTTATGTCTCGATATCTCCAAAACAAAGGCCTATCGGAAGAACAGTTATTTCGCTTTTAGTGTAAATGTTGCTGTGATTAAAGCTTGCTTATGGTCTGCTATTATTTTTTTGTGAAACATGAAATTATAACTTTCAAAACTTTGAATCTCGATATCACCAAAATAAAGTTCAGAAAACTTCATGCCTCGATATCTCCAAAACAAAGGCCTATCGGAAGAAAAGTTATTTCGCATTTTTTGCTTAAAATTCAATTTCAAATACGAATTCATATTTTTTGTTTCCCGGGTATAAATCACCCTGTACATTTCCTTTCGTTTCATATGGTTTATTGGGCCACACACTAGTTTTTGATTGTCTTTATAGTTTTCGTGTACCTGTTTTTCCAACTTTTTAATCTAATTAATCTTAATCTTTTTATTCTTCACTAGCTTCTTTCTTTTTTGTATATTTTTCAGTAGTATGTATTTCAATTGTCTTTTATGTGTTTAATTTTTAATTTCATTGCTTCAGGCCATCACTTCGCTTCTTCATATTGTTATTAATTTTCCTTTCTCGTCAGTTTGTACGATTCCCATTATTTCAACTCGATGCTTATCATTTCTTCTGCTGAAAATATGCGAAAGCTATAAGTGATAATACTTGGGATGCATAATGGCTTGTCGATAAGTTCATCGTGCTATTGAAAAGTTCAATTTCAGAAGAGTCTAGGTATTCGTTTGATTGGAATCATGAAGATAAAGAAAAATCTGTAACGTGCACACACTTATCAAATATCATCATTACTTAACAATATCTATATTTCTTCTACTGAAGATACTCGAAAGTTATAAGTGATAATACTTGGGATGCATAATACAAGTCAACGAAGTTGACTAGATGTCACACACTTATATCTAGTGTTTGATGGTCTCTAAAGCAAGCCCTTATTTGCAAATATCTTGAAATAATATACAAATATCATGCCAGAAATTTAAATGAAAAACTTATTGGAGTTAAGATATTACCATTTCAATTGGTACAGTATTATATTAATATCTGAATGGAGTGATGAGGTGGGGTTTTGCTAAGCCACCTTTCTTTTTTAATAAAGTTGCGGAGTGGCCACATAAGTGAGAGTGGGCACAATTGAATTTGTGCTGCAATCATTATTATCAAATTAAGTCAGCCGGCAGCATTCTGTACTGTTGGTACTGAGCAGCAGCGAACAGCAATAATTATAATTCACTTCACCAGCTTGCCATAAAAGCAAACCGCTATAAAAGCACTAAAAATAATAGCACCGAGATAGGTAATTAGCCTGTGAGTGGCCTAGTGCAAGTCACACCGAACAAGGTACAGCGCACACACACACGCTCACACACACGGGAAAGAAGCAGTGTGGATATCTTCGCTCTCCCCAGTCCTCATTCTTTATATTTAATTAACGGGTACGGGAGAGAAGGATAGGAATTACGTCCGGACGGGGGTTCAAGTAGCTAATGGAGACAAAGTAACTGTGAACCAGGTGTATACAGCCATTCCGAATAGGGCAATTTGTGAAATGGAACGAGGCTATTGTTTGAATTTAAAACCTCTTAGTCCGATCTCACTGAAAACAGTCATTATATTATTTTGACTGGATCAAAAGTGGTCCGTCTGACGGCATCCTTTTCTACGGAGGTCCTGGCTTTTGTGCATCCTCCCAGCAGAATTTACACGAACGAACGAAACGCCATCAGCAAACAAAGGAATTAATTCGTTTCGCCCACGTACATGCGAATTGGGCGAAATTAAAGTCTACTTTTAATTTGCGCCAAGATGAAGTGCCCTAAGTATTTATTTTTTTAACGAGTGAGTAATATGAAAACGCGCTGTACGTGTGGAATTGAAATATGCTTTGTGAGTAGAATTTCGTGTACCACCAAAAATAAAAACGTGAATACTAAATTGTATTTTTTTTTTGTACCCCTCATGCTAGAAATATAAATTGACTGTAGTAACAGCGACATATATTTTTGCTAAACCTGAAAACTTGAAATTACAACTTTCAGCGCTACACAACTGATGAAACAGATCGAATTTATACTCGGCTTCTGTTGCCATCAATTGGAAAACCGAATTCAATTTTCTTGTGCATTCCCGTTGAAGTGCGGCTAGTTATTGTATTTCACCGCGGTGTAAATAAATGCGGTAATAAAATAATAATCGTCAGGAAGGAAGACTAAGCGTCGTGTCGCGTGCAGCCAGGCGACGCCCGGACACGTGACTGACCGGACTTTTAGACATTTCCGGTCCGGAAAATTAAAAAAAGTGAGCAATTACACGGTGGCCACGAACTCCCACAAAATGAAAAAAAAAACGACCAACGTCAGTATTGATCGCTGCATATATGCGCGCACGAAATTATCTATGCGATGACGTTCATTAAGGATTAAAAACGAACGTGAATAAATTAATCTCGGAATCCTGCGGAGATATCCAAATGGCTTCTCGGAACCACGAAATATGAAACCAATTATCTCTCGCGGTTGACGTGAAAATAAATTATTGTAAGATAACGCAGTTTTGCATACATTAATAATTATGCGCAATTATCAAAATCGAAAGCTATATTATTCAATTGGAGATGATAATATTCATATACATTCCTCTATGGAAAATAATACTGGTTAATTAATATGGAATATACCTATGTTACATGAAATAGAACATGCTGCTGAATAAATAACTGTTCATTAATATTGTAACACAAAAACCGATCGTAATCTATTACTATCATCACAAATATTATGTTATGTAGCACTAATGAAATACTACACTACTTTTAAATAAGCATGAAGTCTATTTGTAATTTTTGAAACCGATTTTGCAAAGTCAGTATTTATTACTGCAGGTGTTTACATACTATCATTGATTATTCCAAGAAGTACAATAATCGTTGCCAAAATTCAATGATTTCATTTTTATGATTATTGTTTAAATATCAATTATTACTGTAAAAATTTCATTGGTTGTTTTTAAATATCAATTATTGCTATTTAAATGTAGCAATAATTTGCTACATTTAACTTGTAGCATTACAACGTAGCAAGTTGCAGCAATGTGGATTTCAATGACTATAGCCCAAATTATCAATAAAAGGTATTATAATCAATAACATTACTGTTAAAATTTCAATATTCAAAAATTTCAATTGTTATTCAATTTCACCTATTACTGCCAACATTCAATTGTTACTGCCAAATTTCAATTGTTATAAGCAAAATGTCAATTATTCTTTTGAATATTTTATTGATTACTGTCAATCCTTTGAGGACCAGTGGTCATGTCAGGATACCACCAATATAATAGTCAATTCTGTTCCCAGTGGTAATCATGCGTATGAAATGCCAACCATTATGAAATTTTTCGCAAAAATATACTTAATTCGGGCCTGAAAGGGTTAATTTAATTCATTCTGTCAATATATTAATGATTAATACTCTTAAAATAATTATAAATTATTCATTTGCAAAATTGTAATTATGTATTAGGTACTGTGAAATTTTATGACGCTGTGAGGAATTTTATTTTTCAATAAAATTTCAATTGTTATTCAATTTCACTTATTACTGTCAATATTCAATTGTTACTGCCAAATTTTAATTGTTATCCGCAAAATGTGAATTATTCTCTTCAATATTTTATTGATTACTGTCAACCCTTTGAGGACCAGTGGTCATGTCAGGATACCACCAATATAATAGTCAATTCTTTGCAGCCCAGTGGTAATCATTCTTATGAAATTCCAACCATTATGATTTTTTTGCAAAAAAATACTTAATTCGGGCCTGAAAGGGTTAATTTGATTCATTCTGTCAATATATTAATGAATAATACCCATAAAATACTTATAAATTATTCATTTGCAAAATTGTAATTATGTATTAGGTACTGTGCAATTTGATGACGCTGTGAGGAATTTTATTTTTCAATAAAATTTCAATACTCAAAAATTTCAATTGTTATTCAATTTCACCTATTACTGTCAACATTCAATTGTTACTGCAAAAATTTCAATTGTTATCCGTAAAATGTGAATTATTCTCTTTAATATTTTATTGATTACTGTCGACCCTTTGAAGGCCAGTGGTCATCTCAGGATACCACCAATATAATAGTCAATTCTTTGCAGCCCAGTGGTAATCATGCTTATGAAATACCAACCATTATGAAATATTTCGCAAAAAAAAAAACTTAATTCGGGCCTGAAAGGGTTAATTTCATTAATTCTGTCCATATATTAATGATTAATACTCTTAAAACACTTATAAATTATGCATTGGCAAAATTGTAATTATGTATTAGGTATACTGTAAAATTTGAAGACACAGATTATTTTTCATATATTTCTCCTAAAATTTTCAATTGTTATTGAAATATTTCAATTTTTATTGGCAAAATATCAATTAGTCCTTACAATTTCATTGCCTAAGTATGATTTATTCCGTTACTGTTTCAATCAATAGGTACTCTCAAAATATCAGTTATTATTTTATTATAGTCAAAATTTTGACAGTAATAAATACAATTCTGATAGTAATAAAATAATAATTGATATTTTGAAAGAATACATTGTAATTCTGACATTATTCATAGTCATCTTGACTATCATTAATTTTGAGAATAGCAATTGCAATTTTGATAAAATATTTAAAATGTTGATAGTAATAATTGAAATTTTGGCAGTAATAATCTCAATATTGACAGAATAATTAACGTTTAGTCAGTAATATTTAAAATGTTGATAGAATTATTGAAAGTATGACAGAACTAATTGAATTTGTAATAGTAATCAATCAAAATTTGACGGAATTATTATAATTTTTGACACTATTAAGGATTGAAATATTATTAATAATACACCTTTATAGTCCGGGCCTATTTACCTTAGGTGATATCCATGACTTTATTTGTTAGTACCAATAATTGAAATTGTGATAGTAATAATTGACATTTTATTTATATATTTTTGATACAGACAGGCTGGGACCTTTTTGACTATAATAATTGAAATTCTGTCAATAATCATTGAAATTTTGACAGAATATGGCCAGTGATAATATAAGGGTCTTCAACTGGACGAGCTCCAATTTATGTTGATAATATAACAATAGTTCATATAGATCGAAATAAAATTTTATGGAATATAGGAATAATTGAAATATAATCAATAATCAATGAAATTTTGCCAATAAATATTTGCAATATTGACAGTATTGAAATAATAATAGTAAATATAGTACAAAGAGAATTTCATCATTGAAATTTTGACGGGAATAATTAAAATTTAAATTATAATTAATGAAATTTTTACAATAAATATTTACATTTTTTACAGTAATAAATAGTAATACATAGTATATAAAGCAAAGCAAAAAAAACACTACTTCAACTACAATTACTTAAACTACATTACTCTAACTGCACTTACTTCAACAAGAATATACTTCAACGCAGAAAAACTTCAATGCGAATATACTTCAACTAGGTTAGGTTAGGTTAGGGCATTACAAGTAGAAATAATTTCTAATCGAAGTAGGTAATTTCTAGTTAACAGTTAACACATCAACTGCTAATTATCACTGCTAAATTAATTCAATTAGAAATTACTTCACCTTGCGTTGTTAGGTTAGGTTAGGTTTGGTTAGGTTTTCTTAGGGTAGGTTAGGGTAGGGGTAATAGGGTTGGATTAGGTTTGGTTAGGTTAGGTTAGGTTAGGTTAGGTTAGGGCATTTCAAGTGGAAATCGTTTCTAATAGAAGTAGGTAATTTCGAGTTAACTCTTAACACTTAACACGTCAACTGCTAATTACCACCTCTAAATTACTTCAATTGGAAATTACTTCACTTTGCATTGGATTAGGTTAGGTTAGGTTAGGTTTGGTTACGCTAGGTTAGGTTAGGGCATTACACGTTGAAATAGTTTCTAATCGAAGTAAGTTAGGGCATTACAAGTTGAAATAAGTTTTAATCGAAGTAGGTAATTTCGAATTAAAGTAATTAGCAGTTGTAGTGTATTGCAGTTGACGTATTTTTGAGTTAAAGTAATGCTGCGTTAAAGTATTTTTTGTTGAAGTAATTGTAGAGTAGTAGTAGAGTAGTAATTGTAGAGTAGTAATTTTGGAGGTATCGCTAGTTGAAGAAATGAAGTTGAAGTAATTCACAAGGACTCAAATAAATAACAACGAATAATACTCAATAAACCAAAGGGACCAGATTGTATAGTCATGCTCACATAAATCTAGTACAAACAATCTGATCTTGCTATATAAAATTGCTATTGTAACCTAATTTCTTGTACTAGATTTATGTGAGCATGACTGTACCTATTTTGGTTTCTTGTGTATTATTCTTCAAATTGACAATTTCATAAATTCTTCCTCTTCTTCGTCTAGTTCTTCTTCCTCTACTGGACCCTCTTCATATTCACTTTCTAAATCTTCTGGAAGTTAGTGTTTACAACCGGCAAGACTTTCATAGATTAACCAAAATATTCCAAAATCAGGATAACTTATTAACATGTGACACTATCAAAGGTTTCACATATACACCATTAAATACATCTTCTGCATTTTCCCCTTTTTGATTTTTGTAGACATCCAGATCAGTATCGTAATGTAGCCTGATTTCATATAAACGCTTTTGTATGGAAAATTCCAAGTTCTTGAGGTTTCATCAAAGTTTAGAAAAGTAAATAGAAGATGTGAACGAAATACCTCCAGTTGACCACTTCACAGTTTTCTTCCTAAATGCCAAACTGATTCTATTATGCAGAAATGTTCTTTGATCACTTCACAGTTTTTTTCCTAAATGCCAAACTGATTCTATTATGCAGAAATGTTCTTTGATCACTTCACAGTTTTTTTCCTAAATTCCAAACTGATTCTATTATGCAGAAATTTTCTTTGATCACTTCACAGTTTTTTTGCTAAATGCCAAACTGATTCTATTATGCAGAAATGTTCTTTGGTCATTTCATTTTTCCTAAATGCCAAACTGATTTTATTATGCAGAACTGTTCTTTGATCACTTCACAGTTTTATTCCTAAATGCCAAACTGATTCTATTATGCAGAAATGTTCTATTATCACTTTATTTTTCCTAAATGCCAAACTGATTCTATTATGCAGAAATGTTCTTTGATCACTTCATTTTTCCTAAATGCCAAACTGATTTTATTATGCAGAACTGTTCTTTGATCACTTCACAGTTTTATTCCTAAATGCCAAACTGATTCTATTATGCAGAAATGTTCTTTGATAACTTCATTTTTCCTAAATGCCAAACTGATTCTATTATGCACACATGTTCTTTGATCACTTAATTTTTCCTAAATGCCAAACTGATTCTATTATGCAGAAATGTTCTTTGATAACTTCATTTTTCCTAAATGCCAAACTGATTCTATTATGCAGAAATGTTCTTTGATCACTTCATTTTTCCTAAATGCCAAACTGATTTTATTATGCAGAGATGTTCTTTGATCACTTCCTAGTTTTTTCCTAAATGCCAAACTGATTGTATTATGCAGAAATGTTCTTTTATCACTTCATTTTTCCTAAACGCCAAACTGATTCTATTATGAAGAAACGTTCTTTGATCACTTCATTTTTCCTAAATGCCAAACTGATTCTATTATGCAGAAATGTCGTTTGATCACTTCACAGTTTTTTCCTTAATGCCAAACTGATTCTATTATGCAGAAATGTTCTTTGATTACTTCACAGTTTTTTTTCCTAAATGCTAAAATGATTCTATTATGCAGAAATGTTCTTTGATCACTTCATTTTTCCTAAATGCCAAACTGATTCTATTATGCAGAAATGTTCTTTGATAACTTCACAGTTTTTTTCCTAAATGCTAGACTGATTCTATTATGCAGAAATGTTCTTTGATCACTTCATTTTTCCTAAATGCCAAACTGATTCTATTATGCAGAAATGTGGTTTGATCACTTCATTTTCCTAAATGCCAAACTGATTCTATTATGCAGAAATGTTCTTTGATCACTTCATTTTTCCTAAATGCCAAACTGATTCTATTATGCAGAAATGTTCTTTGATCACTTCATTTTTCCTAAATGCCAAACTGATTCTATTATGCAGAAATGTTCTTTGATAACTTCATTTTTCCTAAATGCCAAACTGATTCTATTATGCAGAAATGTTCTTTGATCACTTCATTTTTCCTAAATGCCAAACTGATTTTATTATGCAGAAATGTTCTTTGATCACTTCCTAGTTTTTTCCTAAATGCCAAACTGATTGTATTATGCAGAAATGTTCTTTTATCACTTCATTTTTCCTAAACGCCAAACTGATTCTATTATGAAGAAACGTTCTTTGATCACTTCATTTTTCCTAAATGCCAAACTGATTCTATTATGCAGAAATGTCGTTTGATCACTTCACAGTTTTTTCCTTAATGCCAAACTGATTCTATTATGCAGAAATGTTCTTTGATTACTTCACAGTTTTTTTTCCTAAATGCTAAAATGATTCTATTATGCAGAAATGTTCTTTGATCACTTCATTTTTCCTAAATGCCAAACTGATTCTATTATGCAGAAATGTTCTTTGATCACTTTACAGTTTTTTCCTAAATGCTAAACTGATTCTATTATGCATAAATGTTCTTTGATCACTTCACAGTTTTTTTCCTAAATGCCAAACTGATTATATTCTGCAGAAAGTTTCTTTGATCACTTCATTTTTCCTAAACGCCAAACTAATTCTATCATGCAGAAATGTTCTTTGATCACTTCACAGTTTTTTTCCTAAATGCCAAACTGATGCTATAATGCAAAAATGTTCTTTGATCACTTCATTTTTTCTAAATGCCAAACTGATTCTATTATACAGAAATGTTCTTTGATCACTTCATTTTTCCTAAACGCCAAACTGATTCTATTATGCAGAAATGTTCTTTGATCACTTCATTTTTCCTAAACGCCAAACTAACTCTATTATGCAGAAATGTTCTTTGATCACTTCATTTGTCCTAAACGCCAAACTGACTCTATTATGCAGAAATGTTGTTTGATCATTTCATTTCTCCTAAACGCCAAACTGATTCTATTATGCAGAAATGTTCGTTGATCACTTCATTTTTCCTAAATGCCAAACTGATTCTATTATGCAGAAATGTTCTTTGATCACTTCACAGTTTTTTCCTAAATGCCAAACTGGTTCAATTATACAGACATGTTCTCTGATCACTTTATTTTTCCTAAATGCCAAACTGATTCTATTATGCAGAAATGTTCTTTTATCACTTCATTTTTCCTAAATGCCAAACTGATTCTATTATGCAGAAGTGTTCTTTGATCATTTCATTTTTCCTAAATGCCAAACTGATTCTATTATGCAGAAATGTTCTTTGATCACTTCATTCGTCCTAAATGCCAAACTGATTCTATTATGCAGAAATGTTCTTTGATCACTTCACAGTTTTTTTCGTAAATGCCAAACTGATTCTATTACGTAGAAATGATCTTTGATCACTTCATTTTTCCTAAATGCCAAACTGATTCTATTATGCAGAAATATTCTTTGATCACTTCATTTTTCCTAAATGCCAAACTGATTCTATTATGCAGAAATGTTCTTTGATCACTTCATTTTTCCTAAACGCCAAACTGATTATATTATGAAGAAATGTTCTTTGATCACTTCACAGTTTTTTTATAAATGCCAAACTGATTCTATTATGCAGAAATGTTCTTTGATCACTTCACAGTTTTTTTTCTTAAATGCCAAACTGATTCTATTATGCAGAAATGTTATTTTAAATGTGGTTTAATGTAGTTTTTCATGTAGTTGCTATTTGTGTGTTTTCTTTTGTTGTTTTTTGTTGAAATTTTGTATATTATATAGCGTTATTTGCTAATAAATATTCTTTATTATATTATTATTTTATCACTTCATTTTTCCTATGTGCCTAACTGATTCTATTATGCAGAAATGTTCTTTGAACACTTCATTTTTCCTAAATGCCAAACTGATTCTATTATGCAGAAATGTTCTTTGATCACTTTTTTTTTCCTTAATGCCAAACTGATTCTGTTGTGCAGAAATGATCTCAGTGGATATTTGGTTTGGTAATCATTTTCAGTTTGTTAATATCTCACTCGATTCGTCCTCGACATGCATGGAATGCAAAACAAATCTCATTGAATCGATGTTTAGGATATTTGGTTTCTATCCAACAACAACAAAATACGCTTCTGGCGTTTAATGAAGATTTGTAAGTTCTTTGTGAAGGTAATCGCAAAATTACAGAGACAAGCGTTATCTTCGTTGGCATCGTTATTCTCTGTATAAAAGTATACTACTCTGTATAAGAGTATACTTCTCTGTATAAGAGTATAATTATCTGTATAATTAAGAAAAATCAACCAATTTTTATTTTAACACTGTGCTCCAGATGTTAAAACAACCTTGTATTATCGTTAGTCTCTGTATGAGAGTATTATTCTCTGTATAATTCAAAAATTCTACAAAAATTTTCAATACTTTGTACCAGATGCTGATACAATTTACTTACGAACATTAGTCCTAAATTGGTCAATATTGGAGGCATCTACATCGTGATACATGATGAAATTAAAGAAAACAAACACCTTTCTTTGTTCATATCACACTGTTTATTAAAATTAGTGACTATAGTTTCGACGGGGTTCTGATCATTATTAAACTTAGAGTTCTCTAAGGAGAACTCTTTTAGACAACAATATAGGTTTCGATATAACAATACAATATAATTTCGATCACGTTCTGATCATTATCAAACTTAGGGTTTTCTAAGGAGAACTCTTCTAGACAACAATATAGGTTTCGATATAACAATACAATATAGTTTCGATCCCGTTCTGATCATGATCAATCTTAGAGTTCTCTAAGGAGAACTGTACTAGACAACAATATAGGTTTCGATATAACTATACAAAATAGTTTCGATCACGTTCTGCTCATTATCAAATTTATAGTTCTCTAAGGAGAACTCTTCTAGACAACAATATAGGTTTCGATATAACAATACAATATAGTTTCGATCACGTTCTGATCATGATCAAACTTAGAGTTTTCTAAGGAGAACTCTTCTAGACAACGATATAGGTTTCGATATAACAATACAATATAGTTTCGATCACGTTCTGATCATTATCAAACTTAGAGTTTTCTAAGGAGAACTCTTCTAGACAGCAATATAGGTTTCGATATAACAATACAATATAGTTTCGATCACGTTCTGATCATTATCAAACTTAGAGTTTTCTAAGGAGAACTCTTCTAGACAGCAATATAGGTTTCGATATAACAATACAATATAGTTTCGATCACGTTCTGACCATTATCAAACTTAGAGTTTTCTAAGGAGAACTCTTCTAGACAGCAATATAGGTTTCGATATAACAATACAATATAGTTTCGATCACGTTCTGATCATTATCAAACTTAGAGTTTTCTAAGGAGAACTCTTCTAGACAGCAATATAGGTTTCGATATAACAATACAATATAGTTTCGATCACGTTCTGACCATTATCAAACTTAGAGTTTTCTAAGGAGAACTCTTCTAGACAGCAATATAGGTTTCGATATAACAATACAATATAGTTTCGATCACGTTCTGATCATTATCAAACTTAGAGTTTTCTAAGGAGAACTCTTCTAGACAGCAATATAGGTTTCGATATAACAATACAATATAGTTTCGATCACGTTCTGATCATTATCAAACTTAGAGTTTTCTAAGGAGAACTCTTCTAGACAGCAATATAGGTTTCGATATAACAATACAATATAGTTTCGATCACGTTCTGATCATTATCAAACTTAGAGTTTTCTAAGGAAAACTCTTCTAGACAGCAATATAGGTTTCGATATAACAATACAATATAGTTTCGATCACGTTCTGATCATTATCAAACTTAGAGTTTTCTAAGGAGAACTCTTCTAGACAGCAATATAGGTTTCGATATAACAATACAATATAGTTTCGATCACGTTCTGATCATTATCAAACTTAGAGTTTTCTAAGGAGAACTCTTCTAGACAGCAATATAGGTTTCGATATAACAATACAATATAGTTTCGATCACGTTCTGATCATTATCAAACTTAGAGTTTTCTAAGGAGAACTCTTCTAGACAGCAATATAGGTTTCGATATAACAATACAATATAGTTTCGATCACGTTCTGATCATTATCAAACTTAGAGTTTTCTAAGGAGAACTCTTCTAGACAGCAATATAGGTTTCGATATAACAATACAATATAGTTTCGATCACGTTCTGATCATTATCAAACTTAGAGTTTTCTAAGGAGAACTCTTCTAGACAGCAATATAGGTTTCGATATAACAATACAATATAGTTTCGATTACGTTCTGATCATTATCAAACTTAGAGTTTTCTAAGGAGAACTCTTCTAGACAGCAATATAGGTTTCGATATAACAATACAATATAGTTTCGATCACGTTCTGATCATTATCAAACTTAGAGTTTTCTAAGGAAAACTCTTCTAGACAGCAATATAGGTTTCGATATAACAATACAATATAGTTTCGATCACGTTCTGATCATTATCAAACTTAGAGTTTTCTAAGGAGAACTCTTCTAGACAGCAATATAGGTTTCGATATAACAATACAATATAGTTTCGATCACGTTCTGATCATTATCAAACTTAGAGTTTTCTAAGGAGAACTCTTCTAGACAGCAATATAGGTTTCGATATAACAATACAATATAGTTTCGATCACGTTCTGATCATTATCAAACTTAGAGTTTTCTAAGGAGAACTCTTCTAGACAGCAATATAGGTTTCGATATAACAATACAATATAGTTTCGATCACGTTCTGATCATTATCAAACTTAGAGTTTTCTAAGGAGAACTCTTCTAGACAGCAATATAGGTTTCGATATAACAATACAATATAATTTCGATCACGTTCTGACCATTATCAAACTTAGAGTTTTCTAAGGAGAACTCTTCTAGACAGCAATATAGGTTTCGATATAACAATACAATATAGTTTCGATCACGTTCTGATCATTATCAAACTTAGAGTTTTCTAAGGAGAACTCTTCTAGACAGCAATATAGGTTTCGATATAACAATACAATATAGTTTCGATTACGTTCTGATCATTATCAAACTTAGGGTTCTCTAAGGAGGACTCTTCTAGTGCTTAAAATAAAGTGCTTTATAGTTTGAAAAGTTTGACACTAAATTTTGGACGCTCTGTATAATGCATGGAATGAAATAATGGAAGTGATTACCAAACCAGAAACCAAACTCGATACGTCCTTACACTCGATATACGTAATTCTTACGTTCATACTCTTGGACACTTGAAATCTAAAGAGCTGTAAAGAATTAGTACCAGTGCTATAACATAATGCGGATAATAATAAGTGCTTTAATTTTGATAAAAATGATAAGTGTTGGTGGTTTGCAAACATTAAAATCACAATGAAATCCGTGCGCATCTGCATATACAGCTTATGGAACGCGTGTTCCATACACCTTCTGGAAACGTCTCGAACAATGAATTAGCATAATGGACCCATTATGCGTTTCTGGAATGACCGCCTTCCGCCTACAATTAACTAAAAAATACGTACGTGAACATAAGATGGAAGCCGATAGGAATAAATTACCGTTCCGAAAAGAGCAACCTCACTGCCTCGGCACGCTAGGCTCTTAGTTTTTAAAATAATATGCTAGGACCGCCTATTCCATCAGAAGGTGTGCTGCTTTTATTACCAATATTTTCTGTGATTAGCCTCGCCGCTAATGCGTTCCAGTATTAACACATCACGTCTGCACCCCAGTCAGATAGCGATCGCGGTGACTTCCACTGCATAGATCCGAGATTACACGGGGAGAGAGATTTTCCTCTTCCTCTTCTCCTTGATTGAAGCCTTCCATTGTGCCCGTCAAGATGGACGCCCGAAATCCCGCTCTGACAGATATATTCTTAAGAGATTTTAAAACGCGATATTTCTCTGTATCTCAATCTTCATCAGCGGCGTGACATTCGTTTCGCAAATGGCTTGGATTCGGGAATAGACGAGCGGAGGAAAGCCAACCCGCTCGTCTAGAATTCGAAAACGGCAAGTATCTGCATGACAATGTAATCGATGAAATGAAACAGCACACAAGTAAATATATTTCTGCAATAACAACTAACTAATTAAAATATAATCAAGCAGACAATAATCTAGTAGTAGGTATTTTATAAACAAAAATAAATCGTAGTTTTTGAAAAAAAAAAAGAATCATAGGTCGCTCAAATTCAATTTTTTGTTGGTGTGATTTAGTATTCATTTATCACAAATACGTTAAAACTGTTCGTTCGATGATTTGCTTCCCGACGATTTTCTTGGTGCTTTGAGCCTCCATAAGTGCGTTTTCACTTTTTACCTCGAAGTGCAGACGGCGTCGTGTCGGAGATCGAAGGCGCCTTCTAGGGGACATCCGGTCATCCGAGTCTGAAGCGTGACACCTAACAGAGGGTTGTGTCCGTACCTACCCCTGGACTGGCTCATGTCATCCACCGGTCCGTCATAAACTGTCTATCTCCGACAGATAACATCTAGCTGCGACACGTATTTACCACTCCTAATATGCCAGCAATAAAACGGCCATAAAATGGCAAAGAAGTCGCCAGCACGTAAGTCGATAGGGCGGATGTGCGGAAAATAATATCTGACAATTAGTGCCCGTGCCCACAATTCGGTGATAATTTATTGTTTGTTTTAGCACTTCAAGCGAGAGAAATTAATATTAGCTTTGCGCTGCTTATTCTAAAGTCTACTATTACTACATTTGTAGTTTTTTATTTTTTATTTTTAGTTACTTTTAAAAATTAATACAAGAATTTTTAAATGTTTAGGAATAAACAGCAGCAATTTTAAAATAATAAACACTTAATAACATAAGTTTTTGAAAATTGATAGTAATTATCAAGGATTTTGGGACAAAAGTATGATGGGAGATTATTGCTGGACTCTACTACGTGAAACTGACCCAGATAAGTACAAACGATGTTCAAACACTGCCATTTGTTGAAGAAATGATGTAAAACGATATATGCAACTACAATTCTGAACAAAATTAAGTGACCACTAGTAAAATTCAAAATAAATTTACAACCACATAACGACATTTAATTAACCGAATAAATAGATAAATGCAAGTGGTTTCTAACAAATAATAATAGTGTTTAATAAACGTTAATTTATGACATGTGAAAAATTTATTGAAAACAACATATAATTTGGAAAAATATTTTAAGTATATTTGGTAGTCCCTTAATTTTGTCCAGAAGTGTAACAATTTAGATTCACTAATGTGAAATTACAAACTGCAAAGTTATTTGATGAGTTCTAATAAGAACGAAACCGGTCTTCGATTGCTTGAGGAAATAATTCCCAGATGTACATTTCAAATAATTTGGCAGTTTGTGATTTCACATTAGTGAATCTAAATTGTTTACCTGAGATACACTTCTGGACAAAATTAAGGAACTACCAAATATACTTAATATAACTTTTCCAATTTATAAGTTGTTTTCAATAGATTTTTCACATGTCATAAATTGACGTTTATCAATTCTAATTGAGTCAGGTTAGAATCCATATAATAATTATATAATTTTCGAAAAAATGTTTCAAAGCTAACTTTTGTTCTAAAAATCTTTCTTCCAAAATTTTACTAAACTACTTTCGATTTTGGGTCTCATCCATAAAAAAAAATATCATAGACAGACAAAATATGTCATGGCTGAAAATATTAGACAATGGACGAGACTAAATACTAAGGAATCGAAAAGAAATCAATCATATTGTCGCAAATATCCATTAATGGATAAATGCATACGAAGAAGAAGATAGACAAACGTTTTTCAGAAGTAATCTTAAAAGACTGGAGCTCAAAACAAATGTTTTCTTGTAAATCTGGAATCTGAAAATTTTCACGAAAACTTTTCCTGCGTACTTATGCGGAGAAAGTAAAAATACAGCGCTAATACAGAAAATATATCGATTATTCTGCAGTAGATACATTTACAATGTATGCAATAAGCACTGCATAATTATGAATATTCTGAAACAATTCGAAATATGTATGAACTGTGTAAAACTTATTGTTAATGGCATCAATAAAATATTATTATTATTATGTACGTCACAAAATTGCTCATAATTATACCAATAGGTTCATTTAGGTGCTTTTCGTGGAAATTTGAGTGAAAATTACCAACTTGGAATTAATATGGAACAGAAATTCGAGTTATTAGTTTATTAAGTGTGCAAGTTATTCAAATTTAATGCAGTATTTTTTTTGTCTGTAGATTGCAGAAGAAGTTGATTGATAATTGCAAATATTTTTATTTAAAATATATTTATTATATAACCTTTCCTGGGAAATTTGCGTGAAAATTATAAAATTAATTAATGATAATGAAATGGAAAATCAAGTTTTTAGTCTGTGAAGTATAAAATGTGTACAACTTTACTAAATTAGAAACTTTTCATGGAAATTGAGTGAAAATTGCCAACTTGGAATTAAACTGGAATAGGAAATCAAGTTATCAGTTTGTTACGTGTGCAAATTGTTCAAATTTTATACAGAATTTTCTTTTCTGTAGATTTCAGAAAAAGTTGGTTGATAATGGCAAACATTTCTGTGTAAACCATAAAGTTCTCATGGAAATTTGAGTGAAAATTATAAAATTGGAATGAAAATGGAATGGAAAATAAAGTTTTTAGTTTGCGAAGTGTGAAACTTGGTCATCTTAAATAAATTATATACTTTTCATGCAAATTTTAATGAAAATTAGAAATTAAGAGTTAAAATCAAATAGAAAATCAAGTTGTTAGGTTTTTAAATGTACAAGTTGTTCAAATTTAATGAAGAATTTTTTATCTGTAGATTGCAGAACATAATTGATTGCAGAACATTAATAATTGCAAACATTTCAGTGAAAATTATAAAATTGGAATGAAAATGGAATCGAAACTCAAGTTTTTAGTTCGTGAAGTGTAATATTCGCCAAATTTAATAAAAAATAGAGAATATGCATTAGCAGAAAAGCTACGTAATATAAATTATAAACTTTTTATGGAAATTTGGGTAAAAATTACCAATTTAGAGTTAAAATGAAATAGAAAATTAAGTTGTTAAGTTGTTAAGTGTGGAAGTTGTTCAAATTTAATGCAGAATTTTCTTTACTACAGATTTAGAAAAAGTTGGTTGTAATAATAATAATAATAATAATAATAAAGAATATTTATTAGAAGAAAATCTACATAATATACAAAAGACAACAAACAGTAATGGCAAACATTTATGTGTAAATCATAAACTCCTCATGGAAATTGGAGTGAAAATTATAAAATTGGAATAAAAACGGAATAAAAATTCAAGTTATTAGTTTGTTAAGTATGCAAGTTGTTCAAATTTAATACAGATTTTTTATTCTCTAGATTGCAAGGAAAGTAGATTGATGATTGCAAACATTTCTGTGTAAATCATATTTGAGTGAAAATTATCAAATTGCATGAAAATGGAATGTAAACTCAAGTTTTTAGACTGTGAAGTGTGAAATTTGTCCATATTGAAAAATTATAAACTTTTCATGGAAATTTGAGTGAAAATTATCTATTTAGATTAAAAATGAAATAGAAAATCAAGTTGTTAGTTTGTTAAGTATGCAAGTTGTTCAAATTTAGCGCAGAATTTTGTTTTTCTGAAGAATGCAGAACAAGTAGATTAATAATTGCAAAAATTTATGTGTAACTCATGAACTTTTCATGGAAATTTAAGTGAAAATTACAAAATTGGTATGAAAACGGACTAGAAAATCAAGTTTTTATTGTATTACGTGTACAAGATATTCAAATTTTATACAAAATTTTCCTTTTCTGTAGATTGCACAACAAGTTGGATGATAATGGCAAACATTTCTAAATAAATCATATACTTCTCATGAAAATTTGAGTGAAAATTATAAAATTTGAATGAACATGGAATAGAAAATCAATATTTTGGTTTGTGAAGCGTGAAATTGGTCGAAATTTAATAAATTATAAACTTTTCATGGAAATTTGAGTGAAAATTATCAATTTAGAGTTAAAATGAAATAGAAAATCAAGTTTTTAGGTTTTTAAGTCTACTTGGCTGTTCAAATTTAATGCAGAATTTTGTTTCTGTAGATTGCAGAAAAAGTAGATTGATAATTGCAAACATTTCTGTGTAAATCATGAACTTTTCTTGGAAATTTGAGTGAAAATTATAAAATTGCAATGAAAATAGAATGCAAAATCAAGTTTTTAGATTGTGAAGTGTGAAATTTATCCAAATTTAATAAAGAATAATGAATAAGGATTATTCATTAGCAGAAAAGCTACATAATATAAATTATAAACATTATATAAATTCTGTCGATTGCAGAAAAAGTTGGTTGATAATGGCAAACATTTCTGTGTAAATCATAAACTTATTATGGAAATTTGAGTGAAAATTACAAAATTGGTATGAAAATGGAACGGAAAATCAAGTTTTCAGTTTGGGAAGTGTTAAATGTGTCCAACTTTAATAAAATATGAACATTTCATGAAAATTGAGTGAAAATTACCAACTTGGAATTAAACTGGAATAGAAAATCAAGTTATTAGTTTGTTAAGTGTGCAAGTTATTCATATTTAATGCAGACTTTCTTTTATGTACATTGCAGACAAAGTTGGTTCATAATGGCAAACATTTCTGTATAAATCATAAACTTCTTATGGAAATTTTAGTAAAAACTATAAAATTGGAATGAAAATGGAATGGAAAATTAACTATTTAGTTTTTGAAGTGTGAAATTTGTTCCACTTTAATAAATTATAAACTTTTCATGGAAATTTGAGTGAAAATTACAAATTGGAATGAAAACGTACTGAAAAAACAAATTTTTAGTTCTTAAACTGTAACATTTTTCTGTAGATTGCAGAAAAATTAGATTGGTAATTGCAAATATTTCTGTGTAAATCGTGAACGTTTCATAGAAATTTGAGTGTCAATTACAAAATTGGAATGAAAACGGACTAGAAAATCAAGTATTTAGTACTTGATCAGTAAAATATTTCTGTAAATTGCAGAAAAAGTAGATTGATAATTGCAAACATTTCTGTGTAAATCGTGAACTTTTCATGGACATTTTGAGTAAAAATTACAAAATTGGAATGAAAACGAACTAGAAAATCAAGTTTTTAGTTCTCGAACTATAAAATGTGTCCAAATTTTATAAATTATAAAATTTTCGTGGAAGTTTGAGTAAAAATTACCTACTTGGAATTAAAATAGAATAAAAAATTATGTTAAGTATGCAAGTTGTTCAAATTTAGTGCAGAATATTCTTTTCTGTAGCTTGCAGAAAATGCTGGTTGATAATGGCAAATATTTCTGTGTAAATCATAAACTTCTTGTGGAAATTTGAGTGAAAATTATAAAGTTAGAATGAAAATGGAATGGAAAATCAAGATTTTAGTTCTAGAACTATTAAATTTGTCCGAATTTAATAAATTATAAACTTTTCATGGAAATTTGAGTGAAAATTGCCAACTTGGAATTGAACTGGAATAGAAAATCAAGTTATTAGTGTATTACGTGTGCAAGATGTTTAAATTTTATGTAAAATTTTCTTTTCTGTAGATTGCAGGAAAAGTTCAGCGATAATTGCAAAAATTTCGGTGTATATCAGTATATCATGAACTTTTCATGGAAATTTGAGTGAAAATTACAAACTTGGACGGAAAACGAACTAAAAAATCAAGTTCTTTATTCTAGAACTACACAATTTTATCGAAATTTAATAAATTATAAACTTTTCGTGGAAATTTGGGTGAAAATTACCAACTTGAAATTAAAATAGAATAAAAAATCAAGTTATTAGTATGTTCAGTATGCAAGTTGTCCAAATCAGCATGCAAGTCCAATGCAAGTTGGAAAAATTGTTTTTCTCGAGAGGACTTAAGCTGTATAACAACATGCCCTGTCACATAAAAAATGAGATAAATTTTCATAAGTTTAAATCTCAGGTGAGGGAATATGTGTTCAAATTGATTGACTGTAAATAGAAAATACTAGATGTAGTAAATATAATAAAATATATGTTAATATGAAAATTGTAGTTGCTATTTGTGTGTTTTCTTTTGTTGTTTTGTTGAAATTTTGTATATTATGTAGCGTTTTATGCTAATAAATATTCTTTATTATTATTATTAAATTTAATGCAGAATTTTCTTTTCTGTAGATTGCAGAAAACGTAGATTGATACTTGTAAACATTTTGGTGTAAATCATATACTTTTCATGGAAATTTGCGTGAAAATTATGAAATTGGAATGAAAATAGAATGAAAAATCAAGTTTTTAGTTTGTGAAGTGTGAAATTTGTCCAAATTTAATAAAGAATAAAGAATATTTAATAGCAGAAAAGCTACATAATATAAATTATAAACTTTTCATGGATATTTGGGTGAAAATTACCAACTTGGAATTTAGAAGGAATAGAAAATCAAGTTATTAGTCTGTTATATGTGTAGGCTGTTCAAATTTAATGCAGATTCTATTTTTCTGTAGATTGCAGAGAAAGTAGATTGATAGTTGTAAACATTTCTGTGCAAAGCATAAATTTTTCATGGAAATTTGAGCGAAAATTACAAAATTGGAATGAAAATGGCATAGAAAATCATGTTTTTTGTTTGTGAAGTGTGAAATTGGTCAACATTTAATAAATCATATACTTTTCATGGAAACTTGAGTGAAATTTACTAACTTGGAATTAAAATGAAACAGAAAATCAAGTTATTAATGTGTTACGTGTGCAAGTTATTAAAATTTAATACAGAATTTTTGTTCTGTATATTATAGAAAAATTAGATTATTAATTGCAAACATTTTTGTATAAATCATATATTTCTCATGCACATTTGAGTGAAAATTATAAAATTGGAATGAAAATGGAAAGGAAACTCAAGTTTTTAGTTCGTGAAGTGTAAACTTTGTCCAACTTTAATAAAGAATAAATAATAGTTATTAGCAGAAAAGCTACATAATATAAATTATAAATATTTCATGGATATTTCAGTGAAAATGACCAACTTGGAATTTAAAAGGATTAAAAAATCAAGTTATTGGTTTGTTACATGTGCAAGTTATTCAAATTTAATGTAGAATTTTTTTTCTGTAGATTATAGTAAAAGCAGATCAATAATTTCAAACATTTCTGTGTAAATCATAAAGTTCTCATGAAATTTGAGTGAAAATTATAAAACTGGAATGGAAATGGAATGGAAAATAAAGTTTTTAGTTTGCGCGTGAAATTGATAATTGCAAATGTTTCTGTGCAAATCATAAACATTTCATGGAAATTTGAGCGAAAATAACTAAATTTCAATGAAGTTTTCTTGAAAACTCTAAAATTGGAGAAATAACTGAACAATGTTGAAAACTATGGCAATTGTATACCATAAATTTTAGATGTAACTGTCGCATTTCTGTAATTCCTTACATTGATTGTACATGTCAATTTTTTCATGTTGAGAATAATATCATGCCAGTTTTACTAATGAAAGATATTATCTCCTTTTTTGCACTTTATGCACAACAAACAACATAATCGCCAAATTTAAAAGTACAGGATGCATCTCCAGTATTCATCATAAAAAACTGGGAGATGCCACGTTTTGACTGAAGAAATGAAATTAAACGTGTTAAGTTATGCCGAAGAAGAACCAATATCATCCATTGCACAAATGAGCTATTACTTCGGAATTTCCCGATTTTCAATCCGAAACATTTAAGTTATTTCTCCAATTGTAGAGTTTTCTTGAAAACTCTGAAATTGGCGAAATAACTGAACAATGTTCAAAACTGTGGCAATTGTATGCCATACATTCTAGATGTGACTGTCGCATTTCTGTAATTCCTTACATAGAGATTGTACATGCCAATTTTTTTATGTTAAGAATAATATCTTGCCAGTTTTACTAATCAAAGATATTATCTCCTTTTTTGCACTTTTACACAACAAAATTACTCAGAAGTTATTTTCTTTGTATGAAGAAATGTCAAAATGGTAATTTTTATTCCATGTCAAATTGATTTTTAGAGCAGTCCACAGCATTTTGATTTTTGACACATTTTCAAATGATCGATTTTTGGTGGTAAATAATGTCAGATTACTCATGTGTTGTACATGGTTGAAATCGGAATTATTTGCTCTTTTGAATGCTATTAAAATCCAGTATTGCTGCCATAAGAAAGTAAAAAGTTGACTATGAAAATTTGAGTATCTATACCTTTTCAAGTTCAAATTGAGACCAATCAAGTTCAATTTGAAATCAATCAATTTCAAATTGAGGCCAAACAAGTTCAAATTGATACCAATCAATTTCAAATTGAGACCAATGAATTTCAAATTGAGACTAAACAAAATCAAGTTGAAACTGAACAATATCAAGTTGTCATAATAAATTTTATTTGTTTGCTCTCAACTTGATATTGTTTAGTGTCAACTTGATTTTGTTTAGTCTCAATTTGAAATTGATTGGTATCAATTTGAACTTGATTGGCCTCAATTTGAAATTGATTGATGTCAAATTGAACTTGATTGGTCTCAATTTGAACTTGAAAAGGTATAGTTTGTGCAGAAAATGTTTGGCACTGTCATCAGAAAGCTCACGCCGAAAAATGTAAGAGTGCCAAGTTTTCTAAAATTTTCGTCAAAATTAGAAAAATTATAAAAGGAATAGGATAGTGCCTTTTTCAGTTTTTCAGCGATATTTCACGAACTGTGCAAGATATCCCGGATTTCGTTTCAGTATATTGAAAAGCCCAAAAATGAGAATTTTTTATCCCATTAGGCCAACTCTGTATATATTTCCGTTTAATAGATCCTAATGGTGGGCGACTAAAAAGTGACTAGCCTGTATATTATTATGTTTTCGGCTTCCTATTTTTTAATGCATTATTTCCATACTTTAGACTTACCCTATATGTGACACTACGAGTCAAGATATAATATAAATATATAAACTGCCCGACTATTGTAATGTTCTATGAATCGTAATACAATAAAGATTTTATTTATTTTATTTATTTATTTATTAATATAAAATTGACTCATTTATATTTGATACAAAAAAGGGATTATTAACTGTCCTTGAAACAGGTATACGTCCAAATGTACCCAAATGCATTCACATACCTTACGTTTATTGTTATTCTAAGTGATGATGGTGGTACACGTTTTCCTCAAATGTAAATTTGCTGTACTTTTAGTTCCTTAAATAAAATTGTGTACATGTATGTGGTGGCTCTAAAAATAAGGTTTACACAAATTTTACATTTTCACATGTAGCTTTTAGAAATTTTTGTTTGTTTATGTTCTTTCTCATTCCACACGTCTTTACTGAGTTATTTTTAAATGTATTTTTACAAATGTGCCCCGAATAGCTAAGGCAAATGTGAATATATTATCTTCTATTACTGCATTGTATTTGTAGGATGCGCAGAATTGAATACTAACATGCATGCAATAATGCTAAATTTTGCACTAAAAGTGAGACCTAATACAGTTATTTATGATACAAGTTCGTAAAGTAGTTAAAAAAACACGCGAGTGTTATTTTTTATTCTGTATCGTATTTGAAGGTTGCGCAGAATTCAACACTAATTTGCATGCATTCATGCAAAATTTTGTACTAAAAGTGAGTCCTAATTTCAATAACTAGTGTCAAAGTTTCAATTATTTCTACTAAAACTTCAATTATTACCACCCAATTGGTAAATTTTCAATGATTTCTATAAAATTTGTAATTAATCAGTCATAAATACAAAGATTGCTCTTAAAATTTCAATGATTTTTGTCAAATTTCAATTATTGAAGTTACATTTTCAATAATTACTGACAAAAATTTACTTATTTCTACTAAAATTTTAATTTTTACCTTCATGTTTTATTTATTTTGACAATCTTGCAATGATTATTGGCATAATTTCAAAAATTACTCTCAAAATTTCAATTGTTTCTGTCAAATTTTTAGTGCTTACTGTCAGATTTTCAATATTTAGTGTCAATATTTCAATTCTTTTTTTAGATTAAGTGAAAATTTTGCAATTATTCTGTCATAATTTTAACCCTTAAATTAAATATATAAATTAGTAATATTTTCTCTCGAAATTGAAATTATTGTTAACAAAATTTCAATGTTGTCAAATTTTCAATTATTAACCGTCACATTTTCAATAACTACTGTCAAAATTTTAATTATTTCTCCTAAAATTCCATTTATTACCATAAAATGTTACTCATGTTGCCAATTTTACAATGATTGCTGTATTTTTTGTCATAATTGCAAAGATTACTCTGAAAATTTCAATTGTTTCTGTCAAAATTTTAATGATTACTTTTAAATTTTCAATATGTAGTGTCAAAATTTCGATCATTTTCTCAGATTAGGTGTAAAATTTTCAATTGTTCTGTCATAATTTAAGTCTTTATAACCAATATATTATTTAGCAATATTTACTCTCGAAATTATTGTTACCAAAAGTTCAATTATGTTGTCAAATTTTCAATTCTGTCATAATTCCAAGTATTGATCTCAAATTTCAATTATTTCTGTGGAAATTTCGGTGGTTGCTGTTAAATTTCTATTATTATTGCCAAATTTTCAATAATTACTGTTAAAATTTCAATTATTTCTACTAAAACTTCAATTATTACCATCAATTATTGCTCAATTTATAAATTTTCAATCAATGCTTTGTACATAATTTGTAATTAATCTGACATAATTGCATAGATTGCTCTTAAAATTTTAATATTTATTGTCAAATTTCAATGATTACCATCATATTTGTAATAACTACTGTAAAATATTTAATGTTTTCTGCTGAAATTTCAATAATTACTATAACTTAACTAATTTGGCAATCTTGTTATAATTTATGTATTTTTTTTAATTATTGTGTGATACTTGCCAAGATTACTCTCAAAATTTCAATTGTTTCCGTCAAAATTTTAATGATTAGTGTCATATTTTCAATATTTAATGTGAAAATTTCAATTATTTTCAATTATTAAGTGTAATATTTTCAATTATTCGGTCATAATTGCAATGTATACCGTAAAAAAATCAATTGCTTCTGCTAATTTGAGTGGTTTATGTCAATTTTTTATTATTGCTGCCGTATTTGCAGTAAATAGTGTCAAAATTTCATTTAATTCTACTAAAACTTAAATTATTACTGATAGTTGTTTACGATACAAGTTAAAAGTAGTTAAAAAAAAGACGCGAGTGCAAAAAAGGACTATCTTAAGAAAATGTATCATATAAAGTATTTGCTACTATTATAAGTATTATGAAAAACCGCTAACATTTGGAGCAAAATATGATATTTTTTTAATTGGTGTGTGGATGCATTGTGTGTAAAACTTATTTTACGCACATTTGATGTTTTTACGCACAAGCGATTTTTTTACGCACTTATGCTAAAAGTATCACTTTGCGCACTGCGAACAGTGCGTAAAAACTTAATTTACGCACTGTTGTAGGAAAAATACATTTTAATCGTAATTTTTCACTACTGCTACTTTACTAAACACACCAAAAGTAATGGATTAATGTTAGAGGCTTTCATTTGGTGATACATGGTTAATATTTAATTAAGAAACACTTTCAACTTTGTACTTGTAGTTCGACAATGACCAGGTCTTGATCGAAAGTAATAGTTAACATTTCTAAATAAATGTGATATAAACAAAGTTTATTATTTAAATACTCTAAGTAGTTAATGAGTATATTGCTTTCCATAATCCAAATCTTGTACACTATATAAAAAATGTGTTTATTAGCAAAAAAGGGGGAAATTTGGGCTTGGGTTGATTTGCGTTTGCTTTGAACGAATTTATTTGCCAAGGTAATTCTGCTGTAGGATGGGAGCTGCACATTAAATTTAACATTTTAATTTATGACGGACAAGTTGCGGTCTGCAGTGGGATCGTGCCCCCTTCACGCAGGGAATACGTCCCCTGGGACTCCAAATACGCAGCCCTGGATTTATGTGTGACAGATATGAGAGCGTTCCTCGTCAGTTCGAAAGACTACCGGTCGGCAAATTGATTTTGTGTGTTCCGGAAATTGTTGGCACTGACCATGGCAAGCCAGTCGTGACAATCGACAATAACAACGGCCATACAATACGGACGCGACATTCTTTTCCTACAAGATTCCTTTTGTGTTAATCAGAGCTCGTGTCCGCTTCGTCAGCCGCACTTACATGCACGGATCCGTTCGGGAATGGCTGGCCGAAGATTTATGCCTTCCATTTGATGGCAATTTAAATATTCTTTTAAGTACCTAACGTCGATAAGTGCACCGCAATGGATAACGAACGGATTAGTTTGGGTTGTCGTTTGAAATTTTCCAGATTAGCACCGAATGCTTATAGCGCCTATAGTTGTATCGCACGGAATTTAGAATTTAGGTGCTTCAGTCGATGTGATTTATAGCTCATCTAGCGTAACTCAAACGGTGTACAATTTTCAGTCGACATATCTATATGATACAAAGAGTATCACAGTAAAGGAAAGAAGCTAAAGAACAAGTAATAAAAGCAAAGATGAAACCATGGGAAGAGTTTGGAGAAATGTTGGAGGGAAACAGCAGAGAAAACCAAAAATTGTTCTATAACATAGTAAAAGACAGCAGAAAAGGACGAAGATATAATAATAAACAAATAATGAATACAAATGGAACAGTTTTACAAGAAGACATGATGATAATGGCAAGATGGAAGGAATACTTCAAAGAACTACTTAGTACAAGCAGCGGTACTAAAGGCGAAGCCAAATATGATCGAGAAAATGATATGGAAAACCAAGACAATATAGAAGAAGAAGATAAAAAGCTGAACATTAGAAGAGTTAACATATGCTGTGAAGAGTATCAAACGAGCAAAAGCGCCAGGAGATGATGGAGTGGAGGCAGATATGTTGAAGGAAATAGGTGACGTAGCAATGCATAGACTACACAACTTGAAAAGGAAAATATGGAAAGAGGGAAGAATACCAACAGACTGGCGAACATCATTGATCGCACCAATAAATAAATACGCAGGTAAAAAGAAATGTAATGAAAATACTTCATTTGTTTTATTTAATTTTTTTATATTTCTGATCAGTTTTTGAAAATTTTGATGTAATTTAAATCAATAGGAATCACGATTTAAATCATATAATTTTTTTCTAAATAATTCTTTCGTTTCAATTACTTATTTACAATTATCTACTTTAAAGTATGTTAACTCTATAGTTACATTAAATTTTTCATTGTTCACTAATATTAATGCACAAACAGTGCAAAAACAATGATTAATTAAAAAACTCAATTTTTATTTAAATCAATGATTTATTTAGAAAAAAATCAGTTGATTTAGGTCATGATTTAAATCAATTGATCTAAATCACACCAACCCTAAATCTAACTAGTGTCACAGTTTTCAACATTGTTTAGTAATTTCTCCAATTTTAGAGGTTTCAAGAAAACTTCATTGGAATTCTGTAATATTCGCTCAAATTTCCATGAAAAGTTTATGATTTGCCCATAAATATTTGCAATTATCAATCTAATTTTTCAACAATCTACAGAAAAGAAAGTCTGCATTAAATTTGAACAACTTGCACATGTATCAAACTAATCACTTAATTTTCTATTCCATTTTAATTGAAAATTGAAAATTTTCACTCAATTTCCAAGAAAAGTTTATAATTTATTAAATTTCGACATATTTCACACTTCACAAACTAAAAACTTGATTTTCCATTCCATTTTCATTCACATTTTATAATTTTCGCTCAAATTTTCATGAGCTGTTTACGATTTAGACAGAAATATTTACAATTATCAATCTACTTTTTCTGCATTCCAGAGACAAAAAAATTCTTCATTAAATTTGAACAACTTGCACACTTAATAAACTAATCACTTGATTTTCTATTCCATTTTAATTGAAAATTAGACATTTTCACTCAATTTCCAAGAAAAGTTTATAATTTATTAAATTTGGACATATTTCACACTTCACAACCTAAAAACTTGATTTTCCATTCCATTTTCATTCATATTTTATAATTTTCACTCCAATTTCCATGAGAAGTTTATGATTTACACATAAATGTTTGCCGTTATTGATTGTTGTCTTTTGTATATTATATAGCTTTTCTGCTAATAAATATTCTTTATTATTATTATTATTATCATAATTATTATCAACCACCTTCTTCTGAATCTACAGTAAAGAAAATTCTGCATTATATTTGAACAACTTGCACACTTAACAAACTTACTACTAGATTTTCTATTTCATTGTAACTCTATATTGGTCATTATCACTCAAATGTCGATGAAAAGTTTATTATTTATTAACGTTGAACAAATTTCACACTTCACAAAGTAAAAATTTAAATTTCCATTCCATTTTCATTCCAATTTTATAATTTTCATTCAAATTTCCATGAGAAGTTTATGATTTATACAGAAATGTTTGCCATTATCTACAAACTTTTTCTGCAATATACAGAAAAGAAAATTTTGCATAAAATTTGAACATATTTCACACGTAATAGACTAATAACTTGATTTTATATTCCAGTTTAATTCCAAGTTGGTAATTTTCGCTCAAATTTCCATGAAAAGTTTATAATTTATTACATTCGGAGAAATTTTATAGTTCCAGAACTAAAAACATGATTTTCTAGTTCGTTTTTATTCCAATTTTGTAATTTTCATTCAAAATTTCCATGAAAAGTTCACGATTTACACAGAAATGTTTGCAATTATCAATCTACTTTTTCTGCAATCTACAGAAATATTTTACAGATCAAGAACTAAATACTTGATTTTCTAGTCTGCTTTCATTCCAATTTTGTAATTGAACACTCAAATTTCTATGAAATGTTCACGATTTACACAGAAATGTTTGCAATTACCAATCTCTTTACTCAAATTTCCATGAAAACTTCATGCGTTACACATAAATGTTTACAATTATCAATCTACATTTTCTGCAATCTACAGAAAAGAAAATTGCATTAAATTTGAACAACTTGCACACTTAACAAACTAATATCTTGATATTTTATTCCATTTTAATTCCAAGTTAGTAATTTTTACTTATATTTCCACGAAAAGTTAAAAATTTATTAAATTAGGACAAATTGCATACTTCACAAACTGAAAACTTGATTACATTTTCATTCAACTTATGTAATTTTCACTCAAATTTCCATGAGATGTTTATGATTTATATTATGTAGCTTTTCTGCTAATAACTATTCATTATTCTTTAATAAAGTTGGACAAATTTTACACTTCACAAATTAAAAACTTGATTTTCCATTCCATTTTCACTCCAATTTTATAATTTTCACTAAAATTTCCATGAGAAGTTTATGATTTACACAGAAATGTTTGCAACTAACTTTTTCTGCAATCTACAGAAAAGAAAATTCTGCATTAAATTTGAACAACTTGCATACGGAACTTTTTTTTTAGCATTTATTTTTTATTCTATTTTAATTCCAACTTGGTAATTTTCACTCAAATTTCCACGAATAGTTTATAATTTATTAAATTCTGACAAATTTTATAGTTCAAGAACTAAAAACTTGATTTTCTAGTTCGTTTTCATTCCAATTTTGTAATTTTCACTCAAATATCTATCAAGAATTCATGATTTACACAGAAATGTTTGCAATTATCAATCTAATTATTCTGCAATCTAGAGAAACAAAATTCTGCATTAAATTTGAACAATTTGTACAATTAAAAACTTAACAACTTTATTTTCCATTCCATTTTCAATCCAATTTTATAATTTTCATTCAAATTTCATAAGAACTTTATGATTTACACAGAAATGTTTGCAATTATAAATCTACCTTTTCTGCAATCTACAGAAAACAAATTCTGCATTAAATTTGCAATTGCAATGTTGTTCAATGCATACAGTGTGGAAATTAAGTAACTGATAAAGTCGGTAACTCCGTTAATGTGTATGAGAGAGAAAAATCTAATAGGGAGATAGTAATATAAATTACTGCGCATATGAAAATATTTTTTCAGATTTAAAAAAAACAAATTTTAATAGTTATGACATTATTAATGTTTTTTTTAAATGACAATCTACATTTTTTATTTTTTATTTTGCCAGAGCTTTTTAATCTGTTTTCAACCATATAACATTTTGAATAGGTTACATAAGAAATAAATCAAGAAAAACTGCCTTAAACTTAAACAAAAAGATTAATGAAATTAACAGACTAATCCTAGTTATCAGGGTTTATAAAAAACAAAAAAATATTAAGGCTTCGACAATTTGATCGATGTGGTTTTTATTTGTTGAAAATTCATAATTACTAATGTATGAAATAAATTTAAGCACTTTTTAAAATTTTCAAAATTGTTTTTTATTGTTCACGACAATTGTTTCACCACACTGTGGCTTCTTCAGAAGAAATTATCATCATGATCATTTCTTCACCTGAAAAAAGTGCGTAACTTTATTTCATACATTAGCTTCGACAATTACTGAAAATGTTCAAACTAATGACCCTGCACCATCTGGAAATACCCAAACGGTAATAAAATTCATCACGTTTTGAAGCATTCGTTATTAACCTAGACTGCCAAATTATTTCTTTAAGTTCCTCTATACCATGGTTTTCAAGTGCCCCCATAGAAAAAAGTCTAATGGCGTTAGATCAGGGGACCTATCCGGCCCTTCTACTGGACCCATTCTTCCTATCCATCTTTACTTTTTTAACCTTATGGCCGTTTTTTTTTAAAGTTCTAATGTAACCTATTCAAAATGTTGTATGGTTGAAAACAGATTAAAAAGCTTTACCGAAGTAAAACATAAAAAATGTCATTTAAAAAAAACAATAATGACGTCATAACTTTTAAAATTTTGTTTTTTTAAATCTAAAAAAATATACAATATTGTATATGTGCGCAGGAATTTATATCGCTATCTCCCTTTTAGATTTATTCTCTCTCATACACATTAACGTAGTTACCGAATTTATCCGCTAATTAATTTCCACACTGCATGCATTGAACAACATTGCATCTTAAATACAATGTTGTTCGACGTTCTCCTGCCCCTATTTAGCACCTTTCTATTCCTTACTCTTTTTTTGTGGCTATGTCTACGAAAAATTCTTTCATTTTTCATTTCATTCCTTATCCTCTCTGTTTTCTATGCTGTCATACATAATAATATAATTATAATGTACTTTTATTTATAGCAATACTGTAGGAAAGTTGGTTGTTAATTTGAAAAGTAAAATATTGTCTGAAGGGATCCAATTCTTGCTCGGGCAGTAGATTAAAGTATAGTTTTGTTTATTAGCTTATTATGCGAATAAAACCTGTTGAATACAGTTTTCTTTCTACATGATATAGTGGTGTGAAATCTGTAGACGAATGTACAGCCAATGAATATAAATCACAAGTATCGTGCAATTACTAGTAATTATGATATTTGTTTCATATAGCAAATCCTTAGAAATCCTTAGAAGAATACAATGCTCAAGGAATATAAATCACAAGTATCCTATAATTATCTACTAGTAATAACAACATTTGTTACATATTTAATAAATTTACATTTTGTTACGGGATATTTTTCGTAACTATTCCCGAATTTACCCTAACGCCTTGTAATTTAATTAAGTGGAGCCGCACCCCCAACTAGTTAAGGCCGAAGGACTACAACGCCGTCTTCACCCAGCTGGCCGGGGCCAAGGTGGTATTAACTTGGGTGAACGAACAATAACGAGAATAAAAAGGTGGAGTATTGGAGATAAAGGGGAGGAAGATTGGCTTGCACATACGAGTATACGTCTTTGCTTCAAATATTAGTTTCAGTAACAATGTAAAATGACATTGATCAATAATAAATTAGCACGAGACATTTATATTTATGTATTGTGGAAACAACCTTCAGCAATTTTGAACTCACTAGATCGATTTAAATCAATAAATTTTCAATACATAACGGTTATTTCTATGACTGAAAGTATTTTGCTATGATGCACTAAAATAGCTATTATACTATACTAACTAAAATGTACTAAACATTACTGGATATTAAATAATTTGTTGTTGATGTTCCAAATTAAAATATAATTAGATTATTTTTTTAATTGGGTTTAATTAAAATAAAATAAAATTAGTTTCTATTGAAGGATGATAATATGTTTTGTCGTAAAATATTATAACAATCTATTGCAGTTATGATGAAATTTAGAAATAGTCAACATAAAATCATGCATTCACTAAATTAGGGAATAAAATAAGTATAATTAAACATCAACATCAAATATGTTATTGCGTTCAAGGGGTATATTTTAGTGCGACCAAATTAATTTTTTGCCAAGTGTTTTGATATTGTTGAAATATATGTCAACAACTAGGTACGGGATATAGAATGCATACTATATATATATATATATATATATATATATATATATATATATATATATATATGTATATATATATATATATATATATATATATGTATATATATATATATATATATATATATATATATATATATATATATATAAATATAAACCCACACCTATATATATGAACGTATGTCATACGTACGTGTATGTAGTAGGGTTGTTTCCCCTCTTATATTCAGCAAGTAGAGAGAGAGTAGACTAAAAGCATATCTGTGTATGGAGTAAGTGAATTTAGACGGGAAGATACTTTTAGGAGAAGGCCACCCCTACGAACGATCGCGAAAAATGATAAACATCAAAACTCCCTTCCGGAATACGCGGATATATTGGAGACATAAATATGATATGTAGAAAAATACGTGAGCCCATTGCCCCTGGCCGGGGTGCGATATTTCATTGTCGTCCCTCTAATATGTCGCATTAAACGGGTGCGATCCTGCATTCAAATGCCCGCGATATTTCACCTGGAAGTGTTCACGCGTCCTCGCAAGCCCATCGATTTGTAATTTTCGCCCTGTGCCTACGTGGAAGGCCGAGGGAAGGGCCTAATTATTGTTAATTACGCGCGGAGATTACGCCTAACGATAGGGCAGGGTGGGAAGATAGGCGACGTGACGTCACGGTCATTAGGGGTTGCAAAGTCAGCCGGACAAAAGTCATCCCGCAGCACGTCGAAGAGCACGCGATCGCCACCGGCGATCACGCAAACTGCACATCTGCCGCCCTAAATACCTGGCAACGATCGTGATATATGGCTCGTTGGTCGCCCAACCTTCGCATTATTAACTCACTAGAATTGTTGTTCATTTGAGCAAAATCATTGCTCAAAATCTGCTATACTTATGATCTAATATAATATGTCTTAATTTGTAATCAATAGTTCAAAATTAAATGGGATACCTTAGCTAACTTAATCTGAGCTACCGAAACAACCCTATACAGGGTGTCCCACTCAAGTCGTTCACAATGATCCAGTTTATGTGATTTTTTACCTTCAAACCTTTAGAATGTACGATAATATGTGCGATACTTGCTTAATTTCTTTGCCTTCGATTTGTATTTTTAAATGTCTTTCCCTTTCCTCTTTTGCAATTCTCATCACTTTCGTTTTCTTTCCATTAATTTTTAGGTTAAAGGGGGCTAGTTGTTTCTCCAGAATATTTATATTGTGTTGTAATTCTCTGCAAATATTACCATGTGGTCTGCAAACGCCCATATGTTAACGCTCACCATCTGCTAGTTTTTGTATCCGACACAAAGTTTCTTCATCTCAGGTACTGATTTTTTGATAACTTTATCCAGTGCTGTTATGAAAAGCAGTGGACTTAGTGCCCCCTCCCCCCCGGTCTAACTCCTTCGTTTGTGGTAAATATTTCCGATGTCATGTTTCTTGTTTTCACATATTTTTGATTCTTATGGTAGATACTCCCTACAGCTTCTTTTAATTCTTCTCCTATTCCCAATTTTTTCAAAGTCTTCCAAATCATTTTCCTATTTACTCTATCAAATGCTTTCTCCAAATCTATGTAACACATTAATACTTCCTCGTTGCGTGCTCTGTATTTTTCTATAATTTGCCGTATGGTAAACATATGATCCTGAGTACTCCTCTTTCTCCTGAATCCACTGTGGTTCTCCTCCAATTCCTTCTCCACCCTTTTCTAAGTCTTCCTTCAAGTATAGTTTCGTATATTTTTCCCGGTACCGATGATAAGGTTATACCGCTATAGTTGTCACAGTTCCTTCTATCTCCACCTTTGTATACTAGTATAATTATGCCATACTCCCAATTGTTGGGTATATTTTTTCCCTTATACACGATCCTAACTATTTGATGCAATTTTTCGAACCCGATGTCGTCTAGATTTTTGATTATTTCTGCTGTAATTTGATTGTGTCCCGCAGCTTTCTCTGTATTTGTTCTCTGTATAGCATCTCCCACTTCCTGTTCAGTAATATTTTCCCCATCTTCTAACTCACTGTCTTCGGTTTTGTTGTTGCTGCCTTTTGTTTGTGTCAGATTTTCCTGTTTTTCTCCAATATCCGTTTCCACTAATAGTTCTTGGAAATGTTCTTTCCATCTTTCCAAGACATTATCTTCTTTTACTAAAATTTCTCCTTCTTTATTTCTTAATAGCTGTAACAAGCTTGTCTTTTCAGCTTTTGGTTGTCCCTTTTATTCTCCTCCATTTTCCTGGAGATGGAATTTTTATCCATTTTCCTGGATTTCTGGGATGATTTCTCCCGAAATCATCCCAGCTTTTCCTCTTCGCTCCGTCTACTGTTTCTTTGGCCTTTTTTCTTTGTGCCTGGTACCTGCTGTATTTCTCTGCCGTCTTTGTTTGCAAGTATTCATTCCACCTCTTCTTTTTCTCCTTTATCTCATACTTAACTTCGTTCACTAGGCGGTGTGTTTTTTCTTGTATCCCAATTTGGTGGTTCCGCATGCCTCTCTTGCTGCCTTCAGTACAATGTTTTTAAACTTCTGCCATTTTTCTTCTAGGTTGTCTGCGGTCTCTGTTTCCTTACTAAATTCTCTGCTAAGTATTTCCCTGTACTTTTCCTGCACGTCTCGGTCTTGGAGTCTACATCCTTTGTTTTTTTCTTGTTCGGGTTCGCTTCTTATTCCATTGTCCCTCTTTGCTTGCGATCTCTTCTTGATTAAATCTACTACCAATAGATGGTGGTCGCTTCCTATTTCCGCACTTCTTCTCAATCGTACGTTGGTTATTTTGTTTTTGTTTGATTTTTCTGTTAGCGCGTAATCTATTATTAACATTTCATGTCTTGATGCCACCACCATCGTGTATTTGTGACTGTCTTTATGTTGGAAAAACAAATTTGTTATGATCAGGCTCTTCTCCAAGCAAATCTCTATTATTCTCTTGTCATTCCCATTAAGATTTTCTTCTCCATGTTTCGCTCCGTGACACTTCTACTCCACTCGCCTGGTGGCTCGCTCCGTAAACGTCGCTCTCATGATTAATAGCCATCATTATACGCTCGTTGTATAATATAGTATTATTGAACTTAAGCGTACAAAATTCCGCATTTTTAGCACGCCGTGTTTGAAAGCTGCCTTGTAACAATACATTTATTAACAACGAAGTGTTTCTTTATTTTACGACAAGTTCGTTCAATATTTATTGGTTTTAATAAAACATATTCATGTAGGTGTCGCTAATTTGTAGCTAAGCTGGCACTTAAAACTTTAAACTTTAAAAAGGTAAACGCCAAATGATATGCCCATTCCGAAATGTTGATTAAACCGGAGTTCATCAACTTTCTGGCGAACTTCCGAGTTTACTTTTTTACACATGCGAGTGTACATTAACGCACCAACATATTAGTATTTACGAATTACGCCAAAGCAGCTAGTTGAGTAGTTACTTACGTGTACTTTATTATTCATGATGGCAGATGTGTCGACTGTGCGGATAAACACGCCAATTACTTGCTTCTACTTGATTAAGCGTGGATCCGAGCGGACGATTTTTATCCCCCGTTTCATTTGATCTGCTGCCATTCTGGGGATATTTTCTGCATTCAATAATCAATGCGCCTCATAAACAAGCAATAAATGTAGATACAAGTTTTTTAAGATATGTAAGTAGATAAATATATACATATCTATCATACGTGGACATTTTGAGTATTATATATTATTAACATTATTAATAATATTACTATTATTAACATCAGTTTTGTAGAAAATTATTCAGAAATAGATGATTTTAATTTTTAAATACCAAAAATTCAATTGAACCTGTTTTTGAAAATCAGGATGTGGAGTGAAACACAACAAGAAATAATAAGCCTACAATTTGGCAAGCAGTATATTTAATTCTGCAGCAGTGAGAGGTTGTTCCTATTTCATTGCAACTTCCACAAAAAGTTCCCTTAGTCCAGGGCTTTAGGGGTTGATGCAAACGTGTGTAATCCTCGCTTGCATAAAAGAACGCACCGATTCGGAAGAATCGGCCACATGTTTAGTTAGTTACCTTCCAGGCTTAATGCCTTCGTCGATGGTGTTTTATTGCAGCACTTGCATTTGCCTTGATTTGTTTTATTGACATCCGTATGTTGCAGCCCTCCCCCCTTATTGATCATCGTCGGTGTTCTCTCAACCGAATTGAATGTTTATTTTTGAATTAATTATCGGGTGTTTATATTACGGCGTTTTATTAAAGTCGCACTCGAGTTATGCACGTGGGGCATACGCAATTATTTGAACTGCCCGGATCAGGGCCTTTCAGGATTGATTTCGTTTGGGGCTACAAGTAAATATTAATATTGCCCGTTCATGTCAACGGATTATAATTTGAATCCGTAAATTATTATTCTAATAATTAGCAAACAATATGTTTCAAGTATGATACCAATAACCATTGAATTGCAGATAGGGCACAAGTTATGTTTTCTAGCATAGTAATGTTAGCATAGTAATCTAGCATAGTAATGCTAGCACGGTGATCTAGCAGTTATTGTGATACTAGTCAGTGAACAGAAGTGTTGAGAAAAACACAAAAACTTTTTTTTTTTAACTTGACATGTATAATAATCGAAGAAATTTAAATCACAACTCTGAAATATATTGATACACTATATTTTTCAGCATTACATATTTCAATTTATTTGCATTAATGTCGTTGTGGAGTAATTAATTAACAACATATCCAAATTATGTGAATGTAAGTATGGGATTAAGAAGTTAAAAAAATTGAAGTAGAATAGAACGTTATCATGCTGAACTATAATCAATTTTGAATAACATTACCTCTTAAAGTTTTTACGAATCACATGGCTGAAATTATTGGTAGACACAAATGCTAATAATATTACGCGATGATGACATACATTAAAGTACGTCCTCTGCCCAATTTGAAGTATTTTACTGTGTGAATTCATTTATGTGATTCATTCCTATCTAGAAGGTGGCGTTGGTATACGTTGGTAGACACAAATGCTAATAAATTTATATTCAGTGATGACATGTACTAAGCGACCTTCTCTGGATGGAAGGAAGGATAAGGGGCAAGACAAGTATAGGAAGAAGAAGGATTTCGTGGCTGGATACATGAAAATAGTAATAAACGGAAAAGTATATGTTTGGGACAAAAAGTGAAAAGGTGTGGTAGTTAACGAACAAAACGAGAAGCCAAAAAACTAACAGAGAAAATCGAGAAGGGCACTTCGAGAGAGACAAAAAGAAAGAATAAGGACAAGCAAATGAAAATATACAAACAGGATGAGAGCAGCAATAAGGAAAAAAGGATGAATGGTACAAATGAAAAGCGAAACGAAAAATGGAGGACGGGAACCTGGAATGTAAGGGATATAAATGGAAAAGAAATTGAAAGAGTTCAGGAAATGAAAGCTAAAAATATAAAGATACTGGCAGTTACAGAAACGAAGAAGAAGGAGAAGGCGTGCATAGATCTGGGGGAAGAGCACATACTTTTACACAGCGGGTGGAGGAAGAATCCAGAGCAGAGGCAGGAGTAGGCTGCATTATAGCAAGTGGGTATAAGCACCAGCTTAGAAACTATGAATTTCACTCACAAAGAATCATCACAATAGAAGATGATTTCAAACAAAAATACCGCGTAATTGTAGGATACGGCCCTAATGAAGACGAAAAACTAGAAATTAAAATTAGGTTCTGGGAGGAGATGCAAAGCATATATGAAAAATCGGATGTAGAGACTTATATCTTGGGAGACTTAAATGGTAGAGTTGGGAACAGGGCAGAACGATATGAAGGTGTCATAGCGACGGTGGCGTACCCGTCTAAACCGATGAACTGTATGCGATATATTGCTCGAGTCCCTGGTTTAAATAATCGCTCTCATGATTAATAGCCATCATTATACAACGAGCGTATAATGATGGCTATTAATTATGAGAGCGACGTTTACGGAGCGAGCCGCCAGGCGAGTGGAGTAGAAGTGTCACGGTGGCGTACCCGTCTAAACCGGTCTAAACCGATGAACTGTATGCGATATATTGCTCGAGTCCCTGGTTTAAATAACAACAGCGTATCAATGATTACTGTCAAAATTTCAGTTATTCCTCGAAAATTTTAATTATTCTTTCAATCTATTAATGCTTACTGGTAAATTTTCGATGATAACTATAACATTTTCAATTATTTCTGAATAATATCAAATAATATTGTGTTAGTTCTGTTAGTAATCTTATTCTGTTAAACTTTCAATTATAGCTGATTAGTTTTGGATTATTTTTCCAAAATTTGTAGTCATATTAAACCAAATTGTTATTATTCAACATAAAATTATTAATTGCTGTCATAATTTTAATTATATTTACCAAAATTTCAATTATTCTGTCAAAATATTAATGATTACTGTCAAAAATTTCAGTTATTCCTCGAAAATTTTAATTATTCTTTCAATCTATTATTGTTTACTGGTAAATTTGCATTGATAACTATACCATTTTCAATTATTTCAGCATAATATCAAATAATCTTCTGTTAGTTCTGTTAGTAATCTTATTCTGTTAAAATTTCAATGATACCTGATTAGTTTTGGATTATTTCTCCAAAATGTGTACTCATATTTAACAAAATTGTCATTATTCAACATAAAATCATTAATTGCTGTCAAAATTTTAATTATATCTACCAAAATTTCAATTATTCTGTCAAAATATTAATCATTACTGTCAAAATTTTAATTATATTTACCATAATTTCAATTATTCTGTCAAAATATTAATGATTTCTGTAAAAATTTCAGTTATTTCTCGAAAATTTTAAATATTCTTTCAATCTATTAATGCTTACTGGTAAATTCTCGATGATAACTATAAAATTTTCAATTATTTCTGAATAATATCAAATAATATTCTGATAATTCTGTTAGTAATCTTATTCTGTTAAAATTTCAATGATAGCTGATAAGTTTTGGACTATTACTCCAAAATTTGTAGTCATACTTAACAAAATTGTCATTATTCAACATAAAATCATTAATTGCTGTCACAATTTTAATTATATTTACCAAAATTTCAATTATTCGGTTAAAATATGAATCATTACTGTCAAAATTTTAATTATATTTACCAAATTTTCAAATAATTTGTTAAAATATTAATGATTACTGTCAAAATTTCAGTTATTTTTCGAAAATTTTAATTATCCTTTCAATCTATTAATCCTTACTGCCAAATTTTTGATGATAACTATAAAATTTTCAATTATTTCTGTATAATATCAAATAATCTACTGTTAGTTCTGTTAGTAATCTTATTCTGTTAAAATTTCAAAGATAGCTGATAAATTTTGGATTATTACTCAAAAATTTGTAGTAATACATAACAAAATTGTCATTATTCAACATAAAATCATTAAATGCCGTCAAAATTTTAATTATATCTACCTAAATTTCAATAATTCTGTCAAATATTAATCATTACTGTCAAAATTTTAATTATATTTACCAAAATTTCATTTATTCTGTCAAAATATTAATGATTACCGTCAAAATTTCAGTTATTCCTCGAAAATTTTAATTATCGTATCAATCTATTAATACTTACTGGTAAATTTTCATAATAACTATAACAGTTTTAATTATTTCAGCATAATATCAAATAATCTTCTGTTAGTTCTATAAGTAATCTTATTCTGTTAAAATTTCAATGATACCTGATTTGTTTTGGATTATTTCTCAAAAATTTTAACTCATATTTAACAAAATTGTCATTATTCAACATAAAATCATTAATTGCTGTCACAATTTTAATTATATTTACCAAAATTTCAATTATTCTGTCAAAATATTAATTATTACTGTCAAAATTTCTGTTATTTTTCGAAAATTTTAATTATCCTTTCAATCTATTAATCCTTACTGCCAAATTTTTGATGATAACTATAAAATTTTCAATTATTTCTGTATAATATCAAATAATCTACTGTTAGTTCTGTTAGTAATCTTATTCTGTTAAAATTTCAAAGATAGCTGATAAATTTTGGATTATTACTCAAAAATTTGTAGTAATACATAACAAAATTGTTATTATTCAACATAAAATCATTAATTGCTGTCATAATTTTAATTATATCTACCAAAATTTCAATTATTCTGTCAAAATATTAATCATTACTGTTAAAATTTTAATTATATTTACCAAAAATTCAATTATTCTGTCAAAATATGAATGATAATTGTCAAAATTTCAGTTATTCTTCGAACATTTTAATTATCCTTTCAATCCATTAATGCTTACTGCCAAATTTTCGATGATAACTATAAAATGCTCAATTATTTCTGTATAATATCAAATAATCTTCTGTTAGTTCTGTCAGTAATCTAATTCAGTTAAAATTTTAATGATAGCTGATTACTTTTGGATTATTTCTCCAAAATTTGTAGTCATATTTAACAAAATTGTCATTATTCAACATAAAATTATAACTTGCTGTAAAATTTTTAATTGTCTACCAAAATTTCAATTATTTTGTCAAAATATTATTCATTACTGTCAAAATTTTAATTACATTTACCAAAATTTCAATTATACTGTCAAAATATTAATTATTACTGTCAAAATTATTTTATAATATGGACGTTTTTTTTTTTTTTTTTTTACTTTATTTTGCGTCATAATTATTTTTTTGGCCTCTACTTTTGATTTAACCTCTACTTTTTGTGTGCTCCCCACACAATAAAATAGGGACTTTTCCAAATTAAGAACCACCCTATTGTTTATCTAGGTATGTAAAAACATTGTTAAAAACACAAGATAATTGTTCCAACTCCCTGCACAATTAATTTACGATAAACTTTTGATATCGCCTTGTTCCTCTATAGTACTTAACCGCCCGATCTTGTTAATTAACCATCGAAAAATGGTAATGCAGAGTCAGGTGTTGCGGGCAAAGTTTTAAAGTTAATATCTTTACAAAGTGCGCCCGAAACGATGATAGAGCGCATTAATGTTCCACTCCGCTCATCCTTGAAGGACTAAATACTACTTTTATAGGACCGCCGCTAATTTCGCCCTGAATAATTAAATAGTTTTAAGTGTGCTCGGTGTGTGTTTACCTAATGGAATAAAATACTTAGGAGACGGCAATTTTCCTTATAGGCCATTGTGCTCAGGTGTTCGCAATCTCGTTTTCCACCACTTAAAGGGCCCAAAACGCGAAGGCACTAAGTTACTGCCCTCGGGCATGTTGAATTCTGTCCGCTTTTATTGCACCGCTTAAGAAGCATCAAATATTCAACAACTTAACTATCTAAATTAATGGGCATTCATCGTGAAATTTATTTTAGGCTAATTGTTATAATTAATCGATTTTTGCGTACCTCATCTGAACTGGTTTCTAGATTAGTTTTGCCTTATTATTTTTACTTCAGGATATTCTCTAGTTCTAGTAAATTTATTTTAAGCTAATTGTTATAATTAATCGATTTTTGCATATCTCATCTGAACTGGTTTCTAGATTAGTTTTGCCTTATAATTTTTACTTCAGATTATTCTCTAGTTCTAGTTTCGTCTCTATATACGAGGGCTGTTTGACGGAAGAGTGACTTTTCAAAGGTTGGTAACACTTTCGTTATAATAATTATGTTGTTAGCTCCTGAGGTCTTTCGGAGGTCTACTGTCAAAATTTGGCACCAATCTGACAGATAGATTATGTTTTATACTTATTTGAAGGAAACTGTTTTCGTTGTTTTGTAAATATGTAAAAAAAAAAATTCGAGTGTTGATTAAACATTATTTTCTACGTGAAAAAACAATTAAAGAAACCGAGGAAAAGTTACGTAAATATTATCCAGAATCTGCTCCGTCGCATGGAATGATTTGTAAGTGGCTTCTGCTTTTAAAAGTGGCCATATGAGCACGGTTGATGCAGATCGTCCGAAACCATCATTTACTGTGACTACTCCAGAAATGGTTAATAAACTATATGGCCTTGTAATTGGCAATCGTCGAATAAAAGTTTGTGAGATAGCTAATGAAGTAAACATCTCAACCGAACGGGTATACAATATTTTGCATGAACATTTCAATAAGAAAAAGCTATCCGCGAGATGGTTGCCGCGTTTGCTTAATGGTGATCAAATGCGCGCTCGCATTAAGAATTCAGAAGAATGTTTGGCCGTTTTCAACGTAACTCAAAGGATTTTTTTCGTCGATATGTCGCAGTAGATGAAACTTGGATACATCATTATACTCCAGAAACAAGAATACAGTCTAAATACTGGATTTCTCCATGCGAATATGCTCCCAAAAAGGCAAACACACTTTTTTCGACCAATAAGGTCATGGCCACAGTTTTTTGGGATTCTAAAGGTGTAATCTTTATTAATTGTTTACAAAAAGGAAAAACCATAACTGGCCAGTATTATGCTGATTATGCAGACATGTATTGATGCCGAACTTGAAAAACAACGACCGCATTTGATGAAGAAAAAAAGTGTTGTTCCATCACGATAATGCGCCCTCTCATTCGTCTGCAATTGCTACAACTAAATTGACTGAATTGCATTACAAATTACTGCTTTATCCGCCATATTCGCCAGATGTGGCTCCCAGTGATTTCTTCTTATTTCCAAATTTAAAAAAATGGCTGTGTGGAAAAAGATTTCAGGCAAATGAAGAGGAGATAACCGACACAAATGCATATTTTGAAGACTTTCCGAAAGATTACTTTTTGGAAGGTTTAAAAAAATTGTAAACTCGCCGGGCTAAGTGTGTACACTTGAAAGGGTGTTATGTTGACAAATAAAATATATTTTGAACAGAAAAATAACGTTTTCATTAAAAAGTCACTCTTCCGTCAAACAGCCCTCGTACTACACAAAATGTCAAAGAATAGTTTCTTAGTTTTGTGCTATATTTTTTAATTTTACAAAAATTATCAAAAAATCAAAATGTTAAACATAAATTTTCAATTAGTATTTTATGATTAACATCGCCACGTGTAGTTTTTTGTTTAATTATGAAACACCCTGTATTGATATAATCAAATATCTCATTACATTAATAAATTAATCCTTTTTTAAAGTATTCCGATTTGATTACGAGGTAGCAAAATTATTACTTTATTAGTAGTAGTAACAATCCTTTTTTGACTATCAACCTGCGGTCTTTCCGTCAATCATATTATTATTATATTATTATTAATATTACTATTATATTATGAATTTTTACATACCCCGTTGCCCCTTTCTACAGATCGAGATATGCACATTCATGTGGATGAAGTAAAACTAAATAGCCTGAACGAATTTTCGCTTTTCTGTCGAAAATGGCAGCGCGAACGATAAATTTAAATCGCCAGTATTGTACCCCTAAAGAGGCCTACAGAATTCGGTATAATGATAATAAATACGTTTACAAATCAGTGGGTATCGACAGAAGATTCGATTATGTGTGTATAATGGCGCAGTCAATGCTCTTGACTTGGCAATTACCTAATGAACGGGGGGATTACAATAGGTTGAAAGGGTTGGTCCTGCTTGTTTACTTTATTCATTGCAGGTCGTCCAACAGGGATACAAAACTAACGCAATAATCCCGTAATTCTGTCACTATTTCAATCTTTAATTGCAGATTATTACCATCCAACAGTGATACAAAACTAACGCAATAATCGCGTAATGTTATAGGAGACTTCAACAGCAGAATTGGCAAGGAAGTAAAAGATAACGATACGATGAGAGGAAGATACGGGGATGACACAATAAACGAAAATGGGAAGAAAATGCTAGATTACTGTAGAATGAACAATCTAATAATAGCCAACACACTATTCAACCACAGGGAGATACACAAATTCACCAGGGAAGTGATAAGCAGGAACGAAAAATCTATAATAGATTACGTATTAACAGAACAAAGAAGAAAGAGCAAAATAATAGACACAAGAGTAAAGAGAAGCTACGAAACAGGAAGTAACCACTACCTAGTGGTGACCACACTCAAGGAAAACAACACTCAAGACACTGACCGAAAAATTCAGCGAGCAGTAAACTACAAGAAGATACGAGCATACAAACTAAGAGATGAGGAAACAGCAATACAATACAAAAAGAAATTAGAAACCAAGTTATAAGTGGCCAACGACAGCGAAGCAGTAGAGGAAATGTGGAATAACATAAAAATAAATATGCTTGAGGCAGCACAAGAGACATGCGGGTTGAAGAAAAGTACAAACAAGAAACAACAGACAGCGTGGTGGTCAGAGGACATACGAGATAAAATAAAAGAAAAGAAAAAAGCATGGCAAAGATACCTAAATGTCAAAAACAGTAATAACTACGAAAGGTACAAGGAAAAAAGGAAAATAGTAAAAGACGAGGTTAGAATAGCAAAGACCAGGGAATGGGAAAAGTTCGGGGGGGGCAATGGAGAAAAACGCCAAGGAAAATCAAAAGCTATTTTATACAACAATAAAAGGATGCAGGAAAGAAAAATGACAAGAAACGAGATACATACAAGACAAACAAGGCAAATTGTTGAAGGAAAACGAAGAAATAATAGAAAGATGGAAAGAGTATTTCGAAGAATTACTAACTATAAATAGCGGCAACGAACAGAAGACAAGAAACAGCGAAAAGAACATCACAGAAACAGTGACGGAGAGTATCAACGAACAAGAGCTTCTAGAAATTATAAGGGCACTGAAAATAGGAAAAGCACCAGGACAAGATCAGGTTACAGCAGAATGATTAAACACATGGGACCCATAGGAAAAGATGAACTACTGAAGCTACTGAACCAAATATGGAAGACAAATATGATACCAAAAGACTGGCAAATAGCGTTAATAGTACCGAAATACAAGAAAGGTGACAAGACGAAATGCGCAAACTATAGAGGCATAACACTAATAAGTATAGGGATGAAAATATTAGAAAAGACAATTAACAAGAGAATAATAGCAAGAATAGAGCAGACCCTAGAAGAACCGCAATATGGTTTCAGGAAAGGGAGATCCACGCAAGACAACATCTTCACAATAAAACGAATCACAGAAAAAATAATCGCAAATAATAAAAATACATATCTGGGATACATAGACCTCGAAAAAGCGTTTGACATGACACCAAGAAAGAAACTATGGTTAATACTAAAAGAGAGAGGAATAGAAAACAGGATAGTGAAAGTAATACAGAATATATATAGCAACAACAGTAATGCAATAATATACAAGGGGCAAATTTCAAGAACTTTTAAAACAAATAATGGACTAAGACAAGGAGGAGCTCTCAGCCCAACACTATTCAACCTATATATGGATGAAATAATGAAGAGCATGAAAACAGAAATAATAAAAGCAAACGTAGGATACAAAAACATGCAAATGGTTAAAATATCAGAAGGAGCATACGCCGATGATGTGGTAGTGATAGCAGAAAGTGAGAGGAACCTGCAACATAACATGAACGTATGGAATAAACAGCTAGAGAAATATAACATGAAGATGAACTACAGCAAAACAAAAGTACTGATAATAGGAAAACGGAAAGAACACATAAATATACAGATAGGACAGGACCAGATTGAACAAGTGGAGCAATTCAAATACCTTGGAGTAGAACTTACAGAAGACGGGAAAATGGAAGGAGAATTAAGCAACAGAATAAACAACACAATAGAAACGTACTATGCCCTGAATAATATACTTACTAACAAGAAAGAGATAAGCAGAAAGACAAAAATGAATATATACAGAACGATTTTGACATATGGGAGCGAGACGTGGAAGCTAACAAAGAGAGATAAAAGTAGATTACAGGCAATAGAAATGAAATATCTGAGAAGAGCAAAACAAGTAACGAAAAAAGACAGGATGCGAAATAGAGACATCAGAGAGGAATTGGATATAGAATCAATAGAAAAGTTTATAGAAAAGAAGCAGCTCAAATGGTGGGGACATCTAATTAGGATGAAAAATACGAATCAAACAAAACAAATCTGGGAAGCAAAAACAGGAAAGAAACCAGGAAGAGGCAAACCAAGACAAGAATGGGACAACAAAATAGAAGAAATAATAAACAGCAGAGGGAAGACAGTGAAACAAGCAAGAGAAATGGCAAAGAACAGAAAAGAGTGGAACGAATTTGCAAATACGTAACAGAACTGTAATAGAAACTCGAAGCGGACAAGCTGGTGGACAGAAGAGATACAAAAAGAAGTTAGAACCAAGAAGCAACTATGGAAAAAATACATAGAAAAGAGAAACACAAAATTATGGCAGATACAAAGAACAAAGAAATAGAGTCAAAAAGATAATAAATCAATCAAAACAAACATTATAGGAAATATTCGGAGAAATAATGAAAAAAATAGACATGAGAACCAGAAGCTATTCTACAACATTATCAGAAGAAACAAAAAAGACAAAACGATAAAACTACACCAAATAAAGGATTCTTCTTTTTGTATTCTGTTTATCTTTTGTTTTGTCATATTTTTCCAATAAGCCTTCAACGTATTGTTTCCTTCTTTCTCCTATTTCTTCTTTCTTTGTTAGTATGTTTCCCTTCTATACTAACAAAGAAAGAAGAAATAGGAGAAAGATGGAAACAATACGTTGAAGGCTTATTGGAAAAATATGACAAAACAAAAGATAAACAGAATGCAAAAAGAACAATAGAAAACAATAACAATAAGAGAGATAAACAAGACAACGAGGAAGAACAAGAAATAAGTTAGAAACAGAAAGAAATTAGGACTTCGACACCCAAAAGGGTAAAATTATAAAGATTATAATAATAATAATAATAAACTAATTTCGTTGCCTTGTGAACATTTCTAACATTAATGAATTAGCTTTTCGTTAATTAAATAATTGATTAATTGGAATCCGGAATTCCCAATGTAACTCGGTGTAACTACCTAAAATTAGTTTATTACAATCTATAGACAATTCCTGTGACATGAAAGCCGACTATGCAGAGATTTCCGTAATGGTTTTAGTTGTAACTATAGACAAGTTATTTAGAAGGGTCCTTTAATGGCATAATTTAATAATCATAAGCTATAGCGGCGGTGGAGAGTTTCACTTTAGGGTCTTGTGCGATTACGAGCCCGGAACGGAGATGGGGGGCCCTGATATTGGAAGTGACAATCTTACATTTCGACCGTCCTGCGTTAGATAACATTATTACCGGGGATTTAAACGTACATGCTGCAGCCCTGTAATTATTCCGACTTGGACACGGTCGGATTTAATAAAGGAGAAGTTGTAGTGTTTGCATAAAATTACAATCGTACAGTTAAATTAAATGTGGGACAATGCTTCAAAGCTTTTCATTCTAATTAGTCATTTAAAAAAAAATTACCTAAAAAAATTAAAAGCATAATACACACTGAGTTATGACAATTTTCATTGAATATCAATAATTTTCGTTGCTCTTGCAAAATTTAAACTAGAAACTACCAAGTTTTCATTATAAATTACAAATACAGCCATCAGCCAAAATTGCGAAATTTTTATTATAAAATGCAATCTTTCAATGGAATAAGGAATTGCAATTTATAATTGAAATTGTATTAAATAATAATATAATAAATTTAGTGAGAAAAAGCTACTCACGTGTTTTAATGTGCTGCATTAAACGTTAAGTCAATCTGGAAATCAAATGAAATAGTTAAGTCAATCAATGAAATCATTAAGAAAATCTGGATAAAAGTAGGTAATTTTTGGTAAAAGCAAAAATAAGAAAACCCTGAGTTTTTAGAAAAAAAAATTCCCTGCATTCCCATTTTTTTTGTCAAAAGGGGGTAAATTGGCCCTTTTTGGGGGTTGTTTTAATTTGTTTTCGACCACTTAAACGACTAGATAAGGTACACAATTTGTACTATTACACTGTCAATGTTCAAAGTACCTCCAGTTAAAATTTTGCGAGGTTATGTTCCACTGTGTCTCGTTGCTTTTTCCAAAATTTCTCAACTTTGCCCAAATTTTTTCTAGATTGACTACACTAAAACATTACAGTTATACTGTACATTTTCAAGGCTTTATCCACAAAGCATAATATGTACAGAGTTAGGACAATTTCAATTGTCCATCAGTAGAATGCATTGATTTTGCAAAATCAATTTTAAAATTTAAACTAGAAAATTCAAAGTTTTCATTATAAATTACACAATATCAACTAAAATCACAATTTCATCGACATTTCGATAGAATTAGAAACTAGTTCTTTTGTAATATTTAAGTTTTAATTAGAATTACATAGAAAATTACACTATGTAATTTACAAAATTGCAGTGGATATTACAAATTTGTACCATAAATTATAAAATTTTAGATGCAATTATGATTTTTTGATAGCAAATTGTAAAAATTTTCGCTTACAAAATGAAAAATTTAATTTATAATTGCAACATTTATATAGTTAATTAAGAGATTTTAATGTATAAATAATATTTTCATTGAAACTGACAATATTTGAAAGCACATTGCAAAATATTCAATAAAAATTCATAAATTGATTGAAAATTATAAATGCTACATTGTAAAACGTATATAAAATTATGATATATTACTGAAAACATTGTAAAATGTTGACTCTTGACCATAAACTATAACATTTTAGACGCAATTATGAAATTCTTATTGCAATTTGTAAAAATGTTCGCTTACAAAATGAAAAATCTCATTCGTAATTGCTACATTTTTACGGGAAACTAAGAGATTTCAATGTATAAATAATATTTTCGTTGAAACTGACAAAATTTGAAAGCACATGGCAAAATATTTAATAAAAATTCATAACTTGATTGAAAATTATTAATGCTACATTGTAAAACGTATACATATAAAATTATGATATACTTCTGAAAACATTGTAAAATGTTGACTGTTGCCATAAACTATAACATTTTAGATGCAATTATGAAATTTTTATTGCATTTTGTAAAAAATTTCGCTTAAAAAATGGAAAATATCATTCGTAATTGCAACATTTTTACGGGAAACTAAGAGATTTTAATGTATAAATAATATTTTCATTGAAATTGACTAAATTTGAAAGCACATTGCAAAATATTCAATAAAAATTCATAACTTGAATAAAAATTATTAATGCTACATTGTAAAACGTATATAAAATTATGATATATAACTGAAAACACTGTAAAATGTTAACTGTTAAAACTGAAATCGAATTGCAACTTCTACTAATCATGAAATATGTTATCACAAACATTTTTATAAATAGAAATTTTTCTATTTCCCCTGAAAGTTTATATTCTCAATTTATTGCATTTTAGTGATTAATTAGTGTTAGTCTTTGAAAACGTCCTGATAAATGACTATTGCAAATTTTACAGTTTTTAATAAAATTATGCAGTTTCCACTAATATTTTGCACTTTCCAGTGGCAAATTTTATTTACAACAGCAATGTCATGATGTTTGATGAATATTTTACAAGTATCAATGAAACTTATGCAATTTGTAGTAAAAAAATCTAAAATTTAAAATTAAACTATTTATTTTTTGCACTTTCCAGTAGAAACATTATTTTGCAATAACAATTTTATGATTTTCGATGAATATATTACAAGTTACAATGAAAATGATGCAGTTTACAGTAAAAAAATCTGTATCTTCTAATGAAGTGTTATTTTCCACTAATATTTTGCAATTTCCAGTGACAATATATTCCATGAAATATTATTCACAATAACAATTTGAGGATTTTTGATGACTATTTTACAAGTTTCAATGTGAATTATGCAATTTACAGTAAAATAGCTGCAATTTCCAATGAACTATTCAATTTTCAATAATATTTTGCACTTTTCAGTGGAAAATTTAAGTTACAATAACAATTTCATGATTTTCGATGACTATTTTACAAGTTTTAGTGGCAATTATGCAATTTGTAGTAAAAAGTCTACAATTTTCAATGACATATTTAATTTTCACTAATATTTTCCACTTTCCAGTAGGACATTTATTTTACAATAACAATTTTATGATTTCGATAAATATGTTACAAGTTTCAATGAAAATTGTGCAGTTTACAGTAAAAAATCTGCAATTTCCAATGTAGTATTTAATTTCCACTAATATTTTGCAATCTGCAATGATAAATATAATGCACAATAATAATCTCATAATTTTCAATGAATATTTTACAAGTTTCAATGAGAATTATGCAATTTACAGTAAAATAGCTGTAATTTCCAATGAAGTATTGAATTGCACTAATATTTTGCACTTTCTAGTGGACAATTTAATTTGCAATAACAATTTCATGATTTTCAATGACTATTTTACAAGTTTCAGTGAGAATTATGCAGCTTACAGTAAAAAAATCTGCAAATTCTAATGAAGTATTTAATTTCCACTAATATTTTGCACTTTTCAGTGGAAAATTTAATTTGCAATAAGAATGTCATGATTTACGATGAATATTTTATAAATTTCAATGAGAATTATTGAATTTACAGTAAACAAATCTGCAATTTCCAATAAAGTATTTAATTTCCACTAATACTTGTACTTTTCAGTGGAAAATTTAATTTACAATAACAATTTCATGATTTTCGATGGCTATTTTACAAGTTTCACTGAGAATTATACAGTTTACAGTAAAAAATCTGCAAATTCCAATGAATTTTCACAAATATTTTGCACTTTTCAGTGGAAAATTTAATTTGCAATAACAATTTCATGATTTTCGATAGCTATTTTACAAGTTTCAGTGAGAATTATGCAGTGTACAGTAAACATATCTGCATCTTACAATGAAGTATTTAATTTCCACTAATATTTTGCACTTTTCAGTGGAACATTTAATTTACAATAAGCAATTTCGTGATTTTCAGTGAACATTTTACAAGTTTCTGTGAGAATTATGCAATTTGCAGTAAAAAAAAACTGCAATTTCCAATATTCTTATTAATATTTTGCAATTTCATGATTTTCGAAGAATATTTTACAAGTTTCAACGAAAATTATGCAGTTTACAGTAAAAAAATCTGCATCTTCTAATGAAGTTTTATTTTCCACTAATATTTTGCAATTTCCAGTGACAAATATAATTCGCAATAATAATTTGAGGATTTTCGATGAATATTTTACAAGTTTCAACGAGAATTATGCAATTTACAGTAAAATAGCTGTAATTTCCAATGAAGTAATATTTTGCACTTTCTAGTGGACAATTTAATTTGCAATAACAATTTCATGATTTTCAATGACTATTTTACAAGTTTCAGTGAGAATTATGCAGTTTACAGTAAAAAAATCTGCAAATTCTAATGCAGTATTTAATTTCCACTAATATTTTGCACTTTTCAGTGGAAAATTTAATTTGCAATAAGAATGTCATTATTTACGATGAATATTTTATAAATTTCAATGAGAATTATGGAATTTACAGTAAAGAAATCTGCAATTGCACTAATATTTTGCACTTTCTAGTGGACAATTTAATTTGCAATAACAATTTCATGATTTTCAATGACTATTTTACAAGTTTCAGTGAGAATTATGCAGTTTACAGTAAAAAAATCTGCAAATTCTAATGCAGTATTTAATTTCCACTAATATTTTGCACTTTTCAGTGGAAAATTTAATTTGCAATAAGAATGTCATTATTTACGATGAATATTTTATAAATTTCAATGAGAATTATGGAATTTACAGTAAAGAAATCTGCAATTTCCAATAAAGTATTTAATTTCCACTAATACTTGTACTTTTCAGTGGAAAATTTAATTTACAATAACAATTTCATGATTTTCGATGGCTATTTTACAAGTTTCAGTGAGAATTATACAGTTTACAGTAAAAAATCTGCAAATTCCAATGAATTTTCACAAATATTTCGCACTTTTCAGTGGAAAATTTAATTTGCTATAACAATTTCATGATTTTCGATAGCTATTTTACAAGTTTCAGTGAGAATTATGCAGTTTACAGTAAAAAAATCTGCATCTTCCAATGAAGTATTTAATTTCCACTAATATTTTGCACTTTTCAGTGGAACATTTAATTTACAATAAGCAATTTCGTGATTTTCAGTGAATATTTTACAAGTTTCTGTGAGAATTATGCAATTTACAGTAAAAAAAACTGCAATTTCCAATATTCTTATTAATATTTTGCAATTTCATGATTTTCGAAGAATATTTTACAAGTTTCAATGAAAATTATGCAGTTTACAGTATAAAAATCTGCATCTTCTAAAGACGTTTTTAATTTCCACTAATATTTTGCAATTTCCAGTCACAAATATAATTCGCAATAATAATTTGAGGATTTTCGATGAATATTTTACAAGTTTCAACGAGAATTATGCAATTTACAGTAAAATAGCTGTAATCTCCAATGAAGTATTTAATTTGCACTAATATTTTGCACTTTCCAGTAGAACATTTATTTTACAATAATAATTTTATGATTTTCGATGTATATGTTACAAGTTTCAATGAAAATTGTGCAGTTTACAGTAAACAAATCTGCAATTTCCAATAATGTATTTAATTTCCACTAATATTTTGCACTTTCCAGTAGATTTTTTTTATTTTACAATAACAATTTCATGATTTTCGATGAATATGTTACAAGCTTCAGTGAAAATTAGGCAGTTTATAGTAAAAAATCTGCAATTTCCAATGAAGTTTTAATTTTCCATTAATATATTGCAATTTCCAGTGACAAATATAATTCACAATAACAATTTCATGATTTTCGATAAATTTTATCAGTTTCAATGAGAATTATGCAATTTACAGTAAAAAAATCTGCATCTTCCTATGACGTTTTATTTTCGACTAATATTTTTCAATCTGCAGTGACAAATATAATGCACAATTACAATATCATGATTTTTGATGGATATTTTACAAGTTTTAGTGAGAATTTTGCAATTTACAGTAAAAAAGCTGCAATTTACAATATTCCCAATAACATTTGCACTTTCCAGTGGAAAATTTAATTTACAATAACAATTTCATGATTTTGGATGACTATTTTACAGTTTCAATAAAAATTAATCAACTTACAGTAAAAAAAGGTGCATCTTTCAACTAAGATTTTTAATTTCCATTAATATTTTGCAATTTCCAGTGACAAATTTAATTTACAATAACAATTTCATGATTTTAGATGAATATTTTTCATCTACACTCATTTAAACTCATTTAAACTCATTTAAGTTTAATTGTGATTTATGCAATTTACAGTAAAAAAATCTGTAATTTCCAATGAAGTTTTTAATTCATATTATTTTTATTTATAATTTTCGCTACAATGTTTACTACAAAACAAAAATTTCGCATTTTCCACTTATATTTGTGATTTCCATTTAAGATTTCGTAATTTCGAATAAATATTTTATATTTTTCAATGAGAAGTTTGTATTTTTACGTACTCATTGTATTTCCAATATAAAGTTACATTTTATAGTTAAAATGTTGTTTAAAAATATGAAATTTTTACTGTAAACTTTCGAGGTTTTATCCATAAAGCAGTATATATGAATTATCACAATTTTCATTGGTGATTAGTAATTTGCATTGATTTTGCAAAATTTAAACTAAAAAATACAATGTTTTCATTATAATTTACACAGTATGAGCCAAAATTGCAAACTTTTTATTTTACAAAATTTTGATGGAACTAGAAACAAGTTCATTTGCAAAATTTAAGTGTTAATGGTATTGTGTAATTTTCATTGCAATTTAAAAAAAAATATATCTGTGGGTATTTTAAAAATTGTACAAAACTATGCATTTTAAAGGCAATTATTAAATGTTTATTGGAAATATTAACAATTCTCGCTTATAATATGGAAAATAATATCTGTAATTGCAATATTTTTACGGGAAATTACGAAATTTTTATTAATACTATAAAGTTTTAATGAAACTGTTCAAATTTGAAGGCACATTGCAAAATGTTCGAAATAATGACACAATTTGATTGCAACCATTTGAAAAATTGTACAAAACTATAATATTTTAGTGGCAATTATGAAATTTTCATTGGAAATTGTAACAATTTTCTGCTTATAAAATGGAAAACAATGTCTGTAATTGCAATATTTTTACAGGATATTACGAAATTCTAATGACTACTATGAAGTTTTCATTGAAACCGATAAAATTTTGAGCACCTTGCAAAATATTTAAAAAATGTCACAATTTGATTGCAACCATTTCAAAAATTGTGCCAAAACTATAAATTTTTGTGGCAATTATGAATTTTTTATTGGAAATTGTAATAATTTTCGCTTATAAAATGTAAAATAATAACTGTAATTGCAATGTTTTTACGGGAAATCACGAAATTTTAATAAATACTATGAAGATTTCAATGAAACTGATAAAATTTGAAGGCATACTGCAAAGTAGTCGAAAAAATAATACAATTTGATTAAAACCATTTCAAAAATTGTACAAAAACTATAAAATTTTAGTGGCAATTATGAAATGTTTATTAGGAAATGTAACAATTTTCGTTTATAAAATGGAAAACAATAGGTAAAATTCAAATCGAAATTTAGGAATTTCCCGTGAAAATTTACAATTGAAATTTCATAGTTATTCTTTATATACTTATTAATCATTCGATAATTCGATTTCCATTCAAAATTATACCATTTTCATTAAAATTGTACAGTTTTTACAAATGACAAAAAATGATAATAAACACTTTACAGTGGTAAATTTGATTTACAATAAGAAATTCATGATTTTCGAAAAGCTAAATTATTAAAATTAAATACTAGCAATGATTTAAAAATATTAATAATAATAATTACTAATGAAATATTAGTAATGATTTTGTACTACTCTCTTTGTCCAGAACAATTCTTCATGTTCTTATATTACTAAGGGTATTTTTTTCCAATGGGTTGATAATAATAATAATAATAATAATAATAATTCACTTTTATTCATTCCTGCGGTATAGATGCGTCAGTACATTTATACATATCACATAATTAAAATCGAGAACACGTTTATAATATAAATACATTTTCATTAGTTATTATTAGTTTATTCATAATGCTGCTTACAAGGTAATCTTATTAATTTATTACGATGATATCGCAACTAATACGATAATATAATATTAGGAGCATAAAAAAAATGTAATTCTCCACCGAAAGAAATATCTGATCGCAACGTAAAAGCGATTTAATCGTCAGAAACAATGTCGTAAATTAAAAGGCTCTGCGAATGGAAGAAATGCACGCCATGTCGCAATCTATCTTACGCACACAATTAAATGCGGTGGCATTATTGGAATCCCAGATTTCTCTATGGGGATATTCGGAAATTTGTGGCTTGGGATAATACATCAGTCATTGCCTGTTTTTTAATTACATGAAAGGGCAGAATTTGTATAAATTAATAAGTAAATCAGAAGCTTTTTACTTTATTGAATACAATTCAAATAACTATAAGCGATAAGTAAGTACAGCAATGTACAGTGCGAAACAGATAAATATTTGTATCTTCCATTAAATGTTATTAAATGTTAAATGTTAAATTAAATTAAATTAAATGTTATTATCTTCCAAAATATTAGTTATTTATTATACAAGACGATAACACAAGATTGACGAGAGTGCTTTTAACGTCGAGGCGTTAGCCGAGGAAACTAAACAGCGAAGAAGTGCAGAAAAAAAGGAACTCACTTTGATACATCTTGGAGCTCATCTCAAAAAAAGACCTACCTTAAACTTTACTTTTAAAGTTGTATTGGCGAAGATCCAGAAATCTGACGTGCTCTGAAGGAGCAAAAAAAGAACAGACGAACATGTATTAAAATCAAAACGTACAAGCTAAGTAAAGTTTATTAGTTTGTGCCAAAAAATTTTCTAATTGCAGCCGTATCAAATTCGTTATGGTGTGCGCAAATTCAAATTTCATGCAAAATAAAGCATTAGACGTCCAACTTATTGCAATGACGGAAGCTTTCTTGATTCATTTATGAGGAACCATCTACATTTTAGTAATCATCCTTGAAAAGCAATTGTAGTTCTCCGAAAATTGAAATGATTGGAATAACTTATTTGGATAATGTAATGCATTCTCGTTAGTATATTGCAAATATCGAAAATGCAACAAATAACTTCCATGCCATATTTCAATGTGGGATTTATTGGTTCACAGTAGTCGCTGAAGTAATTTCGGGGCTTTAGACAGCACTACATATTTATGCTCTTTGAGGATTAGTGTCAGTTTACACCGCATCGATAATCCAGTGATGTATCACGCACACACAGGCAGACAGACAGCAGCACATATGTGAAATCCACGACAATAAGCGGATTATTTCGGGCCCATAATCATAATGTTGCGACACGCTTAATCAATGTTGTATATTTACATTTTTTTCAATAAAAGTAAATATGGCGCGCCGAATCACGCATTATGGATTTGAGTAATGTAATTCAATTATAATGCCCCCGATGTGTAGGGTGTGATTTAAGTAATGCATACACGTAATACCACAGTAAATATTAGTTTAACAAGTTTTATCTACAACTATTAAATAATACAATCATTACGTTTCTATTAAATTTTATTTAATTCCGTTTTTAAATGTCAAATTTTACATCAATTTCTGTCGTTATGAAACGTAAAATATGCGACAATGTTTGACTCGTCTAATTTTCAAAACTCGCTTCGCTCGTTTTGGCAAATATTGCACTCGTCAAACAATATCGCACTTTTCAGAACTGGTTACGTCAATAACTATTAAGCAATATTATGAAAATATCACTGACAGTCTCTGTTCAAAAATGCTTTCTGCCAAAATTGGTTTGGAGTTTTAATTATTTTACTTTGATTACATTTTTGATAACTTTTGAAGATTTCTTGTAAGTTTCGTGGAATTTTATAATAATTTCAGAAATATTCTGAAAATTTCACAAATTTAGTCATATTTGTGACTATAATGTCATCTCTCATAATTAATAAATCAAATTGCACCAGTGCAAGAATCGGCAATTAGTAAATGCAGCACTTCAGCTGAACGTATATAAATGTGAATCGATAGACTTTTAGAAGGAGTAGCAAAAAAACATGTGCTCTGCGATATGAATTCGTGATTCGGCAGGAATACGAGCGCTTTTCGCATTGACATAAAAAGAAGTTTTTGAGCTTTTAAATGAATAGCATAATATTTTGATCGATAACGTCCACGTCAGCGAATGAAAAATTCATATCCCACTTTTTAATGTCAATAATATTTATACGGCGGATAGTGCATTACCGGCGTCGATTAAAAAACAATTGAATGCAAGGGATGCATGTACTCGCGCATACATATACATACATATGTATAATAAGTTGAATTGTTAAAACTCAGGGCGAGACATTCGTAATTGAATATTAAGCGATAACAGTATAAAACCGAATCTCATCAGTGAAAGTCTGTGTGACCTTATTAATAATTACTCAATGGAATGATTAGATACATTGCATATTTAAACGCTTTAGTTATTAATGTAGGCAAGGTCATGCTTTTAGGTAAATACGAAATCGGAGCAATCAGTGAAAGCTTAAGAATTATTTCGTCATTCATAATATCTTTTGTAAATATAAATTTGTGAAACTTAATACAGGGTGTCCCAAAGCTCTGCAAAAGTTCAACAATTCCAATTTTGATAGTAATAATTACAATTTTGGAAATAACAATATAAAAATTTAGCAGTACATTTTTTTGCCTGTAATGAAATAGCAATTGATATTTTGAGAGTATTCATTCAAATTTTCATAAAAATGTTGACAGAAATAAATGATTTTGAGAATTTCAATTTTGAAAACATATTTAATGTTGATAATAATCATTGAATTTTTGAAATTTCGACAGAAATAGCAATTGTAATGTAATGAAATAGCAATTGATATTTCGAGAGCATTCATTAAAATTTTCGTTAAAATGTTGCCAGAAATAATTGATTTTGTGAATTTTAATTTTGAAAAAATACTTAATGTTGATAATAATCATTGAATTTTTGATAACAATTGAAATTTCGACAGAAATAGCAATTGTAATGTAATGAAATAGCAATTGAATTTCGAGAGTCATTCAAATTTTCTTTTTAATGTTGTCAGAAATAATTGATTTTGAGAATTTTACTTTTGATAAAATATTTAATGTTGATAATAATCATTGAATTTTTGATAACAATTGAAATTTCGACAGAAATAATTGAAATTTGAAGAGTAATCTTGGAAATTATGACAGAATTGAAAATATGAGAAAAAACTGAAATATTTACATATGTTCAGTGGTAATAAACTTTGCTTAACTTTACTTTACAAATTATGACCGAATTGACAACATAATTCAAATTTTAGTAGCAATATTCGAAGTTTTGACAATACTTTCTGCAAATATGATTGACGGAAACAATTGAAATTATAAGGGTAATCCTTGAAATTAAGACCAAATAATAGAACATATTACAGTCATTATTGAAAATTTGGCATAATGAGTGAAATTAGATGGCAATAATTAAAGTATTGACAGTAATTTTTCAAAATATGATAGTAAATATTGAAGTTTGACAATAATCATTTAAATTGCGTCAGGAATAATTGAAATTTTAAGAGTTACCTATCCAATTATGGCAGAATTTAAAATATGAGAAAATAACTGAAATTTTTGACACCAAATATTGATAATATGACAGTAATAATTGAAATTTCGAAAAACAATTAATATTTTCGGAATATTCTTTGCAATAATTTATGTTGTACCCCATAATGTATGTTACAATTTATGTAAAGCTATAATGTATCTATGTCCTTAGTGTTGTACATATGTTCAGTGGTAATAAACTTTACTTTATTTTACTTTACAAATTATGACAGAATTGACAACATAATTCAAATTTTAGTAGCAATAATTGAATTTTTGACAATACTTTTTGCAAATATGATTGACAATCAATTGATCAATTGAATTATAAGAGTAATCTTGAAATTAAGACCAAATAATAGATCAAATTACAGTAATCATTGAAAATATTTGGCATAATGAGTGAAATTGCACGGTAATAATTAAAGTGTTAACAGTAATTTTTGAAAATATGATAGTAAATATTGAAATTTGGCAAAAACCATTGAAATTTTGGTAAAAATAATTGAAATTGAAATTAAAATTCAATTAAGACAGAAGTAAAAAAATTACATTTATTGAAAATTTGAAAATTAATTTAAATTTTAATAATTAAAATTTTTACAGAAACTATTGAAATTTTTAGAGTAAGCTTTGCTTTTATAAATGCATAATTGAAATATTTAGAATATCATCAACAATGGAAATGATTTGACAAACTGAGTGAAATTTGAAGCTAATCATTAAAATTTTAGTGAAAATAATTGAAATTGTTATTGTAGTTATTGAAAATATGACAGTAATAATTTAAATTTTACAATAACCATTGAAATTTTGACAGAAATAGTTGAAATTTTCAGATTAATCTTTGCAATAATGACAGGATAATTGAAAACTTTGGAGAAATCAATGAAAGTTTGCCAAAATGAGTGACATTTTACTGTAAATTATGAAATTTTAGTACATATAATTAATATTTTGATCGTAATTAATGAAAATATGACAGTAATAATTTAAATTTGACAATAAACATTGAAATTTTGACAGAAATAGTTGAAATTTTCAGATTAATCTTTGCAATAATGACGGGATAACTGAAAACTTTGCAGAAATCAATGAAAATTTGGCCAAATGAGTGACATTTTACTGTGATATAAAAAAATTAAGTACATATAATTAAGATTTTGATCGTAATTAATGAAAATATGATAGTAAAAATTTTAATTTGACAATAACCATTGAAATTTTGACAGAAATAGTTGAAATTTTCAGATTAATATTTGTAATAATGACAGGATAATTGAAAACTTTGGAGAAATCAATGAAAATTTGCCAAAGCGAGTGACATTTTACTGTAATATATGAAATTTTAGTACATATAATTAACATTTTGATTATAATTAATCAAAACATGACAGTAATAATTTAAATTTGATAATAACTATAGAAATTTTGACAGAAATAGTTGAAAGTTTCAGATTAATCTTTGCAATAATGACGGAATAATTGAAAACTTTAAAGAAATGAATGAAAATTTGCCAAAATGAGTGACATTTTATTGCAATATATGAAATTTTAGTACATATAATTAGAATTTTGATCATAATTAATCAAAACATGACAGTAATAATTTAAATTTGACAATAACTATTGAAATTTCAACAGAAATAGTTGAAATTTTCAGATTAATCTTTACAATAATGACGGTATAGTGGAAACTTTGGAGAAATCAATGAAAATTTGCCAAATTGAGTGACATTTTACTGTAATATATAAAATTCTAGTACATATAATTAAGATTTTGAATGTAATTAATGAAAATATGACAGTAATAATTTAAATTTGACAATAACCATTGAAATTTCAACAGAAATAGTTGAAATTTTCAGATTAATCTTTGCAATAATGACAGGATAATTGAAAACTTATCTTAGAGAAAACAGTGAAAATTTCCCAAATTGAGGGACATTTTACTGTAATATATGAAATTTTAGTACATATATTTAGGATTTTGATCATAATTAATCAAAACATGGCGGTAATAATTTAAATTTGACAATAACCATTGAATTTTCGATAGAAATAGTTGAAATTTTCAGATTCATCTTTGCAATAATGAGGGATAGTTGAAAACTTAGTAGAAATCGATGAATATTTGCCAAAATGAGTGACATTTTACTGTAATATATGAAATTTTAGTACATATAATTAAGATATTGATCGTAATTAATGAAAATATGACAGTAATCATTTAAATTTGACAATAACCATTGAAATTTCAACAGAAATAGTTGAAATTTTCAGATTGATCTTTGCAATAATGATGAAATAATTGAAAACTTTGGAGAAATCAATGAAAGTTTGCCAAATTGAGTGACATTTTCCTATAATATATAAAATTTTAGAACATATAATTAAGATTTTGATCGAAATTAATGAAAATATGAGAGTAATAATGGAAATTTAACAATAACCATTGAAATTTCAGCAGAAATAGTTGGAAGTTTCAGATTAATCTTTACAATAATGACGGAATAATTGAAAAGTTTGGAGAAATCAATGAAAATTTGCCAAAATGAGTGACATTTTACTGTAATATATGAAATTTTAGTACATATAATTAAGATTTTTATCATAATTAATCAAAACATGACAGTAATAATTTAAATTTGACAATAACGATTGAAATTTCGACAGAAATAGTTGAAATTTTCGGATTAATCTTTGCAATAATGACGGTATAATTAAATACTTTGGAGAAATCAATGAAAATTTGCAAGAATGAGTGACATTTTACTGTAATATATAAAATTTTAGTACATATAATTAAGATTTTGATCGTAATTAATGAAGATATGATAGTAATAATTTAAATTTGATAATAATCATTGAAATTTCGACAGAAATAGTTGAAATTTTCAGATTAATCTTCGCACTAATGGCGGTATAGTTGAAAACTTTGGAGAAATCAATGAAAATTTGCCAAAATGAGTGACATTTTACTGTAATATATGAAATTTTAGTACATATAAACAAGATTTTGATCGTAATTAATGAAACTATGACAGTAATAATTTAAATTTGACATTAACCATTGAAATTTTTACAGAAATAGTTGAAATTTTCAGATTAATCTTTGCAATAATGACAGGATAATTGAAAACTTTGGAGAAATCAATGAAAATTTGCCAAATTGGGGGACATTTTACTGTAATATATGAAATTTTAGTACATATAATTAAGATTTTGATCATAATTAATCAAAACATGACAGTAATAATTTAAATTTTACAATAACCGTTGAAATTTCGACAGAAATAGTTTTTAGAAATATAAATTTTCAGATTAATCTTTGCAATAATGACGGTATAGTATAGAAAACTTTGGAGAAATCAATGAAAATTTGGCAAAATGGGTCACATTTTACTGTAATATATGAAATTTTAGTACATATAATTAAGATATTGATCGTAATTAATGAAAATATGACAGTAATAATTTAAATTTGACAATAACCATTGAAATTTCAACAGAAATAGTTGAAATTTTCAGATTAATCTTTGCAATAATGATGGAATATATAAAAACTTTGGAGAAATCAATGAAAATTTGCAAAATGAGTGACATTTTACTGTAATATATGAAATGTTAGTACATATAATTAAGATATTGGAGGTAATTAATGAAAATATGACAGTAATAATCTAAATTTGACAATAACTATTGAAATTCTGACAGAAATAGTTGAAATTTACAGATTAATGTTTGCAATAATGACGGATAGTTGAAAACTTTGGAGAAATCAATGAAAATTTGCCAAAATGAGTGACATTTTACTGTAATATATGAAATTTTAGTACATATATTTAGGATTTTGATCATAATTAATCAAAACATGGCGGTAATAATTTAAATTTGACAATAACCATTGAATTTTCGATAGAAATAGTTGAAATTTTCAGATTCATCTTTGCAATAATGAGGGATAGTTGAAAACTTAGTAGAAATCGATGAATATTTGCCAAAATGAGTGACATTTTACTGTAATATATGAAATTTTAGTACATATAATTAAGATATTGATCGTAATTAATGAAAATATGACAGTAATCATTTAAATTTGACAATAACCATTGAAATTTCAACAGAAATAGTTGAAATTTTCAGATTGATCTTTGCAATAATGATGAAATAATTGAAAACTTTGGAGAAATCAATGAAAGTTTGCCAAATTGAGTGACATTTTCCTATAATATATAAAATTTTAGAACATATAATTAAGATTTTGATCGAAATTAATGAAAATATGAGAGTAATAATGGAAATTTAACAATAACCATTGAAATTTCAGCAGAAATAGTTGGAAGTTTCAGATTAATCTTTACAATAATGACGGAATAATTGAAAAGTTTGGAGAAATCAATGAAAATTTGCCAAAATGAGTGACATTTTACTGTAATATATGAAATTTTAGTACATATAATTAAGATTTTTATCATAATTAATCAAAACATGACAGTAATAATTTAAATTTGACAATAACGATTGAAATTTCGACAGAAATATTTGAAATTTTCGGATTAATCTTTGCAATAATGACGGTATAATTAAATACTTTGGAGAAATCAATGAAAATTTGCAAGAATGAGTGACATTTTACTGTAATATATAAAATTTTAGTACATATAATTAAGATTTTGATCGTAATTAATGAAGATATGATAGTAATAATTTAAATTTGATAATAATCATTGAAATTTCGACAGAAATAGTTGAAATTTTCAGATTAATCTTCGCAATAATGGCGGTATAGTTGAAAACTTTGGAGAAATCAATGAAAATTTGCCAAAATGAGTGACATTTTACTGTAATATATGAAATTTTAGTACATATAAACAAGATTTTGATCGTAATTAATGAAACTATGACAGTAATAATTTAAATTTGACATTAACCATTGAAATTTTTACAGAAATAGTTGAAATTTTCAAATTAATCTTTGCAATAATGACAGGATAATTGAAAACTTTGGAGAAATCAATGAAAATTTGCCAAAATGGGTGACATTTTACTGTAATATATGAAATATTAGTACATACAATTAAGATTCTGACCGTAATGAATTAAAATATGACAGTAATTATTCAAATTTGACAACGACCGCTGAAATATTGACAGAAATGATTGAAATTTAAGATTAATGTTTGCAATTATAACAGAATTAAGAAGTTGTCAACATTATTGAAATTTGACTGTTAGAATTGAAATTTTGACAGAAATAATTCAAATTTTCACAATAATTATTGAAAATTTGACAGTAAACATTGAAATTTGACAATAATCATTCAAATTATGACAGTGGCCTTTAAAATTTCAACAGAAAAAATTAACATTTTGAGAGTAATTTTAGGAATTATGACTGAAGTAATTGAAAATTTGGCAAAACAAGTGAAATTTAACGGCTATACTTGAAATTTGACAACAATAATTGAAATTTCGATAGAAATAATTGGAATTTTAAGATTAATGTTTGCAATTATGACAGAATTACGAAATTGTCAATATTATTGAAATTATGGCAGAAATTATTCAAATTTTCACAGTAATTATTGAAAATTTGACAATAAACATTGAAATCTGACAACAATCATTGAAATTATGACAGTGGTCTTTAAAATTTCGACAGAAAGAATTAACAGTTTGGGAGTAATTTTCGGAATTATGACTGAAATCATTGAAAATTCGGTAAAACAAGTGAAATTTAACGGTTATACTTGAAATTTTGGTACTTATAATCGAAAAATTTGCAGTAATTATTAAAAATATGGCAGTACAATTGAAATTTGAAACTAACTACTGAAATACCAGGAGAAATAATTAAAATTTTAATACGAATGTTTCCAATTATGACAGATCTGAAAATATTTGAAAAGAACCGAAACATATATTCAGTGGTAATAAACTTTACTTTACTTTACAAATTATGACAGAATTGATAACATAATTCAAATTTTAGTAGCAATATTTGAAGTATACTTCAATACTTTTTACAAATATGATTGATGGAAACAATTGAAATTATAATAGTAATCCTTGAAATTAAGACCAAATAACAGAACGTAAGCTTTGGAATTATGACCGAAATCATTGAAAATTTGGTAAAACAAGTGAAATTTAACGGTTATACTTGAAATTTTGGTACATATAATTGGAAATTTTGCAGTAATTATTAAAAATATGGTAGTACAATTGAAATTTGAAACTAACTATTGAAATTTCTGAAGAAATAATTAAAATTTTAATACGAATGTTTGCAATTATGACAGAACTGAAAATATGAGAAAATAACCGAAATTTTTACATATGTTCAGTGGTAATAAACTTTACTGTACTTTACAAATTATGACAGAATTGATAACATAATTCAAATTTTAGTAGCAATATTTGAAGTATACTTCAATACATTTTGCAAATATGATTGACGGAAACAATTGAAATTATAAGAGTAATCCTTGAAATTAAGACCAGATAATAGAACGTAAGCTTTGGAATTATGACCGAAATCATTGAAAATTTGGTAAAACAAGTGAAATTTAACGGTTATTCTTGAAATGTACATATCATTGGAAGTTTTGCAGTAATTATTAAAAATATGGTAGTAACAGTTGAAATTTGAAACTAACTATTGAAATTTTAGGAGAAATAATTAAAATTGTAATACTAATGTTTGCCATTATGACAGAAGAAAGACTTTTATATTAACTGGAAATTTGAGAAAAAAACTAAAGATTTGCCTGTAAACATTGAACATGTGATAGTAAGTAGTAAATGAACTTTCGATAGTAACAATTGAAATTTTCATTTTTGTAATATGACGGCATACTTTAGAGAAATCATCGATAATTTAGAAAATGAGTGAATATAAAATAAAGGCATAATTGAAATATTTAGAATATCATCAACAATGCCAATGATTTGACAAACTGAGTGAAATTTGACGGTAATAATTAAAATTTTAGTGTAAATAATTGCAATTTTTAATGTAGTTATTGAAAATATGACAGAAATAATTTAAATTTGACAATAATGATTGAAATTTCAACAGAAATAGTTGAAAGTTTCAGATTAATCTTTGCAATAATGACGGAAAAATTGAAAACTTTGGAGAAATCAATGAAAATTTGGCTAAATGAGTGACACTTTACTGTAATATAGGAAATATTAGTACATATAATTAAGATTCTGATCGTAATGAATGAACCGACCGCTGAAATATTGACAGAAATGATAGAAATTTAAGATTAATGTTTGCAATTGTGACAGAATTAAGAAGTTGTCAACATTATTGAAATTTGACTGGTATAATTAAAATTTTGACAGAAATAATTCAAATTTTCACAGTAGTTATTGAAAATTTGACAGTAAACATTGAAATTTAATAATAACGTGACGGTAATAATTGTAGCTTTAGTAGAAATAATTGAAATGTTTACATTTAAAAACTACGGGGTTATTAATCAAAATATCAAAAATTGTTTTATACAACAGTTGGGTACAAAAATTGACAATAATATGTAAATTAGAATTAAATTTCTAAATATTAGAGTAACTATTACGTTTGGGTATAGGAAACCGTATATCAAATGAAGAATTATTTAATGGACTTCTATTCTATGAAATAATATATAAGGTGGTTCCATTTAAAAAAAATGAATAAATAGTGCAGTTTGCGAATATTGATCACCCTGTATGATATTGTAAGTTATGTGTCAAATGAAAATTATTATTATTATTATTATTATTAAAATATTATTGAAGGTGAGTAAATCACACAGTATCATCACATCATATTAGTAAAACTATACAATAAATTAGAGCTTACTAGCTCTATTAATAATAATGGAAAAAAATAATAAAATAGTATAAATTTTTGTATTAACATCTGAATAACATGCAAACGGTTAGGTTTCAACCCATATAACCCAATATCATATTAATTCTGTAGTAACATAAGATTCAAAACTGTAAAGATATATAGGGTGTTCCATTTAAAAAATACCCATAAGTTTAGCCAGTAACTTTCATATGAATTACGCTGTATAAATTTCAATATTTTTACGAAATGAAACTTATTATTGTACACTAATTTCGTATGAAACAAATTTTGATATCTTGATTAATAACCCCTTAGTTGACCGTTTCCAGTACATTGGGACACCCTGTATAAAAAATATGAAATTCAAATCATTTTTCGTTAATTATAAATATATATATATATATATAATCGATCTTTATTGGGCTATATTTATAAATATTTTTTCTGGATTTAAAATAATTTATATTGAATGAAACATTTACGAGATTATCATAAATGTTAATAAGTGTTTTATAATCCATAATTCATGTATAATCTGAAAAGCGCGGTTTTATAATCATAAAAATTACAAAATAAGCGCTTAAAAATGCATACAAATCTTAGAAAATAAGCATATAAAACAGCATAAAGATTAGAATAAGTACAAAAACGTAGAAAAGGCATGAAAAGGCATATTTTATGTTTTATGAAAATACAGAAAAACAAAACAAAACATAATTTTATTTACAATAACGCACTATAGGTAGGTAAAAGTAATATTTTAATAACATAGGTTTTGCTGATTAATATTAATAACAATAATAATTAATAACAAATAATGATTAATGCTCATTTTTAAATGAACTAATAATTAAATGTTTTTCTAAATTTTCAACGGAAAATCCCATTCTCCTATCACTGAGCACATTTTTTAAGTGTGAAGAGCTTCTCTCCACATCCACACTTGTAATCGGTGCATATTTAAATTTGGGAACAATTGTAATATTTATGAGCATATCTTCCATGAAATCTCCTTTTAAAACTGTTGATATTTTTTGTAACTCGCCGAACCCTTTATTTTTTGACAAAACTGCATCACATTTTTTTTAATAATCTCTCCTATAGATCCCCGTACGTTAGAGACGTCGTTCCTAAAATCTTCGACTATTTGAACCGCATCTACCAAAGTTGTGTCTTTGCTTAGAGTTTATCAATCGCTTTGCTTACGAAACTGTAGTTGGTTTTTAGGAATGCTAAATTTTGTACAAGCCTCCTATCTTTAAGAACGTTGTGGCATTCTTTAATTGCCTCTGACACATTTTCGGGAAACTCTAACACAAGCTCCTTAAATGAATCGAAATGGTCGGCATAATAGCAGGCAGCATCCAGCCACGTACCCCATCTAGTTATGCCGGAGGAAGAGGTACATTTGGCATTCTTTCCGTAAACATTTCAACCCTCAGTGGAGCTTTTAGGAAAATTTTCTTTCCGGTTTTTATCAAATCATTGACCAGGGAAAATTGCAGTCTAATCGTTTCAGCAACCCGAGTAAACCCATGTGCCAAACAGGTGTAAATTGCTCATAAAATACTTTTAAATTAGAATATGCCTTCAACATATATGCAGCGGCATCAGAAAGCATCAATAATAATATATCATTTGGTACTGGGTTTGGTAAAAACAAAAGTGTTAATCCATCGTGAACGAATTTGGCAACGGTATTGCCATTTGTTTTTTCTAACTGCTTGGAACTAATTAAAAATGCATTGGTGGAGTCTTCGTTTAATATTCCAATCATTAAATGGGCGATGTACCGACCACATGAATCAGTAGTTTCATCTACACAGAATCATATGTAATTTTTGCCAATTATCTTTTTTATTTCCTCAATAGTGTGTTTATATACTTGCTCGACATAGTTTTTGCGATTGGTTGATTCGGCAGGAATATGTTTACCGGTGTATTTTTGTAAAAAAAGATTTAAACATACTATTATCTAGTTTTTTTAACGGAATGTTTGAAGATACCATCGTATTGCATAAATCAAAGTAAAATTCCTTTTCTTTCTGTGTAGAAGAACTCGCAAAAGACTCGGAAATAGTTTGCTGGATACTTGCAGATTTGTGTTTTTTTAAATTTTCCAGGTGAACTGTTGTTTTGATATGCTGTGTTATGTTAAATTTTTTCTCGCAGTTAATCTGCAACATAATACATGCTTGTACCTAGGCCAATAGCAACACAAAATAAAACTTACAGGTTTGATACAAGCCCTGCAAATTAATTTGCCGTTCTCATATTTTAATTCGGAATGTCCACGTATCCATTCATCGACGGAAGGTTTTACTTTCGGGAATTTATACAAGAAAACTTATAAACACGTGATACACACAAGGCACAAGCACAACGCACTGAAGATTGAGATAAATTGTACTGAATTGATAGCATACTTGCCCCAGATGCGTTCTGTGCACGTAAAAATAGGGTAATTAGGGTAAATAGGGTAAGATTTATTTTTCAAGGTAGGTAGGCGTGGATGTCATTTTTAATCATTAACATGCAGAGGGTTGGCATTTGTTTCATCAATGTCATTTGCTATAGACGTCAATGTCATCAACGATATTCTGAAGGCATAAACATAAGTTAATCAATTTTTCGGTTGTAACGAACTGCAAGCTGAATATATGCACCTAAGGGCCACCCCAATAACTAGTCACACCGAAACGCACGTTAAAATTAATTGCCGTATGTGTTCGCACGTACCATGGGCACATCGGCCGCACTTGTTGTATCATGGGAACGTGAAAAATTAAAGCCCCATGAAGATATGGGGACGGGAACACCGTAGATAATTTTACATAATTGCGCGCGATATTTCTATAAACATGACTGCTAGCGCCACGCGACCGGATAATGAACTAAAAGAAAACTATCAATAACAAAGCTACAGAATGTGCGGCAGCACAAAGCGTACGGCCCGTGTACGGTCACATTCTAATTTGAATTCGCAATTTGCGGCTTGGAGGCGGCGTCACGTGTGTAAAGAAGTTACGGTTGGACACGTGACCAGACGTGCGTCGAGCGTAACGCCGTCTCGCTTCGGTACGTAGGTGCACTGCGCTGTCCTCTGCGCTTTATTCCTTAATGTCCCTTGTGGAGGACAGAGAAGGAGAGGAGGCGACGTGCTGAAACGAACATATTGCCCATTGTGTTTCCACAATGACTCGGAATATTTCATTGATTACATAATGATTTTTATTGCGCGCGTTATCTTGTTGGTGTTTTGCGCGTTTCTGCGTTCGCAAGTAGGTAATTTTTTACCATTGTTATCAGCCTGTGTGCATGTTGTTATTGCTTATTTTCTGCTGAGAAATTGATGTATTTTCCGTATTATCGCTGTATTTTGTTAGGTCGGTAAATAATCGGAAAATTCGCGTTAATATTCAGGAAAATTCCGCACATATTCCTTGGAAACCTTTTTTATGCCGATTTTAACGAATTTTTCATTGTTATTTTGGACCAGTTTTTTTTAAATTTATTTATTTATCCACGGGAAGACCACCCTCTATACAATAATAATATATATAATTTACATAATGCACAGAGACATAGAACACCAAATAGAATCATGGCAAGCAATATCACCAAGGATATTAACCGTAAAACTAAAAGAAAACCTCAGAACAATAATTATAGTGTATGGACCAAATGAAGACGACACGGCTAGCAACAAAGAATAATTCTGGGACCAGCTCAACGAAACAACCGAAAATGCCATTGGTGAAATATATGTAGCAGGAGACTTCAACAGCAGAATTGGCAAGGAAGTAAAAGATAACGATACGATGAGAAGAAGATACGGGGAAGACACAATAAACGAAAATGGGAAGAAAATGCTAGATTACTGTAGAATGAACAATCTAATAATAGCGAACACACTATTCAACCACAGGGAGATACATAAATACACCAGGGAAGTGATAAGCAGGAACGAAAAATCTATAATAGATTACGTATTAACAGAACAAAGAAGAAAGAGCAAAATAATAGACACAAGAGTAAAGAGAAGCTACGAAATAGGAAGTGACCACTATCTAGTGGTGATCACACTCAAGGAAAACAACACTCAAGACAGTGACCGAAAAATTCAGCGAGCAGTAAACTACAAGAAGATACGAGCATACAAACTAAGAGATAAGGAAACAGCAATACAATACAAAGAGAAATTAGAAGCCAAGTTAGAAGTGGCCAACGACAGAGAAGCAGTAGAGGAAACGTGGAATAACATAAAAAGAAATATTCTTGAGGCAGCACAAGATACATGCAGGTTGAAGAAAAGTACAAACAAGAAACAACAGACAGCGTGGTGATCAGAGGACATACGAGATAAAACAAAAGAAAAGAAAAAGCATGGCAAAGACACATAAATGTCAAAAATAGTAATAACTTCGAAAGGTACAAGGAAAAAAGGAAAATAGTAAAAGACGAGGTTTGAATAGCAAAGACCAGGGACTGGGAAAAGTTCGGGGAGGCAATGGAGAAAAACGCAAAGGAAAATCAAAAGCTGTTTTATAAAACAATAAAAGCATGCAGGAAAGAAAAATGACAAGAAACGAGATACATACAAGACAAACAAGGCAAAATGTTGAAGGAAAACGAAGAAATAATAGAAAGATGGAAAGAGTATTTCGAAGAATTACTAACTATAAATAGCGGCAACGAACAGAAGACAAGAAACAGCGAAAAGAACATCACAGAAACAGTAACGGAAAGTATCAACGAACAAGAGCTTCTAGAATTAATAAGGGAACTGAAAATAGGAAAAGCACCAGGACAAGATCAGGTTACAGCAGAAATGATTAAACACATGGGAACCATAGGAAAAGATAAACTACTGAAGCTACTGATCCAAATATGGAAGACGAATATGATACCAAAAGACTGGCAAATAGCGTTAATAGTACCGAAATACAAGAAAGGTGATAAGACGAAATGCGCAAACTATAGGAGGCATAACACTAATAAGTATAGGGATGAAAATATTAGAAAAGACAATTAACAAGAGAATAATAGCAAGAATAGAACAGACCCTAGAAGAACCGCAATGTGGTTTCAGGAAAGGGAGATCCACGCAAGACAACATCTTCACAATAAAACGAATCACAGAAAAAAGAATCGCAAATTATAAAAATACATATCTGGGATACATAGACCTCGAAAAACTGTTTGACATGACACCAAGAAAGAAACTATGGTTAATACTAAAAGAGAGAGGAATAGAAAACAGGATAGTGAATGTAATACAGAATATATATAGCAACAACAGTAATGCAATAATATACAAGGGGCAAATTTCAAGAACTTTTAAAACAAATAATGGACTAAGACAAGGAGGAGCTCTCAGCCAGGGCCGGTTTACCCAATAGGCCAACCTAGGCGATCGCCTAGGGGCGCCAAGTAAATAGGGGCGCGAAAATTTGGGCGAATTAATTTTTATATTCGTATTTCTTTCCAATTAAATAATATTGTTTTCGGCGGTCGCACTCGTAAGGCCCGCTCACAGTTTATTTATAAATCCCAACTCGAGTCGTTTTGTATATGTATACATAGTATGATTATGTTTGTTTATCTATCAATAAATAAGCTATGGTAAAAACATGGTACTGGCGCCTACACGTGTTTTTATTTCTATGCTTTGAAACCAATCAATAAGAAATAAGGACTACGTTAACATATTTTTCCCGACCTATATTTCTTGAGAGTAAATAGATTTATGTACATGCTGGACCCTTTTATAGTTTTATGTCATTAGTTCATTCGATGTTAACTAGTTGTATGGGTCTGGTGTCTCCTGTGAAATTGCAATAAAAATTACTTTGAGTAATTCGATTAAACAAAAAAATCATGTGAATAGTGAACACTTTAATAAAAGTAAGTGCACTTTTTTTTATTATAAAGTTCAAATTAAATGCTGACATTAAACTGCACTATTATTTTGAATACAACATGCTATTTGTGTTCAAAGGACAATAATTTATTAATTCAAAGTACGCATGTTTCAAATGTTAAATTTGTTTGCAGAAATATGTCGCGTAAATTATCTGGATATCAGAATAAATTACGAAAATTGGAACAAAATGAAAAAACTGCCAAATTGTTGGACAAAGTGCATAAAATAACTTCGTTTTTTTCGAAAAGTGAGGAATCCAAAGTGCAGTCCCCAGACACTTTGTTACCAAGATCGAGCATATTTGACGATGTTACAAATTTGCCATCAACTTCTCATGAAAGCACCAATGAAAATTATAATTTACCAAATTTGGTGAGTGAGGCCACAATTGAAAGCGAGAACTTTGCATCGTCGATGACAGAAAATCAAACAATTTCAGTCACAGATTTGTTGGACCCTTCGAAGTGGAGAATCGATAATAATTTTGTGGATTATATCATTCAAAATCCACCACAACAAAATATTAATGAATTAGATTTTAAAATATCTAAAAGATCATATAATGATCGGGTGAGATATGCTTCAAAGCGTATATTTTTGCACCAATCCATAAATGGGGAGACAAAGAGACGAGAATGGCTTATTTTTTCTAAAACGACAGGATGTATTTATTGTATGCCGTGCAAATTATTTAGCAAACATAAAACTTCATTTACTCATACTGGCTTTAACGATTGGAAGAACGAACATCGTTTAAAACATCACGAACAATCTTTAGAACACCGAGAAAATACGCGGATTTATATATGTCGAGTTGACGCTCTAGGGAAAATTGATGGTGAATTAAAAAAACAATATTCTTTGGAATTACAATATTGGAAAAATGTTCTTGTACGAATAGTTGAAGTTGTTAAGTATTTGTCCACTCGTACTTTGGCTTTTCGTGGTGAAAGTGATGTATTTGGGGAACCGAATAATGGCAATTACATTGGTCTGTTAGAATTGATTTCAACATTTGATCCATTTTTGCAAGCTCACATACAAAAATATGCAAACAAAGGCAAAGGGACCGTTTCATATTTATCCAAAGATATATGCAATGAATTTATTATTTTGATGAGTTTTTCAATCACTGATTTAATTGTCGAAGAATTAAAGTCAAGTAAATATTTTTCCATAATTATTGACTCGACACCAGATATTGCCAAGGTGGACGAGTTAACTTTTGTAGTAAGATATATTTATGCAGATGGTACGCCAGTCGAAAGATTTATTTCATTTTTGCCAAATGTAGGACATAAGGCAAAAGAAATGGAAGTTGCCATTTTAAAAAAACTTGAAGATCTAAAAATCAATATTATGGATTGCAGAGGTCAATCATATGACAACGCCAGTAATATGTCTGGCCAATACTCTGGTTTGCAAGTTAGAATGAAAGCTCACAATACATTAATACATTACGTACCTTGTGCAGCACACTCTTTAAATTTAGTTGGTGTATTTGCTGCTGAATGTTGTCTGGAAGCAACTACATTTTTCATGTTTATACAGGAAATTTATAATTTTTGGTCAGCTTCTACCCATAGATGGGACATTTTAAAAAAATGTTTTGCAAATAATAATAAAAATAAATACCTGCTTCCTAAAACTCTGTCGGCAACGAGGTGGTCTGCCAGAGCAGATGCGTGCAGCGCCTTATCTTTAGGCTATTCCTGTTTTAGAGATGCCTTTGAAGAGATATTGAACAACGAAACTGAAAAACCTCAAACACACGCTGAAGCAAATGGATTACTTTGTAAATTTCATTTATTAGAAACTGGCATCCTTACTGAATTTTGGAACAATATTTTGGAGAGAATCGATGCGTGTAATAAAACATTGCAAAAAGTTAATATAGATATAACAGTCGTTGTTCAAATTTATAATTCTTTAATTGAATATTTAACAGAACAAAGATCTAAATTTGATCTTTATGAGGAAGCAGGAAAAAAGAAATCCAACTGCAGCGAATACAAAAAAGAATTAACTCGGAATCGTAAAAGGAAACTCCAATTTTTAGAACCCAATAATGATCTGAATACGAATGGGCGTGATAATATGAGAATAAATACATTTTATGTCATAATTGATAACTTAATTGAACAATTGAAGCGTCGTAAAAATGCATACACTGATATAGAGGGCTTGTTTGAGTTTTTGACGAGGTTAGGAGAAGTGGAGGATAATATCATTGAAGAAAAAACAAACGCGCTTATAAAGTTATACCCATCGGACCTTGGTCCCGAATTTACAGAAGAATGCAAACATTTTAAACAGTTTTTACAAAATATGGAAGTATTAAAAGTAGATGATGGACAATCAAGTGTTTTAAAAATGTTAAAACTTATACAAGAGAAAAAGATAATATCTACTTTTCCGAATATGGATGTTATATTAAGGATTTATTTATGCATTCCTGTTACAAATGCCTCTGGTGAACGTTCGTTTTCAGTCTTAAAACGAATTAAAAATTATTTGAGAAACACGCTGTCCCATGAAAAATTATCAGGCTTGGCAACTCTTGCAATAAATTCAGACATGGTTAATTATATGTGCTGTGACAAACTAATTGAAACATTTGCAAATTCCAAATGTAGGAAAAAAATATAAATTAAAAAAATCTGTTTTTGGCTTAGGAATTTTTTCTATGTAATGATATTATAAATGATACAATTGGGAGCATTGGTTTTTTGCATGAATTTAGATATAAATCTTTTTTTCTACTGTATTTAAGCCAAAGTTATATGTTTAAGTAATAGTAGTATTATTTATTTATTTTGTTGTGATTTTTATTTCTATGCATTGTTAAATATTTTAATATGCATTTATGTACTTTGAGAAATGATTTTTATTTTCATGTTTATTTTTGTTATATATTTTTTATTAAAATGTGCTTATTTTGTACAATTTTTTGTTTTGTTTTTAAAATTGTAATAAAATTTATCAATATAAAAATTTCCAATTATTACAATACCTGCAATACCTTTGATCACATTAAAAGGGAGGTTCAAGAGGCGCCACCTTAAAAATCGCCTAGGGCGCCAACATTTGATAAACCGGCCCTGCTCTCAGCCCAACACTATTCAACCTATATATGGATGAAATAATGAAGAGCATGAAAACAGAAATAATAAAAGCAATCGTAGGATACAAAAACATGCAAATGGTTAAAATATCAGAAGTAGCATACGGCGATGATGTGGTAGTGATAGCAGAAAGTGAGAGGAACCTGCAACATAACATGAACGAATGGAATAAACACCTAGATAAATATAGCATGAAGATGAACTACAGCAAAACAAAAGTACTGATAATAGGAAAACGGAAAGAACACATAAATATACAGATAGGACAGGACCATATTGAACAAGTGGAGCAATTCAAATACCTTGGAGTAGAACTTACAGAAGGCGGGACAATAGAAGGAGAATTAAGCAACAGAATAAACAACACAATAAAAACGTACTATGCCCTGAATAATATACTTACTAACAAGAAAGAGAAAAGCAGAAAGACAAAAATGAATATACAAAACTATATACAGAACGATTTTGACATATGGGAGCGTGATAAAGAAGCAAACAAAGAGAGATAAAAGTAGATTACAGGCAATAGAAATGAAATATCTGAGAAGAGTAAAACAAGTAACGAAAAAAGACAGGATACGAAATAAAGACATCAGAGAGGATTGGAAATTGAATCAATAGAAAAGTTTATAGAAAAGAAGCAGCTCAACTGGTAGGGACATCTAATTAGGATGAAAAATACGAATCAAACAAAACAAATCTGGGAAGCAAAAACAGGAAAGAAACGAGGAAGAGGTAGACCAAGGCAAGAATAAGACAACAAAATAGAAGAAATAATAAACAGCAGAGGGAAGACAGTGAAACAAGCAAGAGAAATGGCAAAGAACAGAAGAGAGTAGAAAGAATTTGCAAATACATAACAAAACATAACAGTTACATTACAACTGTAGTAACATGTATAGCCCACACCGAAGGGTAAAGGGCCTTTTGATAATAATAATAATTTATTATTATTTATACAAGCAGTAGCATACAAGAATTATACAAGCAGTAGAACCTTGGACATCCAACTTTAAATTTTATTAGGCCAAAAATCCTAAATAAAGCAGCGTTGACGTTTATAAATGCAATTTTAAGCACTTACAAGTAGATGTAGAATTTTAGAAACTTTCAAGCATGTAGAATAGAATTTACATAAAATTACATTACATTACAATTACATAGAAACAACATAGAATTTGAAGAAAACTTTAGTAAAACAATTCCGCAAAACAATTTTCAATACAAAAATGCAAAATTATGACGCTTTTAAAGCTCAAATATTATTTTATGTACTTTGAGTCAACAGAAGTTCAATTGAAGTTTAGATACTTTTAAACATATAAACACAGGTTGAGTTTAGACATCGGAAATATGCAAAAATTTAAAATAAATTAGTTTTCGACCTTTGGAGTTTAGAAATGTAAATATAAAAAAAAGCGTGTAATTTTAAATTGCAAATATAATTTTTCTTAATTACAGAAAAATGAAATTTAAGTTTATTAGTGTTTTCTTTCTTCTTTGTTGAAGAAACTATAACGAAAATTAAGTTTTTTGATCAAGAAAGAAAGAAAAACAAATTTAATGTTTTACTCTAATACTGATTCATTTTGGATCTATCATTCTTAATTACCAAATAATTCATTCAAATAATTATAATATTTGCATTCGATGTGATGTATTAGTTTTTAATTATTAATCTACCTCATTTGTTGCAAAAACAATTGAGATATTAATTTATGATCGTTTGAGTTATAAATATATACGTGTTAATGATCTTTAAAACTATGAAATAAGTGCTGCATATAATGCTTCTCATAATTTATTTAATCTAATTATCTTGATAAGCTGGCTTTCGTTTTACGTAACCGTGACTACTATTTTGCTGAGTAATTTCGTGTAATTGCAACCGAAATACCGTCAAAATTGTTGGATGTATACATGTTCATTAAATGCTATCTGTTAATTGCATTTGAAGCAATCAATTACGTTTGGTGGATACATTTTGAGGAATTTTATAATTGCAACGAAAATACACGATTACAATTTTATAATTGTTTTAATAGTATCTGAACGCTCTAGTTATTAAATTAAATTAAATAGAGCTTATGAAAATATTAAAAATAAAGAAAACAATTTCGATTTGTTGATTTTATATAATCAAAGAAGATTCAGTTCATGAAATTATTAAACAAAAACTGCAACAATAATAATCATTTACATATATCGACATATATATGGTATATAGAAGCAAAAATGTTTGAAAACCATCTTTGAGATGTTTGAGTCGTTTGAGATGTTTAGTTATCCAATTATGAATATGTAAATTTGGATCTGCGTAGTATATACTAAATATTATACGTGCTACCATATCAACTATTTAAGTAGTCAAAATTAAATATGTTAGTAATTTGTTTAGTTATATAATTTAATTTTTGAGAACTGCCTAATACCATTAATGCATATTATATTTCAGTTATATGCTGATATTATTGATTACTAACTACCTAATTAATCAAACACGCCAGTATTGCTACAATTTTGATGCTGACATTAGAATTGCCACTATATGCACGCTCAATTAATTCAAATCGGTCAATAGGCACCAAACCCCATAACACATACCCCAGCTGTTAAATTTGGCGTACGTAATAATTTATTAGGGACATATCTAGGATATTTCCATTGCCTCAATTATGAATCGGCATGTCGTCAGTTCTTCAATAAACTGCCTCTTCCACATGCCATTCTGCCCGATCTTTGCATAAAAGTTCCTCCGTAATTCGCTTACTAATTAAGTAAGAAATTTATGTTGCACGCAGATATTCAGCGGGTTTTAAGAGCGTTGAAATACCCAAAGCGAGGGAAATGTAATTACTGGATATATCGCAATTAAAGTTTGCAACGCTGGAAAGTTGAGCTAGAAATTCTCACGTATCTCGGCGAATGAAATATTCATATCAGAAATGTACATTTAAACACTTACTTTAGATAAAATCTATGATTTTAGCAATTCCGTATGTGATTTTAATGTACGCGCAAATTGAATGGCAGTCTAATTGCGCTGCCGAGAGGAAAAAAAGATCGTTTAACCTTGATACAGTTCGTAATATGGTAGCAATTTGCTTAATAATTGTGAATATTTTATTCCGGAGATGTACCGCAAATTCTAATAAATAATGTTAACCCAGATTCGCCATGCAAGTAGTCTTCACCGTAACTTTTATATCGCGCTTTTTATGCCCCATTAAAACTACTTTTAAAATACTTCATTTGACTTTTTTATGTTCATCGCACAAGTGGATATAAAATAAATTAATTATTCACGCATTTAAAACAGATGTTCCCGGAGATTCGAGAACTTCTTTACAATCCTACCAAGCTGCATGTATATTGAACAGTAACACAGCAAATTTCCCAAGAAAGTTAGAGTATGTTGGCAACAATAATTAGCAATAGCAACATAAGTGGTCGGTTAATGGAGCAACAAAAGCACATTGCTGAAAAATATATATCTTAAAGTTATACGCTTCAAATTTTCCATATTTTAATATCGTTTTACTTTCATTTGTGCTGCAAAAAAAAATAATGAAAATATTCGAATACAGATTTTTGCAGAAATCTGTTAATCGGTCTGTCCTTTAAGAGAAATTGGAAAGTCTTGTTGATGTTTGACTGAAATTGGTCATGATAGAACCTTTAAAATTAGTAGTTCAATTGTAGTAGTGACAATATTTAAAAGAACATCAGGTTTATAGAAAAAAACTAATAGTATTTTCAATTAAATTAGCAATGCTATCATGTTTCAAAATTTAATTTGTCCAGAGCTTATTGTTTTTTATTGCTAATCCAAATTTATATGCACCAAAAAGAAAAAATGCGCATATAGTTCATATAGTTCATTTCACTAACTTATTTCATTTCTGACATTATAATGTGTTTTTATTTGTTTGTGTTTTTCTACGTTGCATTATGACATAAGGAATATCATGTAGACTCTTTTAAACAATAAAAATGCAGAATTAGATTTGTTGTGGTATTTTCAAACATTAAAAATGCATAATTAGATTAGTTGAGGTACTTTCAAACGTTAAAAATGCATAATCAGATTAGTTGAGGTACTTTCAAACATTAAAAATGCATAATTAGATTAGATAAGGTACTTTCAAACAGTACAAATGCAGTTTTGGACAATTTTAAGCCTATTGACGGCAGTTTCAAACACTTTTGGGTATCGGGGATTTTATTGTAGACTGTCTTAAGTGTAGAAACTGAAAAAAAAAAGGAAAATTAACTGCATTGATTGGTGTTATCCATATGTACAGTCATGCTCACATAAATCTAGTACAAGAAATTAGGTTACAATAGCAATTTTATATAGGAATGTCAAATTTGTGTACTAGATTTATGTGACCATGACTGTACCTGTACATTTTTATTAAACATACTACTACTACTACTACTACTACTACTACTACCACTACTACTACTACTACTACTACACTACTACTACTACTACTACTACTACTACTACTACTACTACTACTACTACTACTACTACTAGTAGTAGTACTACATTGAAGTTATTAAATGCAATATTTTGCACTTTCACATATAAGAAGGGCAATTTAAGGTCCTTTTAGAAAATACAAATTTAAGCATTTTGGAATTTAAAAAAAAAGTTTTTAGGCGCTTTCAAACACCGAACCTGAAATTTTGAACACTTCCAGACATATTTAGACATCCAAAATATAACTTTATACTCTAATAGACCAATAGTGCAAAACTAAACAGAATGGAAGTTTATAAATGGAAGTTTCAACACTTTGAATGAATAGAAATGCATTTTTAGGCACTTTAAAATATCTACAATAAAAGTTTGAGCACTTCCAGACATACATATCTAGACATCCAATATACAATTTTACGCTCTAATAGACCAACAAAATTAAATTTGGTTTATTAATGGAACTTTAAACACTTTCAAACCACAGAAACACATTTTTAGATACTTTCACACAACAAAAATGTAATTTAGAACATGTCTAGAGATTATTAGACATTCAATTTTTTTCTTCACACTCTTTTAGGCAAAAAATTCAAATTAAAACACTGTTGAAGTTACAATTTTATACTTTCAATCATTAAAAATGCATAATTAGATTAGTTGAGGTACTTTCAAACATTACAAATGCAATTTTGGAAAATTTTAAGCCTATTGACGGCAGTTTGAAACACTTTTGAGTATCAGGGATTTTATTCTAAGCTGTGTCAAGTGTAGAAACTGCAAAATTGGAAAATTTACTGCATTGATTGATGTTATCCATATGTACCTGTACATTTTAATAAACATACTACTACTACTACTACTACTACTACCACTACTAATACTACTACTACTACTACTACTACTACTACATTGAAGTTCATAAACGCAATATTTGGCACTTTCACATATAAGAAGTGCAATTTAAGGTCGTTTTAGCAAATACAAAATTAGGCATTTCGGAATTAAAAAGTTTTTAAGCGCTTTCAAATACCAAAACTGAAATTTTGAACACTTCCAGACATATTTCGACATCCAAAATATAATTTTATACTCTAATAGACCAATAGTGCAAAACTGAACAAAATGGAAGTTTATAAATGGAATTTTCAACACTTTCAATGAATAGAAATGCATTTTTAGGCACTTTAAAATATCTACAATAAAAGTTTGAGCACTTCCAGACATACATATCTAGATATCCAATATAAGTATAATTATAAGTATAAGTATTATCAGTATAATTATAAGTATAATTACGTTCTAATAGACCAACAAAATTAAATAGTATTCTGGTTTATTAATGGAATTTTAAACACTTTCAAACAACAAAAATACGAGTACATTTTCAGATACTTCCGCACATCAAAAATTTTGAACATTTATAGACAATTTTAGACATTCAAAATATTTCTTTACACTATTTTAGGCAAAAATTCATAATATAACACTGCTGAAGTTGTAATTTACATTTTTAGATACGTACACACATCAAAAATGTAATTTGGAACGTTTCTAGACAATATTAGTCATCCAAAATATTTCTTTGCACTCCTTTAGGCTAAAAATCAAAATAAAACACTGTTGAAGTTGCAATTTTAAGCACTTTCAAGCAGAAATACAAATTTAGATACTTTCAACCATCTAAAATACAATTTAAGGAACATTTTGGCTTGTGGAATACTTTTTTAGACTCTTGTCGATAGAAAAATCCAAAATGATGACGATTTTGAAATTGAAAATATAATTTTATTTATTTTGAGGCATTAAAAGTAAATATATTAAAGGTTAAACATAGTTTAGATAGTTTAACCAAGAACATAGTTTAAATAAGAAGTTTAAACATATAAAATACAGTGTTAGGTTCATTTAGACTTCGAAAATGTTATGTATTTTGAGCCATCAAAAGTAAATATATTAAAGCTTAAACATAGTTTACATAGTTTAAACAAGAAGTTTAAAGAAGAACATAGTTTAAACAAGAAGTTTAAAGAAGAACATAGTTTAAACAAGAAGTTTAAACAAGAACATAGTCTAAATAAGAAGTTTAAATATATAAAATACAATTTTAGGTTCTTTTAGACTTCGAAAATACAGTTTAAAACTTTTTTTAACAGAAATCCAAAATATAATAGTTTTGCAGTTACAAATGTAACTTTCTGTACCGTAGGACGTGAGAAATGCAATTTTAGACGTAGTTTTAGAAACTTTCACTGACTTTCACACATCAAAAATGTAATTTGGAACGTTTCTTGATAATATTAGATATTCAAAATATTTCTGTACACTCTTTTAGACAAAAAAATTCAAAATAAAACACTGTTGAAGTAGCAATTTTAAGCACTTTCAAGCAAAAATACAAATTTAGATACTTTCAACCATCTAAAATACAATTTGAGGTACATTTTGGCTTGTGGAATACTTTTTTAGACTCTTGTCGATAGAAAAATCCAAAATGATGACGATTTTGAAGTTGAAAATATAAAATTATGTATTTTGAGGCATCAAAAGTAAATATATTAAAGCTTAAACATAGTTTACATAGTTTAACCAAGAAGTTTAAACAAGAACATAGTTTTAATAAGAAGTTTAAACATATAAAACACAGTTTTAGGTTCTTTTTGACTTCGAAAATACAGTTTTAAACTTTTTTCTAACAGAACTCCAAAATATAATAGTTTTGCAGTTACAAATTTTAGATGTGGTTTTTGACACTTTCACTGACTTTCACATGTTAAAAATGTAATTTTAGAATATCCAAAATATTACTATACACACTAGTACGCAAAAATTTCCAAATAAAACTGTGATGAAGATGCAATTTTTAGCACTTTGAAGCAGAAACACAGTTTTAGACATTTTAATGCATGTAAAATTCAATTTGAGGAACATATTGGCCTTTGGACTCTCTTGTCGAAAAACAATGCAAACTTATGACGATTTCGAAGTTGATAATATAATTTTATGTATTTTGAGGTATAAGATGTATAAACATTTTCAATCTTACACATAGTTTTCGTAGTTTAAACAAGAATATAGTTTAAACTAGAATTTTCTACAAGAATATTGTCGAAAAACAATGCAAAATTATGACGATTTTGAAGTTGATAATATAATTTTATGTATTTTGAGGCATAAGAAGTATAAACATATTCAATCTTACACATAGTTTTCATAGTTTAAACAAGAATATAGTTTAAACTAGAACTTTCTACAAGAACATAGATTAAACTAGAAGTTTCTACAAGAACATAGTATAAACTAGAAGTTTGATCAGGAACATAGTTTAAACAAGAAGTTTAAACAAGAAGTTTAGACATATATAATATGGCTTTAGATTCTTTTAGGCTTCGTAAATACGATTTTGAACTTTTTTTGAAACAGAAATCCAAAATAATATAGTTTTGGAGTTATAAATGTAATTTATATTGTTTTAAAAATCATTTAAACATCAAAAATATTACTTTTCACACTATCAGGTAAAAAAATCAAAATAAAACACATTTTTAAGCATTTTCAAGCAGAAATAGAATTTTAGACATTTTCAAGCATGTAAAGTACAATATGAAGAAAATTTTTACCTCCGGATTACGATTTTGAAAAAAACAATATAATTTTATGTATTTTGAGTCACCAGAAGTTAGCAAAATCAAAGTTTAACATATTAAAGTTAAAATATAGTTTAAACGAAAACATAGTTTAAACAAATAAAATACAATTATACAATTATAGACTCATATGAGACAAGCACGAAAGCGCCATCTCAATTTTGAAAATCTAATTACCAAATTTTAGACTTTTCTTGAAATACAATTGCAAAATAAATTCGTTTTGGAAATGTAATTAGATCAATGGAATTAAATTCATGTAAAAATTTTAAAAAAAAGTATTTTCAGACATGAGAAATACAATTTCTGACATATTAACACGTTGTAGCAGGCATATTTTTTACACAAAAAATTCAAAATTAAGCTGTTTTTAATAATACAACCTGTTTTATAGATTAAAATGCAATTTAAAGTGTATAAAAAATTAGAAATGTACATAGATACACATTTCAACATTGTGAATATAATTTCATGTTTTTTTTTTGTATTTTAGATTTAGATATGAGAAATACAATGTTTGGCATATTTTATGTATAACATGCAGTTTTGTACATGCAAACTATAGCTGTAACCAAGAAACAATAGTATTTTGCAATACAGAATATAGAAAATTTCAAATATATAAGTTTTTAATATATGAAATGCAAATTTGGACAGCATCAAAGTTATAAATGCAACTTAAGACATTTTTTAGACATATATAATGCCAGTATGGCATATATAATGGCAGTTTCTGGAATTTTTACACTGTAAAATTAAAAAAAAATACAGTTAAACAAATACTGCAGTTTTAAGCTCGATCAATATAACAAATGTTTAAAAAAAAAAGAGAATAATCATTCAAATTTTCACAGAAAAATTGAGATTTTAATGGAGTGAACTAATATTTTGACAGTTATCATAACATAATGACAAAACAATTAAAAATATGGCAGAAATCATTTAAATTTTTACAGCACAATACAAAATTTCAACAGAAATAATGGAATTTTGTAAAATGTAAATGTGTTTTTAATAAAAATTATTGTAAATTCATTGAAATTCTAACTCTAACCACTGAACATTGCAGTGATCATTGAAACTTTGATGGACGGTTGTAATTTAGCAGTCATCAGTGAAAATTTTAAAGTCATCATTGAAAATTTGGGTCATCATTGAAATTTTGATTGAAATAATGAAATTTTGTAAAATGTAAATGTTTTTTTAATAAAAATTATTGTAAATTCATTGAAATTCTAACTCTAACCATTAAACACTGCAGTAACCATTGAAACTTTGATGGACGATTGTAATGTGGCAGATATCATTGAAAATTTGACAGTCATCATTGAAAATTTGAGTCATCATTGAAATTTTGACAGTCATCATTGAAAATTTGAGTCATCATTGAAATTTTGATAGAATATTTAAAATTATGTAATGAAGAATTAAATTATGGTGAAAACAATTAAGTCCTTAGCAGAAATCTTTGAAATTTTGAGAATAATCATCCAAATTTTTACGGAAAAATTGAAATTTTGATGGAGTGAACTAATATTTTGACAGTTATCATGACATAATGGCAAAACAATTAAAAATAAGGCAGAAAACATTTAAATTGTTACAGAGCAATACAAAATTTCAACAGAAATAATGAAATTTTGTAAAATGTAAATGTTTTTTTAATAAAAAATATTGTAAATTCATTGATATTTTACTCTAACCATTGAACATTGCAGTAATCATTGAAACTTTGATGGACGATTGTAATGTGGCAGTCATCATTGAAAATTTGAGTCATCATTGAAAATTTGAGTCATCATTGAAATGTTGATAGAATATTTAAAATTGTGTAATAAATAATTAATTTATGGCGAAAACAATTAAATCCTCAGCAGAAATCTTTTAAATTCGCAAATTTTGATGGAGTGAACTAATATTTTGACAGTTATCATGACATAATGGTAAAACAATTAAAAATATGGCAGAAATCATTTAAATTTTTACAGAGCAATACAAAATTTCAACAGAAATAATGAAATTTTGTAAAATGTAAATGTTTTCTTAATAAATATTATTGTAAATTCCTTGAAATTCTAACTCTAATCATTGAACATTGAAGTGATCATTGAAACTTTGATGGACGATTGTAATTTGGCAGTCATCATTGAAAATTTGAGTCGTCATTGAATTTTTGATTGAAATAACGAAATTTTGTAAAATGTAAATTTTTTTTAATAAAAAATATTATAAATTCATTGATATTTTACTCTAACCATTGAACATTGCAGTAATCATTGAAACTTTGATGGACGATTGTAATGTGTCAGTCATCATTAAAAATTTGATAGTCATCATTGAAAATTTTAGTTATCATTGAAATTTTGATAGAATATTTAAAATTGTGTAATAAATAACTCATTTATGGCGAAAACAATTAAATCCTCAGCAGAAATCTTTTAAATTCGCATATTTTGATGGAGTGAACTAATATTATGACAGTTATCATGACATAATGGCGAAACAATTAAAAATAAGGCAGAAATCATTTAAGTTTTTACAGAGCAATAGAAAATTTCAGCAGAAATAATGAAATTTTGTAAAATGTAATTGTTTTTTTAATAAAAATATATTGTAAATTCATTGATATTTAACTCTAACCATTGAACATTGCAGTCATCATTGAAACTTTGATGGACGATTGTAATTTGGCACTCATCATTGAAAATTTGACAGTTATCATTGAAAATTTGAGTCATCATTGAAATTTTGATTGAAATAATGAAATTTTGTAAAATTTAAATATTGTCTTAATAAAAATTATTGTAAATTCATTGAAATTCTAACTCTAACCATTGAACGTTGCAGTGATCATTGAAACTTTGATGGACGGTTGTAATTTGGCAGTCATCATTGAAAATTTGACAGTCATCATTGAAATTTTGATTGAAATAACGAAATTTGGTAACATGTAAATGTTTTTTATCATTGATATTTTAATTGAAATAATGAAATTTTGTAAAATGTAAATGTTTTTTTATTAAACTTATTGTAAATTCATTGATATTCTAACTCTAACCATTGAACATTAAAGTGATTATTGAAACTTTGATGGACGGTTGTAATTTAGCAGTCATCATTGAAAATTTTAAAGTCATCATTGAAAATTTGGGTCATCATTGAAATTTTGATTGAAATAATGAAATTTTGTAAAATGTAAATGTTTTTTTAATAAAAATTATTGTAAATTCATTGAAATTCTAACTCTAACCATTAAACACTGCAGTAACCATTGAAACTTTGATGGACGATTGTAATGTGGCAGTTATCATTGAAAATTTGACAGTCATCATTGAAAATTTGAGTCATCATTGAAATTTTGACAGTCATCATTGAAAATTTGAGTCATCATTGAAATTTTGATAGAATATTTAAAATTATGTAATGAAGAATTAAATTATGGTGAAAACAATTAAGTCCTTAGCAGAAATCTTTGAAATTTTGAGAATAATCATCCAAATTTTTACGGAAAATTGAAATTTTGATGGAGTGAACTAATATTTTGACAGTTATCATGACGTAATGGCAAAACAATTAAAAATAAGGCAGAAAACATTTAAATTGTTACAGAGCAATACAAAATTTCAACAGAAATAATGAAATTTTGTAAAATGTAAATGTTTTTTTAATAAAAATTATTGTAAATTCCTTGAAATTCTAACTCTAATCATTGAACATTGAAGTGATCATTGAAACTTTGATGGACGATTGTAATTTGGCAGTCATCATTGAAAATTTGAGTCGTCATTGAATTTTTGATTGAAATAACGAAATTTTGTAAAATGTAAATGTTTTTTTAATAAAAAATATTGTAAATTCATTGATATTTTACTCTAACCATTGAACATTGCAGTAATCATTGAAACTTTGATGGACGATTGTAATGTGTCAGTCATCATTGAAAATTTGATAGTCATCATTGAAAATTTGAGTCATCATTGAAATTTTGATAGAATATTTAAAATTGTGTAATAAATAACTCATTTATGGCGAAAACAATTAAATCCTCAGCAGAAATCTTTTAAATTCGCAAATTTTGATGGAGTGAACTAATATTTTGACAGTTATCATGACATAATGGTAAAACAATTAAAAATATGGCAGAAATCATTTAAATTTTTACAGAGCAATACAAAATTTCAACGGAAATAATGAAATTTTGTAAAATGTAAATGTTTTCTTAATAAATATTATTGTAAATTCATTGAAATTCTAACTCTAACCATTGAACATTGCAGTAATCATTGAAACTTCGATGGACTATTGTAATTTGGCAGTCATCATTGAAAATTTGAGTCATCATTGAATTTTTGATTGAAATAATGAAATTTTGTAACATGTAAATGTTTTTTTAATAAAAATTATTGTAAATTCATTGAAATTCTAACTTTAACCATTGAACATTGCAGTGATCATTTAAACTTTGATGGACGATTATAATTTTATAGTCATCATTGAAATTTTGATTGAAATAATGAAATTTTATAAAATGTAAATGTTTGTATAATAAAAATTATTGTAAATTCATTGAAATTCTAAGTTAAACCATTGAAATAATGAAATTTTGTAAAATGTAAATGTTTTTTTAATAAAAATTATTGTAAATTCCTTGAAATTCTAACTCTAATCATTGAACATTGAAGTGATCATTGAAACTTTGATGGACGATTGTAATTTGGCAGTCATCATTGAAAAATTGAGTCATCATTGAATTTTTGATTGAAATAACGAAATTTTGTAAAATGTAAATGTTTTTTTAATAAAAAATATTGTAAATTCATTGATATTTTACTCTAACCATTGAACATTGCAGTAATCATTGAAACTTTGATGGACGATTGTAATGTGGCAGTCATCATTGAAAATTTGATAGTCATCATTGAAAATTTGAGTCATCATTGAAATGTTGATAGAATATTTAAAATTGTGTAATAAATAATTAATTTATGGCGAAAACAATTAAATCCTCAGCAGAAATATCTTTAAATTCGCAAATTTTGATGGAGTGAGCTAATATTTTGACAGTTATCATGACATAACGGCGAAACAATTAAAAATATGGCAGAAATCATTTAAGTTTTTACAGAGCAATAGAAAATTTCAGCAGAAATAATGAAATTTTGTAAAATGTAAATGTTTTTTTAATAAAAAATATTGTAAATTCATTGATATTTAACTCTAACCATTGAACATTGCAGTAATCATTGAAACTTCGATGGACTATTGTAATTTGGCAGTCATCATTGAAAATTTGACAATTATCATTGAAAATTAGAGTCATTAATGAAATTTTGATTAAAATAATGAAATTTTGTAAAATTTAAATATTGTCTTAATAAAAATTATTGTAAACTCATTGAAATTCTAACTCTAACCATTGAATGTTGCAGTGATCATTGAAACTTTGATGGACGGTTGTAATCTGGCACGCATCATTGAAATTTTGATAGAATATTCAAAATTATGTAATACATAATTAAATTATGGTGAAAACAATTAAATCCTTAGCAGAAATCATTTAAATTTTGAGAATAATCATTCAAATTTTGACGGAAAAATTGAAATTTTGATGGAGTGAACTAATATTTTGACAGTTATCATGACATAATGGCAAAGCAATTAATAATATGGCAGAAATCATTGAAGTTTTTACTGAACAGTACAAAATTTCAACAAAATAATTAAATTTTATAAAATGTAAATGAATTTTTAATTCAGTATTAGAATGCCACTGAAATTCTAACTCTAAACATTTAACATTACTGTGAACATTTAGACGTAGTAAGAAATGTAGTTTTACGCATTTTTACGCATTCAAAATACAGTTGCAGACTTTTTTACTAATATAAAATGCAGGTTTTGTCACTTTTGGCCGTAAAAATGCAGTTTCAGACAATTTTGGCCGTATGACTTGCTGATAAGACATGTCTAAATGATACTATTGTAGTCTCGTCAAAAATAAACTTATAACCTAACGTAACCTACATATTGTGACATTTGGCCGTAAAACTGCAGTTTCAGATAATTTTGGCCGTATGACTTGATGTTAAGACATGTCTAAATGATACTATTGTAGTCCCGTCAAAAATAAACTTATAACCTAACCTAACCTATTGTAACTTTTGGCCGTAAAAATGCAGTTTCAGATAATTTTGGCCGTATGACTTGCTGTTAAGACCTATCTAAATGATACTATTGTAGTCTCGTCAAAAATAAACCTATTGTCACTTTTGGCCATAAAAATGCAGTTTCAGATAATTTTGGCCGTATGACTTGCTGTTAAAACATGTCTAAATGATACTATTGTAGTCCCGTCAAAAATAAACTTATAACCTAACCTAACCTATTGTTACTTTTGGCCGTAAAAATGCAGTTTCAGATCATTTTGGCCGTATGACTTGCTGTTAAGACATATCTAAATGATACTATTGTAGTCTCGTCAAAAATAAACTTATAACCTAACCTAACATATTGCCACTTTTGGCCGTAAAAATGCAGTTTCAAATAATTTTGGCCGTATGACTTGATATTAAGGTATGTCTAAATGATTCGATTGTAGTCTCGTCAAAAATAAACCTATTGTCACTTTTGGCCATAAAAATGCAGTTTTAGACAATTTTGGCCGTATGACTTGCTGTGAAGACATGTCTAAATGATACTATTGTAGTCTCGTCAAAAATAAACTTATAACCTAACCTAACCTATTGTCACTTTTGGCCGTAAAAATGCAGTTTCAGATAATTTTGGCCGTATGACTTGATGTTAAGACATGTCTAAATGATACTATTGTAGTCCCGTCAAAAATAAACTTATAACCTAACCTAACATATTGCCACTTTTGGCCGTAAAAATGCAGTTTCAAATAATTTTGGCCGTATGACTTGATATTAAGGTATGTCTAAATGCTACGATTGTAGTCTCGTCAAAAATAAACCTATTGTCACTTTTGGCCGTAAAAATGCAGTTTCAGATAATTTTGGCCGTATGACTTGCTGTTGAGACATGTCTAAATGATACTATTGTAGTCTCGTCAAAAATAAATTTATAACTTAACCTAACCAAAATTGTACGCTGATATTTAGTAAAACAATATTTTCTTTCGTAATCTTCAAAGTTGATGTTATAGGATAAAAATTGTTGACACTGATCTGAAAAATACATTGAACTGATATTGGTAATAACATTAATAGTACTAATACTTGAAATTTTTCTTACTCCTGTACCTCCGCAATCTTAGTAAATGTTTGTAAATTCTCAAATAAACCGCATTTGAGAATTTACAAACATTTACTGAGGTTGAGGAGGTACGGGAGTAAGAGGAATTTCAATTATTAGTACTGTGCAAAATTCATTGATAATTACCTAAAATAAAATGTTCAACTTTGTTTGTAATTTTCTCCAATTATATTTCAAATAACAAACATATTTGAGTCAACTTTTTGGCGAAAAGGCAAAACCAGTAAAGACTTGTTTCGATATTTGAGGCAAGACAATTGGAGCCAGAGGAAATATTGAAATTTGTTTAAACAATAAATGTAAATCCAAAGCAATGGAACTTTTGATGTTTGAATAGTTGGATCGGCCAAAGGTTTTTGGGATGACCTTCAGCATGAGGCTTAAGTGCAGTGGTTTCTCAGACATCGTCCTCTTGCTAATTGCATGCGCTTCAAGTTTGATACAAGTTTCTGGTGCAAGCACCAAATAAAGCAGCTCAAAATTGAAAACAATGCTCGCGAATTTACAAAAGCAAATTTTGCATATATAATGTATCGATTACCATTAATTATTCACCACCGCGCCTCGGTAATGTTATTCTATTGAGGATCGTCCATCGGTCGGCTTTGCTGGCATATGGAGATCTAATCTCGCCTAATTGGTGACTATCTCCATGTCGATCACATGTCTGTGCGCCTATCTGCGGCATCTTCTAATCCTTCAGGTAGCGAAGCCTGATGTCATGTCTCTACCACCAAAATACACCACCACCACCTTTCAAATGGCCATCTCATTCCACGTACAATATCACACGACGTAATCGCATTGAATATCTCATGCGGTTTCTGCCGGACACAAAGCGTTTTTCCTATTAAATATTAATAGCCGCATTAAGCAGTCGTATATAAATAGTGGATATTTGTAAATAAAGTAGGAGAAAATTTATGTACATTTTACATGTATTTCAACAGCGCTGTTTCAAATATATAAGCAAAGCGCGGATTTATAAGCATCAATAATTACAAAATAAGCGCTTAAGAATGCATACAAATCTTAGAAAATAAGCATATAAAATAGCATAAAGATTAGAATAAGCACAAAATCACAGAATGAAAAGGCATATTTTATTTTTTATGGAAATACATAAAAACAAAACAAAACATAATTTTGGTAACAAGAACGCACTATAGGTAGATAAAAGTAATATTTTAATAACATAGGTTTTGGTGATTAATATTAATAACAATAATAATTAATAACAAATAATGATTACTGCTCATTTTTGAATGAACTAATAATTAAATGTTTTTCTAAATTTTCAACGGAAAATCCCATTCTCCTATCACTGAGCACATTTTTTAAGTGTGAAAAGCTTCTCTCCACATCCACACTTGTAATCGGTGCATATTTAAATTTGGGAACAATTGTAATATTTATCAGCAAATCTTCCACGAAATCTCCTTTTAAAACTGTTGTTATTTTTTGTAACTCGCCAAACCCTTTATTTTTTGACAAAACTGCATCACATTTTTTTTAATAATCTCTCCTATAGATCCCCGTACGTTTGAGACGTCGTTCCTAAAATCTTCAATTATTTGAACCGCATATACCAAAGTTGTGTCCTTTGCATGGAGTTTATCAATCGCTTTGCTTACGAAACTGTAGTTGGTTTTTAGGAATGCTAAATTTTGTACAAACCTCCTATCTTTAAGAACTTTGTGGCATTATTTAATTGCCTCTGATACATTTTCGGGAAACTCTAACACAAGCTCCTTAAATGAATCGAAATGTTCGGCATAATAGCAGGCAGCATCTAGGCAAGAGGTAGGCAAGAGGAAGAGGTACATTTGGCATTCTTTCCCTAAACATTTCAACCCTCAGTAGAGCTTTTAGGAAAATTTTCTTCCCGGTTTTTATCAAATCATTGACCAGGGCAAATTGCAGTCTAATTGTTTCAGTAACTCGATTAAAAACATGTGCCAAACAGGCATTAATTGCTCATAAAATACTTTTAAATTAGAATATGCCTTCAACATATATGCAGCGGCATCAGAAATCATCAATAATAATTTATCATTTGGTACGGAGTTTGGCAAAAAAAAAGTGTTAATCCAACGTGAACGAATTTGGCAACGGTATTGCCGTTTGTTTTTTCTAACTGCTTGGAACTAATTAAAAATGCATTAGTGGAGTCTTCGTTTAATATTCCAATCATTAAATAGGCGATGTACCGACCACATGAATCAGTAGTTTCATCCACACAGAACCATATGTAATTGTTGCAAATTGTATTTTTTATTTCCTCAATAGTGTGTTTATATACTTGCTCGACATAGTTTTTGCGAATGGTTGATTCGGCAGGAATATGTCTACCGGTGTATTTTTGTAAAAAAGATTTAAACATACTATTATCTAGTTTTTTTAACGGAATGTTAAAAGATACTAACGTATTGCATAAATCAAAGTAAAATTCCTTTTCATTCTAGTACTCGCAAAAGACTCGGAAATAGTTTGCTGGGTACTCAGGGTACTGCTTGCAGATTTGTGTTGTTTTTAATTTTCCAGGTGAACTGTTGTTTTGATATGTTGTGTTATGTTAAATTTTTTCTCGCAGTTAATCTGCAACATAATACATGCTTGTACCTAGACCAATAGCAACACAAAATAAAACTTACCGGTTTGATACAAGCCCTGCAAATTAATTTGCCGCTCTCATATTTTAATTCAGAATGTCCACGTATCCATTCATCGACGGAAGGTTTTACTTTCGGCATTTTATACAAGAAAACTTATAAACACGTGATACACACAAGGCACAAGCACAACGCACTGAAGATTGAGATAAATTGGACTGAATTGATAGCACACTTGCCCCAGATGCGTTCTGTGCACGTAAAAATAGGGTAATCACCGAAATATTCAAGCTTTATTTACTAAATATCACGTATGTACGCTCGCTTTGTTGATGATTTTGTGATAACCAAGCACTCTAGACGTAACGGAGTAATATTAATACTGAATTCTCATTACAATAATGTGCAACAAAATATATTCGTAGCTAATATAAATGATATGCTATAAAATTGAGAAACAAGCAAATAAGCACAAAAAATAAGGAAATATGCACAAAAAATTCATTAAAGCAATTATAAGCTTAAAAACTGAAAATAGGCATAAAAGCACACAAAAAAATTGTCACGTTACTTCATTTGCTGAAATTCGTATAGATACGAGGTCATTTTGGTGTGCTATTAAAACTGATGTATAGCATAAGTATATTAAAATCATTAGCTGCACGAGAGTGATTGATATTATATTGGCAGTAGAAGAGGCACATCTCTCCGTATTATTATCGATTGGTGTGGGTCACGAAGAGCCGTCCTGCTCCTCCGTACGTATCACAGTCCTAAGGAATATACGAGAGGAAATTATTTCCACTTCCGGTTGGAACCGGAAGCGACGCCGCTATTAGTCCGACCGACGTTCGTGTGTCGTCTGTGCAGATTCACAATGGAACCATTTCGGTGATTCCAGCGATATACACCCCAAGAACAATTAGCCGTACAAAATTTATCGTCATCGTGCAATCAATAAAGACAAACAACACCAACCCAATGCATCCATCCCACTCCATAATCTGGCGAAACTAATTCCAACAACAACAGATTGGGTGTGCATACATTTTTTTATCGAAGCCAAATAACATTGATAAAGTGATCAATCTGTTAATATTTCAGTCTATAAACAACATATTTATATTATCGATACAAGGGTGCTCCACCCATCCGTGTAACGTTTAACCATATTTAGCTTATTTGCAGACTGGAAACAATACATCGGTACATAGATAACGTGAAGTGGCGAGGCTCTGTTGGTATCGCAGATTTGGATTAACGCATTTGAAGGAGTCCATAAAACCGGCACGCATTCATACACGTGTATCTGAAACGGTTAAACTTATCGGACAGTAAAAATAGATTCGTAAGAACCGAGTGTTAAATATTGATTTTTATTACCTCAGAGTTACGGTACCAGATAATTTATGTTTTATAGCATTTTTATTTTCATCCGATCCTATTTGATTTAGTATCTAATAATCGAATTTATGCAGATTAATCTTAAATTGGTTAACTTTGGATTCCAATGAGCTTTCGAAAAATAGCTTTGCCCGAATAATTTGTGAAGAATTACCTATCACATTTATATTACTGAGTAACAGTTAATAATATTAATAATAAAAATAATAATAATAATTCTCATATTCTTCTAATATTCTCCAACAGGCCATACAGCCCAATTACAAGACAATTACAGGCAATTACAGTTGCTAATATTACTTAATAATTTTATTAATCAACATTTAAATTACCTTACACCTTACTTAAATTAATTACTGTGTTGTCTAATCCCTAATTAACATAGAGATTTAAATGTATAAAAAAATAAAATAAATATATTGTTGAGAAACGTAAATGATTTTGTTATATTTCATCTTGAAAATGTTCATCTTTTTGTATTTATTTTGATTTATTTCCAAAAAATTGTTATAAAATTTTCGAGAAACTGTGGAGAGAGAGAAACGATATCAAAGAAAAAAGAAAAAAAATATATCGAAGGATTAGGTTCAATAAGGCGAAAAGATTAGAACTATTCTAAGTGTTTCTCCAATTAGGTTCATATTTAAATAATGATATCTCAAAATCAACCGTATCAATTTTAATGTTATTTATTGCTGCTATGGAGTGATACACTATTACTAAATTGGTATAATTAAATTTAGATCCAATGATGGATTCTTGAGATATATCAATTTTTGTTTGAAAATATCAAATGTTAGAACTATTAAAGTGTTTCTTCAATAAAGCTCTTATCTACATAACGATATCTCAAAAATTACCGTGTCAATTTTAATGTAATTTATTGCTGATGCAGAGTGATATACTAATATTAACTGGGTATAAATAAATTTAGATCCAATGATGGGTTCTTAAGATATATAAATTTTTGTTTGAAAACAGCAAATAATAGAACTATTTAAGTGTTTCTTCAATTAGCCCTTATTTAAATAAAGATATCTCAAAAATCACCGCATCAATATCAATGTAATTTATTGCTCACATAGCGCTATATACTCTTATTGAATGGGCATAAATAAATTTAAATCCAATAAGGGATTCTTGAGATATATCAATTTTTATTTGAATATATCAAATATTAGAACTAATTTCAGTGTCTTTCCATTAGGCTCATATTTAAATAACGATATCTCAAAAACCACTGTATCAATATCAATGAAATTTATTGTTGCTATAGCGTAATATACTGACATTAAATCAGTATATTTATATTTAGATCCAATGATGGGTTCTTGAGATATATCAATTTTTGTTTAAAAATATCAAATATTAGAGCGATTATAAGAATTCCTTCAACTAGGTTCATATTTAAATAACGATATCTCAAAAATCACCGTAATCAACCGTATCAATGAAATTTATTGCTCATATATCCCGATATACTGGTATTGAATGGGCCTAAGTAATTCTTAAATTCAATTAGAGATTCTTGAGATATATAATTTTTAATTTGAAAATATCAAATATTAGAACTATTTAAAGTGTCTCTCCATTAGGCTCATATTTAAATAACGATATCTCTAAAACCACTGTATCAATATCAATGTAATTTATTGCTGCTATAGAGTGATATACTGACATTAAATGAGTATAATTAAATTTAGATTCAATAATGGGTTCATGAGATATATTAATTTTGTTTGAAAATATCAAATATTAGCACTATTTAAAGTGTATCTCTATTAGGCTCATGTTTAAATAATGATATCTCAATAACCACCGCATCAATATATATGTAATTTATTGCTGCTATAGAGTGATATACTGATATTAAATTGGTATAATTAAATTTAGATCCAATGAGGGTTTCTTAAGATATATCAATTTTTGTTTGAAAATATCTAATGTTAGAACTATTTTAAGTGTTTCTTCAATCAAGCTCAAAAATATCTCAAAAATCACTGTATCAATTTTAATGTAATGTATTGCTCATATAGCCCTATATACTGTTATTGTATGGGCATAAATTAAATTAAATCCAATGAGAGATTCTTGAGATATATCATTTTTTATTTGAAAATATAAATTATTCAAAGCTGATTTTCCAATATTCACACATCAATAATGGAATCTAAAGAACTAGTGTATCAATGTAATTGAATTTTTTTACAAAAATAAGCCGATATACTATTATTTGATATTTGCAATTTAAAACATATCCAATAAAAGATATTTGAGATATCTCAATTTTTGTTTCAAAATATCGAATATTAGTACTTTTTCAGGTATTCCTATAATTAGGCTCATATTTAAATAACGATACCTCAAAAACCACTGTATCTATATCAATAAAATTTATTGCTGCTATAGAGTGATATAGCGATATTAAATGGGTGTAATTATGATGGATTCTTGAGATGTATCAAGTTTTGTTTGAAAATATCGAATACTAGAACTATTTTAGATGTTTCTTCACTTAAGCTCTTATTTTAATAACGATATCTCAAAAATCACTGTATCAATATCAATGTAATTTATTTCTCATATTGCTCGATATACTGATATCAAATGGGCATATTTAAAATTAAATCCAAGGAGAGATTGTTGAGATATATCAATTTTTATTTGAAAATATCAATTATTCAAAGCTGTTTTACAATTTTCACACATTAATAATGTAATGTATTAATAATAATGTAATCTAAAGAACTAGTGTACCAATGTAATTGCATTTTTTTGAGATATATCACCTTTTATTTGAAAATTTCAAATATTAGAACAATTTTAGTCATCTCTCCAGTAGCCTCATATTTAAATAACGATATCTCAAAAACCACTGTATCAATATTAATGTAGTTTATTGCTGCTGTAGAGTAATATATTGATATTAAATGGGTGTAATTAAATTTAGATCCAATAATGAGTTCTTGAGATATATCAATTTTTGTTTGAAAATATCAAATATTATAACTATTTAAGTTTTTCTCCATTACTCTACTACTACTTACTCTTACTAAATAACGATATTTAAAAAATCACCGTATCAATATCAATGTAATTTATTGATCATATGGCCCGATATACTGATATTGAATGAGCATAATTAAATTTAAATCCGACGAGGGATTCTTGAGATATATCAATTTTTATTTGAAAATATCAAATATTAGAACTATTTTAAGTGTCTCTCCATTACTCTAATGTTTAAGTAACGATATCTCAAAAACCACCATATCAATATTAATGAAATTTATTGCTGCTATGGAGTGATATACTGATAGATATGTATGTTGAGATATATATTTTTTTGTTTAAAAATGTCGTGTTTTTTAGGTATATTTACAATTTATCTTATACATAAATGTCAGAATCTTGGAAAACTAGCATGTCAAAATGAATGTAATTTATTGCTCAATAAGTCATATATTTATATTAGGTTTGTTTGTAAAGATAATAATAACGATAATACATTCATAATCTGGAATAGAGAAAATTGTTCATTTTACATATGAAAAAAATTACCTAAAATCAAATATTCTTAGTAACATTACATATATTGAGAACCTATCATTGCATATAAACAAAATTCTGCTGATAATACTTCAGTACATCGAGCAATATTAATAATAATTGATTTTACTTCATCATACTGATGGGTCAAGACTTATAAACGTACCAAAAAAGTTTACTAAAAATTTCATTATTTCTGCCTAAATTTAAATTATTATGTGAAAGTTTCAATAATTACTCTCAAATTCTGAATCATTTTCCAATAAGTTCAATAATTGCTGTCATAATTTGAATTTACTCCGTTCAAATTTTGATGATTATTTTCAAAATTTCAATGATTCATTATTTTAATCAGAATTTTATATTTCTGGCATAATCTCTTCTATTATATGAAATTTTCAGTGATTTCGGTCAAATCTCCAACCATTACGGTCAAATTGAATACTATTTCTACAAAAATTTAATTAACCTGGCAAAATGTGGCCGATTTATCTAACTGATTACTGCTAAAATGGGTATCCATATTATATTTTCGATTACGTCTGTCAAAATTTCAATAATTTCTGTCTTAATCTCATAGATGTTTGTTAAAATTTTAATAAATGCTGCCACATTTTCATGATTATTGCTAGAATTTCAATGAAAACTGTTACATTTCCAATTAGTTTAGTTAATAAATCATTTTACCAAAAATGTCAGTATTTCTATCAAAATTTTAATTGTTATGTCACAGTTTCTATGATTACTGTCAAATTGTACCAACATTTCATTATTTCTACCAAAATTCCAATTATTATGTCAAAGTATCAATAATAACTAAATAATGGGTTGGAGCTTGTGAAATATAAACACTTAAAGAAAAGTAACAAGTTATCCTTTTTCACAACGACATTTTTATTTCGCTAAATGTACATTTCAACCACTACGTGGTCATCTTCAGTAGACATTTATACTCAAATGTACAAATGTCTACTGAAGATGACCACGTAGTGGTTGAAATGTACATTTAGCGAAATAAAAATGTCGTTGTGAAAAAGGATAACTTGTTACTTTTCTTTGAGGTTCAATAATAACTGTCCAATTTTGAATTATTTTGCTATAATGTCAATAAGTACTATCAATATTGGAATTTACTTTTTCAAATTTTGAATGCTTATTCTCAAAATTTCTAAGATGAATTGTTTTCATCAAAACTTAATTATTTCTGGCATAATCTCAAAATCTATTCTATTTTCTATCAATTTAAATTAAATTTCTATCAAAATTTCAAAGATTACTGTGAAATTAAAAAAAAATTCTATCAAAATTTAAATAATCACTGTCAAATTTTTAATAATACTGTTAGAATTTCGAAGATTCTGAATTATTTTTTTCACAATGACAATGATTACAGTCAATATTTTTATTTACTCTGTCAAACATTTAATTGTTAGTATTTCTGTCACAATTTTAACGAATCTCATAAAATTCCATCGATTTACCAAACTGCCAAATATATTACATATTCGATTATGACTAAAAATTTCAATAATTTTCATCATATTCTCAACGATCTTTGCCAAAATTTCAATGAAAACTGCCAACATTTTTGTGATTACTAGTAGAATTTCAATAAAAACTTATATTTCCAATTATTTTTTATAGAAAATCAATTAGTTTTACCAAAAATGGTTTAATGATTACTGTCAAATTTTGAATTATTTTGCCATAATGTCAATAATGGCTACCAACAAAATAATTTACTTCGTTAAAATTTAAATGATGATTTTTAAAATTTCTTAACCAATTTTAATGGTTTTCAAGAAAATTTCTGACCTTCAGGACAATACCTTCTATTTTTAAAGAAAAATAAATGTAAATGCTAAATGTACATTTCAACCACTACGTGGTCATCTTCACTAGACATTTGTACTGAACAGTACTCAGTACAGAACAGACTCAGTACAAATGTCTACTGAAGATGACCACGTAGTGGTTGAAATGTACATTTAGCGAAATAAATGTCGTTTTGAAAAAGGATAATTTGTTATTTTTCGTTAAGTGTTAATATTTCACAAGCTCCAACCGATTATAATACCTCCTATGTGAAAAATTCTAAACATTTCAGTAGACGAAAAAAACATTACACAAACTGTTTTTATTATTGTTGGTATGTTTTTACTTTTATTTCTAAGTTTGGATTTTTTTAAATACGTTGTGCAAATGAAGATGATTTTTTTTACTTTGTTTTATTTCTGTAAGTGGCTCTGACAGAGAGAGTCATTATAGAATCCATTGCACTTATAATTAATATAATCTTCCATACCCAAAACATATGTCATACGTATAGAAGGTAGATATTTCACAACAAAAGAAAAAACTGCACAGAAGGGCAAATTACTTTCTGGTTATTTTTTGTTAATTTTCCGGGCCATTTTATTAAATATGAGGTTTGTGATTCGATGCAGGATAGCCAACTAGACAGCAAAATACCAAAAAGTCAAAATCCCCATAAATTTCACATAGGTGTATTAAGGTGTATTGCATATCAAGAAACGTTAGCAGTAATGTGTATGTCACTGCACAGCATCACATTCGAATGTCAGATGCATTTTTGTCATATTTGCATCTGACATTCGAATGTGATGCTGTCAAGTAACGTACACGTTACTGCTAACGTATTTTAATACGCAATACACCAGATTATCAATTTCAAAATTGTCCCGGAAGCGTTAATGTTATAAATTTCAAAAATTTCCTGCTCGCATCGCTGATATTTCAACGTATTCTTAAAATGTATCGAAATTTGTACAAAAAATACGCTAAGAACAATTTATGCGGATAATCTTCTCCTTTCAATAAGCAATTTTCGTGATGGTAAAACCTGAGGTTGTATTTTTTAAGGAGAGTCTTTCACCAAATGGGACAAAAATTTCTAAAATGATTTATTTCTTAAATGTATGCATGTTATTCATCTAGAATGGCTTGTATTTTGTCAATTTCGGTGATTAATGTGCCACACCTGCCACAAGGCAAAGATTAATAATGATTCCAGGATTGGTTCACTTTTAATTGGATTTGTCACATTTTCATGGAAATGAAGAATCTTCGTGTGTGAACAATTAATCTTGTCAAGCTTGTCGACGTACTTTTCGTGAATGAAACGCAACAAAGGGCTGAATACTTCTAATCAGAGGAAATAACGCCTAGCTAGTGTTTCGATTATTAAAATATCGATTTAGGTGGGCGTGCAAGCGGCCGTGAAGTCAACAACGAGCAGGCGAAGACTGCACGAGGGACGAATTGTTGGCATTCGAGATGCACGTTTTGTTGTCGGTTCTACCGGTGGGTGCTCAATGATAAAGGAGGAATTGCGACCGGCTCACAGTTTAACCTTTGTTTCCCGGTTTTAATCTCGGACAGGGAGGGACAAACCGGCGCTGTGCTGATTATAGGACACAACGACAAGTGTAATCACAGTATTCCCATTCAGACGCTAAGCACAATGCCCATCGAGCAATCTCTAATCAAAATCCTCGAAACGCACGAATATGCCACCCTGCTTTTACGGCCGACTTGCAGCACAATACGGCTAATCCGATATTGTAATGCATGGCAATTTCGGTGATCATTTTTACACACATGAGCGAGCCGCTGGGTATATGGGGAAATTAGAATTTCAATGCGCGGCTTATGGAATACGCCCTGAGGTTTCCTCGGGACGGCCGCAAGAATCGCTCATTCAAAAAAAAAATCCCCTTTACGCAAATAAACAATTAAAGAAATAACATCCGATAATACTCGAGCGGGGACAATAAATCAGTTCGTCACAAAAGAAGCAGACGTAACGATGATTTGTACAAATCCATTTATTATATGTGTACGCGTGGCCTGGAGAAAAGGACCTCCGGAATCCGGAGCCCAATGAAGAGCGATAAATAGGGTGGAAGTACGAAGGATAATGCATCAACCAACTCTGCCCGCACAAAGATACCATTTCTAAAACGTATTGCACATTATTTTACTTAAACTGCGCCTGATGACGTTTGAATTGCGCGTATTTATAACCAACGCGCGGATTTCTAGGTATTATGCTACACATCAGCTTTAATAGCAGACCTAAATGACCTCGTATCTATACGAATTTCAGCAAATGAAGTAACGTGACAAATTTTTTTGGTGCTTTATAATTGCTTTAATGAATTTTTTGTGCACATTTCCTTATTTTTTGTGCTTATTTGCTCATTTCTCAATTTTATAGCATATTATTTATATTAGCTAGGAATATATTTTGTTGCACATTATTGTAATAAGAATTCAGTATTAATATTACTCCGTTACGTCTAGAGGGCTTGCTTATCACAAAATCATCAAAAAGCGAACATACGTACGTGATATTTGGTAAACAAAGCTTGATTATTTCGGGGAATACCCTATTTTTACGTGCACAGAACGCATCTGGGGCAAGTGTGCTATCAATTCAGTCCAATTTATCTCAATCTTCAGTGCGTTGTGCTTGTGCCTTGTGTGCATTACGTGTGTAACGCTCCGATATTATTTTATTATATTTATTTTATTATTCGTCGTTTTTATCGTGAAATTATTGTATAATTTCTTGATTATTTTGGCTCGTGATTTATTATATAATGTTTTAATTATTTTTGGCTCGTGATTTGTTATATAATGTTTTAATTATTTTTGGCTCGTGATTTGTGATCGTATTTAGTACTTACACGTCGTGACGTATAATTTAACTACCGTGATTACTATCGAGGTACTTTGCTATTGGTAATGTGTTAATTAACGTATACTAATAATGGATTAATACAAGAAAGCACCAATTTAAGGATTTGTTTTGTTTATTAAATAATAGACACGCTGAAATTGTAAGACACAGGGAAATAAAACACAGGTTGACGATGATGTAAATTAATTTATATAATTATGACGTACAGGGAAATAAAACACAGGTTGGCGATTATGACATGAATAGATTTATTTTATTTATTTCGTTAACCTTATAATGAATGTGTAAATTATTTTATTTATTCAATTGATAGTTTGAAAATGGTTATGACTACGAAGTTTATTTACGAGAGTTTGCTATACATGCACGTGCTTCTCTCGTTTCTTAGACCATTTATTACCATGCCCTTTCACTCCATTTAACTAGGGGAAAGTGATATGATCAAAAATAGAACTATTTAAAAATGTTGAAATATCCCCAATAATTCATGAATGATTACTAAAGGTATCTCGCGATCTTCCCGAATTTCATGGTTGTGTCGGTGTCCACACAATAATGTAATTATTGGAGCCCCACTGTTTACGTTGATTGAGGTAAATTAGTAATTCTACCCACGACCACAGCAAGCACCAATGTCACAAGTAGTCATCACCGTCAGACATGTTACTAGTTGTGTCAAATAACAGTTCTGCTACCTCAATCGGAAATGTTTATGTAATGTTATAATATATTATTATTAGGAACATTGGAGGTTATTAATAACTTCTCTTGTGATTATACCAAGCTTCATTCTCTCGTTTATCATTCTCTCTGTTTATACGGGGTTTCGATAATTCCACTTATTTCTTGTTTACGATATTTAACGACAAATTATCATTATGTCTTCAAATTATTGAGATTTAACCCAGCTTATTTTATCTGTACAATTCTAAATTACTCTGCCCAATAATATGTACGTTATGTGCTTGTTTTATGATTTGAAATAAAGAAACCAGTATTTTTATACATTATGTTTTTAAATTATTATGATTTAATCCAACTTATTTATTTATACAATTATAAATCACTCTGCCCAATAATATGCCCGTTATGTGCTCATTTATGATTTAAAATGAAGAAGCCTTCATTTTTAAGAATTATTTTGATTTGAATATGATGATGTATGTCGGAGGGTAACACTGAATGCCTTGATTAGTTGTTATAGTTATGGTGAACACAGCCACGTTAGTTTGCGATCGCGGGCGCGATGTATGACGAGTTTATATGTTTATATGTTATGGTGCTGACGACGATTTGATTCTAGTGGAGGAGGTGATTCCACAATAGCAGGTGTGTGAACGAAGTGCGCGGGTGGGCGTCAATTACACCTGTTATTGCTTCCTCTAGTGATTCGTAAACACGAATAGCGTTCGAGCCGCCTTTGTTTACTGATAGGAATAGGTAATCGGTGTTTGGCTTTTCTAGGTAACTTGTGGTTGGTTAAATACAATATTTTCCGTCAATTTGAATCAAGTGCGGGAATTTGATTTCACAATAACAGGTGTGTGAACGAAGTGCGCGGGTGGGCGTCAATTACACCTGTTATTGCTTCCTCTAGTGATTCGTAAACACGAATAGCGTACGAGCCGCCTTTGTTTACTGACAGGAATAGGTAATCGGTGTTAGGTATTTATAGGTAACTTAGGATTGATTGAACGGAATAAGCACTCCCGTGAATTTATAATGAGACTGGTTTAACAACTTTATATTATCGTTAATAATAAAAAAATAAATTACTTTGTACCTAGAATTGTACGTTTTTCGATTTATTCAAATTTTTATTCTACTTCGCGTTTTTTTTACAACGTTATATGCAATCGTTAATTTAATTATAACCCGACCTGAATTTATATACTCATAACCGCGAATGTCGTGTGCGTTGCCCGTGGCCGACGCAACTTTCTTACTCATCTCGCTCGTGTGTGGCTTGTGCTTAAATAGGTTTTTTCCAGCTTCAAATCTCCACTCCCCTCACATATCTACTGCTAAATATTCGCCCCCATCTCTTAGTTATCATGGTGATTATTAATCTTGAGTGTGCGTGTGGTATTAATGCGTTTTTAGCGCAGAGTTTTACACTTAACTTAAAGAGTTGCCATTCGAGGTGATTTTTACGTGCCTGGCGCTTGCTCGTTTCTAAGGGGCAAATACCCAAATTGTTTATGTGACACCACGACATGGAATCTTCCAAAACCGTGCATATGCAGGCCTCGGCTCTTGAGATATTTGGCGACGCTCTGGCGCGACTTGCGATGGCTATTTATCACATTTCACCCTGGGATTATTTGTAAATGAATTAATTTAATAATTTGGTTGTATTCATGATTTTTAAAATATGAGTCACTTTATTGCGTAAATGCGTATTATACTGGGCGTATATTTGGGCCTATTACACGTGTTTATAACTTTTCTTGTATAAAATGCCGAAAGTAAAACCTTCCGTCGATAAATGGATACGTGGACATTCTGAATTAAAATATGAGAACGGCAAATTAATTTGCAGGGCTTGTATCAAACCGGTAAGTTTTATTTTGTGTTGCTATTGGCCTAGGTACAAGCATGTATTATGTTGTAGATTAACTGCGAGAAAAAATGTAACATAACACAACATATCAAAACAGCAGTTCACCTGGAAAATTAAAAAAAACACAAATCTGCAAGCAGTACCCTGAGTACCCAGCAAACTATTTCCGAGTCTTTTGCGAGTTCTTCTACACAGAATGAAAAGGAATTTTACTTTGATTTATGGAATACGATGGTATCTTCTAACATTCCGTTAAAAAAACTAGATAATAGTATGTTTAAATCTTTTTTACAAAAATATAACGGTAGACATATTCCTGCCGAATCAACCATTCGCAAAAACTATGTTGAGCAAGTATATAAACATACTATTGAGGAAATAAAAAAGATAATTGGCAACAATTACATATGGTTCTGTGTAGATGAAACTACTGATTCATGTGGTCGGTACAACGCCCATTTAATGATTGGAATATTAAACGAAGACTCCACCAATGCATTTTTAATTAGTTCCAAGCAGTTAGAAAAAACAAATGGCAATACCGTTGCCAAATTCGTTCACGATGGATTAACACTTTTTTTGCCAAAATGATAAATTATTATTGATGCTTTCTGATGCCGCTGCATATATATTGAAGGCATATTCTAATTTAAAAGTATTTTATGAGCAATTGCACCTGTTTGGCACGTGGTTTTAATCGAGTTGCTGAAACGATTAGACTGCAATTTCCCCTGATCAATGATTTGATAAAAACAGAAAATTTTCCTAAAAGCTCCACTGAGGATTGAAATGTTTAGGTAAAGAATGCCAAATGTACCTCTTCCTCCGGCACAGGTTATAACTAGATGGGGTACGTGGCTGCCTGCTATTATACCGACCATTTCGATTCATTTAAGGAGCTTGTGTTAGAGTTTCCCGAAAATGTGTCAGAGGCAATTAAAGAATGCCACAAAGTTCTTAAAGATAGGAAGGTTGCACAAAATTTAGCATTCCTAAAAACCAACTACAGTTTCGTAAGCAAAGCGATTGATAAACTCCAAGCAAAGGACACAACTTTGGTAGATGCGGTTCAAATAGTTGAAGATTTTAGGAACGACGTCTCAAACATACGGGGATCTACAGGAGAGATTATTAAAAAAAAATGTTATGCAGTTTTGTCAAAAAATGAAGGGTTTGGCGAGTTACAAAAAATATCAACAGTTTTAAAAGGAGATTTCGTGGAAGATTTGCTGATAAATATTATAATTGTTCCCAAATTTTAATATGCACCGATTACAAGTGTGGATGTGGAGAGAAGCTTTTCACACTTAAAAAATGTGCTCAGTGATAGGAGAATGGGATTTTCCGTTGAAAATTTAGAAAAACATATAATTATTAGTTCATTTAAAAATGAGCAGTAATCATTATTTGTTATTAATTATTATTGTTATTAATATTAATCACCAAAACCTATGTTATTAAAATATTACTTTTATCTACCTATAGTGCGTTCTTGTTAATAAAATTATGTTTTGTTTTGTTTTTCTGTATTTTCATAAAAAATAAAATATGCCTTTTCATGCTTTTTCTGCGTTTTTGTGCTTACTCTAATCTTTATGCTATTTTATATGCTTATTTTCTAAGATTTTTATGCGCTTATTTTGTAATTTTTTAAGCTTATAAATCCGCGCTTTGTGTATAGCACGCAAAAATAAATAAAAATATTACGCTCGAGTTGGTGCCGAGTATTTAGGACGAAGTTTGTATTTCAGTAAATGAAGAGTTCAATTTTCGTGCCATTCAGGAGAAGAATGCCGGAGGGATAAGGTCTCGTGTTCGTCCTTTGTTCATGTTAATAATGGCAGTAAATGTTGCGTGCATTGTGCTCTAAGGGTAAATCAGAAGGAAGAAGTGCAATTTTGGCCCGCCAGTGAGGACTTTAATCACCGTTCGAGAACTTAATGTATTTTCAATGGTCAACTTGCCAACAATGACTCCCTTTGTGCGCGGGGGCGAATTTAAAGCCCCCGGCATTATCATTGATTATTCTAAATTGGTGTCGACGGCCAACCCGTTAGGCCCTTTTTCCCGGCCCTATGCGCCCACGAAGTGCATAGGTACGTGTGTCTGCGCAATATAAAAGATAATCTACTTTTGTAGTAATGTTGTAAAAGTATACATAATATGGTTTTATTTTTAGTACGTTAAAAGCTTCCAGTCGTGAATTTATACTATACGTTCACACGAAAGTAAAAAGGGGCTGTAAAATATTACTCTGTTTGATGACGGCTGTCATCTATATATAAATGTTACTTAAATTATTACCCCAAACAACATTCTGAGACGCAGCACAAAAGTGCTGCGGAAATCAAAACTTTCGCGAGCAATTAAGCAAATATTCATTCAAGTTTTATTTATAAACATCCTGAAAAATCAAGGATAACGTAATTCCTTGTATAATCATATTATTGAATAGTAATTCCTTGTGATATATCTCTAGCAAATACAAATATCTAATAAACAAACACATCAAATTTATCGATTGAGTAATTCTAATAAAACTTAAGTGATTGCATTTAAAAAAAAAATGTCCCCAGTAGAAATGTTATACAGTATCTATATAATAATACTGTATTACTATATAGTCACAATAAACACAACAAAACAAAACAACAATACGATATATATACAATATCAATATATATATATATATATATATATATATACGATATATAACAATAAGAATTCGATATAGAAATAGAATTATTTTAATGAAAATCAATAGTTTTAGAAAACGCAGTCAAATTTCTAGAAAATACAATGACATATCCCATATATCGATTAATCATCTTTATACCATTTAATATTATAAGATTCCAGATAAATCAGTAAGCTTTTTTGAAATACAATAAATGTATCAGGAAATTCAATGAAATTTGATCGAAAATAAGATAAATTTTCAGGAAAAACAATAAAATTCAAGAAGTTCAATAAAACATATTGATATAATCAAAAAAATCCGTAAATAGTCCACAAAAAAAATAAAATTTGGCATCAGTTCTACGAAATTCGCTATAATTACTAACAAATTAAAAAAATATATATGCAAATCATAACAATTTCAGAAAAGAGCAAAAAAATTTCTATGAAATTCAATAAAATTCCAGAGAATGTAGTAAACACATTTTGAAAATCGTTAAAATTACAACTGAATGTCAGTAGATTTTAAAATCTCTAAAAACTCACTAAAATTTCCATAAAATTCAGAATACTTTGTAAAAATTCAATAAACACATCAACAAATTCTATAAAATTTCATTTGAATTTCAGTAGATTTCAAAAATTCTTTAAAAATTCTTGAATACAAATTTTATTGGTTTTCTAGAATAATGTTGCGAAATCTACTAATAGTTAGATGAAATTTCCTTAGACATTCAGAGATATTCAATTTTCACCACAGTTCTGAAGAAATTCAATAATAATAATAATAATAATAATAAAGAATATGTATTAGCAGAAAAGCTACATAATATATAAAAGGTAACAATATGAAAATTTCATATATAAATAAAATAGACTTGTTACTATCAGAAAATGATAACAATTTCAGAAATAAAGCAATGAAATTTCTAGGAAATTCAATAAAATTCCAGAGAATGTAGTAAACACATTTTGAAAATCGTTAAAATTACAACTGAATGTCAGTAGATTTTAAAATCTCTAAATTCTCACTAAATTTTCCATAAAATTCAGAATACTTTGTAAAAATTCAATAAACACATCAACAAAATCTATAAAATTTAATTTAAATTTCAGTAGATTTCAAAAATTCTTTAAAAATTCTTGAAAACAAATTTGATTGGTTTTCTGGAATAATGTTGTGAAATCTACTAATAGTTAGATGAAATTTCCTTGAATATTCCGAGATATTCAATTTTCACCACAGTTCTAAGAAAGTTCTATAATAATAATAATAATAATAATAATAATAATAATAAAGAATATTTATTAGCAGAAAAGCTACATAATATATAAAAGGTAACAATATGAAAATATCATATACATATGAAATAGACTTGTTACTATCAGAAAATGCAAAAATCAGAATATACCCCTTGCAAGTTTAAAAAAAAAATTCATCTGCAAATATAAAACCTCCATTTTATACATTTTCAGGTTATATTATCAGTACTTTTTCAGCACTTAAACAATGTCCAAATTTCATATAAGTAAGACCTATAAGATAGACCTGATGCTATCAGATAATGAAAAAATAAAATTTTCATCTCAAATTCTGAAATGAAGAAGTAGTATTGCAAAATCTACATATTATACATTTTAGGTTGTTTTTCAGAACAACTTTAGCACCTAAAGTATATCCAAATATCTTACACATATACGATAGACTTGTTACTATCAGAAAATGCAAAAATCAGAACATTCCCCTTGCAAGTTTAAAAAAAAATATATCTGCAAATATAAAACTTCCATATTATACATTTTCAGGTTATTTTTTCAGTACTTTTTCAGCACTTAAACAATGTCCAAATTTCATATAAGCTAGACGTATAAGATAGACCTGTTGCTATCAGATAATGAATAAATAAAATTTTCATCTTAAATTCTGAGATGAAGAAGTAGTATTACAAATTCTACATATTATACATTTTCAAGTTGTTTTTCAGAACAACTTTAGCACTTAAAGTATATCCTAATTTCTTACATATATACGATAGACTTGTTACTATCAGAAAATACAAAATTCAGAATATATCCCTCATAAGTTTTTCCAAAGTTTTCATCTGTTAATATAAAAATTCCATTTTATACATTTTCAGGTTATTTTTTTCAGAACATATTTAGCACTTAAACAATATCCAAACTTCATACACATATAAGGTAGATATGTAACTATTAGAAAATGCAAAGTTCAGAATATATCCCTCTCAAGTTTTTCCAAAATTTTCATGTGTAAATATAAAAACTGCATTTTATAGATTTTCAGGTAATTTTTTAGTACACTTTTAGCACTTGGACAAAATACAACTTTTATATACATATAAGGTAGACAGTTACCTACTCTCCGAAAATGCAAAAATCATTTATACCACATCTCAAGTTTTTCCAAAATTTTCATCTGCAAATAAAGAAGCAGTATTACAAAATCTACATTTTATACAATTTTAGGTAACTTTTCAGAACACTTTCAGCACTTGAACTACATTCAAATTTCATACACATATAAGATAGACCTGTTTGTATCAGAAAATGCAAAAATATGAATGTACCCCATCTCAAGTTTATTCAGAATTTCCATATGAAATTTGAATGAAAACAATATTACATTAGTACTAAATAATCTTCTATTCTGTTACACATATATTGCCTGGGATTTCATAATCAGACAATTTTCTATAATATTCAGATGGCTAGCTTAAGTTAGGTTAGGTTAGGTCTTCATAATCTTGACTTCATAATCAGACAATTTTCTATATTATTCTGATGGTTAACTGCATTACAAAGATAGGATTTATCTGAGGTATGAGAAAAAATATTCAATAATAGGCCAAAATATGCTACTTTATCGTTTTATCGCTTTATATTGACAATAAATTACTTAGATCAGTGATATCAGAAAAATTAATGATATTACTTCAGGAAACTGTATATGACTGATTTTTTATATCACTGACATGATATAACAAAATCATCGGAAATCAATGAAATTTTCAGATATACATGACATCAGTGATGCCAAATAACATAGCATTTATTGCGACATTGACTTCTTAATCAAGTAATTTTCAAAATTTATAATTATCGCGATGATTTAAAAAAATATATTACCAACCTTATTTATTATATCATTATCATTCATTATTATTCATCATTTATTATAATTATGAAACTTTCTATTGCATTTTTATGACATTTAAAGTGATCTTTAAATTATAGTTTATTTCAGTGAAATTTATGAATTATGTATTATTTTTGTTATCAGAAGGTGAATTAATTTTTTTAATTTTTTATTTATTGGATTGTTTATTATGCATTATAGCACATATATATTTTTTTCTTACAACAGCGCGTAAACTAAGTTTTTACTCACGGTGAACAATGCGTAATGTGTGACTTTTTAGCATAAGTGCGTAAAAAAATCAAACTTAATTTTAACGCACTGTGAACAGTGCGTAATGCGAACTTTTTAGCACAAGTGCGTAAAAAAAGTCAACTGTGCGTAAAATAATTTTACACACAATTCATTCACTCATTAACACATGTTGTAATGTATATATTTACTTTTTGTATATTATGTAGCTTTTCTGCTAATAAATATTCTTTATTAATTATTGTTAAAAAAAAGAGAGTATTGTGCATTCAATTTTAGCTTATTTTTAGAATAGCTGTCGTAGAAAAAACTTTGTATGGTACATTTTCATAAAGTGGGGCTTTTTTGCACTAGCAGTTTTCATACAAACTCACGCTCATACAAAAAAGCACTACTTTATGAACTTTTATCATACATAACTACAATTTATTATAGTGTATATATTCGTGTAAATTGTTTGTAAATAAATAAAGTACTGTAGGTATTGATTATTTCTAATAATTGATCGCAGATCAATTTTTCTTCAGATCAGATCAGATTTTCAATCAGATTTTTGTAATAATAATAATTATTATTATTACAAAAATTTCGTAGCAAACCTCGTACAATAAAAGGCAAACACTTAGAAATTCAATTGTCAAGATTAAAGTTTAAAGACATGTATACTAAATTTAATTCAAGATGATTTAAAATATGTTGCATTTTTTTATAATTTTTAAATTACTACGGAGTGTATTCAAAATTTCTCCAAAATTTTCTTGAAATGATGAGCGCTATTTGCTATAAACATTTTTTTCTTGTGTTAATTTATGAATTTTGAAGGCAAAAATGCCTTTTATTGTACGAGTTTTGCTACAAATTTTTTGTTATTATAATAATTATTATAATTAATAAAAAATTTCGTAGCACAACTCCTACAATAACAGGCATTTTTGTTGCCAACACTTGGAAATTTAATTTTTAAGATTTCACGAATAGTTTAAAGACATGTATACTGCATTTTATTCTAGATGATTTAAAATATGTCACATTTTTTAAATATTTTTAAACTACTACGGAGTTGATTTAAAATGTCTCAAAAATTTTCTTGAAAATTGAGCTCTATATATAATAATAAAGAATATTTATTAGCAAAAAACGCTACATAATATACAAAATTTCAACAAAACAACAAAAGAAAACACATAAATAGCAACTACAATTTTCATATTAACATATATATTATTCTATTTACTACATCTACTATTTTCTATATACAGTCAATCAATTTGAACACGTATTCCCTTACCTGAGATTTAAACTTATGAAAATTTATTTAATTTTTTATGTGTCAGGGTAAGTTGTTATATAACTTAAGTTCTCTCGAGAAAAACGATTTTTCCGCTTTATCTGTCCTGTACCTATCGACATAAAAATGGGACTTCTGCCATGTCTCATGGCCATGAACTTCATATACATATGTAAGTTTTACTACTAATTTGCTATAAACATTTTTTTCTGGTGGTAATTTGCGAATTTTGAAGGCAAAAAAGACCTTTTATTGTACGAGTTTTGCTACGAATTTTTTATAATTATAATAATTATTATTCTAATTATTATTATTATTATTACAAAAACTTCGTAGCAAAACTCGTACAATAACGGGCATTTTTCTCGCCAACACTTGGAAATTCAATATTCAAGACTTTACGAAGACTAGTTTAAAGACATGTATACTGAATTTAATTCAAGATGATTTAAAATATGTTACATTTTTTATGTTTTTTATTTTTAAATTACTACGGAGTTTATTCAAAATGTCTCCAAAATTTTCTTGTAAAGTTGAGTGCTATTTGCTAAAGCATTATTTTCTGATGGAAATTTGTGAATTTTCCGAGCATTTAATCTGCATATATTTTGTAGGGAAGATCCGCAGTTGAAATAACTTGAATACTGCTCTAACACTGGGAAAGGAATACTACGCTAACCTTTGAGGTCATCGGGAATACTTGAGACTCGTATAGTGACAAAAATGCAAAATTATTACGTTATGGAAGTTAAAATCATAATTTTATTATTAAAATCGTTTGATTTTGAATTTCTTCATGTTGAAAGTGTCGAAAGAATCTTTTAAACATTGGGAATATAATCTTACACTTCCAAAAACCGAAATGCAGAATTAATTAGTTTTGTAAAATGCAATTTTATTTACTTTTGGACATAAGAAATGCAATTTTTGATAATTGTTGTCCTAGATTTAGAAACTTTCGACACGAAGAAATGAAGAAATGAAACGCTTTTATAATAATATTTTTATGATTTTAGGCAGTTTTATACATTAAACAATTAAACAAATTTAGGAATTTTCACTGTAAAAAAACTGGGAAACTTTTTGAATATTTATTTTTTGGAATATGTATGTAGCTTTCTGCTAATAAATATTATTAATATTATTAATATTAATTAATATTAATTAATATATATAAAATTTCAGAGTTTTCTACACACAAAAATGCAAAATTAGAAGAATAGTTGATTTAGAGAATAAAAATGTAATTGTATGTACTATCAGACACCAGAAATGCAATTGTGGATAGATTTATACAGGGTGTCCAAGATAAGGATCAACAGCATGGGATCTTGGAATCAGTAAAAGTTACAAAAGCGGTTAAATTAGAAAAAAAGTTGCGCAATTTAGTGGTCAGTAATATTCTGTTGGGATAACCAGAAAATTCCTCTTACTTTCGGAGATATTCGACAAAATCCGAAATTTTTCGATATCGTTTTTATGTCTTGCTGAAGTTATCTGAAAAGGTATAAAAAAACAAAAACCACTTTCTGATTCCCACTTTTTCAGCTGTACAAGACAGCGTTTATAAATGTTCAGTACAACGTTTCGTTTCGAAGATATCATCATCAACTTGATATTTTTATAAGGTCCGTAAATAAAGTACACCCTGTATTAAATAGCATTTCTTATTACGAATTGAACGATTTATATCACAGTATGATTTCTCATGTTTTATTCAGAAAAAAAAGCTTGTTAATAGATTTCGAACATTTTGGTATAGTTGGCTTCAGTTCCTTCAGTTCCTTTTGTCTTCCCATCATGCATTGAAACATGTGTTTTACATCTTTCATGTCTTCATTCATTGCTGCTGTTTTCTTCTTCTGTTTTAACATTTCCTCCCCACGTGTGTTTAAATTCGCACTTGAATCTAGATCTGCACGGATTCTCTTTAAGTCTTTGTTTTCTATTCATGTTCCTTTGATTGACTCTTTTGTTTTGTCAGACTGTTGTCTGTTGACTGTTGACTGTTGACTGTTGACTGTTGTTTTGTCGTGAGTTGCTATCTTCAATAGCAACATGATTTTCAATAGCTGTCGAAAACATGTCATATCCCAATTTGTTGCAAATAGACTTATGGCCCTTTATTGCCCTTTATTGGCCCTTGTTGCAGATTCTTCAAATGGGGATCAATTTTTTCTGCTGGCAGACTTATACAGCTATGAATAATAATAATAATAATTATAATAATAATAATAATAATAATAATTATATATATATATATATATATATATATATATATATATATATATATATATATATATATATATATATATATATATATATATATATATTGTGAAGTTGTAGGGTTAGTATTATTTCTTTGATGTAATGACACAGAATATTTTATTCAATGTCGAATATTTCAATAGGTTTGAGATGCCCAATTTAATTTTATTGGTATCGAAGCGCTCGAAAAATTTGAGCTATGTGTGGTGGCGCCAAGTTGTTAACAGGTATCACATGCTGTCAAGAGGACCACCCAATTAACCCGTGTCTATCATAGAAGCGGACCTATTGTGATAGAGAGTGAGTACATTAAAAGTGATTCAGAAATCTTAAATACCCTGATTTATTTTACGGCCACAACTGGAGCTTTTAGAAATGATTGCGATAACTGGGTTTTAACATATTACAGATTAATACTCGAAGGGTTCTAACATTCATTTGCTCGCCGTGGAAAATTGTATGTTCATATCACATAATCTGAGAATCACTCGAATTTCTACGTAATCTTTGTTCTTGTCATATTTCTTGGACAATAATTAATATACCACTTGCAGGGTGACTATATGGAGATTTCAATGTAGCATTTGGAACGAATTATTCGATTGTAAGTGCACTCACTCTGCAACGTTTGTGAAAGGTGGGCCATAATAACCCAGAATTTGGCGTTAATAAACGAAATTGCGACCGTAGATGGGGTAATTTGAAAATATAAGGACATGGACGTTTTCATCCGGGGGAGATTCATTCCCACATGCTGAAACCCATAAAGTATATTTATCGTGTACATTTGCGTAATTTATTTTTTCGCTTCACTCTGAATGTTTTCACAATTAGCGTGCATATATATATTTTTTTTTTTTTCAGAGCAGTAGGTACGTACAAATGGAAGTCCGCGGGCGGTGGGTTGGGGGGCGGGAAGGGGGGTGGAGCGGTCGGCAGTCGGGGGCAGCAGGAGCAGGGTTAGGTTAACCCTATGCATTAGTCAGATTAAAATTTCAATTCACCTCACATGCACCACTCGTTACGTCATCGCGCCAACACCCTGATTTACTACCGCCGGTCCCAATAAAAATATAAACAAAAAGTTCCTTGGACGTGAGCGTTGACGGGGGAAGTCGTTTCGCCCCGATGAAAACATGATTGCGTTTTTTTGCGCTTTATTTCCCTGTCTGTCATAAATAAAATATAATATTCAGTAATTTTCATCTACCTGTAATTTGCATGCGGGTTTGATACAGCACATTAGAATATAATACATGTTATGTTATTAAAAAGTATCAATTGTTAATTAATAACATCGTAGTTGTTATTAATGAATTGTTATAGTTGTCTACATCAATCGATGTACACTTACCACAGTCGCGGATTTAGGGGAGGGGGGCTTTGAGGGCAATAGCCCAAGGAGGTAAAATCCAGGGGTGGGATTTTTTTTTTGAAAAATACAGGCACAAGTCACTATAAAAACTAAATATACAAATAAATAAATAAAGAAAAGTCGAACGAAAAAAGGCAAATACAAGAAGTGAAGCATCTAACTACCTCCTTCAACTTCAAAGATTAGAAACAACTTTTTTGTCAATTTTATGCTGAGATATATTATCTCGATTTAACGTATAAAGTAATAAGCTACAATAGTCTGAGATCGATCTATCAACCGTATTAGTACACAATGTATAAGAACAAAATTTAACATTTATGAAAATTGAGCACCAATGAAAGCGAAAGTAACTTAGTATGAAGATGAAACGAACAGAAAAAACCGATAAATCTAGGCAGATGAAACCAGAGCAGGAGATGTAGAATTGATTGGTAGAGAAAATTTCAGAATCAATCAAGAGTACTAAAACTCTTTAAAACTTCAACGTCCAAGAAGCACTTTGAAATTGTGTGCAAAGCTTCAGTAGGTACCCTTAGAATATTTTACTTTTTCGAAAAAATTCACTTTAAATTCTATGCACATTTTATCTAGTATTTAGTCGTAAATATTACTTAACTTTGTCAATTGAACAAGTATCGTCATACTACAAGAATGGTTGTAATGTTATTGGAAGTTTTCACTTTCTTAGCGCTGTTTTATCTCTTTCATTTAACTGCAGTTCGAACTAAAATTTGTGATATTTCTAATGTTAAGGTTCATTAATTCTATAATTTAAGTAATAAGATTAAGTACATACAATTATTACGTAAACTATAAAATTTATTTATTTTTATATAATTTATCAAAGTATTGTTCATTTTCCCCCAGAGTTTCAAAGGTTACAATTAAAGTTTTAATACTAAGAGAAGCTTTCGATGAATCAAACTTTTCACTCCGAAGCAATTGACGAACTCCTGAAGCGACTGCAAGAATTTGTTCAAATATAAGAACAAACACAAAATGGTACAATGGTACATGGTATAAATGGACATACAATTATTACTTAAACTATTTCATTTATTTATTTTTATATAATTTATCAAAGTGTTGTTCATTGTCCCCCAGAGTTTCAAAGGTTATAATTAAAGTTTTAATACTAAGAGAAGCTTTCGATGAATCAAACTTTTCACTCTGGAGCAATTGATGAACTCCTGAAGCGACTGCAAGAATTTGTTCAAATATAAGAACAAACACAAAATGGTACAATGGTACATGGTATAAATGGACATACAATTATTACTTAAACTATTTCATTTATTTATTTTTATATAATTTATCAAAGTGTTGTTCATTTTCCCCCAGAGTTTCAAAGGTTACAATTAAAGTTTTAATACTAAGAGAAGCTTTCGATGAATCAAACTTTTCACTCCGAAGCAATTGACGAACTCCTGAAGCGACTGCAAGAATTTGTTCAAATATAAGAACAAACACAAAATGGTACAATGGTACATGGTATAAATGGACATACAATTATTACTTAAACTATTTCATTTATTTATTTTTATATAATTTATCAAAGTGTTGTTCATTGTCCCCCAGAGTTTCAAAGGTTATAATTAAAGTTTTAATACTAAGAGAAGCTTTCGATGAATCAAACTTTTCACTCTGGAGCAATTGATGAACTCCTGAAGCGACTGCAAGAATTTGTTCAAATATAAGAACAAACACAAAATGGTACAATGGTACATGGTATAAATGGACATACAATTATTACTTAAACTATTTCATTTATTTATTTTTATATAATTTATCAAAGTGTTGTTCATTGTCCCCCAGAGTTTCAAAGGTTATAATTAAAGTTTTAATACTAAGAGAAGCTTTCGATGAATCAAACTTTTCACTCTGGAGCAATTGATGAACTCCTGAAGCGACTGCAAGAATTTGTTCAAATATAAGAACAAACACAAAATGGTACAATGGTACATGGTATAAATGGGCATACAATTATTACTTAAACTATATAATTTATTTATTTTTATATAATTTATCAAAGTGTTGTTCATTGTCCCCCAGAGTTTCAAAGGTTATAATTAAAGTTTTAATACTAAGAGAAGTTTTCGATGAATCTAACTTTTCACTCTGAAGCAATTGATGAACTCCTGAAGCGACTGCAAGAATTTGTTTAAATATAACAACAAACTCAAAATGGTACAATGGTACATGGTATAAATGGACATACAATTATTACTTAAACTATATAATTTATTTATTTTTATATAATTTATCAAAGTGTTGTTCATTGTCCCCCAGAGTTTCAAAGGTTACAATTAAAGTTTTAATACAAAGAGTAGCTTTCGATGAATCAAACTTTTCACTCTGAAGCAATTGACGAACTCCTGAAGCGGCTGCAAGAATTTGTTCAAATATAAGAACAAACACAAAATGGTACAATGGTACATGGTATAAATGGGCATACAATTATTACTTAAACTATATAATTTATTTATTTTTATATAATTTATCAAAGTGTTGTTCATTGTCCCCCAGAGTTTCAAAGGTTATAATTAAAGTTTTAATACAAAGAGAAGTTTTCGATGAATCTAACTTTTCACTCTGAAGCAATTGACGAACTCCTGAAGCGACTGCAAGAATTTGTTCAAATATAAGAACCAACACAAAATGGTACAATGGTACATGGTATAAATGGACATACAATTATTACTTAAACTATATAATTTATTTATTTTTATATAATTTATCAAAGTGTTGTTCATTGTCCCCCAGAGTTTCAAAGGTTATAATTAAAGTTTTAATACAAAGAGAAGTTTTCGATGAATCTAACTTTTCACTCTGAAGCAATTGATGAACTCCTGAAGCGACTGCAAGAATTTGTTTAAATATAAGAACAAACACAAAATGGTACAATGGTACATGGTATAAATGGGCATACAATTATTACTTAAACTATATAATTTATTATTTTTTTAATAATTTATCAAAGTATTGTTCATTTTCCCCCAGAGTTTCAAAGGTTACAATTAAAGTTTTAATACTAAGAGAAGCTTTCGATGAATCAAACTTTTCGCTCTGAAGCAATTGATGAACTCCTGAAGCGACTGCAAGAATTTGTTCAAATATAAGAACAAACACAAAATGGTACAATGGTACATGGTATAAATGGGCATACAGTTATTATTTAAACTATATAATTTAATTATTTTTATATAATTTATCAAAGTGTTGTTCATTGTCCCCCAGAGTTTCAAAGGTTATAATTAAAGTTTTAATACAAAGAGAAGTTTTCGATAAATCTAACTTTTCAGTCTGAAGCAATTGATGAACTCCTGAAGCGACTGCAAGAATTTGTTTAAATATAAGAACAAACACAAAATGGTACAATGGTACATGGTATAAATGGGCATACAATTATTACTTAAACTATATAATTTAATTATTTTTATATAATTTATCAAAGTGTTGTTCATTGTCCCCCAGAGTTTCAAAGGTTATAATTAAAGTTTTAATACAAAGAGAAGTTTTCGATGAATCTAACTTTTCACTCTGAAGCAATTGATGAACTCCTGAAGCGACTGCAAGAATTTGTTCAAATATAAGAACAAACACAAAATGGTACAATGGTACATGGTATAAATGGGCATACAATTATTACTTAAGCTATATAATTTATTTATTTTTATATAATTTATCAAAGTGTTGTTCATTGTCCCCCAGAGTTTCAAAGGTTATAATTAAAGTTTTAATACAAAGAGAAGTTTTCGATGAATCTAACTTTTCACTCTGAAGCAATTGATGAACTCCTGAAGCGACTGCAAGAATTTGTTCAAATATAAGAACAAACACAAAATGGTACAATGGTACATGGTATAAATGGACATACAATTATTACTTAAACTATTTCATTTATTTATTTTTATATAATTTATCAAAGTGTTGTTCATTGTCCCCCAGAGTTTCAAAGGTTATAATTAATGTTTTAATACAAAGAGAAGCTTTCGATGAATCAAACTTTTCAGTCTGAAGCAATTGACGAACTCCTCAAGCGACTGCAAGAATTTGTTTAAATATAAGAACAAACTCAAAATGGTACAATGGTACATGGTATAAATGGACATACAATTATTACTTAAACTATTTCATTTATTTATTTTTATATAATTTATCAAAGTGTTGTTCATTGTCCCCCAGAGTTTCAAAGGTTATAATTAAAGTTTTAATACAAAGAGAAGCTTTCGATGAATCAAACTTTTCAGTCTGAAGCAATTGACGAACTCCTCAAGCGACTGCAAGAATTTGTTTAAATATAAGAACAAACTCAAAATGGTACAATGGTACATGGTATAAATGGACATACAATTATTACTTAAACTATTTCATTTATTTATTTTTATATAATTTATCAAAGTGTTGTTCATTGTCCCCCAGAGTTTCAAAGGTTATAATTAAAGTTTTAATACAAAGAGAAGCTTTCGATGAATCAAACTTTTCAGTCTGAAGCAATTGACGAACTCCTGAAGCGACTGCAAGAATTTGTTCAAATATAAGAACAAACACAAAATGGTACAATGGTACATGGTATAAATGGGCATACAATTATTACTTAAACTATATAATTTATTTATTTTTATATAATTTATCAAAGTATTGTTCATTTTCCCCCAGAGTTTCAAAGGTTATAATTAAAGTTTTAATACAAAGAGAAGTTTTCGATGAATCTAACTTTTCACTCTGAAGCAATTGATGAACTCCTGAAGCGACTGCAAGAATTTGTTCAAATATAAGAACAAACACAAAATGGTACAATGGTACATGGTATAAATGGGCATACAATTATTACTTAAACTATATAATTTATTTATTTTTATATAATTTATCAAAGTGTTGTTCATTGTCCCCCAGAGTTTGAAAGGTTACAATTAAAGTTTTAATACCAAGAGAAGCTTTAGATGAATCTGCTATCTGCTAGATCTGCTAGATGATCTGCTAGAAGACCTGCTTATAAGTTTTAATTTGAAATGTACTTCCAATGCACCGACAAGAATCTGGACAGTTAGCAACGGCCAAACATCTAGGACTAAGCTTGATTACATAATAACGAATGCACTTGCCGACCATAACACAACCGTCACCCAAGCCAATCTTGGTGATCATCTAGCTATTATCTATAACAGCATATTAGAAAAACAAAACAACTCCACACCGAATCTCAGGAAACCTCACAGAAAATTTAGTAGGATAAACTTCGATAAAATCGCGGTAAGATTGAAATATACAGAGATTCAGGAAAAACTTCATAGTGTTGATGGAGTGGAACTAAAATTTGAGATGTTAATAAATGTTTTGATGGAGGCTATTAATTTAATCTGTCCCTTAGTGTCTGTCCTGGCAAAGAAAATGCGAAGAAAACGAATAGAGGCTGGGTCACTAAAGAAATTATAGACGCCGGCAATGAGTTGAAAAACCTATTTTGGATACAACAGCATAGCAATGACTACGACCTAAAAAGTCATTATGTGTAAGAGAAAAGGGCATACAGGAAACTAATTATTCTACGTAAAAAAGCGTACAATTTTGAAAAAAATGCCTGTTCTGAAAATAAGCCAAAACATCTGTGGAAATTTCTAAACTCATCGATTAGTAAAGTAAAATCTAACCAAAATATAAAACTTAAACACACATACACAACTCTTCAAGATCTAAAACTAGTGTCCGAGCAATTCGCTATGCACTTTGCTAGCAGTACAGCAGAATCCCTGCTAGGATTCTTCGGGCCTAGCCAGCGGACACAATGTACTTTGCCAAATGGCACTGTGAATAGTTGCTTCTTAAATAGTGTTACTGGTGAAGAAGTAGCTAGAACAATAATGAACCTAAAGAACACACCAAGCACATGATGATCATTGTTTTGTGCGTTTTTTGTTTTAGCTGCCTTAGGGTTCCGTAGAAAAGTTTTTGGTTGTGCCCATAATTCGCATTCGTTCTTTCACAAAATTTCGTCCATGATTTTTGTTGCGCTTCTTTTGTTATTGATTTGTTTTGTTTCTCTTTTCTTCGTATTTTTCATAATCTTCTTTTTTGTTTGTAAGTTTCTTTCCCATTTCTCTTTTTTGTCTTTTATCTCCTTTTTGTCTTCCTCTGTCCACTAGTTTGTCTATTTCATTGTTTCGCCAAATTTCGTTTGTTTTGCTTTGTTTATTATTGTTTTGTTTCTCCTATTTTTGTATTTTTCATTATCTTCTAAATAAAATACTGTTTATTATTGCTCTTTAGTTTCGTTGATTGTTTTTTAAATACGAATCGATTAATCAAACATATCCACATGCAATAGTAAATGATTTCCTAATGGTGCTATCATACGGATGTAGATTAATTGCCGTCAGAGGAAGCTTAGTGGATATAAGGGCGAATTTTCTTTTCTATTACCTACAAGCAAGTCCGGAGAATCAGCGAATGAATTAGTTTGTAATATGGCAGTAAAATTCATGGGAAATTAGAAACATTGAATCGGGCGAAAATTTTCTTCGAAATGTCGATTCCAAGCAGAATTTATTTAGTGTTAATTAATAGACGAGGCGATGATTCAGCTCACTCAGACGGATTACATCTGTATATTCATGAGTGCACCAACGGCATAAATCGGGGAATTCTCCGACCACCGAATTGGTATGCATTACTTATTATTATTTGTTTGGTAGACGCACGTCCAGCACCCCGCAAAATCTGGGCCTCTCCTTCAGCGTTTACGTTCCGTGACTCGCAATTCATCGAATCGGGGGGTTCCCCCTTCGAGCGAGTAATGCGGATTACTTTCTTCCAGAACCCCTTAGGACAAGGCACGGAATTAATTCCTGCGACTAGCCACGTCCTGACGATTTCGTCCTGGATCGCACGATTTTTCGCACGCTCCCGTTTTTTCGCTGCATTTGATTGCTGCCCATTGTCCGGACTCTCGCCGTTCGTCGAGGGAGCGACGAGTAATTTAATTTGGCATTTTTATGCTTCATCATGTATTGCGACGGCTTTGATGATTTAATAATTTGCACATGATTTACGACTGGATTAATAAAATTACGCCCGTGACACTGGGATTTCTAATCGTCCTCCCCATTGTCAAAGGTGATTATCAGATTGTTAATTGTACTCGACAAGTATGTGCTGAAGTTTCAAATGGCACCAATTAAAATTGTTTCGCCCATCTAAAATTTTTGTTGTGCAGAAACTTTACGAACCAAAATGGATTCAGTAGACAGTCCACAAGATTTTTGTATTTCAAAACAGTACCTCAGAGCAGTTGTGTTGATTGATGTAGAATCTATCACCTACTCTACACCTAATATTTTTTCCAATGTGTGTTATATTTTCATTACCTATTTTTTAAATAAATCAAACAATAAAGACTTTTTAACCAATTGTTCAACAAATCCATTCAATTATATTGGAATTCGTAAAAAAAATCACTACATAACTATATCGATTTTAATTAAAATTAATTCAATGTAGCATATTATTCAATTCAGGACAAATTTTATTAAACACTGAAGAATATTTAAAGAATTGTACAAAAATTCCATTAAATTCTATTAAAAATTGCAAACAAAATATATGTATACAGGGTGTCCTAAATAGAGTAGGATTGCTCGAATATCTTTCTTATTCTTAAAGCTAGAGATCTGGTTAAATGGGCAATATTGTGCAGTTTCATATGCTGGATCAGATTATGTTGCAACATCTTCAAAAGTCCGAGCAGTTTAGAAGTTATTCTAAAAAAACTAAAAATCGCGATTTTCTAAAAACTCCGACATATTCACAGTTATTAAAGATGCGGCAAAAAGTTTAAAATGAAAGTTACTTGGTTCGATCGCGCAAACTTGAGAATAAACTCAAAACAAAAGTCAAGATGGCGGTTTCCGAGATATTAATAGCAATTTTCTTATTTTAAATCGCCGCTATATTTAATTTTTATACATCTAAATAGACTTTCTTTTTATCTTTTCAATGATGTATAACAATCTACGTTAAAATGAAAAATTTGGGGAATATTATTTATTCAAATTTTTATTTTTATTTTTTGTTATTTTTAAAACAAATGTATAAAACATTAAAAAAAAGGTAACACAACTAAGTAGTAAAATAAGAAAAAAATATAACAAAGGCTCAAAATTCTGACATATGACTTTATGTGATTTTGTATTATAATTTTAGTGCATTGTTGCAATTGCAAAATAGTGCAAATTTAGTATGTAAATTGTGGAACTTTCTATTATTAGATTTTAGTTGCTAATCTGTCCAGCAAATAATGTAATCTTAACTTCGAAAAGCTCTCAATGAAAAAAATAAAAATAATGGATAAGAGAACATAATTTTAAAGTATTAAAACAAAATACCACAAAATCAATGAAAAATATAATAATAGTGCACAAAATTATAAAACCAAAAATATTATCTAGTTAAGCATAGAATAATTGAAGAATAATGTAATCTTGACTCCGAAAAGCTCTCAATGAAAAAATTAAAAATAAGAGAGAAGAGAACATAATTTTAAAGTAATAAATCAAAATACCATAAAATCAATGAAAAATATAATAATAGTGCACAAAATTATAAAAGCAAAAAAATCATCTAGTTAAGCATAGAATAATTGAAGCTAATACAAAATATTAACGGCCATATACATAGCCGACACTAGCAGCTACTAAAGTTTAGTAGATACTAAAAAAGGTTAGAATGTACATTTCATAATATCATTTCTGCAAGATAAAACACATTCTAAACTTGAGAATAAACTCAAAACAAAAGTCAAGATGGCAGTTTCCGAGATATTAATAGCAACTTTCTTATTTAAATGGCCGCCATATTTGATTTTTATACGTCTCAATAGACTTTCTTTTCATCTTTTCAATGATGTATAACAATCTATGTTAAAATGAAAAATTTGGGAAATAATAATTATTCCAATTTTTATTTTTCTTTTAATTTATTTTTAAAACATGTATAAAAAATTTAAAAAAAGGTAATACAACTAAGTAGTAAAATAACAAAAAAATATAACAAATGCTCAAAATTCTGACATATGACTTCGTCTGATGAATTTATGTGATTTTGTATTATAATTTTAGTGCATTGTTGTAAATTGCAGCAATAGCAAAATGGTGCAAATGTAGTATGTAAATTGTGAAACTTTCTATTATTAGATTTTATTTGCTAATCTGTCCAGCAAATAATGTAATCTTAACTTCAAAAAGCTCTCAATGAAAAAAAATAAAATAAGAGATAAGAGAGATGATAAGATTATTATAATTTTAGTGCATTGTTGTAAATTGCAGCAATAGCAAAATAGTGCAAATTTAGTATGTAAATTGTGGAACTTTCTATTATTAGATTTTATTTGCTAATCTGTCCAGCAAATAATGTAATCTTAACTTCGAAAAGATCTCAATGAAAAAATTAAAAATAAGAGAGAAGAGAACATAATTTTAAAGTAATAAATCAAAATACCACAAAATCAATGAAAAATATAATAATAGTGCACAAAATTATAAAAGCAAAAAAATCATCTAGTTAAGCATAGAATAATTGAAGCTAATACAAAATATTAACGGCCATATACATAGCCGACACTAGCAGCTACTAAAGTTTAGTAGATACTAAAAAAGGTTAGAATGTACATTTCATAATATCATTTCTGGAAGATAAAACACATTCTAAACTTGAGAATAAACTCAAAACAAAAGTCAAGATGGCAGTTTCCGAGATATTAATAGCAACTTTCTTATTTTAAATGGCCGTCATATTTGATTTTTATACGTCTAAATAGACTTTCTTTTCATCTTTTCAATGATGTATAACAATCTACGTTAAAATGAAAAGTTTGGGGAATATTAATTATTCAAATTTTTATTTTTATTTTTAAATTTATTTTTAAAACAAATGAATAAAAAATTAAAAAAAGGTAATACAACTAAGTAGTAAAATAACAAAAAAATATAACAAATGCTCATAATTCTGACATATGACTTCGTCTGATGAATTTATGTGATTTTGTATTATAATTTTAGAGCATTGTTGCAAATTGCAGCAATTGCAAAAGAGTGCAAATTTAGTATGTAAATTGTGGAACTTTCTATTATTAGATTTTGTTTGCTAATCTGTCCAGCAAATAATGTAATCTTAACTTCAAAAAGCTCTCAATGAAAAAATTTAAAATAAGAGATAAGAGAGATAAGAGATAAGATAAGATGATTATAATATTAGTGCATTGTTGCAAATTGCAGCAATTGCAATCTGTGAAAATTTAGTATGTAAATTGTGGAACTTTCCATTATTAGATTTTATTTGCTAATCTGTCCAGCAAATAATGTAATCTTAACTTTAAAAAGCTCTTAATGAAAAAATTAAAAATAAGAGATAAGATAACATAATTTTAAAGTATTAAAACAAAATACTCCAAAATCAATGAAAAATATAATCATAGTGCACAAAATTATAAAATCAAAAAAATCATCTAGTTAAGCATAGAATTAATGAAGCTAATACAAAATATTAACGGCCATATGCACAGCCGACACTAGTAGCTACTAAAGCTTAGTAGATACTAAAAAAGGTTGGAATGTACATTTCATATTGATAATATCATTTCTGCAAGATAAAACACATTCTAAACTTGAGAATAAACTCAAAATAAAAGTCAAGATGGCAGTTTCCGAGATAATAGCGACTTTCTTATTTTAAATGGCCGCCATATTTGATTTTTATACGTCTAAATAGACTTTATTTTCTTCTTTTCAACGATGTATAACAATTTATGTTGAAATGAAAAATTTGGGGAATATTAATTATTCATATTTTTATTTTTATTCTTTATTTATTTTTAAAACAAATGTATAAAAAATTAACAAAAAAATATAACAAATGCTCATAATTCTGACATATGACTTGGTCTGATGAATTTATGTGATTTTGTATTATAATTTTAGAGCATTGTTGCAAATTGCAGCAATTGCAAAAGAGTGCAAATTTAGTATGTAAATTGTGGAACTTTCTATTATTAGATTTTATTTCTTAATCTGTCCAGCAAATACTAGAAAAAATTAAAAATAAGAGACATCATTTTACGTAATAAATCAAAATACCACAAAATCAATGAAAGATATAATAATAGTACACCAAATTATTAAACCAAAATAAACATCTATACCTTTTCAAGTTCAAATTGAGACCAATCAAGTTCAAATTGAGGCCAATCAATTTCAAATTGAGGCCAATCAATTTCAAATTGAGGCCAATCAATTTCAAATTGATACCAATCAAATTCAAATTGAGACTAAACAAAATCAAATTGACATTAAACAATATCAAGTTGAGAGTAAACAAATCAAATTTATTATGACAACTTGATATTGTTTAGTGTCAACTTGATTTTGTTTAGTCTCAATTTGAAATTGATTGGTCCCAATTTGAAATTGATTATTCTCAATTTGAAATTGATTGGTATCAATTTGAACTTGATTGGCCTCAATTTGAAATTGATTGGCCTCAATTTGAACTTGATTGGTCTCAATTTGAACTTGATTTGTCTCAATTTGAACTTGAAAATGTATAGTTAAGCATAGAATAAATGAAGCTAATACAAAATATTAACGGCCATATGCATAGGCGACACAAGTAGCTACTAAAGCTTAGTAGATACTAAAAAAAGTTAGAATGTACATTCCATAATATCATTTCTGCAAGATAAAACACATTCTAAGTAGCGTAGTAACTACTAAGCTGCAGTAGCTGTTGCGAAGTTGCGAAACTATGTGCTTATCAAGAATCTGCAAAAAGCATCAGATATTTATTATTAGGCTCTAGAAAACTGAGGAAAATTAAATATTATCAGAATAGTTATCTGAAAGCTAGAAACAGCTAAAATAGAAAAACATTATTGCAAGCTGTAATTTCATATTTAAAACGTATTATTCTCTTCACATTGAGTGTCTATTCTCAGTTGTTTGCCGTTGATGTTGTTTTGTTTTTGACATATTTTTTAATATTTCTATTATACTTTATATGTATATTATGTAGCTTAAGCTAACAAATATTCTTATTGTTATATATATATATATATATATATATATAAATATATATATATATATAAATATATATATATATATATTGTGACGTACCTGAAGGGCAGTCGGCGCGTTAGGCCGTGGAACGAGTGGAGGGTCCCTTCGAAGTAGTGACGAGGGCCAGGCTCTCGGTGTCAGAGAGTGGGGGGGTTAAAAAAAGGCTCCACGTAATTTTACCTCGTTGCTACTTCGTCGCAAAGGGTGGCTCCACCCTACCTGCGTGGGTGGACGACAGACAGTCAGCGAAGTTCAGAAATCACGAACTGTCACAACGCTGACCGTTTGGCGCCAACACCACCAGGTTTAAATCTCGCAGTGAGAATAGAAAACTGTAAATGAGAAAACGTGGGGGAACAAAAAAATAACAGGTGTGAGTTTGTAGTGTAATATCGGCGTTTATTCACACACACAACTGACGGACACCGTGTCCGCGCTCCTGAAAAAAATACCTCCGGACGCCACCCTTTCGCGCAGGGTTTACCCTATTCGGCCGAATAAAATAAGCTCCTAATCGCGCGATTGAAAGGGCCGAGGGAGCGACCTTTCTCGTACACAGCGCAAGACACGTACGACACGAAACACGTAAACGCAATTTACACACAAGAATAAACAGAAAAGTGGCTCAATCGAGCACACAAAAAAAGAATTTATATATATTTGGATCTGGCCTGAGTTCCGGATGGTCTCGCCGGTGGCTGGGTTCAGCTCCGGGATGTCGGCGGTTTCCGTCGAGGACGCCTGGGCTTGGTCCGCGGCCTCCAGCCAAGAATGGTTTTGGCCGAGCTGTTTAGCCCGTCGCCAAACGCCTGGAAGCACATGGCCTTAATCAAAATGGCCGGACACGTGGCTTCACGAAGAGGAGAAGAAATAACTACTTACTCAGGTGTTATGAGCGTGTTCTCTGCCCCGTAGTCGGTGCCTCAATCCCCCTCAAGGGTGGTTAGCTGAGAACCGTTGATTATTCCCGTAAACCGGATGGTGATATACCTTATCTGCAACGGTTCTTCTGGCACGATCTATACTGGGCACGAGTCAATTCAGTTCTGCCTCGTGGCGGCGCTCCGCAGGCGAATTTTAAAAATCGCTCACGGGGAAACGCGTCACCACAACAAAAAAATGCAAGCATGGTTGCCTACCGTGCAGGTCTATACGCCAGTTAATTCTTAAAAAGCAGTTTCAACCAACGCTATTTTTGGACCGTTACAATATATATATATATATATATATATATATATATATATATATATATATATATATATATAAATATATATATATATATATATATATATATATATATATATATATATATGTATATTGTGTTTGTAATAGGCAGTCGATTTTAACTCTTAATACATAGTTGAGTACTTAATAGAAATAGAAATAAAATTGGAACTAACTATTTTCTGGTCTATTCAATATACAGAGAGCGCATAAAGTATTAAGACCTGACTTTATTTTTTCCCCTGTATAAATTTTCGAAAAACGCTTCAACAGGTCAAAATGATTTTTTCTTAAAACAAATATTTTGAGACCATTTTCAATTTTCCATCTCTCTCCGTTTTGAAGTAATGACACCAGGGCCATTTTTTTTTAAAGACAACCTATATATTTTTATTGATTTTGATAGTACTTTTTATTATGTTTTCAACAACATTTTCAACGACATTTTCAATATGTAAAATTTGAAAAAATTTGAGAAATAGTGCGTTAAAGTAAAACTATTAAATTATTATTTCAATGTGCAGAATGCATATAGCTACCATTCAAAACAACGTCAGTTAAAATAAAATTAGGAAAACAGGCTATATTTTTCTCGATCAAAATTTCATTTAGTTTTTCTGTTCTTATTTTTATAATTTATGATATTGTAATAAGAATGTTTTTCAGGTTGATCAATTTTGTTTTATTCCAATATTTAAAATCAAAGCCTGTTTTCCTAATTTTGTTTTAACTGACGTTGTTTTGAATGGTAACTGATGCATTCTGCACATTGAAATAATAATTAAATAGTTTTACTTTAACGCACTTTTTCTCATTTTTTTCAAATGTTACATATTGAAAATGTCATGTTGTTGAAAAGATAATAAAAAGTACTATCAAAATCAATAATAAAAAATATAGATTGTCTTTTAAAAAAAATGACTCTGACATCATAACTTCAAAACAGCGAGAGATGGAAAAATTAAAATAGTCTCAAAATATTGGTTTGAAAAAGAATCATTTTGACCTGTTTGTTGGACATTCTTTAGCCCCTATTAAGTATGTACTGGTACAATAATTTGTATGCGTCCAGTTCGTCTTTACTAAACGCCATCAATATCCTCCGAACGAATTTTACTAATTAAGCAGGCACTATTCGTACACCTGCAGAAACAATGGTTCCCATGTCAATAATTACGCCCCTCGATAATGCCTCCAGTATGTAAAGGCAATTGAAAAAGAAGCGTTAAGGCGATCCACCGACAATAAGTTTTCTCACGGCTCCTATGTTCCCAAGCACACGTGCAAAATAGAAAAAGTCGGCGCTCATAAATTATGTAAGTACGGCGGAGACGACACCCTCAGACGTCTATGTGCAGGTGATTGCCGTACACCTGAGCCACACACAAACACTACCTGTGGGTACGAATGCTTGACCACTTGTCCGCCGTTTCCGTTCGGATAATAATTAGCTTACTGATTATGTAAACACTTAAACGCTAGAGATATGTCACCGTTAATAATTAATTGCGGATTAGCAGTTTATGCTACTATAAAGGGGAGATAAAATAAACGATGTTTTCTCGCTTAATTTATAACTTATAAATATGTACTACATTTCAAATAATTACACAATAATTATACTAGAGAGAGAAATAGTTTGTCCATTAATTGATGAGACATTCAAAACCAGAGTGGTGTAAGTCAATTTTGTTTTAAATTCATATACTTTATTGCAAAAATATACAGGAGATGCTATCGCTTGTATATTCTTAGATTTATCTGGATTAAATATAATATGCAGATAAATAAATATGATAAATTTGTATTGCCTGTAATGAAGTACAGGCAATACACAAATGAGCCGTTTATTTTGAAAGTGGCTTAAGTCCATTTTCATCTTTTATCAAGTTGGCACTTGTGACATTTATAATCTATGCTGAACTGTCAAAAAAATAAATCGGTATTGAAATATACTTAGTACATTTGAAAATTTTATATCACGTACATTTTCAAAATAATATAAATACTGAAAATCCTAATTTTTAAAGTGACCTAAGTCCACTTTTTATTGACGATGCCAAAAAGTGCGGCCCAAAATGTTGAAAGCAGTGATGAAGGTAATTTAAATTACGTTTTGATATTAAATTGAAATTTAAAAAATAATATTTAATTTAAAGAAATTATTAAACCCATGGGAAAGGATAAAATAACAAGATTTCTTGATTCTGTAAGTGAAGAGGAATTAAACTCATACAACAGATTTAAAAAAAGAAGGAGAATTTTAGAAGTTCATTCTTCAACAGAGGAAGAGGAAGTAATTGAGAATGAGAATTTACAAAACAGCACCTTCAAAGAAGGATTCAGAGAACACAGAAGTGGTACTTATATTCAGAAAATTCGTAATATTAAACGGAATTCAGGGAAAAGATACGATACACAATCGGGAAAAATTATTCCTGCCAAAGTTTTTCAAAATGAAGATTGCCAATGCCAAAAAGACTGCTTGAAAAGTTTAAATGAAACAGAAAGAAAACGTATTTTCGAAATGTTTTGGAACTTAGGAGACTTTAATAAGCAAAATATATTGCTATACGAAGCGACCGGACGCAGTGTTGTAAAAAGAAGACGCCAGAGAAACGGAAAAGGTTCATGTAGAAATGAGAGTTTTACGTATTGGTTAAATTCTAAAACAGGCAAAGTTGCTGTTTGTAAAAAAATCTTTTTAGATACTTTTCAAATAAGCGAAGGACGATTGAAACGTGTATAAAAATCTAAAAACGTTGGCAACGATTTACGTGGGCGTTTGCCTGGATCGTCGAGAAAAATATGTGATGAAGCAAATATGATTGTTCAAAATCATATTAACAGTTTCCCGAAATTTGAATCCCATTATACTAGGGACCATAATCCTGACAGAAAATATCTTCATACTGAACTGACTATAAAAAAAAATGTTTATGAGCTTCACTGTGAAGAAAATAATTTAAAAGCAGTTAATGAATGGACTTATAAAAATATATTCAAAAAGGATTTTAATCTACATTTCCACCAACCACGCAAAGACACATGTCAAAGATGTGATCTATTAAACATTAAAGTCAAAGCATCAGAAAACCATGAAGAACAGAAAAAACTTATGGAAGAACATGATATTCATTTGAAGCTAGCAGAATCGGCTAGAAATGCGTTAAAACAAGATCAAGAGCGAGTATCAAGTAATCCATCTCATTATTTTGGCTTTTCATTCGATTTGCAGAAAGCGTTACCATTCCCAAAGTTTACTACTTCAGTAGCTCATTATAAATGTAACATGTATATTTTAAATTTAGGCATACACAATTTCCACAACGATAATGTATACATGTACGTTTGGGATGAAACAAAAGCTTCTAGAGGTTCCCAAGAAGTGGCTTCATGCCTCTTGAGACACCTAAAAACGCTGAAAGGTGAAAAACACATCATTGCATATAGTGACATGTGTGGAGGACAAAACAGGAACATCAAAATATCTTTAATGTGGTTAAAAATTCTATCGATGGGAAATGATGTGGAATTCATAGACCACAAATTTGTAATATCAGGGCATTCATTTTTACCTAATGACAGAGATTTTGGCGTTATAGAAATGACGTTAAAAAGAAATCAGTTATTGTATGTGCCACAAGATTATTATAAGATAATTAAAAAATGTAGAAAAGGTAATACGTTCATACTAAATGAAATGAAACAAGAGGATTTTATATCAACAAGACTCTTGGAAGAAGCAGTTTACAAAAGATCCAAAAATACCAACGGAGAAAAAATAAACTGGCTTCAAATATGCTGGATGCGATTTTTAAGAAATGAACCATATAAAATTTTATACAAAACAACCATGGATGAGAACGCAGAATTTAAATTTCTTGATTTATTGCCACGTCGGGGTAGACCTAAAAAATTTGGGAATATTGTATTGCCATCGTTATATAAAAGTATATGAAGCATCACATCACTAAAATACCGACACATGATGGACTTATTGCGGTATATACCTCCAGAACACCATACTACTTCAAATCACTCCCGCATACTGAGAATGTTAACGAATAACTTGTTACTAAATATATTTCTATTATCTAAAAATATAATTTAAATGTTTTTTTTCTATTTTTTAAGCTATATGTAACGGACTTAAGCTCTTTCACTTTTTGTAACAAAACAAATTTTTATTTTGAAAGTGACCTAAGTCCTTTTAAGGTAAGCAAGGTCATATTATACACTTAATAAAAGCGACTTTTTAATAGGATGTATAAAATTAAATCCCTTAAATGCGATTTAACATTGCAAGTCAATCATATATCTTACGTATATTTTTAATTTTGTAAAAACGCAAAACCTTAAGTATTTCAAATTAAAGATAAATGGACTTAAGTCACTTTCAAAATGAACGGGTCAAATAGTATTACAATGATTTTTGGGGTGTAACAAAATTTTGCACCTTTTTTCTTACGATTTTCCTGATGAAGTCGAAGTTTCATCCACTCGGTTGGGTTACATGTAGTGGCTTTCTCTTTACATACTGCAACTATTGCCCTCGTTCTTGACGGAATCAATTTTAGGTAATGGCGCGGCCGTTACTTGTGTGTTTTGATTTGATATTTGTGCAAAGGAGGGTTCATTTCGTTTCGTCCCTTTTTTTATAAATTCAATCAGAGATCTAAGGACCGTTCCGAAGACCGCGCGCACTAACCTAATGAAATCCTAAAATCCGGAGCTTTTAAAGAGATTTCCCGGAGGAGAGTTGGTGGCTGCACGCAACCAGTCGGCCATGGCATGTTAAAAGATCCATAGATACACACACACAACACACGATTGTCACAGTATTTGCCTTTGTGTGAACCGATAGACAATATACGACTACAAATACTGCGAATAAGGTGTGTGTATCGCAGTACATCGAATGCGTTTTTATGGCAATGCCCTCAGAAGTATATAAAATTATTCCATAATTTATCATAAAATATAGTTATTTATTTATTGATTAATAATCTTTTTCGACTAAATGGACCCTCCCGATTCCAATGAGCACACATTCAGCCTCCTAGCCCCAACGGTTCTCGAGATATGCGCCCTCAAAGTTGGAAAATTTAAAAAAATAGCAAAAAAGGGCTACTAAAATTAAACTTCTAAACGAACGGTCCAATCTCGATGCCGATAGTCTCATTCGATTCAGGGGAGTCATACGGTTCATTCCAGACCACACTTGATATACTTTGGAAGACGTTTTAATTTTCGAAATTTTCGAAAATGACGCGTTTTTTCCCATCTCGATGAAATTCCATTTCGAGAACGCCTCAACCGAGTCGGACGAAATTTGGAGGGGTCATAGAGGGCCCCAATACAAGCACAATGAGCCATAGTGGGCCTATGTGGGCGACCGCATTTGTACAGGGGGGCCTTAAGAAGAGAGAAATATTTTTCAAAAAAACGTACTTTTTTCACGAAAAGCGTAATAACTCGGGGAGTTGTGGGAGTACGAGAATGGACGAGTTCTCAAAATATGCGCCATATACGGGGCTAAGTCCCCATAGAATGATTTGAAAATGTGCCGCTTGGTAGAGCACCCAGTTGACAAAACGTAAAATCGATGATTTTCCGATCAAATTGACTAAAAAAAAAACCGAAAATCGCGAATTTTCGACTTGCTCCAAATGACCTTAGAGGCACATGCCTAGACTAATTGGACCCTCCCGATTCCAATGAGCACACATTCAGCCTCCTAGCCCCAGCGGTTCTCGAGATATCTGCCCTCAAAGTTGGGAAATTTAAAAAAATTGCAAAAAAGGGCTGTTAAAATCAAACTTCTAAACGAACTGTCCAATCTCGATGCCGATAGTCTCATTCGATTCAGGGGAGCCTTACGGTTCATACCAGACCACACTTGATATACCTTGGAAGACGCTTTAATTTTCGAAATTTTCGAAAATGTCGCGTTTTTTGCCATCTCGATGAAATTCCATTTCGAGAACGCCTCAACCGAATGGGACGAAATTTGGAGAGGTCATAGAGGGCCCCAATACAAGCACAATCATCCATAGTGGGCCCATGTGGGCGATCGCATTTGTACAGGGGGTGCTTAAGAAGAGGGAAATATTTTTCAAAAAAACGTACCTTTTTCACGAAAAGCGTAATAACTCGGGGAGTTGTGGGAGTACGAGAATGGACGAGTTCTCAAAATATGCGCCATATACGGTGCTAAGTCCCCATAGAATTAATTGAAAATGTGCCGCTTGGTAGAGCACCCAGTTGGGAAAACGTGAAATCGATGATTTTCCGATCAAATCGACTAAAAACAAAAATCCGAAATATCACGATTTTTCGACTTGCTCCAAATGCCCTTAGAGACACATGCCTAAACTAATTGGACCCTCCCGATTCCAATGAGCACACATTCAGCCTTCTAGCCCAAGCGGTTCTCGAGATATGCGCCCTCAAAGTTGGGAAATATTAAAAAATAGCAAAAAAGGGCTGTTAAAATTAAACTTCTAAACGAACGGTCCAATCTCGATGCCGATAGTCTCATTCGATTCAGGAGAGTCATACGGTTCATACCAGACCACACTTGATATCCTTTGGAAGACGTTTTAATTTTCGAAATTTTCGAAAATGTCGCGTTTTTTGCCATCTCGATGAAATTCCATTTCGAGAACGCCTTAACCGATTTGGACGAAATTTTGAGGAGTCATAGAGGGCCCCAATACAAGCACAATGAGCCATAGTGGGCCCATGTGGGCGATCGCATTTGTACAGGGGGGCCTTAAGAAGAGGGAAATATTTTTCAAAAAAACGTACTTTTTTCACGAAAAGCGTGATAACTCGGGGAGTTGTGGGAGTACGATAATGGACGAGTTCTCAAAATATGCGCCATATACGGGGTTAAGTCCCCATAAAATGATTTGAAAATGTGCCGCTTGGTAGAGCACCCAGTTGGGAAAACGTAAAATCGATGATTTTCCGATCAAATCGACTAAAAAAAAAATCCGAAAAATCCCGATTTTTCGACTTGCTTCAAATGACCTTAGAGGCACATACCTACACTAATTGGACCCTCCCGATTCCAATGCGCACACATTCAGCCTCCTAGCCCCAGCGGTTCTTGAGATATGCGCCCTCAAAGTTGGGATATTAAAAAAAATAGCAAAAAGGGCTGTTAAAATTAAACTTCTAAACGAACGGTCCAATCTCGATGCCGATAGTCTCATTCGATTCAGGGGAGTCATACGGTTCATACCAGACCACACTTGATATACTTTGGAAGACGTTTTGATTTTCGAAATTTTCGAAAATGACGCGTTTTTTGCCATCTCGATGAAATTCCATTTCGAGAACGCCTTAACCGATTTGGACGAAATTTGGAGGGGTCATAGAGGGCCCCAGTACAAGCAGAATCAGCCATAGTAGGCCCATGTGGGCGATCGCATTTGTACAGGAGGGCCTTAAGAAGAGGGAAATATTTTTCAAAAAAACGTACCTCTTTCGCGAAAAGCGTAAAAACGTGGGGAGTTGTGGGAGTACGAGAATGGACGAGTTCTCAAAATATGCGCTATATACGGGGCTAAGTCCCCATAGAATGATTTGAAAATGTGCCGCTTGTTAGAGCACCCAGTTGGGAAATCGTAAAATCGATGATTTTTCGATCAAATCGACTAAAAAAAATATCCGAAAAATCGCGATTTTTCGACTTGCTCCAAATGACCTTAGAGGCACATGCCTAGACTAATTGGACCCTCCCGATTCCAATGAGCACACATTCAGCCTCCTAGCCCCAACGGTTCTCGAGATATGCGCCCTCAAAGTTGGGAAATTAAAAAAAATAGCAAAAAAGGGCTGTTAAAATTAAACTTCTAAACGAACGGTCCAATCTCGATGCCGATAGTCTCATTCGATTCAGGGGAGGCATACGGTTCATACCAGACCACACTTGATATACTTTGGAAGACGTTTTAATTTTCGAAATTTTCGAAAATGTCGCGTTTTTTGCCATCTCGATGAAATCCCATTTCGAGAACGCCTTAACCGATTTGGACGAAATTTTGAAGGGTCATAGAGGGAGCCAATACAAGCACAATGAGCCATAGTGGGCCCATGTGGGCGATCGCATTTGTACAGGGGGGCCTTAAGAAGAGGGAAATATTTTTCAAAAAAACCTACTTTTTTCACGAAAAGCGCAATAACTCGGGGAGTTGCGGGAGTACGATAATGGACGAGTGCTCAAAATATGCGCCATATACGGGGCTAAGTCCCCATAGAATGATTTGAAAATGTGCCGCTTGGTAGAGCACCCAGTTGACAAAACGTAAAATCGATGAATTTCTGATCAAATCGACTAAAAAAAAAATCCGAAAAATCGCGATTTTTCGACTTGCTCCAAATGACCTTAGAGGCTCATGCCTAGACTAATTGGACCCTCCCGATTCCAATGAGCACACATTCAGCCTCCTAGCTCCAGCGGTTCTTGAGATATGCGCCCTCAAAGTTGGGAAATTGAAAAAAATAGCAAAAAAGGGCTGTTAAAATTAAACTTCTAAACGAACGGTCCAATCTCGATGCCGATAGTCTCATTCGATTCAGGGGAGGCATACGGTTCATACCAGACCACACTTGATATACTTTGGAAGACGTTTTGATTTTCGAAATTTTCGAAAATGACGCGTTTTTTGCCATCTCGATGAAATTAAATTTCGAGAACGCCTCAACCGATTCGGACAAAATTTGGAGGCATATTTATTTATTAATACAAGCACAATGAGCCATAGTGGGCCCATGTGGGCGATCGCATTTGTACAGGGGGGCCTTAAGAAGAGGGAAATATTTTTCAAAAAAACGTACTTTTTTCACGAAAAGCGTGATAACTCGGGGAGTTGTGGGAGTACGATAATGGACGAGTTCTCAAAATATGCGCCATATACGGGGATAAGTCCCCATAAAATGATTTGAAAATGTGCCGCTTGGTAGAGCACCCAGTTGGGAAAACGTAAAATCGATGATTTTCCGATCAAATCGACTAAAAAAAAAATCCGAAAAATCGCGATTTTTCGACTTGCTTCAAATGACCTTAGAGGCACATACCTACACTAATTGGACCCTCCCGATTCCAATGCGCACACATTCAGCCTCCTAGCCCCAGCGGTTCTTGAGATATGCGCCCTCAAAGTTGGGATATTAAAAAAAATAGCAAAAAAGGGCTGTTAAAATTAAACTTCTAAACGAACGGTCCAATCTCGATGCCGATAGTCTCATTCGATTCAGGGGAGTCATACGGTTCATACCAGACCACACTTGATATACTTTGGAAGACGTTTTGATTTTCGAAATTTTCGAAAATGACGCGTTTTTTGCCATCTCGATGAAATTCCATTTCGAGAACGCCTTAACCGATTTGGACGAAATTTGGAGGGGTCATAGAGGGCCCCAGTACAAGCAGAATCAGCCATAGTAGGCCCATGTGGGCGATCGCATTTGTACAGGAGGGCCTTAAGAAGAGGGAAATATTTTTCAAAATCACGTACTTTCTTCACGAAAAGCGTAATAACTCGGGGAGTTGTGGGAGTACGAGAATGAACGAGTTCTCAAAATATGCGCCTTATACGGGGCTAAGTCCCCATAGAATGATTTGAAAATGTGCCGCTTGGTAGAGCACCCAGTTGGGAAAACGTAAAATCGATGAATTTCCGATCAAATCGACTAAAAAAATAATCCGAAAAATCGCGATTTTTCGACTTTCTCCAAATGACCTTAGAGGCACATGCCTAGACTAATTGGACCCTCTCGATTCCAATGGGCACACATTCAGCCTCCTAGCCTCAGCGGTTCTCGAGATATGCGCCCTCAAAGTTGGGAAATTAAAAAAATAGCAAAAAAGGGCTATTAAATGTAAACTTCTAAACGAACGGTTGAAACTCGATGCCGATAGTCTCATTCGCTTCAGGGGAATCATACGGTTCATATCAGACCACACTTGATATACTTTTTTCTGCCAACTCGATGAAATTCCATTTCGAGAACGCCTTAACCGATTTGGACTAAATTTGGAGGGGTCATAGAGGGCCCCAATACAAGCACAATGAGCCATAGTGGGCCCCTTTACGCGATCGCATTTGTACAGGGGGGCCTTAAGAAGAGGGAAATATTTTTTAAAAAAACGTACCTCTTTCACAAAAAGCGTAATAACGTGGGGAGTTGTGGGAGTACGAGAATGGACGAGTTCTCAAAATATGCGCCATATACGGGGCTAAGTCCCCATAGAATTATTTGAAAATGTGCCGCTTGGTAGAGCACCCAGTTGGGAAAACGTAAAATCGATGATTTTCCGATCAAATCGACTAAAAAAAAAATCCGAAAAATCGCGATTTTTCGACATGCTCCAAATAACCTTAGAGGCACATGCCTTGACTGATTGGACCCTCCCGATTCCAATGAGCACACATTCAGCCTCCTAGCCCCAGCGGTTCTCGAGATATGCGCCCTCAAATTTGGAAAATTTAAAAAAATAGCAATAAAGGGCACTTAAAATTAAACTTCTAAACGAACGGTCCAATCTCGATGCCGATAGTCTCATTCGATTCAGGGGAGTCATACGGTTCATACCTGACCACACTTGATATACTTTGGAAGACGTTCTATTTTTCGAAATTTTCGAAAATGACGCGTTTTTTGCCATCTCGATGAAATTCCATTTCGAGAACGCCTTAACCGATTTGGACGAAATTTGGAGGGGTCATTGAGGGCCCCAATACAAGCACAATAAGCCATAGTGGGCCCATGTGGGCGATCGCATTTGTACAGGGGGGCCTTAAGAAGAGGGAAATATTTTTCAAAAAAACCTTATTTTTTCACGAATAGCGTAATAACTCGGGGAGTTGTGGGAGTACGAGAATGGACGAGTGCTCAAAATATGCGCCACATATGGGGCTAAGTCCCCATAGAATTATTTGAAAATATGCCGCTTGGTAGAGCACCCAATTGGGAAAACGTAAAATCGATGATTTTCCGATCAAATCGACTAAAAAAAAAATCCGAAAAATCGCGATTTTTCGACTTGCTCCAAATGACCTTAGAAGTACATGCCTAGACTAATTTTACCCTCCCGATTCCAATGAGCACACATTCAGCCTCCTAGCCCCAGCGGTTCTCGAGATATGCGCCCTCAAAGTTGGGAAATTTAAAAAAATAGCAAAAAAGGGCTATAAAAATTAAACTTCTAAACGAGCGGTCCAATCTCGATGCCGATAGTCTCATTCGATTCAGGGGAGTCATACGGTTCATACCAGACCACACTTGATATACTTTGGAAGACGTTTTAATTTTCGAAATTTTCGAAAATGACGCGTTTTTTGCCTTCTCGATGAAATTCCATTTCGAGAACGCCTTAACCGATTTGGACGAAATTTAGAGGGGTCATAGAGGGCCCCAATACAAGCACAATGAGCCATAGTGGTCCCATGTGGGCGATCGCATTTGTACAGGGTGGCCTTAAGAAGAGGGAAATATTTTTCAAAAAAACGTACTTTTTTTACGAAAAGCGTGATAACTCGGGGAGTTGTGGGAGTACGATAATGGACGAGTGCTCAAAATATGCGCCATATACGGGGCTAAGTCCCCATAGAATGATTTGAAAATGTGCCGCCTGGTAGAGCACCCAGTTGGGAAAACGTAAAATCGATGATTTTCCGATCAAATCGACTAAAAAAAAAATCCGAAAAATCGCGATTTTTCGACTTGCTCCAAATGACCTTAGAGGCACATGCCTAGACTAATTGGACCCTCCCGATTCCAATGAGCACACATTCAGCCTCCTAGCCCCAACGGTTCTCGAGATATGCGCCCTCAAAGTTGGGAAATTAAAAAAAATAGCAAAAAAGGGCTGTTAAAATTAAACTTCTAAACGAACGGTCCAATCTGGATGCCGATAGTCTCATTCGATTCAGGGGAGTCATACGGTCCATACCAGACCACACTTGATATACTTTGGAAGACGTTTTGATTTTCGAAATTTTCGAAAATGACGCGTTTTTTGCCATCTCGATGAAATTCAATTTCGAGAACGCCTTAACCGATTTGGACGAAATTTGGAGGGGTCATAGAGGGCCCCAATACAAGCACAATGAGGCATAGTGGGCCCATGTGGGCGATCGCATTTGTACAGGGGGGGCTTAAGAAGAGGAAAATATTTTTCAAAAAAACGTACCTTTTTCACGAAAAGCGTAATAACTCGGGGAGTTGTGGGAGTACGAGAATGGACGAGTTCTCAAAATATGCGCCATATACGGGGCTAAGTCCCCATAGAATGATTTGAAAATGTGCCGCTTGGTAGAGCACCCAGTTGGGAAAACGTAAAATCGATGATTTTCCGATCAAATCGACTAAAAAAAAAATCCGAAAAATCGCGATTTTTCGACTTGCTCCAAATGACCTTAGAGGCACATGCCTAGACTAATTGGACCCTCCCGATTCCAATGAGCACACATTCAGCCTCCTAGCCCCAACGGTTCTCGAGATATGCGCCCTCAAAGTTGGGAAATTAAAAAAAATAGCAAAAAAGGGCTGTTAAAATTAAACTTCTAAACGAACGGTCCAATCTGGATGCCGATAGTCTCATTCGATTCAGGGGAGTCATACGGTCCATACCAGACCACACTTGATATACTTTGGAAGACGTTTTGATTTTCGAAATTTTCGAAAATGACGCGTTTTTTGCCATCTCGATGAAATTCCATTTCGAGAACGCCTTAACCGATTTGGACGAAATTTGGAGGGGTCATAGAGGGCCCCAATACAAGCACAATGAGGCATAGTGGGCCCATGTGGGCGATCGCATTTGTACAGGGGGGGCTTAAGAAGAGGAAAATATTTTTCAAAAAAACGTACCTTTTTCACGAAAAGCGTAATAACTCGGGGAGTTGTGGGAGTACGAGAATGGACGAGTTCTCAAAATATGCGCCATATACGGGACTAAGTCCCCATAGAATGATTTGAAAATGTGCCGCTTGGTAGAGCACCCAGTTGGGAAAACGTAAAATCGATGATTTTCCGATCAAATCGACTAAAAAAAAAATCCGAAAAATCGCGATTTTTCGACTTGCTCCAAATGACCTTAGAGGCACATGCCTAGACTAATTGGACCCTCCCGATTCCAATGAGCACACATTCAGCCTCCTAGCCTCAGCGGTTCTCGAGATATCTGCCCTCAAAGTTGGGAAATTTAAAAAAATTGCAAAAAAGGGCTGTTAAAATTAAACTTCTAAACGAACGATCCAATCTCGATGCCGATAGTCTCATTCGATTCAGGGGAGTCATACGGTTCATACCAGACCACACTTGATATACTTTGGAAGACGTTTTAATTTTCGAAATTTTCGAAAATGTCGCGTTTTCATTCCATTTCATTCCATTTCGAGAACGCCTCAACCGATTCGGACGAAATTTGGAGCAGTCAGAGAGGGCCCAAATACAAGCACGATGAGCCTTAATGGCCCCCCGTAGGGGGGCCATTAAGGTATATATTAGGGTATACCAGTGTTGTAGGCCAATTGTGAAAAACTTATGTTTTAGACTTTTAGATATAAATTATATTCGACTGGTTGGTGAGGGGTTGGAGGGTTAATTAATAATAATCGCGCCAACCTTTGATGCCTCGCAAATTTCAACTGATTAATTACCCGTCCCATAACCGTGCGGATAATTAACCCCAGAGATACATAATGCCCTTGGGGGCGCGTAGGTGTACGTGTGTGCGTACACAGGAGTGGGCGGGAGTGCATGGAAAAAGGGCCCTGCCGTGTGTTAAGGCTCAGGGCAGAGGCTGAAGGTAACATTATAACCCTTTGTCGGCCAATTAGGCACGCAGAGCTCACCGTAGTGACAATGCCCGGGGACGCATTACCTGCGTTACGTCACTGCAATCGATATCTCATCGCGGTAAAAGGGTACCACGCTTGGATAAAGACACAGAGACGTAACGCATCGGTTTCTCCCAACAAAAGGGACGCACGAAATTCCGATCACGGACTTTATCACCGCACGCACTATCATTAACTTTGCAACATTCATTGTGGAGAACAAATACCAGCAGCAGATGTAACTAATTATATACAGGACGTCCCAAAAACAAAAAGCATAAAGATTAGAATAAGCACAAAAACGCAGAAAACGCATGAAAAGACATATTTTTTATGAAAATACAGAAAAACAAAACAAAACATAATTTTATTAACAAAAACGCACTATAGGTAGATAAAAGTAATATTTTAATAACATAGGTTTTAGTGATTAATATTAATAACAATAATAATTAATAACAAATAATAATTGCTGCTCATTTTTAAATGAACTAATAATTAAATGTTTTTCTAAATTTTCAACGGAAAATCCCATTCTCCTATCACTGAGCACATTTTTTATGTGTGAAAAGCTTCTCTCCACATCCACACTTGTAATCGGTGCATATTTAAATTTGGGAACAATAGTAATATTTATCAGCAAATCTTCCTCCTTTTAAAACTGTTGATATTTTTTGTAACTCGCCAAGCCCTTCATTTTTTGACAAAACTGCATCACATTTTTTTTAATAATCTCTCCTATAGATCCCCGTACGTTTGAGACGTCGTTCCTAAAATCTTCAACTATTTGAACCGCATCTACCAAAGTTGCGTCCTTTGCTTGGACTTTATCAATCGCCTTGCTTACGAAACTGTAGTTGGTCTTTAGGAATGCTAAATTTTGTACAACCCTCCTATCTTTAAGAACTTTGTGGTTTTCTTTAATTGCCTCTGACACATTTTCGGGAAACTCTAACACAAGCTCCTTAAATGAATCGAAATGGTCGGCATAATAGCAGGCAGCATCTAGCCACGTAACCCATCTAGTTATAACCGGTGCCGGAGGAAGAGGTACATTTGGTATTCTTTTCCTAAACATTTCAACCCTCAGAGTTGGGAAAATTTTCTTCCCAATTTTTATCAAATCATTGACCAGAGGAAATTGCAGTCTAATCGTTTCAGCAACTCGATTAAAACCATGTGCCATAACAGGCATTAATTGCTCATAAAATACTTTTAAATTAGAATATGCCTTCAACATATATGCAGCGGCATCAGAAAGCATCAATAATAATTTATCATTTGGTACGGGGTTTGGCAAAAAAAAAGTGTTAATCCCTCGTGAACGAATTTGCCATTTGTCTTTTCTAACTGCTTGGAACTAATTAAAAATGCATTGGTGGAATCTTCGTTTAATATTCCAATCATTAAATGGGCGATGTACCGACCACATGAATCAGTAGTTTCATCTACACAGAACCATATGTAATTGTTGCCAATTATCTTTTTTATTTCCTCAATAGTGTGTTTATATATCTGCTCGACATAGTTTTTGCGAATGGTAGATTCGGCAGGAATATGTCTACCGGTGTATTTTTGTAAAAAACATTTAAACATACTGTTATCTAGTTTTTTTTAACGGAATGTTAGAAGATACCATCGTATTGCATAAATCAAAGTAAAATTCCTTTTCATTCTGTGTAGAAGAACTCGCAAAAGACTCGAAAATAGTTTGCTGGGTACTCAAGGTACTACTGGCAGATTTGTGTTTTTTTTAAATTTTCCAGGTGAACTGTTGTTTTGATATGTTGTGTTATGTTAATTTTTTTCTCGCAGTTATCTACAACATAATACATGCTTGTACCTAGGCCAATAGCAACATAAAATAAAACTTACCGGTTTGATACAAGCCCTGCAAATTAATTTGCCGTTCCCGTATTTTAAATCAGAATGTCCACGTATCCATTCATCGACGGAAGGTTTTACTTTCGGCATTTTATACAAGGAAACTTATAAACACGTAATACACACAAGGCACAAGCACAACGCACTGAAGATTGAGATAAATTTGACTGAATTGATAGCACACTTGCCCAAGATGCGTTCTGTGCACGTAAAAATAGGGTAATCCCCGAAATAATCAAGCTTTGTTTACCAAATATCACTTACGCATGCTCGCTTTGTTGACGATTTTGTGATAACCAAGCACTCTAGACGTAACGGAGTAATATTAATACTGAATTCTCATTACAATAATGTGCAACAAAATATAATCCTAGCTAATATAAATAATATGCTATAAAATTGAGAAAGAAGCAAATAAGCACAAAAAATAAGGAAATATGCGCAAAAGATGCATTAAAGCAATTATAAGCTTAAAAACTGAAAATATGCATAAAAGCACAATAAAAAATTGTCACGTTACTTCATATGCTGAAATTCGTATAGATACGAGGTCATTTTGGTCTGCTATTAAAACTGATGTATACCATAATACCTAGAAATCCGCGCCTAGGTTATTTATGATGCAAGTTTGTAAAGCATTACTTTACGAAGCTTTTACTTTACGATAGCTATTATGAAAAACTGCTAAAATGTGATGCAAAATAATATCTTCCTTTTTAGTAGGTGAGTGAATAAATTGTATGTAAAACTTATTTCACACACAGTTGATGTTTTTCGCGCAGCTGTTAGTTACGTACTTGAGCTAAAAAGTAATAAGTAAGTTGAAAGTATGTGTAGATACCATTTGGTGAAAAATGATAATTAAGGTAAATCAAAAACTTGGTTGAAGTTTCACTATATTGCTATAGTGCACTATATTAAATATAGGTAGTGAAACTTCAACCAAGTGTTTGATTTACCTTAAAAAGTATTACTTTACGCATTGTGAACAGAGAGTGAAAACTTAGTTCATGGAAATAAATAAAATAATTTGGCACGGTAATCACATAATCTGATTTTACGTTAAAATCACCTAAAGAATATGGTCGTAAATTTGTTATTAGTTTTAGCTGCCAGGTAGATGCACAGGCAATTAATGCCTGGGACGTCACCCTATGAAAGGGTTCGGATCGGCAAAAGGGATTAGAATATTTTCTAAGCAAATGACTTGATAAGAAAGGGACAGTCATTACAAGAGAAAGTGGATGTTTGGTGCAGATAAACATCTGCAAATGCAAAATAGGTACTCATAAAATATGCAGCGTTTGATAATCTTCAACTTTTTAAGACTTTATTTTTCCAATAATTGACATAATTTTGAAATCCCTGATGAAAACAAAACAAAATAAAACTAATAATATAATAAAATAATACTACTAATAATACTACTATAATACTTTTTTTAGAAAATGGCAACATGAAAAACTAACTTCAAACGGTATCTCCCTACCATAAATCAAATAAATACCTAAATTGATTGATTAAGTAAACTAAACTTCAAACACATCTACATCTTAAACTTTATGAAACAAATTTTTCCAATACTTGACATAATGTTGAAATTTTGAAATCATTGATGAAAACACAAAACTTTGATAAGCCGCTGGTCACGACAAAATCAAATCACGAAGAAGACTGCGAAATATACAAGCAGCAAAGGAAGAAAGTAAAAGCAATAATAAGGACGGAAAACGACAGAAAATGGGAGGATTTCGGAACCAAATTAGGGGAACATTTTAAAGGAAATCAAAAACTATTCTACCGAACACTGAAAAGCTGCATAAATGAAAAAGAAACAAACCTAAAGCTACTCAAAAATAAACATGGTGTACTAATGAAAGAGGATAAAGAAATCATGAGCACTTCCAAGAGCTTCTGTCTTGAAAAGAGACCCAATGAAGTAAATGAAAACGACGAGGAACAAAAAAATAGTAACGAAACAGAAGAAGAAGAGGGATCTATAACAGAAGAAGAGTTAGAAAACGCACTAAAGAAGGTAAAGAACGGAAAAGCCCCAGGTCACGACGAAATCAAATCTGAACAGCTGAATTACATAGGAAAGTATGGGAAACCACTACTGCTACAGTTAACAAATAGAATATGGGAAACAGGAAAAATACCAGCAGACTGGCAAAAAGCAGTGATCTTCCCAATACATAAAAAAGGAGACAGTAGAAATTGTAACAACTTTAGGGGAATATGTCTGCCGTGCACAGCGGCAAAACTGTATGAATCAATACTAAAGAACAAACTTAGAAAGGAAATTGAAAAAACAATGGAAAAGTCACAAAGTGGATTCATGAAAGGACATTCAACCATATCTTCATAATTAAAGAGATGACAGAAAAAATATTAAGACAAAACAACAAACTATACATGATATTCGTGGACTTAGAAAAGGCATTTGATAGAGTCCCAAAAACCAAAGTGTGGGAAATACTTGAAGAAAGGAAGATAAAAGTGCATTTAATAAAAGCAATCAAGAGTATGCATGAAACCACAGAAAACTACGTAAGGACAGATAATTCAACATCTGAAAATTTCACAACCACACAAGCCCTTTACTTTAAGCCCTCTGCTTCGTATTATATTCCTAGACAACATAATGAAAAAAATTAAGGATAACACCAAGAAGGTAGAAATAGGATACTATAAAGTGAAAAGAATAGTGATGGCAGAATGTGCTTTTGCTGATGACTTAGTCATGCTAGCCTGAAGCGAAGAAGACCTGCAACACAATATAAGCATACGGGAAGAGGAACTGAAAAAGCACAACATGGTAATGAATATAAACAAAACAAAAGTAAAGGTAGTAGCAAAAGAGGAAACAAAAGCAAAAATACTGATAAATTTGAACAGGATAAAACAAGTTGAAACCTTCAAATATTTAGGTACAATAATACATAATAAAGGAACCATGGAAAAGAAATAAATTACAGAATCATGGCCGCAAATAAAACCTGCAATGAACAAGTACATTCTAAACAATAGAAGAATCTCCAAAAATGACACTCTTCAAGACAATTTATAGACCAACACTCTTATATGGAAGCGAAACCTGGACAACAAATGAAAAGACAATGAACAAAATACAAGCAACCGAAATGAGATACTTAAGAAAAGTTGAAGGAGTCACGAGATTAGGCAGAGTAAGAAACGAACAGATCAGGGAAAACCTACAAATACAAAGTGTGCAAAAATTAATACAGAAACGACAACTTGGATGGTTCAGGCACCTGATAAGAATGCCAGAAGAGAGACAAACAAAAATAGTATGGACATCAAAAGACGAAACGAAAAAGAAGGAAAGAGGAAGACCAAGGAAAAGATGGGAAAACGACATAGAAGAGATCGTAAGAAGAAACGACCTCTATCAACAAGAAGCAAGGAAAAAGGCTACAAATAGAAAGCAATGGAAAAATTTCGTAGACAACATAATTTAGTGGTGGAGTGGTGGAGATGTAAATTGATTATATATATATATATATATATATATATATATATATATATATATATATATATTCTGTGATGGTATTTGTAGTATTTATTTAGATTAATTAGAATAAATTTATTGTTATTATTATATAAGTTTTAGATAGAATTATAATCTTCAGGGCACAAGCTAACAAATTTTATTGTAAATATTGTAAATGTGAATATGAACAAGTATGCACAAATATACAAAGCAATCCGCGGATGAAGGTTGTTGATTGGTTACCACGGGAGACAGGTGACTTCGTGCATAGACGCTTGAGGAATTAAATAATGGAAAGTCGAAAATAATCAACAAAGAGTTTGACGAGGGGGAGAGACGCGTGTGGATCGCGGGTGGAGATGTTGCGATACTAATACGAATACATTACAAAATATTAACGGGGTTTCAACGATTGGACATAGGATTGGAAGAAGACAGTCAACCAGGAGAGGAGTTCAACAAGATAGGAGCCGTGACGGAGATATTCAAAAATCAGGACTTCAAGCCGCTCAACTTCGCACACAAAAGTAGCTGTTTACTTTTGTGGGAATCAACAAAGGATCAAAAGGAGAACGCAGGGACAAGAGGACGAATTAATCAAGGAACCACAAGAAGAAAACTGCAAGTAGATAGTTTGCGTAAAGTGCAAGAGTCATATTATCACATAAGTTGGCTTGTGTATATAGGATTTATTTTGTTAATGTTGGCCATAGTTTATTATTTATTTAATAATTTTGTTTTCTATTGTTTTTGATTTATTTGTTTAGTTCAGTTTATATTAGACGTTTTAATATTTTTGGTTATTTTCAATTCATTAAAGTATTTGAACAAAACTCTATTTAGTTATGATTGAACCTACTATTGAACCTGAGATAAGAGAAAGAACAAAAAGTTACAAAACAAGTAAATGCTTAAATATTCAACACTAATAAAATAGGCAGAGTAAACAAAAACGTAACATTTGTAGTTCCGAACGTAGGGCAATAAAAACGTAACTATATATATATATATATATATATATTATTATTATTTCGAACTTTACATTAACTGTTAGGGGTTGATTAATAATTATTATACCTCATCACACGAATCTTGCAGATACATTAGTTATATTAGGAATTCTTGTTTAGTTTTTTTTTTTTTTTTGCACAAACAATGGATCAGATCCCAATATTACAACCCCTACTAAAATCCGTCGTTTTTGGTAATCAGCATGGGAGAACCGTAGAGGTTTAGGCAGAATACGTAGACGAGATCGCTGCTGTATATAATATAAGGCCACGAAGCACGAAAGTAAAGAGAACGTAGCACGGTATAAGCGGAGTAGAGCAAAGAGAAAGCTTTGGGCGCCGCGACGCTGCGGTTTACTCTCCACCCTACTTTCCGCCTGCTATCCATTACACATATTGCCTGCCGCCCCCCAAACTCTGACATATAAAACAGGAGCGGACCAAAGGAAAATTCGTGCGCGCCGAAGGAGGAAAAGTAGCTTCGCTTTGAACATTGCAGAAAATTCTACTACACGTACACGTTATTGGTGCAAAGTATTTCAGCAGGACTATTCTCTAATACTTGAATTCATTTATAGAAAATGTAGTTCCTAACAGTTATAAGACTACTAAATCTTTTAATCTGCTTTCGGACATACTTGAGTATATAGTGTTTTCACTTGAAATTGAAAATGTACCTGCAATAAGGGTTTATTACGGTCAAGGGTTCTCCATTGTATGGCGTGCTGCGAAGAGGCGGGCGTCCAGGAACATAACCAAATAATTTACTTTCGACGAAGATGCTACTTAATTGTTTTCTCTTCGATATGTACACAATTATATCACTATGATCATAATATAAAAACGATTTATTAATTAAATTGAATTCAATAATCTTACAAGTATTTACATCGTTTTTTATGAGTCGGCGGACGTAATTCTTTTTACAATTTTACAATTCGATATAATTACAAGACTACAGACGACAGTAGATAATTAAGAGCCGTCACCTAGGAAGCGGTTTTAAAAGGATTATACATTCGCCCATGCAATTAAGGTTCATTGTACCTTAACTGCTGGGCGAATATGCAGTCCAGGTAGACAATCAGTTAAGGCTGCCTCAAATAGTCTACATCTGTCTTTCAGTCGGTGTTAACCTTTACATTGCAACAGTACCCATTTTACATACGTGTGCATATTATCATTTATAAACTTGTGAAAAGGTAGAGTTTATTAAGATGGAAACGTCGTTAAGTGAAACTGCAACAATTATTTCCTCAATTTATAATAACACTCAGTGCGACGATCTATTTCAATTATGCGAGGATATTCCTCGCATATAAGAATGGCTTCTTATTCCGAAAGTTTTGTTGAAGAATCCCTTCGACAGTCTGCAGAGGGAAGCTGTTCTCAAATTGATTTAGATAAATTTCAAAACAACCATCATCAAATGGACACATCAACTATCGAAAATGAAAATCAGGGATTAATAAAGCATGCTTTTCTTTCAACTGATACTAAAAGGATAGTCGTAAATATTTATAACACCCTTATAAGCGAGAATCATGCATCTTCACTGCAAAGAATTTCCATTCTGACAGGAATATCATATTCAACGGTTTGGAGAATAATTGGCAAGAAAGGAAAAGAAGAATAAGTTCCAAATTTACCGAAATAGAGGATGCCATCGCCAAGAGGATCAAAAATATAATTTACAATTCTTATAAATCAGGTAACGTTTCCACGGTCCAAATCATTTTGGAAACTCTTGGAAATGATTTTCCATATGAAACTACTTTGTATAAATACCTATTAGTCAGGGTTTTAAGTATAAAACTTTAGACAAACGAATTGGCATCATAGAATCGCCGAGAATGCAAAAAGAGCGATTAGAATATTTATCTAAAATAAACGAATATAGAAATGGAGGGAGATCGATAATTTATTTGGATGAAAAATGGTTCGATACTCACGACGTCGTTTCCAAGGGATGGGTCGATAATACAAATAAGTATCACCTTAGAGCACCGTGCAATAGAGGAAAAAGAATTGTTATTCTTCATGCAGGAGGAGACGCAGGTTTTGTGTCAAATAGTTTCCTCTTATCAGCCAAGAATATTGCATCAAGCTCGTTAGACTATCATCAGGATATGAACGCCGAATTATTTGAAAATTGGTTTCGCAATCAATTATTGCCCAATATACCCAATAACTCAATGGATAATGCAACTTACCACTCAAAGCTAATTAATAAAATCCCAACCGCCGCTTCCAAGAAAGGCGATATTACAGATTTTTGCATTCCAAATGGTATTGTTATTCCCCTAAGTGCAAAGAAAAAAACATTATTAGAACTTATAAAAAAACAAAATTGCAAAAAAACGTATGTGGTTGATAAGATGGCAGAAGAATTTGGTCACCAAGTGTTGCGCCTTCCACCTTATTACTGTATCTTCAATCCAATTGAGCTGATATGGTCAACTTTGAAAAGAAATTTGCGGAAAAATAATGCACATCCCAAAATGAGTGAAGAAACAATTCAACTTGTTCAGCGAGAATGCAACAAAATTTCAAGTACCATTTGGAAAAACTGCATCGATCATGTGATTAAAATTGAAAACGATTATAGGAAGCTTAGTGTACCAAATCTAATTATTAATGTTCAAAGTGAAAGTGATGTAGTTGTGCGGAATAATATTTGCTTGTTACATTACGATTCATGAAAAAATGAACTGATGTTAACGTCGTTAATTTCTTAACGCAATGTGCAAGTCAATAATTTTATGGGTAACTTAAGTTATTTGTTTCGCGAATCATGCTGTATATAAATTTTCTATGAAATTGAAATTTTCTATGTAAGTAAGAAAACCTATCATCTTTCAACATAAATGGAACTGCCCCTAATGAAGCAGTTTTTCCAAAGCAAATACGCTCTTATAATAACTTGAGATGAATAAAAGAAGTTGATAATAAAAAATACTACAAAAAACTGCGACAAAACATTACTTCTAATAATTATAATATAATTTTGAAGGGCAATGATTTCATGTATTTTGGTAGAATGGATTCATGTATAAATCTGTAAAATAACTTTCGAATACTTACCATTCGGTTGAAGTTTTTGGTGTCTCCATTACCTCTTACAAATTGTTATGCCTTAAAGCAATTGATAGTTTGAAGTTGTAGCAATTGTTTTGCAGCTTATTTTAGTGAACATTTTTGTTCATATATTTAGAATTTAGTACTTGTTCTATGTAGGCTAAATTGGTATATTACCGTAATAAAGATTATTATTTCTTTCTGTGAATCAACACTATATTCGTTGTCATTTAAAATGAAAAATAAGCAAATTAGATGTACTTACAAATTCGATCTCAAACAATCAATCAAATAATTTACCTGTACAGCCTGTAGTATGCACTATTTTTATTTTGGATTACTGTACACTGTACTTTTGAAGCCTTTGTACTGTTATGTACTTTTGGGTTTACATATTAGAAAATTAGTTGACGAAATTGGACAACTTTTCAGAAACTTCTGGTAGACTTATAAAATTCTCAAAGACTCCAGGGAAAGCAAGGGAAAAATAAACATTTACAATGAACTAAAAAGTTTTTGTAGATTTCCTGTTATGTTTCAGAAAATGTTACAACATTTTTAAAACTACATTTTAAACTATAAAGTATTTTTCTTTGTACGGTCTTTAGTTGCAACTTGCAACCTATATTTTTATTAACATCTCTAGTCTGTGAAAATGAATACTTTTGTACGATATTTCTGCTTTTTTCTAATTACACTTTTATTATGTGTTTTGGATGTATATATTAGAAAACTAATTGACGAAATTCTCAGAAAATTTGACAACTTTTCAGAAACTTCTGGTAGTCTTATAAACTTGTCAAAGACTCCAGGGAAAGCAAGGGAAAAATAAACATTTACAATGAACTCAAAAGTTTTTGTAGATTTCCTGGTATGTTTCAGAAAATGTTACAACATTTTTAAAACTACATTTTTAACTATAACGTATTTTTCTTTGTACGGTCTTTAGTTGCAACTTGCAACCTATATTTTTATTAACATCTCTAGTCTGTGAAAATGAATACTTTTGTACGATATTTCTGCTTTTTTCTAATTACACTTTTATTATGTGTTTTGGATGTACATATTAGAAAATTAATTGACGAAATTCTCAGCAAATTGTACTTTTCAGAAACTTCTGGTAGACTTATAAAATTGTGAAAGACTCCAGGGAAAGCAAGGGAAAAATAAACATTTACAATGTACTCAAAAGTTTTTGTAGATTTCCTGGTATGTTTCAGAAAATGTTACAACATTTTTAAAACTACATTTTTAATTATAAAGTATTTTTCTTCGTACAGTCTTTAGTTGCTACTTGCAACCTATATTTTTATTAACATCTCTAGTCTGTGAAAATGAATACTTTTGTACGATATTTCTGCTTTTTTCTAATTACACTTTTATTATGTGTTTTGGATGTACATATTAGAAAATTAATTGACGAAATTCTCAGCAAATTGTACTTTTCAGAAACTTCTGGTAGACTTATAAAATTGTGAAAGACTCCAGGGAAAGCAAGGGAAAAATAAACATTTACAATGTACTCAAAAGTTTTTGTAGATTTCCTGGTATGTTTCAGAAAATGTTACAACATTTTTAAAACTACATTTTTAATTATAAAGTATTTTTCTTCGTACGGTCTTTAGTTGCTACTTGCAACCTATATTTTTATTAACATCTCTAGTCTGTGAAAATGAATACTTTTGTACGATATTTCTGCTTTTTTCTAATTACACTTTTATTATGTGTTTTGGATGTACATATTAAAAAATTAATTGACGAAATTCTCAGAAAATTGGACAACTATTCAATTTATATTAGCTTTTACTTTGCACTGTTTTATATTTACTTTATAGTATTTTACATAATTTAGATTATTTAAGATTTAATTTGGTATATTTGATATAATTTTTAACATTTATTGTTTGATTTGGAGTAATTAACATTTATTTTGGAACATTTGAGACATATTTTATTATTTGACATTCAATTTGAACTAGTTGACATTTAATTTGGACTATTTGGCACTTACTGTAAAGTATTTAACATAATTTGGATTATTTGTCATTTAATTTGGAGTGTTTGGCTTAATTTATGCCATATAGAAACTTTATTTTGACTATTTGACTAACTGTTTTAGAATATTGTCATATTGTTTCCTAATAAAAAAATTATTTAGTCAATTTAGCATTTATATTGAACTGTTTTAAATTTATTTTATAGTATTTTACATAAATTAGATTATTAAGGATTTAATTTGGTCTATTTGATATAATTTGTGTCATTGGTAATTTGATTTTTAGTGTTTGACATCTATTTTGGAACATTTTATACAAATTTTATTATTTGACATTTAATTTGAACTGGTTCACATTTAATATGGACTATTTGGCACTTACTGTAAAGTATTTAACATAATTTGGATTATTTGTCATTTAATTTGGACTGTTTGGCTTAATTTTTGCCATATAGCAACTTTATTTTGACTATTTGACTAACTGTTTTAGAATATTGTTATATTGTTTCCTAATAAAAAATTTATTTAGTCAATTTAGCATTTACATTGAACTGTGTTATATTTATTTTATAGTATTTTACATAAATTAGATTATTAAGGATTTAATTTGGTCTATTTGATATAATTTGTGTCATTGGTAATTTGATTTTTAGTGTTTGACATCTATTTTGGAACATTTTATACAAATTTTATTATTTGACATTTAATTTGAACTGGTTCACATTTAATATGGACTATTTGGCACTTACTGTAAAGTATTTAACATAATTTGGATTATTTGTCATTTAATTTGGAGTGTTTGGCTTAATTTTTGCCATATAGAAACTTTATTCTGACTATTTGACTAACTGTTTTAGAATATTGTTATATTGTTTCCTAATAAAAAATTTATTTAGTCAATTTAGCATTTACATTGAACTGTGTTATATTTATTTTATAGTATTTTACATAAATTAGATTATTAAGGATTTAATTTGGTCTATTTGATATAATTTGTGTCATTGGTAATTTGATTTTTAGTGTTTGACATCTATTTTGGAACATTTTATACAAATTTTATTATATGACATTTAATTTGAACTAGTTGACATTTAATTTGGACTATTTGGCACTTACTGTAAAGTATTTAACATAATTTGGATTATTTCTCATTTAATTTGGAGTGTTTGACTTAATTTTTGCCATATAGAAACTTCATTTTGACTATTTGACTAACTGTTTTAGAATATTGTCATATTGTTTCCTAATAAATTTTTTATTTAGTCAATTTAGCATTTACCTTGAACTGTTTTATATTTATTTTATAGTATTTTACATAAATTAGATTATTAAGGATTTAATTTGGTCTATTTGATATAATTTGTGTCATTGGTAATTTGATTTTTAGTGTTTGACATCTATTTTGGAACATTTTATACAAATTTTATTATATGACATTTAATTTGAACTAGTTGACATTTAATTTGGACTATTTGGCACTTACTGTAAAGTATTTAACATAATTTGGATTATTTCTCATTTAATTTGGAGTGTTTGACTTAATTTTTGCCATATAGAAACTTTATTTTGACTAGTTGACTGACTGTTTTGGAATATTGTCATATTGTTTCCTAATAAAAAAATTATTTAGTCAATTTAGCATTTACATTGAACTGTTTTATATTTATTTTATAGTATTTTACATAAATTAGATTATTGAGGATTTAATTAGGTCTATTTGATATAATTTGTATCATTGGTAATTTGATTTTTAGTGTTTGACATCTATTTGGAACATTTTATACAAATTTTATTATTTGACATTTAATTTGAACTGGTTCACATTTAATATGGACTATTTGGCACTTACTGTAAAGTATTTAACATAATTTGGATTATTTGACATTTAATTTGGAGTGTTTGACTTAATTTTTGCCATATAGAAACTTTATTTTGACTATTTGACTAACTGTTTTAGAATATTGTCATATTGTTTCCTAATAAAAAAATAATTTAGTCAATTTAGCATTTACATTGAACTGCTTTATATTTATTTAATAGTATTTTACATAAATTAGATTATTAAGGATTTAATTTGGTCTATTTGATATAATTTGTATCATTGGTAATTTGATTTTTAGTGTTTGATATCTATTTTGGAACATTTTATACAAATTTTATAATTTGACATTTAATTTGAACTAGTTCACATTTAATATGGACTATTTGGCACTTACTGTAAAGTATTTAACATAATTTGGACTATTTGACATTTAATTTGGAGTGTTTGACTTAATTTTTGCCATATAGAAACTTTATTTTGACTATTTGACTAACTGTTTTAGAATATTGTCATATTGTTTCCTAATAAAATTTTTATTTAGTCAATTTAGCATTTACATTGAACTGTTTTATATTTATTTTATAGTATTTTACATAAATTAGATTATTAAGGATTTAATTTGGTCTATTTGATATAATTTGTATCATTGGTAATTTGATTTTTAGTGTTTGACATCTATTTTGGAACATTTTATACAAATTTTATTATTTGACATTTAATTTGAACTGGTTCACATTTAATATGGACTATTTGGCACTTACTGTAAAGTCTTTAACATAATTTGGATTATTTGACATTTAATTTTGAGTGTTTGACTTAATTTTTGACATATAGAAACTTTATTTTTACTATTTGACTGACTGTTTTTGAATATTGTCATATTGTTTCCTAATAAAAATATTATTTAGTCAATTTAGCATTTACATTGAACTGTTTTATATTTATTTTATAGAATTTTACATAAATTAGATTATTAAGGATTTAATTTGGTTTATTTGATATAATTTGTGTCATTGGTAATTTGATTTTTAGTGTTTGACATCTATTTTGGAACATTTTATACAAATTTTATTATTTTACATTCAATTTGAACTAGTTGACATTTATTTTGGACTATTTGGCACTTACTGTAAAGTATTTAACATAATTTGGATTATTTGACATTTAATTTGGAGTGTTTGACTTAATTTTTGCCATATAGAAACTTTATTTTGACTATTTGACTGACTGTTTTGGAATATTGTCATATTGTTTCCTAATAAAAAAATTATTTAGTCAATTTAGCATTTATATTGAACTGTGTTATATTTATTTTATAGTATTTTACATAAATTAGATTATTAAGGATTTAATTTGGTCTATTTGATATAATTTGTGTCATTGGTAATTTGATTTTTAGTGTTTGACATCTATTTTGGAACATTTTATATATATTTTATTATTTGACATTTAATTTTGACTATTTGTCTTTACTGTTAAAGTATTTAAACATATTTCGTGTTTTATTCTGTGTTCAAAGAAAAAATATATTGTTTATAATAGTATCTTGTTTGTAAAATCATAATACCACAAAAATATAGGAAATGCTATTAAACATATATGTTTCTACATTAAAATCGTATTTTATTGCAGAAACGAGTCAACTGCAATATTTTCAATAGTTTTTATACAATTCTGGCTATATTATAATATAATTACAGGCAGCATTAACTTCGCGAAGATGTTAACTAATACTGGAAATATTTTCAGGCGTTTGTTTTGCATTGTTTTTTTTTTGTTTCTGAACAATTTGAAAAGGTGCACTTGACCAGTTTCTGAAATAAATGATTCAATTGTGGATTCTGTTGATTTCGAATTGTGTTAATTGTGGATTGTGTTAATTGTGGATTGTGCTAATTGTGGATTTGGTTTTGCTACACTTTTACCAAGAAACCGAAGATATATGGAAATATACCTATCGTTTTCCTGAAAATTTTCGTCAGATTTCAATGTATATACTTGACTACTAATGAATAACAGCCCAATTAATCAATTTTATCGATTTATGAAATAGCTATCCCTCGCTGTCACTTTCAACTTCGCTCGAGTTGAATGAACTGCTTGTAGTCCTGATGCGTTTCGATGTCCTTCTCGGATCCTTCTGGTAGTGGTGCTGTAAAAAATTTAAGGTTGTCTACGTAAAAACTTCGCGAACTAATTTTGTTATTAGACGCGTCAATTAGAAACAAATATCGGATTGGGAACAAAACTTTCTTCCTTCCGCTCTCAGAACAACGTGGCTACGCCGGGGTTAATTCGTAACTCCTTGAGGCACGCTCCGTCAGGCCTTTTATAACTTCTCCTCTGATTGTCACTTTTAACTGTTTGTTTAGGTACGCATCGTCGTTCTAAATTTGAATTCCATAGGCTACTATACAATAATTTCATGCTTTCTCTATGGAAACGAATAACACATTATTATTGTAAATCTAATTTCCCATTTTCCGGTGAAACTGCATCTCCGATTCCATTCTGTTTTAGTTTTTTGGTACCAGTTTCTCTGTTTTTTTCCCCAGAGCTATGTCTTGTCTTCAATTATGATTTCTTGGTACTTTACTTACCTTATGTCCTATTGTCTCTTCTCTTGCTATATTTCTCAGGTTTCTTTGTATTTCTAGTTCTTTTGGGGTTAGGTCGTTATCGTAAGTCATTAATCTTGTTAATATAAGTACATTAGTTCACAAATCGCTGTAAAGTGCCACGAATGAGGTTTTTAACAAAACTACGACAATTACTGACGGAACATTAATACGTTGCTGCTCAGTTTGCGGTCGGGTGTAAAAATATATTCGGGGCGAGCCGTGGTGTTTATGAAATTCGATATTTGTTAGTGTGTTTTAACATCAAACGTCAGTCAGGGAGTTCCATAATATAGGTCCTGCTTATTTGATTTGAAACTCTAGTAGCGCTCTATATACATACATTTTCTGTTTAATAAATATTCACCGCCGCCAAACAGGAAGGAGGACGAGGGGAACCTCGTGCACGTGTATTTTTTATTATTTCGGTTCGAGTGATAAATTGGCCCATCGCTCGATCTGTGGTGTTATCCCATGAAAAAAAAAACCTTTTAACGTTTACGTAGTTTCGCCGATATTGAAATTGATATTTTAATGCAAACATATCTACCGTTTGCACTATTGTTTCCATAATTTTACGACACAGACAATATCTACGCATAGATTTCAAAATATCACTTGTCACAGCTTGAACTTTTTTCTTAATCACTTTTAATAATTTTTTGTCACTTATTTTTTTAATTTTTATTCTCACTGTAATACCAATCCTAAGTCAAATTGTACTACTTAATATATATGAGAATATGTTGAACCAACATTGATTTTGACAAGGAATCTGGAAAAATAAAAAAGGGAAGAAGAATAAAGAAGAATAAAACATCAGATTTATCCCGAAAATTGACGCATGGATTCACAATTCGTTCTAAACGAGATCATCTCAAATTTGCCATTGTTGAAATTTGTGAAATTTTCAGTTTTCTGTGTTTTTTTTGCTATTTTCCGTGTTGAATGTACCAACATTGATTTTGATCAATCAATTGGATTTAATCTTTATTAGTTACTTTAAAAAAAATTATTCTCACTCTAATACCGATCCTAAGTCAAACTGTAATACTTATTTAATATGAGAATATGTTGCACCAACATTAATTTTGACATGTAATCTGGAAGAATAAAAAAGAGAAGAAGAATACAGAAGAATAAAACATCAGATTTGTCTTGAAAATTGACGCAGGGGTTCCCAATTCGTTCTAAACGAGAACATACACGTATTTGCGATTATTAAAATTTGCGAAATTTTCAGTTTTTTCGTGTTTTTTTGCGATTTCGAAGAATTTTCAGATCAAGAACGCCTCGAAATCAACGCAGGGGTTCTCAATTCATTCTAAATGAGATCATACACGTATTTGCAATTATTCATATTTGCGAAATTTTCAGTTTTTTCGTGTTTTTTTTTGCCATTTTATTTAATTTCCACATAGAGAACGCCATGATTCGGGCAGTGCTTAGAGGGTTCCTGGACAAGTAAAATGTAATGAAATGGAACAAATTTGGAATAAAATCCAAATATATTATGATTATTTATATTAATTTGGTAACAGTTGTATAAATATGTAGCATTATGTCGACATAATTCTTCAAAAAAGTGAAATAACTCGTGAAAAACTGATTGGGCGTCCATTTGAACTCACTACTTTGCTAAAATTATTGTTGAATATAATTTTTTTTTTTTTCTAAAATTTAAAATTATTATGAATTAATTTTGTCAATTTTTCTCTGGTGGATGCGCCGGGCCAATAAATTTTCTTTTCAATTTGTACACGTAAAAATACTTTTGAGTACAGAAATTTGAATATTATGTAGCTTTTCTGCTAATAAATATTCTTTATTATTGTAGAAATAATGTAAAATAATGTTAATGTAGAATATTATATTTGAGGGTGTACGATGGTAAATTCGTGGAGGACAGGTAAAAATGGTTGAGAAACACTGATATAACATATGTAAATAAATTCTTGGCATACATTTTCTTTTACGTTACTTTGTCCATTGCAGTGATGATAAGGCGATGATCACCGTTCTTTGTATAATTATTAAAGTCGTATTGGGTGGAGAAATGAAGAAAAATGAGTGCCATTAACCTACATATGTCCATGGAGTCATTAGTAGCTGCATGCCTTTAAGTGAATAAACTAGATAATAAAATGCGCGGTTCTATTGGTTTGTTATTTTTTCATTCATTTTCCATGGAATCTTTGAAGTATTGATTATACAATTGCAACTAAATTTTCCTGCAGTTTTCCTTAATAAAGTTGTGGAAATTTATTTATTTGTTTATTTATTTATGAGAAATCCTTGTTACAAAAACTAAATACTTATGTACTTATATAGTACTTATTACTTATTATATTATATTATATATATTATATTATATTATACTTATATTGAAATAATTTAGACACTAAAAGTTACAATAGCTACTATGAAATAGATAAAATAAAATAAGAAAAGAGATAAAATCTAGTGTAAAAATAAACTAACTAAACCTAACTTTGTTACATTGTTACAAATTCCTATTAAGGTTACAAATGATTTGTGGTTATGAAGTTTTCATTTGCTAATGAAAATTTCGCATATCCGGGAGAAAATTCGGCAATTTCAATAATTTTGTAATTTGTGGAAAAAAGTTTATAATTTTCAATGGATATTTTATTAACCTAACGCAGGATATGTTTTAAGCATGAAACTTAATATAAATATAAAATTAAGCTTTAGTAATTTCACTGGGAAAAATTTCTGTCTGATATACAGCCAACCATACTTATTACCAACTTATTACTTATTAGACATATTATACTTATATAGAAATAACTTAAATACTCAAAGTTACAATAGCTACGATGAAATAGATAAAATAAAAGAATAGAACAGATAAAAACTAGCGTAAAAATAAACTAACCAAACCTAACTTTGTTACATTGTTACAAATTTCTATTAGGGTTCTAAATGATTTATGGTTATGAAGTTTTTAATTGCTAATGAAAATTTCGCATTTTCAGGGGAAAAGTCGACATTTTCATTAATATTTTGTAATTTGTGGAAAAAAGTTTATAATTTTCAATATAAATATTATTAAACTAACTCAGGATATGTTTTAAGCATGAAACTTAATATAAATATAAAAATAAGCTTTAGTAATTTCACTGGGAAGAATTTCCATCTGATATGTAGCCAACCATACAGCACACCATATTTTATACCATATTATGTACCAATTACTTTATACTGTTACTGTTTGATATTTTCATATTATTGTGTATTACCTATTTTTATATCGCATTTATTCTATATTTTATTATTATTATTTTCTATATTGACGTGTATAAGCTGTTTGTGAGTATTAGCATTAATAAACTATTATTACAGAAAATATTTATAAATACATATTTGATAATTGTTATAGCTAAAAATGTTGACAAGTGAATATAAAAATTTCGAAAATTTGACAGTTTCATTTGAAAATTTAACGAATTAGGAAAATTGCAATAGGTGCAGTTGCAAGCGATGAATTTTAATTGCTTCACTTGAATAAATTATAGATTTTGCCAGTTTCAGGTGAAAATTTTACAGATTTGAATAGTTCTAATGGAAAATATCACAGATTTGTCATAATTTGACTACTGGAGCTAAAAATTTTACATGTCTAGATGATTTCGATTGCAAATCTGTGAAATTTTGAAGTACAACTGTCTAATTAATCAAAATAGTTTAAAATTTACATTGAAACAGCAACATTTATTAAACTGTAACATGAAAATTTCGTTGAAAATTTTACAGATTTGAATAGTTCCAAGAGAAAATATCATAGATTTGGCATATTTTCCCTATTGGAGCTAAATATTTTATATGTCTAGATGATTTCGATTGCAAATCTGTGAAACTTTGAAGTCCAACTGTCTAAATAATCAAAATATTTTAAAATTTCCATTGAAACTGGTAATATTTATCAAATTTGTATATGAAACTTTCGAAAATTTGACAGTTTATTTGAAAATTCAATGAATTTGGAAAAATGCAATAGGTGCAATTGCAGGAGACGAATTTCAGTTGCTTCGCTTAAATTAATTATAGATTTTGTCAGTTGCAGATAAAAAAATTACAGATTTGAATCGTTCCAATCGAAAATATCACAGATTTGTTATAATTTCACGACTGGAGCTAAAAAATTTACATATCTAGATGATTTCGTTTGCAAATCTGTGAAATTTTGAAGTCCAATCGTCTAAATAATCAAAATATTTGAAAATTTCCAATGAAACTGCAAATATTTATCAATTTTTTAAACTCATTTATTTCTTTTTTTGCTCCACCTGTTACGATTTTGACGAGGTTTATTAAAAATTTAACAAATTAGGAGAGTTTAGTTTGGAAAATTTGGCAGTTATGATGATCTGTTATAATTTCATAGTTAAATTTTACTAAATTTACTAAAAATTTTACTAAAAATGTTGACATGTCAATATGAAAACTTCAAAAATGTGACAGTTTCATTTGAAAGTCTAACGAATTTGGAAAATTGCAATAGTTGCAATTGCAAGAGCCGAATTTTAATTGCTTTACTTAAATAAATTGTAGATTTTGATTTTTGCAGATGAAAACCTTACAGATTTGAATAGTTCCAATGGAAAATATGTAAGACCTGTCCTAAGTTAACAACTGGAGCTAAACATTATTTATTGTTTAACAGTTTCGATTTAAAAGTTGCACAAAAAATAACAGACTATAACAATTTCGGTGAAAGTTGAACAGTTTTTGGCGGTAGCAATTGAAAATTTGGCAGATTTGGGCAAATTCAGATGAAACTTTGCCACATTATAAAAGTTACTGCTGAAAAACTAAAAATGTTATCACAAATTTATGGAATTTTATGCTTTAATTTCACAGCAATTTTGAGTTACATTGTAAATTTTTACAAATTTTGGCAGTAACAATAACAAAAAATACAAATTTATTTTTATTCGAAAATTAGACAGGTTCATTTGAAAATTCAACTAATTTGGAAAAATGCAATAGGTGCAATTGCAAGCCACGGATTTTAATTGCCTCACTTATATAAATTATAGATTTTGTCAGTTGGAGATGAAAATTTTACAGATTTGAATAGTTCCAAGTAAAAATATTATAGATTTGTCATAATTTCACTACTGGAGCTAAAAATTTTACATGTCTAGATGATTTAGATTGCAAATCTGTAAAATTTTGAACTCTAGACAGTTGGAGTTCAAAATTTCACAGATTTGCAATCAAAATCATCTAGATATGTAATTTTTGTTTAGCTCCAGTAATAATCAAAATATTGATTATATCAAACATTCTGATTTTTTTTTTGTATTCTCCTGTAATTTTTGTGATTATCTAAAATAATTATAGATGTGTCATTTTAAAACTGTTATGTCATAATGTGTAAAATGTATCTATTTTTATATGTTATACAGGTTTTTAGTTTTTGTCTTTTGAGTTTCATTGAATGACTGATTTGTAAAAAAACAGCTAAGTGAATACAATATTTTAGGTTTAAGGTTTTATCCATAATTTCCAGTTATATACAGGGTGGCCCACCTATACTCGCTCGGACCATTGCTGCTAGACTAAGGAAAATTGAGGAAATAATCTGATTTGAAGTTATTGGACACTTTATGTGCTACTTTTTAAAATTATTTTCAAGCATACAGAGTGTACCATAAATACGGGATACAAAATTTGGTCTATTTTTTAAACGAATCACCCTGTATATAAGAAGAATTATAATGATAGTACTATGTAAAAAAGTTTCCGATTTTAAGATACTTTCCGATTTAAAACAGAAATTCAGCAGTAATAACATCGCTAACGAATTGAATTGAAAATCGAAATTTGAAATTTTTAAATTCTTTTTTCTCAAAAACAGGCTTACTGATTTTCATGAAAAAAATACCCAATGACCAAGTCTTTGAGCCTCTTATTTCATATAAATTTCACCCGGGGGGGGGGGGGGGGGGGGGGGCATCGTCCCTCAAAAGTTAACAAGAAAAAAACGAATTTGTCAAAAGCTTGTGCCACATGAAGAAATATAGTAGAGCAAACCTTCCTTTCTTATAATGGTTTTTCAATTACGTCTGTTATTCTATGGACTTGATCTACAGTTGAATGAGATTCTCAGAAACCAAACCGGTGTTCTGGTATTATGTTTTTGCTTTCAATAATTGGTTTTATTCTTTTCAGAATTATTTTTTCGAACAGTTTTGAGATTACAGGTAATAACGAGATTGGTCTGTAGGAAGAAACTTCATTTGGCGGTTTTTCAGGTTTAGGAATCATTATTACTTCTGCTACTTTCCATATCTTAAGCCTCGATTACATTTGGAAAGTTTACTGGCGGAAAGTACTTACCACCAGTAGTTTACTGGCGGAAAGTACTTACCGCCAGTAAACTTACGATGTGTAAAGCAGAAAAACGTCTGCCAAGAAAGTAACTAAACAAGAAAGTAAGACGTTTTTTCTGGTTTTCAGAAAATTTGTCCAATCATTATTTTGCAGATTCCATTGGAACTTTATAATTTCCATTGAAATTTTTTTAAACTGTGTTCGATGTGCTTTGTAAGTCATTCCCACTCAAATGTTATAACTTATAAGGAAAATGTTTTGATTTTTTCTGTAATTTTATAATATATTATAAAAAAATTGTACTTACTTACTTTAAAGTAGTCCCTAGAATTTTTCTTTCAGACAAAGCAAAGAGTAAATGAAAATACTTTCCATTGGAGACTTTCGCAGGATCGTTTTTGATATGTGGTGGAAATTATAACGTGATTGAGATTGGTGTCGAGATTCACACACGAAAAAGCTGAATGAAAGTTGTGATACATGACTGCGTTAAGTGTATCATATACAAAACCATTAATTCTGGTCTAGATACTGCACTGCAGTATTAAATATGCGGAGTAATAAATCTCAAGATTAATTGGTCGGCGTGAAAATATGAGCGCTTAATGTGCCAAATAATTTAAAGGCTGTCCCCGAGGGCGCGCATCGCTATTTCCGTTCGGAAGAAAGGAAGTCGACGCGCGGCTAGCGAAAGTATTTTAAAAGCATCGGCATTTCTTATTACATAAAGAGCTTCTATTAAGTTAAGAGCCTGTATCCGTCAAATTAAAAACGAAACAGGAAAAAAGGCACGCTGTTTACACTCGCGCATGTGAGACATAAAAGCGAAGTGGCGCTATCGCTTTAAAAATACATTTCACGAGGGCAGGAGTGAAGATGCGGGGAAAAAAATAGAAACGTCACCGCGCCGACGACGACGACGCCCACATCTAAAAATACACCCAAAAGTTCGTCGCGGGTCCTTCAAAGGGGGCGTCGGGACAATGAGGCGAAATAAATCAAAATTGTCGTAGAATTTTTAATTTCCGGGAGAAATTGTGGCGACGACGTATTGGGGTGGAGTTGAATAGTTTAAAATTGCTAGGACTCCCCCGAGCGGAACTCACTTTTTACACTTCGTGGCTCCATTGCGTTGGCCCGAAATTATGACTAATATATAATAATTGTGTGTTCAGTGAAAGGCGGTGATTATGAATCGAACGCGGGCGAAATTTTCCCTTCGGCTGTAAATCTCGAAAATTCACAATTAATTTCGACTGCGGAAAATTCTCCTGGACATATTTATTTTTACGAAACGTATCCTCGTGTGAAGTAAGGCTACGGAAAGTATATGGAGGTAGGGTCAGAGTCCCCCATGCTCTTAGCGCTAAGTGCTTGTGTTAATCTGCTCCCCAACCACCCTCTCTGTTATTCTACTATTTCCAGGCCCAGACACCGCGGATTCAATGCCGCTACACTCATTCTTTATTTCACTGCGTCTCGACTAAACAAAGAGGACAACATAAAATAAATACGCCATGGCGTAGGTCACTTATAATATTTCGTCGAGAGAGTGACTGACAACTCCAATAACATCAATTAATTCGCGAGCCTCAAAATAAAATCGATATTAATTTTGTATGTACAAACTCTAGCAATCAGATTAAATATATATTCATCAGGATGGTTTCGACCTTTACTACGTGGTAGTCCATATTAAAAAACGGAGAAACAAGTTGCTATGTTTTTACCACAAAAGGTACATTGATATACAGGGTGTCTACGCTAAACCGTTCGTTAAAAGTTTACGGGGTTGCCGTTGTACTAAAAATTTCAAAAAAATCCTCGTTACACGGTTGAATCAGTTGTCCTCATGTGAAATATTTTCAAGTTTCTATCACTTCCGGTTCCACCGGAAGTAGCACCAACTTTCTTATTTTAAATGGAACACCCCATATATTATTATATTTTTGAATTCCTCGCTTAAATTGGAACATATTTTGTAAGAACGTATGTACACTTATCTCTTCTAGTTTTCAAGAAAAAAAATGTTTTCTAAAATTTTGACCTCTAAAAGGTAGCCTGAAATCTGTCTATAACTTCTCTTAGGAATAAGGTAAAATTATGAATTAAATTTCTAATTATAGATAGAGGATGCCTCTATGAGTGACATAATTGGAAACTGTCAATTTTGATAATAAGTGTTCATAAAATGTCAATATCTAAGTGCCCTCTTAAATATCCTGTAATTCATTTTTTTTAAATGGAATGACCCATTTTTTATTGCATAGCACGATAGGGAGAAAAATTTACTACAAAAAAGTATAATACAACCATACTCCTAAAGCAAGTATTTTTTGAAATATTTCGAGGATTACTTTTTCGTCGCATTTCTGCAGGGTATAATTGTGCATGTCACAAGTGCACTTTAGTAGGCATGTGATATGCTTTTGTTTTATCGCCATTGTAATGCAACTGTCAAATAATTAAACTGTTTAGAATAAAGTATTACAGAAATCAAAATCAACAAAATGAATCATTACACAAATCAACAAATTATCAATTTATTATTTTTACATGGCAACTGTGATAGAATTGTTCTTCTGACATGTAGAGTATTCAATAAAACTTATCCACATTTGCCGCCGATGAATAAATCAATTCCCTGCTTAAATTGGAACATATTTTGTTAGAACGTATGTTAAGTGTACATACGTTACCAAGAAAAAAAATTTGTTCTAAAAGTTTGACCTCTAAAAGGTAGCCTGAAATATGTCTAAAACTTCTCTTAGGAATAAGATAAAATTATGAGTTATATTTCTAATTGTACCTAGAGGATACCTCTATGAGTAAAATAATTGGAAACTGTCAATTTTGATAATAAGTGATAATTGTGCATGCCATGTTTTTTCAAAATTGTCTGTACTGAAGATTTATCAACGCCTAAATCCTCTTGAGCACAGCGGATAGATGCTTGTGGATTAACTTGAAAATAGGCCGGCCGACACTATTTCTTGCACTTCCTCATTTTCCATAACAGGCCTTTGTCGATGTCTTATTGCATTCACTTGTCCAAATTAAACAACATTAGATTCCAATCTTCTAAATCTTGTTTTATTCATCGGCGGAAAATGTGGATAAGTTTTATTGAATACTCTACATGTTAGAGCAACAATTTTATCGCAGTTGCCATGTATAAAAAATAAAATGATAATTTGTGTAATGATTCATTTTGTTCATTTTGAATTCTGTAATACTTTATTCTAAATGTTTTTATTATTTGACAGTTTGCATTACAATGGCGACAAAACAAAAACATATCACACGCCTACTAAAGTGCACTTGTGACTTGCAAAATTATACCCTGCAGAAATGCGACGAAAAAGTAATCCTCGAAATATTTCAAAAAATACTTGCTTTAAGAGTATGGTTGTATTATACTTTTTTGTAGTAAATTTTTCTCCCTATCGTGCTATGCAATACAAAATGGGTCATTCCATAAAAAAAAATGAATTACAGGATATTTAGGAGGGCACTTAGATATTGACATTTTATGAACACTTATTACCAAAATTGACAGTTTCCAATTATGTCACTCATAGAGGCATCCTCTATCTATAATTAGAAATTTAATTCATAATTTTATCTTATTCCTAAGAGAAGTTATAGACAGATTTCAGGCTACCTTTTAGAGGTCAAAATTTTAGAAAACATTTTTTTCTTGAAAACTAAAAGAGATAAGTGTACATACGTTCTTACAAAATATGTTCCAATTTAAGCGAGGAATTCAAAAATATAATAATATATGGGGTGTTCCATTTAAAATTAGAAAGTTGGTGCTACTTCCGGTGGAACCGGAAGTGATAGAAACTTGAAAATATTTCACATGAGGATAACTGATTCAACCGCGTGACGAGGATTTTTTTGAAATTTTTAGGACAGCGGCAACTCCGCAAACTTTTAACGAACTGTTTAGCGTAGACACCCTGTATAGACATATACAATAACATAGCGACTCTAGTTTCGACTTCTTATGGCATTTTCAAGTACTTGAATATACATTTCCTGCAGAAAACGAGTTTTCTGCAAACATCTTTTAATGTGTTCGGAATTGAGATTGGGTTGTAATTAAGAAATATATTTGTCTTTTAATTCTGCATGGAATTACATAATAATATACTGGGGTTCAAATTTTAAATTAAAAAAAATTAAGTTTTAAAAGTTTTACACTAAATTTTGGACACTCTGTATAATGCATATCAATAAAACTTGGTTAACACAACTGTCAGACCTTATTTAATGAGTACCTTGTATGGTTTTATTAACGAGGCACTATTTTTATCCCTTATTAATTTTCTTAACCAATGGTGCAAAACTGTTTTTTTTCGGTTTTAATTTTTTTGTGCTAATATCACTGAACCGATTTCAATAAAATTTTATGGGTATGCAGGCATCCATAAAGGGCACCCAAATAAGCAACAAAAAGTATACCATTCAATCTAAAAATATACATCATGACAACGTTACACTTTTTTGGGACACACTGTATAATCAAAAATATTTTCCTGAAATACACCCCAGAATGCAAGTAAAGTCTGCAAAATATCAAACTCGTAACTTAATTAGTAACTGAGCTATAGAAGACGGGAGCTGTCCACCTTCAACCACAATGGTGTAGGTGTGTTGCTTTCTTTTCTCCTATTCTTCTTCTGTTACTGTTTTTCGTTCATGAAGTTCTTCCAATTAGTCCTGTCCTTCGCCAGTTCTGTTGCTTCTTTCCATATTTTCCCTCTTTCTTCTATTATTGTTTTCATTCTGTCATCCTATGTCTTTCTGGGTCTTCCTTTCCTTTTCTTTTTGTTTGGCTTTGTTTCCCACACTTTTTTCACTATTCTTTGGTTGTCCATTCTTTGCGTATGTCCCCACCATCCGAGCTGTAGTTTTTCCATGTATTATTGTGTTGGATCTATGTCTATTGTTCTCTAAATTTTGTGCTCCTTATTTTGTTTATTTTCTTAACTCCTTTGATTCTTCTTAGGAATTTCATTTCGCTTGCTTGTATTTTATTCTTTCCCGTTCTGTCTAGCTTCCACGTTTCGCATCCCCATGTAAGTATCGGTCGTTATATTGTTTTGCGCGCTTTTATCTTTGTTTATTTACTTATTAATTTTTTGTTTATGATTGTGTTTTTGATTGCCTGGTGTAGTTTTTGAGTATTTCTTATTCTGCCGTTTATTTCCGTCTGTGTTCAGTTCTACTCCCCGCTATTTGTACGTCTCAACTTGTTCAAGTTTCTTGTTGTCAATTTCTATTTGTATTGGCTCCTGTTCCCCTACTTCCATTACTTTTGTTTTGTTTATGTTCAGCTTCAATCCTTTTGCCTTTAGTTCTGTGTTACACAAGTTTACTATTTGTTGTAGCTGAACTCTGAAAAATCTCTCTGAAAAATGCGACATTTTCATTATTAATTGAGAATTCCACACAACAACAAATGATTTATTTTGAAGCTAATAATAAATTTATAACAATTTTCATTTTTTTTTTTTTATAAAAACTGATGGTTTATTTCGTTATATATTAATAATAATAATACTAATATTAATACTTTCTATAGTTTATTGATGAAAATTGTAGGTATATTTCGATATATATTAATTATAATACCTTCTATCTTATTGATGAATACTATAGGTATATTCCGTTATACCTATATTAATAATAATAATACCTACTACTCAATTATTAATATATTCAATACATCGTAGATTAAATAATAAACAATAATAATCCCTACTGATCCTGTACCATAGATTCTATAGAAAACCAAATAAGTAACAGAACTTTTTTGATATAAAATACAAAATTTCTTAGGGAATTGAAATCTTAGTGCAAATTACGAAATATTCGTTTTATAATATTATACGTTTTATCATTAAAGCATATGCAGCACTAGATTAACAAAAATATTAGAAATTATGTTCTTTTTCATATGAATTACAGAATTTTATTGGTAAATGCTCAATTTTCTTATTAGCGTAAAGCTACATAATATACACACGTTTCGATAGCCCATTTCATATAGCATATCATATACTTCATTATCACCATACCTATGATGTAACAAAAAATGTAAAAAGCTATATTGAATAACTGTTCTTACTACTACTATACACACAAACCATAATAGAAAAATAAAAATATACCTTTCAAAATCGTTGAAATATATTTAGGGGAAATTACGAAGTTTTCATTTTATAATATTATACGTCTCATATCATCAAATCATATTGAGCTCCAAGTTTCCACAAAAATATAGGAAATTATAATATTTTCATATGAATTACGAAGCTATATAGAAACAGCAAAATTTTCTCAGGAAAATGCGCAAACATTATGTATTGGCAATAGAAAAATTCGCAAGCAGTAATTATGTGGAAACCTTAAATTTGAAACAATTTCATTCATGAAAACTGCAGGAAAATTTCGATACAAATATATAATCACCAGATACAGATTTTCTAGAAAATAAAAATAAAATAAGGAAAATCCTTCAAATTTTGTTAAACCACAGGTAAACTGATAGAAGATTTCTTCATCACTTCGAAGATTCTATAGCAAAAATTAAATTAAATTAAAAATTGAACTTTGTTTTAATATAAATTACAGAATTTCTTAGGAAATCTTTAGTAGAATTTACAAAACTTGCATTCTATATTTTTATACGTTTCATCTTAAAGCATATTATATGTAGGTATAGAATTTGGTTAACAAAAATATTGGAAATTATGAACCTTTTTTAAATGAATTATAGACAATTGTTGGAAAATGCCAAATTTACTCTGGAAATTGCGAATTTTTTATTGGCAATAGAATATTTCTAACCAGATGTTATTTGAAAACTTATGAAAACTTTGAAAATTATAAATTTGGCACGATTTCATTGATGAAAACTACAGGAAAATTTATTATCAATAGAAAATTTTGTAAGCAGAAATGACTAGTAAACTTAATTATAAATGTGAAAAAAATCCAGTGATGAAAACTGCAGAAAAAAATCGTTATTATAATTATATGATAACTACATAACACATGATTTCTACAAACTTAAAAAAAATGACGAAAAACTATGAAACCAAATAAGAAATCACTTTACAAAACTGTAAGAACTGAAAAACTGATTATTCTATACTACAATCTTTGAAATTTTGTTAAGGCACATGAATACTTCCAAGATTCTACAGAAAATTATTTAAAAAAATAAGATGAACTTATTTTTTGATATAAAATACAAATTTTCCTAAAAAATAGAAATATTTTTATGGGAAATGACGAAACCATTTCATTCGAGTCATTTTATGTTTTAATACGTTTCATCATTAAAGCACATCCAATATCTGGTTAACAATAATATTTTAAACTTTCAACTTTTTGATATGAATTACCACATATTATCGGAAATGCCAAATTTTCTCTGGAAAATGCGAAACATTGATTAGCAATAGAAAATTTCGTAATCACATGTTATTTGAAAACCTAATTATATATTTGGCACGATTTCATTGATGAAAACTACAGGAAAATTTCGTTACATGATAATTACATTATACAAATTTTCAAGCAAAATAAAAAAAAGGCAATGTCTTAGAAACCAAATAAGAAATTACTTAAAAAAATTGTCAGAAATTCGATAAAAATTGCATAAAACTTCAGTATAAAGTACATGAAAATTTCAAACTAAAATATTTTCATAAGGAATTCTTAAATACTCAAGAATTGCCAAGATATTTCAAGAAGAAAACATTAGCAATAGAAAATTTCTTATCCAGATGTTATTTGAAAACTTAATTATACATTTGGAACGATTTCATTGATGAAAACTACAGGAAAATTTCGTTACATGATAATTACATAATACAAATATTCTAGAAAAATTAAAAAAAAAACGGAAATCCTTTAGAAACCACATAATAATAAACTTAATAAAACAATAAACAACTTATTGTACCACTAACAGATTATGAATTACAATTAGAAATTCGATGAAAATTGCATATAACTTCAGTATAAAGTACATGAAAATTTCAAACTCGAATATTTTCATAAGGAATTCTCAAAAACTCAAGAATATCTAAGATATTTCAAAAAAAAACATTAGCAATAGAAAATTTCATAACCAGATATTATTTGAAGACTTAATTATACATTTGGCACGATTTCATTGATGAAAACTACAGGAAAATTTCGTTACATGATAATTACATAACACAAATTTTCTAGTAAAATTAAAAAAAATGGAAATCTTTTAGAAACCAAATAAAATATTACTTAAAAAAAACTGTTAGAAATTCGATAAAAATTCCATATACCTTCAGTATAAAGTACATGAAAATTTTCACATTTTCATAAGGAATTCTTAAAGACTCGAAAATTTCCAAGATATTTCAAGAATAAAAATCTTGATTTTTGGAATTCCTTATGAATATAATAGAGTTATAAGAAAGTTACATGGACTTTTATCGAAGTTCTAACAGTTTTTTAAGTAATATCTTACTTGGTTTATAAGGGATTTCCTTTTTTTATTATTTTTGTAGAAAATTTGTACCCATTATGTAATTATTATCATGCAACGACATTTTCCTATAATATTCATCAAATTCAGCAACAAATAACTTGAAAATTCTACGTGAAATTCAATAAATAATATAATAATTAATTATATAACATTCAAAATTATATTCCATAATGTTAAATGAAAATTTAAACATTTTCATAAGGAATTCTTAAAGACTCGAGAATTTCCAAGATATTTCAAGAATAAAAATCTTGTTTTTTGGAATTCATTATGAATATAATAGAGTTATAAGAAAGTTACATGGACTTTTATCGAAGTTCTAACAGTTTTTTAAGTAATTTCTTATTTTGTTTATAAGGCATTTCCTTTTTTTTAAATTTTTGTAGAAATTTGCACCCATCATGTAATTATTATCATGCAACGACATTTTCCAATAGTATTCTACGTGAAATTCAATAAATTATATAATAATATAATAATTAATTATATAACATTCAAAATTATATTCCATAATGTTAAATGACAATTTAAACATTTTCATAAGGAATTCTCAAAGACTCGAGAATTTCAAAGATATTTCAAGAATAAAAATCTTGTTTTTTGGAATTCATTATGAATATAATGGAGTTATAAGAAAGTTACATGGATTTTTATGGAAGTTCTAACAGTTTCATAACTAATATTTATATTTTTCATAAGTAGTATTTTTTACTTGGTTTATAAGGGATTTAATTTTTTTTGTATTTTTCTAGAAAATTTGTACCCATTATGTAATTATTATCATGTAACAAAAATTTCCTGCAGTATTCAACAAATTCGGCAACAGATAACTTGAATATTCAACGTGACATTCAAAACATTATATAATAATATAATAATTAAATAATTATATAACATTCAGAATTATATTCCATGAGGTTCATTTTTGTTCTATTATACTAGAAATTGCAGGGGCATTTTAAAGACAATTGCAGGAAATTTGATAAAAATTTTCATGAAAATTTAATCACAATATGTTTTAACCTCAATGACATCAGAACCTCTAATCACGTGCAATATCATAAAATATTGAGAAAATATCACAAGTGAAAATGTTATAGTAGATATTTTCACATATTTTAACATTGTATCAACTATCACTAACTAAAGTTAGTAATATTTTATTTAATAAAGGAAATTTGATAACAATGTCCATGAAAATTTAATCACAGTAGTATCGCAATATAAAATATTAATAAAATATCGGAAGTTCTAAAGTGAAAATTTTATAGAACATATTTTCACATTTTTAACATTATATCAATTTTCACTAACTAAACTTAGTAACGTTTTAACATTCCTATTATAAATGTAAAGTTTTATCCATATCAGCAGTTATTTATATAGAACTTAAATTTATAGGGCATTTCCTACTCGTTAATTTTTGAATTAAAAATACTAAATTTTTAAATAAATATTATTGACGTTTTATGATTGAATTTATAATAGGAATTTAAGGTTGTTACCTTAAAGTATTTAGTACTTACTGGTAAGTAATATTTATCGTAATAAATATAATAAGTACTAAATAAGTACTTAAATTAATATTATAAATTTAATCATAAAACGTCAATAATATTTATTTAAAAAATTAATATTTCTAAATCAAAAATTAACGACTAGAAAATGCCCTATAAATCTATATTATTCTATAAATCTGTTATATTTAGTACTTACTGGTAAATAATATTTATTTTAATAAGTATAATAAGTACTAAATATAACATCCTTAAATTAAGATTATAAATTCGATAATCGTCTGCAATAAATCAAACGTCAATCACTTTTATTTGCAATTTTTTTTTAAATTCTAAAATTAACGAGTAGAAAATGCCCCCTTAAAATGTACATCAAAATTTATAAAAAATCATTACTAAATTCTATGACTATCGAAGGTACATGTCTTCAAATGTGTGAGAATTTACGTACAAACTTCAAACTTGAAAATTTGAAGCGAAACTTCAAAGAAAATTTTATGAAATTGTATTCAAAATTCATACGAAATTCCATAAACCTACCTACCAAATAATAATATAACAATCTTAAATACATAACTGGTATTTTATGGATAAAACCTTAAACTTAAAGACATAAATCATAGAATAACTTTATTATCAGGATTTTAATTGTATCACTAAAAATCATTATTAAATTCTATAACTATCGTAGGTACATGTGTTTAAATGTGTGAGAATTTGCGTACAAACTTAAAACTTGAAAATTTGAAGCGAAACTTCAAAGAAAATTTTATGGAAATTGTATTCAAAATTCATACGAAATTCCATAAAGATATCATAAATATTATTTCAATAAATTTAATAAGTACTAAATATAACAACCTTAAATTCCTATTATAAATTCAATAATAAAATGTCAATAACTTGTATTTACAAAATAAAATTGTTTATTCTAAAATTAACAAGTAAAAAATGCCCCCTTAAAATGTACATCAAATTTTATTTAAAAAAACATTATTAAATTTTATGAGTCTCGTACATGTCTTTAAATGTGTGAGAATTTACGTAGAAACTTCAAACTTGAAAATTTGGAGCGTAACTTCAAAGAAAATTTTATGAAATTGTATGCAAAATTCAAACGAAATTCCATAAAAATATCATAAGAATTAAAATTTTAAATAATATAAAAATAGCGTAAGAATTTCCATGAAAGTTAAAAATGTTCCACTTTAATCACAATTTTAATGAAAATTTGATCGTAATTAATGTTTCTAATACGATTTGAGTGTGCAAAATTCAAACGAAATTCCATAAAAAACTCATAAGAATTAAAATTTAAAATAATATAAAAATAGCGTAAGAATTTCAATGAAAGTTAAAATTGTTCCACTTTAATCAGAATTTTAATGATAATTTGATCGTAATTATATTTTTTAAATACGATTTGAGTATGCAAAATACAAACGAAATTCCATAAAAATATTATAAGAACTAAAATTTAAAATAATATAAAAATAGCGTAAGAATTTCCATGAAAGTTAAAATTGGAACAATTTAAAAAAGTGGAACACTTTCATCAGATCAGATTAATAAAAATTTGGTCGTAATTAATTTTTTAAATAGGATTTGAGTAATATGTGTCAACACTTACCTGTTAACTAGTAGGTTCTAAGGGCCAAGCAGCCAATGAACCTTTAAAATAATAAATTAAAACATGTATTGCAAGAAAATATCAAAATCTCATCAGTTATATCGTATTATCATATCACACTTAATATACAGGATATCCCTAAAATAGTGGACAAGTTCAATAGCAAGCCACTCAGAGATGTCCACTGAGTCTCTAAAAATCACAATTTCAAAATCTAAAGAATATATTTCCCCAAATATAAATATATTTATATATATATATTAAATATAATATTTATAAAATATATATTTTTTATATATTAAAATATATTAAAATATATATTTAAATTTAAAAATATATTAAAAACAAAACAAATCAGTATTTTAATTGTACAACACATTGTTGTAATGTTAATTTTTCAACAATTTTCTTTTTGAAATATTTAAATACGCGATCAGAAATGGAAATATCCAATATGATTATTTAAATAAATTTTTGTTATAGTTTCATCCATTTTGGATACCAGTTATTATTATATTTTTTATTGTTTTCTTCCTTCTTTATTGGAGTACTTACTGGTAGTTTATATGTTTAGATATAAAGATGTTTTTTTTTTGTTTCTATGATCTCTTCTTCACCTGATTAGTATCGGCTATCTTTCAGCCATCTTCAGAGGTAACATTTTTTTGAGTTCAATATATATGATATTGGATAATTTTTTTATAAATGTTTAGACTTTTCATTTTTTTTTCAAATAAATCTTTTTGAGGACTCAATTGCCATTCCCGAGTGGCGTGCTCTTGAGCTGGTCGACTAGATTTGGGACACCCTGTATATAATATAAATAATATTAGAAGTCATTAGCCTACATAAACTAACATTGTTATGAATAAACTTTATTATATATGAATTACAAATACAATAAATCATCACATTTTATAATATTAATAAATACACCCTAAAAACATCACAATCGTATGGTAAATACTAGCCAGAAAACTCTTTTTTTGCAAAACACGATAGTAAAACAGGAATCTGCATGTACGCCTGGCGCATCTGATTACATTTAGCACACACATTGCTATTAACATAAGAGATTCAATTATAATTAACTTTAAAGTGCAAATGTAGAATAAATGTGTACATATTATTACAAATACAAATGAAGTAACAACCAGTAAATGCTTCGCTTTATTGTAACTTAAATTTGAGTACGGATTAGAAACAATACTATGTTTTATGAAACACAGTTAGTACCTACAAATAAAATTGCACAGGTATAAATTTATTTACGTTAATTGTACAAATAAGTATGAAATCGCTGCAAAGTGATACTTCAATGAGATTGTAAAAAGTTTTAGTTACCACACCTCTGTGTATAATAGTACAGTAAGTACAATTCGGTTTACATATCAATATATCACCATAACTGACGTAGATCTGTTTCAATAACGTTACTCTTCGAATACTTTAAAAATAATTATCGCGCCAACAATACAGTTAGCGTTGTATATGTAATATATAAATCGATTAGTACAATAAATATATGTAATCACGCTTTTTGGGTAAATATTTCAAAATTGGGTTAATGTTAATGAGATAGCTAGTTAATAAGTAGAAAAATAGAATATCATCATTTACTGTGAGGTGAGTAATTTTACCAGGCGGAACTCCTTGCCAGCACCTGAATTCCTAAACTCGTCCAATAGCTGTAAAACAAAACAAACAAAAAATACAATTAAACCATATATAACCATAATACAAATTATAAAATATAATACAATATACAATGCAATGATGCAATATAATGGTATACCGGGTGTTGAATTGGTTAGGTGTACATAGGAATTTAACATGTAAAAGCACATTTGTGCATTTTCCTGCTTCCTCGATTATTTTCCTGAAAAGTTATAAGAGTTAACAAATGTTTAAAAAGCAAAAATCATTCAATCATTCAATCATTCAACAATTGAACACCCGGTATACAATACAATGATAGAATATACAATACAATGATACAGTATAAATGTATTGTATTGTATGTATTGTATGCAATACAATTATACAATATAATACAATATACAATACAATGATACAATTATAGACCCAAGTGTAAAAGAAAATTTAACTTACCTCGTACGAAAGCTCTTGCTTGAGGATAGCAGTGGTGTTGTGATTGCCCACGCAGCAAGCCAATAGAGTAGGGTACAGCACTTGGGATAGTGACGCCACAGAAAAGTACGGAAACGGCAAAGAACATAGTTGTTGAAGGACTGACGGAGGCTGGCCACTTACCAGCAGCATCTGCAACAGATGTATTGTGCGCTTAAAAAAAAAAAACGGTGTCTTTACGAGCGCCAAGGCGTCAGACAATTATTATAAAAAAAGTAAACATGCCAGAAGTTAACTTCTTAAATCGTTGAGTAATATTATTTTGTTCACAACTATCTCATAATACACCTATACTTATGTTTCCTCATTTATACTAATATCCATTAATCACTACCAGCAGTGATTAATAATCATTATTCACTGCTGAAATGTCTAATAATAGCATTTAAATTTAGCATTCCGTTATTTAAACCAGGTACTCGAGCAATATATCGCAAACAGTCCGCCGATTTAGACGAAGTGCTACAAAATATCGTCGTGGATAAAGTATACTACTCGATAATTTTCGATTCTACTCTACTACTAAGTATTCTACTACTCGATCAAGTATACTACTAGATGTACTACTCGCGTATAATGGCTACCAGTCACTCGAATGATTTCATTGGTAGGTATTTAATTATTTTTTTTATTTCTCGAGAAAATTTTAATTATGCAATTATTATGCATTTGTAACGAAATTTTCCTGCAGTTTTTACCAATAAAAGTGTTTCATTGCAGAAACGTACGCAGATATAAATTTCTGCGTACGAAAATTTATATTGCTAATAAAAAAAAACGCGTTTTCCAGAGAAAATTCCAATGGACATTTCATGATTTTGACATTAAATTCGTATATTCACTAATAATATCATAATTTCCATTAAAAAAAAATTCAATTCCCCAAGCCATTAATATTTTATAATAAAAATAGTTAGAATAATTTAATAATTAGAAAGAAAAGGATTATAACCTTTAAAAATGGGGTATGAACCCATTAGCTTAATTAGCTTATCATTTTATGTGTTAGTATAAGATGTACAAAGGTTTTTGATTTATTTCTATAGAATCTTCGATGTATTGATTATCCAATGGCAACTAAATTTTCCGGTAGTAATCAATAAAATTGTGGAAATTATTACAAATTTGTAAGAATACAAATCACATTTCCAAATAATTTTGGTTATGAATTTTTCAATTGTTATTAAGAACTTCGCATTTTCAGGTGAAAATTTCGCATTTTCAGGTGAAAAGTCGGCATTTTTCAATAATATTTTGTAATTTGTACAAAAAAGTTGAAAATTTCCAAAATTTGTGTTAACCTAGTGCTAGATATGCTTTAATGATGGATGGTATAAAAATCAACATGAACTAAAAGAAAATCTTTACGTTTTATACAAAATCAAATTAAACCTATCAAATATATAATAATGAATTGTTGAAAGTAATCTACAGTAGAAAAATCCACAGAAGAATGAAATAATTAAAAAATACTACGAATAATACGAACATTTCATAACTTCCAATCAAAATATTTAAATTTTCTAAGAAATTTTGTTATTTATATTAAAAAAAAGTTAAATTACTTATGTATTACTTAGTGATATGAAAAGTTGAATTATTTAGGTATTACATAGGTGATATAAAAAGTTGAATATTTAGGTATTTCATTTTAAATTTTCTATAGAACGTTAGTAAGTAAGTAAGTAAGTAAGTAAGTAAGTAAGTAAGTAAGTAAGTAAATAAGTAAGTAAATAAGTAAGTAAGTAAGTAAGTAAGTAAGTAAGTAATTTATTCATGCTATAACAGTGTGTTTTACATTCGTCGGGTACAAATAAATATAATATAAAAGCAGATTTACAAAAGTTAAATACAAAAATAAAAACATCTGGTTCACTTTCACATTAAACATATTAAAATGTTAGAAGTGTTGATTATACAATTGTAACAAAATTTTCCTGCAGATTTCATTAATAATATTATGAAAATTGTTACAAATTCACAATTAGGTTTTCATTAAGTTTCATTATTATTCACTATTATTTTCATAATTAAGTTTCCAAATAATCTGTTAAGGGTTGAGGTCTTCAATTGATAATCAACATTTCACATTTTCCTTAGAAAATTCGGCATTTTTCAATAATATTTCGTAATATTTGTATTTACGGTAATTGTTACAAATTTATTATTCTGTTTCTAAATTATTTGTTGTTGTATGAAGTTATCAATTGATAATCAAAAATTCCCATTTTTAAGAGAAAATATTGAGTTTTCCAAAAAATTTTGTAATTCGTATAAAAAGTTAATAATTTCCAAAATTTTTGTTAACCTAGTGCTAGATATTATTTAATGATGGATCGTATAATAATCAACATGAACATTTCGTAATTTCTACTAAAAATATTTAAATTCTCAAAGAAATGGTGTAAATTATATCTAAAAAAACAGTTGAATCACTTATGTATTTCATTTCAAATTTTCTATGGAATGTTCCAAGTGTTGATTATACAGTTCTAACGTTTTTTTTTTGCAGATTTCATTAATAATATTATGAAAATTGATACAAATTCACTATTAGGTTTCCAAATAATCTCTTGAGAGTTGAAGTCTTCAATGGATAATGAAAATTTCGCATTTTCCTGAGAAAATTCGGAATTTTTCAATAATAAATCGTAATATTTGTTTATACGGTAATTGTTACAAATTAACTATTAGGTTTCTAAATTATTTGTTCTTGTGTGGAGTTCTCAATTGACAATAAAAATTTCCTATTTATTAGAGAAAATTTTGAGATTTCCCATAATATATTGTAATTTGTATAAAAAGTACACAATTTTCAAAAAATTTGTTAACCTAGTGCTAGATATTATTTAATGATGGATCGTATAATAATTAACATGAACATTTCGTAATTTCTACTAAAAATATTTAAATTCTCAAAGAAATTATGTAATTTATATTTAAACAACAGTTGAATGACTTATGTATTTCATTTCAAATTTTCTATAGAATGTTCAAAGTATTGACAGACAATTGTAACGAAACTTTACTGAAGGTTTCATTAATAATATAATGAAAATTGTTACAAATTCACTATTAGGTTTCCAAATAATCTCTTGAGAGTTGAAAGTCTTCAATGGATAATCAAAATTTCGCATGTTTCTGAGAAAATTCGGCATTTTTCAATAATGTTTTGTAATATTTGTATTTATGAAAATTCCGCATTTACCAGAGAAAATTTGGTCTTTTCAATGACATTTTGTAATTCAAATAAAAAGGTTCATGATTTCCAAAATGTTTATTAACCTAGCGCTAAATATCCTTTAATGATGTTTAATCATGTCATTGATATACATTTATTATTAGGCTTCTAAATAATGTGTTGCGGTGTGAAGTTCTAAATAATAATAATAATTATAATAATAATAATAATAATAATAATAATTGATAATATAATATAATCTCCCATTTTTTAGAGAATATTTTGAGTTTTCCAATAATATTTTGTACCCAGTAAAGGAAATGCTTTAATGATGGATCGTATAAATATATTTTATTATTATTATTATCAAAAGGCCCTTTACCTTTCGGCGTGGGCTATTATAAATATATAAAATATAAAAATAATTCAATTGCCAACGGAATTATGTAATTTAAAATAAAAATAAGTTCAATTACTTATTTTATATTCATATTCTTTAGAATCTTCGAGGTATTAATTATAAGATTACAACTAAGTTTTCGTGTAGTCTTAATCAACAAAATTGTGGAAATTGTTACAAATTTCCTATAACAATTCGAATAATTTGTGGCAGGGTTGGTGTGATTTAAATCAATTGATTGAAATTAGGATTTAAATCGACTGATTGTTTTAAATAAATTATTGATTTAAATCTTTTTTTTAAATTAATCATTGCTTTTGTACTTTATATGCATTCCAATAGGTGAACAATTAAAAATATAATGTACACACAGATTTATCATGCTTTGAAGTAGATAATTGGTAGCAAAATATTTTTCTTTTCTTAATTTTTTGATTCATCACATGGAACAGATACTCAGAAATTTGTTTTAATCATCAATTCTTATTCAAATTCAAGGATTTATTAAAACATATATATATGATTTCAATCGTGATGTAAATGAATTGATATAAATCACATCCACCCTGGCAAAAACTGATGAGAAATATAAAAAAATCAAAAAATCGAATAAATAATGATTATGATATTTGTTTTTAAATCATTGATTTTTGTTTTTTTTTAAATGATGATTTATTCCAACCCTGCTTTTAACAAAATTTCATGTTTGAAGGATTTGAAATGGAATTTTTGTCAAATTTCATAGATATTTTGAAATTAATTTCTTGTTTCATTTCATAGCGGTTTCTATATTTTTAATTTTTTTTTTGGAAAATCTGTATTATGTAATTATTATGTAACTGAAACGAAATTTCTTGTAATTTATTTTCTCTGTTCTCTGTAGTCAGTGAAAAATTGTTACAAATTTATAATTAGATTTGCAAATAATTTTTGCGTAGGTACGAAATTTTCCATAACATATTTTTGCATTTATTAGAGAAAATTTGGCATTTGCATTATGCAAATTTGCATTTAAGTTTTCCAGTAGTTTTCACCAATAAAAGGTGTTTCCTTGCCGACACGTACGCAGAAGGTTAACAAAAACGTATACAAATATAAAATGAAAATTTCGTAATTTCCCCTAAAAATATTGCCAAAAGAAATTTGGCAATTTATATTAAAAAAAGTGAAATTATTAATTTTATGTTAAATAAATTCTATAGAACTTTCGACTTAGATTCTGTAGAATTCTATAAATTATATAGAATCTTCGACGTATTTTGTAAGTAAGTTTGCATTAAAAAAGATCAATTGTTAATTTTATTTTAAATTTTCTATAGAATTTTCGACGTATTCATCAGTTTTTATGTGTTTTAACCAAATTTGAAGTTTGAAGGATTTCAATATGGAATTTTTATCAAATTTCTTATAGATTTTGAAAGCAATTTCTTATTTGGGTTCACATGGGTTATGTTTATTTTTTTTTAAGACTGTAACTGTAAGAAGGTAACTGTAACGAAACTATCCTGTAGTTTTCTTCAGTGAAATTGTTACAAATTTATAATTATGTTTGTAAATAATTTCTGCGTACGAAATTTTCTATTGCTGATAAAAAAATTGCATTTTCCAGAGAAAATTTGGCATTTCCAAAAACATTTTGTAATTCGTGTAAAAAAGTTAATTTCCAATATTTTTGTTAAACTGGTGCTGGATTTAATGATGAAACAAGATGAAAATATTATAATTCATTTTCGAAATTTTCGTAATTTCCGCTAAAAATTGTGCAATTCCCAATGATATTTTGTAATTTATTTAAAAAAAAAAAGTTCAATTATTAAGTATATTTTAATTTTCTATACATTCTATATACTTCTATAGATTCCATAGAATCTTCGATGTATTTTCATGTAAGTAATTTGTATCAGTTTTCATGTGTTTTAACCAAATTTGTTTAATCCAATATTTAAAATCCAGGCCTGTTTTCCTAATTTTGTTTTAACTGACGTTGTTAGCAATATATTTGTTAATTAATTTTTATGTGCAGCAGCTTCAATTATTGACGACACGAGTAATTATTTAAAATTCCTGCACCCAAGTATGAAAATAAGTATCCATAATACATCGTGCGGCATTACGAGCGCAGAGTAATTTTCAAAAAGGGAAATTGGTGATGGCGTGGCGTATATTAATCATGCGACACGCGATCGGCCGCCCCGCAAAAGGGGGCCTTCCAATTCCATTTTCCTTATTTACCTACTGCGGCATGTATTCCGCGTTGTTTAATAAGTCAGATACAAATGTCACGATTTCCAGATAAGATTGTGCCCAGGAATTACAATGATGTATCAGAAAGTAGGGCGGCATATATGACGTGCCTCGTCAAAATTACCCCAGATTCGTGCGAAATGTGCGACTTTTAATTATACATCGGTCTTGTGGTAATTATTTGATTAATGCACCATTCACAATCATGCAATTGTTAGTCATCTACACATGAATCTGCCTTCGATTGTTTACGAATAATTTAATTATCATTGGTATGAAACGGTTGCCAAACTCGAAGAACGTAAATTAAAGTAAAATAATTGTATTTTTCTGCGAAAGTGCGTAAACTAAGTTTTTACGCACTGTGAACAGTGCGTAAAGTGATACTTTTTAGCACAAGCAAAAGCAAAAATAAGGTCAATGATTACTATCAATTGTACGGATACCTTTAGTTAAAAAAACAAGTTAGTTATGTAAGTTGAATACGGGCAAATTCTACAGCTAGGGCTAATTGCCTTAATCAAGTTATGGCAGTATTTCAAACAAAAAGTATTAAAACTATTTTTAATACAACTAAAATTTATTGTTGCTATTGAACTTTGAATTAGTGTGTTAAAATGCCAATAGTTGCTGTAAAATTTCCAACAGTATCTGTCAAAACTTTAGTTGTTAGAGCAAATTTTTATGATTGATGTACAATTATCAATTATTTCTATTAAAACTATAATTCTCTATAATTAATTATTTTTTAATTTACAATACAAAAATATATAAAAACTATTAAATATTCGACAGCAATAATTGATTACTACAAATCACTGAATATTAGACAGTATTCATATTTGATTTTCACTACTTTCAGTTTCATAGTTCTTTTGTTTTTGAGGTTTGCTACAATGTTCGCAATTACTGAAATTTATATTACAAACTGAATCATTTGATATCATATTATCTTATAAGGCGAAAAGACCCCATATATATATATATATATATATATATATATATATATATATATATATATATATATATATATATACATATATATATATATATATATATATATATATATATATATATATATATATATATATATATATATATATATATATATATATATATATTATATTATATAATATATACAGGGTGTCCCACGCTAATGGACCATTAAAAGTTTATAGTAGTCCTGATATCATCAAAATTTGAAAATAAATCATCCAAATATGGCTGATTCCGTTCTCTTCAGGTGAAACACCCTTTACCTTCTATCACTTCCGGTTCTACCGGAAGTAGCCATCAAATGTTGTTGTTTAAATGGAACATCCTACATATTATTATATTTATGGCTTTCCTGTTCAATTTCAAACATATTTTGTAGCGATGTATGTACACCTATCTTTTTTACTTTCTGAAATAAAAATTAAATTTCTCAAACGACCTCAAAAACAAGTTTAGAAAAATTACGTCAATTTCTTTTACAAATAAGATAAAAACGGAAAATTTATCTTGAATTGTACTCGAAAGGTACCTCTATGACTGATATATTTTGCACATGGAAATTTTGACAATTAGTTATTCACGAATGTCATTAGTTAAGTGCCCACTTAAATTAAGCGTTTTTTAATTTTTTATATTATTATATTATATTATATAATTGGATGACATACTTCTTATCTCATAGAGCAATTGGCATGACAATTTACTACAAAAAAGTATTTTACAGTCATATTTTGAAATCCGTAGCCTAGAAATTTTTCAAAAATTCGTACTTTTTCATTATGTAACTTCGCCTATGCTGTTTACACTTGTATAAAAGTTTTCGAAACATGCTTATCTTTCGTAACTGTGATGGCTAATATTGACAAAGAAATTTCACTTCTGAAAAGTTTCAAAACTATATAATTTATACCGCCAAAAAGTTTAATTGACTGGATTAACTGGATAAATTTACTACCGGCCTCTATACCTTGCGAACTATAGCTTTTGCGGCAAACCATATAATTTAGTTTAGTTTAGTTTAGTCTATTTAGTGCCATGAAACATGTCATAAATTTACAAATGTTATACAGTATTTAAATAACCTAAAGCGAAAATAATACGAAGTTACTAAGGAAATAAGTTCGGCGTTTGGGAGATGTTTTTTCAATATAATTATTGTTCAAAGTTTGTTTCTATCAACTTGCAGCCTGTAACTTGGAAACAAAAAGCGATCGGACATTAGTGTATATGATTTTTTTTAAATTATTTGTTATTTGTTATCGCGTGGTGCTATACATTGCAGTTTGTTCTATGTCACCCTGTATATTATACTTATTATTTTTTTATTTTCTCATTTATTTTCTGTTTCTTAGCTTCTTCAATTTCTTTAGTTTTCGTTTTCAGATGTACTGTCACATTTCAGAAAATTTAGAAACTTTTGTGAGGCTTCTAATATTTTTATTTATAGGGCTTTTAGTCACAACCTCTGTTTTTTAATAAATTTTTCTGAAATTTGGTTACATTTTCTGCAATTTTATGTTTTTTTTCAATTGTTGGTCCTCTATCGCGTGGTGCTATGCATTGCAGTTTGTTCTATGTCACCCTGTATATTATACTTATTTTTTTTATTTTCTCATTTATTTTCTGTTTCTTAGCTTCTTCAATTTCTTCAGGTTTCGTTTTCAGATGTACTGGCACATTTCAGAAAATTTAGAAACTTTTGTGAGACTTCTAATATTTTTATTTACAGGGCTTTTAGTCACAACCTCTGTTTTTTAATAAATTTTTCTGAAATTTGGTTACATTTTCTGCAATTTTATGTTTTTTTTTCAATTGTTGGTCCTCTATCGCGTGGTGCTATGCATTGTAGTTTGTTCTATGTCACCCTGTATATTATACTTACTTTTTTTTATATTCTCATTTATTTTCTGTATCTTAGCTTCTTCAATTTCTTCAGGTTTCGTTTTCAGATGTACTGGCACATTTCAGAAAATTTAGAAACTTTTGTGGAACTTCTAATATTTTTATTTATAGGGCTTTTAGTCACAACCTCTGTTTTTTAATAAATTTTTCTGAAATTTGGTTACATTTTCTGCAAGTTTACGTTTTTTTTTCAATTGCATTTTTATTAATAGCTTTACATTTCGAGTTGTTTTTGTCAAAATTTCAACTATTCTGATACATTTCAATGATAACTGTCAATATTCTAAATGTTTTTTGTGAAAATTTCAATTATTTGTAGGTACTGAAATTTCAATATTAATAAAAAATCAAATGATGTTTAATTTAGTTTTCGGAAATTTTAATAATAAATCAAATGATGTTTAATTTACTTTTCTACAATTTTGATACAATTTCTGCAATTTTTTTACGTGTATTTTTATTGTATGCTTACGCATAGATACAATAAAAATACACGTAAAAAAGTAAAATTACAGGACATGTCCATAATATGTTCCTAATGAAATAATGGTTGTTTCAGGTAGGATTTCCTGAATGAAATCCGAATATGCTATATCAAATGATATTTTGTAAAATGTTAATTGTATCTATTCTATATTTTGTATATCTGTCTTGTGGCATATGTAACCTGTTCCGAAAATAGCACGAATAAACAATTATTATTATTATTAACTATACGAAAAAAAAAAAACTTGAAAAAAATATGAAAGTAAAGTAGTCCAAATAATGGCTAATTTACGAAGAGTTAGTCAAAAAACATAAGCATTTTTAGTGGACATGTGTCGTATTGCATCATTTAATCGAATCAATTTTCAGAACATTGGGCAACTTATCAAAAATTTCTGGCGAACTTACTGACTTTCTACTTAAAGTTTTTATCACTGAATTTTCAGCGTTTTGAATATTTTTGCCCAATTTCCCTGCATTTTACTTTTTACAGTAACGGATAAAAATTGAGTTGTTAGTCAATGGAAATTCTAGACCACCCCCCGCAGATATTTCGATTAAAACCGCGAATTAATTTAATCGAAATCTCTGAGGGGGTGGTCTAGAATCCCCATAGACTAACTACTCAATTGATAATTAAATTTGACAAAAATGAGTAAGTACATAACTAACTACTCAATTGATAATTAAATCTGATAATAAATGAGTAAGTACATAACTTTTTCTTCGTAACTCAATTACTTTTCATAGTAACTTTGATATTAGGACAAATATCGGTACTACTCTGTCGTACCACCACGTCTCTTGATGTATTCTTACGTACGTCTCTTGATGTATTTTGTGTTTTCCAAATCTGCTTCTTTTTGAAGATACGTAATTAGGGATTACATGAAGAATAGAGGTCTGCAAGTTAGTAATTGTGGAACAAATGGATGTACTTTGATTTTGCTTTACACCTAGCATTCAATACTAAATTCTCGATATAAGAATGCCTGAAAGGCACACAATCGTCAATCATATCACTTATCTCACGATCTACCTGTTTCCTGCGAAAAAAAAAACAGGCTTTCACGTCGCAAGCGAAGCAATTCTACGCTTTATTTACGCCTCGGCAATAGTGAGCACAATAGACTTTTACGCACGCCACATGCTGATATCCAGGCAGTGATTACGCAAACATTACCGCAGCGGTGTCGGTGCATTACCGTTCGTTTAATTCCACATCCGGTCGCACGCATGTCTAACGCGTGCCGCGGTGTCACACTGTCACCGGTGGCACAGCTCACGTGAGCCTCGCATTAGATAATGCCATCGCCATCGAATGAGAAAATGCGTGTCTATTTTACACACAATTACGGTCCGCCCATCGCCGGTAATAAGTTAATGTGCGGTCGTGTGCACACAGCACACGTCAGAAATTATGTTGACTCGAATTACGCATGATGTGATTTTCGTGGTGGCTACAAATTTTTCATGTATCATAACAATATCTAGACCACCTTCTACCACAATGGTGCAGGTGTGCCGTTTTCTTTTCTCCTGTTCTTCTGTTACTGTTTTTCGTTCATGAAGTTCTTCCATTTAGTCCTGTCCTTCCTCTAGTTCTTTCGCTTCTTTCCATGTTTTCCCCATGAAAATCTTAAATACGACGTACAAGGACGTAAGGCATTTCATTGGTAGCGAAAAATTACCAGGAGCATGAATATCGTAGTAAAATTATGATTGGACATTTAGATTTGCGACAATATGCAAAATTAGATTTGCAATTAAACATTGTTGTATCGTCGCCTAGGATACGAGCCGGATTTGTTGACCGACGCTGTAAAATTTCAAGTTATGAAGATCGACGATTGCTAAATCAACAAACAATAATTGCCGGTCTGACCCGAGGTTATATAAGGGCTAGATGTGCGAGACGTGCAGACCTGCGTGAACGAAAAAGAAGAAAGTATTAAAACAAGTGTTGTCAAGCTGACAGTTATTTCCGTTTGTAAGCGTCTTTAAACAAAAGTGTCGCGCGAGTGTTTACGTACACATAACCAAACAATTCGCGATATAGGTGCCAGCAGTATTTGATAATATTCCTCCAAAAACACATGATCACATTAAAACGCTAATATCTCCATAATTACGCATTGGATACTAAACTTATTTAATGAATGATATATCAATATATGACTTAATATCAATGCCAAATTTGACTAAAATTAATACGCTAGTTTTTGAGATATCGCTATAAAGGTGCCAGCAGTATTTGATACTATTCCTCCAAAAACACATGATCACATTAAAACGCTAATATCTCCATAATTACGCATTGGATATTAAACTTATTTAATGAATGATATATCAATAAATGACTTAAGACCAGTGCCAAAAATTGCTAAAATTGATCCGCTGGGTTTTGATATATCGCTGAAAAGTTGTCAGCAGTATTTCAAAAAATCATACAAAAACACATGATCACCCACAAACGCAAATATTTTATTAATTACACATTGGATATTAAACCAATTAAATGTATGATATACCAATATATGATATAATATCAATGCTAAATTTTACTTAAATAGGTACGCTTGCTTTTGAGATATCGCTATAAAGGTATCAGCAGTATTTGATAATATTCGTCCAAAATCCCATGATCACATTTAAACACTAATATCTCAACAATTACGCATTGAATATTAAACCTATTGAATATATGATATACTAATATATGACTTAATATCAGTGCCAATTTTGACTAAAATTAATACGCTGGTTTTTGAGATATCGCTATAAAGGTGTTAGCAGTATTTGATAATACTCGTCCAAAATCGAATGATCACATTAAAACACTAATATCTGAAAAACAACGCATTGGATATTAAAGCTATTTAACGTATGATATATTAATATATGACATAATATCAGTGCCAAATTTGACTAAAATTAATACGCTAGTTTTTGAGATATCGCCATAAAGGTGCCAGCAGTATTTGATAATATTCCTCCAAAAACACATGATCACATTAAAACGCTAATATCACCATAATTACGCATTTGATATTAAACTTATTTAATGAATGATATATCAATAAATGACTTAAGACCAGTGCCAAAAATTGCTAAAATTGATCCGCTGGGTTTTGATATATCGCTGAAAAGTTGTCAGCAGTATTTCAAAAAATCATACAAAAACACATGATCACCCACAAACGCAAATATCTTATTAATTACACATTGGATATTAAACCAATTAAATGTATCATATACCAATATATGATATAATGTCAATGCTAAATTTGACTAATATTGGTACACTTGTTTTTGAGACATTGCCATAAAGGTATCAGCAGTATTTGATAATATTCGTCCAAAATCCCATGATCACATTTAAACACTAATATCTCAACAATTACGCATTGAATATTAAACCTATTGAATATATTATATACTAATATACGACTTAATATCAGTGCCAATTTTGACTAAAATTAATTCGCTAGTTTTTGAGATATCGCTATAAAGGTGTCAGCAGTATTTGATAATACTCGTCCTAAATCGAATGATCACATTAAAACGCTAATATCTGAAAAACAACGCATTGGATATTAAAGCTATTTAACGTATGATATATCAATATATGACTTAATATCAGTACCAAATATGACAAAAATTAATACGCTAGTTTTTGAGATATCGCTATAAAGGTGCCAGCAGTATTTGATAATATTCCTACAAAAACACATGATCACATTAAAACGCTAATATCTCCATAATTACGCATTGGATATTAAACTTATTTAATGAATGATATATCAATAAATGACTTAAGACCAGTGCCAAAAATTGCTAAAATTGATCCGCTGGGTTTTGATATATCGCTAAAAAGTTGTCAGCAGTATTTAAAAAAATCATACAAAAGCACACGATCACCCACAAACGCTAATATCTTATTAATTACACATTGGATATTAAACCAATTAAATGTATGATATACCAATATATGATATAATATCAGTGCCAAATTTGACTAAAATTAATACGCTAGTTTTTGAGATATCGCTATAAAGGTGCCAGCAGTATTTGATAATATTCCTCCAAAAACACATGATCACATTAAAACGCTAATATCTCCATAATTACGCATTGGATATTAAATTTATTTAATGAATATATCAATAAATGACTTAAGACCGACCAGTGCCCAAAAATGCTAAAATTGATCCGCTGGGTTTTATATATCGCTGAAAAGTTGTCAGCAGTATTTCAAAAAATCATACAAAAACACATGATCACCCACAAACGCAAATATCTTATTAATTACGTATTGGATATTAAACCAATTAAATGTATAATATATCAATATATGATATAATATCAATGCTAAATTTGACTAAAATTGGTACGCTTGTTTTTGAGACATCGCTATAAAGGTATCATTAGTATTTGATAATATTCGTCCAAAATCCCATGATCACATTTAAACACTAATATCTCAACAATTACGCATTGAATATTAAACCTATTGAATATATGATATACTAATATATGACTTAATATCAGTGCCAATTTTGACTAAAATTAATACGCTAGTTTTTGAGATATCGCTATAAAGGTGTCAGCAGTATTTGATAATACACGTCCAAAATTGAATGATCACATTAAAACGCTAATATCTGAAAAACAACGCATTGGATATTAAAGCTATTTAACGTATGATATATCAATATATGACTCAATATCAGTACCAAATTTGACTAAAATTAATACGCTAGTTTTTGAGATATCGCTATAAAGGTGTCAGCAGCATTTGATAATAGTCGTCCAAAATCGAATGATCACATTAAAACGCTAATATCTCCATAATTACGCATTGGATATTAAACTTATTTAATGAATGATATATCAATAAATGACTCAAGATCAGTGCCAAAAATTGCTAAAATTGATCCGCTGGGTTTTGATATATCGCTGAAAAGTTGTCAGCAGTATTTAAAAAAATCATACAAAAACACATGATCACCCACAAACGCAAATATCTTATTAATTACGCATTGGATATTAAACCAATTAAATGTATGATATACCAATATATGATATAATATCAGTGCCAATTTTGACTAAAATGAATACGCTAGTTTTTGAGATATCGCTATAAAGGTGTCAGCAGTGTTTGATAATACATCGTCCAAAATCGAATGATCACATTAAAACGCTAATATCTCCATAATTACGCATTGGATATTAAACTTATTTAATGAATGATATATCAATAAATGACTTAAGACCAGTGCCAAAAATTGCTAAAATTCATCCGCTGGGTTTTGATATATCGCTGAAAAGTTGTCAGCAGTATTTCAAAAAATCATACAAAAACACATGATAACCCACAAACGCAAATATCTTATTAATTACACATTGGATATTAAACCAATTAAATGTATGATATACCAATATATGATATAATACTAATGCTAAATTTGACTAAAATTGGTACGCTTGTTTTTGAGATATCGCTATAAAGGTATCAGCAGTATTTGATAATATTCGTCCAATATCCCATGATAACATTTAAACACTAATATCTCAACAATTACGCATTGAATATTAAACCAATTGAATATATGATATACTAATATATGACTTAGTATCAGTGCCAATTCTGACTAAAATTAATACGCTGGTTTTTGAGATATCGCTATAAAGGTGTCCGCAGTATTTGATAATACTCGTCCAAAATCGAATGATAATAATAATAATAATAAAGAATATTTATTAGCAAATAACGCTACATAATATACAAAATTTCAACAAAAAACAACAAAAGAAAACACACAAATAGCAACTACAATCTTCATATTAACATAACTTTAATTCTATTTACTACATCTACTATTTTCTATTTACAGTCAATCAATTCAAACACATAGTCCCTCACCTGAGACCTAAACCTATGAAAATTTATCTCATTTTTTATGTGACAGGGCATGTTGTTATACAGCTTTAGTCCTCTCGAGAAAAACGATTTTTCCGCTTTATCTGTCCTGTACCTATCGACATAAAAATGGGACTTCTGCCTCGTCTCATGGCCATGAACATCGTATACATATTTAAGTTTTACTACTAAATTTTCAGGCATATTTCCCATTTTCATATTGTGTATGAAAATAAGAGCCTTGTACGTGACTCTCTGTTTTACATTCATAAAATTTAAAATCTTGAGCATATCCTTTATATGCGTAAATTTATTGACTTTCAAAATTATACGCATTGCTTTGTTCTGAATAAGTTGAATATCCCCTATGTCACCTTTTTGTAAGTGAAAAATCACATTTGAACAGAACTCGAAGTGGGGTGCTATTAGTTGTTTGTATAATAAAACGCACACATTCATGTTTAAATCCTTTCTCAGACGACCGAGAAGATAGGTTTTTTTTGACATTTTATTCAATATATATCCGCAGTGGCTCTTAAAATTTAACTTATTATCTAATATCACGCCCAGGTATTTTATCTCTGTGACAACCTCAATAGCAATGTCATTAATTTTTATTTCAACACTTTCATCGATTTGATTACTTGATAAAATCATACATTTAGATTTACTAATATTTATACAAAGACTATTTACACATAACCACTCATATATTCTCCCAAGGTCCTCATTAATTTTTCTGCACATCATTCCTATTTCATTTTTCGGCCCTGTCATAAAAAGCATAATGTCATCAGCAAAGAGATGTACTTGGCAAAACTTGATTGTTTTTAAAATGTCATTAATATATATTATAAATAAGAGAGGGCCTAGTACTGTTCCCTGAGGTACTCCGTATGTAGTGTCCTTTTCGATCGATAGCACGTTTTTTAATTTCACTCTTTGTTTTCGATTTTTCAGATACGAACGGAACCAGTTTAGCGCACTACCTTTGATACCCATGTTACTTAGTTTGTCAATTAGTAACCTACGATTAATTGTTTCAAACGCACGTTTAAAATCCAAGAAAACCGCAACCACGCATTCCTTCTTATCGATACTCCTCCTCCATATATCACATATGTTTGTTAGTACGGTTTCACATGACCGACCATTTCTAAATCCTGATTGTCTGTCTGATATAATTTTAAACCGATCACAAAATCGCAGTAGTTGTTCCCGCACTACAATTTCTAGCAACTTTTCATACGGAGGTACGGTATTAACCGGTCTAAAATTTTCGCACTTGTTTGTATTTGCTATTTTGGGTATTGGTATAATTGTTGATATCTTCCATGCTTCTGGGAATTTACCTTCGATCAGTGATAAGTTTATAACATCTAAATATCTGTTCCCAATTCCTTCGAATGAGTCCCTCAGGATATTTGCGGATATACCTTCTTCGCTTGATGCTGTCTTTCCAACCTTTTTTATGCTCTTCTTTAGCTCTTGCATCGATACTTTGTCAAAACAGTGAAGATCTCCATTTGTTTGTATATTTTCTTCCACCCTGTTTGTAATCACTGGAATATTCGAAACGATTTCATTTACGCTGTCTATAAAAAAATCGTTGAACTTGTCAGCTATCTTTTGTTCATCCGCAACCATAGTTCCATTAAATTCTATTTCGTGATTTAAACCTCTCTCATTTTCCTTACTCTGTATTACTAATTTTAGGGACTTCCACAGTTCATTTGTATTATTTATTTTTCTATTTATTTCCCTCTCGTAAAAAGTTTTCTTTGCATATTTTATCTTTGTTACTATATCATTTCGCATCTTTTTGTACTCCTTCCATAATTCCACATTCCCTGACATTGATGCCTGTTTGAATTTTATGTCTCTCTGTTTCATCTCTCGAAGTATCTCGTCATCCATCCATTTGCAGTTTTCATATTTTTTTGGAATCAAATAGGTTTTTATTGGGCATTTATCTCTCAAATATTCTTCTATAGGTTTAATTAAGGTGCTTGCTAAAACGTCTACATCCGTTGTGTTATTTGTCCACTCTGCCTCCATTAGTACATCACACATCTCCTCCTTGTTGTAGTTCTTGTAAGATCTTTTACTTATTTTTTTACAGCTTTCATGTTCATTCAATTGGCTCATCTCAATCCCCAGCATAGAATGATCACTAATTTTTGGGGTGTGATATATGTTGTGTTTCATATTTTTATTATCTGTGATAATTAAATCAATAATAGTCTTACTTGTTTCTGTAATCCTCGTAAAATCCTTGACTAATTGGTATTTGCCATGTCTGTAGATTATATCTTTCAGTCGATTAGCATAGTGTGTATCTTTATGTACATCAATATTAAAATCCCCCCATAATATATTGTTAGGTGCTATGTTATTTCCAAGATGTTCATTGATATAGTCTAGAAATATTCCGTCTGATTTTTGTGGTGAATGGTAAATTGTAGTTATTCTGTACTTTTCTCTATTTATTTTATTTATTTTAGTTTCAATTTCTAATGTCCACAATGCATTATCCGTATTATTATTTTTTACTACTTTATATGTGAAATCATTTTTTATAAATACCATTACTCCACCGGTTCTTCTATTGTTTGTTACACAATTTTCAAATTTATATCCGTCTATTTCTAATTCTTTATTTGTAACTGTTTTATCGACATGAGTTTCTGCGAGGCACATTATATCAGGTTTGTAATTCGTCATATAATTGACTATTTGCGTTTTATTATTCAAAAACCCTTGACAATTCAAAAATATTATAAACTTTTTCCTTGATTGCTATTTACTATACATGATTTTCCGTGTCATTTCTTCCACAATTTTACTATAACAAGGACATTTCCTATCAATTGCTGTATGGCTAGTGTCTAATTGCAAATTAAATTTTTTATTTGTGTCTATACAATTTACGCAACTATTTACATCACTTTTGCACTCTTTCATTCCGTGTTTATTGCCGCATTGGAAGCAAGCTTCTTCATTTCTGCAGTCCTTAGCAATATGGTTGTATCTCGCACATTTGAAACACCTTTTTACATTTATGTGTTCATACAACTTACACATTCGCCAACCAATCTTCATAGTTTCTAGCTCAATGATATTTTTGTATATCGATGGATCGATTTCCAAAATAATATTTATTTGGTCTTGCCTCCTTCTATTTGAATATTTATGCACGATTCTCATCTTCTTTGCTATACCATTGTCTATGTCAATTAATTTGTTTTGTTTAACAATTCCTTCAATTATTATTTCATCTTCCGTTTCAGTAATACTTTTTTCTGCTCCGACCATAACGATCTTTGGATCACCCACAAACGCAAATATCTTATTAATTCCACATTGGATATTAAACCAATTAAATGTATGATATACCAATATATGATATAATATCAATGCTAAATTTGACTAAAATTCGTACGCTTGTTTTTGAGACATCGCCATAAAGGTATCAGCAGTATTTGATCATATTCGTCCAAAATCCCATGATCACATTTAAACACAAATATCTCAACAATTACGCATTGAATATTAAACCTATTGAATATATGATATACTAATATATGACTTAGTATCAGTGCCGATTTTGACTAAAATTACTACGCTGGTTTTTGAGATATCGCTATAAAGGTGTCAGCAGCATTTGATAATACATCGTCCAAAATCGAATGATCACATTAAAACGCTAATATCTGAAAAACAACGCGTTGGATATTAAAGCCATTTAACGTATGATATATCAATATATGACTTAATATCAGTGCCAAATTTGACTAAAATTAATTCGCTAGTTTTTTAGATATCGCTATAAAGGTGTTAGCAGTATTTGATAATACTCGTCCAAAATCGAATGATCACATTAAAACGCTAATATCTGAAAAACAACGCGCTGGATATTAAAGCCATTTAACGTATGATATATCAATATATGACTTAATATCAGTGCCAAATTTGACTAAAATTAATACGCAAGTTTTTGAGATATCGCTATAAAGGTGCCAGCAGTACTTGATAATATTCCTCCAAAAACACATGATCACATTAAAACGCTAATATCTCCATAATTACGCATTGGATATTAAACTTATTTAATGAATGATATATCAATAAATGACTTAAGATCAGTGCCAAAAATTGCTAAAATTGATCCGCTGGGTTTTGATATATCGCTGAAAAGTAGTCAGCCGTATATAAAAAAATCATACAAAAACACACGATCACCCACAAACGCAAATATCTTATTAATTACACATTGGATATTAAACCAATTAAATGTATGATATACCAATATATGAAGTAATATCAATGCTAAATTTGACTAAAATTGGTACGCTTGTTTTTGAGACATCGCTATAAAGGTATCAGCAGTATTTGATCATATTCGTCCAAAATCCCATGATCACATTTAAACACTAATATCTCAACAATTACGCATTGAATATTAAACCTTTTGAATATATGATATACTAATATATGACTTAGTATCACTGCCAATTTTGACTAAAATTAATACGCTAGTTTTTGAGATATCGCTATAAAGGTATCAGCAGTATTTGATAATACATCGTCCAAAATCGAATGATCACATTAAAACGCTAATATCTGAAAAACAACGCATTGGATATTAAAGCAATTAAACGTATGATATATCAATATATGACTTAATATCAGTGCCAAATTTGACTAAAATTAATTCGCTAGTTTTTGAGATATCGCTATAAAGGTGCCAGCAGTATTTGATAATATTCCTCCAAAAACACATGATCAAATTAAAACGTTAATATCTCCATAATTACGCATTGGATATTAAACTTATTTAATGAATGATATATCAATGAATGACTTAAGACCAGTGCCAAAAATTGCTAAATTTGATCCGCTGGGTTTTGATATATCGCTGAAAAGTTGTCAGCAGTGTTTCAAAAAATCATACAAAAACACATGATCACCCACAAACGCAAATATCTTATTAATTACGCATTGGATGTTAAACCAATTAAATGTATGATATTCCAATATATGATATAATATCAATGCCAAATTTGACTAAAATTGGTACGCTTGTTTTTGAGACATCGCTATAAAGGTATCAGCAGTATTTGATAATATTAGTCCAAAATCCCATGATCACATTTAAACACAAATATCTCAACAATTACGCATTGAATATTAAACCTATTGAATATATGATATACTAATATATGACTTATTATCAGTGCCAATTTTGACTAAAATTAATACGCTAGTTTTTGAGATATCGCTATAAAGGTGTCAGCAGTATTTGTTAATATATCGTCCTAAATCGAATGATCACATTAAAACGCTAATATCCGAAAAACAACGCATTGGATATTAAAGCTATTTAACGTATGATATATCAATATATGACATAATATCAGTGCCAAATTTGACTAAAATTAATACGATAGTTTTTGAGATATCGCTATAAAGGTGCCAGCAGTATTTGATAATATTCCTCCAAAAACACATGATCACATTAAAACGCTAATATCTCCATAATTACGCATTGGATATTAAACTTATTTAATAAATGATATATCAATAAATGACTTAAGATCAGTGCCAAAAATAGCTAAAATTGATCCGCTGGATTTTGATATATCGCTGAAAAGTTGTCAGGAGTATTTCAAAAAATCATACAAAAACACATGATTACCCACAAACGCTAATATCTTATTAATTAAACATTGGATATTAAACCAATTAAATGTATGATATACCAATATATGATACAATATCAATGCCAAATTTGATTAAAATTAATACGCTAGGTTTTGAGATATTGCTATAAAGCTGCCGGCAGTATTTGATAATATTCCTCCAAAAACACATGATCACATTAAAATGCTAATATCTCCATAATTACGCATTGGATATTAAACTAATTTAATGAATGATATATCAATAAATGACTTAAGAACAGTGCCAAAAATTGCTAAAATTGATCCGCTGGGTGTTGATATATCGCTGAAAAGTTGTCAGCAGTATTTCAAAAAATCATACAAAAACACATGATAACCCACAAACGCAAATATCTTATTAATTACACATTGGATATTAAACCAATTAAATGTATGATATACCAATATATGATATAATATCAATGCTAAATTTCACTAAAATTGGTACGCTTGTTTTTGAGACATCGCCATAAAGGTATCAGCAGTATTTGATCATATTCGTCCAAAATCCCATGATCACATTTAAACACAAATATCTCAACAATTACGCATTGAATATTAAACCTATTGAATATATGATATACTAATATATGACTTAATATCAGTGCCACTTTTGACTAAAATTAATACGCTAGTTTTTGAGATATCGCTATAAAGGTGTCACCAGTATTTGATAATACTCATTCAAAATCGAATGATCACATTAAAACGCTAATATCCGAAAAACAACGCATTGGATATTAAAGCTATTTAACGTATGATATATCAATATATGACATAATATCAGTGCCAAATTTTACTAAAATTAATTCGCTAGTTTTTGAGATATCGCTATAAAGGTGCCAGCAGTATTTGATAATATTCCTCCAAAAACACATGATCACATTAAAATGCTAATATCTCCATAATTACGCATTGGATATTAAACTAATTTAATGAATGATATATCAATAAATGACTTAAGACCAGTGCCAAAAATTGCTAAAATTGATCCGCTGGGTTTTGATATATCGCTGAAAAGTTGTCAGCAGTATTTAAAAAAATCATACAAAAACACATGATCACCCACAAACGCAAATATCTTATTAATTACACTGATATTAGTAACTGAGCTATAGAAGACGGGAGGTGAAATGACGGACCGTGTGTATAAGTGTGTCTTCATTTCTAGTTTTTATTATTCCCTTTCCTTCCTTCTTTGTTTTCGTTATTGTCAGTATGTCTAGTTCTGTTTCTTCAAATTCTTCCTCTAGTTCTTGTTCTTTCGTTTTATACTTCCTATGTTCTATGTTCCAATTCTCAATGTGTCTGCTCCATTCTCCATTATTCTTTTTTTTGTTGTATTTGTTCCTTTTCCTCATTCCATTGCCATGTTATTCCGTTTATCAATTCAATTCTAACTATTGTTATTGAAGCTTTTCAGTAGCAGGTGATATGTACAATATTTAGCTATTTGTGTGACCGTAACAATATTTATTACTAAACTAATTAAAATGATGCATGTTCCACGCAATGGGAGCGCTCGCGGTATTTAATGGAAATTCGTGACAACCACCGCAGGTAATAACAATTTTACAAGACCATTGTTCTGGCCGACAAATTTGCGTGAGCCAAGAAGTGTTATCGCGTCGATCGGCCGCGTAAAAATTGTCAGCATAAGCCGCGCAGAAAAAATAAATAAACGCCAGTCGGTCAGCAATTTGGATTCGTCGCGTGTAATATTTGTCGTGTTTTTGTCTTTGGGGACACCTCGTGGCTGGATGGCATATATCAATTGGATGCGAGTTGGGTTTTATCGTGTTCGTATTCGGCCGGTCCGCATTCCTCGAGTCGCGCCGTCATTAAGATAGCGCGGCGCCACCGTCCACTTTCGTACAAAGGGTGGAGGCGGAGGGAAGGCCGAAGGACCAGAAATCACGGCGACCACCGCAAACGTGGCCACTATGCCGGAGGACGGTCGCAAATCACGCGGCCACGAAGAATTTATTGGCCGGCCGAAACCGATAGAATGGCTAAAATCTCACCGCATTGAATGTTGTCGTCATGTCTGCTGCTTTACTTACCTGGTTGTCGTGATTCTCGACGGCGAAGTAACCAGTCACGTGGATGACCTCGTGCAGGAGGTTTTGGTGCACCTCCGTCGACGACGCCGCCGCTATCGATTCTTTGCTATTGTTGGCCGGCTTTGATAGCGTCGGCGAAGCACAGCACCAAATTAAGTGGCTGGCAATGTGTCTGAACTGGAGTGAGATTCCTTCAGCACCAAGAGCCTCCTGCAAGTAAATGTGTTTGTTAGATTTCAAAGGGATTATCACTGGACAATTCTCAACACCACAAGAAACAAAACATTCACCTATTGTTATTTTGTACAGATTGTAAATATTCTTGGGTTCAACAAACAAAAAAAAAGATTTGAACCGAATCTAAAACACTAAAAGTGTTGTTGTTGACTTGTTGTTGGAATAGTTGGTCCTCTAATGAACTTTGCACTAAAGCTTCAAATACGCTCCTTCAATCTTTCCAGTCGTTAACATCAAAGAGTAAAGCCCAGTTGCACAATCGTAACCAAATATTTTGGGGCTTGTGAAAAAATCTGCAAATAAGTCAGAACAACTTTTTCACAAAAAAAAACATTAATTTGAGCTAAATATACATTTAAATCGCAATGCAATCATCTTCAGTAGAAAACAAATGTCCTGATTATAGAATTGTAATTGATTGAAATGCACATTTAGCTCAAATTCATGTTTTTTTTTGTGAAAACGGAGTTCTGACTCTTAGGTCTACTACAATCTTAGATTCACTTTGGCCATTGTTCAGTTCCATAGACAATAACTTTGATCCTAGTTTGGAAACTGAACTAGGATGAAAGTTAATCCACGATTGTTACAACTGGACGTCATTTGTACAATCGTAGTTTTTGAGCACGGTTCAGTGGCCAAGAATACAACTGTGTCAACAATTGTATCCTAGGCTAATAAACCATCGTCAGAGATTGTCAAAGACAAACCATAAGGCCCAGTTGTACAATCGTCGATTATCTCTGACCATGGTTCAGTTACCTAGGATACAATTGTTGATACAATGGTATCTACAGGAACTGAACCACGATCAAAGATAATCCAAGATGGTACAACTGGGCCTAAGGCGCAGATGTACGATCTTGGATCATGGTCCATGGTCCAGGAACCTAGGATACAATTGTTAATACAATGGTATCCACGATCAAAGAAAATCCATGATCGTACAAGTGGGCCTGCAAGGCCCAAAATGTTATCTTTAGGAAGTCATTACAATACATTTTCATTTTTTGTATCGCCTAACTTACCATCTGCGATATATCAAATATAAATATGCAGATTTATTTCCCTATCCGCTTTCAATCGGGTTTAATACGCATTATAGTACAACAGGCAAACAGATCTTTTGCAGGTATGCTAGAACTCGGCTAATTTGGTTTTAAAATTTTTGAAGGCCTTGGAGCGCTTACTAAAGTTGATGGTGTCTTCTTTAACTCGCTTCGCATGTTTTTATAAATATAACGCGAGAAGAAGTGGCTTTCAATTAGTTATATTAAGATATTCTTTATAACTGTGAAACTTCCAAATATTGTGACATAATTTTAACTCTATCTGCCAAAATATCAATTATTTTTGACAAAACTTCAATGACAACTCTCAAATTTTCAATTGTTTGTGCTAAGTAAAATATTGCATGTTTTTATAAATATAACGCGAGAAGAAATGGCTTTCAATTAGTTTTATTAAGATATTATTTATAACTGTGAAACTTCTAAATATTGTACCATAATTTTAACTATATCTTTCAAAATTTCAATTATTTTTGATAAAACTTCAATGACAACTGTCAAATTTTCAATTGTTTGTACTAAGTAAAATTACAATTATTTTTATCAAGATATGACTTATTACTATTATTATTTTCTCAAAATATCAATTATACTGTCATGTTTCAAAGATAACTATCAATATTGCAATGATTTCTGCCAAAACTTCAAATATTCCATAAAATGTCAATAGGGGATGTTAAATTTTCATTTATTTCTGTCAAAACTTTAAAATTTCATAAATATTTCATATTTTAATGATTACAGTCGAAGTTTCCATTATTTTTGCTCATATTTCAATTATTTTTATCAAACTTCCAAATATTCTGACATAATTTTAACTATATCTGTCAAAATTCAATTATTATTGACAACACTTCAGTGATAACTGTCAAATTTTCAAATGTTTGTATTACGTAAAATTACAATTATTTTTATCGAGATACGACTTATCAGTATTATTAATTTGTCAAAATATCAATTATACTGTCATATTTCAATGATAACTGTCAATATTTTGCAATGATTTCTGCCAAAACTTCAATTATTCCATTAAAATGTCAATAGGGGATGTTAAATATTCATTTATTTCTGTCAAAACTTTAAAATTTCATAAATATTTCATATTTTAATGATTACAGTCGAAGTTTCCATTATTTTTGCTCATATTTCAATTATTTTTATCAAACTTCCAAATATTCTGACATAATTTTAACTATATCTGTCAAAATGCAATTATTATTGACAATACTTCAGTGATAACTGTCAAATTTTCAACTGTTTGTATTACGTAAAATTACAATTATTTTTATCGAGATACGACTTATCAGTATTATTAATTTGTCAAAATATCAATTATACTGTCATATTTCAATGATAACTGTCAATATTTTGCAATAATTTCTGCCAAAACTGCAATTATTCTCGAAACATGTTGATGGTTGCTGTCAAATTTTTAATTATATCTGTCAAAATTTTAGGTATTACATCATATACTTACTAATTATTTACTCTCATTGAATTATTTAAGATAAAATTGCGATGGTTTTTATCAAGATGTCAATTATTACAGTCGAATTTTTCAATCTTTCTGTGACAGTATTAATTATTCTGTCAAAATTTCTGTTACTGTCAAATTTTCAATTATTTCTGTCAAAAATTTAAAATTTCAGAAATATTTAAAATTTTAACGATTACAATCGAAATGTCCATTAGTTATGTTCAAATTTTAATTATTTTTTGCAAGATATCAATTACAACTGTCGCCCTTCCAAATATTCTGATATAATTTTAACTATATCTGTCAAAAAGTCATTTATTTTGGCAGCACCAATGATAACTGTCATATTTTCAATAGTTTATACTAGGTAACATTACAATTATTTTTATCAAGATATGACATAACTATTATTATTTTGTCAAAATATCAATTATACTGTCATATTTCGATGATAACTGTGAATATTACAATGATTTCTGTCAAAACTTCAATTATTCTGTTAAAATGTCAACGGTTGCTGTCAAACTTTCAACTGTATCTATCAAAACTTTTGTAATTATATCATATATTTGCTAATTATTTACTCTCATATATTGAATTATTTGTAATAAAATTTCAATGGTTTTTATTAAGATGTCAATTATTACTGTCGAATTTTTCATTATTTATGTCAAAATTGCAACTGTTACTGTCAACTTTTCATTTGTTTCTGAATAAAAAATTAAACCTTCATATATATTTCATTTTTTAATGATTACAGTCGAAGTTTCCACTATTTGTACTCAAATTTCAATTATGTTTTTCAAGATATCCATTAAAACTGTCAAACTTCCAAATATTCTGATATCATTTTACCAATATCTGACAAAATGGCAATTATTATTGACAACAATTCAATGATAACTGTCAAATTTTCAATTGTTTGTATTAGGTAAAATTACAATTATTTTTATCAAAATGGTGATTATAACTGTCAAAAACTCACATATATTCAGTCACAATTTTAAGTATGTCTGTCAAAATTTTAATGGGTACTGTCCATTTTTTTGTATTTCAAAAATTGTTTTAATGGTAACTGTAGTAAAATTTTCAATTTGTGCTAAAATTTCAATTATTTTTATCAAGATAAATAAAATTTTGACAGTAATCATTGAAGTGTCAAAATCATTTTGGCATTTTGACAGATATAGTTAAACTGTGACAGAATATTTCGAAGTTTTGACAGTTATAATGTCAAAATGTCTATAGTTGCTATCAAATTTTCAAATATATCTATCAATACTTTAGTTATTATATCATATACTTACTAATTATTTACTCTCATATATTGAAGAGTATATGAATTATTTGTAATAAAATTGCTATGGTTTTTATCAAGGTGTCAATTATTACTGTCGAGCGTTTCATTCCTTTTGTCAAACTTTCAATTATTCTGTCAACATGTCAACGGTTACTGCCAAATTTTTATTAATTTCTGTCAAAGTTTCCAAATATATTTCATATTTTAATGCTTACAGTCGAAGTTTCTATTATTTGTACTTAAATTTCAATTATGTTTTTCAAGATATCCATTATAACTGTCAAACTTCCATATAGTCTGATATCATTTCAATAATAATTCCCATTTTGACAGATATAGGTACTGTCAAAATGGCAATTATTATTGACAACAATTTAATGATAACTGTCAAATTTTCAATTGTTTGTATTAGGTAAAATTACAATTATTTTTATCAAGATGGCGATTTTAACTGTCTAAAACTTACATAAATTCTTCCACAATTGAACCTATATCTGTCAAAATTTCAATGTGTACTGTCAAATTTTCATATATTTCAATAATTTCATCAATATATATATGACATGTATTAATGATTACTGTAAAATTTTCAATTTGTGCTAAAATTTCAATTATTTTTATCAAGATAATTAATTTTTTTACAGTAATCATTGAAGTGTCAAAATTATTGACATTTTGACAGATATAGTTAAACTGTGACAGAATATTTCGAAGTTTTGACAGTTATAAAGTCAAAATGTCTATAGTTGCTATCAAATTTTCAAATATATCTATCAATACTTTAGTGATTATATCATATTCTTACTAATTATTTACTCTCATATATTGAATTATTTGTAATAAAATTGCTATGGTTTTTATCAAGGTGTCAATTATGACTGTCGAGTATTTCATTGTTTTTGTCAAACTTTTAATTATTTTGTCAGAATGTCAACGGTTACTGCCAAATTTTCATTAATTTCTGTCAAACTTTATCAGATATCATTTTACCTATATCTGTCAAAATGGCAATAATTATTGACAACAATTCAATGATAACTGTCAAATTTTCAATTGTTTGAAGTAAGTAAAATTACAATTATTTTGGTCAAGATGAACATTAACTTACATAAATTCTCTCACAATTGTAACTATATCTGTCAAAATTTCAATGTGTACTGTCAAATTTTCATATATATCAAAAAATTCATCAATATATATGACATGTATTAATGATTACTGTAAAATTTTCAATTTGTGCCAATGTTTCCATAATTTTTATTAAAATAATTAAAATTTTGACAGTAATCATTGAAGTGTCAAAATCATTGGCATTTTCACAGATATAGTTAAACTGTGACAGAATATTTAGAAGTTTGACAGTTATAAAGTCAAACTTTAAAATATTCTGTCCCAATTTTAACGGTCAAAATAAAATGATTTTGGTAAATATTTCAATTATTTGTACCAAAATTTCGATTTTTATGACAGTTTCAAATATTGTATAATAATAAAAATAATAACTGTCAAATAACATATATTCATATGTTCATCTGTACATATATTCTCTCACAAGTTTAACTATTTCTATCAAAATATCAATGGTTACAAAATAATTAATACAAACATGTTTTAATGATTACTGTCAAATTTTCAATTTGTGCCAAAATTTCGATTATTTTTATGTTTCAGTGCTTCATAACTGTGAAATATTTAAATATTCTGTCACAATTTTAACTATATCTGTCAAAAAGCCAATGTTTTGGACACTTCATGGAATACTGTATTTTTTTTATTATTATCCCCTATTATTTTCAATTTTTGGGCATCATTTGTATCTGTTTCCACTTAACATCAGTCAAGTACAACTGATGTGTACAATTCTGTCTGCTTGCATTATATAAATTCTTAGTGTATCAGTAAAATACAGGTATAACTGATACAAGAGCTAAAGTGTTTGTCGACAATTTCATAAATTTTCCATTATTCGTACTAAAATTTCAATTTTATTTATCAATATTCAGTTACAATACTGAATCTTTGGATGTTTGACAGAATAGTTTTAATTATAACAGAATATTTGAATGTTTGACAGTTAGAAAGGATATCTTGATAAAAATTATTGAAATTTAAGTACAAATAATCAAAAATTTATGAAAATTTTGACAAAAACACTATATCTGTCAAAATGTCAATTACTCCCCCAGAAAGGATATCTTGATAAGAATTATTGCAATTTTAGTACAAATAATCGAAAATTTATGAAATTTTTGACAAAAACACTACATCTGTCAAAATGTCAATTACTCTGTCATATTTCAATGACAACTGATCAACATTGCAATGATTTCTGTAAAAAAATCAATTGTTTGTGCTAACATTTCAATTCTTACGAAAATATCAAATACTCCGAATTTATATAAATTTATTCTGTCATAGTTCAATGACAAATATCAATATTTCAAATATCAAATATCATGATTTCCGTTTGTATCTATTGCCACTTAGCATCAGTCAAATATAAATGATAGAAGAGCTAAAGTGTTTGATGAATAAGAATGAGTAGAAAAATATGGCATATGTTGTACTGGAAAATTTTGGAGAAAACTGTGGTATGTCTTGTAATAATAATAATAAAGAATATTTATCAGCAGAAAAGCTACATAATACACAAAAGGTAAATATATACATGACAATAAACAACACAATAAATTGATGTTTCGATCTTCGAGAAAAAGTTTAGGTTTATACATTGTAATGAAATTTTTTTATACTAGGTTTAGGTTATTACGAATAGTTAAGTTTGTAACTGTAATCATAGTTAGTTACATTTGTAAATATGCAATTAGAAAGGATACACAGGAAACGTATAAGACATTCACGTGAGAACGTGAGAACATCAGGAGAACGGGAAAAAAATAAGGAATCCGAAAATAATAATGAACGTGAGCTGAGAAGAAGGTGAAAACTGGAATCAGGGATGTAAAAATAATTCCTGGATAATTCACGGTCGTCATGGCAACGAACAAAATCGAGGAGCACTTGCTGAAGGCCACGATAGTAAAAAGTTACACCGCTACGAAAAAATTGTGTGACGACAACAGACAACACAACATCAGATGCGAGGACATAAATATGACCTCCTTCCCATTTCACAGTTCACCATTGCATTTTAATAACAATGACTCTATCATCTGGCATACGTTTTAATAGTAAGTGGACAATAAAATTCGTTAAAATATAAAAATTAAGGAAAATTTGATTCACATACATACGTTTCAAAATATTTTGTAACAGCTCGATTTACCAGTTAGTAGTTGTGTCAAGTCACAAAACTTGATTGTAAACGAATGTTAGAACTGCTTAATGAAGTCAATAGGAAAAGTCTAGTAGTAATTACCGATGTACAGACCACGTTGGCAGGAACATTGTCCACAGCCTCGTCGCATTTTTTCTCCGAATTAGGTACAGCCGAAGATGAGTTTATACAACAAATAGGTTTATTCCCTATTAGAATGGCGTGCAAACAAGGAGCTCGTCTGTCTGTATGTATGCATGATGTATGTACACAGAGAAGCCGGAGCTCATCCACAAACAGGAGAGCCGAAACGTAAGTACACAGAGGCGTACGTGCCCTGGCCGGCGGGAGGGAGAGAGACGGCGAGAGATGATAACCCCAGAGAGCGTAGCTGGCGAATTAACTCCATGCTCCAAGTACAAAGCTAATTTTCAATTGGGAGCAAAATGATTCAATTAAAATACGGACCCGGAAGCAAATATGGTTTTCGGGCGGATCTGCAAATAACGGGCATCGAGTGGCGCAATCACGAACAGATAACGACTTCGGGAGGAAAGTTTGCCAGCGCAATGCATAGCAGAGCTAAATAAGCAGATATGATGAATGGGGATAAAACAATGCACGAGTTTCGTGGGATTATTGCAATATTAGTATAAAATATGATCCACAGAATAATATAATCAGATTATATGTGGACATCATCTGAACATAAGGACCAGGACATCAGAATGGACATCAGATGTATAAATTATTTTATCACATATCAATCACGATTTATTATGATTAGCAGCATAAGTCATCAAGTAGGAACATTTATAATTAAAAAAAAAAATCTGCACTCGGCCTTAGGCTTGTGGCAAATTTCCACTCGTATGTTAAGTGTCACTTTCCAATCTTCCAATCTTCCAATCGTTTACAATATTCTACTTGATACCTGATGAGAATATTGTCAGGACAAGGTATAAAACGCAGTTAAGCTCGACCACGCAGTATTCGGCGACAGAAGCCCACATTTCTATTGCCTTTGCGAGCTGCATAATGTAAAGCAGACCACGCATTTTTATCCTTCGCATTTATATCGCCTGCATTATTAATCAAAAGTAAAAACTTACGTTTACCCACTGTTAAATATTATTATTATAAAAATCAGCTTGATATAACACTATTTTAACAAATTGCACTATTATAAACGAAACATTTGAATCATTAAAGTACATCCTTTTACACTACTGATACGTTATATAAATACGCTATAAACGATTACGTACTTCTCGTGGAAATACGTTGAAATTAAATATTCCGTTGAGCAGAGAGCAGCATCCGTACAGAAATCAGTTTATCCCGTCTCGCTGGAAAATATGCGGCACCATTAAAATGCCCATTAGAAGTAATTTATATGTCAAGCAGTCTTACACTGTTGACTTTGGCAGAAGATATGCGAAGGTATGGCAGGCCCGGGCTAGTCAAACAGATCAATAGGATCCCCTAGTAATCTCCTCTAAAAAAATCCCGAGAAATGCCCATAAATTGATTTATACGGAAAGCGTATTTTAACTTTTAAACTCAAAGCGCAATTTGAGGCGTTCACAATATTTACGTTCATTTCGCGTGACTCGGATTTGCAGAAATAGTTAATTACAAGCCCAAATATGAGTTAATTGCTAAGATGTAGAATTTCCCAAATGCATAAACAATTACGCATTTTTATTAGTTTTTTAACCAGAGAACCTAAAAATTACGCATTTGCTAACAATATTGCTTAATGTTGCTAACATTAAGCAATATCGTGATACGAGTTGTATCAAGTATCTCAGATGGCGAACTGAGTTAAGGTTCCGACTCGTAAACTGGGATCAATGATTGAAATCTCGCTCCAGATTATATTAAAATACTTTAAATTACACCCCGATAGTGACTTCTATGGCTAATTCCACAAAATTTGGCTTTTATTTACTTTTTTTCCAGCTCAAATAGAACTCGTAACAAATTTTGGTGATTTCGGTACGATAACGATTAAATACCTTTCAAACGTTTCTTTTCCAGGCCCAAAAGAACTCGTAACTAATTTTGGAGCCTTCAGTATGATAACGATTAAATACCTCTAATTCCGTTGTAAAAATGTGACATCTATGGCTAATTCTACAAAAGTTTGTTTTTATTTACTTTTATTTTCCAGCTCAAATAGAACTCGTAACTAAATTTGGAGATGTCAGTACGATAACGATTAAATACCTTTCAAACGTTTCTTTTCCAGCCCCAATAGAACTCGTCACTAATTTTTGAGCCTTCGGTATGATAACAATTAAAAACCTTTCAAACGTTTCTTTTCCAGCTTCAATAAAACTCGTAACTCATTTTTGAGCTTTCAGTATGATAACGATTAAATACCTCTAACAATTACAACTCGGAAATTTGAATCATCAAAACTGAGTAATCACAAATTTATAGCAGTGATGTTGCTGACGCGATGAATTGCTGAACTGCTAAATAGTTGCAAATCAGAACTGAATAATCAGCAATCTGACAGTACCAACATTACTGATTAAGTTACACGTAAACATTTGCATATAAGCTATCAAAAATCGCATGCTGAATATATTATTTGGCTAGCAGTAGAAATGAATCAGTATTTAAGAGTGTTACTGAAACTCAGCTAATTTCTGATGGAAATTTTAGTCATCAGTACTGAGTAATCACAAAATTATAGCAGTGATGTTGCTGACGCGATGAATTCACAAACAGTTGAACACCAGAACTCAATAATTAGCAAACTGACAGCACGAACATTACTGATTAAGTTGCATGGGAATTTAAGAGTGTTAATGGAGCTCATGTAATTTCTGATGGAAATTTTTATCATCAGAACTGAGTAATCATAAAATTATAGCAGTGATGTTGCTGAGGCGATGAATTGCAGAACTGCCAAACAGTTGAAAATCAGAACTAAATAATCAGCAATCTGACAGAAAAATTTACAAACAGTTGAATATCACACAACTGAACAATTAGTAACTGACAGTATGAACATTACTGATTAAATGCAGATGAATTAGTATTTAAAAGTGTCACATGCTGATTATATTATTTTGATAGCAGTAGAGATGAATTAGTACGCGATGAATTGCTGAACTGTTGAACAGTTGAAAATCAGAACTAGATCATCAGCAATCTGACAGTACCAACATTACTGATTAAGTTACACTTATGCATTTTCATATATGGCTTCAGAAATCACATGCTGAATATATTATTTGGCTAGCAGTAGAGGTGAATCAGTATTTAAGAGTGTTACTCAAGCTCAGTTAATTTCTGATGGAAATTTTAATCATCAGTGCTGAGTTATCACAAAATAATAGCAGTGATGTTGCTGAGACGATGAATTGCTGAACAGCTGAACGTCTAAAATCAGTACTGAATAATCAGCAGTCTGAGAGTACCAACATAACTGAATAAGTTACACGTATGCATTTTCATTGAAGCTATTATAAATCACATGCTAAATATAGTATTTGGCTAGCAATAGATTAATCAGTACTTAAGAGTGTTACTGAAGCTCAGTTAATTTCTGATGGAAATTTTATTCATCAGAACTGAGTAATCGCAAAATTATAGCAGTAATGTTGCTGATGCGATGAATTGCTGGACTGCTTAATAGTTGAAAATCAGAACTGAATAATCAGCAATGTGAGAGTACCAACATTACTGATTAAGTTACACGTATGCATTTTCATTGAAGTTATCAAAAATCATATGCTGAATATATTATTTTGATATCAGTAGAGATGAATCACTACGTGATGAATTGCTGAACTGCTAAACAGTTAAAAATCAGAACTGAACAATCGACAATCTGAGAGTACCAACATTACTGATTCAGTTGCATATATGCATTTTCAATTAATCTATCAAAAATCACATGCTGAATATATTATTTGGCTTGCAGTAGAGATGAATCAGTATTTAAGAGTGTTAGTGAGGCTCAGCTAATTTCCGATGGCAATTTTAATCATCAGAACTGAGTAATAATAAAATTATAGTAGTGATGTTGCGGTCGCGATGAATTTACAAACAGTTGAAAACCAGACCTAAATAATCAGTAAACTGACAGCACCAATAATACTGATTAAGTTACACGAGTATTTAAGAGTATTATTTCTGCTGGAAATTTTTATCATCAGAACGTAATCGTAATAGTAAACGTAGCATTACACACTGATGATATTGCTGAAGCGATGAATTTACAAACAGATGAATATCACAGAACTGAATCATCAGCAATTGACAGTACGAACATTACTGATTAACTTACAAGTACGCATTTTCATTTAAGCTATTAAAAATCACATGCTGAATATATTATTTCGACACCAGTAGAGAGAATCAGTATTTTAGAGATTTAATGAAGCAATGGTAAAATCTTATCGAAATTTGTATCATCAGAACTGAGTAATCGTAAAAAATCAGTAGTGAAAGTTGAAATTTTGTTATAAACAATTGAAATTTGTATCGAAATCATTGCTTGTTGACAGTTATCATTGAAATTGACAGAATAATTGAAACTTTGGCAGTACTCATTGAAGTGTTGTAAAAACCATTGGTAATTTGACAGATATATTTAAAATTGTGAATGAATATTTGTAAGTCTGACAGTTATAAATGACATATTGATAAAAATAACTGACATTTTAGTAGAAGCAAATGACAATTTGGCAGTAATCATTAATTTATGAAATATTAATGAAAGAGACAATTAAAAATTTGACAGTAACTATTGAACTTTTGACAGACGAATTTAAGTACGACAAAAATTTAATATTTAGTCATATTAAAAAATATGTTATTACATTTTTGTGGGCAATACTGTTTGATTAAGGTAATTAGCCATAGCAGTAGAAATCGATCACCATTTAGTTTTGATATCATTTTTGATACGATAATTATTATAATTAATTACTCAATTTCTGTTCAATCTTTCAATTATACTGTCAAAATTTCAGTAGCTACTCTTATATTTTCATTTATTAATGTCGGAAATTTAATTAATATGTCATATTTCAATGATTTCAGCCAACATTTTGATGATTTGTATTAAAATTGCACGTAACTTACAACAAATCTTCAAAAGTTACGAAAAATGTAACCAAAGAAAAAAACTAAAACCCTAAACTAAAAAAAATGTAATTTCCATACATATAATTGAAATTGTTGCAGAAGTCATTAAAATATAAACATTTGTCATTGAAATATGACAAGAATAATTGAAATTTGACAATAACTATTGAAATTACGATTGAAATAATTAAAATTTTGTGATGAATCTTTGCATTTATGACAGATTTAAAGAATATGCTGCATAATTGAAAATTTGCCAGTAATTGTTGGAAATATGACAGAAATCATTGAATTCTTGAGAGCAATCATTGAAAATTTGGCAACATGAATGAAATTTTGATAGTAATTAATGAAAATATAACGGTAATAATTAAAATTTGACAACAACAATTGAAATTTCAACAGAAATAATTGAAAATTTGGTACACTGTTTAAAACAATAAATAATTGAAAATTTGGCACACTGTTTTTCACAATGATTAATTGAAACATTCACAGTAATTATTGAAAATAGTAAATATAAGTATATAATAGTAATAATTGAAATTTGATAATAACCATTAAGATTTCGACAAAAATAATTTTCTACTGAGTAATCATGAAATTACAGTAGTGATATTGCTGAAGCGATGTATATACGAACAGTTCACGATTATGAATTATTACTATTATTATTAATTATGCTGTCTGACAAATTTTCAATGATTACTAGTAATTGTCAAAAATACCTTATTAATAATTATTATTATATCACATTTCAATGACATATGTCAATATTGCAATAATTCCATTGAAAATTTCAATTACTTGTAACGAAATTTTTATGAAATTTTGAAATACGGTCTATTTTTTATTATCGTCATGACAACATTTCAATAATATCTGTTTAAATTTCATTACATCCTTATACTCGGCTGTGCCTCGAACAACAAAATTCACGCTTATACAAAAAAGCACCACTTTAGGAAAATGTACCTTACAAAGTTTTTTTTACGACACCTATTATGAAAAATCGCTAAAATTTGATGCAAAATACTATCTTTTTTTTAATTGGTGAGTGAATGAATTGTGTGTAAAACTTATTTTACGTACGGTTAATGTTGCTCAACATTGTTGCACTTGTACTAAAAAGTATAACTTTACGCAGTGTGAACAATGCGTAAAAACTTAGTTTACGCAGTGTCGTAGAAAATATAAATTTTTAAGCTTGTGTACAAAGATGAATTATTTAATTATGACCTATACGCTTGATTATATTCTATTAACTATAATAAATTATTTTGAAAGCTGGACTGAGGAAGTAACTATAAAGTAAATGCAATTACTTTATGATTACTAGAAAGACAGAATTTGAATTTCAAAATATGAAAAGAACATTATAAAAAATTTACCGCTGCTTCGGTACAAATCTAGGGACATTGAATTGTGGGAAGTAATTTCATTTGGAAGTAAGAGAGGACTTCACTGGTTTACGTGCATTTCCCAGGAGGTTCATTCGCCGGGGCCTGCCCAGAGCACGCGACATTTCTCGGGGGAGCAGCGCCGAATCGGTAATTCTCACGCCCCGCGACTCGCCACATGGTAATAAAGCCATCACCGACGCATGCGTCCTGTATAATAAATAATAATAATACGAAGCAATCGCCCACCAACCTGGAATTTGTGCAGATCCAATTCGGCCACTCGGCGCAGCAAACTGAACGTGGCCGTGGCCAGATTCAGGCAGGACACGGGGATGATTGGTGGCGACTGTCCCTCCACCCTCGGGGCCGAGTCCGGAGGCAGCAGAGTCCCGTACAGCATAGACACGGCGCCCATCAGCTCGGTGCCGTGCAATGTTCCAACCTTCAAATAATAAAATATAAATATAAATACAAATATAAATAAGTATAAATAAAAAATAACATAATACATTTGCTCTGGCAAACATTGGTTTGCAGAGCAGCGAGGGTTGTCATAAATATCTGAACTACTTGACTTTTCTATTTCATGGGAGACCATAAATCATAGACAAATCAATTTTGAACCAACGTACCAGATGAGTGGGGTCTGATTCTTCGGGGCAGTTATCAGCCAGAGCAGCCAAAAATTCTAGAGCCGCCAGCAGGAATGCGCAGGCAGCAGGAATATCATGGACAGCGCTCCTCACCGCCAGGCAGCACTTTGATAATTGTTCCACAACGCCCAAGCACACTGCAAAGCTGGAACAAAAACAGTGCATTACATAAATAGCGAAACTGCAACAAAAAAAAATGCGAATGCAGTTCTGATATTTGTTTTTTTCTGTCTCCTGTGCAAGGGATCGTCATTTAATTAATATGAAATGATAATTGTAATATACAGGGTGATCCAGTAACTCATCGAAAGTGAATAAACTTGTTATATAAACATACATTTTGAAAATGTTCGAAGTCGAGGACGCTCTATTAATGATCGCCATTTAATTAATATGAAATGATAATTGTAATATACAGGGTGATCCAGCTAATTCACTAAAACTTTTTGACAGCTATAGTTAAAATTTTTCAATGATTGACAGTTGGAGTTAAAAATTTGAAAGATTTCGGTATTAGGCAGTTTAAAATGAACAGTTTTTAATATATGAAGGTGTATATTGCATTTTATATATATTGCATTCAGTCAGTTAAAAATATGCTGATGCCATTAATAATTTGACCCTTTTTGACTGTTGTAGGCGAAAATTGAAAAGATTTTGACAGTAAGTGTTTAAAAGTTGCAGATACAGTTATAACTGTGACAGTTTTTGATAGCAGCAGTTGAAAATTTGAGTTTTGACAGCTTCAGTTAACAGTTGACAAGTAAAAATAAACAGTTTTTGAGAGATGCAGGTGAATATTTCAATTTTTGTACAGTTTCAGTTGAAAATTTGCAGATGCCGTTACACATTTGACCCTTTTTGACAGTTGTACGCGAAAATTTAAAATATTTTGATAGTGAGTGTTGAAAATTTGCAGATTACATTTAAAATGTGACAGGTTTTAATAGTAAGATGTTTATGAGTTTACTCGTAGGTAAAAAAATATGTTGCATGTTGAAAAGGAATTTATACTTTTCTTCTCTAATTGTAACTTTCGTGATCACTTATGTTGAACTCTGTCTGTTCCTAAATCAGTCAAGTTATTTGTTCCTATGACTGTCCTTGTTGGAAGTTTTATTTATGTCGTTCCTAAAATCAGTTTAATTTTTTTCACTTATTTTCATAGATTACAATTGTTTTATATTCCATGTCTGTAAAACCAATCAATAAAGCGAGTTTTTTTAAGTTACAGTTCAAAATTTGATAAGTTTTGACAGTTAATGTTAAAAATTTGGCAATTTATGATAGTTGATGTTAAAAATTTGACGGTTTTCGACATTAAAAGTTGAAACTTTGCAAATAAAATTGAGATTTTTAAACTTTTTGACAGCTGTAGTTTAAATGTTTCAAAGGTTTGACAGTTGGAGTTAAAATACTTAAAGACTTCTACATTAGGAAGTTAAAATATGCGCATAGTTAAAAATTAAGAGTTTTTGAGAGATGCAAGTGAATATTTCAATAGGCAAAAATTGAAAAGATTATGACACAAAAGTGTTAAAAATTTGAAAGATTTCGACATTAGGAAGTTAAAATATGCTGATCAGTTAAAGATTAAGAGTTTTTAAGAGATTCAGGTGAATATTTCAATATTTCACACAGTTTCAATTGAAAATTTGCTGGTGCTATTAATCATTTAACCCTTTTAAATAGTTGGCGAAAACTGAAAAGAATTTAACAGTAAGTGTTGCAAATTTGCAGATTCAGTTAAAAGTGTGAGAATTTTAGATAGCATCAGTTGAAAATTTTAGTTTTTGACAATTTCAATGGAAAGTTTGCAGATACAAGTAAAATTTCTACATAATTTGACAGTGTACAGTTGAAAATTTGGCAGTTTAGACAGTCAAAGTAAAAAAATTGTCGATTTTTGACAGTAGTTGTTGAATATTTGCAAATGCAGTTGAAATTTTGAAACTTTTTGACAGCTGTAGTCAAAACTATTCAAGGTTTGACAGTTGGAGTTAAAAATAGGAAAGATTTCGATATTAGGCAGTTTAAAATGAACAGATTTTGATAGATGAAGGTGAATATTTCAATTTTGTTTACAGTCTCAGTAAAAAATTTGCTGATGCCGTTAATAATTTAACCCTTTTTGACAGTTGTAGGCGAAAATTGAAAAGATTTTAACAGTGAGTGTTGAAAAGTTGCAGATACAGTTATAACTGTGACATTTTTTGATAGTAGGAGTTAAACATTGGAGTTTTGAGTTTCAGTAGAAAGTTTGCAGATACAACTGAAAATTTTACAGAATTTGACAGTGTGCAGTTGAAAATTTGACAGTTTAGACAGTGAAAGATAAAAAAATTATGGTTTTTGACAGTAGTTGTTGAATATTTGCAAATGCAGTTGACATTTTTAAACTATTTTACAGCTGTGATTAAAAACTTTCAAGGTTTGACAGTTGGAGTTAAAAATTTGAAAGATTTCGACATTAGGAAGTTAAAATATGCTTATCAGTTAAAAATGACCAGTTTTTGAGAGCTGCAGGTGAATATTTCAATATTTTACAGTTTCAGTTGAAAATGTGCTGGATACCGTATAATATTTTACACTACCCCATATGGGGTCGATAGCCCAATAAAGATCGATTATATATATTTAAACTTTTTGATAGTTGTAGGCGAAAATTGAAAAGATTTTGACAGTAAGTGTTGAAAATTTGCAGATACAGTTAAAAATGTGACAGTTTTTGATAGTAGCAGTTGAAAATTTGAGTTTATGACAGCTTCAGTTGAAAGTTTGCAGATACAATTAAAAACTTTACAGAATTTAGCAGTATGCAGTTGAAAATTTATCAGTTTTGACAGTCAAAGTTAAACATTTGACGGTTTCCAACAGTAGTTGTGGAATATTTGAGCGTAAATTTTTACCTTTAACTGTCAAAACTGTCAAAATTTCAACGGCACACTGTCATATTCTGTAAAATGTTTACTTGTATCTGCAAATTTGCAACTGAAGCTGCCATAAACTCAAATTTTCAACTGCTACTATCAGAACCTGTCACATTTTTAACTGTATCTGCATATCTTCAACACTTACTGTCAAAATCTTTTCAATTTTGACCTACAACTGTCAAAAGCGTAAAATGGTTAACGGCATCAGCAAATTATCAATTGAAACTTTGTGAAAAATTGAAATATTCACCTGAATCTCTCAAAAACTTTTAATTTTTCAACTCCAACTGTCAAACCTTAAAAAATTTTCAACTACAACTGTCAAAAAGCGTAAAATGTATAACGGCATCTGCTTATTTTGAACTGCAACTGTAAAAAATCAAATGTTCAACTGCAACTATTAAAAACTATTATTTTTTAAATACATCTGCAAATGTGAAACTCTTACTTTCAAAAGCAGTAAAATTTTTAGTTTCAACAGTCAAACCTTGAAAACTTGCATATGTTAACTTCCTAACGTAGAAGTCTGTCAAATTGTTAACTTCAACTGTCAAACCTTGAAATATTTTCAACTACAACTGTCAAAAAGTGTAAAATGTATAACTGCACTTGCAAATTTTCAACTGCATGCATTAAAAATTCAAATTTTGAACTACAACTATCAACAACAACTTTCAAATTTTCAAACTCGTATTATCAAACCTTGTCAAATTTTCAACTGGGAAAATACGCAGATGCAGTTATACATTTTACGCTTTTTGACAGTTGCAGTTTTTCAAGGTTTGACAAGAGTTTAAAATTTGAAAGATTTCGACATTAGGAAGTTAAAATATGTTGATCAGTTAAAAATGAAAAGTTTTTGAGAGATAAAGCAGGTAAATATTGCAATATTTTACAGTATCAGTTGAAAATTTGCTGTTGCCGTTAAACATTTTCAATTTTACAACTGTCAAAAAGGGTAAATTCTTAGCAGTTGTAAAACTGAAAAGATTTTGAAAGTAAGTGATGAAAATTTAAAGATACTCTTTAATATGTGACAGTTTTTGACAGTATCAGTTGAAAATTTGAGTTTTTTTACAGCTTCAGTTGGAAGTTTGCAGATACAATTAAAAATGTTACAGAATTTTACAGTGTGCACTTGAAAATTTGACAGTTAAAGTTAATTTTTTATGATTTTTGACAGTAGCTGTTGAAGATTTGCAGATGCATTAAAACAATTTATAGTCTTTAATAGTTGCAGTTGAATATTTAATTTTTTTACACTTGCAGTTAAAAATATGCAGATGCAGTTATACATTTTACATTTTTTGACAGTCGTTGAAAATTAGGCATGGTCTGACAGTTGGAGTTGAAAATTTTAGAGATTTTCACAGATAATTGATAATTTGAAAGATTTTCATAAAGAGAGTTGAAAATTTGCAGATACATTTAAATATAAGCCAATTTTTGATAGTTGTTGTTGAAAATTTGTGTTTGACAATTACAGTTGAAAATCTGCAGATGCAGCAAATATGTAGCAGTTTTAGCTAGTTATTATGGGTGAAAATTTGAGTTTATGACAATTATAGTTCAAAACTGCAGGTGCAGTTAAAAAACTGTTTAACACCTGAAAATATGACGACTGAGAGTTGCAAATTTCTAGCACTTCAAAAAGATATGTTTCAGTGATATATAAAATGAAACGTCAAAACGACAGTAAAAATCACAGATGACGTTCAATGTGATATACAATTGTCAAAATGAAAGTAAATATGAAGTAAAAATGACAGAAATATGTAACATAACACGCCAAAAAGACAAACGTGATAGATGTCATGCAATGGGATATAAAACAGTCAAAATGACAGTAAATATGATCGGTAATGTATAAAATAAAACGTCAAAGTAGCAATACATATAATACATGACGTTTAATGGGATATACAAAATGTCAAAATGACTGTAAATAGGACAGATGACGTTCAATGTAAATATGACAGAAATGTGTAAAATAAAACGGCAAAAAGACAAACATGACAGTTGTGATCCAATGAGACATGAAGCTATCAAAATGATAGTAAATATGACAGGTAACGTATAAAACTAACACGACAAAATGGCAATAAATATGATATCTATTTAATCGTATCTAAACTACACATAATTGTATCTATAAATATAATAGATATATTAAATATGATAGATGACGTTTAATAGGATATACAATTGTCAAAGTGAAAGTAAACCTGACAGATAATGTGTAAAATAAAACGGCAAAACGACAAACGTGACAGATGCCATCCGGTGGGATATAAAACTGTCAAAGTGACAGTAAATATGACAGGTAAGGTATAAAATAAAACGTCAAAGTAGCAATACAAATGATAGATGACGTTTAATGGGAAATACAACTGTAAAAATAACTATAAATATGACTGATGACGCTCAATAGGATATACCGGGTGATTCAAGTTTATTGTCCAGGGCGAAAATGACGACTTCCTAAAGAGATAAATTAGTCGTACTTTATATCTAAAATTGTATATTCTTGACCTTGATATTTTCCACTGAGATTAATTTTTTGAATTTTTATATCCGCGTAGCGGTTTTTGCGCATTTTCTCAGTATATGTGAAGTTTTGTGTATCGATATTTTATCTGGTAATATTGTTGTATATTGATACATTTGGTAGTGCAATTATAGTTAGCTAATATGCTTCAGTTTCTGAAATAAATGCATTTTTATATTTTGCAAGTAATCTATAAAACGATTTATTGAAGTTGTGTAAATTATTTTTCACAAAAGAACAAATTATTGCCACTAATCCTCGAGGCATCCAATTTTTACGAGCTTGGCCTGCCGCTGTATTCACATCTTTATTTCGGCTCTGAAAAGCATTGTTTTGCGGAGTGGCGAGGGTTTAAGTCATAAATTATACCTCTCTGCATCTGTAAAGACTATTGTTATAAATATCTGAACTACTTGACTTTTCTAATTCATGGGAGACGAAACATCATAGAAACATAAATTAACTGTGCGATTTATGTGATCGATCACGATGTGTGAGATCGTGATTACGACACGAGTAAGAGCACTCGGCTATGGCTCGTGTAATAAATACGAGATTTTCTCACAGTTTCAATTGAAAATCGCTCAATTTCTCAGTAGGACACTGTATAACCATTATTTTAGTCTGGACTTCCACGTTTTACGTCTGCAGTCGACGGAGCATGTTCCAAGAAGTGCCTCGAACAGCCTCGCTCATTCATATCAGCAGATACACGTTTTGCATAGAAAAAACCTCCAGTCGATAAATATGAGTTATGATTGACGGTGTATCTTGTAAAGGGACCCGACACATGTTCGGCAAGTCTTAAAAGCCTCCGGCGACACCCACGCACATATCTCTGATAGCCGAAGTGGCCGCGTGAAAGGGCGCAGCCAGAACACACCCGGGGGTTCCTGAATCGCAGCATCCCCCCCGACTGATGTGATTATCGCGGCATGTGTGAGCGGTCGCACACACACAGAAAATGTTACCTCCCGCTTATCTGATTATAACCTCCGGGGTGATTTAGTGTTGCCGTTAGCGACGACATAAATTAAGATAAGTGGCTAATGCCAAAAACAATGCTTTGTCCACATCACCTTTTAAATTATAGCAAATACAAAAAAATAATACATTTTTGGAAAACACTTGCTTAAATTTTTAATAAACGACCAAGATTTCGTTTTGTTTTATGACAATATAGCTAATTCACCGAAACATGATTAAAAAAAATTCTAACCTTAAGGTTTTTATGTAGCAATAACCATAAAAGAACCCCAGTTTCTACGACCCTGTGTTTAGGATAATGAATATCGCATTAAATTTTGGATTGGACATTTGAATTTGCAAGAATTTGTAAAAGTAAATTAGAAATTATACATTATTGAATGATCACCATGGCAACGATTATGAGGAAGTAAATTATCAAGTTCTGAAGAACGACAAACGAAAAATCTATAATAGATAAGTGACTGTCTGGTCGGTGTTTATAAATATGACCGATGACATCAGACGCCCCAGTTTACATTCGTTCCCGGTAAAGCTCACGTCTCAATGCGGAAGAAACGAAGATAGTTCAAAAACAAACAGTATCGTTACGCCGATAATTGTTTCCGTTGTGGAAAGTAACAAACAAAAGTGCTACAAGTGTGTGTGTGCGAACACATAAATAAACAATTTGAAAACAGTAATCATTTCGCATCCGATCAAATCTCCGCATCTGAGCGATAATTAGGCAAACCAAATTTAAAACAATTAGTTATATTTGTTTCCATTAGTGAAATAGACCAAACAGATGGTGCAACGAACAATTTAGTGCATACGCGAAGGAATTAAGTTCCGAAACAGCTGATATATTCGAAGAGAGGAATTTGCAAGAGCATCTTCGCAGATGAAGACTTGCTGAGAACGTTGCAGAAGAATTACTAAGGACATCTTCGTGGAGAGGAATAGGCAGAGAGCTTCGACACACTGAGGACAACATCAGCAAAGGATTTCGCAGAACGGAGGAGCGAATTTCGCCTAATTTGATAGATTGCAAGCAGGAGGGCCAACTGTCACTACAAGTTGCCGGTACACATAAAGTTCCGTGAACAGAACTAAACTGCAAAGGTAGAAATATTCAATTTCATTTAACTCAGATCCATGAATGGTGCAATTTAGAGTCAATAGGGAAGTTTTTATTATTATAGTCATAATTCTTCTACCCTTTCGGGTGTAGAATATTGTAGTATTTCTATTTCTTTTACTAGTAGGTGCCAGATCTTCTTGTTTCCTGTGCTTTTCTTCATTTGGGCGCTAGATATTCCTCTTCTATCCATAATATTTTCGACATATATGTCCCACTTCTTTTTCGGTCTTCCCACTTTTCTTTTTCCGGTAATTTTTGTTTGCCATATGATTTTTGTTTGATTGGTGTCTTTTCTTCTGTGTAGGTGTCACAACCATTCCAGCTGTTTGTCTTCTATTATTTTGTTTAGTTCTGTTATTTCTATACCTTTTCAAGTTCAAATTGAGACCAATCAAGTTCAAATTGAGACCAATCAATTTCAAACTGAGGCCAATCAATTTCAAATTGAGGTCAATCAAGTTCAAATTGATACCAATCAATTTCAAATTGAGACTAAACAAAATCAAGATGACACTTAACAATATCAAATTGAGAGTAAACAAAAAAAAATTTATTGTGACAACTTGATATTGTTTAGTGTCAACTTGATTTCGTTTAGTCTCAATTTGAAATAGATTGGTCTCAATTTGAAATTAATTGGTCTCAATTTGAAATTGATTGGTATCAATTTGAACTTGATTGGTCTCAAATTGAAATTGATTGGTATCAATTTGAAATTGATTGGCCTCAATTTGAAATTGATTGGTCTCAATTTGAACTTGATTGCTCTCAATTTGAACTTGAAAAGATATAGTTCTCTTCTTATGTCTACGTTTCTGATTCTGTCTTTTCTGGATACTCCGTATACTTTCCTGAGATACTTCATTTCTAGTGTTTTGTCTCCTGTTTAGCGTCCACGTTTCGCATCCATATATTAGTGTTGGTATTAGTATTACTTTTTATATTGTTAGTTTTGTTTCTCTCGAAATCTTCTTGTCGTTTAGTATTATCTTTCGGATCGTCTGGAAAGTTCTTGTTGCTGCTTGCAGTCTATTGTTTATTTCCACTTCGAGATCCCTTGTGCTGTCTATTTTTTGCCCTAGGTATTTAATTTGTTCGGTCTGTTCTATTTTGGTGTTGTTTTTGTTGTTACTTCTGTTTCTTTTCCTCCCCCTATTTTCATTATTTTGGTTCTTTCTGTGTTGATTTTCAATCCGTTTTGCAAGTTCTTCGCTCCATACCTTAATGTTTGCTTCTAGGTCCTTAATGTTTTTCGCTATTAGTGCTACATCGTCTACAAATATACACTCAGTGATTTCCATTGCTTTAAGGTTCCTGTATCCTGTGTTTTTTTTTTGTTTTCTCTTTTATATTTTTCATTACCGCATTTATAGCTATTATGAATAGGCATAGGTTTAATGCTCCTCCTTGTCTTAGAGCGTTGATCGTTGTGAAATTATTGTACTTCATGTTACACATTCTTATACAGTTCTCTGTTTTGGTATATATACTTTGTATTGCCCTAATCAGTTTTTGTCCTCCTTGTTGTTCTTGTAGTGCCTGCCATACGTATTATCTGTTTATTTTTTCAAAGGCTTTTTCTAGATCTATGTATGCTTTGTATATTTGTTTCTGGTGCTCTCTTAGTTCATTTATTAAGTTCCTGATTGTGAATAGGTGATCTATTGTGCAATGTTCTCTTCTGAATCCGTTCTGCGATGGTTCCAGTTTCCCTTCTAGTTTTTGTCTTATTCTTTTTTCCAGTATGTCCTCGTATATCTTTTCTGTTGCACATAATAGGGAAATTTCTGTATAGTTACTACAATCCCTTTTATCTCCTTTCTTCCATATCGGTATTATCGCTGCTCTTTGCTAGTCTTTGGGTATTTTTTCTGTCTTCCAAACTTCGTTTAATAGTCTTGTTAGTTGCTCAGTTCCCTCATTTCCCATGTATTTTAGTTGTTCGTTTATGATGTTGTCTATTCCCGGTGCTTTTCCCAGCTTCAGTTTTCTTACTGCTTCGTTTACTTCTTCCGATGTTATTTTTCCTTCCGTTATTTCTTCTTCTTATTGGTTTTATTTTCTTACTTTCTTCTGCTGATTCGTTTGTTGTTTTTCGACTCTTTCTTTGATACTATTTTCTTTGCCCAGCAGCTCCTCGAAGTGTTAGTTCCATCTTTCCGCTATTTCTTCATCTCCTGTCAGTATTTTCCCGTATTTGTCCTTTATTTGGTGTATCTTCATAGTTTTTTCTTTTCTGTTTTTTCTTATCACGTTGTAGAATAGTTTTTGGTTTTCCGTGCGGTTTTTTTCCATTTTCTCACAGAATTGTTCCCATGATTCTTCTTTAGCCTGTTTCACTTTGATTTTTACCTGTCTTCTTTGTGTTGTGTATTTATCATAATCTGTCGTTGTTTTGCTTTGTAGGTATCTTTGCCATGTCTTCTTTTTCAGTTTTATTTCTTTCTTCAGCGGTTTTTTCCATTTTTTCGCCGAATTGTTCCCATGATTCTTCTTTAGCTTGTTTCACTTTGATTTTTACCTGTCTTCTTTGTGTTGTCTATTTTTCATAATCTGTCGTTGTTTTGCTTTGTAGGTATATTTGCCATGTCTTCTTTTTCAGTTTTATTTCTTTCTTCAGCGGTTTTTTCCATATTTTCGCCGAATTGTTCCCATGATTCTTCTTTAGCTTGTTTCACTTTGATTTTGACCTGTCTTCTTTGTGTTGTGTATTTTTCATAATCTGTCGTTGTGTTGTTTTGAAGGTATCTTTGCCATGTCTTCTTTTTCAGTTTTATTTATTTCTTTAGCTCTTCTGTCCGACACTTCGTTTGTTTTTTCTTCCTGTTGGTTCTTATTGTGCCGCAGGCCTCTCTCGTTGCTCTTGTTAACATGTGATTGAAATCATTCCATATTTCTTCTGCGTTCACGTATTGTGTTTTTTCCATTTTCTCCGCTTCTTGTTTTATTATTTCCTGATATTGATTCTTTATTTCTTGGTCTTTCAGTTTGTACACTTTTATTATTTCTCGTGTTGTCTTTTATTTTAATTTCTTCCGTCTCTGTTTCTTTTTTGAGCGTTGCTCCTACTACCAAGTGATCGCTCCCTATTCCGTATGTCCTGTACACTCGTACGTCGTTTATTTGTTTCCTTTGGGTCTCTTTCGTTATTATGTAAACTATTAGTGATCGTTCGTGTCTACTGCTTACTTCTTTCGTGTATTTGTGTATTCTCTTGTGTTTTGTATAGTGTGTTCAGTATTATTAGATTGTTTATTGCGCAGAAGTCCACTAGTCTGTTTCCATTTCCGTTTTTGTGTTTTTCTCCTTGTCTCCTTATTAGGTGTTCTAATCCTCTGTTCTTAGTACCTACTCTAGCGTTTAGGTCACCCATTAGGTATAATGTTTCATCTTCGTACTATTCTGTGATTTCATGTAGTTTTTCCAAAATATGTGTTTATTTTCTTTTGTTTCATTTTCATCTGGCCCGTAGACTATTATGTAGTTAGTTTTAGTCTTATTATCTTTCATTGTTAGGGTTAGTATGCGCTCTATGTGTCCTTGCCATTCCGATAATTTCCATGTTTCTTCTTTTCTTATTATGCAAGCCACTCCTGCTTTTGCTCTTGTTTTGGTTTCTACCCCACTATGTAATAGTAGATGGTTTCCAATATATTTGACTCCTTTCCCTTTCATTTTTGTTTCCGTTAGTCCTATTAGATCCATTTTTGTTTTCTGAAATTCTTCCTCTAGTTCAACTTCCTTTCCCTTTATTGATCTTACATTCCATGTTCCTATTTTTCGTGTCCTGTTTCTTTGCTTTGCCGTTATTGTTATTTCTTGTCTGTTTCTTTGCTTTAACAGTTTTTTGTAATGTTCTCTTTAATAGGGAAGTTTTGTTAATTAAATTAGAAGTTATAATTTGTTAGTTGTTGATTTCGTTTGTTTTCTTTTGTTTACGTGTTTGATATTGATTTTAGTGTTTTTGTTTTCTGAATAACATAGCAATATATACTTACTACGTATTTATATGAAATATTGCGTGTATCTATAATAGTATAAATATACTGCAAGAAAGTTTAAACTTTGTTTAAATCCTGGTTATCGTCTTGCATTATCCGGCTGACAAACTGCGAGCAGTCGGAAGTTTTAATTGAAAACTCCTATTAAATTAACAATGTTGGTGGTAATTCCAAAGGCAGACTAAACAAACATAGATGCTAATAATCACCGATATTCCAATATCAATTAATTCACGCATGGCAAATCTGAATAAACAAGAGGAGTGCTTTTCATCATCATCATCAAATAACAAGTGCATCCGCATCGTTCCCATGCAATAAATCCGGGCGGCGATCATTTTCGCTTTCCATCACGTCGCATCTATCCTTCTCGCAGGCGAGGAGTTGCATTGGGAGGACGCATATGCGAGTCCTTCTCCCCCACCGATCGGATCGAAACAGAGTTCGCCACGTTAAGAAGTGCATTGGCTTTCGAATCTGGCGCGCGTCACTGCCCTTCGAAGCCTCTTGTTTGCACAGAGGGTAAGCGAATATTGCACCCCAATCAAGGACCTAGCGGGACTTGTGAATGCGAAGCCGTCAGTTGTTACTGACCCAACACTTTCCGAATCCACGGTGTGCTGGGAGCCGACATCTGGTTGCCAGTGACAGCCTCTTTTACACGTGTCGATAAGTAATTCTTTTCGCCGATGCATATTTGCATCGAACTTTTCGCGCTTGGAATTGAAAGAGCGGCCCCCTTTTTCTTCCTCCGTCTGCACGGTGGTGGTGGTGTAGGCGATCGGCTCTCGCACACTCAGGCAATCTACTAATGGACCCCAACTGCGATCCGCGTTATGAATTCGATTAGGCCGGCGACCGACACAGCGCCGCGCCCATTCATCACAATTACGGCGACGCCGACGCCTGTTTTCGCCACACATACACACATGCACGCCAGGCACACATAAAAGAACGCGCACACATAATTGCCAGCCAATTTATGGCAAGATCCTTCCAGTTTGCTAATGGGCCACCAAGAACACATACAACAAATCTGGAGTGGATACAAGAAATAATAATTTGTTCAAGGGTGCCTTCCCATTTTATTTAGTGGAGCATTTGATCGTGATTTCACATGGTTTACATGTTTATGGTTTTGTTTTCCCATAAACATACAGTGCTCGCCGCCATAAGGATGAATAAGTAACTCAAAATCCAAAACAAGAAAATTCTCGAACAGAAATCATAGAGCTGCTTACTCAACAAAAGTGCATGCCAATTTGGTGGATTTCGTCATGAATCTTGTGCACCTGCATTCAATTTACCTGCAGAAACCGACTGACAGAAATCCTAGCTTACGAATACATGTTTGTCGGAAAATCTAACAATTTGTGTCATATTTGATAACAATGACCAAGATTTTAAAGCGCGCCCACACTACATGAACAGAATGAAGGATAAGAGAATGACGAAAAGAATATGGGAAGCAAGGCCAACAGGAAATAGAGGAAGAGGAAGGCCAGCAAGATCATGGAATGGAGACATAAGCCAAATACCAGAAAATAATGGTACAACCTTTTCGGAAGCGAAGAAAAAGTATGTGGACACAAAAGGGTGGATAAATTGGATCAGGGAAATAACCATGGAATAAAGAGAATAGAAGAAATCCTCGACACTAAAAGAATTTGGGAAGCAAGACAAATAGGAAAGAGGGGAAGAGGAAGGCCAGCAAGATCATGGAATGGAGAAATAAGCCATATACAAGAAAATAATGGTACAATCTTTTCGGAGGCGAAGAAAAGGTGTGTAGATAAAAATGGATGGATAAATTGTATCAGGGAAATAACCATGGAATAAAGAGAACAGAAGAAACCCTACCAAAAGAATGTGGGAAGCAAGACCAATAGAAAAGAGAGAAAGAGGAAGGCCAGCAAGAACATGGAATGGAGACATAAGCCAGGTACCAGAAAATAATGATACAACCTTTTCGGAGGCGTAGAAAAAGTATGTGGACACAAATGGGTTGAGAAATTGGATCAGGAAAATAACCATGGAATAAATAGAACAGAAGAAACCCTCGACACCAAAAGAATATGGGAAGCAAGACCAATAGGAAAGAGAGGAAGAGGAAGGCCAGGAACATCATGGAATGGAGAGATAAGCCATATACAAGAAAATAATGGTACAATATTTTCGGAGGCGAAGAAAAGGTGTGTGGACAGAATGGGTGGAGAAATTGGATCAGGGAAATAACCATGGAATAATAAGAACAGAAGAAACCCTTGACGCCCATAGGGTATAACAGAATGCATTATGATGATGATGATTACCTACACTACATATTCGGGGAAACCCCTAATTCATGGCACAATATGTGCCCACTATAATCATCAGGTTGGGCTATGAAAGTCAAGTAAAAAATTTGAAGGTCTTTGATTTTGGGGACAATTAAAAAGTAGTGATGGCCATATTCTGATGTTTATAAAGTCTAAAAGAGATCGTTAATAAGTAAGTCAATAGTAACTTGTTATAGTTTCATCTATATTTTATACCAGTTATTATTATATTTTTTAGAGTTTTCTTCCTTCTTTATTGGATTAACTGGTAGTTTATATGTTTAGATATAAAGATGTTTTGTTGTTTTTATTATTTTCAATATGTCTTCTCCAGTCTTTCACTCTTTCAGCCATCTTCAGAGGTGTTAATTTTTTTGAGTTCATTATACAGTATGTACCCGAGTTGAGCTTACAACAGGTTTTTTTTTAATTTTTACTTTTAAGTAAAAATGTAATCGGAATTAAAATTCCTGCTTGGTCTGAAACTACTATTTCAGTTATTAAACAAATGATTTATACAGAGCTTTGACTAAATAATTAAAAAAAAAATCTAATTTTGACACTTTAGAAAAATAACATCATTTAAACCATACCCCGTCATTTTCTTCACACAGTTCAAGCCTAGTGTGAAACTCCTGAAAACGGATTTGTATTTCTTCAATAGTTATCGATGCAAATGCCTCTCAGAGGCAATTTTTTTAAAATTTTCAATATTATTTTCTGCATTTGGGAGATTGTTGGAATGATTATATCTTTCTATAATGTTGTTAGATGTAACTTTAAATTCTTTGTGCAAATAGTAAATAAATAAGGATAAAAATTAGATTTAAAAATTCTGAATTTGCCATCACCCTGTATAAATAATCAAAGTTTCAATAACTGAACTGGTTGTTTCAGGTCAAGTAGACATTTTAATTCCTATAACATTTTTACATAGAAGTAAAACTAAAAAAAATCCCTTTTGTAAACTCAATCCGGGGACATGCTGTATATGATATTAGATAAAAAATTTATAGATGTTTTGATTTTTAAATAAAAAATAAATAAATAATTTAAAAGTCAAAACATCTATAAAAATCTTCTATAATATCATATTCAGTATGTCCCCGGATTGAGTTTACAAAAGGGATTTTTTTTAATTTTTACTTTTAAGTAAAAATGTTATAGGAATTATAATTCCTGCTTGGTCTGATTCTACCAGTTCAGTTATTGAAACTTTGATTTATTTATACAGGGTGTTTGCAAATTAAAACTTTTAAAATCTTATTTAGACACTTATTTATTTACAATTTGCAGAAAGAATTTAAAATTACGTTTAATTATATTATAGAAAAATATAATCATTCATACCAAACCCTAACCCTAAAGTTTCAATTTCAAACCCTAAAGAAGAAGAAAATAATACTGAACATTTAATAAATCGCCTACGACTGGCATTTGGATCGATAACTATTTAAGAAATACAAAACAGTTTTCAGGAGTTTCACATCAGGGTTGAACTATGTGAAGAAAATGGTGGGGGATTGTTTAAATGATGTTATTTTTCTGTGTGTCAAAATTAGAGTCAATTTAATTTAATTTAGCGAACATCCTGTATAAATAAATCAATGTTTTAATTACTAAAACCAAGCAGGAATTTTAATTCCTATAACACTTTTACTTAAAAGTACTAATTAAAAATATACCCTCTTGTAAAGTCAATTCTGTAAACATACTGTATATTGAACTAAAAAAAATAACACCTCCGAAGATAGCTGAAAGATAGCCAAAACCAGTCTAGTAAGGTGAAGAAGACAATAAAAATAATAAAAACAACAAAACATCTATATATCTAAACATACAAACTGCCTAATTAAAAACAATTTCCCAAATATTGCGATTTTTTTCATCCGTCTAATATTCCAGTAGTGCCTAAAAAACAATTGTTCAGTAAATAATTATTGTCGAAAATTGAAAACAAAATTAATCCCTTACCATTAATGTTTTTTGTGGCTTTGAATTCATTATGATATCCTAATCCTATTAATAAATTTATAATAAAAATAATCATTACAAATAAAACTTGAAGACTGAAAGACGATTATCAAAATGAGATGATCTTCGATTGATGTTTCAGGATAACCTAATTAAATACTCATTGTCGAAATTTCCCAAACATATCGATTTTTTTTCATCCTTGGTGCCACCTTTATTATGGTCATTTTTGTGGCATTCTCACATTTATTATATTCATTATTATTTAACCTAACCTAACCTAACCTATAAAATACTCAATGTCGAAATATCCCAAATATATCGATTTTGTTGTTCATCCTTGGTACTACCTTTATTATGGTCATTTTTGTTTCATTCTCACAATTATTATACTCAATGTCGAAATATCCGAAAAATATCGATTTATTTGTTCATCCTTGGTACTACCTTTATTATGATCATTTTTGTGGTATTCTGACAATTACTATATTCATATTTTTATTAAACTTATTTTATATTTTAATCTCAACAGATTTTAAATCCTTCATACATTATTGATAGCACCTTAGATCCAGTGTCCTGGAGATGTCTGAATTAAAAATCTTGGAAATGGAGGAATGAGAAAGTAAAACAAAAATAGATTAATACTTTATGAGTGCTTATTTTAATTTGGTTGTTTTTTTTATTAATAATATTGTTGAATTTTCGAAAAACAAAATTCATCCTTGTTACCCATTAGGGTTTTTTTGTAGAGATCAATTCAATAGCATTATTAATGATACAATTAATTTTTGTGGCATCCGAATATTCCGAATATTTTATGAGTTATATTATATAATATAATTTAATCGAATGGGTGAATAAAATGTTTACATTTTCACTTTATTCACTGTCCATTGGCAACGTGAAAAAGATAAAAAAATAGGTAAATTCGCATTATCCTTGAAATTTTCGTTGTCACCTGACAATGTGACACTTCACGCAATTTTTCAGAATTCTTCAATTCTGATAACGAATTGGAAAAAATCTTGTATGATACACGTGAATAAAGCAATTTTATCCACTCGAAAACATTATCTGGGGATAAAACTGTTTTTTTGGGGATAAAATCGACTTTATTCACTTATACCATAAATAGCTGTATTTTGATATTATAATAAATGGTTCTCCAGTTCCTGGTTTTTTTTTGGCTTCTTAATTTCTTTGGCTTAGTTTTCTTGTCGATGTAATGACATGTTTCACAAAATTATGTCTAATTTTTAAAACTTCTAACATTTTCATTTACAAGATTTTAGGGGAATTTGAATACAGAGAGATAACGATCTTTATTAGGCTATTTTCTGGGATTTATTGTTTGTTTTAACTACATTCTTGTTACGTTTTTTTAGATACACAGAAAATTTAATTAATGAACTTTCAGAAAATTGGCAACTATCCAGAAACTTCTGGTGGACTTGAATAAAACTTGTAAAATTTTCTAAAATTGTAATATATAGTTCTAAGATTCTAGATATATTAGTATCATGTTTAAGTTCAAGTTTAGATACATTTTTATAAGTATTTAAGCAATTTCTAAAACTCCGAGATCTTCGGACTTTTATTTGTATATTTTGAACGTATAAATAAAAATTTAGATTTTCAGGATAGTTAAGTTTTCCCGAATTCTCATTGAATTATGTAGATTCCATCTAGATTATTACTGTTTTCATTTTAATCTGGAATTTCTAAACATCATAGATTAAATTAATACTGGAAACTGAAAATATGACAGATTTCCATTGCTAAGTTGTAAAATTTACAAAATTTAGCTGGTGGAGCTTAATACAACAAAATTTAACCGATGATGTGGAGCTTGTGAAAGTATCCTAGACATTTTCTAGTACATTTCTGGTACTTCCATAACAAAATTTGACAAATGCATTTATAAATTTGATAAATTTTACCGATTTCAATTGAAAATTTAACACATTTGAAGAGTTCAGTTACAAAATACGTCGGATTTCGACAGGTGTAGTTGAAATTTTTAGATTTCACATCTGTTACAAGAAACTTCGCAGATTTTGACAGTTACTGTTGAGAAGAGGACAGATTTTGACACTTGCAGTTAAATAATCAGAATGGTCTGTTAAGTAATGACTAACTAATTACGCCATAAGTGGAGGAGTAGTAGGGATTAGTGTTATTAATATTATTATTATTATGTGGAGCTTGTGAAAGTACCCTACAGAATGTCTAGTATTTTTCTAGAACTTCCATAACAAAATTTGACAAATGTATTTATAAATCTGATAGATATTACCGATTTTAATTGAAAATTTAACACATTTGAAGAGTTCAGTTACAAAATACGTCAGATTTCGACAGATGTAGTTGAAAATTTTAGATATCACATCTGTTACAAGAAACTTCGCAGATTTTGACAGTTACTGTTGAGAAGAGAACAGATTTTGACACTTGCAGTTAAATAATCAGAATGGTCTGTTAAGTAATGACTAACTAATTACGCCATAAGTGGAGGAGTAGTAGGGATTAGTGTTATTAATATTATTATTATTATGTGGAGCTTGTGAAAGTACCCTACAGAATGTCTAGTATTTTTCTAGAACTTCCATAACAAAATTTGACAAATGCATTTATAAATCTGATACATTTTACCGATTTCAATTGAAAATTTAACACATTTGAAGAGTTCAGTTACAAAATACGTCGGATTTCGACAGGTGTAGTTGAAAATTTTAGATTTCACATCTGTTACAAGAAATTTCGCAGCAGATTTTGACAGTTACAGTTGAGAAGAGAACATATTTTGACACTTGCAGTTAAATAATCAGAATTGTCTGTTAAGTAATGACAGTAACTAATTACGCCATAAGTGGAGGAGTGCTAGGGATTATTGTTATTACTATTATTATATTAAATATTGATAACTAATATATATCAAACTTCCCATATTAGTGACAACATGAAAAATGTCAATGTTGTTGTTTATGAATTCACAACATTAAAGTTAAACATTTGAAACATTCTAATTAATACCAATTTGGGGTACACTTCAGAAAAAATGACAAATGTTGACAGTAGCAGTGGAGAATATTACACATAATATTTGACAGATTGGACCAGTTATGGTGCTAAAAGGTTATAAGGTAATGATAGTTTCAGTCGAAAATTTTGCAAATTTGGAAAATTGAATGGATATTAAATATTGACAGTCGCAGTTAAAAATTTCACTGAGTTTGGAGAGTTGCAAAAGAAAATATGACAGATTTGATCTATTGTAGTCGTAAATTTAATATAATTTCGCAGCAGGTGCCTAAAATTTAATAGCTTTGGAAATTTGGAGTTGAATATCGCTTTGAAGAGACCAGCATTAGTCTTGCCAGCAGAAATAGGTCGTCGATATTAAAAGAAAACATGATTTCATAGATACAATTATACATTACAACTGATATATTACATTGTACATTACATTGATACATTAGAAGTGCATCATTACGTTTCAAAAATTGTAAAACTTCCATTTCTTACTTTTACACTTAAAATACTTTGTCGTCGTACTTTTGATATTTGAAAACCTCATTTATTTTCAAATTAAATTCGTTAGTATACATCTTTATTTAATGTAGGTGTTAATGTAATCTATAAGTTAGTAGTACATACAAGTATTGATGAGGTAAAAAAAATAATGCATTTAGTGAAATTTATTGTTGAAAATGTTATGGAGATATGAAAATATCAATACTCGAATGTCGGCATTATTTTGAATAATTGTGCCCGATGTTGAAAGGCGGCGGCATGGCATTGACAGTGATACACTCACATGCATATACGTACGAAGACTGAAAAGAACCAACATTGAGTTTGCATGCGTACACATGCATTGTCCCATTCGAGTGCTGTGCAAACGTTCATCCCACACAAACAACAATCTGTGCAAACAACCTCTCTCTGTGTGTGTACGTCCGCTAAACAACCCCGCCTGTATCCAATTACACCAGTTCAAGCCAGGGAAGTCACCCTGTCTATTCCACATAATATAGGTTAACTAAATAATCAGCGGAGGATACGATTACAACTATCTGTGTGGGATAAAATCGCGTTGGGAAACCGAGAGAGGCCAACATGCAGCGAGATTTTTTTTTGTGTTACTGAGCGTGTCCTTATGCAAAAACCGAGAAAGGCAGGAACGCGATATGCATGAGCCCCAGGTCTCCATGGTACATCAGTGGAATCTCGAGGGAATCACTGATGGCCAGGTATTGGAAAGGAACATCGATGAAACCCCAGGAGCTCGGGGCACTTACTTTGTCTATATGTTATGCATATACGGCGAGTGTACCTCTGTGTACGTATCTGACAGATATTTTGTTATGATGCGAAATGCACAGAAATACTAGTAATAATTAACGTAACAACGCCATAATTCTCTGTTATGGAATACTCTATGAATTATTAATTTAGTACATTCAATTTAAATCCACATTTTATTACAATTTCCTAGTTATTACTGTATAGGTACGTACAATGAACATGCTAATCTGGGAATAGTAAAGATAATGTATTAGCATATTGCTACTATGGATCATACGGAGCTAAAACTATTGTCGTGTATTTCAAATTCTCTTCCCAAAAAAAAAAGTATATTTTGTATTCGTACAATGCCTGCTAAAAACCTGAAAAAACCCGAAAACCCTGATAAAATGGTACTGTTGAAAATAAGCTGCATTCATCTTGAAAGCTCAATACCGCAGTGGTATTCAGTATTCACTTTATTAGTATTTTGACACTTTACAGAGTATTTGCAATGAAGAAGGCATTTTGTCTTACTCGCTCATCTTATATAAACGACGTATTCATAGATTACAAAATTCTTATATTACTTGCTATAACTTACTTATATAACTTATATAACTTATATAACTTCCTATATAATATAATAACTTCTCGTACAGCTTATTTGAAGCATAATTAAACAAAAAAACGTCAAGTCAACAAGTCTTAAAAAATGCACCACCAACTACCTACCCTTATATCTTCCTACTGCTAGCATGTAATGGTTACTACTTCCATACTTTCCAAATTAAAATGGTTAAAATTTGTCAAATTTTCAAACGCATTTGTCAAAATTTGTCATTTTTTTAACTCCACCAGTTAATTTTACATTGTCAAATTTAACACTTTAACAATCGATCTGTCATATTTTCTTGCCATTGTCAAACTGTTAGTACCAGGTCTGAAAATCTGTTTACAACTGCCAATTCTGCAAAATTTTCTGAAGTGTGCTCAAAATCCACGCAGTTATCAAAATTTTGACTGAAACTATCAAAATTTATCAAATCAGAACTGCCAGTTGTAAAATTTCGTCAAATTTACATGAGAGGCAATGATGACCAGTGAAATTTTCAACAAACCTCTTCAAATATATTAAATTTTCAACAAAAGTAACAAGAATAAGTTAAATTTTTATTGGAAATTTTCAAACGCATTTGCTTAAATTTGTAATTTTTTTAATTCCACCGGCTAATTTTACATTGTCAAATTCAACACAAAATTTTCTGAAATGTGTTCCAAGTCCGTAGAGTTTTTAAATTTTTGAGTGAAACGGTTAAAAATTGTCAAATCATAACCTCTAGTTGTGAAAATTCGTCAAATTGATATGATAGACAATGATAACCAGTAACATTTGCAACAAAACTCTTCAACTATGTTAAATTTTTAATAAAAATTGTTAAATTTGTCAAATTTTCCAACGCATTTGTCAAAATTTGTTAATTTTTTAACTCCACCGCTTAATTTTACATTGTCAAATTTAACACTATAACAATTGATCTGTCATATTTTCTTGCCATTGTAAAACTGTTAGTACTAGCTGTGAAAGTCTGTTGGTAACTGCCAAATCTGCCAAATTTTCTTAAGTGTGCTCCAAATCGGTGTGAAGTTTTGAAAATTTTGAGTGAAACTGTCAAAAATTGTCATATCATAACCTGCAGTTGTGAAAATTCGTCAAATTTACATGAGAGACAATGATAACCAGTGAATTTTTCAACAACACTCTTCAAATATGTTAAATTTTCAACAGAACTCTTCAACTATGTTAAGTTTTCAACAGAACTCTTCAAATAAGTTAAATTTTCAATTGAAGTTGTTAAAATTTGTCAAATTTTTAAATGCATTTGTCAAAATTTGTCATTTTTTACTCTTTGGAGTTAAAATTAACCGTTGGGTTAATGTTATAATGTCAAATTAACACTTTAACAATTGATCTGCCATATTTTCTTGCCATTGTCAAACTGTTAGTTACTGCAGTGAAAATTTGTTCGTAACTGCCAAACCTGCCAAATTTTCTGAGGTATGCTCCAAATCCCTGTAGTTTTCAAAATTTTGAGTGAAACTGCCAAAATTTGTCAAATCATAACCTCCAGTTGTAAAAATTCGTCAAATTTACATGAGAGGCAATGATAACCAGTGAAATTTTCAATAAAACTCTTCAAATATGTTAAATTTTTCAACAGAACTCTTCAAATAAGTTAAATTTTCAATTGAAGTTGTTAAAAGATGTCAAATTTTCAAACGTATTTTTCATAATTTGTTGTAATTTTTACATGTGTAACTAGTTATTAACATGAATAAACTTATCTTATCTTATTTTTTTAACTCCACCGGTTAATTTTACAATGTCAAATGTAACACTCTAACAATTGAAGTGTTATATTTTCTTGCCATTGTCAAACTGTTAGTACTAGCTGAGAAAGTCTGTTGGTAACTGCCAAATCTGCCAAATTTTCTCAAGTGTGCTCCAAATAGGTGAAGTTTTGAAAATTTTGAGTGAAACTGTCAAAATTTGTCATATCATAACCTCCAGTTGTGAAAATTCGTCAAATTTACATTAGAAACAATGATAACCAATAAAATTTTCAACAAAACTCTTCAAATATGTTAAATTTTCAACAGAACTCTTCAACTATGTTAAATTTTCAACAGAACTCTTCAAATGTGTTAAATTTTTAATTGAAATTGTTAAAATTTGTCAAATGTTCAAACGCATTTATAATATTTGTTAGTTTTTTAGGCCCACCGGTTAATTTTGCATAGTCAAATTTAACACTCTAACAATTGATCTGTCATATTATCTTGCCATTGTCAAACTGTTAGTATCAGCTGTGAAAATTTGTTTGTAACTGCCAAATCTGCCAATTTTTTTTAGTTGTGCTCCAAATCGGGGTAGTTTTAAAATTTTTGAATGAAACTGTAAAAATTTGGCATATCATAACCTCCAGTTGGGAAAATTCGTCAAATTTACATGAGAGACAATGATAACCAGTGAAATTTTCAACAACACAATTCAAATATGTTAAGTTTTCAACAGAACTCTTCAAATAAGCTAAATTTTTTATTGAAATTGTTAAATTTTGGTCAAATTTTCAAACGCATTTGTAAAATTTGTTAATTTTTTAACTCCACCGGTTATTACCAGTAGTGAAAATTCGTCAAATTTACATGAGAGACAATGACACTAGTAAAAGTTTCAATAAAACTCTTTAAATATGTTAAATTTTCAACAGAAATGTTAAATGTTTAATTAAAATTGTTAACATTTGTCGAATTTTCGAATGCCTTTGCCAAAATTTGTTATTATTTTAACTCCACCGGTTAATTTTAAAATGTCAAATGTAACCCTTTAACAATTGATCTGCAATATTTTCTTGCCATTGGCAAACTGTTAGTTCCAGCTGTGAAAATTTGTTTGTAACTGCCAGATCTGCCTAATTTTCTGAAGTATGTTCCAAATCCATGTAGTTTTTAAAATTTTGAGTGAAACTGCCAAAATTTGTCAAATCATAACCTCCAGTTGTGAAAATTTTCAAATTTTCGAATTTTCAAAGGCATTTGTCAAAATTTGTCATTTTTTAACTCCACTAGTTAATTTTACAATATCTAATTTAACACGTTAACAATTGGTGTGTCATATTTTCTTGTCATTGTCAAACTATTAGTACCTGCTGTGAAAATCTGTTTATAACTGCCAAATCTCCCAAAATTTGTTAGGTTGTGCTTCAAATCCGTGTAGTTTTCAAAATTTTGAATGAAATTGTCAACATTTGTCAAATGATAACCTCCAGTTGTAAAAAATTGTCAAATTTACATGAGAGTTAATGATAACTAGGAATCAAAACTGTTCAAATATGTTACATTTTTAATAAAAATTGATAACCAGTGAAAATCTTAACAAGACATTTTAAATTATGTTAAATTTTAAACAGTAATCTTCAACTATGTTCAATTTTCAACAGAACTCTTCAAGTATGTTAAATTTTTAATTTTAAATTGTAAAGATTTGTCAAATTTTCCAGCGCATTTACCAAAATTTGTTAATTTTTTAACTCCACCAGTTCATTTTGCATTGTCAAATTTAACACTCTAACAATTGATCTGTCATATTATCTTGTCATTGTCAAACTGTCAGTATCAGCTGTGAAAATGGATATGTAACTGCAAAATTTGACAAATTTTCTGAGGTGTGCTACAAATCCGTGTAGTTATCAAAATTTTAAGTGAAACTGCCAAAATTAGTCAAATCATAACCTCCAGTTGTGAAAATTCGTCAAATTTACATGAGAAACAATGATACTAGTAAAATTTTCAACAAAACTCTTCAAATCTGTTTAATTTTCAACAGAACCCTTCAAATAAGTTAAATTTTCAATTGAAGTTGTTAAAAGTTGTCAAATTTTCAAACGTATTTTTCATAATTTGTTGTAATTTTTACATGTGTAACTAGTTATTAACATGAATAATCTTATCTTATCTTAATTTTTTAACTCTCCCGGTTAATTTTACAATGTCAAATGTAACACTCTAACAATTGATCTGTCATATTTTCTTGGCATTCTCAAACTGTTAGTACCAGCTGTGAAAATCTGTATGTAACTGCCAAATTTGCCAAATTTTCTGAAGTGTGCGCCAAATCGGTGAAGTTTTAAATTTTTTGAGTGAAACTGTCAAAATTTGTCAAATCATAACCTCCAGTTGTGACAATTTGTCAAAATTACTGGTGCGACAATCGTAACTTGTCAAATTGTCAACACAAATCTTCAAATATACTAAATTTTCAAGTGTTAAAATTAATCAAATTTTCAAAGCATTTGTAAAAATTTGTTAAATTTTTAACTCCACCGGTAAATTTTACAATGTCAAATTTAACACGCTAGCAATTGATCTGTCATATTTTCTTGCCATTGTCAAACTGTTAGTACTAGTTGTGAAAATCTGTCGGTAACTGCCAAATCTGCCAAATTTTCTTAAGTATGCCCCAAATCGGTGAAGTTTTCAAAATTTTGAGTGAAACTGTCAAAAATTGTCATATCATAACCTCCAGTTGTGAAAATTCGCCAATTTTACATGAGAGACAATGATAACCAGTGAAATTTTCAACAACACTCTTCAAATATGTTAAATTTTCAACAGAACTCTTCAACTATGTTAAGTTTTCAACAAAACTCTTTAAATAAGTTAAAGTTTTAATTGAAGTTTGTCAAATTTTCAAACGCATTTGTCTTAATTTGTTGTAGTTTTTACATGTGTAACTAGTTATTAACATGAATAAACTTATCTTATCATAATTTTTTAACACCACCGGTTAATTTTACAATGTCAAATGTAACACTCAAACAATTGAAGTGTCATATTATCTTTTCAGTGTCAAACTGTCAGTATCGCTGTGAAAATTGGTTTGTAACTGTCAAATCTGCCAAATTTTCTGAAGTGTGCTCCAAATGCATGTAGTTTTAAAAATTTTGAGTGAAACTGCCAAAATTTGTCAAATCATAACCTCCAGTTGTGAAAATTCATCAATTTTACATGAGAGACAATGATAACCAATAAAATTTCCAACAAAACTCTTCAAATATGTTAAATTTTCAACAGAACTCTTCAACTATGTTAAGTTTTCAACAGAACTCTTTAAATAAGTTAAAGTTTTAATTAAAATTGTTAAATTTTGGTCAAATTTTCAAACGCATTTATAAAATTTGCTATTTTTTTAACTCCACCGGTTAATTTTACATAGTCAAATTTAACAATCTAACAATTGATCTGTCATATTATCTTGTCATTGTCAAACTGCCAGTATCAGCTGTGAAAATTTATTTGTAACTGCCAAATTTGCCAAACTTTCTGAAGTGTGCTCTAATACGAGTAATTTCAAAATTTTAAGTGAGACTAGTGAAACTGTCACAATTTGTCAAATGATAACCTCCTGTTGTCAAAATTCGTCAAATTTACATGAAAGTCAATGATAACTAGTGAATATTTTAACCAAACCCTTCACGTATGTTAAATTTTCAACAGAACTCTTTAAATATGTTAAATTTTTAATAAAAATTGATAACCAGTGAAAATCTTAATAAAACCTTTTAAATTATGTTAAATTCTCAACGGTACTCTTCAAATATGTTAAATTTTTAATTAAAATTGTTAAGATTTGTCAAATTTTCCAGCGCATTTGCAAAAATTTGTTAATTTTTTAACTCCACCGGTTAATGTCACATTGTCAAATTTAACACTCTAACAATTATTCTGTGATATTTTCTTGTCAATGTCAAACTGTTAGTATCGGCTGCGAAAATCTGTTTATAACTGCTAAATCTGCCAAATTTTCTCAAGTGTGTTCCAAATCTTTGCAGTTTTCATAATTATGAGTGAAACAGTCAAAATTTGTCAAATCATAACCTCCAGTTGTGAAAATTCGTCAAATTTACACGAGATACAATGATTACCAGTGAAATTTTCAACCAAACTCTTCAAATTTGTTAAATTTTCAACAGAACTCTTCATATATGTTAAATTTTTGATTTTTAATTGTTAAGATTTGTCAAATTTTCAAATGCATTCGTCAAAATGTGTTAACTCCACCGGTTTATTTTGCATTGTCAAATTTAACACTCTAACAATTGGTTTCTTATATTTTCTTGCCATTGTCAAACTATTAGTATCAGCTGTGAAAATAGGTTTGTAACTGCTAAATTTGCCGAATTTTCTGAGGTGTTCTCTAAATCCGTGTAGTTTTCAAAATTTTAAGTGAAACTATCGAAATTTATCAAATCATAACCTCAAGTTGTGAAAATTCGTCAAATTTAAATGAGAGGCAATGATAAACAGTGAAATTTTCAACAAAACTCTTCAAATCCGTTTAATTTTCAACAGAACCCTTCAAATATGTTAAATTTTTAGTTAAAATTGTTAAGATTTGTCAAATTTTCTAGCGCATTTGCAAAAATTTGTTATTTTTTTAACTCCACCAGTAATTTTACAATGTCTAATTTAACATTTTACCAATTGATCTGTCATATTTTCTTGCAATTGTCAAACTGTTAGTATCAGCTGTGAAAATTTGTTTGTAATTGCCAAATTTTTTGACTTGTGGTCCAAATCCGTGTAGTTTTCAAAATTTTGAGTGAAACTGTCAAAATATGTCAAATGATAACCTCCAGTTGGCAAAATTCGTCAAATTCACATGAGAGTTAATGATAACTAGTGAATATTTTAACCAAACTCTTCAAATATGTTAAATTTTTAATAAAAATTGACAACCAGTGAAAATCTTAACAAAGCTCTTTAAATTATGCTCAATTTTCAACCGAAGTCTTTAACTATGTAAAATTTTCAACAGAACTCTTCAAATACGTTAAATTTTTAATTAAAATTGTTAAGATTTGTCAAATTTTCAAACGCATTTCTAAAATTTGTTATTTTTGTAACTCCACCGGTTAATTTTACATAGTCAAATGTAACAATCTAACAATTGATCTGTCATATTTTCTTGGCGTTGTCAAACTGTTAGTATCAGCTGTGAAAATTTATTTGTAACTGCCAAATTTTTGAGTTGTGCTCCAAATCCGTGTAGTTTTCAAAATTTTGAGAGAAATTGTCATAATTTGTCAAATCATAACTGTCAGTTGTGAAATTTCGTCAAATATACATGAGAGGCAATGATGTCCAGTGAAATTTTCAACAAAAATCTTCATATATATTAAATTTTCAACAGAACTCTTCAAATATGTAAAATTTTCAACACAACTCTTCACATAAGTTTAATTTTCAATTGAAATTGATAAAATTTGTCAGGTTTTCAAACCCATTTGTTAAAAATTGTCATTTTCTTAACTCCACCGGTTACTTTTACTTTGTCAAATTGAACACTCTAACAATTGATCTGTCATATTATCTTGCCAATGTCAAACTGTTAGTACCTGCTGTGAATATCTGTTTGTAACTGCAAAATCTGCCAAATTTTCTGAAGCGTGCTCCAAATCCGTGCAGTTTTAAAATTTTGAGTGAAACTGTCAAAATATGTCAAATCATAACCTTCAGTTGTGAAAATTCGTCAAATTTACATGAGAGGCAATGATAACCAGTGAAATTTTCAACAGAACTCTTCAACTATGTTAAATTTTTCAACAGAACTCTTCAAATAAGTTAAATTTTCAATTGAAGTTGTTAATATTTGTCAAATTTTCAAACGCATTTTTCATAATTTGTTGTAATTTTTACATGTGTAACTAGTTATTAACATGAATAAACTTATCTTATCTTACTTTTTTAACTCCACCGGTTAATTTTACAATGTCAAATGTAACACTCTAACAATTGAAGTGTTATATTTTCTTGCCATTGTCAAACTGTTAGTACTAGCTGTGAAAGTCTGTTGGTAACTGCCAAATCTGCCAAATTTTCTTAAGTGTGCTCCAAATCGGTGAAGTTTTGAAAATTTTGAGTGAAACTGTCAAAAATTGTCATATCATAACCTCCAGTTGTGAAAATTCGTCAAATTTACATTAGAGACAATGATAACCAATAAAATTTTCAACAAAACTCTTCAAATATGTTAAATTTTCAATAGAACTCTTCAACTATGTTAAATTTTCAACAGAACTCTTCAAATGTGTTAAATTTTTAATTGAAATTGTTAAAATTTGTCAAATGTTCAAACGCATTTATAATATTTGTTAGTTTTTTAGGCCCACCGGTTAATTTTGCATAGTCAAATTTAACACTCTAACAATTGATCTGTCATATTATCTTGCCATTGTCAAACTGTTAGTATCAGCTGTGAAAATTTGTTTGTAACTGCCAAATCTGCCAATTTTTTTTAGTTGTGCTCCAAATCAGGGTAGTTTTAAAATTTTTGAATGAAACTGTAAAAATTTGGCATATCATAACCTCCAGTTGTGAAAATTCGTCAAATTTACATGAGAGACAATGATAACCAGTGAAATTTTCAACAACACAATTCAAATATGTTAAGTTTTCAACAGAACTCTTCAAATAAGCTAAATTTTTTATTGAAATTGTTAAATTTTGGTCAAATTTTCAAACGCATTTGTAAAATTTGTTAATTTTTTAACTCCACCGGTTATTACCAGTAGTGAAAATTCGTCAAATTTACATGAGAGACAATGACACTAGTAAAATTTTCAATAAAACTCTTTAAATATGTTAAATTTTCAACAGAAATGTTAAATGTTTAATTAAAATTGTTAACATTTGTCGAATTTTCGAATGCCTTTGCCAAAATTTGTTATTATTTTAACTCCACCGGTTAATTTTAAAATGTCAAATGTAACTCTTTAACAATTGATCTGTAATATTTTCTTGTCATTGTCAAACTGTTAGTTCCAGTTGTGAAAATTTGTTTGTAACTGCCAGATCTGCCTAATTTTCTGAAGTGTGTTCCAAATCCATGTAGTTTTTAAAAATTTCAGTGAAACTGCCAAAATTTGTGAAATGATAACCTCCAGTTGTGAAAATTTTCAAATTTTCAAATTTTCAAACGCATTTGTCAAAATTTGTCATTTTTTAACTCCACTAGTTAATTTAACAATATCTAATTTAACACGTTAACAATTGGTGTGTCATATTTTCTTGTCATTGTCAAACTATTAGTACCTGCTGTGAAAATCTGTTTATAACTGCCAAATCTGCCAAAATTTGTTAGGTTGTGCTTCAAATCCGTGTAGTTTTCAAAATTTTGAATGAAATTGTCAACATTTGTCAAATGATAACCTCCAGTTGTAAAAAATCGTCAAATTTACATGAGAGTTAATGATAACTAGGAATCAAAACTGTTCAAATATGTTACAATTTTAATAAAAATTGATAACCAGTGAAAATCTTAACAAGACATTTTAAATTATGTTAAATTTTAAACAGTAATCTTCAACTATGTTCAATTTTCAACAGAACTCTACAAGTATGTTAAATTTTTAATTTTAAATTGTAAAGAATTGTCAAATTTTCCAGCGCATTTGCCAAAATTTGTTAATTTTTTAACTCCACCAGTTCATTTTGCATTGTCAAATTTAACAATCTAACAATTGATCTGTCATATTATCTTGTCATTGTCAAACTGTTAGTATCAGCTGTGAAAATTTGTTTGTAACTGCCAGATCTGCCAAATTTTCTGAAGTGTGTTCCAAATTCATGTAGTTTTTAAAATTTTTAGTGAAACTGCCAAAATTTGTCAAATCATAACCTCCAGTTGTGAAAATTCGTCAAATTTACATGAGACACAATGATTACCAGTAAAATTTTCAACAAAGCTCTTGAAATAGGTAAGATTTTCAACAGAACTCTTCAAATAAGTTACATTTTTAATTTAAGTTGTCAAAATTTGTCAAAATTTCAAATGCATTTGTCAAAAATTGTCATTTTTTAAATTCCGCCGGTTATAATAATAATAATAATTTATTGATGCTTCTGACACTAGCATGTCATACACAGGTCAAAGTTTATAATGTCAATTTGTCAATCAATGGAATTTTATAATGTCAAATTTAACACTCTAACAATTGATCAGTCACATTTTCTTGCTATTGTCAAACTATTAGTACCAGCAGTGAAAATCTGTTTGTAACTGCCAAATCTGCCAAATTTTCTAAATGCAATTTTAAAAAATTAGGTTGAAACAATCAAAAGTTTTCAAATAATAACCTTCAGTTATGAAAATTCATCAAATTTATATAAGAAACAATGACAACCAGTAAAATATTTAACAAAACTCTTGCAATATGTTAAATTTTCAACAGAACTCTTCAAATAAGTTAAATTTTTAATTGACATTGTCAAAATCTGCCACATTTTCTGAAGTGTGCTGCCCCAAATCAGTATAGTTTTCATAATTTTTAATTTTCTCTTTAAAGATGATAAATTTTCAATTGAAATTAATAAAAAATATTATCATAAATTGCAACTATTAAAATAATAATCAAGATGTAGGCGATTTTAATTGCAAATTTAACAAATTTGTAGAGTGCAGTTTGGAAAATTTGGCACATTTTAAGAAACCTGTAATATTTGAACCAGAACAGAAATTTTAAATAAAATTATGATTTTCAATCAAGATATAAGTTAATAAATTGTATAGCCTTTTGCAGCATAAAATTCAAATTCTGCATCTGCAGTTTTACCGCAAAGGAATAACAAAAATTGTAAGAATAATTGACAAATCTGAAAAATGTACGATAGTATGGAAGAATTTCCATACATCCAATTCCAATAAAAAAAGAAATATCCTGATATACCCATATGCCTGCATACCTAGGTACCTATATATATTTTTTTGAAATTTCGCATTTCCATTTGATAGAAACTTTGAAATGAGAAAATATAAATCTATTTTCAAAAGGTCACACAAAATTGTATACGAATTATTCATGAATAAATAACAAAACTAGCAAAGTCGTATATAGTAGGTACATGTTATATGTGGGATAAAATGATGATAAGAAACACGTGGATAACAGTACATAAACTTCGTTCTAATATTTTTCACGCTCGTGTAATTTCCAAGATTAGGAGAATCCATAAACCTTTCATTTAACAACCTTACTTGACAGAAATTTTTGTTAATCACTACATAAATGGTTTTCATCTAATTTTTCAAAATTGTGTAAATCAAGATAATGCCAAGTTTCACGACTATATAATGGCATAAGGTTTAGGAAAACATCACAATTCGACTGTCCACAAAAGTCTAAACATGTTCAAATACCTGGTAAGTTTCACTATACCATAAATAATTACTTTTTAAACATTGTCTTTCAACACTTTAACAACAACTTTAAAAACACTTGAACAAGTTTATAACACAATTTAGTTTTTAACAAACTCTTTAACATATTTTCGCCCATGCCAAAAACCAAAACTTTACTGGCATTTGTGAAAAAAGACATGACCTTTAATATATTTACCATGCATCAATTGTGAATAATCCATACAACAATGATTTTTATTTCATGGTGAAATCCAACATGAAATTTAATTATTAATATGGCACTCAAAGAAGAATTTTGTTTTTTCATCTCTAAAAATTAGAATTTAAAGCTGGATTTCAAGATATCAAAGGCGTGAGGTCAAATATCTTACCATCTGAAAAACCCAAACAATGATTTTGATTTCATGGTGAAATCCAACATGAAATCCAATTATTAATATTGGACTCCAAGAAGAGTTTTTTTCCATCATTTAGAATTAGAATTTAATGTTGGATTTCAAGATATCAAAGATGTGACCTCAAATATCTTACCATCTGTAAAATCCTACAATGATTTTGATTTCATGCTGAAATCCAACATAAAATTCAATTATGAATATCGCACACAAAGAAGAATTTGGTTTTTTCATCTCCTATACTTAGAATTTAATGCTGGATTTCAAGATGTTAAAGACGTGACCTCTAATATCTTACCATGGGTGAAATCCAACATGAAATTCAAATATGAATATTACAATCAAAGAAGAATATCTATTTCCATCTCTTAGAATTAGAATTTAATGCTGGATTTCAAGATATCAAAGACGTGAGGTCTAATATCTTACCATCTGTAAAATCCTACAATGATATTGATTCCATGGTGAAATACAACAAGAAATTCAATTATGAATATGGCACTCACAGAAGAATTTCGTTTTTTCATCTCTTAGAATTAGAATTTAATGCTGGATTTCAAGATGTTAAAGACGTGACCCTTACCATGGGTGAAATCCAACATGAAATTCAATTATGAATATTGCAATCAAAGAAGAATATCTTTTTCCATCTCTTAGAATTAGAATTTAATGTTGGATTTCAAGATGTTAAAGACGTGACCTCTAATATCTTACCATGTGTAAAATCCAACAATGATTTTGATTCCATGGTGAAATCCAACAAGAAATTCAATTATGAATATGGCACTCACAGAAGAATTTTGTTTTTTCATCTCTTAGAATTAGAATTTAATGCTGGATTTCAAGATGTTAAAGACGTGACCTCTAATATCTTACCATCGGTGAAATCCAACATGAAACTCAATTATGAATATTGCACTCAAAGAAGAGTATTTTGTTCCATCTCTTAGAATTAGAATTTAATGTTGGATTTCAAGATGTCAAAGACGTGACCTCTAATATCTTACCATGTGTAAAATCCAACAATGATTTTGATTTCATTGTGAAATCCAACAAGAAATTCAATTATGAATATGGCACTCACAGAAGAATTTTGTTTTTTCATCTCTTAGAATTAGAATTTAATGCTGGATTTCAAGATGTTAAAGACGTGACCTCTAATATCTTACCATCGGTGAAATCCAACATGAAACTCAATTATGAATATTGCACTCAAAGAAGAGTATTTTGTTCCATCTCTTAGAATTAGAATTTAATGTTGGATTTCAAGATGTCAAAGACGTGACCTCTAATATCTTACCATGTGTAAAATCCAACAATGATTTTGATTTCATTGTGAAATCCAACAAGAAATTCAATTATGAATATGGCACTCACAGAAGAATTTTATTTTTTCATCTCTTAGAATTAGAATTTAATGCCGGATTTCAAGATGTTAAAGACGTGACCTCTAATATCTAACCATCGGTGAAATCCAACATGAAACTCAATTATGAATATTGCACTCAAAGAAGAGTATTTTGTTCCATCTCTTAGAATTAGAATTTAATGTTGGATTTCAAGATGTTAAAGACGTGACCTCTAATATCTTACCATGTATAAAATCCAACAATGATTTTGATTCCATGGTGAAATCCAACAAGAAATTCAATTATGAATATGGCACTCACAGAAGAATTTTGTTTTTTCATCTCTTAGAATTACAATTTAATGCTGGATTTCAAGATGTTAAAGACGTGACCTCTAATATCTTACCATGTATAAAATCCAACAATGATTTTGATTCCATGGTGAAATCCAACAAGAAATTCAATTATGAATATGGCACTCACAGAAGAATTTTGTTTTTTCATCTCTTAGAATTAGAATTTAATGCTGGATTTCAAGATGTTAAAGACGTGACCTCTAATATCTTACCATCGGTGAAATCCAACATGAAACTCAATTATGAATATTGCACTCAAAGAAGAGTATTTTGTTCCATCTCTTAGAATTAGAATTTAATGTTGGATTTCAAGATGTCAAAGACGTGACCTCTAATATCTTACCATGTGTAAAATCCAACAATGATTTTGATTTCATTGTGAAATCCAACAAGAAATTCAATTATGAATATGGCACTCACAGAAGAATTTTGTTTTTTCATCTCTTAGAATTAGAATTTAATGCTGGATTTCAAGATGTTAAAGACGTGACCTCTAATATCTTACCATCGGTGAAATCCAACATGAAACTCAATTATGAATATTGCACTCAAAGAAGAGTATTTTGTTCCATCTCTTAGAATTAGAATTTAATGTTGGATTTCAAGATGTCAAAGACGTGACCTCTAATATCTTACCATGTGTAAAATCCAACAATGATTTTGATTTCATTGTGAAATCCAACAAGAAATTCAATTATGAATATGGCACTCACAGAAGAATTTTGTTTTTTCATCTCTTAGAATTAGAATTTAATGCTGGATTTCAATATATTAAAGACGTGACCTCTAATATCTTACCATGGGTGAAATCCAACATGCAATTCAATGATGAAAATGGTCCTCTAAGAAGAATATTTTTCTATTTCTTAGAGTTAGAACTTAAAGCAGGATTTTAAGATGTTAAAAACGTGACCATTATTATCGTACCATCGTTAAAATCCAAAACTAAATTCTTCAATCGTGAAATACAAACAATAACAAAATTATTTTTGTTTCAGATCTTGTTCGCTCTTCTCGCCTTTGCCTTCGCAGAGGATGCAGATAAATTCTGGGGAGGATATGGAGGAGTTGGTTATGGCCCACACAACCCTGGTTCCATTTACTACAACACCCACAACTCTGGACGTGTTGTTGGAGGTCCTTATGGTCACCATGGCTGGGGTTATTAAATGAATTGAACACTTGCAAATAAATGACATGATTCAATGTATTGCCTAATTTTATTACAAATCTGTTTCTTTGGTGGTTTCTTTTGGTGGTGCAAAAATATGATTTTTTTTAAACAAAAAAATCAAAACTTCAATTATCTCGACTTTTCGACTTATCGTGTCGACAAAAAAGTTATCAGATGCACACACATCCACATAGACAAACAATTTTCAAAAATGGTCTTAATGAACTCGGCGGACCTTTTAACGGATATTTCAGTGAAAATCAGGAATTCGAAAATTTTCACAAAACAAAAAACATGGCTCAAAACGGAGATGTTTGGGGCGATGTAAGTGGACATGGACAGTGGTAGATGAAGATGACGTAAGTGGTAAAAAACAAATGATATGTGACCATGTCCTTTCAAAGGACTAGGACAGATGAAGACGACATAAGTTATAAAAAACAATTGATATGTGACCATGTCCTTTCAAAGGACTAGGACAGATGAAGACGACATAAGTTATAAAAAACAATTGATATGTGACCATGTCCTTTCAAAGGACTAGGACAGATGAAGACGACATAAGTTATAAAAAACAATTGATATGTGACCATGTCCTTTCGAAGGACTAGAACAGAGGAGGATGACATAAGTTCTAGAAAAAAAAAATTGTAACTCAAAATTACCCTTAATTATTACAGAATGTTCAGAAGTTGGCGATAGGAGTGCTCTATATTACTCATTATTTTTAAATTCCCGCCAATTAAGAAGTCAACTCAATAATGCTCGCTGTAAAATATGATATTCAATCTTTTTTTTTTATTTGGATAGCCGGTCCAGCGCTGGGAGCGAGGGGAGATTGTTTGATGTAGACGTTGAAATATTTGACGAAGTTTAAAAAAGTTACTTTCATCGTTTCACGAGCAAATTTAATTACGAGCGGGACAACGGGGAAATGGGGGACGTCCAACGCAAAAAAAAGTCTCTTCCAATGTAAATTAATTATGTAAAAGCGGGACTCTATGCTAACCTTTCGAGAGCGAAGTGTGCACCTATAATGTTAAAAAGTGCTTATATTCATGTGCGTATGGTGCAATGTGTTTTATGTGATAATGTTCAACCCTTACGAGTTATTTAAAAATATATAAATGGTAGATATATATATATATATATATATATATATATATATATATAAATACTATAACAAATTATGATAATGATACTATTGTAGTACAATATTATTCATATTCTCTACATAGGAAAAGGGAAAGAGCTGGCGAGAGAGTTGTGAAAGAAGAAATTTCCGCAGCAAATGAAAAATAGAACAATAAAGTACTTTAGTCCAAAATGTCAAGAATCGTATTTTTTTCCTTCATACTATAAAGAAATTACAAAGATGGTAATACTAATTATAAAAAGCTGAATTTCTTGAAAAAACGCTAAAAAGAATGTTACTAATAGAAATTTTAATATTTAATTAATAATAAAAACGATTTCGATCAGTCAAATATTCAATGATAGCTAAAAATAAGTGTAACTAATCTGTTATAATTGCTAATTTGACAAAATGAGTGAAATTTGACTATAATAAATTAAAATTTTAGTAGAAATAATATAAATATCGACAGTAATTATGGAAAATATGACAGTAATAATTGAAATTTGACAATAACCTTTGAAATTTTGGCAGATATAATTGTAATTGTAACAGTAACCTTAGGGATTATGATAGAATTAAAAATTTTACACATATCATTATTACTGTCGAAAATTCAGCTGATATAGATAATTGTAATTTTAAGATTAACCTTCGCAATATGACAGAATTAAAAAATTCATAACATAATTGAAATTTTATTAATTAAAGTCAAAATGGAAATTTTGGTAGACATAATGGAATTTTGACAGAAATTATTAAAACTATAACAGCATTGAAATTTGACTACAACCATTGACATTTTGAGAGTAATTTTTGCAAATATAATAGATTAGTTAATTTTTTTTTAGTTATGATTGAATATTTGACAAAATTTGTGAAATTTGACTGTAATAAATTGAAATTTTAGTAGAAATAATTGAAATATCGATGGTAATTATGGAAAACATGACAGTAAAAATTGAAATTTGACAATAACCATTGAAATTTTGGCAGATATAATTGTAACAGTAACCTTAGGGATTATGATAGAATTAAAAATTTTACACATATCATTATTACTATCGAAAATTAAGCAGATATAGATAATTGTAATTATAAGATTAACCTTCGCAATATGACAGAATTAAAAAATTCATAACATAATTGAAATTTTATTAATTAAAGTCAAAATGGAAATTTTGGTAGACATAATGAAACTTTAACAGTAATTATTGAAAGTATAACAGTATAACAGCATTGAAATTTGACTACAACCATTGAAATTTTGACAGTAATTTTTGCAAATATAATAGATTAGTTACAATTTTTTAGTTATCATTGTATATTTGACAAAATGGGTGAAATTTGACTATAATAAATTAAAATTTTAATAGAAATAATTGAAATATCGACAGTAATTATGGAAAATATGACAGTAATAATTGAAATTAGACAATAACCATTGAACTTTTGGCAGATATAATTGTAATTGTAACAGTAGCCTTAGCAAAAAAAAAATATATAAATATAATAAAATATATAAATTGATTTAACCTAAACCTATTCTTCAAAAACCTTAAAGGAATTATAAATAATAATAAGACAGAATTAAAAGTTTGATACCTTAATTGAAATTAGACAGTAATGATGGTTCATGTTAATCAGAAATTTGCAATAACCATTGAAATTTTGAGAAAAATCTTCGCAATTATGACAAAATAAATTGAACACGTAATGAAAATTTTAAAAAATAACTGTATTTTTCATAGTAAATTTTTGAAATTTTATAGTTATTTTGATAATTTTGATGTTGATAGTAATCTTTGCAACAGAGTAGTTATAAATTTTGCAGTTACCATTGAAAATTTGACAGTAATTATCGAAAGTATGACAGTAATTCTTGAAAGTATGACAGTAAGCATTGACATTTTACAATAATTGAAATTATGAGAGAAATCATTGTCACTATGACAAAATAATTGCAAATTTTACAGTAATCATTGAAAATTTGCCAAAATGAGTGAAATTTGACAGTAATAATTGAAATATTAGTAGAAATAATTAAAATTCAACAATAACCTCTGAAATTTTGTTAAGGAATAATTGAAACTTTAATATTAATTTTTGCAATAATGACAGCATTAAATATTTGACAACATAATTGAAATTTCACAGTAATAATGGATACTTTGATGGAAATAAATGAAATTCTGACAGTAATTATTGAAAGTATAACAGTAATCATTGAAATTTGACAATAATTATTGAAATTTCAAGAGCAGTCATTGCAATTATTACAATTTAATTACAAATTTTGCTGTAATTATTAAAAATGTAACAAAATGAGTAAAATATGAGAGGAATAACTGAAACTTCAATGAAAGTAATTGCAATTTTGACACTAATGATTGAAAATATGGCAGTAATAATTGAAATTTGACAATAACTATCGAAATTTTCACATTAATAACTATAAATTTAAGATAAATCCTTGAAGTGATGACATGTAATTATGTCATAATTGAATGTTTTATAGTAAATTTTTAAAATATAATAGTATTCACTGAAATTTCGCCAGAAACAATTTAAATTTTGATAGTAATCTTTGCAACAGGTTTGTTATAAATTTTGCAGTTACCAATGAAATTTTGACAGTAATGATTGAAAATATGGCAGTAATGATTGAAATTTGATAATAACTATCGAAATTTTCACATAAATAATAGTGATTTTAAGATTAATCCTTGCAATTATGACATGCAATTATGATTTTAACAAAATTTGTCAATATAATTAAAATTTTACAGAAATAATTGAAATTTTGGTACAAGCAATTGAAATTTTAATAAAAATAATTGAAATTTTGACAGTAATTATTGAAAGAATGACAGTAAGGATTGAAATTTTTCAATAATCATTAAAATTATGAGAGAAATATTTGTTATTATGACAAAATAATTTAAAATTTTACAGTAATCATTGAAAATTAGTCAAAATGAGTGAAATTTGACAGTTAAATAGAAATTTTAGTAGAAATAATTAAAATTCAACAATAACCATTGAAATTTTGGAAGAAATAATTGAAACTTTAGTATTAATTTTTGCAATTCTGACAGCATTAAAAATTTGACAACATAATTGAAATCTGACAGTAATAATGGATACTTTGATAGAAATAATTGAAATTCTGACAGTAATTATTGAAATTTCATAATAATCATTGAAAGTTTGAGAGCAGTCTTTGCAAATTACAAATTTTGCAGTAATTATTGAAAATGTAACAAAATAAGTAAAATATGAGAGGAATAATTGAAACTTCAATGAAAATAATTGAAATTTTGACAGTAATGATTGAAATCTGACAATAACTATCGAAATTTTCGAAAATATGCCAGTGATGATTAAAATTTGACAATAACTATCGACATTTTCACATAAATAATTGTAATTTTAAGATAAATTCTTGCAATTATCACATGCAATTATGATTATGACAAAATTTGTCAATATAATTGAAAGTTCACGGTAATAATTGAAATTTTGATCAAAATAATTGAAATTCAGTAATCAATGAAAAGTGAATGAACAGTAATTATTGAAAGTATGACAGTAAGCATTGAAATTTTACAATGGTCGTAGAAATTATGACAGAAATCTTTGTTATTATGACAAAATTGTTAAAAAAATTACAGTAATCATTGAAAATTTTCCAAAATGATTGAAATTTTACAGTAATAATTGAAATTTTAGCAGAAATAATTAAAATTCAACAATAACCATTGAAATTTTGGAAGAAATAATTGAAACTATAATATAAATAGTTGCAATTATGAGAGTATTTCAAATTTGACATAATTGAAATTTCACAGTAATAATTGATACTTTGATGAAAATAAATGAAATTCTAACAGTAATTATTGAAATTTCATAATAATCATTGAAAGTTTGAGAGTTTGAGAGCAGTCTCTGCAAATTACAAATTTTGCAGTAATTATTGAAAATGTAACAAAATAAGTAAAATATGAGAGGAATAATTGAAACTTCAATGAAAATAATTGAAATTTTGACAGTAATGATTGAAAATATGCCAGTAATGATTAAAATTTGACAATAACTATCGAAATTTTCTCATAAATAATTGTAATTTTAAGATAAATCCTTGCAATTATGACATGTAATTATGATTATGACAAAATTTGTCAATGTAATCAAATTTTAGAGTAATAATTGAAATTATAATAAAAATAATTGAAATTTTGACTGTAATTATTGAAAGTATGACAGTAAGCATTGCAGTTCTACAATGATCATTACAATTATGACAGAAATATTTGTTATTATGACAAAATAATTGAAAATTTGATAAAATGACTGAAATTGGACAGAAATAATTGAAATTTTAGTAGAAATAATCAAAAATCAACAATAACCATTGAAAGTTTGGAAGAAATAATTGAAACTTTAATATTAATTTTTGCAATTATGAGAGCTTTAAAAATTTGACAACAAAATTGAAATTTCACAGTAATAATTGATACTTTGATAGAAATAAATGAAATTCTGACAGTAACTATTTAAAGTATAATAGTAATCATTGAAATTTGACAATAATTATTGAAATTTCAAGAGCAGCCATAGCATTTATGACAATTTATTTGCAAATTTTGCTGTAATTAATTATTGAAAATGTAACAAAATGAGTAAAATATGAGAGGAATAACTGAAACTTCAATGAAAATAATTGAAATTTTGACAGTAATGATTGAAATTTGACAATAACTATCGAAATTTTCACATAAATAATTGCAAATTTAAGATAAATCCTTGAAGTGATGACATGTAATTAGGTCCATAGTACCTGAATTTTTTATAGTAAATTTTTAAAATATAATAGTTGTCACTCAAATTTCGCCAGAAACGATTTAAATTTTGATAGTAATCTTGGCAACAGATTTGTTATAAATTTTGCAGTTACCAATGAACATTTGACAGTGATTATTGAAAGTATGACTGTAAGAAATGAAATTTAACAATGATCATTGAAATTATGATAGAAATCTTTGTTATTATGACAAACTAATTGAAAATTTTACAATAAACATTGAAAATTTGGTAAAATGGGTGAAATTGGACAGTAATAATTGAAATATAAGTAGAAATAAATTAAATTCAACCACAACCATTAAAATTTCGGTAGAAGTAAATGAAACTTTAATATTAATTTATGCAATTATTACAGGATTAAAAAATTGACTACATAATTAAAATTTGAGAGTAATGAATGATATTTTGGTGAAAAGTAATATAAATATGACGGTAATTATTGACAATATGACAGTAATCATTGAAATTAGACAACAATCATTGAAATTTTGAGAGCATTCTTTGCAATTATGACAAATTAATTTAAAAAATTGCAGTAATTATTGAAAATGTAACAAAATGAGTAAAATATGAGAGGAATAACTGAAACTTCAATGAAAATAATTGACAGTAATGATTGAAAATATGGCAGTAATAATTGAAATTTGACAATAACTATCGAAATTTTCAAATAAATAATTGTAAATTTAAGATAAATCCTAGAAGTGATGACATGTAATTATGTCATAATAACTGAATTTTTTATAGTAAATTTTTAAAATATAATAGTAGTCACTCAAATTTCGCCAGAAACAATTTAAATTTTGATAGTAATCTTTGCAACAGATTTGTTATAAATTTTGCAGTTACCAATGAAATTTTGACAGTAATGATGGAAAATATGGCAGTAATGATTGAAATTTGATAACAACTATCGAAATTTTCACATAAATAATTGTGATTTTAAGATTAATCCTTGCAATTATGACATGTAATTATGATTTTAACAAAGTTTGTCAATATAATTAAAATTTTACAGAAATAACTGAAATTTTGGTACAAGCAATTGAAATTTTAATCAAAATGAAATTTTGACAGTAATTATTGAAAGAATGACAGTAAGCATTGAAATTTTTCAATAATCATTAAAATTATGAGAGAAATATATGTTACTATGACAAAAAAACGAAAATGTTACAGTAATCATTGAAAATTTGGTAAAATGAGTGAAATTGGACAGTAATAATAAAAATTTAACAGAAAAATATACATTCAACAATAACCATTGAAATTTCGGAAAAAATAATTGAAACTTTAATATTAATTTTGGCAATTATGACAGCATTAAAAATTTTACAACATAATTGAAACTTCACAGTAATAATGGATACTTTGATGGAAATAAATGAAATTCTGACAGTAATTATTGAAAGTATAACAGTAATCATTGAAATTTGACAATAATTATTGAAATTTCAAGAGCACACATTGCAATTATTACAATTTAATTACAACTTTTGCTGTAATTATTAGAAATGTAACAAAATGAGTAAAATATGAGAGGAATAACTGAAACTTCAATGAAAATAATTGAAATTTTGACAGTAATGATTGAAAATATGGCAGTAATAATTGAAATTTGACAATAACTATCGAAATTTTCATCTAAATAATTGTAATTTTAAGAAATTATGATTATGACAAAATTTGACACTTTAATTAAAATTTTGCAGTAAAAATTGAAATTTTGGTAAAAATAATTGAAATTTTAATAAAAATTATTTGTAATTTTGATAGTATTATGTAGTGATATTATGTAATGACAATTGTAAGGCTGCAAAGCCATTAACATGAAATAAATTGAATTGAAGTAATTATTGAAAGTATTGATATTATGTAATGACAATTGTAAGGCTGCAAAGCCATTAACATGAAATAAATTGAATTGAAGTAATTATTGAAAGTATAACATTAAGCATTGAAATTTTACAATGATCTTTGAAATGACGAGAGAAATCTTTGTTATTTTGACAAAATAATTAAAAAAAATGACAATATAAGTGAAATTTGACAGTAATAATTGAAATTTTAGTAAAAATAATCAAAATTCATCAATAACCATTGAAATTTTGGAAGAAATAATTGAAACTTCGGTATTCATTTTTGCAATTCTGAGAGCATTAAAAATTTGACAAAATAATTGAAATCTCATAGTAATAATGGATACTTTGATAGAAATAACTGAAATTCTGACAGTAATTATTGAAAGTATGACAGTAATCATTGAAAATAATCATTGTAATTGTAAACTTTGTGTCAGTAATCATTGAAAGTTTGAGAGCAGTCTTTGCAATTATGACAAATTAATCACAAATTTTGCAGTAATTATTGAAAATGTAACAGAATAAGTAATAAGTAATAAGAAATTTGACAATAACTATCGAAATTTTCGCATAAATAATTGTAATTTTAAGACAAATCCTTGAAATTATGACATGTAATTATGATTATGACAAAATTTGTCAACATAATTAAAATTTTACAGTAATAACTGAAATTTTGGTAAAAATAATTGAAATTTTATTAAATATAATTGAAATTTTGACAGTATTTATTGAAGTATGACAGTAATCGTTGAAATTTGATAAAAATCATTGAAATATTGAGAGCAGTCTTTGCAAATATGACAAATTACTTACAAATAACAAGTATTTAAATTTTACAATGACCATTGAAATTAAGAAACAAATCTTTGTTATTATTACGAAATACTTGAAAATTTTATAGTAATCATTGAAAATTTGTCAAAATGAGTGACATTTGGAGCAATAATTGAAATGTTAGTAGAAATAATTAATATTCAACAACAACCATTGAAATTTTGACCATTGGAACAGTGGTGATTGAAAATGTGGCAGTGATGATTGAAATTTGACAATAACTATCGAAATTTTGATATAAATAATGTAATATTAAGATAAATCCTAGCAAATGACAGTAATTACTGAAAGTATGAGAGTAAGCATTGAAATTTTACAATGATCATTGAAATTATGAGAGAAATCTTTGTTATTATGACAAAATAATTAAAAATTTCTGAAAAAATCAATTCTGAATCACTGAAAATTTGCCAAAATGAGTAAAATTTGACAGTAATAATTGAAATTTAAGTAGAAATAATTAAAATTGAACAATAACCATTGATATTTTGGAAGAAATAATGGAAACTTTGATATTAAATTTTGCAATTATGACAGCATTAAAAAATTAACAACATAATTCAAATTTGAGAGTAATAAATTAACTATTGTTTACAGTACTTATTGAAGTTACAGTAATAATTGAAAATTTGGCGGTAATAGTTGAAATTTGAAAATAATGCCATAATTACAACTAAATTATTAGATTTTTCTTTATAGATGGATTATAGTTTTTTTTTTAGTTTTTGTTTATAGTTTTTAAATAAAGAAGAAATAAAACAATAAAATATTTGAGCTCTAACACAGCAGATCATTTTACTCAGTGCAATACCAACCAGCGCTAATTCGACAAATAGTGCTCATAATGGAACGTGACGTGAATATAGATCCGGGTTTATTGAATATAATTATAAAATCACCCCCAACGAGTATATTTAAGGGTTACGCTGTACTAACATATGGGTTACTTTAAAATGCATATATCAAATTTAAACGGGTCAGCATACGATTATAGACTTCAATTATTATGTTACCAATGCACCGAATCCGCGCTGCTCCTTTATACAGAAATGATTCAATATTCTACCCCGAATCCATTCATATGGATATGTAATTTTTAAACTAGGGGCAAAATATCGAACCGTGCAGGTTTGAGGATTACTACAGATACAAGTTTAATGTTAATTTAGCCACTTTACGTAATTTAGTGAATAATAAAATTTGTTGTACCTACCTACTACGTAAATTGTTATGTTTAATTAGTATGCCATTAGAATTTTGAAAATTTTGAAAATTTCAATTTTCAGTAGAAAAAAATATGATTTTGTACCTTCTGTATCAGGGTTTATTAATTAATAGTATATTATTTCACGTGGAGGAGTAGTGAGACTTTTCAAGGCGCGCCTGAGTGTACGCGCCGAACGAAGTGAGGCGCGTAATAGAAGGCAAGCCTTTGTTCCCTGCAGTAAGAAAAAAAATGTTATATGCAGTAAGACAAATAAACAAATGAGCCGTTGAAAACAAATGTGGTGAAAGTCCATTTGGTTTTAAATTTAGACAATTCCATAAATAAGATACAAGGGACATGTCCCTGGTTCAATTTCTGGACTTACTGGAGTAAAAAAAAGGACTTACACCACTCTGGTTTTCAACGGCTCAAATATTAATCGATATAATATATATAAAGAATATATATTAGCAAAAATATACCTGTATAGATGCAGAAATATTACTATCATTTTTGCCTGGCAATGTATGGTGCCTACATATTATATACATATATGTATACGGCGTTATTTGTATACATATTTCGAACGTATTTTCAATTTGCATTCAAATTTACTTAACTAGTACCATTAATATTAATACACATGCAGTTTTCTAGTAGCTGTGTGTATTACGTTACATACCTGATGCATAAATATATATACACATATATTTAATATAAATTGCACCATATGCAAATGTTGCTATGCATTACGAGCATTAGCGACAGATTGCTGCCGCCCTTTTCGGATAGAGAGAAGAGGCGATAATATTTAGGGGCGGAATTTTAAAGTAAGGCTTAGCACCGACGCACCCCTCTTATGGGAAATTTATTCAGTGCAAGGTGAATAAATCACTTGGATATATATATATATATATATATATATATATATATATATATATATATTTATATATATATATATATATATATATATATATATATATATATTGTGATGGTATTTGTATTATTTATTTAGATTAATTAGAATAGATTTATTGTTATTATTATATAGGTTTTAGATAGAATTATAATCTTTAGGGCACAAGCTAACAAAAATTATTGTAAATATTGTAAATGTGAATATGAACAAGTATGCACAAATATACAAAGCAATCCGCGGATGAAGGTTGTTGATCGGTTACCACGGGTGATAGGTGACTTCGTGCATAGACGCTTGGGGAATTGAATAATGGAAAGTCGAAAATAATCAACAAAGAGATTGACGAGTGGGAGAGACGCGTGTGGATCGCGGGTGGAGATGTTGCGATACTAATACGAATACATTACAAAATATTAACGGGGTTTCAACGATTGGACATAGGACTGGAAGAAGACAGTCAACCAGGAGAGGAGTTCAACAAGATAGGAGCCGTGACGGAGATATTCAAAAATCAGGACTTCAAGCCGCTCAACTTCACACACAAAAGTTGCTGTTTACTTTTGTGGGAATCGACAAAGGATCAAAAGGAGAACGCAGGGACAAGAGGACGAATTAATCAAGGAACCACAAGAAGAAAACTGCAAGTAGAAAGTTTGCGTAAAGTGCAAGAGTCATATTATCACATAAGTTGGCTTGTGTATATAGGATTTATTTTGTTAATGTTGGCCATAGTTTATTATTTATTTAATAATTTTGTTTTCTATTGTTTTTGATTTGTTTGTTTAGTTCAGTTTATATTAGACGTTTTAATATTTTTGGTTATTTTCAATTCATTAAAGTATTTGAACAAAACTCTATTTAGTTATGATTGAACCTACTATTGAACCTGAGATAAGAGAAAGAACAAAAAGTTACAAAACAAGTAAATGCTTAAATATTCAACACTAATAAAAATAGGCAGAGTAAACAAAAACGTAACATTTGTAGTCCCGAACGTAGGGCAATAAAAACGTAACAATATATATATATATATATATATATATATATATATATATATATATATATATATATATATATATATATATATATATATATATATATATATGTGTGTGCAAAATGTGTTATTTAAACAATGTACAAAATATATTAAAACGTTAAGTTGAAATACTTACAATTGAAGTTGTACGTTTGTATATATTCGATATAGGCGATACGATTTTAATTATAAATATGATTATATGTACAAACAACTTAATAAAAGTTATAAGCCCAGTCAATATTGGCACTACAAACTTGATATTAATTTGATTCATCTTCTGGGCGTATAAATAAATTCCAATTTAAAATGATAATTATATATAAACAAGATGGAAGAGGAAACCGCGGGTTTACATCGGTATTCCCGTAAATTTCGGCGTAAGCCTAAAATAAGTAAACGCTAATAAGTACACACGCAACAAGATACATAAAAACATTACGGTCCCGCGAATAAACTTAATTATAAAATCAGGACCGCTAATCTCGGAAGAGTTCCTCCTTCTCGCGTCTCTGGGAGGGCGTCGCGGGCGTCGGCGTCGGCGTCGGTCTCGCTCGGGCCGTGGCAACCTCCGGCGCCGTCGCCGTCCTCTTCTTCTCTTCTTCCGCCGGAGGAAGGGGAGCAACGGAAGCGGAGTGTACACAGTAACTTCTTGTTAATATATTTTGAAACGGCGGGACGGCGCCGTCTCAGGAACAAATTTCAATTAACGTACTGATCCTACGTTAAGATTTCCTATTAAAACTTGGGCACACGAGATTAGCTCACTATTTGAACTTGCAGATAATGTTGACTAGGTTTCCACCTCATAGAGAATCCATCAGGATTTTAGATGCACGTTTGATCGGAAGATTTTGGCACCCCGCAACATAATGCTGCGCAGAAATAGTATATTGTTTTATTAGGATCAAAAGTGTCGCTTTTTGACGAACAAAGTAGAAATTGATGCACCAGCAGAAATTTTAGACCAGGCAAAAGAAGTCGCTTCTAATCTTCTGCCCAATAAATCTAGAGAAGTATACCTCTAGATGTGCCTACTGCACGATTTACTAAACATAAATTGTATGCAACTCTTTAGATCTGCGAAAATAGGGATATTTTTCAAATTTTCACTTGGAACTATCCAAATTCGTCAAATTTACAAATGTAACAATCAAAATCTCCTATATTTTCTACTGAAGCTATCAAAATCCTCCAAATTTTCAATTGCAAACTACTCATATCTGTATAATTCCAAGATTTACTTGAATAATCTTCAAAATTTTCAGATCCAATATGAAAATTTAAAAAAAAAGTTTATTTTTCAAATGTAAACTGTTCAAATGTGCCTATTTTCAATTGCAAATTAGTTTTGTTTTTTCAAACGCAAATGTCGAAATCTCATAAATTTTCATCAGCAATAGTCGGAATCTATGAAGTTTTTAGCACCAATTGTGAAAATCTGTAAAAAGTGTAAGTCCAATTGTCGAACTTGGACAACTTACAAACTAAACTCGAAAATTTTGATAAATTATCAATTTTTACTCTCTGATTTACAGGGAAAATGTATTAAATGATTTATGTAATGCATGATTTAGCAAAAGAAAATATATGCCACTTTTGAAAACTGCGAAAATGGAGAAAACTTTCAAATTTTCACTTGGAACTATCAAAATTCGTCAAAAACAACTGTAACAATCAAAATCTCTTAGATTTTCTACTGAAACCATCTAACTCCATCAAATTTTCAATTTCAACTACTCATATCTGTCAAATTCCAAGGTTTACTAGAATAATCTTTAATATTTTAAGCTCCAACAATGAAAATTAAATCAATTTGTTAATTTTTTAAATGTAATCTGTTCAAATGTGCCAATTTTCAATTGCAACTGCCCAAATTTGCCAATTTTCGAATGCAAATTTTCTAATCTGATAAATTTTCATTAGAAACTGTCGGAATCTATGAAGTTTTTAGCAGCAATTGTAAAAATCTGTAAAATGTTTAATTCCAATTGTCAAAATTGGACACCTTTCAAACTAACTCCAAAATTTGTTAAATTTTCTATTGATACTGCACGATTTGGTAAAAATAAAGTATATGCCACACTATAAATCTGCGAAAGTGGGGAAAACTTTCAAATTTTCACTTGGAACTATCCAAATTCGTCAAACTTACAACTGTAACAATAAAAATCTCTCAGATTTTCTACTGAAAGTATCTAAATCCATCAAATTTTCAATTGCAACTGCTCATATCTATCAAATGCCAAGATTTAGTTGGAAAATCTTTAAAATTTTCAACCCCAAGTACGAAATCTCTTAGGTTTTCTACTTAAACTATCTAAATTTATCAAATTTTCAATTACAACTACTCATATCTACCAAATACCAAGATTTAATTGGAAAATCTTTAAAATTTTCAGCTCCAACTATGAAAATGAAAAAATCTGTCTAATTTTCAAATGTTAGCGGTTCAAATTTGCCTGTTTTCAATTGCAGCTGTTCAAATTTGTTAGTTTTCGAATGCAAATGTCCATATCTAATATATTTTCATCAGTAATAGTCGGAATCTATAAAGTTTTTAGCACCAGTTGTCAAATTCTGTAAAATATGTAATTTCAATTGTTAAAATTGAAAAACTTTCAAAGTAAACTCCAAAAATTGTAGAATTGTCAAGTGATACTGCACGTTTTAGTAAAAATAAATTATATGCCACTCTTTAAATCTGCAAAAATGGCAAATCTTTCAAATTTTCACTTGCAACTGTTCAATTCCATGAAATTTACAACTGTAACGATAAAAATCTCTTAGATTTTCTACTGAAACTCTCTAAATCCATCAAATTCTCGATTGCAACTACTCATATCTGTTAAATACCAAGATTTACTTGGAAAATCTTTAAAATTTTCAGCTCCAACTATAAAAATGAAAAAAATCGGTAAAATTTTCAAATGTAAACTGTTTAAATGTGCCAATTTTCAATGCAACTGTCCAAATTTGTCAATTTTCGAATGCAAATGTTCTAATCTGATAAATGTTCATCAGAAACTGTCGGAATCTAAGAAGTTTCTAGCACCAGTTGCAAAAACTTGTAAAATGTGTAATTCCAATTGTCGAAATTGTCAAATTTTCAAACTTAACTCCAAAATTTGTTAAATTTTCTATTGATACTGCACGATTTAGTAACAATAAATTATATGCCACTCTTCTAATCTGCGAAAAGTGGGAAATCTGTCAAATTTTTAATTGGAACTATCCAAATTCGTCAAAGTTACATTTGTAAAAATCAAAATCTCTCAGATTTTCTACTTAAACTATCGAAATCCATCGAATTTTCAATTGCAACTACTTATAACTATTAAATGCCAAGATTTAGTTGGAACATCTTTAAAATTTTCAACCTCAACTATGAAATCTGTCAGGTTTTCTACTGAAACTATCTAAATTCATCAAATTTTCTATTGCAACTACTCATATCTGTCAAATACCAAGATTTACCTGGAAAATCTTTAAAATTTTCACCTCCAACAATGAAAATGAAAAAGATCTGTTAAATTTTCAAATGTAAACTGTGCAAATTTGCCAAATTTCAATTGCAACTGTCCAAATTTGTCAATTTACAAATGCAAATGTTCAAATCTGATAAATTTTCAGCAGCAACTGTCGGAATCTATGAAGTTTTTAACACCAGTTGCAAAAATCTGTAAAATGTGTAATTCCCATTGTAAAAATTGGAAAACTTTCAAAGCTAACTCCAAAATTTGTTAAATTTTGTAGTGATACTGCACGAATTAGCAAAAATAAATTATATACTTCGGTTTAAATCTGCAAAAATTGGGTAAATCTTTCAAATTTTCACTTGCAACTGTCCAATTCCATGAAATTTACAACTGTAACAATAAAAATATCTCAGATTTTCTACTACAACCAGCTAAATCCATAAATTCTCATTTACAAGTGCTCATATCTGTCAAATACCAAGATTTATGGAACAGTCTTTAAAAATTTCAGCTCCAACTATGAAAATGAAAAATCTTTAAAATTTTCAACCCCAACTATTAAATTTCCATCTCTCTGGTTTTCTACTGAAACTATCTACATTCATCCAATTTTCAATTACAACTACTCATATCTGCTAAATACCATGATTTAATAGGAAAATCTTTAAAATGTTCAGCTCCAACTATGAAAATGAAAAAATCTTTAAAATTTTCAAGCCCAACTATGAAATCTCTATCTCTCCGGTTTTGTACTGAAATTATGTAAATTCATCAAATTTTCAATTATAACTTCTCATATCTGCAAAATACCTAGATTTAATTGGTAAATCTTTAAAATTTTCAGCTCCAACTATGAAAATGAAATAATCTGTCAAATTTTCAAATGTAAACTGTTCAAATTTGCCAGTTTTCAATTGCAGCTGTTCAAAATTGTCAATTTTCGAATGCAAAAGTCCAAATCTAATAAATTTTCATCAGCAATAGTCGGAATCTATGAAGTTTTTAGCACCAATTGTAAAAATCTGTAAAATGTGTAATTCCAATTGTGGAACTTTCAAAGTAAACTTTAAAATTTGTTAAATTTTGTATTGATACTGCACGATTTAGTAAAAATAAATTATATGTCAGCCTTTAAATCTGCGAAAATGGGGAAAACTTTCTAATATTCACTTGGAACTATCCAAATTCGTTAAATTTACAACTGTAACAATCAAAATCTCCTCAGATTTCCTACTGAAACTGTCTTAATCCATCAAATTTTCAATTGCAACTACTTATATCTATCAAATGCCAAGATTTAGTTGGAAAATCTTTAAAATTTTCAACCCCAACTATGAAATCTCTCAGGTTTTCTACTGAAACTATCTAAATACATGAAATTTTCAATTCCAACTACTAATATCTGATAAATACCAAGATTTACTTGGAAAATCTTTAAAATTTTCAGCTCCAACTATGAAACTGAGAAAACTGTCAAATTTTCAAATGTGAACTGTTCAAGTTTGCCAGTATTTAATTGCAACTGTTCAAATTTGTCAATTTTCGAATGCAAATGTCTAAATCTAATAAACTTTCATTCGGAATCTATGAAGTTTTTAGCATTAGTTGTCAAAATCTGTAAAATGCATAATTCCAATTGTAGAAATTGGAAAACTTTCAAAGCTAACTCAAAAATTTGGTAAACTTTGTAGTGATACTGCACGATTTAGTAAAAATAAATTATATGCCACCTTTAAATCTGCAAAAATTGGTACATTTTTCAAATTTTCACTTGCAACTCTCCAATTCCATGAAGTTTACAACGGTAACAATAATAACTCTCAGATTTTCTACTGAAACTATCGAAATCCATCAACTATCAATTGCAATTGCTCATATCTGTCAAATACCAAGATCTAGTTGGAAAATATATAAAATTTTCATCCCAACTATAAAATCTCTATCTCTCCGGTTTTATACTGAAACTATCTAAATGCATCTAACTTTCATTTGCAACTACTGATATCTGTCAAATACTAAAATTTACTTGAAAAATATTTAAAATTTTCAGCTCCAACTATGAAAATGAAAAAATCTGTTAAACTTTCATATGTAAACTATTCAAATTTGCCAGTTTTCAATTGCAACTGTTTAAATTTGTCAATTTTCGAATGCAAATGTCCAAATCTAATAAACTTTCATCAGCAATAGTCGGAATCTATGAAGTTATTAGCACCAATTGTCAAAATCTGTAAAATGTGTAATTCCAATTGTTGAAATTGGAAAACTTTCAAAGTAAACTATTGATATTGCGCGATTTAGTAAAAATAAATCATTTGCCACTCTTTAAATCTGCGAAAATGGGGAAAACTTTCTAATTTTCACTTGGAACTATCCAAATTCGTTAAATTTACAACTGTAACAATCAAAATCTCCCCAGATTTCCTACTGAATCTGTCTTAATCCATCAAATTTTCAATTGCAACTACTTATATCTATTAAATGCCAAGATTTAGAAGAAAATCTTTAAAATTTTCAATCCCAACTATGAAATCTCTCAGGTTTTTTACTGAAACTATCTAAATTTATCAAATTTTCTGTTGCAACTACTCATATCTGCCAAATACCAAGATTTAATTGGAAAATTTCTAAAATTATGAGCTGAAACTATGAAAATGAAAAAATCTCTCAAATTTTCAAATGTAAACTGTTCAAGATTGCCAGTTTTCTATTGCAAATGTCCAATTTGTCAATTTTCAAATGCAATTGTCTAAATCTCATAAATTTTCGTCAGTAATAGTCGGATTCTATGAAGTTTTTAGCACCAATTGTCAAAATCTGTAAAATGTGTAATTCCAATTGTTAAAATTGGAAAACTTTCAAAGTAAACTCCAAAATTTGTTAAATTTTCTGGTGATACTGCGCGACACAGCTCTTTAAATCTGCGATAATGCGGAAAACTTTGAAATTTTCACTTGGAACTGTCCAAATTCGTCAAATTTATAACTGTAACAATCAAAATCTCTCAGGTTTTCTACTGAAACTATCTAAATACATCAAAGTTTCAAATAAAATTACTCATAACTGTCAAATACTAAGGTTCACTTAAAAATCATTAAAAATTTCAGCTTCAACAATGAAAATGAAAAAATCTGTCAAATTTTTAAATGTAAACTATTCAAATTTACCAGTTTTCAATTGCAAGTGTACAAATTTGTCAATTTTCGAATGCAAATGTCCAAATCAAATAATTTTTCATCAGTAATAGTAGGAATCTACGAAGTTTTTAGCACCAGTTGTTAAAATCTGTAAAATGTGTAATTCCAATTGTTAAAATTGGAAATCTTTCAAAGTAAACTTCAAAATTTGTTAAATTTTCTGGTGATACTGCGCGACACAGCTCTTTAAACCTGCGATAATGTGGAAAACTTTGAAATTTTCACTTGGAACTGTCCAAATTCGTCAAATTTATAACTGTAACAATCAAAATCTCTCAGGTTTTCTACTGAAACTATTTAAATACATCAAAGTTTCAAATAAAATTACTCATAACTGTCAAATACTAAGGTTCACTTAAAAATCATTAAAAATTTCAGCTTCAACAATGAAAATGAAAAAATCTGTCAAATTTTCAAATGTAAACTATTCAAATTTACCAGTTTTACAATTGCAAGTGTCCAAATTTGTCAATTTTCGAATGCAAATGTCCAAATCTAATAATTTTTCATCAGTAATAGTAGGAATCTATGAAGTTTTTAGCACCAGTTGTTAAAATCTGTAAAATGTGTAATTCCAATTGTTAAAATTGGAAATCTTTCAAAGTAAACTTCAAAATTTGTTAAATTTTCTGGTGATACTGCGCGACACAGCTCTTTAAACCTGCGATAATGTGGAAAACTTTGAAATTTTCACTTGGAACTGTCCAAATTCGTCAAATTTATAACTGTAACAATCAAAATCTCTCAGGTTTTCTACTGAAACTATTTAAATACATCAAAGTTTCAAATAAAATTACTCATAACTGTCAAATACTAAGGTTCACTTAAAAATCATTAAAAATTTCAGCTTCAACAATGAAAATGAAAAAATCTGTCAAATTTTCAAATGTAAACTATTCAAATTTACCAGTTTTACAATTGCAAGTGTCCAAATTTGTCAATTTTCGAATGCAAATGTCCAAATCTAATAATTTTTCATCAGTAATAGTAGGAATCTATGAAGTTTTTAGCACCAGTTGTTAAAATCTGTAAAATGTGTAATTACAATTGTCGAAATTGGAAAACTTTCAAACTAAACTTTAAAATTTGTTAAATTTTCTATTAGTCCTGCACGATTTAGTAAAAATAAATTATATGTCAGTACTTAAATCTGCGAATATTGGGATAACTTTCAAATTTACACTTGGAACTGTCCAAATTCATCAAAATTACAACTGTAACAATCAAAATCTTTCAGATTTTGTACTGAAACTGTCTAAATCCATAAAATTTTCAATTGCAGCTACTCATATCTGTCAAACACCAAGATTTAGTTAGAAAATCTTAAAAATTTTCAACCCCAACTATGAAATCTCTCAGGTTTTCTACTGAAACTATCTAAATCCATCAAATTTTCAAGTACAACTACTTATATTTGCCAAATACCAAGACTTGCTTGAAAAATCGGTAAAATGTTCAGCTACAACTACGAAAATAAAAAATAAATGCAGATTTCTCAAATTTCAAATGCAAATGTCCAAATCTCATAAATTTTCGTCAGTAATAATCAGATTCTATGAAGTCTTAAGCAATAGTTGTAAAAACCTGTAAAATGTGTAATTCCAAAAGTCGAAATTGGACAACTTTGAAGCTACACTCAAAAAAAAAAAATCAATTGATACTGTATGATTTACAGGGAAAATCTATTTAATGATTTATGTATTGCATGATTTAGCAGAGAAATATATATGCCAGTCTTTAAATCTGCGAAAATGGGGAAAACTTTCAAATTTTCACTTGGAACTGTCGAAATTCGTTAAATTTACAACTGTAACAATCAAAATCTCTCAGATATTCAACTGAAACTGTCTAAATCCATCAAATTTTCAAATGCAACTGCTCATATCTATCATATGCCAAGATTTAGTTGAAAAATCTTTAAAATTGTCAACACCAACTATGAAATAACTCAGGTTTCCTACTAAAACTATCTAAATTAATCAAATTTTCAATTGCAACTTCTTATATCTGTTAAATACTAAGATTTACTTGGATTTTTTTTTAATGTTCAGCTCCAACTATGAAAATGAAAAAAAACTGACAAATTTTCAAACGTAAACTGTTCAAATTGGCCAGTTCTCAATTGCAACTGTTCAAATTTGTCAATTTTCGAATACAATCTCTCAAATGCCTAGATTTAGTTGGAAAATCTTTAAAATTTTCAACCCCAACTATGAAATCTCTGAGGTTTTCTACTCAAACTATATAAATTCATGAAATTTTCAATTGCAACTACTCATATCTGTCAAATGCCAAGATTTAATTGGAAAATCTTTAAAATTGTCAGCTCCAACTATGAAAATGAAAAAATCTGTAAGACTTTCATATGTAAATTGTACAAATTTGAAAATTTTCAATTCGAAGTATCCAAATTTGTCAATTTTCAAATGCAAAAGGTACAAATCTGATAAATTTTCATCAGCAACGGTCGGAATCCATGACACATTTAACACCAGTTGTATATATCTCTAAAACGTAATTCCAATTGTCGAAATTAGACAACTTTCAAACAAAACTCAAAAATTTGTTAAATTTTCTATTGATACTGCGCGATTTAGTAAAATATACTATATGCCACTCTTCAAATCTGCGAAAATGGGAAAAACTATGAAATTTTCACTTGGAACTGTCCAAATTCGTTAAATTTACAACTGTAACAATCAAAATCTCTCAGATTTTCTACTGAAACTGTCTAAATCCATCAAATTGTCCATTGCAACTACTTATATCTATCAAATGCCAAGATTTAGTTGGAAAATCTTTAAAATTTTCAACCCCAACTATGAAATCTCTCAGGTTTTCTACTGAAACTATCTAAATTTATCAAATTTTCTATTGCAACTACTTATATCTGTCAAATACCAAGATTTACCTGGAAAATCTTTAAAATTTTTAGCTCCAACTATGAAAACGAAAAAATCTGTCAAATTTTTCACATGTAAACTATTCAAATTTACCAGTTTTCTATTGCAAGTGTCCAAATTTGTCAATTTTCGAATGCAAATGTCTAAATCTAATAAACTTTCATTCGGAATCTATGAAGTTTTTAGCATTAGTTGTCAAAATCTGTAAAATGCATAATTCCAATTGTTAAAATTGGAAAACTTTCAAAGCTAACTCAAAAATTTGGTAAACTTTGTAGTGATACTGCACGATTTAGTAAAAATAAATTATATGCCACCTTTAAATCTGCAAAAATTGGTACATTTTTCAAATTTTCACTTGCAACTCTCCAATTCAATGAAGTTTACAACGCTAACAATAAAAACTCTCAGATTTTCTACTGAAACTATCGAAATCCATCAACTATCAATTGCAATTGCTCATATCTGTCAAATACCAAGATCTAGTTGGAAAATATATAAAATTTTCATCCCCAACTATAAAATCTCTATCTCTCCGGTTTTATACTGAAACTATCTAAATGCATCAAATTTTCATTTGCAACTACTGATATCTGTCAAATACTAAAATTTACTTGAAAAATATTTAAAATTTTCAGCTCCAACTATGAAAATGAAAAAATCTGTTAAACTTTCATATGTAAACTATTCAAATTTGCCAGTTTTCAATTGCAACTGTTTAAATTTGTCAATTTTCGAATGCAAATGTCCAAATCTAATAAACTTTCATCAGCAATAGTCGGAATCTATGAAGTTATTAGCACCAATTGTCAAAATCTGTAAAATGTGTAATTCCAATTGTTGAAATTGGAAAACTTTCAAAGTAAACTATTGATATTGCGCGATTTAGTAAAAATAAATTATTTGCCACTCTTTAAATCTGCGAAAATGGGGAAAACTATGACATTTTCACTTTGAACTGTCCAAATTCGTTAAATTTACAACTGTAACAATCAAAATCTCCTCAGATTTCCTACTGAAACTGTCTTAATCCATCAAATTTTCAACTGCAACTACTTATATCTATTAAATGCCAAAATTTAGTTAGAAAATCTTTAAAATTTTCAATCCCAACTATGAAATCTCTCAGGTTTTCTACTGAAACTATCTAAATTTATCAATTTTTCTATTGCAACTACTTATATCTATCAAATACCTAGATTTACCTGGAAAATCTTTAAAATTTTTAGCTCCAACTATGAAAACGAAAAAATCTGTCAAATTTTCAAATGTTAGCTGTTCAAATTTGCCAGTTTTCAATTGCAGCTGTTCAAAATTGTCAACTTTCGAATGCAAATGTTCAAATCTGATAAATTTTCATCAGCAACAGTTGGAATCCATGACATTTTTAGCACCAGTTGTAAATGTCTGTAAAATGTGTAATTCTAATTGTGGAAATTCTACAACTTCCAAAGTAAACTCAAAAATTTTTATATTGATATAGCGATTGAGTATAAATAAATTATATGCCGCTCTTTTAATCTGCGAAAATTGGGAAATCTGTCAAACTTTCAGTTGGAACTATCAAAATTCGTTAAATTTACAATTGCAACAATCAAAATATCCTCAGATTTTCTACTGGAACTGTCTTAATCCATCAAATTTTTAATTGCAACTACATACTTATATCTGTCAAATACTAAGATTTATTTGAAATGCAAGATGTGATGACATGTCTGCATGTGTGAGATTATGATGACTAGGAATCGAGGAACATCGATAGACGGCACCATCGATAGTTATCAATTGTTTTAGGGCTTACTATCGATAATTATCGATATATCGGTAACAAGTATGTACTAAGTATACTAAGTAGTTATTTATTAGGTTAATAAAGAAAACACTTGGTAAAGTTTCACAAGTTTTATAGAATTGCTCGACAATTGTTTCGGCACTGCTGCCATTCTCAAGAGGGATAAAACTGAGGGATAAAACTCACTCAACATTTTGATTAGGTTAATAAAAAAAAACACTTGGTAAAGTTTCACAAGTTTTATAGAATTGCTCTACAATTGTTTCGGCACTGCTGCCATTCTCAAGAGGGATAAAACTGAGTTTTATCCCTCAATTGTATCCCTCTTGAGAATGGCAGCAGTGCCGAAACAATTGTAGAGCAATTCTATACAACTTGTGAAACTTTACAAAGTGTTTTCTTTATTAACCTAATCAAAACGTTTCACTAAGAAGTAACCACTTCCTCATACAATTTAGTTATTTATTTTAAAGAATACAAAAATGCACAATATATGTTAAAAATTAAAATTTTGGTGTAAAAACTTTTACATATTTACATTTTCAACTTTAAGACGAGAATGTCTTCGTGACACAACGTCTTCGTGACGTTGTCTTGTTGCACTAAACGTTTTACACTCCACCGATGACCCATGAATGCACATATATTTTAGAATAAATTCTGACGGCTTTAGGTCATTTACTGTTACCCGGAAATATTGAAGTAATGATTTATAATTTGTGTTCCTTACTGTTTGTTAACTGGCGTTTGGCATATGTTACTGGGGGAGGATCTAGAAGGTAATCTTTTAAAATGAATATATCGCACCATATCCATATATCAGTGTTTTACTTACTAACAAAAATTACTAACCGACACGTTAAACAAAAAACGAAAAAAATTAAGATGTCACGATTTTGATTTGAAAATCAAACATAACGCAAGTTACTACCATTAAATCACGAGCCTAACAATTATTATAAGTTATGAGAATTTGTAAATCACGAGCCAAGCAGATATTACGAATTATGAGAAATTGTACGAACCGTTACAATCAACAGATTTATTATTTCATTGCGATTATTTTGTCATGTTGAAACAAATCTGTGCAAGTGGGAATTAGAAGGCGAAAGCTTTTAATAAGTACGAGGGCATCGATTAAAATGTAGGTTATAGGATCAATTAAAGCGGCTTATGAAATAATCACAATCAGATAACGGGGGGTTATCGCTCGGACGCCACCTACGGCGCACATGGCCTGTACTTGGGGATGGTAGAGGGTGGTAATAATAATAATGCGGCAGTAACTAGCCGTGTCGGATGAGCCATGACGGGTAGTTCACCACTGCACGCCCTTATCTGTCCATCGGATGCACATCTGGCGCACCAGAATGTCTCTTTTCCGTGTCTCCGGAGAGCGGAGATAAAAACCACCCCAACGCACATACACACACTTTCGACATATTGATACGGATTAATTAAATATTAAGAGCGTAGGTGAGCACCAACATTAAATTAGCCCCGAATTTTCTGCAGGTTCTACAAATGGCAGCGATAATAAGTTCGTATTCCAAATAGTATTGCTTGTGCAAGTAGAAATAACAATACGGCAAAATCAATATAGAAGTCCTGCCTGCCGCCTATAATACCACGTTCGCTTTCAGTGGATGTGACACTTGTCAATGTGTGTATCGCTCAGTTACTCCCCCATTTTATTCCCACCCCGCGACACTTCTTGTTATATTATTCTTTAATAAGTATTAGTGCCTACGAACTTCCTCGATTAATGCCGTACTATTTGATTAAATGGACCGAGCAAATATTTGCGCGCACACAATTATGAAAATGTAAATTGCTCACGGAAGAAATTATTTGGTGAGGGGGGCAGAAATTTCGCCACCCAAGCCGGCGATTAAACACATTTCCGGGCGGAATACTTAAAAAGGTGAACAACCGATTACGGCAATCTCAATAACAAAATAAACTCCGGGACATTTTCTCGGAAGGCACTTGACTAGCCTAGTCAAGTACCGCGCGTCAGTAGTCCGTTCACTTATTATTACCACTCTCGAAAGAACACTTGTTCTTTCAAATGGTAAGCGACGCCAACCGCCCATAAGCCAACACCATGTGAAAAGTGGAGGAAATACTTCTTAAGCAACTCAATTGTGCATCACATTATAAATTAGGCGATAGTTAAATTAATTGCTAATCAACTTTTGCGCTTAAGGTGAATAACAACACTTCATTAGTGCCCTTCTCGATGCACGACATATTTTTCAAGCGATTGTGCCGCAAAGTGGCCGCTATTTAATATTACTGGCACGGTATGTTATGGAAATAAATATAAATGCAGTCGCATGCTACTTGGTCGGTGTTTGCGTTAACTTTAATTGCATCTATCTCGAGTCCCAAGTGCTTATAATGATAAATACGTGAAAATATGAACGCTCTGCAGACATGATTGCATACCAATGGAATTTCTCTCTACATAAATAATAATTAAAATCGCCACATTTTACAGTAAATTAATTAAAATAATAATTACTACAACAATTTATAATTATTATTATTGTAACTACACAAATAAAAGAATATATCGTCATATTCCTACAAAAAGACTGACATTTTGAGTTAACTGTACTTGAACCCAATACTTGAATTTTATAATAAATATCATTCGTAAAATTTACTAAGTAAAACTACTAAGTTAACATGATAAGTAAAATACTGATTTATCAATTACAAATTTGTGTTTGTCAGGAATATGACGATATATGCTAATATAAATCAATACTAAATTAATTATAATAGTCACTTCTACGACGCCCACCATTAGGATCTATTAAACGGAAATACATACAAAGTTGGTCAAATGAGATAAATGTTTCATATTTTTGTGCCTTTCAATATACTGAAACGAAATCCGGGATATCTTGCACAGTTCCTGAAATATCGTTGAAAAACTGAAAAAGTGCACTTTCATTTTCCTCTTATAACTTTTTTACTTTTGAAGGAAATTTTACAAAACTTGGCACGCTTAATATAATATCATAATACAATATTTGTATTATGACAAAAATATTATAATAAAAAATAAATCCGTAGGTTAATATATTTGAGATACACACATTTAAGATGAATGATAGAATTAGATTAGATAATGATGACATTATATGACAAATCTTTGCATTTATGACAGAATTACAAAAATTAGCTGAATAATTGCATTTCTGAGATTAATAATTGAAATTTTTACAGTAATTGTTGGAAATATGACAGAAATCATTGAAATTTGATAATAATCATTGAATTTTTGAGAGCTATCATTGAAAATTTGGTAAAAATAAGTAAAATTTTAACTGTAAATAATGAAAATATAACAGTGTACAATGTTTGTATTATGACAAAAATATTACAATAAAATAATAAATTCGTAGCTTAATATAGTTGAGATACACACATTTAAGATAAATGATAAAATTAGATTAGATAATGATGACATTATATGGCAGATCTTTTCATTTATGACAGAATTACAAAAATTAGCTGAATAATTGCATTTATGAGATTAATAATTGAAATTTTTACAGTAATTGTTGGAAATATGACAGAAATCATTGAAATTTGATAATAATCATTGAATTTTTGAGAGCTATCATTGAAAATTTGGTAAAAATAAGTAAAATTTTAACAGTTATTAATGAAAATATAACAGTGTACAATGTTTGTATTATGACAAAAATATTACAATAAAATAATAAATCCGTAGCTTAATATATTTGAGATACACACATTTAAGATGAATGATAGAATTAGAGTAGATAATGATGAAATTATATGACAAATCTTTGCATTTATGACAGAGTTACACAAATTAGCTGAATAATTGCATTTCTGAGAGAAATAATTGAAAATTTGACAGTAATTGTTGGAAATATGACAGTAATCAATGATGATAATCGTTGAATTTTTGAGAGCTGTCATTGAAAATTTGGTAAAAATAAGTAAAATTTTAACAGTAATTAATGAAAATATAACAGCAATCATTTAAATTTGATAATAGCAATTGAAATTTGAACAGAAATAATTAGAAATTTGGCATACTAGGTAAAATTTGACGATAATAATTGAAATTTTGTTATAAATACCTGAAATTTTGACAGTAATCATTGAAAATATAACAGTAATACTTAAAATTTGGCAATAACCATTCAAATTTCAACAGAAGTAATTGAAATTTTAAGAGTGATTTTTGCAGTTATGGCAGAAATAAAAATTGACTACATAATTGTAAGTTTGGCAAAATATATATAAACAATAGAAATGCTGACAGTAATTATTGAAAATATGACAGTAATTATTAAAATTTGACAATAACCACTGAAATTTCGACAGAAATAATTGCACTGTTAAGCATATTCTTTGCAGTTATTACAGATTTACAAAATTTACTATAGAATTGAAATTTTCGTAGAAATAATTACAATTTTGACAGTAATTGTTAAAAATATGCCAGTAATCTTTCTTAGTTTCCTTGAAATTTCAACAGAAGTAATTGAAAATTTAGGAGCAATCTTTGCAATTATAACAGAATACAAAAAAATGTATATATAATTGTAATTTTGTTAAAATATTTATAAATAATAGAAATTCTGACAGTAATTATTGAAGATATGACAGTAACTATTGAAATTTTACAATAACCACTAAAATTTCGACAGAAATAATTCAACTTTTAGGATTATTCTTTGCAGTTATGACAGATTTACAAAATTTACTATAGAATTGCAATTTTCGTAGAAATAATTAAAATGTTAACAGTAATTGTTAAAAATATGCCAGTAATCTTTCTTAGTTTCCTTGAAATTTCAACAGAAGTAATTGAAATTTTAGGAGCAATCTTTGCAATTATAACAGAATTAAAAAAAATGTATATATAATTGTAATTTTGTTAAAATATTTATAAATAATAGAAATTCTGACAGTAATTATTGAAAATATGACAGTAATTATTAAAATTTGACAATAACCACTAAAATTTCGACAGAAATAATTCAACTTGAAGATTATTCCTTGCAGTTAAGACAGATTTACAAAATTTACTATAGAATTGAAATTTTCGTAGAAATTATTAAAATGTTGACAGTAATTGTTAAAAATATGCCAGTAATCTTTCTTAGTTTCATTGAAATTTCAACAGAAGTATTTGAAATTTTAGGAGTAATCTTTGCAGTTATGGCAGATTTAAAAAAAAGACTACATTAATTGTAATTTTGGTAAAATATTTATAAATAATAGAAATTTTGTCAGTAATTATTGAAGATATGACAGTAATTATTGAAGATATGACAATAATTATTGAAGATATGGCAGTAACCACTGAAATTTCGACAGAAATAAGTGCACTTTTAAGATTATTCTTTGCAGTTGTGACAGATTTACAAAATTTACTATAGAATTGAAATTTTCGTAGAAATAATTAAAATTTTGACAGTAATTGTTAAAAATATGCCAGTAATCTTTCTTAGTTTCATTGAAATTTCAACAGATGTATTTGAAAGTTTAAGAGTAATCTTTGGACTTATGGCAGAATTACAAACTTGACTACATAATTGTAATTTTAGTTAAATATTTATAAATAACAGAAATTCTGACAGTAGTTATTGAAAATATGACAGTAATTATAGAAATATGACAATAACCATTGAAATTTTGACACAAATAATGCAACTTTTAAGATTATTCTTTGCAGTTATGACTGATTTAGAAAATTGACTATAGAATTGAAGTTTTTATAGAAATAATTAAAATTTTCACAGTAATTGTAAAAAATATGCCAGTAATGATTGAAATTTGACATTAATCATTGTTTAAATTGCTCTTAAAAGAGCAATCTTTCACTTATGATAGATTAGTTACAAATTTTCCAATAATCATTGAACATTTGGCGTACTGAGTGAAATTTGATGATAATAATTGAAATTTTGCTATAAACAATTTAAATGTTTACAGTAATTATTGAAAATATAACAGTAATAAGTGAAATTTGACAATAACCAATAAAATTTCGACAGAAATAATTGAAAATATAAGACAACTCTTTGCATTTATGACAGAATTAAAGAAAAATGGCTAAATAATTGCAATTCTGAGCGAAATAATTGAAATTTTGACAGTAATTGTCGGAAATATGACAGTAGTAATTGAAATTTGGTAATAATTATTGAATAGCTGAGAGCAATAATTGAAAATTTGGCAAAATGAGTGAAATTTTAAAAGTAATTAATGAAAATATAACAGTAATAATTGAAATATGACAATACCAAGTGAAATTTGTACAGAAATAATTAAAAAAATTGGCATATTAGGTGAAATTTGACAATGATATGAATTGAAATATTATAAATAATTGAAATTTGGACAGTATTTATTGAAAATATAACAGTAATACCTGAACTTTGATTTTGACTTTGAAACTTTGAAATTTAAACAGAAATAATTGAAAATTTGGCATACTAAGTGAAATTTGACGATATGAATTGAAATTTTGTTATACATAATTGATATTTTCACAGTAATCATTGAAAATATAACAGTAATAGCTGAAATTTGACAATAACCATTAAACATTCGAGAGAAATAATTGCAATTTTATGATAAATCGTTGCATTTATGACAGAATTAAAAAAAATAGGCTGCATAATTGCAATTTTGCGAGAAATAATTCAAAATTTGGCAGCAATATTTGGAAATATGTTAGGAATCATTTAAATTTGATAATAATCTTTTTAATTTTTGAGAGCAATCATTGAAAATTTGTCATAATGAGTGAAATTTTGACAATTAATGTAAATATAACAGTAATAATTGAGAAGTGACATTAACAATGGAAATTTCAACAGAAATAATTGAAATTTGGCATACTAAGTGAAAGTTGACGATAAGAATTGAAATTTTGTTATAAATAACTGATATTTTCACAGTAATCATTGAAAATATAACAGTAATAGCTGAAATTTGACAATAACCATTAAACATTCGAGAGAAATAATTGCAATTTTATGATAAATCGTTGCATTTATGACAGAATTAAAAAAAATAGGCTGCATAATTGCAATTTTGCGAGAAATAATTCAAAATTTGGCAGCAATATTTGGAAATATGTTAGGAATCATTGAAATTTGATAATAATCTTTTTAATTTTTGAGAGCAATCATTGAAAATTTGTCATAATGAGTGAAATTTTGACAATTAATGTAAATATAACAGTAATAATTGAGAAGTGACATTAACAATGGAAATTTCAACAGAAATAATTGAAATTTGGCATACTAAGTGAAAGTTGACGATAAGAATTGAAATTTTGTTATAAATAACTGAAATTTTGACAATAATCATGGAAAGTATAACAGTAATAACTGAAATTTGACAATTGATTGTTATTTTATTTATTCGACAGAAATATCTGAAATTTTATGATAAATCGTTGCATTTGGGACTTTATTTCGGAATTATAAATAATAGGCTGCATAATTGCAATTTTGCGAAAAATAATTGAAATGTTGACAGTAATTATTGAAAATATGACAGTAATCTTTGACATTTGATAACAATCATTGAATTTATGAGTACAATAATTGAAAATTTGGCAAAATTAGTGAACTTTTGGCGTAATTAATAAAAATATAACAGTAATAATTGAAATTTGACAATAACAATTGAAATTTTAACAGAAATAATTGAAAATTAGGCATACTAAGCGAAATTTGAGAAAATTCCAAGTGCTTGTATTGATAAATACGTGAAAATATGAACGCTAAGCAGACATGATTGCACACCAAAGGAATTTCTCTATATATTAATAGTAATTAAAACCGCCACAATTCATTTTACATTGATTCTGCTTCAGCGACATAAACTATCATACATGTAATATGTAAATGTAATTTTTGTAAAGAATATGATTAATAATAAACTGAAACTGAATTAATTATCTGTTTAATTATTGTAACGACCATCATATATGAATCAATAATAAATTAATTTGCTATATAATTATTGCAAATGTGCCTCAAAAAAGATGAAATATAGAAAAAAATAAACGCAATAAACGTATTTCGAGTGTGCTGGCAAAAATGATGTGAGGTCACGATGAAAATTTCTACACATATGGTGCGCATGCAGGAGTATAAACAGGACATAAATGAATTATAAAGTAGTTCCTGATTGAAACATCATGCTGCGCTGTGGGCTATCAAAGTAAAATAATCGGGGATTATCATTGTTTGCAGATGTCAGTTGAAATCGAATAGACATATACGCACCATGAACGCAGGGGTCCGCTCATTTACAGAGAGGGGCCTTCTACAGTACACATCAAGCCCAAAGCGCAATATAAAATTACCAGAAAAAGAACAAACTGAATAATAATTCATGTATGTTTTTTTAAAATAATTACTGAAGATTAAACACTGATTGCATTTTTTACAAAAAAAATAATTACCTAATTATTTTTTCAAATAGAGACTTAAACTTTTTTGCATATTGTAGCGGAAGCATTACTCTATCATTACAATAATTCGTATGTGATGATATTTTACGAGTACTATTTCATAATTTCAATTATTTATAGGTATATTTCAAAATGTCATGACTAGAAACGTGTGAACATAATGATAATTTATATATATATATATATATATATATATATATATATATATATATATTATTGAAATTGGCAAAATTTGCATCAAGTTTCATAAAATTATCAAGATAGACACAACAATCAGTTTTCTTAAAAACAAAAAATCTGTTGAGCGTTGCTGCTCAGTTGCTGCTCGGCATTTATTTTTTATTTTTATTGCTTCTCATTCTGCAGTTTATTGAATGAAGCAGAACATTATTTGAGGGGACAACACAAATTGAAATTTCTGTCTGATATTAGTCTTTGTAATTATGACAGAATTGAAAATTTGAGAAAATAATTGAAATTTTGAAAGTAAACATTGAAAATACGATAGTAGTCATTGACATTTCGACAAAAACAATTTAAATTGTCACAGTAATCTTTGCAATTATGACGGAATAAGTGAATATTTTACAGTAATAATTGAAACTATAATAAAATGAGTGCAAATTGACGATAATAATTGAAATTTTGTTATAAGTAATAGAAACTGTGACAATATTTATTGAAAATGTGACAGTAATTATTGAAATTTTACAATAACCACTGAAGTTTCAACAGAATAAATTGAAATGTTAAAATTAATAATAGCAATTATGACCGATTTAAAAAAATGACTACAGAATTGATATTTTTAAAGAAATTATTAAAAAAATTACAGTAATTAATGAAAATTTGACATTAATCATTGTTTAAGTTACTCTTAAAAGAGCAATCTTGCCAATTATGTTAGATTAGTTACAAATTTTGCAGTAATTATTGAACATTAGCATACTGAACAAAATTGGTGATACTAATAGAAATTTTGTTATAACTAATTGAAATTTTCAGAGTAATTATTGAAAATATGACACTCATAATTGAAATTTGACAATAATTATTGAAATTTCGATAGAAATAATTAAAATTTTATGATGAATCTTTGCATTTACGACAGAATTAAAAAATATGCTGCAAAATTGTAATTTTGCAAAAAATAATTGAAAATTGACGAGAAATTGTTGGAAATATGACAATAATCAGTGAAATTTTGAGAGCAATCATTTAAAATTTGGCATAATGAGTGGAAATTGATGATACTAATTGAAATTATGTTATAAATAATTGAAATTTTCACAGTAATTATTAAAAATTTTACACTCATAATTAAAATTTAACAATAACTAATATTTACTCATAATTAAAAAATAAGCTGCATTATTGCAATTTTGCAAAAAAAGAATTAAAAATTGGCCAGTAATTGTTGGAAATATGACAATAATCAGTGAAATTTTGAGAGCAATCATTGAAAATATGGCATAATGAGTGAAAATTGATGGTACAAATTGAAATTTTGTTATAAATAATTGAAATTTTCAAAGTAATTATTGAAAATATGACACTCATTATTGAAATTTAACAATAACTATTGAAATTACGATAGAAATAATTGAAATTTTATGATGAATCTTCGCATTTACGACACAATTAAAAAATATGTAGCATAATTGCATTTTTGCAAAAAAAAATTGAAAATTGGCCACAAATTATTGGAAATATGACAGTAATCAGTGAAATTTTAAGAGCAATCATTGAAAATTTGGCATAATGAGTGAAATTTTGACAGTAATTAATGAAAATATAACAGTAATAATTGAAATTTGACAATAATCATTGATATTTCAACAAAAATTAGTATACTGTTATAAATAATTAAACTGTTATAGAAAACTTGGTATACTGTTATGAATAATTGAAATATAAACATTTGTCATTAAAATATGACAAAAATAATTGAAATTTAACAATAACTATTGAAATTTCGATAGAAATAATTAAAATGTTATGACAAACCTTTGTATTTACGACAGAATTAAAAATATGCTGCATAATTGCAATTTTGCAAAAAATTGTTGAAAATTGGTCAGAAATTGTTGGAAATATAACAGTAGTCAGTGAAATGTTGAGAGCAATCATTGAAAATTTGGCATAATGAGTGAAAATTGATGGAACTAATTGAAATTTTGTTATAAATAATTGAAATTTTCACAGTAATTATTGAAAATATGACACTCATAATTGAAATTTCAGAATAACTATTGAAATTTCGATAAAAATAATTGAAATTTTATGATGAATCTTTGCATTTACGACACAATTAAAAAATATGTTGCATAATTGCATGTTTGCAAAAAAAAATGAAAATTGGCCAGAAATTGTTGGACATATGACAGTAATCAGTGAAATTTTGAGAGCAATCATTGAAAATTTGGCATAATGAGTAAAAATTGATGGTACTAATTGAAATTTTGTTATAAATAATTGAAATTCTCACAGTAATTATTGAAAATTTGACACCTATAATTGAAATTTGAGAATAACTATTGAAATTTCGATAGAAATAATTGAAATTTTATTATGAATCTTTGCATTTACGACAGAATTAAAAAAAACATGCTGCATACATGCAATTTTGCAAAATATAATTGAAAATTGGCCAGTAGTTGTTGGAAATATGACAGTAATCTGTGATATTTTGAGAGCAATCATTGCAAAATTTGGCATAATGAGTGAAATTTTGAAAGTAATTAACGAAAATATAACAGCAATAATTGAAATTTGACAATAATAATTGATATTTCAACAGAAATTAGTATACTGTTATAAATAATTAAACTGTTATAGAAAATTTGGTATACTGTTATGAATAATTGAAATATAAACATTTGTCATTAAAATATGACAAAAATAATTGAAATTTAACAATAACTATTGAAATTTCGATAGAAATAAATGAAATTTTATGATGAATATTTTCATTTACGACATAATTAAAAGATATGCTGCATAATTGCAATTTTCCAAAAAATAATTGAAAATTGGCCAGAAATTGTAGGAAATATGACAGTAATCAGTGAAATTTGGAGAGCAATCATTGAAAATTTGATATAATGAGTGAAAATTGATTGTACTAATTGAAATTTTGTTATAAATAATTGACATTTTCACAGTAATTATTGAAAATATGACACTCATAATTGAAATTTGAGAATAACTATTGAAATTTCGATAGAAATAATTAAAATTTTATGATGAATCTTTGCATTTACGACAGAATTAAAAAAATATGTGGCATAATTGCATTTTTGCAAAAAATAATTGAAAATTGGTCAGAAATTGTTGGAAATATGACAGTAATCAGTGAAATTTTGAGAGCAATCCTTGAAAATTTGGCATATTGAGTGAAATTTTGAGAGCAATCATTAAAAATTTGGCATATTGAGTGAAATTTTGACAGAAATACTTCACTGGCCATCGTAGATCCCTTTTGACAACTGAATGAGTAATTACAATGAGGGTAATACGACAATTACGTCAAGTACTGAAATTAAGACATGCTAATTACCTGAGCGTGAAAGGGACTTCACTAGCCATCGTAAATCACTTTTGACAGCTGCAATGAGCAATTTACGATGGGTAGTGAATTGAAAGCAGCATTGTTTATACTACTTGCAGTTTCAATGAAAATTGTCAAATTGTAACGTATTGTATTAAAATTAAAGTATTTTCGTATAATAAAAAAAAAAAACATTTTCGTTTTGTGATTGTTTTAATGTATTTAACAATATTTTTTTGTTTAATGTCACTTTTGTTTTCAACGTGCTTAAGTTTCGAAATAATTTGCATTGAGCGACTCAATGAAGTTATTAACGCAAGTCTTAATTAGCGCAACGGAATTTATTAATGAGCGCAATACAAAAACTGGTAATCACTACCCATTTATCCCTGCACAAGCATGCATTTATAATAACGACATCGCGTACAGATAACGCTATAATTCGTCTCGTTTGACTGAAACTTGACCTGCAAATAAACCTGTCAAACAGATCAAGCCGCCTGACATCACAGTATCATATGCACGTACATACAGCCCATCCAGGCACACATGCTCTCTAAATTATCCATTCTATACGGACTTGACCGTATGCCAGGATCACCCGCGAAGTGAACAGCGCAAAACCTCCCCATACCCAAAGCACCCCCTCACGTATAAACACTCAAATTGCACATGTTAAAATTTTCATGAATATTTTAAAACCAGAATGACTGTGTAGTGTATATTATACAGATTAATATGCATTTAATGCTGGCTTATGCATATTGAAACAATTATTGTCATAGAGTTTGCAAATCATTGTTTCATCATTAGTTTTTGCCATAATAACCATAAAGGGAAGCTCTGTTAACTTTACTCACATATAAAAATATGTAAGATATAAAGTGTGTATGTAGATGTAGATTACGAAATGTGCCATGCTCACATAAATGTAGTACAAAATAAAATGTAGTAAATGTAGTATTGACATTGCAATATGCCTCCTGCCATTAATTTTGGGGTTAGGTCATTATCTATGCATATGTCGGAGTTTCTTAGCTTATTTTTGTTTTTCATGACCTTTACATTGTCTTCCCAATGTGCCATTTCTACCACAATGAAAGCTTTCTTCGTTTACCCGATTTTATATGCTGTTTTGGTTTGAGTTTATATTCCCCGTTTGTCTCTGAATAGCTCCTCTATTGCTTTTTTGACAACCTGCATATTTGTTCTCAATCCTTTAATTATTATATTAAGTTATGAAGTTATGAAAACTACCCGCAAATATTGTGAAATCCTGATTGCAAATTGTAAAAGTATGCTGAAAATCGCGACAAATCATAACATACTGCACATTTTTTATAACAAATTAAAATATTCAGTATATATTCCTTTTTTTATTATACTTATAGATTATATTTCGATGGAATTTCTTAAAGTCTCCTGTCTCCATGAAAGCAATTGCACAATTTTTACTGAAATTGCAATATTTTCAATGGAAATTATGAAAATTTCAGATGAATTACAAAATTCAATTCGTTTTTCTTACATAAAATTAACTGTCATTCGAGAGTACTGAATTTCCACTATACATTGCACTGGACAACGTTTCACTGGAAAATGAAGTTTTTTCATTGAATCGCTCATTAGATCTTAATTTAATTACTCTCAAAACATAATACTATATCTCACAAAAGTATAAAAAAATTACATTCATATTGATACAGTAGTTTTTGAGATATAGTAATTTAAATATTAGTACAGTTTGAGGCAAATCTAAAATACTCCCAAAAATCATATATTCTCCAATAAAAACTGCAATATCTCAAGAATCGCTCATTGGATTTAAAATAAATTAAAGTTACTTAATACCAGTATATTGCTTAATACGAGTAATAAACTATATTAATATTGATAAAGTAGTTTTTCAGATTCCATTATTGAAATGTAACAAAAAATTTAGAATTGCATAAAAATTTCAAATATTCGCACTTATATAAAAATTTCTCGTGAATCGCTCATTAGATCTTAATTTAATTACTCTCAATACATAATACTATATCTCACAATAGTATCAATAAATGACATTCATATTGATACGGTAGTTTTTGAGATATAGTAATTTAAATATTAGTACAGTTTGAGCCAAATATAAAATAGTCTCAAATATCATATATTCTCCAATAAAAATTGCAATATCTCAAGAATCGGTCATTGGATTTAAATTAAATTATAGTTACTTAATACCAGTATATTGCTTAATACGAGCAATAAATTATATTAATATTGATAAAGTAGGTTTTGAGATATCATTATTGAAATGTAACAAAAAAATTAGAATTGCATAAAAATTTCAAATATTCACACGTAAATAAAAATTTCTTATGAATCGCTCATTGGATCTTCATTCAATTACTCTCAATACATACTACTATATCTCACAATAGTATCAATAAATTACATTCATATTGATACGGTAGTTTTTGAGATATAGTAATTTAAATATTGGTACAGTTTGAGGCAAATCTAAAATAGTCCCTAAAATCATATATTCTCCAATAAAAATTGCAATATCTCAAGAATCGGTCATTGGATTTAAATTAAATTATAGTTACTTAATGCCAGTATATTGCCTAATACGAGTAATAAATTAAATTAATATTGATAAAGTAGTTTTTCAGATATCATTATTGAAATACAACAAACATATTTGAATTACATAAAAAAATTAAATATTCTCACTAATATAAATATTTCTCATGAATCGCTCATTAGATCTTAATTTAGTTACTCTCAATACATAATACTATATCTCACAATATCCTCAATAAATTACATTCATATTGATACGGTAATTTTTGAGATATAGTAATTTAAATATTTAGTACAGTTTGAAGCAAAATCTCAAATGGTCCCAAAAATCATATATTCTCCATTAAAAATTGCAATATCTCAAGAATCGGCCATTGGATTTAAATTAAATTATAGTTACTGAATACCAGTATATTGCTTAATACGAGTAATAAATCATATTAATATTTATAAAGTAGTTTTTGAGATATCATTATTGAAATACAACAAACAAATCTGAATTACATAAAAAAAAATATTCTCACTAATATAATAAATTCTCATGACTCGCTCATTAGATCTTAATTTAATTACTCTCAATACATAATACTATATCTCACAATAGTATCAATAAATGACATTCATATTGATACGGTAGTTTTTGAGATATAGTAATTTAAATATTAGTACAGTTTGAGGCAGATCTAAAATTGCATCAAAAATCATATATTCTCCAATACAAATTGCAATATCTCAAGAATGGATCATTGGATCTAATTTAAATTACAGCAACTTAATAACAGTATTTTGCTTAATACGAGTAATATATTATATTAATATTGATAAAGTGGCTTTTGAGATATTATTATTGAAATACAATGAAACATTAAGAATAGCATACAAATTTTAAATATTCTCACTAAAATAAAAATTTCTTAGAATCGCTCTTTAGACCTAAATTTAATTACTCTCAATACATAATACTATATCTCACAATATCCTCAATAAATTACATTCATATTTATACGGTAGTTTTCGTGATATAGTAGTTTAAATATTAGTACAGTTTGAGGCAAATCTAAAATTGTCCAAAAAATCGTATATTCTCCAATAAAAATTGCAATATCTCAAGAATCGGTCATTGGATTTAAATCAAATTATAGTTACTTAATACCAGTGCATTGATTAATACCAGTAATAAATTATATTCATATTGATAAAGCAGTTTTTCAGATATCGTTATTGGAATGTTACAAAAAATTTAGAATTGCATAAAAATTTCAAATATTCACACTTAAATAAAAATTTCTCATGAATCGCTCATTAGATCTAAATTTAATTACTCTCAATACATAATGCTATATCTCACAATAGTAACAATAAATTACATTCATATTGATACGGTAGTTTTTGAGATATAGTAATTTAAATATTGGCACAGTTAGAGACAAATCTAAAATTGCATCAAAAATCATATATTCTCCAATAAAAATTGCAATATCTCAAGAATCGGTCATTGGCTCTAAATTAAATTATAGTTACTGAATACCAGTATATTGCTTAATACGAGTAATAAATTATATTAATATTGATAAAGTAGTTTTTCAGATATCATTATTGAAATGTAACAAAAAAAGTAAGAATTGCATAAAAATTTAAAATATTCACACTTAAATAAAAATGTCTCATGAATCGCTCATTAGATCTTAATTTAATTAATCTCAATACATAATACTATATCTCACAATAGTATCAATAAATTACATTCATATTGATACGGTAGTTTTTGAGATATAGTAATTTAAATAGTAGTACAGTTTGAGGCAAATCTAAAACAGTCACAAAAATCATATATTCTCAAAAAAAAAATGCAATATCTCAAGAATCAATCATTGGATTTAAATTAAATTATAGTTACTTAATACCAGTATATTGCTTAATACGAGTAATAAATTATATTAATATTGATAAAGTAGTTTTTCATATATCATTATTGAAATTCAACAAAAAATTTAGAATTGCATAAAAATTTCAAATATTCACACTTAAATAAAAATTTCTCATGAATCGCTCATTAGATCTAAATTTAATTACTCTCAATACATAATACTATATCTCACAATTGTATCAACAAATTATATTCATATTGATACGGTAGTTTTTGAGATATAGTAATTTAAATATTACTACAGTTTGAAGCAAATCTAAAATAGTGCCAAAAATCATATATTCTCCAATAAAAATTGCAATATCTCAAGAATCGGTCATTGGATTTAAATTAAATTATAGTTACTTAATACCAGTGCATTGCTTAATACGAGTAATAAATTATATTAATATTTATAAAGTAGTTTTTCAGATATCATTATTGAAATGTAACAAAAAAATTAGAATTGCATAAAAATTTCAAATATTCACACTTAAATAAAAATTTCTCATGAATCGCTCATTAGATCTAAATTGAATTACTCTCAATACATAATACTATATCTCACAATAGTATCAATAAATTACATTCATACTGATACGGTAGTTTTTGAGATATAGTAATTTAAAAATTAGTACAGTTTGAGGCAAATCTAAAATAGTCCCAAAAATAATATATATTCTCCAATAAAAATTGCAATATCTCAAGAATCGGTCATTGGATTTAAATTAAATTATAGTAACTTAATACCAGTATATTGCTTAATACGAGTAATAAATTATATTAATATTGATTAAGTAGTTTTTGAGATATCATTATTGAAATACAACAAACAAATTTGAATTACATAAACAAATTAAATATTCTCACTAATATAAAAATTTTCGCGTGAATCGCTCATTACATCTTAATTTAATTACTCTCACTACATAATACTACATCTCACAATAGGATCAATAAATTACATTCATATTGATACGGTAATTTTTGAGATATAGTAATTTAAATATTAGTATAGTTTGAGGCAAATCTAAAATAGTCCCAAAAATCGTATATTCTCCAATAAAAATTGCAATATCTCAAGAATCACTCATTGGATTTAAATTAAATTATAGTTACTTAATACCAATACATTGCTTAATACGAGTAATAAATTATATCATTATTGATAAAGTAGTTTTTGAGATACCATTATTGCAATACAACAAACAAATTTAAACTACATAAAAAAATTAAATATTCTCACTAATATAAAAATTTCTCATGAATCGCTTATTAGATCTAAATTTAATTAATCTCAATACATAATACTATATTTCACAATAGTATCAATAAATTACATTCATATTGATACGGTAGTTTTTGAGATATAGTAATTTAAATATTAGTACAGTTTGCGGCAAATCTAAAATAGTCCCAAAAATCAGATATTCTCCAATAAAAATTGCAATATCTCAAGAATCAATCATTGGATTTAAATTAAATTATAGTTTCTTAATACCAGTATATTGCTTAATACGAATAATAAATTATAATAATATTGATAAAGTAGTTTTTCATATATCATTATGGAAATGTAACGAAAAATTTAGAATTGCATAAAAAAATCAAATATTCACACTTGAATAAATTTTTTTCATGAATCGCTCATTAGATCTTAATTTAATTACTCTCAATATATAATACGATATCTCACTATAGTATCAATAAATTACCTTCATATTGATACGGTAGTTTTTGAGATATAGTAATTTAAATATTAGTACAGTTTGAGGCAAATCTAAAAGAGTCCCAAAAATCATATATTCTCCAATAAGAATTGCAATATCTCAAGAATCGGTCATTGGATTTAAATTAAATTATAGTTACTTAATACCAGTATATTGCTTAATACGAGTAATATATTATATTAATATTGATAAAGTAGTTTTTCAGATATCATTATTGAAATACAACAAACAAATTTGAACTACATAAAAAAATTAAATATTCTCACTAATATAAAAATTTCTCATGAATCGCTTATTAGATCTTAATTTAATTACTCTCAATACACAATACTATATCTCACAATAGTGTCAATAAATTACATTCATATTGATACGGTAGTTTTTGAGATATAGTAATTTAAATATTAGTACAGTTTGAGGGAAATCTAAAATAGTCCCAAAAATCATATATTCCCCAATAAAAATTGAAATATCTCAAGAATCGGTCATTAGATTTAAATTAAATTATAGTTACTTAATACCGGTATATTGCCTAATACGAGTAATAAATTATATTAATATTGTTAAAGTAGTTTTTCAGATATCATTATTGAAATGTAACAAAAAATTTAGAATTGCATAAAAATTTCAAATATTCACACTTGAATAAAAATTTCTCATGAATCGCTCATAAGATCTTAATTTAATTAGTCTCAATACATAATACTATATCTGACAATAGTATCAATAAATTACATTCATATTGATACGGTAGTTTTTGAGATATAGAAATTTAAATATTAGCACAGTTAGAGACAAATCTATAAGCTTCTTCTCCTTTTTTCCTATATGCTCTATTTTGTCTTCCAGTTTTTTAACTGCTTGCTTTAAGTATTGGTTACTTTTGTATAAAATAATTTTTAATATTCTAATTAATAATCCCATAGCTTACCCTGTGCGTTGGGACACCCCGAATTTCAAAATTGTGAATAAATTTTTACACATTATTTCTATTCATGTGTGCCATTCTCGTTATCTGCAAGAGCAAATTGCGTTCCGAAAAAACAACTTAAAATTGATGCAAGAGAATATTAAATGCACATGGAAATAATGCACATGAAAAATGGCAAGCATAAAAAATGTCCGAATTGAAAACATAAAGGAAGCAGAGTCCGCCGATACGGAATAAAATTATTTTTTAATTGAATAAAAATGTTCCGACCGGAATGAATAACATCCACTCGAACAAAAATGTGCGCATTCGGGGAAAACGGGATGTTACCCTTCGTCAAATCAATTATTCATACCTTGAATATATATAGGGTGGTTATAATACGGCCCCGTTTCGGCCGTATACATGCATACATATACTTGTGTGCGCAGGGGTTGGGCACGAATGATTCGGACAAAAAAATGCCGACACAATGGGGAGAAGGTGTGCTGTTCCACGGGTCCGATATTCGGAGCGCGCACTTTCAATGGGAAATACAGCTGAATTATATTCATTAGGGTTAATGGATTCGAATGTATAATAAATGTAGGGCGCGCGTGCGGTAAATGCCCATGTATCGATGGCGAGATTGAAAAAATGTTTAATCACACGTGCAAACGCAGAGAAATTTTAACTTCAGCTCCTCACAATTTAAATTGCAAAGTACTCAAATTAGATCCTATAATTTATGGCAACTTTATGATTATATCAATTAAGTCTCGCATACATTAATCAGAATAATTAATTTAATTATCAGTTATCAGTCAATTATCAGATATCTATCACTCGGTAGAATTTCAGTGGCTGTTCGTTAACATGAGAAAATTTAAACTTTTCACCTACCTTACAATATCCTGAACCCTAATCGATGGCAAATCCTTGGGCGAGCTGCGAAGTATGGTGGTGAGGAGCTGCATGAGCGCAGTGCACAAAGGATCAGAGGGAGGATTGTCTTCACAATTACCGATGCCCTGAAAAGAAGGGATCAATAATATAAAAAAAGGGTGCACACTTTAATACTTTGCATTCGCTACTACAGTTTTCGCAAATTGGAAAATTGTAAATAGTAAGAATTCTAATATTCAAACATCGCAAATTGGTTTTATAGACAAAAAAAATATATAGTAGTAGAATTAAAATTTTCAAACATAAATATTCAAATATATTTCATAGTAGCAAAAATTCAGATGGATGGGATCCCAGACAAGTAGACAACCAAACACACTAATCCCAGACAAGCAAACAACCAAACAGATGAATCCCAGACAAACTTCCATCCAGACAGATATTCTAATGGTGCCTTAAATATAAAAAAGCATATATACATAAATTTGAATGCGCTGCAGGCATATGTATATTTCCAAAACTATCAATTTTGAATTAATAGTTACATTTACAAGAAAATATGAGAAAGCTTTCGTATAAAAAATGTAATAACCAAATTGAAAATCTCAACAGTTTCATTGTTAATGAACCATAAGTTTATTACTCGACTACCATGTTTATCGTCCTATACATCTTCAAATATACCTTCCATCAGATAGGATGGAAGGATCCTTCAAAAGGAATAATGAGTTAGTGAATTTCGGAATCACCCGGAAAGAAATTTGAGGTCAATAGCCTCAACTGGTTTATAATAAAAATTAGTGCGAATTTTCTTCAAACCTGATGATTTCCTTGAAAAACTACCAATAACTGCCAGGTTCAATCGATTTTCTTGAAAATTACTTTAAATCCGTTAAAATTTAATTGATTTTCATGAAAATTAATTGAACATCTATTGATACCCCTGCAATTTGGCTCATTTATTTTCAAGGGTTCAATTTTCCTGTAATTACAAAATTCACATGATGAACATGAATTAATTAATTCATTCACAAGATGTTTTCCAATTTACTTGGGAAAACACTGCAATTATCACTCAATATCTATTAATTTTCATGAAATTTACATTAATTCGTTGAAGTTAAAGTTAAAGTTCCATGAAAATTTATTGAACATTATTAATATTCCTGCAATTCAGTCTATTTATTTTAAAATATTTAATTTTCTTGAAATTCACATGATGTTTTCAAATTTACTTGAAAAACATCATTCAATTTCAATTGATTTTCTTCGAAATTAATCAAATTAGTTGAAAGTCCCTAATTTTCTCTTCAATAAATAATTACTTGATAATTGAATTATTCTTTTTTATAAATGTTAATAGATTAAATTTAATTTTGTACAAAACGAAAATATATTCTTTTAATATTATTTTAATTTCAATTGATTTTCTTCGAAATCAATAAAATTCGTTGAAAATAGACTAATTTTCTCTTCAATAAATAATTACTTGATTATTGAATTATTCTTTTTTATAAATGTTAATAGATTAAATTTCATTTTGTATAAAACGAAAATATATTCTTTTAATATTATTTTAATTTCAATTGATTTTCTTCGAAATTAATAAAATTCGTTGAAAATCGACTAATTTTCTCTTCAATAAATAATTACTTGATAATTGAATTATTCTTTTTTATAAATTTTAATAGGTTAAATTTCTTTTTGTACAAAACGAAAATATATTCTTTTAATATTATTAAGATTGGAATAAAAATAATATAAAATAAAATTCAATACCTATCGATATTCCTTGAACTATGAAAAAAAACTAAGAAGGTATATCTTGGGAATTTAAAAATCGCTGAATTTTTGAATATCTTATAATAATAACATTTTAAACGAAAATTGAAGAAAACTTTAAAACATTTCATAGAAAATACAAAAACAGTAAATTTTAAGAGATTTAATTGACAAACTAAGGATAGTAAGTAATTACAATTTTAACAATAATCATTGATAGTAGTAGAACAATATTTTATTGGGTATTTATATTGGCTATCTATATTTTCTTGGTATTTTGAGAGAACTATTGAAAATATGCCCAACCATTGAACATTGAACTATTAATTTAGATAGTCATAATTTACTATACTATACAATACAATATATACTAGACCAGTTTTAGTAGAGTTTTTTTAAATTTTGCAGTAGCAATAGCAATTTTGGCAGTATTGAATGAAATTTGGAGACAAAATTGAAAATTTAGCAATAATGTTGACATTTTTACAGTATTAATTAAAATTTTTACAAGTAAATTTAAAACTAACAACAACAATGGCAAATTTTAACAATAAGCATTAAAATTTTGGCAATAAAAATCAATCAATATGCAAAAAAGTTAACTATAATGATATTGTGTAAAAATATCAATCGTTCTGTTAAAATTCAATGATAATTATCAAATTTCCAATTATGTACCCAAATTTCAATAATGATTGTCATAATTTTAACATTAATTGCCAAAATCGCCATAATTATTGAAACAATTTCAATTTCAGTGAATTCTGACACAATTTCAATGATTATTTAAACATTTTCAATTTTTCTGTAAAATGTTCATTCAATACTGCCGAAATTGCAATTGGTACCTACTGTAAAATTTTAAATGTTTCTATAAAAATTTCAATTATAATTGTCTAAGTCAAATTTGTAGTAAAATTTCAATTCAATTATAAACTTCAAATTATATCTGTCAAAATTTTATTTTTTCTGACAACGTTTAAATTAATTTCTCAAAATATTAATTTTTACTGTTGAAATTTAAGTACATAATTGAAAATTATACATTAGTCACTGAAATTTCCGAACGCAATAAATTATATTTTGACAGAATAATAGCAATTGTGACTGAAACTATGAGATTTAAAGTCATAATTAAAATTTTGATGGGAAATATTAAAATTTTGGATATAGTTGAAAAGTTGATAGTAGTAAGGATAATTTTGACATTAGTTAGCCATTGATATTTTAAGAGAATAATTGAAATTTGAAGACATACAAGAGTATTTTAATTGATAATTCATGAAATTTAGACACCAATTGTAATTTTGCTAGAAACATTAAAGTTTTACAGTTGCAATTGCATTTTTGGCAGTTGTGAATGAAATATTCAAACAAAAATTGAAAATTTTACAGTCACTGAAATTGTCACAATATCAAACACACATTTAACAATAATGAAGGCAATTTTGACAACGATCATTAATAATATGGCAATCATCATTGAAATTTGGATACACATTGATCATAATATCATATTCATAATAATCATTGACATGTCTACAGTAATAACATTTATTATGACAGAACATTAGCATGAGCATTATGAAAATTCGACAGCAGCAAATTCAACTTTGGCAGTACTCATCACTTTTTAACAATAAAAAAATGAAGATTTTGCAATAAACATCGAAATTGTGACAGTATTAATAATAATTCTGACCGAGGTATTCAAAATTTAAATGCAATTTTGGCAGTATTGAATGAAATTTTGAACCAAATTGAAAATATGGCAATAATGTTGAAATTTTGACAGTATTCATTGAAATTATGACAGCTAAATTTAAAACGTACTAACAACAATGGCAAATTTAACCAAGAAACATTAAAATTTTGGCAATAATCATTGAAATTCAGGTACATAATTGAAAATTTTACATTAATCATTGAAATTTACAAACATAATAAATGATATTCTTCTGACACAATAATTGCAATTGTGATGGAAACTATGAACATAATGATACAAACATAATTAAAATTTTGATGGGAAATATTAAATTTTAGGATATAGTTGAAAATTTGATAGTAGTAAGGATAATTTTGACATTAGCCATTGATATTTTGAGAGAATAATTGAAACCTGTAGCCACTTGAATATTTTATTTAGGAATTAATGAAATTCAGACACTAATAGTAATTTTAATAGAAACATTAACAGTTTACAGTTACAATTGCAATATTGGCAGTTGTGAATGAAATAGTCAAACAAAAATTGAAAATCTTACAGTAATCACTGAAATTGTGACAATATCAAACCCACATGTAACAATAATGAAGGCAATTTTGACAACAATCATTAGCAATTGCAATTTTGGCACTATTGAATGAAATTATGAAACAAAATTGAAAATTTGGAAAAAATGTTGAAATTTTGACAATATTAATTGAAATTTGGACAGGTAAATTAAAACTAACAACAATATCAAATTTTAACAAGAAACATTACAATTTTGGCAATAATCATTGAAATTTTAGTACATAATTGAAAATTTGACATTAATCATTGAACTTTCACAAGCAATACATGAAATTTTGACAGAATAATTGCGATTGTTATGAAAACAATGAAATTTAAAGAGATATAATTGAAAAAAATATGGGAAAGATTAAATTTTAAGATATAGTTAAAAATTGGATAGTAGTAAGCACAATTTTGACATTAAATATTGATATTTTGAGAGAATAATTGAAATTTGAACATTTTATTTTAATATTTCATTTAGACATCATGTGTAAATTTGATAGAAACATTAAACATTTTACAGTTGCAATTTTGGCAGTATTGAATGAAATTTTTAAGCAAAATTGAAAATTTTGAAACAATGTTGAAATTTTGACAGCATTAACTGAAATTTTGACAGGTAAATTTAAAACTAACAACCATATCAAATTTTAATCAGAAACATTAAAATTTTGGCAATAATCATTCAAATTTTAGTACATAATTGAAATTTTTATATTAATCATTGAACTTTCACAAGTAATAAATGATATTTTGACAGAATAATTGCAATTGTTATGAAAAAATAAAATTTTGGGATATAGTTAAAAATTGGATAGTATTAAGCACAATTTTGAAATAAACTATTGATATTTTGAAAGAATAATTGAAATTGGAACATTTTATTTGAAAATTAATGAAATTTAGACACCAATTGTAATTTTGATAGAAACATTAAACATTTTACAGTTGCAATTGCAATTTTTGCACTTGTGAATAAAATATTCAACAAAAATTGAAAATTTTACAGTCGTCACTGCAATTGTGACAATATCAACCCAAATTTAACGATAATGAAGGCAATTTAGACAATCATTAATAATGTGGCATTAATCATTGCAATTTGGATACACATTGATCATAATATCATAATCACAATAATCATTGACTTGTATACAGTAATAACAATTATTTTGACAGAAAAATTGGACAACAAAAAAAATTTGATAAAAACATTGAAAATTCGACAGTAGCAATTTCAAATTTGGCAGTACTCAATGATATTATAACAAAAAAAATAAAGATTTTGCAATAAACATTGAAATTGTGATAGTATTAATCATAATTTTGCATGTAGAAAAGCTGCATAATCCTGAAAATCCTAATCCGTAATCGAAAAATCTTGAAAAAAAAAATCGGAACTTCCAGAAACCAATAATTTTCAATATTGGCGATATATATTTATTTTTCTTGTAATTTTTTTAACAGTGAAGGTGGAAGTGGGAAAATAGTTATTCAATCGATTTTCTTGAACAATAGTTTAATCCGTTGAAGTTTTATTGAAAATTTTGATTACTTATTGACTTTCTTGGAAATCCATTGATTTATTTAAAATGGGTTGATTTTCTTGAAACTCATATGATGGTTTCAGTGTTACTCGAACATACAACTAATTTTCTTAAAAATAGTTTAATTCGTTAAAAACTAATTGTTTATTAAGAAAATTCTTATTAAATATCTATTTATATTCCTAAAATTCAGTTGATTTATTTGAAATTGGTTGATTTTAAAGAAATTAAAATGAAATTTTCTTGAAAAATTGCATTGACAGTGCAAACAAGTGCATGCAAACTTGAAAAAGCATTGTTCTAATTCAATGGTTTCATTGGCATTCAATCGTTTTTGTATAATAATAGTTTAATTAATTGAAAATCAATTGGTTTTCTTGACAATCAATTGGTTTTCTTGAAAATCAATTGGTTTTCGAGAAAATCAATTGGTTTTCTTGAAAATCAATTGAATTCCTTGAATAACACTTCATATTCCAGCACTTCGTTAGATTTATTTTAAATGGGTCGATTTTCTTGAAATTAATACTATTTTTCTTAAATTTCTTAAAAAAACTGATAGTATTATTTAAATTTATTTTTCTTCATGATATGCAATTGATTTTCATAAACAAGTGTCTAATTTGTATAAAATAGATTGTTTTTCATGAGAATTGAATTGAATTTATGAGAAATGACAATTGAATTTAAACGATGTTAACAGTTTTCCAACGAAATTTAAGAATGTCAATAGTTTCATGAAAATGAACCTATTTATCCACGAATTCCATCAATTCTCATGAAAAATAATTGATTTTTTACAAATCAGATACTTGCTTAAGAAACACAATTGCATTTCAAGGAGACAATTGAAATTCATGGACAAATAGGTTGATTTTCATGAAACTCAGTTGACATTCTCAAATTTCGTTGGAAAACTGTTAACATCGTCTAAATTCAATTGTCATTTCTCATAAATTCAATTCAATTCTCATGAAAAACAATCGATTTTAAAATTCCACGAAAAACTATCAACATCGTTGAAATTCAATTGTTTTCTTAAAATTAAATCAATTTTATGTGAAAGATAGTTCGATTCGTTGAAAATTCATCAAACTCCACGAAAGTTAGTTGAAAACAATACATTAAAATTGCCTATAAATACCTATACAAAAGGATCATAAAAAAGAAGAAACAAAACAAGAATTCAACATAGACATATAATACATTTTATAATTATAATAAAAACTAATAAAAACTAAAAAAAATTATGAAAAAATGTTTCATAACAATCGAGATTTTTGTTGTTTTCGAGGCTTTTTATTGAGAAAAAAAAATCATTGGCGTCCGCCATTTGTTTAAGTATATATTTATTATGTACTTAATTTTGTGTGTGTATGCAATTTAAAAGATTAATAAAATAATAAAATATCGTGTCCGGCTGTCAATAATTATAAGCACACACTTATTGAAAATAATAAAATTCTTATTTTTTTGTCGTCAACGTTCTTTTTTTATCGTGAAGCGTCTTTTTTTGTTCAAGCTTCTTCTTTACGTCTAGTTATTTACATACTCCACCAAACTTTACACTCAACCACAGCCAACTTTGGCGCAAATAGATCGTGAACGGCGTTTAACTGTAACCTTCTTATTTTTCGTCAAGCTTCATTTTTTTGTCAACCTTCCCTTTTTTCGTCAACGTTCTTTTTTATCGTGAAAATTCTTTTTTTCTTCAAGCTTCTTCTTCTTGTCTAGGTATTTACACACTCTACCAAACTTTACACTCTACCATAGCCAACTTAAGGCGCAAATAGATCGTGAACGGCGTTTACTTGTCCCCGCATAAAAAACGGAGCAATCCATTACAACTGAGTGTCGCAATTAAAAAACCGAACGACAATTTTCAAATATGTAGTTTTACTGCGCAAAAAAAAAACAATCATCGTAAATCGGCAAATACAAATCATTTAAACAAATCAGCAGACGAGGATGCAATAATTCCGTCTCGAAGTTTGCCATTCGCCAGCGGGCAATTGCCCTGGGCCCATAAAACTTTACGATTATGAAAATCTTATAAAATTGGACAACGGACCTACAGATGTATTTCAATTTAGTCCGCTTATTCGACGGAATAAAAAGGGGAATTCAACAAATTGTCAAATGGACTGCAGGCCATAGCGGGACATACGGAAATTGCGAAACTGGAACCCCACACATATGGCATGCATGACAATATTGAAGTTACAAATAGACAATATAAACATAACTGCAGACAATACAGATAACAAAAATAATTAACTTATTTAGAAGAAGTAATTAGGAAATTGTCGATAAAAAATGGTAATGCAGGCAATATCGAAATTATGTGGAACTCATATAAAGTTATTGCGAAGAAGTAATCAAGAAATTTTTAAATGGTCGATGAAAATGTACATGCGGAAAAAATGAAATTAGAAATTATAGAATATAAAAAATATTAAATAAAGCGAATTAAATAAAATATACACTTTGTTTTTTTGTCTCTATGACAGAATTAGATATATTTGTTATTATTTATATTATATTACCTTTGGATGTATAAGGTATGAAGAATTAGTTGGTTTTCGAGGTTTTACTAGAACCAAATCAATACAACACGATGAGAATATCGGTCGATAAACGAAACCCTTCAGGAAAAGGGTTTTCCCAGAGATTTGCGAAACTAATGAAGATTTTTTTTTGCTGCTATCGCGTTTCTTCATACATGCTGTGCTATGTGGCCGTCAGCCGCCGTCATTTACCAAAGTAATATACATCCATTTTATAGGCAACGCATTTGCCACTCACCGCGACTAAAAGCTCTGCGCTAATGCACTCTCCCCCTGCGTCTCAGAAAACGAGAGAAAAATGAGCCCTAGCAGAACCAGCGATTCTAACCCTTACACATGACGGTGCATGTGCCGGAATTCCCTGGCGGAAGATTTTGGGGGGAGACAGGCACCGACGAAAGGGAGAGAAGGGCTGCGAAGGGTGGCCCATGCGGAAGCGGATAGTGTGAAAGGGTCGGGCGACTCTTCGGGAGAGTCCCTTCGAGGGCTGAGGCGCCACTTGTCGGATATGCTTCGAAGCCGTTACGTAGGCAACCAAACACACGCTATGCAGCCAACTAAACATATCAAGTAGTCAACCAAACATACGTTCAGTAGGCAACCAAACATACGTTCAGTAGACAACCAAACATACGTTCAATGGACAACCAAACATACGTTCAGGAGGCAACCAAACATACGTTCAGTAGACAACCAAACATACGTTCAATGGACAACCAAACATACGTTCAGTAGACAACCAAACATACGTTCAATGGACAAACAAACATACGTTCAATTGAGAACCAAACATATGTTCAGTAGAGAACCATACATAGGTTCAAGAGGCAACCAAACATACGTTCAGTAGACAACCAAACATACGTTCAATGGACAAACAAACATACGTTCAGTAGACAACCAAACATACGTTCAGTAGACAACCAAACATACGTTCAATAGAGAACCAAACATATGTTCAGTAGACAACCATACATACGTTCAAGAGGCAACCAAACATACGTTCAGTAGACAACCAAACATACGTTCAATGGACAAACAAACATACGTTCAATTGAGAACCAAACATATGTTCAGTAGAGAACCATACATAGGTTCAAGAGGCAACCAAACATACGTTCAGTAGACAACCAAACATACGTTCAATGGACAAACAAACATACGTTCAATAGAGAACCAAACATACGTTCAGTAGACAACCATACATAAGTTCAGAAGACATCCAAACATACGTTCTGTAGACAACCAAACATGCGTTCAGTAGACAACCAAACATGCGTTCAGTAGACAACCAAACACACATTCAGTAGATAACCAAACGTACGATAAGTAGTCAACCAAAACTAGGTTAGATAAGGTTGACTGTCGAACTGTGTTGGGTAGTCAGCTAAACATACCTTAAGAAGTCAATCAAACACACGCTGGGCAATCAACCAAATATAGATGGAGGAGTCAACGAATGCTATGTAGTCAACCAAACATACATTAGCGAGTCAACGAATATTATGTAGTCAACTTAACGTACGTGATGGAGTCCACGAACGAGTTATGCAGTCAACCAAATATACGCGAGGGAGTCAACGAAAGTCATGTACAACCAAACATACGTTAAGTTACGCTAGGTTGACTGCCTTACGTATGTTAGATACTTACAAGTAGTCAACCAAACATAGGTTAAGGAGTCAACGATTGTTATGTAGTCAACCAAACATACGTTAGGGTGTCAACAAATGTTACGTAGTCAACTAATCATACGTGGTGGAGTCAACGAAAGTCATGTAGTCAAAAAAAACATACGTTAGGTTAGGCTAGGTTCACTGCCGAACGTACGTTAGATACTTAACCAAATATACATCAAGTAGTCAACCAAACATAGGTTAAAAAGTGAACGATTGTTATGTAGTCAATAACACATACGTTAGGGAGTCAACGAATGTTATATAGTCAACTAAACGTACGACAGTTAATCAACGAATGTTATGTAGTCAACCAACAATACGTTAGAGAGTAAACGAATCTTATGTAGTCAACTAAACATACGTTACGGAATCATCAAATGTTTTGTAGTCAACAAAAAATACGTTAGGGAGTCAACGAATGTTATGTAATCGACTATACATGCGTTAGGTTAGGTTAACTGCTGAACGTATGTTAGGTAGTTAACCAAATATACGTTATGTAGTCAACCGAACCCACATTGAGTATTCAAACATATGTTACGGAGTCAAAAAATGTTATCATTGATATTTCGAGAGATCAATTGAAAGTTAATTGAAAATTCGACTAGCCATTGAACATTGAACTATTAAATTAGATAGTAATAAATGAAATTTTGATATAAACATTGAAAATTTTGCAGTAACATTTGCAATTTTGACAGTAATGAGTGAACTTTTCAGACAAAAATTAAAATTTGTACAAGAATTGTTGAAATTGTGACTGATTAATTGAAATTTCTGACCGGAAAATTTAAAACTAACAACAATAGAAAATTTTAACATTAATCATTAAATTTTGACAATAATCAATAAATGTTGACAATAACCATTAAATTTTGACAATAATCACTGAAATTTGAGTCCATAATAAAAAACTTGACATTAATCGAACTTGACAAAATAATATTTTCGTGTTGTTTTGTATATGCCTACATGTGAAATTTGTGTATTTTGCATATTTAAAAAAAGGGAAGTTCCCGTTAAATAAAGTATTATTATTATTATTATTAATCATTGAAGTTTCAACAGTAATAATTGATACTTTGAGGAGACAATTGAAACGTTCAGAGAAAAAAATCAAATTTTGAGAGAAGTAATTAAAAATTACCATTGAAATTTAGGATAGAAACATTAAAAATTTACAGTACCAATTGCAATTTTGACAGTACTGAGTGAAATTTTCAGACAAAAATTAAAAAAATTACAACAATTGTTGAAATTGTGACTGAATTAATAAAAATTTTGACAGGAATATTTAAAACTAACAACAACAATGGTAATTTTAACATTATTCATTAAGTTTTGACAATAATCAATAAATTTTCACAATAATCATTAAATTTTGAAAATAATCATTGAAATTTGAGTCCATAATTAAAAACTTGACATTAATCATTGAAGTTCCAACAATAATAATTGATACTTTGAGGAAACAATTTAAACGTTGAGAGAAAAAAAAATTGAGAGATGTAATTAAAATTTGATAATTGAAAACTTCGAATTTAAAGACAATTGAAAATTTGACTAACCATTGAAATTTAGGATAGAAACAATACAAAAATTACAGTACCAATTGCAATTTTGGCAGTAATGAGTGAAATTTTCAAACAAAAATTAAAAAATTTACAACAATCGTTGAAATTGTGACTGTATTAATTGAAATTCTGACAAGAAAATTTAAAACTAACAACAACAATGGCAAATTTTAACATTAATCATTAAATTTTGGCAATAGTCAATAAATTTTCACAATAATCATTAAATGTTGACATCAATAATTAAATTTTGACAATTATTAATAAATTTTTACAATAATTAATAAATTTTAACGATAATGGTTAAATTTCGACAATAATCATTGAAATTTTAATACATAATTAAAAACTTAACATTAATCATTAAAATTACTACAGTAATAATTGATATTTTGCCAGAATAATTGAAACAGAATTAAATTATGGCGATTTTGATAATAATCATTAAAATTGTGACTATAATCGTTTATATTTCAAAATTACTAAATTTTTTTGTATACAACTCTTTACATTTTAAAAGAAAAATAGAGAAAACTTTCAAAAAGTTTCACAGAAAATACAAAAATTGTAAATCAAATACTATTATTTATTTAATTTTCTTGAAAATTAGTTAAATTCGTTGGAAATTGATTGGTATTCATGAAAATTAATTGATTGTCCATTAATATTCCAGTAATTTGGTGGAATCATTTTAAATGGGTTAATTTTCTTGAAATCTACATGTGAATTTCGAGAAAAAGATCCTCGAGAAATACCGTTAGTATCGTTCAAAATTAATCGATTTTCTTAAAAATTAGTTTAATTCGTTGAAAATTAATTGGTTTGCATCAAAATTAATTATTTTTTTAGTGATATTCTTTGTAGTTTTGAAATAAACTATAAAAGTTTTTGCGGAGTATTTAAAAATTGCACATTTTTTAATTGTGAAAAATTCATAACATTTTAAAGGAAAGCTCTAGAAAAGACAGAAAATTGCATAAAAAATACTAAAACTGTTGATCAATATTATTTATTTACGTAAAATAACCAAAATTAATTGAATTTATTGAAAATTAATTAAATTAACTCCTGCAATTCCATTGATTTATTTTACAATGGTTAATTTACTAGAAATTAAGATGATATTTTTAAAATTCCTTAAAAAAACTGTTAGTATCATTCAAATTCAATTGTTTTCTTTAAATTCAATTGATTTTCTTCAACACTAGTCTAATTTGTATAAGTTAAATTGTTTTTAAATAATGCATTTTTTACTTTGTAGGCATCACAGTTCATAAATATAAAACTATGATACCTACAAAGTAAAAATTGCATTATTTATTTGTACATCATATATCACGAAGTAAAAGCCTCAAGTGTTAATGAAATCAATTGTTTTTAATAGATATCAATTGAATTCACGGAATATCGATTAATTTTCCAGTAATTCAATTGATTTATTGTCAATAGGCTGATTTTTATGAAACTCAGATGATTTCGTGTTTAGTCAACCAAAGATACATTAGGAAGTCAACGAATGTTATGTAGGCAACTAAACAAACCTGATGGAGTCGACGAATGTTATGTAGTCAACCAAATATACGCGTGAGGGTCAACGAAAGTCATGTAGTCAACCAAACATACGTTAGGCTAGGCTATGAAACTCGGATGATTTAGTTTTTAGTCAACCAAACATACATCAGGGAGTAAACGAATGTTATGTAATCAACTAAACAAACGTGATGGAGTCAACGAATGTTATGTAGTCAACCAAATATACGCGAGGCAGTCAACGAAAGTAATGTAGTCAACCAAACATACGTTAGGCTAGGCTAGGTTGACTGCCGAACTTATGTTAGATATTTACAAGTAGTCAACCTGACATAGGTTAAGGAGTCAACAATTGTTATGTAGTCAACCAAACATACGTTAGGGCGTCAACTAATGTTACGTAGTCAACTAAACATACGTGATGGAGTCAACGAAAGTCATGTAGTCAACCAAACAAGCGTTAGGTTAGCCTAGGTTGACTGCCGAACGTATGTTAGATATTAACCAAATATACGTTAAGTAGTCGACCAAACATAGGTTAAGGAGTCAACGATTGTTATATAGTCAACCAAACATACGTTAGAGAGTCAAGGAATATTATGTAGTCAACCAAAAATGCGTTAGAGAGTCAACGAATTTTATGTAGTTAATCAAACATATGTTAGAGAGTCTTCGAATGATTTTTAGTCACAAAAAAATACACATTAGGGAGTCAAGGAATGTTATGTAGTCAACTAAACATACGAGATAGAGTCAACGAATGTTATGTAGTCAACCAAATACACATTTTTTAATTTCTCGTGTTAAATTTTTAACATTTAATAGAAAAGCTTTAATAAAGACAGAAAATTCCATAAAAAAATACTGAAACTGTTGATCAATATTATTTATTTACGTAAAATCGCCAAAATTTATTTATTTTCTTGAAAATTAATTAAATTAACTCATGCAATTCCGTTGATTTATTTTACAAAGGTTGATTTACTAGAAATTAAGATGTAATTTTTAAAATTCCTTAAAAAAACTGTTAGCATCATTCAAATTCAATTGTTTTCTTTAAATTCAATTGATTTTCTTCAACACTAGTCTAATTTGTATGAAATTTGATATCAGTAATCAGAATTTTGACTAATCATTGAAATCAAGACTATATTTCAAATTTTGATAGAAACAATGAAATATTCAATGCAGCAATTGCAATGTTATTAGTTATATTTATAATTTTCATAGAAACGTTGAAAATTTTATAGTAGCAATTAATTTTATATTATTCTGAATGAAATTATCAAAGTAAAATTGAAAATTTTACAATCATGTTTGAAACTTTGTCAGAAAAACTTAAAAATAAGAACATTGATGGCAAATTTTGACAGTAATCAATGTAATTTGGGTACATCATTGAAAATTTGATATGACTAATGACTAGCTATTGAAATTTAGACAATAATATTTGAAATATTTATAGAAACATGTAAATTTTACAGTAACAATTGTAATTTTTGCAGTACTTAATAGTATAGTATTAATAGTATAATAGTATTATTCAAAAATGTGTTAAAAACATTGAAAATTTAACAATAATAATGCAATTTTGATAATAATCATTAAAATAATGGCAATAATCATTAAAATTTGGGTACATAAAACAGTAATAAATGATATTTTGACAAAATAATTGGAGTTTTGACGACAAAAGTGAAATTATGAGAGATGTTATTGAAAATTTTACAGCCCTAATTAAAATTATGCCAATGAATTCATATTTTGAGAGAATACTTATAACATTGACATTTAGACAATGATAATCGAAATTTTGATGAAATCATTGAATATTTTACAGTTGCAATTGCAATTTTGGAAGTCCTGTATGAAATTATGATGGTAAAATTGACAATATATAAGTGATATACTAAGTATTATGAAATTTTCCATCTTATTACTAAATTTTGAATGTTTGTAACAATTTTTTGATTTATACTGAATATTTTGTTAGAAACATTCAAAATTTAGTAATAAAGATGGAAAATTTCATAAAAATCATTATAATCATGACATTACTAATTGAAATTTGGGTACATAATAGAAAATTTGACATTAATCACTGAAATTTCAACAGAAATAATTGTTATTTTGACAGAACAATTGTAACTCTGACGGAAGAAATAAAATTGTCAGAGATATAATTGAAAGTATATCAGTAATTAGATGATGTTGACAATAATCATTGATATTTTGAAAGAATAATTGAAATTTTGACTAATTATTTAAATTTAGATAATAATAATTGAAATATCGATAAACAATGAATATTTTAAAGTAGGAATTGCAATTTTGGCAGTGTTAAATTAAATTTTAATAGAAACATTAAAAATTTCACTGTAGCAATTGCAATTTTAGTAGTAATAATAGAAAATTTAAAGAGAAAAATTTGAAAAATAATAGTTCAAATTGTACAATATTCATTGAAATTTTAAGACACATACATCTATAATCAACCACAACAATGGCCAAGATTCATTAAAATGTTGTCAATAATCATTTAAATTTGGGTACATAATGGAAAACTCTACACTAATCATTGAAATTTCAACTGAAATAATTATTATTTTGATAGAATAATTGAAACTCTGACGGAAAATATGAAATTCTGAGAGATATAATTAAAAATTTGATAACAGTAATCAGAATTTTAAATACAATAACTGATACTTTGAGAGAAGAATTGAAATTTTGACTAATCGTTGAAATTAAGACAATAATAATTGAAATTTTGATAGAAACAATGAAATATTCAAAGCACCAGTTGCAATTTTATTAGTAATATTTATAATTTTGATAGAAACATTGAAAATTTTATAGTAGCAATTCTTCTTTTAGTACTTGAGTACTAAAGTACTAGTCTTTTAGTACTAGTACTTTAGTACTAGTAAAATTGAAAATTTCACCATATTCTTTGAAAATGTGTCACAAAAACTTAAAAATAAGAACATTGATGGCAAATTTTGACAATAATCAATGTAATTTGGGTACATAATTGAAAATTTTACATTAATATTTGAAATTTCAACAGTAATGATTGAACATTTTATATCAGTAATTGAAACTTATACAATATAATTGAAATTTTGATAGAAACGTTGCAAATTTTACACTAACTATAGCAATTTTGACAGAACTGAACTAAATTTTCAGAGAAAAATTGAGAATTATACAATAGTCATTGAAGTTCTGTCAGAATTAATAGAAATTTTGAAAGAGTTAATTGAAATTATGACAGAGAAAAGTTAAAATGTAACAATATTGAAATTTTAATTCATAACTGAAAAATTGACATTTTCATTAAAATTTTAACTGTAACTAATAAATATCTAATATAAATAAATAATAATAAATAATAAACATAATCAAATATCAGAAATTAGAATATTGACAATAATTTAAAATGTAACAGTAATTATGGTGATTTAGACAATAATCATTAAAATTATGACAATAATAACTGAAATGTTGACATTTATCATTGAAATTTCAACAGTAATAATTGATATTTTGGCAGAACAATTGAAATGTTGATTGAAATGAATTTTAAGAAATACAATTGAAAATATGTTATCAGTAATTAGAATTTTAAAAACATTCATTGATAATTGCAGATAAAAGTTGAAATTTTGTCTATTCATTAAAATGTTCACAATAATAATTGAAATTTTGATAGAAACATTCAACATTTTTTAGTAACAATTGCAATTTAGGCAATACTGAATGAAATTTTAATAGAAAAATTGAAAATTTTACAACAATAATTGAAAATATGACTGTATTGATTGAAATTTTGTTGAAACTGTAACAATAATAATGGCAACTATGCAAAACTATACAATAATCATTGAATTTGTGTATTGAATGCAACTGGATGCAAATTTGATAATTATAAAATGCTAAAATACTGAAGATATATTTATCCTGAGCACCCCATTTTTATGCCCTTATGAAGATTCATAATTATTTTTGCAAATTTTTTGAGATTTGTTACAGATTTATGAAAATTTCAAAGAAATTTTCAAATTACCTGATAACTTTTCAGAATTGATTACGAAACTTAAAAATGAATTGCAATTTTACCCAATAGTTCCAGGTTCTCTTGTGTTTGAGATATTATACAGATTTTTTTTAAATTTCTTTGAAATTTTAAAGTTACTTGATAACTTTTCATAATTGATTATGGAACTTAAAAATTAATTGTATTGTTTAAGTTTTTTTTTGTCTGGAGTGCCAAAATTTTAAATGTTCTGATTAAGAACAAATAGATTTTGCCTTAGTCAATATTCATTAGAAGCATTCATTTTTAATAAAACCAGAGGCATTAATATTTTCAAGACTGATTCTGATGTCTTATGCTACTATGCAATTTTTTTACTACCGCTGTAGATGCTTTTTGTATGTAAAAACATTAAAAGCCAGTAACAGCTGAAAAGGCAACAGAACCAATTGGAAAACTAACATGCAAATTAAAATAAATCAATCATTATTTCCAATACTCTATAATTAAAATTAAAAATCTATTCCACTTACTTGTAACTTAATATTGAGAAGATCCAGTGCTGGTATTATTCGATTTGATAAGATAGAGTATTCTGCAATCTTTGATCCAAGTGGTCCCTTGCATGTTAACTGCCAAAGATTGCAGGCAATGATTAATGTCCTGTAAAAAAAATCAAAATCAGGTCATCATAAATCATAAATTAAAGCAAAAAAATGTGTAAGATATTTCAAAATTAAAAAGTCAGCAATAATTTATGACAGCAATTATTGACAGTTTTAAAGAATAAATAATACTGACAGAAATAATTTAAATGTAGGCAAAAATATTCATACAAATACAAATACAAATAAAAATACATAATACAAATACATATAATATTCACAGAAATCTTTCAAATTTTGATGGAATAATTGAATATTTGAGAGTAATCATTTACTATTTCACAGTATTCTTGGAAAGTTTTACTTTTTTGACAGTAATTATTGAAAATTTGACAGAATAACTATAATTCTGGCAGCAATCATTCACATGTTGGTAAAAATACATACATTTTGACAGAATTATTGAAAATTTGAAAATAGCCATTTAATGTTTGACAGTATTCTTGGAAACTTTTGTCATTAATAATTTATGTCAGCAATTATCCAAAGTTTGACAGAATCGGAATATATCTGGGAGAAATAATTTAAATGTTGCTAAAAATACATAAAATTTTGACAGAAATCTTTCAAATTTTGATGGATAATTGAAAATTTGGGAGTAATCATTTACTATTTGACAGTATTCTTGGAAAGTTTTACTTTTTTGGCAGTAATTATTGAAACTTTGACAGAATAACTATAATTCTGGCAGCAATCATTCACATGTTGGTAAAAATACATACATTTTGCAGAATTATTGAAAATAGCCATTTAATGTTTGACAGTATTCTTGGAAACTTTTGTCATTAATAATTTATGTCAGCAATTATCCAAAGTTTGACAGAATCGGAATATATCTGGGAGAAATAATTTAAATGTTGCTAAAAATACATAAAATTTTGACAGAAATCTTTCAAATTTTGATGGATAATTGAAAATTTGGGAGTAATCATTTACTATTTGACAGTATTCTTGGAAAGTTTTACTTTTTTGACAGTAATTATTGAAACTTTGACAGAATAACTATAATTCTGGCAGCAATCATTCACATGTTGGTAAAAATACATACATTTTGCAGAATTATTGAAAATAGCCATTTAATGTTTGACAGTATTCTTGGAAACTTTTGTCATTAATAATTTATGTCAGCAATTATCCAAAGTTTGACAGAATCGGAATATATCTGGGAGAAATAATTTAAATGTTGCTAAAAATACATAAAATTTTGACAGAAATCTTTCAAATTTTGATGGATAATTGAAAATTTGGGAGTAATCATTTACTATTTGACAGTATTCTTGGAAAGTTTTACTTTTTTGACAGTAATTATTCAAAATTTGACAGAATAACTATAATTCTGGCAGCAATCATTCACATGTTGGTAAAAATACATACATTTTGACAGAATTATTGAAAATTTGAAAATAGTCATTTAATGTTTGACAGTATTCTTGGAAACTTTTGTCATTAATAATTTATGTCAGCAATTATCCAAAGTTTGACAGAATCGGAATATATCTGGGAGAAATAATTTAAATGTTGCTAAAAATACATAAAATTTTGACAGAAATCTTTCAAATTTTGATGGATAATTGAAAATTTGGGAGTAATCATTTACTATTTGACAGTATTCTTGGAAAGTTTTACTTTTTTGACAGTAATTATTCAAAATTTGACAGAATAACTATAATTCTGGCAGCAATCATTCACATGTTGGTAAAAATACATACATTTTGACAGAATTATTGAAAATTTGAAAATAGTCATTTAATGTTTGACAGTATTCTTGGAAACTTTTGTCATTAATAATTTATGTCAGCAATTATCCAAAGTTTGACAGAATCGGAATATATCTGGGAGAAATAATTTAAATGTTGCTAAAAATACATAAAATTTTGACAGAAATCTTTCAAATTTTGATGGATAATTGAAAATTTGGGAGTAATCATTTACTATTTGACAGTATTCTTGGAAAGTTTTACTTTTTTGACAGTAATTATTCAAAATTTGACAGAATAACTATAATTCTGGCAGCAATCATTCACATGTTGGTAAAAATACATACATTTTGACAGAATTATTGAAAATTTGAAAATAGCCATTTAATGTTTGACAGTATTCTTGGAAACTTTTGTCATTAATAATTTATGTCAGCAATTATCCAAAGTTTGACAGAATCGGAATATATCTGGGAGAAATAATTTAAATGTTGCCAAAAATACATACAATTTTGACAGAAATCTTTCAAATTTTGATGGATAATTGAAAATTTGGGAGTAATCATTTACTATTTGACAGTATTCTTGGAAAGTTTTACTTTTTTGACAGTAATTATTGAAACTTTGACAGAATAACTATAATTCTGGCAGCAATCATTCACATGTTGGTAAAAATACATACATTTTGACAGAATTATTGAAAATTTGAAAATAGCCATTTAATGTTTGACAGTATTCTTGGAAACTTTTGTCATTAATAATTTATGTCAGCAATTATCCAAAGTTTGACAGAATCGGAATATATCTGGGAGAAATAATTTAAATGTTGCTAAAAATACATAAAATTTTGACAGAAATCTTTCAAATTTTGATGGATAATTGAAAATTTGGGAGTAATCATTTACTATTTGACAGTATTCTTGGAAAGTTTTACTTTTTTGGCAGTAATTATTGAATATTTTACAGAATAACTATAATTCTGGCAACAATCATTCACATGTTGGTAAAAATACATACATTTTGACAGAATTATTGAAAATTTGAAAATAGCCATTTAATGTTTGACAGTACTCTTGGAAACTCTTGTCATTAATAATTTATGTCAGCAATTATCCAAAGTTTGACAGAATCGGAATATATCTGGGAGAAATAATTTAAATGTTGCTAAAAATACATAAAATTTTGACAGAAATCTTTCAAATTTTGATGGATAATTGAAAATTTGGGAGTAATCATTTACTATTTGACAGTATTCTTGGAAAGTTTTACTTTTTTGACAGTAATTATTGAAAATTTGGCAGAATAACTATAATTCTGGCAGCAATCATTCACATGTTGGTAAAAATACATACATTTTGACAGAATTATTGAAAATTTGAAAATAATCATTTAATACAGTATTCTTGGAAACTTTGTCATTAATAATTTATGTCAGCAATTATCCAAAGTTTGACAGAATCGGAATATATCTGCGAGAAATAATTTAAATGTTGCTAAAAATACATAAAATTTTGACAGAAATCTTTCAAATTTTGATGGATAATTGAAAATTTGGGAGTAATCATTTACTATTTGACAGTATTCTTGGAAAGTTTCATATTTTTGACAGTAATTATCGAAAATTTGAAACAATAACTATAATTTTGACAGAAAACATTCAAATGTTGGTAAAGATACATAACTTTTTAACAAAATAATTGAAAATATAAAAATAATCATATACTAGTTGACAGTATTCTTGGAAACTTTGTCATTATCAATTTATGTCAGCAATTATTGAAAATTTTACAGAATCAGTATAATTCTGACAGAAATAATTTAAATGTTTGTAAAATTACATCGAATTTTGCCAGAAATCTTCGAATTTTGATTACATGGTTGAAGATTTAACAGTAACCATTTACTATTTCACAGTATTGTTGGAAACTGTGACATTTCTGGCAGTAATTATTGAAAATTTGACAGAATAACTATAATTCTAACAGCAATATTTAAAATGTTGGTTAAAATTGTAAGATTTTGATAGAATGTATGAAGACTTGAAAGATTGTTATTACTAATTTTTGTCAGCAATTATTGAAAACTTGACAGAATGAGTATAATTCCGACAGAAATAATTTAAATATTGGTAAAAATACATAATATTTTGACAGAAATTATATACCATTTCATAGTATTCTTGTTTGACATATTTGACAGTAATTATTAAAAGTTTGACAGTATAACTATAATTCTGGCAGAAATCATTCAAATGTTGATGGAATAATTGAATATTTGAGAGTAGTCATTTACTATTTCACAGTATTCTTGGTAAGTTTTACTTTTTTAACAGTAATTATTGAAAATTTGGCAGAATAACTATAATTCTGGCAGCAATCATTCACATGTTGGTAAAAATACATACATTTTGACAGAATTATTGAAAATTTGAAAATAATCATTTATTATTTGACAGTATTCTTGGAAACTTTGTCATTAATAATTTATGTCAGCAATTATCCAAAGTTTGATAGAATCGGAATATATCTGGGAGAAATAATTTAAATGTTGCTAAAAATACATAAAATGTTGACAGATATCTTTCGTATTTTGATGAAATAATTGCAGATTTGTCAGTAATCATTTACTATTTCACAGTATTCTTGGAAAGTTTCATATTTTTGACAGTAATTATCGAAAATTTGAAACAATAACTATAATTTTGACAGAAAACATTCAAATGTTGGTAAAGATACATAACTTTTTAACAAAATAATTGAAAATAATTATAAACTAGTTGACAGTATTCTTGGAAAGTTTGTCATTAACAATTTATGTCAGCAATTATTGAAAATTTTACAGAATCCGTATAATTCTGACAGAAATAATTTAAATGTTGGTAAAACTACATCGAATTTTGCCAGAAATCTTCCGAATTTTGATTACATGGTTGAAGATTTAACAGTAACCATTTACTATTTCACAGTATTCTTGGAAACTTAGACATTTCTGACAGTAATTATTGAAAGTTTGACGGTATAACTATAATGCTAACAGAAATACTTTAAATGTTGGTTGAAATACATAAAATTTTGATAGAATGTATGAAAACTTGAAAGTAATCATTTACTATGTGACAGTATTCTTGGAAAGTTTCTGATTACTAATTTTTGTCAGCAATTATTGAAAATTTGACAGAATGGGTATAATTCGGACAGAAATAATTTAAATATTAGTAAAAATACATAAGATTTTGACAGAAAATATATACTATTTCATAGTATTCTTGTTTGACAGTTTTGACAGTTATTATTAAAAGTTTGACAGTATAACTATAATGGTAAAAATACATAAATTTGACAGTATTCTTGGAAAGTTTGACATTTTTGATGGCAGGTATTAAAAGTTTGACAGAATAATTATAATTTTGACACAAATAATTTTAATGTGAAACAAATATTACTTACTTTGTAACCACCGGCGAATTTGGTTCTTGCCCGAGGGCAAACAGCTTTCCGAGAACAGCAAACCCGTTGACGTTTTGAAAAACTTGCAAATCATTGTTCCCGCCTTTAGATATACACCTATTCAGTTCGTTCAGCATTCTGTCGAGCTGGCTGCAAGTCGATGCGGACCAACCCTGAGAAGGCTGATTGGTAATACTGCTGATTGAGTTAATATTCTTGTTCAGGTTGCGCTTGTTCGTGCAGTCGACGTTATGTTTCTTGAGAGCTGTCTCGTACTCCGCCGCCTTGACCGACATCCGCTGCCTGATCTTCTTGCAGCGCTTCCTGTAGGTCTTGCCCCTCTCCTTGGCCGCCGTCGCCTTCGGGTCCTCCTTGTCCACGGGGGCGTCGACGATCTGCTGCAGGTTGTAGTGCTCCAGCTCCGTGCCGACCAGCGATATGTTGCCGAGGGCCTGCTTGACCGCCTCCTGGTGGAGGCGCCCGCGCAAGTGGCTCACCAGGTACACCTCGGATGTAATCTGAAATAAGGATCGTAATTAATATTCAACCGGGAGAATTTGTCGAGAATAGTAGTGAACGTATTTAATTTATTTATTATTATTTTACAGCTCAACACCCAAAAGGGTGGGAAAGGTGGGAGAGAGAGAAAGATTAAGAAAGAGAAAGATTATTATTATTATTATATATTATTTACCAATACGTTGCAAATGGTGCAGAATTTCTGGGTCGGATAAGGGGTGATGTTCGGGGCTTGGTTGTCGTCGGTGTGGCATCGGTGGATGGAGAGCTCCAAGGCGCGCTGCCTTATCTGCTCCATGTTCTCCTCATGCCGCCTCGCAGATTCTTCCTGCTTCTGAAGGATCTTCTTGTGCAGTTCTTGAGTCGAAGCCAACTTTTGGGCGTTCAAAGCTGACATACGTTCCTGAAATTTATTATTCGTTTATTGCGTTAATCAAACCTCATTGATATCTCAGCAGTACCAACATTGAATAATTAATACATAAGATATCACTATCAAAACGTTTGAAACGATTTACCTCTCTGTCTCTGGCTTTCTCCCGAGCTAATTCCTGTCGCTCCCTTTCACGCTGCTGCTGCTGCTGGCCGATTCTCTCGTCTCTTTGCCTGCGCTCGTCCTGCAGGCGGTCCAGTCGCTCCAGCCTCTCCCGTTCCAGTGCCTTGCGGCGTTCCTCCACGGCCGCTTCTTTCGCGGCTTTCTCCTCCTGGCGCTTCTTTCTGTCATCGTGGATCCCTTGGACTCGGTCCCTTTGCTCACGGCACAGTTGCAAAAAGTCGTGTCTGCAAGTATGAAATGCATACATTACATACATACATACATACATGCATACATACATACAATTTTACATACATTAGATACATTATATAGTTAAAATGACTATAACGGTATCGAGACTTTAGTGAAGTAAAATGTATAATTTTTGCACAATTTTCAAAGATTTTCTAGACAGTTGATGGATACCAGTTTTTAGAAATAAAAGAAGAAGAAAGAAGGATGAAAGAATTCTTTTGCAAAGTCCATAAATTTTCCATCATATTTTTTTCTTGTATTTGTAATAAATTTTCTACAACATTTTTCTCGTCATAAAATAAAATTATTTTCTACAATATTTCTAGGCTCTTATATTTGCTATGATATTTTACCAGACCAAATGGATATAAGATTTTGGTCAAGAATTCTTGTAGCAATTTCTAGAAAACTTCAAGCATATTTTTGCCTAGTATTTGTAACAAAATTTCTAGAATTTTCATGTCACTTATGCATTTTGTTTATAATAATTTCGTACTATTTTCTATCTAGTATTTGTATCAAAATTTCTAGAATTTTCGTGTCACTTATGCATTTTGTTTTTTATAATTTCGTACTATTTTCTAAGCTTTTGTGGACAGTTAATGGATACAAGATTTTGGTAATGAATTCTTGTAGTAAATTTCCTTAAAATTTCAGGTATATTTTTTGATAGTATTTGTAGTTACATTTCTAACATGTTTTTCGTAGAATTTATTTCAATAATTAGATAACAATTATTATAACAATAATATAACACATAACAATATATAACATAACAATAATTTTTTACAATTTTAAATTCTGTAAAATTTTGTTTGTTGATTTTTTTTATTTTGTTGCTTTTTTCTCATTTATTATACAAAATAAATGGGAAAAATTACAATTATTTGTACAAATTAATTGTACAATATATGGAATTCTGATTTAAATCTCTTAAATATTAAGTCAGGCAGTACTTACTTTTTATTCTGAGCTTCCAGTTCGTTAATAAACGCGATTTCTTTAAGCTTCTCCTCCTCGTCATGCGCCTTCCTGACGATACCCTTGAGATGTTTCTTCCGATTCTGAGCGGCTCTTTGCAGCCGCATCTCCATCCTCTTCCTCTTGTCTTCGATCAGCTGAAGTTTCGCCGCCTTCACATCCTCGACCCTCGACCACAGCGCCTGCAGCTTCACGGCCTTCTCCTGCTGCAGCAGCTGCCTGCGCTGCTGGGCTTTTGCCTGCTTGGCCTGGTACTTCCTCAGCGTTTCCGAGAGTGTGCAGCGCCTCAACGGGTTTGAGAGTTTCTGATGCAGCTCCAGAGCCCGTCCGGGATGCCGAGCCACCAGCGCTTCCAGAGCGGCTAGTGTGTCCACTCTTTCGCCCCACGACATTCCTAATAAAATAAACTTAATTAAAAACAACTGAAAATTTAACAGTAACAATTGTAATTTTGTTAGTACTGAATGACATTTTAACAGAAATATTAATAAAATTGCAATACACATTGAAATTTTGACATTGTAAACGTTAATTTTGTCAGAGAAATTTCAAATTTAACAATAATGATGAAGTTTTAATATTAGTCATTAAAATTATGACACTAATCATGGAAATTTGGATACATAATAGAAAATTTTACTTATTTTTGTTTAAATCTCCTTAATCAATATGTTTCACCATATTATTTAAGAAAATTTTACATGAATCATTGAAAATTTACAAGACATTGATATTTTGACAGAATAATTAAAATTTTGATGGAAAACACAAAATTATAGAGATATAATTAAAAATTTGATATCAGCAATTACAATTTTGACATTAACTATTGATATTTTGAGAGAATAACTAAAATTTTAAGACAATTTAAAATTATATTTGTAAATTAATTAAATTTAGACAATATTTATAATTTTCTTCTAGAAACATTGAATATTATACAGTTGCCATTGGAATTTTGGTGGTACTGAATGACATTTTAACAGAAAAATTGAAAATTTTGCTATATACACTGAAATTTTGACAGTAATAATGATAATTTTGGCAGAGAAATTTTAAATTTAACATTAATGATGAAGTTTTAATATTAGTCATTAAAATTATGACATTAATCATTGAAATTTGGATACATAATAGAAAATTTTACTTATTTTTTTTAAATCTCCTTAATCAATATGTTTCACCATATGATTTAAGAAACTTTTACATTAATCATTGAAATTTTACAAGAAATAATTGATATTTTGACAGAATGATTGAAATTTTGATGGAAAACACAATATTATAGAGATATAATTAAAAATTTGATAGCAGCAATTACAATTTTGACATTAACTATTGATATTTTGAGAGAATAATTGAAATTTAAAGACAATTTAAAATTATACTTGTAAATTAATGAAATTTAGACAATATTTGTAATTTTCTTCTAGAAACAATGAAAATTATATAGTTGCCATTGCAATTTTGGTGGTACTGAATGACATTTTAACAGAAAAATTGAAAATTTTGCGATGTACATTGAAATTTTGACAGTAATAATGATAATTTTGGCAGAGAAATTTCAAATTTAGCAATAATGATGTAGTTTTAATATTAGTCATTAAAATTATGACATTAATCATTGAAATTTGGATACATAATAGAAAATTTTACTTATTTTTTTTTAAATCTCCTTAACCAATATGTTTCACCATATGATTTAAGAAAATTTTACATTAATCATTGAAATTTTACAAGAAATAATTGATATTTTGACAGAATAATTGAAATTTTGATGGAAAACACAAAATTATAGAGATATAATTAAAAACTTGATAGCAGCAATTACAATTTTGACATCAACTATTGATATTTTGAAAGAATAATTGAAATTTAAAGACAATTTAAAATTATATTTGTAAATTAATGAAATTTAGACAATATTTGTAATTTTCTTCTAGAAACATTGAAAATTATACAGTTGCCATTGTAATTTTGGTGGTACTGAATGACATTTTAACAGAAAAATTGAAAATTTCGCTATATACATTGAAATTTTGGCAGAGAAATTTAAAATTTAACAATAATGATGAAGTTTTAATATTAGTCATTAAAATTATGACATTAATCATTGAAAATTGGATACATAATAGAAAATTTTACTTTTTTTTTTTTAAATCTCCTTAATCAATATGTTTCACCATATGATTTAAGAAAATTTTACATTAATCATTGAAAATTTACAAGACATTGATATTTTGACAGAATAATTAAAATTTTGATGGAAAACATAAAATTATAGAGTTATAATTAAAACTTTGATAGCAGCAATTACAATTTTGACATTAACTATTGATATTTTGAGAGAATAATGGAAATTTAAAGACAATTGAAAATTATATTTGTAAATTAATTAAATTAAGACAATATTTATAATTTTCTTCTAGAAACAATGAAAATTATACAGTTGCCATTGCAATTTTGGTGGTACTGAATGACATTTTAACAGAAAAATTGAAAAATTTGCTATATACATTGAAATTTTGACATTAAAAGCGTTCATTTTGTCAGAGAAATTTAAAATTTAACAATAATGATGAAGTTTTAATATTAGTCATTAAAATTATTACATTAATCATTGAAAATTGGATACATAATAGAAAATTTTACTTATTTTTTTTTAAATCTCCTTAACCAATATGTTTCATCATATGATTTAAGAAAATTTTACATTAATCATTGAAATTTTACAAGAAATAATTGATATGTTGACAGAATAATTGAAATTTTGATGGAAAACACAAAATTATAGAGTTATAATTAAAAATTTGATATCAGCAATTACAATTTTGACATTAACTATTGATATTTTGAGAGAATAGTTGAAATTTAAAGACAATTTAATATTACATTCGTAAATTAATTAAATTTAGACAATATTTGTAATTTTCTTCTAGAAACAATGAAAATTATATAGTTGCCATTGCAATTTTGGTGGTACTGAATGACATTTTAACAGATAAATTGAAAATTTTGCTATATACATTGAAATTTTGATAGTAATAATGATAATTTTGGCAGAGAAATTTCAAATTTAACAATAATGATGAAGTTTTAATATTAGTCATTAAAATTATGACATTAATCATTGAAATTTGGATACATAATAGAAAATTTTACTTATTTTTTTTAAATCTCCTTAATCAATATGTTTCACCATATGATTTAAGAAAATTTTACATTAATCATTGAAATTTTACAAGCAATAATTGATATTTTGACAGAATAATTGAAATTTTGATGGAAAACACAAAATTATAGAGATATAATGAAAAATTTGATATCAGCAATTACAATTTTGACATTAACTATTGATATTTTGAAAGAATAATTGAAATTAAAAGACAGTTTAAAATTATATTTATAAATTAATGAAATTTAGAAAATATTTGTAATTTTCTTCTAGAAACAATGAAAATTATACAGTTGCCATTGCAATTTTGGTGGTACTGAATGACATTTTAACAGAAAAATTGAAAATTTTGCTATGTACATTGAAATTTTGACAGTAATAATGATAATTTTGGCAGAGAAATTTCAAATTTAACAATAATGATGTAGTTTTAATATTAGTCATTAAAATTATGACATTAATCATTGAAATTTGGACACATAATAGAAAATTTTACTTATTTTTGTTTAAATCTCATTAATTAATATGTTTCACCATATGATTTAAGAAAATTTTACATTAATCATTGAAATTTTACAAGAAATAATTGATATTTTGACAGAATAATTGAAATTTTGATGGAAAACACAAAATAATAGATATAATTAAAAACTTGATACAGCAATTACAATTTTGACATTAACTATTGATATTTTGAGAGAATAATTGAAATTTAAAGACAATTTAAAATTATATTTGTAAATTAATGAAATTTAGACAATATTTGTAATTTTTTTCTAGAAACATTGAAAATTATACAGTTGCCATTGCAATTTTGGTGATACTGAATGACATTTTAACAGAAAAATTGAAAATTTTGCTATATACATTGAAATTTTGACAGTAATAATGATAATTTTGGCAGAGAAATTTCAAATTTAACGATAATGATGAAGTTTTAATATTAATAATTAAAATTATGACATTAATCATTGAAAGTTGGATACATAATAGAATATTTTACTTATTTTTTTTTAAATCTCCTTAATCAATATGTTTCACCATATGATTTAAGAAAATTTTACATTAATCATTGAAATTTTACAAGAAATTGATATTTTGACAGAATAATTGAAATTTTGATGGAAAACACAAAATTATAGAGATATAATTAAAAACTTGATAGCAGCAATTACAATTTTGACATTAACTTTTGATATTTTGAAAGAATAATTGAAATTTAAAGACAATTTAAAATTATATTACTAAATTAATTAAATTTAGACAATATTTGTAATTTTCTTCTGGAAACATTGAAAATTATACAGTTGACATTGCAATTTTGGTGGTATTGAATGACATTTTTACAGAAAAATTGAAAATTTTGCTATGTACATTGAAATTTTGACAGTAATAATGATAATTTTGGCAGAGAAATTTCAAATTTAGCAATAATGATGTAGTTTTTATATTAGTCATTAAAATTATGACATTAATCATTGAAATTTGGACACATAATAGAAAATTTTACTTATTTTTTTTTAAATCTCCTTAATCAATATGTTTCACCTTATGATTTAAGAAAATTTTACATTAATCATTGAAATTTTACAAGAAATTGATATTTTGACACAATAATTGAAATTTTGATGGAAAACACAAAATTATAGAGATATAAATAAAAATTTGATAGCAGCATTTTCAATTTTGACATTAACTATTGATATTTTGAGAGAATAATTGAAATTTAAAGACAATTAAAAATTATATTTGTAAATTAATTAAATTTAGACAATATTTGTAATTTTCTTCTAGAAACATTGAATATTATACAGTTGCCATTGCATTTTTGGTGGTACTGAATGACATTTTAACAGAAAAATTGAATATTTTGCTATATACATTGAAATTTTGACAGTAATAATGATAATTTTGGCAGAGTAATTTCAAATTTAACAATAATGATGAAGTTTTAATATTAGTCATTAAAATTATGACATTAATCATTGAAAATTGGATACATAATAGAAAATTTTACTTATTTTTTTTAAATCTCCTTAATCAATATGTTTCACCATATGATTTAAGAAAATTTTACATTAATCATTGAAATTTTACAAGAAATAATTAATATTTTGACAGAATAATTGAAATTTTGATGGAAAACACAAAATTATAGAGATATAATTAAAAACTTGATAGCAGCAATTACAATTTTGACATTAACTTTTGATATTTTGAAAGAATAATTGAAATTTAAAGACATTTTAAAATTATATTTCTAAATTAATTAAATTTAGACAATATTTGTAATTTTCTTCTGGAAACATTGAAAATTATACAGTTGACATTGCAATTTTGGTGGTATTGAATGACATTTTAACAGGAAAATTGAAAATTTTGCTATATACATTGAAATTTTGACAGTAATAATGATAATTTTGGCAAAGAAATTTCAAATTTAACAATAATGATGAAGTTTTAATATTAGTCATTAAAATTATGACAATAATCATTGAAATTTGGATACATAATAGAAAATTTTACTTAATTTTGTTTAAATCTCCTTAATCAATATGTTTCACCATATGATTTAAGAAAATTTTACATTAATCATTGAAATTTTACAAGAAATTTTGACAGAATAATTAAAATTTTGATGGAAAACACAAAATTATAGAGATATAATTAAAAATTTGATATCAGCAATTACAATTTTGACATTAACTATTGATATTTTGAGAGAATAGTTGAAATTTAAAGACAATTTAATATTACATTCGTAAATTAATTAAATTTAGACAATATTTGTAATTTTCTTCGAGAAACATTGAAAATTATACAGTTGCCATTGCAATTTTGGTGGTACTGAATGACATTTTAACAGAAAAATTGAAAATTTTGCTATATACATTGAAATTTTGACAGTAATAATGATAATTTTGGCAGAGAAATTTCAAATTTAACAATAATGATGAAGTTTTAATATTAGTCATTAAAATTATGACATTAATCATTGAAATTTCGATACATAATAGAAAATTTTACTTATTTTTTTTTTAATCTCCTTAATCAATATGTTTCACCATATGATTTAAGAAAATTTTCTATTAATCATTGAAATTTTACAAGAAATTGATATTTTGACAGAATAATTGAAATTTTGATGGAAAACACAAAATTATAGAGATATAATTAAAAACTTGATAGCAGCAATTACAATTTTGACATTAACTATTGATATTTTGAGAGAATAATTGAAATTTAAAGACAATTTAAAATTATATTTGTAAATTAATGAAATTTAGACAATATTTGTAATTTTCTTCTTGAAACATTGAAAATTATACAGTTGCCATTGCAATTTTGGTGGTACTGAATGACATTTTAACAGAAAAATTGAAAATTTTGCTATATGCATTGAAATTTTGACAGTAATAATGATAATTTTGGCAGAGAAATTTCAAATTTAACAATAATGATGAAGTTTTAATATTAGTCATTAAAATTATGACATTAATCATTGAAATTTGGATACATAATAGAAAATTTTACTTATTTTTTTTTAAATCTCCTTGATCAATATGTTTCACCATATACTTTAAGAAAATTTTACATTAATCATTGAAATTTTAGAAGAAATTGATATTTTGACAGAATAATTGAAATATTGATGGAAAACACAAAATTATAGAGATATAATTAAAAATTTGATAGCAGCAATTACAATTTTGACATCAACAATTGAAATTTGAGACATAATTCGAAATTTGACACTAATTACAAATATTTCTGACAATGGAAAAGGTGCCAAATAAATTAAAATTACTTTTTTTTATTGAATTAATTCACCTGAATGAATATTAGATATTGAATATTGAAATAATTTACCTGCTAACATAGGCTCGTATCTAGCCTCCAAAGATATCTCATCATCCTCCTCGTTGCCAATATTCGAGAGCTGTGCGTCATCATCGTTATCGCCTTGCAGTTCGCCATCCGTTTCCGTGCCGTCAGTTTCGGTGTCGACATCTATTTCGAGCCCTTGCAGCTTTGCAATCTCCTGATTAAGCCTTTCCTCTTCCTCGGTGAGCTGCTTAGCCATCTGACGGTGCTCCTCCTCGCAGGCGAAATCATCTTGGGCCTCCTTCACTTTCGTCTCCTCGTCAGTCTCAGAATCCAGATCGTTTGCTTTCTTCCTTCTCTCCTCGTACTTCTCACGTTCCGTTGATTTCTTAATACTCAGATTGGTCTTGTTCTTCTCCTGAACAGAACTGCTCGAGTCTCTGACCAAAGAGATTTTGCTCAGCGTGGTATGAGATCTCCTCAAGTATAATTTATTGGTCGGCTTAACGGTTTTAATACTTTCGTTCCGAACCGACGGGTCGAACGACTTCAGCGACTTTAAAGTGTTCAAGTTGTCTTTGGCTATTTTATCGATGGGCACCCTATCGGAGTTCTCCGGCAGCAGGGCGAGCGCGGGCAAGCTGGCGGTGGCGCTGACTTGATGGAACCTGGTGGCCCAGGAGAGCGCCGTGTCCGACTTGCGGGTCTTGCCCGTGCCGTTCTTGAAGCGGGACCTGCACTTAACGGTGAACCAGCCGTCGGTGGTTTTTATGTTCTCGTTGTTTAAAGTTTCCGCCGAGCTGGCGATGCTGTTGTTTGAGTTTATGGTGTTAATGTTCTCGACGGACTGATCGTTGACGAGCGTTTCCACGGAGCTGCCGTAGTCTTTGCTCATCTTCGCGTTCCGGGGTAAGATCTTGTTTTTGCTCGTGGGGTAGGTGTTTCTTGGTACAGGTTTTGACGGTGGTTTCGGCGGCGCTTTGCTTCGGGTTTCAATTTTGTTCAGCGGCTTCGGCTTGAGATCGCTGGAAGGCTTCATGTCGCCGACGGTTTTGCTGCGAGCCAAGCCTGTTCGTGGTATTATCCTGCTGGCCATTGTTGGCGGTTTTAATGGCTTCGTCACAACTTTTGCAAGTGTTGAAGCCGTAGGTTTTACAGATTCGATTTTTGGTTTGGTGACTGGTACTACTTTGGCTGAGGCACTTCGTGTCAGCGCTACTGAATAAGGGGGCTTAATGCCGGTTTTAGTGCATTTTAGCGAGTCTAATTTGGGACGGTTCGTAGGCGATACTTTTTTCTCTACTTCATCGGTTTGCGATTCCTGGCTTATTTTTACGGCCATCGATTTCTTTAGCGACGGTAATCGGGGGTAGTCTTCGTCGGTGCTTGTGCTCTTTTCGGCGCTCTTTACGCCAATTTTTCTCAGAATGTCGTAAGTTTTCTGATCCTCACTAGGCGAGTCTACAGAGTTGGTTGTAATACTTTGATCCGAGACAACTTTAATGTCTGCCGGTTCTTTCATAGATTTATCAATTGGTTGTATACTTTCACATGGCTTATTTGGTAGATCTAATACTGAATCTTCTAATATAATCTTATCTATTGGGGACGGGCTTGTGGGGGCCGAATTCGAGGATCTGATTTTCTGGCCCAAAATGCGCGGGCTGATCTTCCCGGTGATGGGACTCGACCGGCCGGAGCCCAGACTAGGCGTGGACTTTCCTGACTTCGGCTGGTTTTTCGTTAAGTTTGTCTTGCAGATGTCCCATGTGAGTGACGTGGGGCGCTGCGGGCCGGGTGTGTTTTCGTAGTCCCACTTCAGGCGGAACCATTCTGCAAGGGCGTTAAAGTCCCGCAGGTAATTTTCAAGTACAAGCGTGACTTCCTGGCATTCCGTTAGGCTCTCGTGGGTCTCCACGGTGTTGTAAATCTCTGCGATCTGAAACGTTCGAGCAAAATTTTAATGCCTGCCTGATGAGTGTTTGTTAATTACCGACCGATCTTTGGAGGTTCCCGAAGAGCAGGGCCCAGTACCGGGCGCGGAGCTCAGATTTCTTGTCTCTTCCTGTGGAGGCGGACCGGACTCGCGCACCGGAACGGGAGCGGAAGTTCGCCTGTTTCAGGGGTCTTCTCGATTCGATTATTCTTGGAGGGCATGGCGGTTTCCGGGACACTTTATCTGCAACAACCAAACAATCGTTTCACGAACGCACATGCTGGCACAACAAATGACAAATGACTCAAGACGATTTGTGTTCACGTATGACTTGTGAACACCCAAAATTTAAGTTTTAAGTATATGAAATATGCAAATTAGTAACGTGTTTTTTGTAGCTGCATGAAAATGGAAAAATGTTTTTACTCAATCTGTCATCTGCAGCTGATATGCTGAAAGCCAGGACGTTCCTTGCTTCTCTGCCTTCTTCTTGTACCAGCAGACGTACTTGTTCCATACTGAAAACCAGCTAAAAGTGAACTGCATTTAAATTGCACAGAATTAAGTGTTTTGGTTTCACCAGTTCACTTAAATTGTGACAGTTGACCAATGTTTTCTGAACAATGCACATGCCAATCAGCTGATGCATAACACTTGTGCCAACAAACGTTTGCTTTTGCACTGTTCACTGATGGCAGTAAAATTCTTTAATTTACACGTAATTAGCACAAGAGAAACCACAACATATTTATAATAGAATTAATTAGTTCATATTTATAAACATGAAGCTATAAAACAATATTTTTGATTACAAATTTCTATATACTGCATAACTTTCTACAAGTTTAGAGATTATGCGAATAAATGCCATAATAATCAGTTCATTTCTAACTAACTAATCAAAATTATAGTTTGTTTAATAGCTTATTATCCAGTAGAAGTATTAATGAATAAAATATCAAGAATTCCGGCATATTTGGTAGCCTATGCACATAGTGGTATATTTGGTTGCATATGTACAAAGTACAGTATTCATCAAATATTTTGATTATAGAATTTAAAGAACACACCAATAGTTTTTACAGTTATTAACAATTATACAAATCTAATCTATCAATTATCTCATGATCTCAATGATATTTAATAATCTCAATTATTTTGCTTATAGAATTAAAAGAAACACAGCAATAGCTTTTGCAGTTGTTATTAACAAATACTTCCGGATTACCTAAATAAATACGTAACAATTGTATGAAACAATTTTGTCAACACACAAACACTTCATAAATACTTCATAAATGTACAAAGAATAATTAACAATTGTATGAAGAACAACACACGACTTCTTCAACACATGACGAAACACATAAACACTTCAAGAATATTTTTGTTATAGTTTCATCAATGAAGGAAGAAAACAATAAAAAATACTCCAAGAACACTTCATAAATGTCTAAAGAATAATCAACAATTGTATGAAGAACAATACACGACTTCTTCAACACTTGACGAAACACATAAACACATCAAGAATATTTTTGTTATAGTTTCATCAATGAAGGAAGAAAACAATAAAAAATATTCCAGGAACACTTCATAAATGTCTAAAGAATAATTAACAATTGTATGAAGAACAATACACGACTTCTTCAACACTTGACGAAACACATAAACACATCAAGAATATTTTTGTTATAGTTTCATCAATGAAGGAGGAAAACATTAAAAATAATACACGAATACTTCATAAATGTTTAAAGAATAATTAACAATTGTATGAAGAACAATACACGATTTCTACAACACTGGACGAAACACATCAACACTTCAAGAATATTTTTGTTATAGTTTCATCAATGAAGGAAAAACACAATAAAATAATACTCCAAGAACACTTCATAAATGTCTAAAGAATAATCAACAATTGTATGAAGAACAATACACGACTTCTTCAACACTTGACGAAACACATAAACACATCAAGAATATTTTTGTTATAGTTTCATCAATGAAGGAAAAACACAATAAAAAAATACTCCAAGAACACTTCATAAATGTCTAAAGAATAATTAACAATTGTATGAAGAACAATACACGACTTCTTCAACACTTGACGAAACACATAAACACATCAAGAATATTTTTGTTATAGTTTCATCAATGAAGGAAGAAAACAATAAAAAATATTCCAGGAACACTTCATAAATGTCTAAAGAATAATTAACAATTGTATGAAGAACAATACACGACTTCTTCAACACTTGACGAAACACATAAACACATCAAGAATATTTTTGTTATAGTTTCATCAATGAAGGAGGAAAACATTAAAAATAATACACGAATACTTCATAAATGTTTAAAGAATAATTAACAATTGTATGAAGAACAATACACGATTTCTACAACACTGGACGAAACACATCAACACTTCAAGAATATTTTTGTTATAGTTTCATCAATGAAGGAAAAACACAATAAAATAATACTCCAAGAACACTTCATAAATGTCTAAAGAATAATCAACAATTGTATGAAGAACAATACACGACTTCTTCAACACTTGACGAAACACATTAACACATCAAGAATATTTTTGTTATAGTTTCATCAATGAAGGAAAAACACAATAAAAAAATACTCCAAGAACACTTCATAAATGTCTAAAGAATAATTAACAATTGTATGAAGAACAATACACGACTTCTTCAACACTTGACGAAACACATAAACACATCAAGAATATTTTTGTTATAGTTTCATCAATGAAGGAAGAAAACAATAAAAAATATTCCAGGAACACTTCATAAATGTCTAAAGAATAATTAACAATTGTATGAAGAACAATACACGACTTCTTCAACACTTGACGAAACACATAAACACATCAAGAATATTTTTGTTATAGTTTCATCAATGAAGGAGGAAAACATTAAAAATAATACACGAATACTTCATAAATGTTTAAAGAATAATTAACAATTGTATGAAGAACAATACACGATTTCTACAACACTGGACGAAACACATCAACACTTCAAGAATATTTTTGTTATAGTTTCATCAATGAAGGAAAAACACAATAAAATAATACTCCAAGAACACTTCATAAATGTCTAAAGAATAATCAACAATTGTATGAAGAACAATACACGACTTCTTCAACACTTGACGAAACACATAAACACATCAAGAATATTTTTGTTATAGTTTCATCAATGAAGGAAAAACACAATAAAAAAATACTCCAAGAACACTTCATAAATGTCTAAAGAATAATTAACAATTGTATGAAGAACAATACACGACTTCTTCAACACTTGACGAAACACATAAACACATCAAGAATATTTTTGTTATAGTTTCATCAATGAAGGAGGAAAACATTAAAAATAATACACGAATACTTCATAAATGTTTAAAGAATAATTAACAATTGTATGAAGAACAATACACGATTTCTACAACACTGGACGAAACCCATCAACACTTCAAGAATATTTTTGTTATAGTTTCATCAATGAAGGAAAAACACAATAAAATAATACTCCAAGAACACTTCATAAATGTCTAAAGAATAATCAACAATTGTATGAAGAACAATACACGACTTCTTCAACACTTGACGAAACACATAAACACATCAAGAATATTTTTGTTATAGTTTCATCAATGAAGGAGGAAAACATTAAAAATAATACACGAATACTTCATAAATGTCTAAAGATTAATAAACAATTGTATGAAGAACAATACACGACTTCTTCAACACTTGACGAAACACATAAACACATCAAGAATATTTTTGTTATAGTTTCATCAATGAAGGAAGAAAACAATAAAAAATATTCCAGGAACACTTCATAAATGTCTAAAGAATAATTAACAATTGTATGAAGAAAAATACTAGATTTCTTCAACACTTGATGAAACACATAAACACTTAAAAAATAGTTTTGTTGTAGTTTCATCAATGAAGGAAGAAAACAATAAAATATACTCCAAGAACACTTCATAAATGTCTAAAGAATAATTAACAATTGTATGAAGAAAAATACAGGACTTCTTCAAAACTTGACAAAACACATAAACACATCAATAATATTTTTGTTATAGTTTCATAAATGAAGGAGGAAAACAATAAAAATACTGCAAGAATACTTCATAAATGTCTAAAGAATAATTAACAATTGTATGAAGAACAATACCCAATTTCTTCAACACATGAAGAATCACATAAACACGTCAAGAATATGTTTGTTATAGGTTCATCAAAGAATGAATAAAACAATAAAAAGTACATCAAGAATACTTTATAAGTGTCTAAAGAATAATTAACAAATATATGAAGATCAGTTCACGATTTCTTCAACACTTGACGAAAAACTACCAAATATATAATAATAAGTACTTTAAAAGTAATTAATAATTACTTCAAAGGTATCTGGCAGATACTTCACATGCTTCAAGATTTTATAACTAATTACTTTAAGAAAACTCAATAGTTACTACAATTGTATCTAGCAGATGGTTCACATGTTTCAAGAGCTTAAAACAATTGCTTCGAGTATAAATACCAATGGCTGATGATTAAGTAACAATTGACAGGGCTAAAAACAATTGTTTTTTGATGATGTTTGATCGTTGATGATTGGGTACTATTAGTTATTTAAAGAAAATTCAATAATCAGTTCAATTGTATCTAGCAGAAGATTCACATGCTTCAAGAGCTCAAAACAATTGGACCAAACGTCAATAATTACATAAATTGCATCAAACAGTTGATTCACATGATTCAATAGCTAACAGCAATTGTTTCGAGAATAAATACCTATGGCTGATTATAAATTATCATTTGATAGGGCTAAAAAAAATCGTTGTTTGATGATGTTTGATCTTTGATGTTTACTTTTCATTACTTTAAGAACATCCAATAATTACTTCAACTGTATCTAGCAGATGATTCACGTGCTTCAAGAGCGCAAAACAATTGGACCACACGTCAATAATTACATAAATTGCATCAAACAGTTGATTAACATGATTCAATAGCTAACAGCAATTGTTTCGAGAATAAATACCAATGGCTGATTATTAATTAACATTTGATAGGGCTAAAACAATCGTTGTTTGATGATGTTTGATCTTTGATGTTTACTTTTAATTACTTTAAGAACATCCAATAATTACTTCAGCTGTATCTGGCAGATGATTCACATGCTTCAATAGCTTAAAACAATTGCTTGGAGAATAAATACCAATGGCTGATGATTAATTAACAATTGACAGGGCTAAACACAATTGTTTTTTGATGATGTTTGATCGTTGATGATTGGGTACTATTAATTATTTAAACAAAATTCAATAATTACTTCAATTGTATCTAGCAGATGATTCACATGCTTCAATTGCTTAAAACAATTGCTTTGAGAATAAATACCAGTGGCTGATGAATAATTACCAATTGACAGAGCTAAAAACAATTGTTTTTTGATGATGTTTGATCGTTGATGATTGGGCACTATTTGTAGCCTTCCAATGTTTTAACGTTTTAACGTAATTTTTAACGTCATGTATGAAAGTCATTATCTTTCAAATTATGTCATTAATCTGGAAGTCATTTATCTACACATTCATAATATCGTGAAAATTCAAGTCACTGGAGGCTAGAATATCATCTTCATTTCAATATGATGTATAACAGGCATCATCATTCAGATATGTCGTCATCACGTAAGTCATATGTATCTTGAATATTCATGGTAAGTACGCTAAAATGTCATCAGCATATCATTATTTGTGAAAACACAAGTCAGAAACATAGCATTATCATCATGTAAACAAAATAACGTTACAAATTGCCAAATTATATTCTTAAAACTTTCTAACATCCCAATGTTTTAACGTTTTTGAAGTTTTCATTAGGTTTTCTGGATTTTGGTTTCAATATTCCGGAATGATAAATGAAAGCTATTATCTTTGAAGATATGTCATCAATCTGTAAGTCAGTTATCCACACACCACACATGCATAATATCGTGAAAATTCAAGTCACTGGAGGCAAGAATATCATCATCATTTCTGTGATATATGAAAGTCATCATTCAAGATATGTTGTCATTATGTATACATCAATCTGTAAGTCACTTATCCTCACATGCATAATATCGTGGAAATTGAAGTCAATGGCGGCTAGAATATCATCATCATTTCATATGATATATGAAAGTTATCATTCAAGATATGTCGTCATTATATAAGTCGTCTGTATTATGAATATTCAAGTCACAGTATGCTAAAATGTCATCAACATATCAATTTTTGGTAAAACACAAGTCAGAAATGCAACATTATTATCCTGTAAACAAAATAGTGCTACAAATTGCCAAATTATACTTATAAAACTTTGTAGCCTTCCAATGTTTTAACGTTTTTACGTAATTTTTAACGTGATCTATGAAAGCCTTTATCTTTCAAGATACGTCATTAATCTGGAAGTCATTTATCTACACATTCATAATATCGTGAAAATTCAAGTCACTGGAGGCTAAAATATCATCTTCATTTCAATATGATTTATGACAGGCATCATCATTCAAGATATGTCGTCGTCACGTAAGTCATATGTATCTTGAAAATTCATGGTAAGTACACTAAAATGTTATCAGCATATCATTATTTGTGAAAACACAAGTCAGTAACATAGCATTATCATCATGTAAACAAAATAACGCTACAAATTGCCAAATTATATTCTTAAAACTTTCTAACCTCCCAATGTTTTAACGTTTTTTAAGTTTTCATTAGGCTTTCTGGATTTTGGTTTCAATTTTCTGGAATGATAAATGAAAGCTATTATCTTTGAAGATATGTCATCAATCTGTAAGTCAGTTATCCACACACCACACATGCATAATATCGTGAAAATTCAAGTCACTGGAGGCAAGAATATCATCATCATTTCATGTGATATATGAAAGTCATCATTCAAGATATGTTGTCATTATATATACATCAATCAGTAAGTCAGTTATCGACACATGCATAATATCGTGGAAATTCAAGTCACTGGAGGCTAGAACATCATCATCATTTCATATGATATATGAAAGTCATCATTCAAGATATGTCGTCATTATGTAAGTCATCTGTATTATGAATATTCAAGTCACAGTATGCTAAAATGTCATCAACATATCAAAATTTGTCAAAATACAAGTCAGAAATGTAACATTATTATCCTGTAAACAAAATAGTGCTACAAATTGCCAACTTATATTTATAAAACTTTGTAGCCTTCCAATGTTTTAATGTTTTAACGTAATTTATAACGTGATCTATGAAAGCCATTATCTTTCAAGATAAGTCATTAATCTGGAAGTCATTTATCTAGACATTCATAATATCGTGAAAATTCAAGTCACTGGAGGCTAGAATATCATTTTCATTTCAATATGATATATGACTGGCATCATCATTCAAGATATGTCGTCATCACGTAAGTCATATGTATGTTGAAAATTCATGGTAAGTACGCTAAAATGTCATCAGCATATCATTATTTGTGAAAACACAAGTGAGAAACGTAACATTATCATCATGTTAGCAAAATTACGATACAAATTGCCCAATTATATTCTTAAAACTTTCTAACCTCCCAATGTTTTAACGTTTTTGAAGTTTCCATTAGGTTTGGCATTTGGTTTCAATTTTCTGGAATGATAAATGAAAGCTATTATCTTTGAAGATATGTCATCAATCTGTATGTCAGTTATCCACACACCACACATGCATAATATCGTGGAAATTCAAGTCACTGGAGGCTAGAATATCATCATCATTTTATGTGATATATGAAAGTCATCATTCAAGATATGATGTCATGATGTATACATTAATCTGTAAGTCAGTTACCCACACATGCATAATATCGAGCAAATTCAAGTCACTGGAGGCTAGAATATCATCATAATTGCATATGATATATGAAAGTCATCATTCAAGATATGTCGTCATTATGTAAGTCATCTGTATTATGAATATTCTAGTCACAGTATGCTGAAATGTCATCAACATATCAATATTTGTGAAAACCCAAGTCAGAAATGCAACATTATTATCCTGTAAACAAAATAGTGCTACAAATTGCCAAATTATATTTATAAAACTTTGTAGCCTTCCAATGTTTTAACGTTTTAACGTCATTTTTAACGTGATCTATGAAAGCCATTATCTTTCAAGATACGTCATTAATCTGGAAGTAATTTATCTACACATTCATAATATCGTGAAAATTAAAGTCATTGGATGCTAGAATATCATCTTCATTTCAATATGATATATGACAGGCATGATCATTCAAGATATGTCGTCATCACGTAAGTCATATGTATCTTGAAAATTCATGGTAAGTACGCTAAAATGTCATCAGCATATCATTATTTGTGAAAACACAAGTCAGAAACGTAACATTATCATCATGTTAGCAAAATAACGCTACAAATTGCCAAATTATATTCTTAAAACTTTGCAGCCTTCCAATGTTTTTGCCATATTTTTAAATATGGCTTTAGATTTTCTGGATGTTTGGTTACTTTTTTCTGGATTGTTGATGGCATTTTGTACATTTTTTGTTTGTTTTCACGACAAGTTAGATACAAGATAAAGATAAAATACAAAATTTAAAATTGAAAATGTTAAATTTCAAGTTGTGTTTTAGGATTTTTGTTAGAAAGTCAGAAAGAAGACTAGAAGTTCGATTTTCATACAAATTTCAAACATAATTCTTGTTCAACTTTCAAAGTAATTATTTTCAAGTGTATAACCTTCACATCCATAAGAGATTTCAATATAATATACTCACATACTGTTGTACAATAACTAGAAAAACAAACATTTGTAAATAAAATACGTATACTTTTTTTATGTAATTGCAGACATTTTTATTACTTTCAGTTATATGTTATTCAAACCAAAATGTTTTATATTCAGCAGCAACGTTGAATTAATTGATTTAATACGTATTCACAGTCTTCTGGAAAATACAATAATAGTATAAAAACAATCCTTGAACTTATCGAATCTGCCAATATTTTATAAACATGACTGGCGTTGATGATTATCTGCAAACATGATTTTATAGTATATGCCTAATACGTTATTAAATCACTATTGCAAATAAACCCATCTGGTAATTTTGAAGCTACTGTACAAAAAATATAAATAAAAAATGTGAATTACTTTGGAATTAAATTTACTTTACTTCACTATTTTACTATGGAAAACAAATGAGTATTAAAAAGTGGGTCAGATGGAATGACATTGATCCAATAAAAATCGAGCTAATTAACAACTTTATCAACATGTAAACAAATTATGATCGAAAGGAATAGGACTTTCTCAATGTTTTTTGAATTATGTATTTAACCAATTATAATAATTTACGTGGCAAGCCTTTTATAAAAACGGTACAACTTATTTATGAAAATATGTAGTGAGCAAATGCACGGCCAATTAATAAATATCATCAGTTACTTAAATATCAACCATTCTCAATCATACTTTTGTAATTACATTGGTGCAAACAATATATGTTTTCTTGCTTTGTAATTTGCATAATTATTCAATCAGTGTTAAATTTTAACTAATTGCAATAAACGTTTATGCCGCTGATTATCATGTTATATTTAATCGACGTATTGTTGTTCATTATTTCTAAAGGACGTAAATGAATCTAAATAAGATTACAAAAATAAAATAATTTATGGTAAATACACAATTAAAATTCTCGTCGGATATAAAATAATTTAATTAAATAAATTTAAAAGCTATGGAAAATTTCATAAATTTCCTATATAATTAGAAAATATTAATAAATAAAATTAAAAGCCATGGAAGATTTCATAAATTTCCTATATAATTAGAAGATATTACGACATTAGATTTTATACTAATATTTTCAAATATTATAGAAAATTTATGAAATTATCCAGACATATATATATATATATATATATATATATATATATATATATATATATAATCGATTTTATTAGGCTATCGACAATCCAGACATATTAATTTTGTTTAATTTAATTATTTTAAATCTGGTGTAAGTTTTAATAATGTATTTAAAATTAATTTAATTATAATAAAAAATATATACTTATGATTTATGCACGTAAACTTATTAAGACATAACATCACTATTCAAAAAATGTAAAATTTTGCAAACAAATCATGAGTTTAAAATTTTCTGAAAAAGTAGCATACAAATCTTGATTAGAAATAAATAAGGCTAATAAAAACAAAAACAAATATTACGAACATTTCTCTCTAATGCGTAATTTACTAATCTTTACCTTTCATTCATACATTTATAACGTCCATTTATAACTTTTCGGATACACTGTAGACAATCATTAAAATTTTGGTGATATAACAAAAATTTAATGAATTCGCAGAAAACCATTAAAAATCAATAGACCATAATATGGCATTGATTTGACACCTCCAACTGTGACAAATTTATTACTGCACATCCCAAATAACTTATTGACTCTTTCTGCGTGCAACTGTAATTCCCCTGACATAAATATGCTAAGTAGATTGGGAAAATTATTTACATACCCACGCAAGTGATCATTTACATATTGTGTAGTGGAAGGTTGCAACCTTCATCGCATTTACGTTATTTGAGTTTCGCGTTTGTAAATTTCGCCAGGACGAAACAGAAAACAAGATGATTCCCAGATATTTCCCATGAGTAATCCCATGAGTCTACGTAAGGCGGAAGTTGGAATTGTGATGTTACTGAATGTGCGAAATAAAGTAGCGTTTGCATTAATTTGATTTCCATGAATATGTTTACTTATAAACGAAGTGGAAGATTTGTTTTAAATATTTCTGTAAAATGAAGGAGGTAATAAAATATAATTTAATTACTGAATACAATTACATATTTATTATAACAAAACATACAATAAAAATATAAAGCATCTTTATTATTTACCAGTAGATACAAAATAAAAAGAAATAACTACAATGCAACAATATAATTATTTTATATGTATAATACAGCTAACAAATTTCTCTTAACATATTACCTTGTCCACAAACATCAACAACAAAAAATACAAACGTAAATCGCAGATTTACTGTGTAAAAGTTTTCTATTATTTGCACAAGCACAAGCAAAACATACAAAAAAATATAAAGTATGTTCTAATATTTACCAGTATGTGCTAAATATAAAGAAATAACTACAATTTAACAATATAATTAATGGATATAATACTAATCAAATTACATTTAATGTTTAAACGCAGCTAACAAATTTCTCTTAACATATTACCTTGTCCACAAACAACAACAACAACAACAACAACAACAACAACGACAACAAAAACCACAAAAAATACAAACGTAAATCGAAGATTTACTGCGTAAAAGTTTTCAATTATTTGCACAAGCACAAGCACAAATTTCTCTTAACATATTTCCTTGTCCACAAACAACAACAACAACAAAATTCAAACGTTAATCACAGATTTACTGCGTAAAAGTTTTCAATTATTTGCACAAGCACAAGTACAAATTTGTCTTAACATATTTCCTTGTCCACAAAACAACCGTGTTGTTGTTTTCACAAACAACAACAACAACAAAATTCAAACGTAAATCACAGATTTACTGCGTAAAAGTTTTCAATAATTTGCACAAGCACAAGCACAAATTTCTCTTAACATATTTCCTTGTCCACAAACAACAACAACAACAACAACAATAACAACAACAACAACAACAACAACAACAACAACAACAACAACAACAAATACAAACGTTAATCACAGATTTACTGCGTAAAAGTTTTCAATTATTTGCACAAGCACAAGCACAAATTTCTCTTAGCATATTTCTTTATCCACAAACAACAACAACAACAACAACAACAAATACAAACATAAATCACAGATATACTGCGTAAAAGTTTTCAATTATTTGCACAAGCACAAGCACAAATTTCTCTTAACATATTTCCTTGTCCACAAATCAACCGTGTTGTTGTTTTCATAAACAACAACAACAACAATATTCAAACGTAAATCACAGATTTACTGCTTATAAGTTTTCAATAATTTGCACAAGCACAAGCACAAATTTCTCTTAGCATATTTCTTTATCCACAAACAACAACAACAACAACAACAACAACAACAAATACAAACATAAATCACAGATTTACTGCGTAAAAGTTTTCAATTATTTGCACAAGCACAAGCACAAATTTCTCTTAACATATTTCCTTGTCCACAAATCAACCGTGTTGTTGTTTTCATAAACAACAACAACAACAAAATTCAAACGTAAATCACAGATTTACTGCGTAAAAGTTTTCAATGAATTGCACAAGCACAAGCACAAAGTTCTCTTAACATATTTCCTTGTCCACAAACAACAACAACAACAACAACAAATACAAACGTAAATCACAGATTTACTGCGTAAAAGTTTTCAATTATTTGCACAAGCACAAGCACAAATTTCTCTTAACATATTTCCTTGTCCACAAAACAACCGTGTTGTTGTTTTCACAAACAACAACAACAACAAAATTCAAACGTAAATCACAGATTTACTGCGTAAAAGTTTTCAATAATTTGCACAACCACAAGCACAAATTTCTCTTAACATATTTCCTTGTCCACAAACAACAACAACAACAACAACAACAACAAATACAAACGTAAATCACAGATTTACTGCGTAAAAGTTTTCAATTATTTGCACAAGCACAAGCACAAATTTCTCTTAACATATTTTCTTGTCCACAAACAACAATAACAACAAAATTCAAACCTAAATCACAGATTTACTGCTTAAAAGTTTTCAATAATTTGCACAAGCACAAGCACAAATTTCTCTTAACATATTTCCTTGTCCACAAACAACAACAACAACAAAATTCAAACGTAAATCACAGATTTACTGCGTAAAAGTTTTCAATAATTTGCACAAGCACAAGCACAAATTTCTCTTAACATATTTCCTCGTCCACATACAACAACAACAACAACAACAACAATAACAAATACAAACATAAGTCACAGATCAACTGCGTAAAAGTTTTCAATTATTTGCACAAGCACAAGCACAAATTTCTCTTAACATATTTCCTTATCCACAAACAACAAGAACAAAAAATTCGGCGACATAAAAAAATGATATAAATGTAATATGTTATATGTAATACGTAAATGTATTGTTTGTAAAAAATATGATTCATAACAATAAAAACTCAAAACTGATTTCTATCAAAATTTCAGTAATTATGTCAACGTTTCAATAAATTTTCAACATCGGTCAAAATTTCTATGATTACACTCAAAGTTTCCTTGTCCACAAGGACAAGTGGACATTTCCTTGTCCACAAACAACAACAACAACAACAACAAAATTCAAATGTAAATCAAAGATTTACTGCGTAAAAGTTTTCAATAATTTGCACAGGCACAAGCACAAATTTCTCAACAACAACAAAATTCAGCGACATAAACATTCATAAATGTAATATGTTATATATAATACGTAAATGTAATGTTTGTAAAGAATATGATTCATAATAGTAAAAACTCAATACTCATGTCTGCCAAAATGTCAGTGTTTCAATAAAACTCTCAAATTTTCAATATCGGTCAAACTTTCTATGATTACACTCAAATTTTCAATTGTTATTGAGGAAGTTTCAAAGATTTCTGTCAAATTTTAAACAAATCCTATAAATTCTCGGTGAAAATTTTAATAATTATGTCGACCTTTCCATGATTGCATAACAATTTCAATGAATACTGTTGAATTTGCCATTTCTGTGAAAATTTCTATGCTAGGCACACTAAATTTCAATAATTAGTGTCAAATTTTGTACAGATTTGACAGCAATTATTGAACTGTCAAAGTTTTGTCACATTTCAGCAATTAAAAATAGTTAACTTAAAAATTAGTCAGTTTTAATCAAATATTTCTGTCAAATGTTGAATGATTTCTATCATATTTTCAATTTTTTCTATGAAAATTTGAGTAATTATGCCAACGTTTCAATGATCGCCATAAAAATGTTAATGCATACTGTTGAATTTGCCATTTCTGTAAAAATTTATATGCTGGGGACACTAAATTTCAATAGTTAGTGTCAAATTTTATTTAAATTTGACAAAAATTTGACAGCAGTTATTGATCTTTGAAATTTTTAATTAGTTGACATCAACTTTGAAATTTTTAATTAGCTCTATCAAAATTTCAGTGACTAAAATTAATTGAATTAAAAATTTGTCACTTTTCATCGATTAAATTTAAAAATACTATAAGATTTTGAATTGTTTCTGTCACATTTGGAATTTTTGTCAATATTTCAATAGTTGCTGAGGAAATTTCAAAGATTGCTGTTAAATTTTCAATCCTTTCTGTCAAATATTGAATTATGCTAAAACCGTTACACTTAATATTTACATGCAGCTCACAAATTTCTCTAGATATAATTTTCTTGTCCTCAAACTACAAAAAAAAAATACAAACGAAAATCACATATTCACTTACATTTTCATTTATTTCTGTCAAAATTTGAGTAATTATATCACCGTTTCAATGATACTGTTAAATTTTCAATTTCTGTCAAAGTTTCTATGAATACACCCGAAATGTCAATTGTAATTGAGAAAGTTTCAAAGATTTCTATCAACATTTACAACGATTCCTATCAAATTTTCAAATATTTCGGTGAATATTTTAGTATATATGTCAACTTTTCAATGATTGCCAGATAAATTTTAATGAATACTGCTGAATTTAATATCTAATATCTAATAATACTGCTTAATAATTTGCTATTTCTGTTAAAATTTCTATGCTAGGCTACTAAATCTCAATAATTAGTGTCAAATTTTGTTTAAATTTGACAAAAATTTTACAGCAGTTATTGAACTTTGAAATTTTTAATTAGTTCTGTCAAAATTTCAGCAACTAAAAATAATGCAATTAAAAGTTAGTCACTTTTCATTGATTACCTTTAAAAATACTATAAAATGTTGAATAATTTCTGTCACTTTTTCAATTTTCTGTCAATATTTCAATAGTTGTTGAGGAAATTTCAAAGGTTGCTGTTAAAATTTCAATCATTGCTGTAAAATTTTAAATTATGCCAAAAACATTACATTTTATGTTTAAATGCAGCTAACAAATTTCTTTTGATATAATTATCGTGTCCTCAAACAACAACAACAAAAAATACAAACGAAAATTACAGAGTTACTTAAGTTTTCAATTATTTCTGTAACATTTTTAGTAATTATATCACCGTTTCAATGATACTGTAAATTTTCAATTTCTGCTAAAATTTCTATGATTACACTCAAAATATCAATTGTAATTGAGAAAGTTTCAAAGTTTTCTATCAAATTTTGAAAGATTTCTATCAATTTTTTTAAATTTTTCTATGAAAATTTTAGTAATTATGCCAACGTTTCAATGATTGCCGTAAAAGTTTCAATGAATACTGTTGAATTTACAATTGCTGTCAAAATTTATATGCTAGGCATACTAAATTTCAATAATTTGTGTCAAATTTTATTTTAATTTGACAAAAATTTGACAGCAATCATTGAACTTTGAAATTTTTAATTAGCTCTATCAAAATTTCAGTAACTAAAATTAATTGAATTAAAAATTTGTAACTTTTCATCGATTACCTTTAAAAATACCATAAGATTTTGAATTGTTTCTGTCAAATTTTAAATTTTTGTCGATATTTCAATAGTTGCTGAGGAAATTTCAAAGATTGCTGCTTAATTTTCAATCATTTCTGTCAAATATTGAATTATGCTAAAACCGTTACACTTTATATATAAATGCAGCTCACAAATGTCTCTTGATATAATTTTCTTGTCCTCAAACTACAAAAAAATACAAACGAAATTCACATATTTACTTTCATTTTCATTTATTTCTGTCAAAATTTGAGTAATTATATCACCGTTTCAATGATACTGTTAAATTTTCAGTTTCTGCCAAATAAATCTATGATTACACCCGAAATTTCGATTGTAATTTAGGAAGTTTTAAAGATTTCTGTCAACATTTACACGATTCCTATAAATTTTTCAAATATTTCGGTGAATATTTTAGTATTTATGTCAACTTTTCAATGATTGCCATATAAATTTTGATGAATACTGCTGAATCTGCCATTTCTGTCAAAATTTCTATGCTACGTACACTAAATTGCGGTAATTAGTGTCAAATTTCAATTAAATTTGCCAAAAATTTGCCAGCAAAATTATTGAACTTTGAAATTTTTAATTTGCTCTATCAAAGTAACTAAAAATAATTGAATTAATAATTTGTCACTTTTCATCGATTACCTTTAAAAATACTATAATGTTTTGAATTGTTTCTGTCAAATTTTGAATTTTTGTCAATATTTCAATAGTTGCTGAGGAAATTTCAATGATTGCTTGATTTTCAATCATTTCTGTCAAATATTGAATTATGCTAAAAACATTACATTTTATGTTTAAATGCAACTAACAAATTTCTCTTGATATAATTATCATGTCCTCAAACAACAACCAACAAAAATACAACCGAAATTAACAAAGTTACTTAAGTTTTCAATTATTTCTGTAAAAAATTCTGTAATTGTATCACCGTTTCAATAATACTGTTAAAATTTAAAATTCTGTCCAAATTTCCATGATTACACCCAAAATTTCAATTATAATTGAGAAAGTTTCAAAATTTTCTATCAAAGTTTGAATGATTTCTATCAAATTTTCAGTAATTATATCACCGTTTCAATGCTACTGTTAAATTTTCAATTTCTGTCAAAATTAATACGATTACACCCGAAATTTCAATTGTAATTGAGGCTGTTTCAAAGATTTATGTCCAATTTTGAATGATTTCTATCAAATTTTCAATTTTTTCAATGAAAATTTTAGTAATTGTGTCAACGTTTCAATGATTGTCATACAAATTACAATGCATACTGTTGAATTTTGAAATTGAATTTTAAAAAATTTGACAGAACTTTTTTAATTGTCTGTGGAAACATTTCAGTAGTTACTGAGGCTTTGACAATCATTTCTGTTAAATTTTGAATTATGTAAAAATTTTCAATTATGCCTAAATTTCATTTATTACTACCACAATTTCAATGATTACCGTAAATTTGTTAATTAGCTCTCAGAAATTTACATGTATTTTACCAAAATTTTAATGATTATAACAAAATTTGAAGTATTCTATCAAATTTTCAATTATTGCTAACAAATTATAATTATTGTCCTAAAATTTGAATTATTATGCTTACATTTAAATTATAACTGCCAAAATTTAAATGATTGCTATAATTATTTTAACTTTGTGTAATTTTTTTTAATACTGGAATAATACAAAATTTGATAATCAATTATGAAAATTTTACGAAAGTGGAGATGTATACGTGTACAATGTATAAATATGTGCAGTGTTTGCATTAAAAAACAATAATATAACATCTATTATAAAATGTAAAGTCATCATGATTAATCTCTGTGAAATGAATTAATGCGAAACATTACACGTGCATTATTCGTATTATTCACGACTATTACCATTAATTTAAATTCTTGAGGTTTCACTGCCTCTTATAATTACAAGTTAGTTCAACCACAATTAAATAGGATGAGCTTGTAATTGCATTGCTGACCAATTCGCAAGTAAGTAGTTGTGGTTTTTGAAACATTGTGTGTTATTGTTTTTTAAATTTAAATCTGAACTCTAAATTCCTTGCTCCATTATGTATCTTCCAGATTTGTATTCTCTTCTTATTCCAGATTTGTACTTTCTCAATATTCTAGAATTTTATTCTTTCTTTATTCTAGATTTTTACTCCGTCTTTATTTCAGATTTTTGTTCTCTCTTTTTTTCCAGATTTTTACTCCCTCCTGATTCCACATTGTAACTCTGTCCTTATTCCAGATTTTTTCTCTCTCATTATTCCAGATTTTTACTCGGCCTTTATTCAAGATTTTTACTCTTTCCTTGTTCCAGATTTTTACTCTCTCCTTATTCCAGATTTTTACTCAGTCCTTATTCCTAATTTTTACTCCATCCTTATTCAAGATTTTTACTCTCTTCTTATTCCACATTGCTACTCTCTCCGTATTTCGGATTTTTACTCCCTCCTTATTCCACATTGTTACTCTCTCCTTATGCCAGATTTTTATACTTCTAGTTCTAGATTTTTATTCTTTCCTTATTCCAGATTTTTACTCTCTCATTATTATAGATGTTTACTCTCCTATTATTCCAGACTTTTACTCTCTCCTTCTTCCAGATTTTTACTCTCTCCTTATTCCAGATTTTTACTCAGTTCTTATTCCAGATTTTTACTCCATCGTTATTCCAGATTTTTACTATCTTCTTATTTCACATTGTCACTCTTTCCTTATTTTAGATATTTACACCCTCCTTATTCCACATTGTTACTCTCTCCTTATGCTAGATTTTTATACTCCTTGTTCTAGATTTCTACTCATTCTTTATTCCAGATTTTTACTAGATCTATGTTCCAGATTGTTAGTCTCCTGTTATTCCAAACTTTTACTCTCTCCTTGTACCAGGTTTTTACTCTCTCCTTATTCCAGATTTTTGGTCAGTCCTTATTCCAGATTTCTACTCCCTCCTTATTCCAGATTTTTACTAGATCCAAGTTCCAGATTGTTACTCTCCTATTATTCCAAACTTTTACTCTCTCCTTGTTCCAGGTTTTTACTCTCTCCTTATTCCAGATTTTTACTCAGTCCTTATTCCAGATATTTACTCCCTCCTTATTCCAGATTTTTACTCCCTCCTTAATCCACCTTGTTACTCTCTACTTATTCCAGGTTTTTATACTCCATATTCCAGATTTTTATTCTCTCATTATTCCAGATTTTTACTCGGGTCTTATTCCAGATTTTTACTCTTCTACGATTATTCTTGATTTTTACTCTCTCCTTGATCCCGATTTTACTCTCACCTTATTCCAGATTTTTACTCAGTCCTCATTCCAGAATTTTACTCCCTCCTTATTCCAGATTTGTACTCCCTCCTTATTCCAGTTTGTTACTCTCTACTTATTCCAGATTTTTACACTCCAAAATTCAGATTTTTATTCTCTCAATATTCCAAATTTTTACTCAGTCCTTATTCCAGATCTTTACTCTCCTATTATTGAAGATTTTGCTCTCTCCTTGTTTCAGATTGTTATTCTCTCCTTACTCCAGGTTTTTTGTCAGTACTTATTCCAGATTTTTTCTCCTCTTTATTACAGATTTTTAGTTCCTCCTTATTCCACATTGTTACTCTCTCCTTATACCAAATTTTTATACTCCTTGTTCTAGATTTTTACTCTTTCCTTATTCCAGATTTTTACTTGCTCTTTATTCCAGATTTTTACTCTCCTATTATTCCAGATTTTCACTGTCTCTTTGTTCCAGATTTTTACTCTGTCATTATTTCAGATTTTTACTCAGTCGTTATTCCTGAGTTTTACTCCCTGTTTATTCCAGGTGTTTAGTCTCTCCTTATTCCACATTGTTACTTTCTCCTTATCCCAGGTTTTTACACTCCATGTTCCAGATTTTTACTCTCTCCTCAATCCAGATATTTACTCAGTCCTTATTAAAGATTTTTACTTCCTCCTTATTCCACATTTTTACTCTCTCCTTGTTCCATACTGTTACTCTCTTCTTATTCAATATTTTTACACTTCGTGTTCCAGATTTTTACTCTCACCTTATTCCAGATTTTTACTCAGTCCTTATTCCAGATTTTTACACTCACTCTCCTTCTTATTCCAGATTTTACTCTCTTCTTATTCCACATCGTTACTCTCTAATTATGCCAGATTTTTACTCCTTGTTCTATATTTTGGCTCTTTCCTTATTCCAGATTTTTACTAGGTCCTTATTCCAGAACTTTACTCTCCTATTATTGAAGATTTTGCTCTCTCCTTGTTTCAGATTTTTACTCTCTCCTTACTCCAGATTTTTAGTCAGTACTTATTCCAGATTTTTTCTCCTCTTTATTACAGATTTTTAGTTCCTCCTAATTCCACATTGTTACTCTCTCCTTATACCAAATTTGTATACTCCTTGTTCTAGATTTTCACTCTTTCCTTATTCCAGATTTTTACTTGCTCTTTATTCCAGATTTTTACTCTCCTATTATTCCAGATTTTCACTGTCTCTTGGTCCCAGATTTTTACTCTCTCATTATTTCAGATTTTTACTCAGTCGTTATTCCTGAGTTTTACTCCCTGCTTATTCCAGGTTTTTACTCTCTCTTTATTCCACATTGTTATTTTCTCCTTATCCCAGGTTTTTACACTCCATGTTCCAGATTTTTACTCTCTCTTCAATCCAGATATTTACTCAGTCCTTATTCCAGAATTTTACTATCTCCTTATTCCACATTTTTACTCTCTCCTTGTTCCATACCGTTACTCTCTTCTTATTCAAGGTTTTTACACTTCGTGTTCCAGATTTTTACTCTCACCTTATTCCACAATTTTACTCAGTCCTTATTCCAGATTTTTACTCTCTCCTTATTCCAGATTTTTACACTCACTCTCCTTCTTATTCCAGATTTTACTCTCTCCTTATTCCACATCGTTACTCTCTAATTATGCCAGATTTTTACTCCTTGTTCTATATTTTGGCTCTTTCCTTATTCCAGATTTTTACTAGGTCCTTATTCCAGAACTTTACTCTCCTATTATTGAAGATTTTGCTCTCTCCTTGTTTCAGATTTTTACTCTCTCCTTACTCCAGATTTTTAGTCATTACTTATTCCAGATTTTTTCCCTCTTTATTACAGATTTTTAGTTCCTCCTTATTCCACATTGTTACTCTCTCCTTATACCAAATTTGTATACTCCTTGTTCTAGATTTTTACTCTTTCCTTATTCCAGATTTTTACTTGCTCTTTATTCCAGATTTTTACTCTCCTATTATTTGAGATTTTCACTGTCTCTTGGTTCCAGATTGTTACTCTCTCATTATTTCAGATTTTTACTCAGTCGTTATTCCTGAGTTTTCCTCCCTGCTTATTCCAGGTTTTTACTCTCTTCTCATTCCACATTGTTATTTTCTCCTTATCCCAGGTTTTTACACTCCATGTTCCAGATTTTTACTCTCTCTTCAATCCAGATATTTACTCAGTCCTTATTCCAGAATTTTACTACCTCCTTGTTCCACATTTTTACTCTCTCCTTGTTCCATACCGTTACTCTCTTCTTATTCAAGATTTTTACACTCCCTGTTCCAGATTTTTACTCTCACCTTATTATAGATTTTTACTCAGTCCTTATTCCAGATTTTTACTCTTTCCTTATTCCAGATATTTACACTCACTCTCCTTCTTATTCCAGATTTTACTCTCTTCTTATTCCACATCGTTACTCTCTAATTATGCCAGATTTTTACTCCTTGTTCTATATTTTGGCTCTTTCCTTATTCCAGATTTTTACTCTCCTATTATTGAAGATTTTGCTCTCTCCTTGTTTCAGATTTTTACTCTCTCCTTACTCCAGATTTTTAGTCAGTACTTATTCCAGATTTTTTCTCCTCTTTATTACAGATTTTTAGTTCCTCCTTATTCCACATTGTTACTCTCTCCTTATACAAAATTTTTATACTCCTTGTTCTAGATTTTTACTCTTTCCTTATTCCAGATTTTTACTTGCTCTTTATTCCAGATTTATACTCTCCTATTATTTGAGATTTTCACTGTTTCTTTATTCCAGATTTTTAATCTCTCATTATTTCAGATTTTTACTTAGTCGTTATTCCTGAGTTTTACTCCCTGCTTATTCCAGGTTTTTACTCTATCCTTATTCCACATAATTACTCTCTCCTTATCCCAGATTTTTACACTCTATGTTGCAGATTGTTACTCTCTCTTTATTCCAGATATTTACTCAGTCCTTATTCCAGATTTTTACTTCCTCTTTATTCCACATTTTTACTCTCTCCTTGTTCCATACTGTTACTCTTTTCTTATTCAAGATTATTGCACTCCCTGCTCCAGATTTTTACTCTCACCTTATTCCAGATTTTTACTCAGTCCTTATTCCAGATTTTTACTCTCTCCTTATTCCAGATTTTTACACTCACTCTCCTCCTTATTCCAGATTTTTACTCCCTCCTTATTCCACATCGTTACTCTCTCCTTACGCCAGATTTTTATACTCCTTGTTCTATATTTTGGCTCTTTCCTTATTCCAGATTTTTACTAGGTCCTTATTCAAGATTTTTACTCTCCTATTATTCCAGATTTTGACTCTTTCCTTATTCCAAATAGAGTCTTGGTACGATATCACTAGTCAACCGAGAGTCAAACCTAGCACTTCTAGGCTATAGAGCGTGCGCTTAACGGCCCGGAAATCGAGGCCGATATTTAATCTTATGTCCGCATATATTTTTTGCAGCGTATCAAATCGACTGAATGTGCACAATTTTTTATAAAGCAATATCTAAATTGACGCTATAATAAATAAATAAATAATCATTTTGGTGCAAATTTTTTTATTCACAATAACAACTGATTATCTGGCTTTCATATTCCGGAAACGAATAATAAAAATTTGCAACTGGTGAGTAATGACAAGCATTTGAGTAAAACTGATCTGGAGATCATATGCTAGAATCAGCGACGAACCAATCTAAATTTCCCTCCAATTTCTCATTTAGATGATCAAATTTTCAAATTAGTAATTATTCTGGAACTTTGTAAGGTGTGTTATCTGACAAATTGAACCCTTCTGAATCCAAAAAATCTACTTTCAAGTTTGTAACTTTTGCGGTTCCCGAGATATTCACCTTCAAAATATAAATATAAAAAAAAAAAACAGTAAAAATGTTATAAAATACTATAAAATAAAATAAAATATAATAAAATACTATTACTAAATTAATACTACTACTACTACTATTACTACATCAAATACTATTTTAAAAACAGTCATGGTAGGTCCAATCTTATATCCGTGAGTCTTATTTGACTTATTATAAGTCCGACTGTTATGTTAACTTACTTTGGATTTAAGTCAAACGATAACATCGATATATTTACGATGTTTTAAATTTTGCAAAATTTTCAGTTCTTTACAGTATCATATTCTATTTGTAGACCGTTTGTAGATGTTTAGATATTTTTCAATACAATGTAATACATAATTATAATAATACATTTTAGATTTATCTGTTTATTTTAGGGAATTGTTATTTTTGTCTGGCTATGGCAATAGTAATTCAAAGAAAATGTTTAACATGATAACATCAGATTTTGTAATTATTTGTTATCATTTATGCAATTTTGATTTTTGTTTAGCACACTACATTAATAATGTAATTAACTGACAACATTTTAATGACTTACAGATCACTTAGATGTTTTTTGCAAAATGCCATAATATAACATCAGTTATGGCAAATTTTGCATTATTCATATAAATTGTTTGATATTCAGGAATGACTTTTCGACCATTTATACAATTTATTACAACTTTTATATACAAAAATGTTGTGCAGCATTGTGTAACAATGCCAACATCAGGGATTTTTTTTTGCAACAAGCAATAATATAAAGTCAGTTTTGGCAAATTTTGCATTATTAATATAAATTGTTTGATATTCAGCAATGACTTTTCGACCATTTGTACAATTTATTACAACTTTTTAAAACAGAAATGTTGTGCAGCATTGTGTAACAATGCCAACAACAGAGATTGTTTTTTGCAAAATGCAATACTATATCATCAGTTATGGCAAATTTTGCATTACTAATATAAATTGTTCGATATTTTGGAATTACTTCTGGACCTTTTATACAATCTAATACAACATTTTAAAACAAAAATATTGTACAGCATTCTGTAACAGTGCCAACCACAGAGAATTTTGGAAATTCGTATAGACTATTTGTAGATTTTTCAATATTTTTTTAGCAAATTTTAGTACATATTGGTACATAAGTACTACACAATGAGTACATTTTAGTAGTAGTTTTAGTCGATTTTAGTCGTATAGACTATTTGTAGATTTTTCAATATTTTTTTAGCAAATTGTAGTACATATTGGTACATAAGTACTACACAATGAGTACATTTTAGTAGTAGTAGTAATAGTACATATACAAAATAAAAGCTAAACGGGGGTAACCTGCATCTGTATATTGTAAATATCAATATTATTATTATTTTTATTATTTGAGGCGGAAAGACCCCATGGGGTCGATAGCCCAATAAAGATTGTTTATATATATATTATTATTATTATTATATCAACTATCATCGCCTGTATTGAGGGTAGCCCAATAAAGATTGTTTATATATATTATTATTATTATTATTATATCAACTATCATCGCCTATATTGAGGATACAAGCCATTGAATTATTTAACTGGGAAAAAAGAAGACAGATTTCATGATTTCATAAAAAAAAAAATCTTTTACTTGATCACACCATTATGAATATTAAACGTATAATATAAGCAGATATGAGCACAATTAAAACAGTATAATGTCATGCTTAAAACTAATAAATATTATTTAAATTGTTGTTTGATTTTTAATCGCCTGTTTCATCACATTACTTAGGCTTTATCGGTTGGAATTCTTCAGCACCAGTTTCACAACGCAACAAAAAGAATGTAGTCACTTATTTATAACGGAACGAAATCTCATTCTAAACCAAGTCCCAGCATAAGAGGCTCGTATTTGTTCCCTTGTACAGGATAGAGTAACTTGTACTTAAAATATAATATATGTACCGTTAGATTGCATTTCATACAACAACTCATTGCAGGTGAAGAAGTGTTAAGCATAAATTCGACAAGAACCAATGCTTATAATAACTGTTTTTGTTTTGTTCATTGTTTATAAACTATGTTTATAATATTGACAATGTAATACTCCACTGAGAGTCGATATACAAATAAATTATTATAATAATTATTATTATAATGTTCACTACAACAGTTAAATTATCCATATCAAAATTATTAACAATTTAACAAAAAATTAAAAAAAACGTCATAAAGTGACTGCCACTACAAAACTAATCATTTTTCTCTTCTTCATACTTCGATAAAACTTGACAGAAATTTAAATAATGTACTTCAAAAATATATCTATAAATTTTAGAATTTTTTGAGTGAAAATATTTACTAATATCAAGTGATGTTCCTTCGTCAAAATAACAAAACGTACCAAAACGCATAGCCATGGGGCAATTGTTTATAAGAAAATGCTTATGGTTTATTTTAATTTATGTACCTATATGAGAAAATGCTAAATAAATCAAATGTAAAAAATCGATTTATAAAATTTGATACAAATTTTTGCAATTGTTTATGACAAACTGCTTATGGTTTATTTTTATTTATGTATATGAGAAAATGCTAAATAATTGAAATTAAATTTTTTTTTTACAAAATTTTATACAAATTTTAACATTTTTACAAATGCTAAATAAACCAAATTTAAAAGTTTTACTTACAAATTTTGATTTGATTTAAAATCTACATTAAAAAAAACAGTTAAAATCTACATTTAAAAACACAGTTACGTTTGAAAATTTTACAAATTTGGACGTGGTTAGTTAAAATGGATGAAACTAGAACAAACTAGAAACAAAAGTTAAATTATCCATATCAAAATTACTTACAATTTAACAAATTAAAAAAAAAAAACGTCTAAAAGTGACTTCCACAACATAACAACAACAACAAAACTAATCATCTTTCTCTTCTTCATACTTCGATGAAACTTGACAGAAATTTAAATAATGCACTTCAAAAATATATGTATAAATTTTGACTATTAATTACTAATTACCAACACTTAATTACTCTCGTTTTCTATACCTGTCTGTCTTATTCGTATTCGCATGATAAATAAAGATTTATATTCCAAATTTACTAACATACACAAATTAACCGAATAATTGAATTATTACTTGTCAGTAATTTAATGGTACTTAAAAGCCATTTAAATATAAATAAAAACATTTAACTTACTGAATCAAATTTAATGTCCTTGCTTGCATGCTCGTCAAATATTGTTGGCAATGGCTACTGGTTATGTTAACTTTTTACGGTGAGTGGAAATTGCTTTAATTACATGCACGGTGCTAATTAATATCTGACCTGCCGTAATAATAAACAATTATAGTAAACAAGTTAATAATGGTCTCCAGTAATACATGAATTGAAGTACATTATCAAGGCCAATGAACTCTATGTAAAATACCATTTCTTAAGGCTGCGATTTAAACAAGGCTGAGTTAAGTATATATATATATATATTGTCTATATTTTATATTTTATATTTTATATTTTATATTTTATATTTTATATTTTATATTTTATATTTTATATTTTATATTTTGTATTTTGTATTTTATTATTTTATTTTAGTGTAATATTGACAATGCTCTCCACTGAGAGTCAACATACAAATAAATTATTATTATTATTATTATTATAAACAAAAAAACCATAGAGATTTGTTAATTGACGCTTTTCTTAAAAATTATCATCTATTTATAATATAGATATCTATTATCATCTTTCTATAATAACATCTATCCAAGTATTGGTTACAAAATTTTAAACTTTCACTATACTTACTACACTACTCAAAAGAATTATCGCATGTTTTGGAAATTTTTGCTTCTACCGAAAAACTCGAATCATATCGGCAAATAAAAAAAAAAATAATAATGAAGTTTTTTGGAATATGCGATAATTCTTTTGACTTGTGTATTTATCTGATTTTAAAAACACTTATTGATATTATAAAGTAGTTAAAGTAGTGAATATTTAACATAAAAAATGTGAAGTATATTGGCAGTTTTAATCGGAAATGTAACTGATTTCGACAGTTGCAGTTATAAATATTACATAGTATATATATAAAGAATATTTATTAGCAAATAACGCTACATAATATACAAAATTTCAACAAAAAACAACAAAAAAAAAACACACAAATAGCAACTACAATCTTCATATTAACATAAATTTAATTCTATTTACTACATCTACTATTTTCTATTTACAGTCAATCAATTCAAACACATGCCATATAGTGTGATAGATACAATTGAAAATATTATTTGTTATAGTTGCAGAGATGTTATAATCTATTTAATAAGTTAAAGAGTTAAAAAGTTCACTAAATTTACTGTTTAATTTGCAAATTTGACAAATTTTGATAGTATCAGTTGAAAATTTGACAAATTGCAATAGTATCAGTAGAAAATTTGACAAATTTGGATAGTGTCAGTTGAAAATTTAACAGAATTGGACAGTTACTTCCGAAAATTTTCAGAATTTTGGCAGTGTTAGCTAATATGTTTTTACAAATTTGGAGAGTTTACTTGGTTTCGACAATGAAAGTTGAATATTTTGACAGTTTCTTTCGAAAATTTAACTAATTTCGACAGTTGTAGTTGAAAATTTAACAGATTGTGATAGATACAATCGAACATATTATTCGAAAGTTCACAGGAGTTAATATATTGAAAAATGTACCAGATTTGAAACAGTTTCACTTAGTAAGATTTTGACAGTAGCAGGTGAATATTTTGACAGATTAAATTTTAAAAAAATTACTGATTTCGACCGTTTGTAGTTGAAAATTTGACAGATTGTGATAGATACAATGGATAGATAAAATGCAATAGAAAATCATTACAAATTTTGTACTTTTGAACAGTTTTATTTAAAAATTTGCCAATTTTGGACAATATCACTTGAAAATTACACAGATTTGGACAGATACGTTGGAAAATTTGACTAATTTGGACGTGGTAAGTTAAAAAAATTAACAAATTTGGAGAGTTTAGTTGGTAAATTAACCACATTTTAAACAGTTACGCTTAGAAAGATGTTGACAGTAACAGTTATATATTTTGACAGTTTTAATCGAAAATTTAACTGATTTCCACAGTTGTAGTTGAAAATTTGACAGATTGTGATAGATATAATCGAACATATTATTCGAAAATTCGAAGGAGTTAATAATTTGGTAGATTTGGACAGTATCATTTGAAAATTAGACAATTTTGGACAATGACAGTTGAAAATTTGACACATTTGGACAGTTATATTTCAAAATTTGACTAAGTTGGACATAGTTACGTAAAAATTTAACAAAATTGGAGAGTGTAGTTTGTAAATTTATCAGACTTTAAACAGTTCCGCGTAGAAAGATTGTTACAGAAACAGTTAAATATTTTGACAGTTTCAATCGAAAATTTAACTGATTTCGACAGTTGTAGTTGAAAATTTGATAGATTGTGATAGATACAATGGATAGATAAAATACAATAGAAAATAATTAAAAATTTGGTACTTTTGAACAGTTTCATTTAAAAATTTGCCTATTTTGGTCAATATCACTTGAAAATTTCACAGATTTGGACAGATATGTTGGAAAATTTGGCGATTTCGGACATGGTAAGATAAAAATTTAACAAAATTGGAGAGTTTAGTTGGTAAATTTACCACATTTTAAACAGTTCCGCTTAGAAAGATGTTGACAGTAACAGTTAAATATTTTGACAGTTTCAATCGAAAATTTAACTGATTTCCACAGTGTAGTTTATAATTTGATAGATTGTGATAGATATAATCGAACATACTATTCGAAAACTCGAAGGAGTTAATAATTTGGTCATTTGAAAATTTGACAATTTTGGAAAATGTCAGTTGAAAATTTGACGCACTTGGACAGTTACGTTTCAAAATTTGACTAATTTGGACATGGTTACTTAAAAATTTAGCAAATTTGGAGATTTTAGTTGGTAAATTTATCAGATTTTAAACAGTTCTGCTTAGAAAGATTGTTGCAGTAACAGTTAAATATTTTGACAAGTTCAATCAAAAATTTAACTGATTTCGACAGTTGTAGTTGAAAATTTGATAGATTGTGATAGATACAATAGATAGATAGAATAGAACAGAAAATAATTAAAAATTTGGTACATTTGAACCGTTTCGTTTAAAAATTTGCCAATTTTGGACAATGTCACTTAAAAATTTCACAGTTTTGGACAGCTACATTAGAAAATTTGACTAATTTGAACATGGTAAGTTAAAAATTTAACAAATTTGGAGAGTTTAGTTGGTAAATTTACCACATTTTAAACAGTTCTGCTTTGAAATATTTTGACAGTAAGACTTAAATATTATGACAGTTTCAAACAAAAATTTAACTGATTTCCACAGTTATAGTTGAAAATTTGACAGATTGTGATAGATATAATAAAACATATTATTTGAAAATTCGAAGGAGTTAATATTTTGTTAGATTTGGACTATATCATTTGAAAATTTGACAATTTTAGATTATGTCAGTTGAAAATTTGACACACTTTGACAGTTGCGTTTCAAAATTTGACTAATTTTAAAATGGTTACTTAAATATTTAGCAAATTTGGAGAGTTTAGTTGGTAAATTTATCAGATTTTAAACAGTTACGTCTGAAAATTTGGCAAATTTAGATAGTTCTAGTCGATAATTTAACAAATTTAGAGAGTTAAGTTTTAAAATATACCAGATATTAAACAATTCCGCTTAGAAATATTTTGACAATAACAGATGAATATTTTGACAATTTTAATCGAAAAGTTAACCGATTTTGACAGTTGCAGTTGAAAATTTGAGAGATTGTGATACATACAACTGAAAATATTATTCTGAAATTTGAAGGAGTTAATAATTTGTGAGTTTCATTTGTAAATTTGACAATTTTAGACAATACAAGTTGAAAATTTGTCAGATTTTGGCAGTTGAATACGTATGAATATTTTATATATTTGGACATGATTAGTTAAAAATTTAACAAATTTAGAAAGTTTAGTTGGTAAATGTACCAAATTTTAAAGAGATCCGCCTTAGTAATATTTTGACAGTAACATTTGAATATTTTGACAGTTTCAATCGATAAATTAAACTGATTTCGACAGTTGTAGTTAAACATTAGACAGATTGTGATAGATAAAATCGAATATATCATTCGAAAATTCAAAGGAGTTAATAATTTTGTAGATTTTTACAGTTTTATTTGAAATTTTGCAAATTTTGGTCAATATTCGTTAAAAATTTGACAGATTTCAACAGTTACGTTTGAAAATTTGGCAAATTTAGATGGTTCTACTTAATAATTTAACAAATTTAGAGAGTTAAGTTTTAAAATATACCAGATATTAAACAATTCCGCTTAGAAATGTTTTGACAATAGCAGATGAATATTTTGACAATTTTAATCGAAAATTTAGCCGTTTTTGACAGTTGTAGTTGAAAATTTGAGAGATTGTGATAGATACAAGTGAACATATTATTCGGAAATTCGAAGGAGTTAATAATTTAGTAGATTGTACCGTTTCATTTGAAAATTTGCCAACTTTGGGCAATCTTCGTTGAAAATTTAACAGATTTCAACAGTTACGTTTGAAAATTTGGCAAATTTAGATAGTTCTAGTTGATAATTTAACACTTTTAGAGAGTTTTATTTTAAAATATACCAGATATTAAACCATTCCGGTTAGAAACGTTTTGACAATATTTTGACTATTTTGACAATTTTAATCGAAAATTTAGCCGATTTTCACGGTTGTAGTGGAAAATTTGAGAGATTTTGATAGGTACAATTGAACATATTATTCGGAAATTTGAAGAAGTTAATAATTTGGTAGATTTGGACCGTTTCATTTGAGAATTTGGCAATTTTAGACAATATAAGTTGAATATTTGACAGATTTTGGCAGTTACGTTTGAATATTTGATATATTTGGACATGGTTAGTTAAAAATTTAACAAAGTTGGAGAGTTTTGTTGGTAAATTTACCAAATTTAAAAGAGATCCGCTTAGAACTTTTTGACAGTAGCAGTTAAATATTTTGACAGTAGCAGTTAAATATTTTGACAGTTTCAATCGAAAATTCAACTGATTTCGGCAGTTGTAGTTGATAATTTGACAGATTGTGATTGATAAAATCGAACATATAATGCCAAAATTCGAATGAGGTAATAATTTGGTAGATTTGGACCGTTTTATTTGAAAATTTGCCAATTTTGGACAATATTAGTTGAAAATTCGACATATTTGGACAGTATTTTAGGATAACAAATAAAATTAATTGGTAGTTGGCGTTAAATCTTTAAATTGCTTAAATGATGGAAAAACCAAATTTAATGGTTCGAAAAATTGGCACTATTTGAATTAATTATTTACTATTTTATAAATATATCTTTCAAATTTTCATTTGAAAGTACATTTACATTTATATAACATTTATTACATTTGAAAACTTTCTATAATATTTAACACTTTCCGTTTCACTAAGTATTAATCACAGATACATTTAATTCATAAATAAAACAAGTTACTTTGTGAGTATTTCATAAATTTATTTATTTGTGACTATAATTTCGACTCTTAGGTAATCATTTTCAATTTATAAAACAATTAATTTAATTTGCTATTTTGGTTAATTTGGTTTTCAGTTAGATTTTCAGTTGTAGTATATATATATATATATATATATATATATATATATATATATATATAGATATATTATCAAATCCCCATTTACCATTTTAATGGTGTAGGGTGTATAATTTACAAATCATTTTTCGTTTACATTTTGCTTAAACTATTTCATTTTTATTGTACACAAATTTTGCCCATTCTTTTTTGTTTCGTGCAATTCTTTTGGCTTCTTTCCATGTGGTTCTTCTTGCTTTCAGTATTTTTCCTATCTCACTATCCCATGTTGCTTTGGGTCTTCCCTTTTTTTTTTACTTTGTGTCTTTGCCTCCCATATTTGTTTTACCGTCATTTTGCTTTCAGTTCTAGTAATAATAATAATAATAATTGAATTTTCAGTTGTAGTATGTACCTACTGGTTCTACTAAATATATTTACTACGACTATATCTCGAATTGTGAAACTTAATTATCAATTTTATTATCAAGTGTAATAGAAATTGGTAATAAAAATAATAATAGCAAGTGTCAGCGATAGAAATATTTTAAAATTTATACATATTACGTCAAGTTAAACTTTATTAGCGAAGCAAGTAATTACCTACAGAATGCCGATTTGAGTATTCAAGGTTCAAAAATAATAACAAATACTTGTTATTAACTGGGTCAACTGAAAATCAATGTCAAGTCACATTCATGTCGGTACAGTAATCTTTATTATTGGCCATTTGTGCGATAATTAAATTTATCGCATTATGAAGAAGATATAATTGTTTTTAACTAAATTAATGATTTAATACAAGCAAATCTATAAGTAGAGACATTTATATCTTAACAATATTTGATCGAATTATAGCTTATGAACTATTAGCTCTACAGATAATTTATTTACATAAGTTAAGACTGATTATACACAGAATACCTATAGAGTAAAATAAATTGAAATATTCATTTAAAAAATACACAAATTAGTTATAATTAAAAGCACAAAATTCACAGCATTCCTCGTTTACAGAAGATTTGCAAATTTAGTGTATAACTGTTGTTTTGTTTTGGAAATTTTAAACTATATAGTGCTTTGTTAGGTATTTTCTTTTAAGGAAATGTACTCATTCTTTATAATATAATAATATATATATATATATACAGGGTGTCTCAAAATTGACGTCCGTGCTTCTGGAATTGCATTCACGGGGTTAAAAGAAATAGAAAATTAAGAGTGGAAAATTTTCGGTTTGTCCCTCGTTACAGAGTTATTGAGAAATATGTAAACAATAACTTTTTCGACCACTATTTAAAACTCGATTTTGATTTATTAATTGTGTCGTATCTAGATACACAACTGTCAGATTTGACAATTAGTTTGACAAATGTGGACAATATCTTGTTTTTTAATTAATATTTGTTATTTGTTTTTTTTAATATTATTAGTTAGTACATTATTTTGATTTATATATTTTGTCAAATCTAGAGACATAACTGTCAGATTTGACAATTAGTTTGACTCATGTGGATAATATTTTGTTTTTTAATATCATTGGTACAAGATTTTGATTTATTCTCTTTGTCAAATCTAGAGACATAATTGTCAGATTTGACAATTAGTTTGACAGATGTGTTTTACAGTTTTTTTAATCAATAACTGTATAACGAGGTACACATATCTTGTTTTATACTATTATTAGTTTGTACGATTTTGACTTATTTATTTTGTCAAATTTAGAGACATAACTGTCAAATTTGACAATTAGTTTGGCAGATGTGTTTTACAGTTTTATTATCAATAACTCTATAACGAGGGACACATATCTTGTTTTATAATATTATTAGTTAGTACACGATTTTGATTTATTTATTTTGTCAAATCTAGAGAGATAACTGATAGATTTGACAATTAGTTTGACAGATGTGGACAATAGCATAGAATAGAATAATTTATTTACGTGCTATTATACACATTACTATTATATTATGCAGATAATATCTCAATTATTATTTGTTATTTGTTTTTTAATATTATTAGTTAGTACACGATTTTGATTTATTCATTTTGTCAAATCTAGAGATATAACTGTCAGATTTGACAATTAGTTTGCCAGATGTGATTTACATTTTTTTTTTATCAATTACTCTACAACGAGGGATACATATCTTGTTTTATAATATTATTAGTCAGTGCACGATTTTGATTTATTAATTTTGTCAAATCTACAGACATAACTGTCAGATTTGACAATTTGTTTGACAGATGTGTTTTCCAGTTTTTTTTATCAATAACTCTATAAGGAAGGACAAACGGAAAATTTTCCACTCTTAATTTTCAATTTTGATTTAGCCCCCTGAATGGAAACCCAAAAGCACGTCAATTTTGAGACACCCTGTATATATATAATTAATGTACATGCCCCCACTAAATGAAAATGCCACTGGTGGTGGCATTTTCATGCCACCACTAATTTATGTTTTTTCCGAAGTTTTTCCATTGCTTTCTATTTGTAGCCCTTTTCCTTGCTTCCTGTTGATCAAAGTAATTTCTTCTTAGGATCTTTTCTATGTTGGTTTCCCATCTTTTCCTTGGTTTTCCTCATATAATAATACTAATAATAATAATAATAATTAATAATAAAGAATATTTATTAGCAGAAAAGCTACATAATTCTTACAATTGATATTTGATTTTTTAAATTTAATAAAATATTCGGGTTATATTAGGTCCTAGTATTTGTCTGTCTACTGATGATGATTGCTTTGCAATCGAAATGTACATTTAGTGTAATAAATGTTTATTGTGGAAAAGGTTTTTCTCCTTATTTTATATATACAGGATGTCTCCAAAACAACGATGCTGGTCATAACTCCTTTATTTATTGGCCGATTTGGCACACTTGAAAAACTATTTAAACATCTGTTTTTGTCCGTAACGAATATTTCATCAAAGCCAACTTGTTATACATTCAGATTCAGAAAAATTATCTGTACCAGAAAAATAAAGAAAATATATGTAACCATTTGAAAAATATAAGTTGACTATCGTTGAAATGAAACTTGATTTTGCAAAAAAACAAAATTAGGGCCCCTTTTGTAGAACATGTGGAGCTATTTAATATTGTTTTTGTTTTTTTTTCTTAAATCGGACAATAAATAAAGGCCAGCGGCGTTTTTTAGGAGACACCCTGTACATACGTATAATGTAGGTAACGTAATTTTTTCTTCTATCAAATGTTTTAACAAAGTCCACTGGTTTAGCTTTATAACAAGTACAATTGCATTGCATTTCTAGGTATTATGGTAGATCATACATCATAACATCATGGAACTTGCCCATTCAACTTAACCTCGGAATCTTACTTTATAGACATTCCAAATATCGATTCTTTATTGCTTACATACAAAGGGCTGTGCAATTCTTTTATCTCTTATAATATATTTTATATGGAAACTTAACTGACTGTAATGAAGCATTTGTCCTTCACAGATCAATTATACAATTTGTTTTATACTATTTACCATAATTATTATTATATTTTATAATATAATTATGTAAAAAAAAATGTAAAATTAAAATTAATTTAACTGATTGTCTGTAACGATGGTTACGAAATAAAGATATTTGCAATTATTATTATTATTATTACACTAATATTAATTAAATTACTAGATTACTTATTAATATAATAACTTAATATAACTTTATAATAACTTATTAATAACAAAATAAATTAATTGAAAACGTATAATTGCTACCATACGTGGACAATTATACATTGTACGCTAATAATTGTACATATAAATATAACATAAGTAATTAACAATTACAAAGAATTGTGTTCTGCATAAATAATCATACATTGAATACGTTGTTCGAGTAATTATACGTTTTAAAACAATTAAAGTAATTGAACATAGTAAAGAATTATGTAGCATTGGGGATTTTATTTTGTTTATTTATGATAAAAAAATTATGAATAAATAATCTAATGAACGAAATAAATAAACAATTTTATTGATTTTAACACACTTCAGTACTAAATATAACACATTGATTTTATTTTTTTAAATTTTTATGCCACATTATCTAAATTATAATTGAAATAAGTTTGACATGGAATAAATGTATATAGAATGGTTTGCAACGAAAAAGTTATGATAATGAAGTAAAAATTAATAAATTACAACAAATAATATTTAAATAATAGTAGTATATAATTTATATAAATTTATAAAGAATTGACATGGAATAAATGTATTTAGAATGTTTTCCAACGAATAAGTTATGATTATGAAGTAAAAATTAATAAATTACAACAAATAATATTTAAATAATAGTAGTATATAATTGATTGATCGATGTGGCTTTTATTTGTTGAAAATTCATAATTACTAATGTATGAAATAAAGTTACGCACAAAAAAAAAATCAAAATTGTTTTTTATTGTTCACGACAATTGTCGTGACAGTTCAGAAATGATCATTTCTTCACCTGAAGAAGCCACAGTGTGGCGAAACAATTGTCGTGAACAATAAAAAACACTTTTGAATTTAAAAAAAAAAGTGCGTAACTTTATTTCATACATTAGTATATAATTTATATAAATTTAAAAAAAATGATACTTTTTCTTACAGAGAAATAGCCAAATGTGTTTCTCTTTCTAAGAAAAAAAAATGTAATATTTTATTGTGACTAATTATGATTATAAAGAATTGTGACTTTGGTATAATTATAATCATACAAAAGTCACAATTCTTCATAATTCTTCATTTACTTTTATTCTTTCAAAACGTATACTTATTTAGCATACAATGTAAAATTTCCACCAACTTATTATTACTAATGCACTGTAATTATGACGGATTAATTGAGTCTCATCTCCATCATAAGTGGCTGGAAATAATTTGTTTATAACGATTCCAATCAGCGTAAACAAAACAAAATTTGTTATTAATGAAAATAATAAATATTGAATGCAAGACAGTTGCTTCAAATTTAATTATGTTATTTTGCATAGTGTCCAAGTCAGTAGTACTCAAATCACTTTATTTTTCAAATGATTTTTTCTAATACTCTTCATATTTTTTGTAAAATTTTGATATTTCTGTTATTTTTAGAATAACTTTCAATTTTTTTCTCCTATTTTTAAATAATTTTTATCAGTTTTATATTTATTTTATGAATATGTTTTACCTTTTACCTTTTATGCTTTTATCCTTTTATACCATTTATTTCCTTTTATACCTTGTATTCTTTTTATACCTTTTATCAATTATTTGGAACAAACTTTGTTAAAATAAATATTTGCACATTTTAAGATATACCTATTATAGTACTTAGTTGTAGTAATATAAATTACTAAGTAACTAAATTGCTTGAAGATTCTCTCGAAGTTTTTTTATAGTTGATAATATTAAGCATGCATTTGAGTTTCTTATGAATATTGAAGGCAAGACAGTTGCTTCAAATTTAATTATGTTATTTTGCATAGTGTCCAAGTCAGTGGTACTCAATCCACTTCATTTCATTTATTCAAATGATGTTTTCGAATTTTCTTCATATTTTTTGTGAAATTTTAATATTTCTGTAATTTTCAGCATAACTTCCAATTTTTTTCTGCTATTTTGAAATAATTTTTATCAGTTTTATATATTTTTTATGGATATGTTTTACCTTTTTTGCTTTTATCCTTTTATACCATTTATTTCCTTTTATACCTTTTATACTTTTTATACCTTTTATCAATTATTTGGAACAAACTTTGTTAAAATAAATATTTGCACATTTTAAGATATACCTATTATAGTACTTAGTTGTAGTAATATAAATTACTAAGTAACTAAATTGCTTGAAGATTCTCTCGAAGTTTTTTTATAGTTGATAATATTAAGCATACATTTGAGTTTCTTATGAATATTGAAGGAAAGACAGTTGCTTCAAATTTAATTATGTTATTTTGCATAGTGTCCAAGTCTGTGGTACTCAATCCACTTCATTTCATTTATTCAAATGATGTATTCGAATCTTCTTCATATTTTTTGTGATATTTTAAAATTTCTGTAATTTTCATCATAACTTTCAGTTTTTTATCCTGTTTTTAATTTATTTTTATATGTTTTATCTTTTTTTATGAATATTTTTTACCTTTTACCTGTTATGATTTTATCCTTTTATACCAAGTCAGTAGTACTCAAATCACTTCATTTTTCAAATGATTTTTTTCGAATTTTCTTCATATTTTTTGGAAATTTTCAAAATTTCTGTTATTTTCAGCAGAACTTTCAATTTTTTTCTTCTATTTTTCAATAATTTTTATCTGTTTTATCTTTTTTTTATGAATATGTTTTACCTTTTACCTTTTACCTTTTACCTTTTACCTTTTATCCTTTTATTCTTTTATCCTTTTATCCTTTTATACCTTTTAACCTTCTATACCTTTCGTACATTTTATACCTTTATAAATTATTTGTAAGAAATTTTGTTGAAAGAAATATTTGTACGTTATAAGATATACCTATTTTAGTACTTAGTTGTAGTACCATTCTTATTTTTCTTTTTTTTTCACATTTTAGGGAGAACTTAAATAATAATTTATAATTGTTGACATGAATTTATTAGACATGGAATTCATGCGAAGTCTATATAATATATGAAACACAAAAATTTGTACGCCATTTCATTTTATGGAGAAAAATGTAAGAAATGTGAAAAAAACGGATTTTATTGATGGAAAGTTACTACATATTTGCATTGAAAATTAAGTGACCTTATTCTGTATTGTGTCTAAATTATTGGTTAAATTAATATTGATGCTCACGATGTAAATAATTATTCTTTAAGTACTTAAAATTATTAGACTTTTTTTTTCTTCAAATTTGCTCCATAAAGATTGCCATAGTTTCAAAATTTCTATAAATTTTAGCATGCATTTGAGTCTCCATCAATCAAATTTGTTCCAAAGCAAAGTTTGTAAAGGAGATAACTAATTATAAAACAATATAATTTCTGTAAATATTTTAGCATGAATTTAATAATAATAATAATAATAATAATCCGTACTACGCCTCCACCTATGGCGTAATTGGTTACTGTCATAATTTTTCATTTGTGGCTCTATTAAACAAATTTGTTTCAAAGCAAAGTTTGTAAATGAGACAATTAAAAATGTAACAATATAATTTATAAATAATATAAAAAACTATATAAATATTTGTTTTTTATTAGTGACGTTTACATTAATAAAAAATGATTAAATGTTCGTATCGATATAATACTAAAAATTAATACTTTGTTTATTTTTTTGATTTTTCGTTTGATTTAAAAGTTGAAATACACGATAATAGTTAGAGATTAAATAAACCATGTTAATTTCTAAGTATTTTGATTGATTACAAATTATCATGGAACTTGCACATTCAACTTATAGCCTCGGAATCTTACATGTTAATTAGTATATTCCAAATATCGATGCTTTATTGCATATATACAAAAGGCTATGCAATTCTTTTATCTCCTGTAATATATTTTATATGGAAACTTAACTGACTGTAATGAAACATTTGTCCTTCACTGATGATTTATCCAATTTGTTTTATACTATATATTTAGCATTATACCAATATTAATTAGATTGATAAAAATAATCCAAGATTACCTATTAAATAAGAAAAAATAAATAAATTTAAAACGTATAACTACAATTAGGTTCATTTAAACATTGTATGCTAATAATTATACATTTTAATATAAGTTATTGAAGATTATAAAGAATTGTGTTCTTTATTTCAATTAAATTATTATATTATATTATCTTCAATGTATAATTATGTATAAAGAATTATATATTCTTGGTTGTAATGTATAATATTTAGTTACAATATTGCTTATAATGCTAATAATTATACGTTTTATAATAACAAAAATAATGGAAGCTTATAAAAAATTATATAGTATTGTCATTTTCTTTTGATAACGCTATTATGAATAAATAAATTGATTAACTAAATAAATAACTATAACTATACATTATATGCTAATAAATATACATTATAATATAAGAAATTGAAGATTATAAAGAATTGTGATCATTATTTCAATTCAATTATCAAATTATATTATCTTATAATAAAGAATATTTATTAGCAAAAAACGCTACATAATATACAAAATTTCAACAAAATTTCTTCCATGTATAATTCTGTATAAAGAATTATATATTATAGCTTCCAATGTATAAATTTTACTTATAATTGTTGCTAATAATTATACGTTAAAATAATTAAAGTAATGAAAGCTTATAAAGAATGATTTAGTATTGTGATTTTGTTATGATAACGCTCTTATGAATAAATAAATTGATGAAATAAATAAATAAACAATGTTGATTATTTTAATATATTTTAGTACATTAAATATTTCAAAGTGACTTTATTTTTTTTTTAATTCTTATGCCACATGTTCTAAATAAATCTTAAATAAGTTTGACTTGGATAAAAATATACCTTGAATGTTTTACAACGAATTATTTATAATAATCAATAAAATAATAATATATTACAATTAAAAATAATTAAAAAATGAATCATTCATAATTTATATAAATTTGAAAAATATATATATTCTTTCATACAGAGAGAGCCTGATAAGTATTGTTTCTCTTTCTAAGAAAAAATATATCATTTACTATTATGACTAATAATCATAAAAAAATCACAATTCTTCATTCAATTTTATTGTTTCAAAACGTATAATTATTTAGTATACAATGTACAATTTCCACCAACTTATTATTACTAATGCACTGTAATTATAACGGATTAATTGAGTCTCATCTCCACCATAAGTGGCTGGAAATAATTTGTTTATAACGATTCCAATCAGCGTAAACAAAATAAATTTGTTATTAGTGAAGATTCCGCGAATCAAAAATCGTTTTGCAAGCACGAAATCGCATCTCTTCTCTCGTCGACGTTTTTCTCCAATTATTTATCCACTCCAGTAATTATTGGTGACCGCTTTTACCGCTTGACCATGGAGAAGTTGATATTCTAGTGACCAAGGGGGGCTTCGGGGGGCTCAACGGACTCGCTTTGGTCTACTCTAGACGATGCATCAAGGGTTATAGGAACTTCTTGGCCTATATAAGCTGAGACAGTCTCGTCGTCGAATTATTAACAAGTAGTGCATCAAAGTGAACAATCATGATAAAGGTAGGCCACTGTTGAGTTACAAATAATTAATATAAATAATAATAATAATAAGGGTTAAATATTATCACGCAGTTTATAAACATTTGCTAAATTATTTATCTTTTTGCTATTTTTATATACTTACTGCAAAACTTATAATACGTATATTTTATATACTTACTGCAAAGTTTATATACTTAATTACTATTCTAATAAATGTTTATTAAAATAGATAGAATACCTACAAACAATAAAAAAATTGCAAAATTATTATTATGTTACTAAAATGTAGATTTGGTGTTAAATATATTTTTAATTAAGTTTAAGGTTTTACCCAAATAATAATATATAATATAACAACCTTAAATATATTTTTGTTGCAAAAGAAAAACGGTAAAATAGAAATAAAAAAGGCAAAATTAGTAGTAACAATCTTTATTTGCTATCTATCAGAGGTCTTTCTATTATTACAGTAAAGATATTAGTAATAATTCAGTCATAATTCAGTATCATAATTATGACTTATTATGGTACATAATCGAAATATTAAAATTAATAAATAATCAAAATTAAACATAGTGAACAAAAAGAACAAAATAACAAAAATAAGATAAAAAAAAAGAAATAACAGATTTTTTTTATTATATATTATTAATTAATCAATCGCTCATAAGATATGTTTGCTAAACAAAATAATCCAGCAGGACAAATATCAAAATACAAAGAATTTCCGTGAAATAATAATAAATTTTACCAGTGAGCTTTATGATTGTTTGAGTTGTATATTATATAAGAAATATGCATGAGTAATAAGGAAAAACTTAGTGAAATTGAAATAGCATTAGTTATACATATTACAGTTGATGCAATAATAATAATAATTGTAGTAACTAGACTATACTAAATTATTTACACAAAACTACATAATTACTGAAAATGATGAATTCGGCATTGTGCATTTAGTCCATTTAGTCAAAAATTCTTTTCAAATATATAGTACAATTTGGTTAAATAAACATCAGCCAAATATTAAAGAAAAACAATAAGATGCGGAAATACTCCTTATGGGGTTGATAGCCAATAAATATTGTTTTTTTATAATGATTGATTTTTATAATTTTATATTGATTTAAGTATATACCTATAAATGTTTATAATTTATATTTTATATTTAGTATTTTAGTATTTTATTTTAGTGTAATAAGTAAGTAATATTGACAATGTAATACTCCACTGAGAGTCGACATACAAATAAATAATAATTATTATTATAATAAGAACATATTATGAGAACATATATTAAGGCAGAAAATCTGAAAAGGCAGAAATAATTATTTTTCCTTCTGTGAGAACATAAAACAAGCAAACAAGCTGTTTTAAGCTATAACTTATTTAAAATTGAATTAATTAATTAAAAAAATTAAAAAAATCTTTAATCTCCTAAATTTATATTTTTTTAAACTACTTACTTTCTGTATTATTTTTATATTAATATTACCATTATTTGTAAAGTATTACTAATTATAACGTGGTATTATCATTATCATGTCATAATATTGACAATATAATACTCCACTGAAAGTGGACATACAATTAAATTATTATTATTATTACATTAAGGACATATTATAAGAACATATATTAAAGGTAGAAAAGGCTAATATCCTAATGATGTTTTCTCTCTGTGAAAATATTAAACAAGCAACCAAATTTTATAAATGTATTTATGTTTTAAGCTATAACTTATTTAAAATTGAATTAATTAATTTAAAGAAAAAAATTATTAAATTAATTCTTTAATCTCCTAAATTAATATTGTTTCTGATCTACTTACTGTCTGTATTATTTTTATATTAATATTACCACTATTTGTAAAGTATTACTTATTATTACGTGGTATGATCATAATAATAATAATAATAATAATAACATTTATTTGCAACCGAAAGTTCACAGTGTGTAAGTATAATAAGTGTATATAATAATAAGTACAGTAAGTACGTAAATACGTTTGCAAATAAGTAAGTAATCCACAAAAACGGTTTCTATAACGCTTTTGCGTGAATTTTACATTTGCAGTTATCAATAATCAATAATCTATAATAATAATAATAATAATAAGAAGAAGAAGAAAACAAAATAAAGCGTTGCTATTATAATCTTTTTTGCTTTCTTTATATATATATATCAACAATCTATAATCAATAATAATAATAATAATTACAAGGAAACAAAATAAAGCGTTGCTATTATAATCTTTTTGCTTTCTTTATATATTTTCACGTTTTTGTTAAATAAAAATTCTATAGAATACATAATGCAGACAGGTTCTAAATTAAAGCCTGACAACATCATATCTATTTTTAAATGTTAGCAATAATATGCATCTAAATTACTTTAATAATAATAGTTTATTAATGCTATAACTTTACAGTTTTACACAAGTCAAAATAAACAAAAGAAAATTAATTACAGTAACAAGTTGCCAGAAACAAAACTGCCCCTTCGATATAAACATAAACATATGTAATGAAGCTTAATGAAGAACTTTGCATGTAAGCAAACAATTTTAGTAACAAATCTATTAAATGCTAATTTAATTAAGTTGCATGTTATTTAATATTCCATGAGATGTGGGATAATTATGAGCAAATATTAATTTACCTCATTACTTTCACAATTATTGTATAATTTACTTACGTTTTGTGTTAATGAAGAACTTATTTGATGCTGGATAATATGAGAAAATATTAATTGACCTCATCAATTTCATAATTATTATTTAATTTGCTTGAGTTTTGTGCCATTGAAGATCTATCTAAATGAAAGTTAATACATATAAGCAAATATTAATTTGCATCATATATTACATATATATTATTCAATCTACGTTACTCAAATTCAAATACGTTCTATTAGGGTTGGAATAAATCTTGATTCAAAAAACAAAAATTAAAAATCAATGATTTAAAAAAAAACAAATATGTATATAAAGATCAGATTTATTTGATTATTTTGATTTTTTTATATTTCAGATCAGTTTTTGCCAGAATAGATGTGATTTATATCAATTGATTTAGTTTCAATCATGATTTATTTGATTTTTTATATTTCTAATCAGTTTTTGCCAAGATAGATGTGATTTATATCAAATAATTTAATTTCAATCATGATTTATTTGATTATTATTTTTTTGTTATATTTATGATCAGCTTTTACTAGTTTTGATGTGATTTATACCAACTTATTTAATTTCAATCATGATTTTTTATTTGTTTTAATTGTTTTCATATTTCTGATCAGTTTTTGCTAAGATATATGTGATTTATATTAAATGATTTAATTTCAATCATAATTTATTTGATTTTTAATTTAATTTTATATTTACGATCAGTTTTTACCAGTTTTGAAGTGAACCAATTTATATCAATTGGTTTAATTTGAATCATGATTTATTTGATTTTTTATATTTCTGCTCAGTTTTTGCTAAGATAGATGTGATTTATATCATATAATTAAATTTCAATCATGATTTATTTGAATTTGTTATTTTTGTTATATTTATGATCAGTTTTTACTAGTTTTGATGTGATTTATATAAATTTATTTGATTTCAACCATGATTTTTTTGATTTTTTTATATTTCTGATCAGTTTTTGCCAGGATAGATGTGATTTATATCAATTGATTTATTTTCAGAGATGATTTATTTCATGTTTTTCATCAGTTTCTGCTAGGATAGATATGATTTATATCAATTGATTCAATTTCAGTTAGGATTTATTTGATTTTTTTGATTTTTTAAATTTCTGATTAGTTTTTTGCCAGTTTTGATGTGATTTATATCAATCTATTTAATTTCAATCATGATTTATTGGATTTTTTATATTTATGATCAGTTTTTGCCAGGATATATGTGATTTATATCAATTGATATCATTTCAATCATGATGTCTTTGATTTTTTTGATTTTTTTATATTTTTGATCAATTTTTGACAGGATAGATATGATTTATACTAATTGATTTCATTTCAGTCATGATTTATTTCATGTTTTTCATGTTTTTCATCAGTTTCTGCTAGGATAGATATGATTTATATCAATTGATTCAATTTCAGTTAGGATTTATTTGATTTTTTTGATTTTTTAAATTTCTGATTAGTTTTTTGCCAGTTTTGATGTGATTTATATCAATCTATTTTATTTCAATCATGATTTATTGGATTTTTTATATTTATGATCAGTTTTTGCCAGGATATATGTGATTTATATCAATTGATATCATTTCAATCATGATGTCTTTGATTTTTTTGATTTTTTTATATTTTTGATCAATTTTTGACAGGATAGATATGATTTATATTAATTGATTTAATTTCAGTCATGATTTACTTGATTATTTTATGTTTTTCATCTGTTTTTGCCAGGATAGATCTGATTTATATCAATTGATTCAATTTCAGTTAGGATGTAATTGATTTTTTTGCTTTTTTATGTTTCTGATTAGTTTTTGCTAGTTTTGATGTGATTTATATCAATTTATTTAATTTCAATCATGATTTATTTGATTTTTCATATTTATGATCAGTTTTTGCCAGGATAGATGTGATTTACACCAATTGATATAATTTCAATCATGATTTCTTTGATTTTTTTGATTTTTTTATATTTCTAATCAGTATAATTACGTATCTGTATCAGGATTATTAAGGGGAGGTTAATATTAGTTTTTGCTTGGACAGATGTGATTTATATTAATTGATTTAATTTCAATCATGAATTATTCGATTTTTTTGATTTTTTAATTATTTCTGATCAATTTTTGAAAGGTATATATGATTTATATTGCTTAATTTAATTTCAGTCATGATTTAATTGATTTTTTATGTTTTTCATCAGTTTTTGCTAAGGTAGATATGATTTATATCAATTGATTCTATTTCAGTTAGGATGTAATTGTTTTTTTTTTGTTTTTTTATATTTCTGATTAGTTTTTTCCTGTTTTGATGTGATTTATATCAATCTATTTAATTTCAATCATGATTTATTGGATTTTTTATATTTCTGATCAGTTTTTGCCAGGATATATGTGATTTATATCAATTGATATCATTTCAAGCATGATTTCTTTGATTTTTTTGATTATTTATATTTCTGTTCAGTATTATTATGTATCAGTATCTGGATTATTAAGGGGAGGTTAATATTAGTTTTTGCTAGGACAGATGTGATTTATATCAATTGATTTAATTTCAATCATGATTTATTCGATATTTTTGTTTTTTTAAATATTTTTGATCAATTTTTGCCAGGATAGATATGATTTATATTAGTTGATTTAACTTCAGTCATGATTTATTTGATTTTTTATGTTTTTCATCAGTTTTTGCCAGGATAGTTATGATTTATATCAATTGATTCAATTTCAGTCATGATTTATTTGATTTTTTTATGTTTTTCATCTGTTTTTGCCAGGATAGCTATGATTTATATCAATTGATTTAATTTCAGTTAGAATGTCATTGATTTTTTTTTGCTTTTTTATGTATCTGATTAGTTTTTGCCAGTTTTAATATGATTTATATCAATTTATTTAATTTCAATTATGATTTATTTGATTTTGTTAAATTTCGGATCAGTTTTTGCCAGGATAGATGTGATTTATATCAATTGATATAGTTTCAATCATGATTTGTTTGATTTTTTTGATTTTTTGATATTTCTGATCAGTATAATTACGTATCTGTATCAGGATTATTAAGGGGAGGTTAATATTAGTTTTTGCTTGGACAGATGTAATTTATATCAATTAATTTCATTTCAGTCATGATTTATTCGATTTTTCTGATTATTTTTATATTTCTGATCAATTTTTACCAGGATAGATATGATTTATATTAATTGATTTAATTTCAGTCATGGTTTAATTGATTTTTTATGTTTTTCATCAGTTATTGCGATAATAGATATGATTTAAATCAATTGATTCAATTTCAGTTAGGATGTAATTGATTTTTTTGCTTTTTTATATTTCTGATTAGTTTTTGCCACTTTTGATATGATTTATATCAATTGATTCAATTTCAGTTAGGATTTAATTGATTTTTTTTTTGATTTTTTTATATTTCTAATTAGTTTCTGACTGTTTTGATGTGATTTATATCAATTTATATAATTTCAATCTTGATTTATTTGATTTTTTATATTTATGATCAGTTTTTGCCAGGATAAATGTGATTTATACCAATTGATATCATTTCAATCATGATTTCTTTGATTTCTTTGATTTTTTTATATTTCTAATCAGTATTATTATGTATCAGTATCAGGATTATTAAAGGGAGGTTAATATTAGTTTTTGCTAGGACGGATGTGATTTACATCAATTGATTTAATTTCAATCATGATTTTTGGTTTTTTTTTTTTTTTATATTTTTGATCAATTTTTGCCAGGATATATATGATTTATATCAATTGATTTAATTTCAGTCATGATTTATTTGATTTTTTTATGTTTTTCATCAGTTTTTGCCGGGATAGATATGATTTATATCAATTGATTCAGTTTCAGTCAGGATTTAATTGATTTTTTTTATATTTCTGATTAGTTTTTGCTTGTTTTGATAAGGTTATATCAATCTATTTAATTTCAATCATGATTTATTTGATTTTTTATATTTCTGATCAGTTTTTGCCAGGATATATGTGATTTATATCAATTGATATCATTTCAGTCATGATTTCTTTGTTTTTTTAAATTTTTTTTATATTTCTGATCAGTATTATTATGTATCAGTGTCAGGTTTATTAAGGGGAGGTTAAGATTAGTTATTGCTAGGACAGATGTGATTTATATCAATTGATTTAATTTTAATCATGATTTATTCATGTTTTTTGTTTTTTTTAGTATTTCTGATCAATGTTTGCCTGGATAGATGTGATTTATATCAATTGATATAATTTCAACCATAATTTCTTTGATTATTTTTATCAGTTTTGGCCAGGATAGATATGATTTATATCAATTGATTCACTTTCAGTTAGGATTAAAAAAAAATTTTTGATTTTTTTATATTTCTGATTAATTTTTGCCAGTTTTGATGTGATTTATATCAATTTATTTAATTTCAATCATAATTGATTTAATTTTTTTGTTTGTTTATATTTTTGATCAGTTTTTGCCAGGATAGATGTGTTTTATATTAATTGATATAATTTCAATCATGATTTCTTTCATTTTTTGATTTTTTTTTAAATATTTCTAATCAGTATTATTATGTATCAGTATCAGGATTATTAAAGGGAGGTTAATACTAGTCTTTGCTAGGACAGCTGTGATTTATATCAATTGATTTTATTTCAATCATGATTTATTCGATTTTTTTGATTTTTTAAATATTTTCGATCCAATTTTGAAAGGATAGATATGATTTATATCAATTGATTTAATTTCAGTCATGATTTATTTGATTTTTTAATGTTTTTTATCAGTTTTTGCCGGGATAGATATGATTTTTATCAATTGATTCAATTTCAGTTAGGATGTAATTGATTTTTTTGCTATTTTATATTTCTGATTAGTATTTGCCAGTTTTGATGTGATTTATATCAATTTATTTAATTTCAAGAATGATTTTTTTTTTTAAATTTCTGATCAGTTTTTGCCAGGGTAGATGCGAATTATATCAATTGATATAAATTAAATCATGATTTCTTTGATATTTTTGATATTTTGATATTTCTGATCAGTTTTTTTATGTATCAGTATCAGTATTATTAAGGGGAGGTTAATATTAGTTTTTGATAGGACAGATGTGATTTATATCAATTGATTTAATTTCAATCATGATTTATTCGATTTTTTTAATTTTTTAAAAATATTTTTGCTCAATTTTTGCCAGGATGGATATTATTTATATCAATTGATTTAATTTCAGTCATGATTTATTTGATTTTTTTATGTTTTTCATCAGTTTTTGCCGGGATAGATATGATTTATATCAATTGATTCAATTTCAGTCAGGATTTATTTTTTTTTTATATTTCTGATTAGTTTTTGCCTGTTTTGATGTGATTTATATCAATCTATTTAATTTCAATTATGATTTATTTGACTTTTTATATTTCTGATCAGTTTTTGTCAGGATAGATGTGATTTATATCAATTGATATAATTTCAATCATGATTTGTTTGATTTTTTTGATATTTTGATATTTCTGATCAGTATTATTACGTATCTGTATTAGGGTTATTAAGGGGTAGTTAATATTAGTTTTTGCAAGGACAGATATGATTTATATCAATTGATTTAATTTTAATCATGATTTATTCGATTATTTTGATTTTTTAACTATTTTTCATTAATTTTTGCCAGGATAGATATGATTTATATCAATTGATTTATTTTCAGTCATGATTTATTTGATTTTTTTATGTTTTTCATTAATTTTTGTCAGGATAAATATGATTTATGTCAATTGATTCAAATTCAGTTGAGATTTATTTGATTTATTTTATTTTTTAAATTTATGATTAGTTTTTGCCAGTCTTTATGTGATTTATATCAATTTATTTAATTTCAATTATGATTTATTTGATTTTTATGATTTATTTAAATTTCGGATCAGTTTTTGCCAGGATAGATGTGATTTATATCAATTGATATCTTTTCAATCATGATTTGTTTGATTTTTTTGATTTTTTTATATTTCTGATCAATATTATTAAGTATCAGTATCAGGAGTAATAATGGGAGATTAATAGTAGTTTTTGCCAGGATAGATGAGATTTATATCAATTGATTTAATTTCAGTCATAATTTATTTGATTTTTTGGATTTTTTTATATTTCTGATCAGTTTTTGATGGAGAGATGTGATTTATACCATTTGATTTAATTTCAGTCATGATTAATTCGATTTTTTTAATGTTTTTGGTCAGTTTTGCCGGAATAGATGTGATTTATATCAATTGATATAATTTCAATCATGATTTGTTTGTTTTTTTTGTTTTTTTTTATATTTCTGATGAGTATTATCAAGTATCAGTATCAGGAGTTATAATGGGAGATTAATAGTAGTTTTTGCTAGGATAGATGAGATTTATATCAATTGATTGAATTTCAGTCATAATTGATTTGATTTTTTGCATTTTTTTATATTTCTGATCAGTTTTTGCCTCTAGAGATGTGATTTATACCAATTGATTTAATTTCAGTCATGATTAATTCGATTTTTTTAATGTTTTTGATCAGTTTTTGCCAGGATAGATGTGATTTATTTCAATTGATTTAATTTCAGTTTTGATTTATTGGATTTTTTGATTTTTTTATATTTATGATCGGTTTTTGACAGGATAGATGTGATTTATATCAATTGATTTACTTTCCATCATGATTTGTTTGACTTTTAATTTTTTTAATTTTTCAGATCAGTATTTTTCCAGGATATATGACATTTATATCAATTGATTTGATTTCAATCTTGATTTTTTTTTGAGTTTTTTATAATACTGATCAGTTTTTGCCAGAATAGTGATTCGTATCAACTGATTTTCATCACAATTCAAATCATATGATTTTTTTAATAAATTGTTGAAGTTGATCAAGAATTGATGATCAAAACAAATGTATGTGTATCTGCACCATGCGATAGATTTAAAATCATATGTTTTTTCATTCGTTCTTAAATTTGAAGAAGAATTGATGAATTAAACAAAGTTTTGTGCATCTGTAGCATGTAATGAACCAAAAAAATTGAAGAAATATATTTTACTAATGCATGCTAACTCTATAGTTACATTATATTTTTAATTGTTCACCTATTAGAATGCACAAACAATGCAAAATCAAATATTAATTTAAAAAAGTCAATTTTGATTTAGATCAATGATTTATTTAAAAAAAAAAGTTGATTTAAATCGTGATTTAAATCAATTGATTTAAATAACACCAACCCTGCTTTCTATTGATTGAATTCTATTGATTATATTGATTCTATTGATTCTATATATGATTGAATTTTATATTGATTCTGTAAAATTATTTATGTCTATAAAATATCATGAAATAACGTTGACAAAAGTAATACATATTTCATTAAAGTTATGGTTCATTTAAATACTTGATATTTAAGTTTCGGAAATCAATTGGGAAAAATATATATATATATATATATATATATATATATATATATATATATATATATATATATATACAGTTCATATACAAATAAAAATAAGCAACACACATACATTGTTCAGTGTAAAGTATAGTTTCAAAGATTAAATATCTTTAGGGATGAGCTTAAAAGTAAATTATTAAAAATAATTTGTTTTTAGAAAATTTATAGGATTAGAATCTTTTATTACTTTAATATGTTATAATGTACACTGGAATCTTTTTTAATTTAGTTATTTATATAATTATATATTTATTGTTAAGTATATTAAATTTTAAGTTTAGCAAATCACTGGGCAAAAGTATGTAATGTATTGTGTAGTGTATATAAATTCTAGTGTACACACATTGTGGATTGTAACCTGTTTTTTTTTAAATTTTGTTATACATCCCATAAAGAGGGATGGATTATGTATGTATGTATGTATACATACATTCATTGTTTTAGCGTGTACGCTGACAAATTTTTGAATTTTGACATAATTATAGCTATTCTTGTCATTATGTTATATTATATAAAAATATTCAAAATCTATACAAATTTCAAGTAATAACGTTGATGAATAATATAAATTTCATTACAGTTAATGATTCATAGAAATACTTATATTTAAGTTTCGTAAATTACTTAGGAAAAGTATCCAAATACAGTTAAAATTAAAATTAAAAATTAAAAATTCAGTGTCATATAATGTACAGTGTAAACTGTATGTACACTGGAATATTTTAAAATTTAGTACTTCCATACATTGTTGTATTGTTTTAGTATGTATACTGACAAAATTACATACATTATTGTATTGTTTTAGTGTGTATACTGACAAAATTTAGAATTTTTATTCTTTTATTATTATTATTAATTTAACAAAATTATAACTAAAAACATGCATCATTTCTCAGAATTATTGTTATGCAATCTCATGGTATTTCTAGATATTCGTCAATAGAAAAACTAATGCTATCAGATTTGTTGATAAAAAAAAAATAGGTTACCATTTAAAAACAAAATCGATGATGTCATTTTCAAAAAGCTACGCGTCACAGAAAAAAATTGAAACGGTCAAATTGTGGCAAATAATTAGCCATCAAACTTTTGTTCAAGACTTTTTTTTTCAAAAGATAGTAATACAATTGGGAAAACCAGGTGATGTGGTTCCTTACTTTTTATTCACCCTGTATACGACATATATTACTAAATATCTATTTAATTTTTGTGAAGAATGAGTAAAAGTTTATTCAAAATTTAGTAAAAAAGAGTCGAAATTTATGTGATTTTGTTGAGATTATTTTTTTTTTAAATTTATTTCCGACATGTATTAGTCAATAACTATTTAATTTTTGTGAAGAAATAGTAAATATTTATAATTATATTCGTATAAAACATTTTCTTCATTACTAAGTACAAATGGGATACATTTCTTTAGTTTTGTAAAATTCTGATAGCATTTTGTTTTCTAAATCTTGTTCAAAACAGGATTTTATTTTGAACATGTTTTTACATGTTGTATATTTTGCCTCAGAGGAATACAAAACATGAATCCTCTTAATTCTAAAAATGCATTTTGAAAGAGTCAACAATATTTTGTATGTACTTATAAGTAAAGATGATTTTTATTTTTCAGGAAGTTGGATTCACAGTTTTCTTCGTAGCTGCGATATGTTCAGCATACCCTGCTGAAGAAGCGGCACAAGTTTCAGGACCTGTTCAAGTGGTTGCCGTCAATGATGAAAGCCTAGACACAGCAGAGACTGCATGGGGTGGAGGTAGAGGAGGTTATGGAAGAAGTTATGGCGGCTATGGTGGATATGGAGGTTACGGACGTGGGGGTGGATATGGCGGCGGCTACGGTGGCTACGGAGGAATATTTGGAGGAGGCTTTGGCGGAGGATACGGGGGAGGTTATGGGGGAGGATATGGGGGAGGATATGGACGTCGCGGATATGGAGGTTACGGAGGATGGAGGGGATAAGTCCAGCTGAAGGATCAGATTTAAATTATGTATATTTCTATTAAAAAAAAAATGTAAATACTGTTTTATATATAATATGTTAGGATTATGAATAAATTACTGAAAAAATAGCCTAGTTTTTGTTTCTCATATTATTAATAAACTTATTTAAGTGTCAATTTATTAACATATACTCATATACAATTATAGTAAAGTGAAAAATAAAATTATTTACTATCGAAATTATATGTAAAATACGTCATAATTATGAATGATTATGATTATTATATGAATGTTATAAAGTAAGTACTACTAATATTTTTAATAGATATAAATTATATTATTGTCCTAATGATTATGTACTTAATTTCTTTTGTTAAATTTTGACTGAGATCTGCATTGCACCTATAATTATTAGTTAATTGTACACATTATAAAAATAATGAGACCTAATATGAATATAATAGCGTTGTTGTGTAGGTTTCGATTAAGATGCAAAAAACTCTATAATCTTCTTATGATTACAACTAAATAGTAATATATAGTCTGCCATTGCCTTCTCACGTCATTGTTACATGATTGGGTTTTACAGACATCAAATTTACTAAAAAAATTACTGGATTTTGACACGTGAATTTGCAATTAAGATTTAATATGAGTTTTGTTCACGAAAATATCTGAGCAGATATTCATTATAATCTAATATTAATATTTATTATTAGGTATACCTTATTAATATTAATATTATTATTTTGCTATCAATAAAAAATAGCAAAATAATAATTAATAATTACTGGTAAAATGAATGCAATACAAAAACAATCATTATTTATATTATTATTATTTGTTATTTGTTAAAGTACTTTCTGATATTTTCCAGTATTTATTTATTTTCCCTACTAGTTTCGGCTTAGTATTCAGACATCATCAAGGGTTTTTGTAAATTAAAATGATGGCCAAAATATCCGAAACTAGTAGGGAAAAATAAATAAATACTACTACTAGAACAACTAGTACAACTAAATTACTACTAGAACAACTAGTACTACTAAAGTACTACTAGTAAGTACTAAATTACTACTAGAAAATACCAGAAAGCACTTTAACAAATATCAAATAATAATCAAAGATATCTGGTAAAAATGGATCAAATACTAACATTATGAAAAAAAAAAATAGGACGTTAACTAAACCAGTAATTGAAGCTTTTAGTATAATTCTAAAATTACAGAGTAAAAATCGAATTTACAATCCTTTTACAAATTTCGAGCTCCTTATGGTTTTATGATTTAATTCAGATTTTTTTTTCAAAAGTACAATAAAAATTGTTTAATCTTTAATCTTTTCTGTCAAAATTTCAATTATTTGTACCGAAATTGGAGTTGCATTTACCAAAATAAATTAATAGTCAAAATGCTCAAATATTCTGTCAACTTTTTAATTATTACTGTCATTTTTTTTGTATAGGATATTTACAAGTTACAAATTATTTCTACCACAATTTTTGTTATATGTAGCATAACTCGTGTAAAGCATGCCAAATTAAATCTATATTCGAAAATTCAAAATATTTCGTCAAATCTTTAAAAATTATTGTCAACATTTTTATAATTACTTGCTAAAACTTCTAATTATTTCTTAGAGAATTTCATTTTACTTGCTAAAACTTCTAATTATTTCTTAGAGAATTTCAGTTACACTACCTACTAAAATATACATTGACCTATCAACATTTTAATGATTACTAGTTCAATTTCATTTCAGTTCATCATTAAATAGTATTATGACTCTATATTGAGGATGATATTGTCATTGTAAGATCACATACATATTCACATTTAGGTATTAAAGTTTTCACAAGAACTTTTTATTAATCACTGTCAAAATTTAAAAAAACTTAATTAAAAAACTACTCAAACTTTGGAAATTATTTCTTCCAAAGTTTCGTATATACTATTTAACAAATTTTATATTGATCTATCACAATTTCCATGATTACTTGTTTTAGTTCTGTCAAAATTTCAATTATTTCTATCAAAATTTGACTTGTCTTTACCAGAATAAATCAATTATAGAATTTTTAAAAATATTCTGTAAAATTTTTAATAATTACTTCTTAATTATTTCTACTGAAATTTGAGTTGTATTTGCCAATATAGATATAGTCAAACCAAATAATGAGCAAAAATTTCGAATATGTAATAATTACTGTCGAAATTTTTATCATTTCTGTCTCAAACTTTCAACAATTTCTATCACAACTTCATTTATGCCTGTAAATTACCAAAATTTGGCTTGATCTATCAAAATTTTATTGATTACTATTAAAGTTTTATTGATTGCTGTCAAAACTTAGGTATGTTTACCAAATTTTCATAGTTTTAGCAAAAGTTCAAACAGTATTCTTAAGTTTTTAATCATTTCTATAAAATTTCACCGAAATTTGAGTTATTTTTAAGAAAATTAACTAATTGTCAAAATATTCATACATTATCTGAGCTTTTTAATAATTACTGTCAAAGGTATATCAAATTTTCAAGTTTCGCAAAAGTTCAATAAATATTGTAAAATATTTAATTATTTCTGTCAAAATTTCAATTATTTCTATCGAAATTTGAGTTGTAATTACCAAATATAATGTAATGTCACAAAATAAATAAAGTCAAACCAAATAATTGTTAAAAATATCAAATATTCCGCCAAACTTGTAATAATTAATGTCGAAATTAATATGATTTCTGTCTAAAACTTTCAATAATGTCTACCACAATTTCATTTATACCTACAATTTACCAAAATTTAGCTTGATCTTTCAAAATTTTAATAATTACTATAAAAATTTCATTAATTGGTTTGAAAACACCAGTATAGTTAAATTTTTAACCATTTATGTCAAAATTTCACCAAAATTGAGTTGTGTTTACCAAAATTAACTAATTGTCAAAATATTCATATATTCTTCTTACTTATTAATAATTACAGTCAAATGTATACCATCTTTTAAAACTTTCGCAAAAGTTCAATAAGTATTTTCAAATTTTTAATCATTTCTGTCAAATTTTCAATCATTTCTATCGAAATTTGAGCTTTATTTACCAAAATAAATAAAGTCAAACTAAATAATTGTTTAATATTACTAATATTTGGTCAAATTTGTAATAATTACTGATGAAATGTTTATCACTTCTGTCTCAAAATTTTAGTTATTTTTACCACAATTTCATTTATAACTATAATTTACCAAAATTTAGCTTGATCTATTAAAATGTTAATGATTACTAGTAAAATTTCATTAATTTGTGTCAAAACTTGGTAATATTTTCCAAATTTTCAAAGTTTTTGCAAAAGTTCAATAAGTATTGTTAATTTTTTAATCATTTCTGTTTAAATTTCACCGAAATTTGAGTTGTATTTACAAAAATTACCTAATGGTCAAAATGTTCATTTATTCATTTAACTTTTTAATAATTACTGCAAAATGTATACTAAATTTTCAGAGTTTTTGCAAAAGTTCAATAAGTATTGTCAAATTTTTAATCATTTCTGTCAAAATTTCAATTATTTCTATCAAAATTTGAGCTGTATTTACCAATCTTACCAAAATTTAGCTTAATCTATCAAAATCTTAATGATTACTATTAAAATGTCATTAATTAGTGCTAAAACTTATTCATTTTTACAACATTTTCAAAGTTTTAGCAAAAGTTCAATAAGTATTGTCAAATTTTTAACCATTTCTGTCAAAATTTCAATTATTTCCACCGAAATTTGAGTTGTATCTACCAAAGTAAATACATTTTCAGAGGTTTACAAAAAATTTACCAATTTTTTTAATAATTTCTACAAAAAATTCTATAATTTGATATGTATTGTCAAATTTCCAAGCATTTGTGTCAAAATTTTAATTATTCTCTCGAAATTTGAGCTGTATTTACCAAAATAAGTCAATTTTTGAAAATTCAAAATACTTATTACGTCAAATTTTTGACATTAACAGAAGAAATGTTTATAATTACTGTTTCAAACTTTAAAATAATTCTACTAAAATATCAAATACTAAAATATTGTTTGAACTTTCAAAATTTTAAAGATAACTATTAAAATTTAATTGAGTGCTATCAAAACTTAGTTAGATGTACCAAATTTTCAAAGTTATTGTAAAAGTCCAATAAATAGTATAATTTTTAATCACTTTTATCAAAATTTCAATTATTTTTACCGAAGTTTAAGTTGTATTTACCAAAATCAATTAATTGTCAAAGTATTAAAATAATCTTTTAACTTTTTAATAATTACTGTCAAATATTTAACCATTTCTGTCAATATTTCAATTATTTCCACCGAAATTTGAGTTGTATTTACCAATATAAGTAAATTTTCAGAGGTTTACAAAAATTTTGTCATGTTTTTAATGATTTTTACCAAAATTTCTATCATTCGATAAGTATTGTCAAATTTCCAAGCATTTTTGTCAAAATTTCAATTATTCTACCAAAATTTGAGCTGCATTTAGCAAAATAAATCAATATTCGAAAATTTAAAATGCTTATTACATCAAATTTTTAATAATTACTGCAGAAATGTTTATAATTACTGTTTCAAACATTAAATTATTTCTAGCAAAATTTCATATACCAAAATTTAGATTGATCTTTCAAAATTTTAATGATTACTATTAAAATTTCATTGACTGCTATCAAAACTTAGTTAGATGTATAAAATTTGATTTGTATTCATTAAAATATATCAATATTCGAAATTTTAAAATACTTATTCCGTCAGATTTTTGATAATTACTGCAGAAATGTTTGTAATTACTGTTTCAAACGTTAAATTATTTCTACCAAAATTTCATATACCAAAATTTCGGTCGATCTTTCAAAATTTTAATCATCACTATTTAAATTTCATTGATTGCTATCAAAACTTAGTTAGATGTACCAAATTTTCAAAGTTACTGCAAAAGTTCAATAAGTATTGCATAATTTTTAACCATTTCTGTAAAAATTTCAATTATTTCTACCGAAATTTAAGTTGTGTTTACCAAAATAAATTAATTGTCAAGGGACTAAAATAACTTTTTAATAATTATTATCAAATTTTTAATGATTAGTGTCAAAACTTCAATTATTTCTACTGAAATTTGACTTGTATTTATTGTAAAATTCATCAATTGTTGAAAATTTCAATAATTTCGTCAATTTTTTTTTATAATTTCTGCGTCAAACTTTCAATTAATTCTACCAAAATTTCATTTATGCCATTTACTAATATTTGGGTTGAGGTATCAAAATGTTTAATGTATATTATTGAAATTGCATTTATTGCTGTGGTTACCAAATTTTTAATGTTTTCGCAAAAGTTCAATAAGTATTGTCAATTATTTCTGTTAAAATTTCAATTAGTTTCAACCGAAATTTGAGTTGTATTTACCGACGTTTATCAATTTATTATTTTATCAATTTTTAGAAATTTTCAAATATCCTGTCAACTTTTTAATAATTTCTGTTATTTGTTTTATAATTACTCAAACGTTTGAAAATATTTCTACCAAAATTTGTATTATTCGATTAGTATTGTCAAATGTTTATTAATTTGTGTCAAACTTTCAATTATGTTTGCTGAAATTTGACTAATATTTACCTAAATATATCAATACTCGAAAATTTCAAAAACTTATTCTGTCAATTGTTTGATAATTACCTTCGAAATGTTTATAATTACTGCCTCAAAGCTTGAATTATTTCTACCAAAGTTCCATTTACGAAAATTTACCTTGACGAATCAACATTTTAATGATTACTATTCAAATTTCATTGATTGTTGTTTAAACTTAGTTATATCTACCAAATTTATAAGTTACTGCATAAGTTGAAACAAATAGTGCGTAATTTTTAATCATTTCTGTAAAATTTTCAATCATTTCTGTTAATGTTTCAATTAGTTTCCACCAAAATTTAAGTTGTATTTCCCAACGTAAATCAGTTTTCAAATATCCTGTCAACTTTTAATAATTTCTGTTAGTTTTTTTATAATTTCTCAAACGTTTGAAACTATTTCTACCAACATTTCGTTGTTTCGGCAAGTATTGTCAAATGTTTAATCATTTGTGTCAAAATTTCAATTATATTTACTGAAATTTGACTAATATTTACCTAAATATATCAATATCCTAAAAATTAAAATACTTATTCTGTCATATTTTTGAGAATTAGCGTCGAAATGTTTATCATTACTGCCTCAAGCGTTAAATTATTTCTAAGAAAATTTTATATACCAAAATTTCCATTGATCCATCCTAATTTTATTGATTACTATTAAAATTTCATTGATTGCTATCAAAACATAGTAAGATGTATTAAATTTGAGTTGTATTCACCAAGATATATCAATATTCGAAAATTTAAAATACCTTTTCCGTCGAAATTTTGATAATTTCTGTTGAAATGTTTAAAATTACTGTTTCAAACGTTAAATTATTTCTACCAAAATTTCATATGCCAAAATTTTGATTGATCTTTCAAAATTTTAATAAATACTATTAAAATATAACAATGAAATATGATTCAAAAACCGTTCAAAGTTGAAGATAGTAAATGCTGCGGTCAAAAAATAAGACTTAATAATTACTTATTATTATTATTATTACTAATAAACGTAATAACATATGGAAACACATTTTACTCCATTTCTGAATACACTTCATAAATTTAACAAAATCAGGGAATTTAGCAGAAAGCTTGTCAGATAATTGGAATTTATGACCATGCAAATCTGAATCCGTTTTAATAGGACTATTTAAGTGATTATAGTGTACTTTAGATGTAGTATATATTGCCAAACATACAATTACTGCAAAGTTGCTCAAGGGAAACTGTCAAGATGTTGAAATTCTTGGTAAGTTAATAGTTAAACGATGTAGTTTGCTTGCGCAACTTAGGGCATATTATTTCTTTTTTAAGTAATATTTCAATATTTATAATCAAAAATATCTTTTGTTAATTAAATGATATATTAACGAAACCATTAAAACGATTCTAGTTTTTAGTAATAAAACTAGAATCATCGTTGTTTGATATCATCACGTTAATATATACATTTTTTTTTTAAATATGAAATATATTTATAATATAAGAACGCCCTTAAAATCCAATATGGTTCCAATATCAAATATCAATAGTTAGGTTAGGTTAGGTTATGATAGAAACAGCTGCTTTAAAAGTTGTTTGTGTTAAATATTAATGATTCTCTTTTATGTTTCAGGCTCTTTTGGTTGTTCTCACATTTGCATTTGCATTTGCGTTTGCAGAAGAAGAAGATGAGGAAAAGTTCTTTGGATTGTTCCATCATCATTCACGCCCTCGTGTGCAGGTGGTAGTGCAGCAACAACCGGCAGTTCAAGTTCAAACACAAACACAAACGCAATCACAAAGTCAGTCCCAAGGAAACTACGGCGGCAGTTTTGGATATCCATCATACTATTATTAAATTGATTGACATAAATTTGTACAATAGATTATATTTGATTACTGTAGAAGATAATAAGATATATGTGTTGTTACTTACGAATATGTTTTCAAAATAATAATAAAAAAACTATTACATAGTATCTTAAAATTGTTATCAGTAAATTTATTCATAGAATTATATGAATATTTGTAAATACATGTGGCTTCTTATTTATACTTAAATGTGTATGAAAAATCAAGCGAGGAGAAAAGATATTTATGAAAATATACAATTATTTGAGGATTGTAAAGTTTATTTTTCTAATTCTTTTAAAAATACATAAGCCCATCCTTTATAAGTTGGAAAAATCATATTTTCAAAAATACTGTGGAAAATTGGGAAAAAGTTATATATGAAAATATAGAATTATTTAAGGATTGTAAAGTTTATTTTTCTAATTCTCTTAAAAACACATAATCCCATCCTTTATAAGTTGGAAAAATCATATTTTCTAAAATACTGTGGAAAAGAGGAAAAAAATGAAACAGGCATATTTTTTCACTCTTTTATTGGGCAGTTTCATAAGTAAAACATTCTAATCGTAAATTTTTTCAATGTTTCATAAATCTTTAGCAAAATTTAGGATTTTCATTTTAAAACCAAAATTCCAAGAATTTAAAGAAGTTCTAAAGTTTTGATTAATAGTCTGAAGCTGTTTAGCAAAGTACCGTGAACATGCTTCTACAGCAAAAAAATTATTGATGATGCATAAATTAAAAAAAAAAAATAATAATCACGTGAATTTCTAAAATATGGTATAGATTTTGAAACTATAACTCGTGAAAGTCGAAAATTGAATATGAAATTTAATTGAAACAAATATCTTTGCAATAAAATTTAAATCAGTGTTTGCTTTCAAATTATAGAAATCTGTTAGTTGAAGTACTTTACTTTGAAAGTAATAGGCAACATTTCATACAATCTGAAAAGTATTCTCAAAATTTTGAAAATCCAGTACTTTCTTACAAAACTACTCAGTAAAACATAATTAATATGCATGGATCTAGACAAAAAGACAATTAAACAAATCAATTCTAGACAAGCTTGGCTAAGAAAATGTTTAGATTGGAGCCAAACAGCTTTGGAACTAACATTAATCAAAATTTTGGAACTAAATTTAATTCTTTTTATTTTGTTATTAAAACGAAAATCCAAAATTTTGGTTATAAACGTTAGGATTTATGACTCATTGAAAAGATTTACCATTACAATGTTTTATTTATGAAACTATATAGTAAAACAGCGAATTATTGAAATTCAAATTAATTAAGTAAATCTGTAAATTAAAGCTTAATTAAATCAAAATTTCGTAACTCCTTGTAATTTTGTAACCTAAAACTAAAATCAAACATTTTGGATTTATGAAATATTGAAAAGATTTATCAGTACTATTTTGAATAAAGTTATTTGTCAAAAATTAACGTTTTCTACATTAAAGATAATTGTTCATTATTTCAAAAATCATCGTTTTTTTGTATTAAAAATAATTATTAATTCTTACATCCGAAGATGTGAGTAATTTTGAGATTGGAGTTTTTGTCATCCAAGGGCAAATCCAAAATTTTGAGCAAGAACCTTAAGATGTATGAAACATTGAAAAGATTTACCATTACAATGTTTTATTCATGCAACTATCCAGTAAAACAGCGAATTAATTACGTAAATCTGTAGATTAAAGCTTAAGAGCTTCCAATTATTAATCAAAATTTCGTAACTCCGTGTAATTCCTGCAATTTTGTTATTAAAACGAAAATCAAACATTTTGCATTTATGAAAAATTGAGAAGATTTATCATTACTATTTTGATTAAAGTTATTTGTCAAAAATTAACGTTTTTTACATTAAAGATAATTGTTCATTATTTCAAAAATCAACGTATTTTTGAATTAAAAAAAATTATTAATTCTTAGATGCGAAGATGTGAGTAATTTTGAGATTGGAATTTTGTCATCCAAGGGCAAATCTAAAATTTTGAGCAAAAACCTTAAGATTTATGAAAAATTGAAAAGATTTACCATTACAATGTTTTATTCATGAAACTATCCAGTAAAACAGCGAATTAATTACCTAAATCTGTAGAGTAAAGCTTAAGAGCTTCCAATTATTAATCAAAATTTTGGAACTCATTGTAATTCCAGTTATTTTGTTATTACGAAAATTCAATATTTTGGATTTATGAAAATTTAAAAGATTTATCATTATTATTTTTATTATTATTAAAAATTAACGTTTTTTACATTAAACATTAAAAAACATTAAATAATTGTTAATTGTTCATCATTTCAAAAATCAAAGTTTTTGGCTTATTAATTCTTAGATGTTCAAATCTCAAAAAAAATTGGAGATTCTAGTTTTTGTCATCCTAGTTCAAATCCACGATTTATGTTAAAAACCTTAAGCTTTTTGAAAAATTGAAAAGATTTACTATTACAAATTTGATCAGAGATATTAATCAAAAAGATAAATAATGATTCTTTCAAAAATGAACGTGTTTTATATTAAAGATACTTATTAATTCTTAAATGCGAAAATGGAAGTAATTTTGAAATTTCAGTTTTTGCCATCTAAGGGTAAATCCAAAATTTTTGTTAAAAACCTTATGATATATGAAAAAAAATGAAAAGATTACACTTTTTATGATGATATAATTTTTTTTTGAAATATTTAATAAAAAGATAACGCTTTTAGATTAAAAATAATTATTCACTCTTTAAAAAATCAACGACTTTCGAATTAAAGATAATTATTCATTCTTAGATGCGAAGACATGAGAATTTTAAAATTTGAGTTTTACAATCCATGGAAGGATTGGTTTAAGGACACTTCAATGAAATTATCGATTTTAGGGTGTAAAAACCTTAAGATTTTTGAAAAATTTGAAAGATTTACTATTACAAATATGATCAGAGATATTATTCAAATAGATTAGTAATGATTCTTTCAAAAATAAACGTTTCTTATATTAAAGATACTTATTGATTCTTAAATGCGAAAATGGAAGTAATTTTGAGATTTCAGTTTATGCCATCTAAGGGTAAATCCAAAATTTTTGTTAAAAACCTTGATATATGAAAAAATTGAAAAGATTACACTATTTATGATGTTATAATTTTTTTTGAAATATTTAATAAAAAGATAACGCTTTTAGATTAAAAATAATTATTCACTCTTTAAAAAATCAACGACTTTCGAATTAAAGACAATTATTCATTCTTAGATGCGAAGACATGAGAATTTTGAAATTTGAGTTTTACAATCCATGGAAGGATTGGTTTAAGGACACTTCAATGAAATTATCGATTTTAGGGTGTAAAAACCTTAAGATTTTTGAAAAATTTGAAAGATTTACTATTACAAATATGATCAGAGATATTAATCAAATATATTAATACTGATTCTTTCAAAAATAAACGTTTTTTATATTAAAGATACTTATTGATTCTTAAATGTGAAAATGGAAGTAATTTTGAGATTTCAGTTTATGCCATCTAAGGGTAAATCCAAAATTTTTGTTATAAACCTTATGATATATGAAAAAATTGAAAAGATTGCACTTTTTATGTTATAATTTTTTTTTGAAATGTTTAATAAAAAGATAACGCTTTTAGGTTAAAAATAATTATTCACTCTTTAAAAAATCAACGACTTTCGAATTAAAGATAATTATTCATTCTTAGATGCGAAGACATGAGAATTTTGAAATTTGAGTTTTACAATCCATGGAAGGATTGGTTTAAGGACACTTCAATGAAATTATCGATTTTAGGGTGTAAAAACCTTAAGATGTTTGAAAATTTTTAAAGATTTACTATTACAAATATGATCAGAGATATTAATCAAATATATTAATAATGATTCTTTCAAAAATAAACGTTTTTTATATTAAAGATACTTATTGATTCTTAAATGCGAAAATGGAAGTACTTTTGAGATTTCAGTTTATGCCATCTAAGGGTAAATCCAAAATTTTTGTTAAAAACCTTATGATATATGAAAAAATTGAAAAGATTACACTATTTATGATGTTATAATTTTTTTTTAAATATTTAATAAAAAGATAACGTTTTTACATTAAAAATAATTATTCACTCTTTAAAAAATTAACGATTTTCGAATTAAAGATAATTATTCATTCTTAGATGCGAAGACATGAGAATTTTGAAATTTGAGTTTTACAATCCATGGAAGGATTGGTTTAAGGGCACTTCAATGAAATTATCGATTTTTGGGTGTAAAAACCTTAAGATTTTTGAAAAATTTGAAAGATTTACTATTACAAATATGATCAGAGATATTAATCAAATAGATTTATAATGATTCTTTCAAAAATAAACGTTTTTTATATTAAAGATACTTATTGATTAATAAATGTGAAAATGGAAGTAATTTTGAGATTTCAGTTTATGCCATCTAAGGGTAAATCCAAAATTTTTGTTAAAAACCTTATGATATATGAAAAAATTGAAAAGATTACTCTATTTATGATGTTATAATTTTTTTTTAAATATTTAATAAAAAGATAACGTTTTTAGATTAAAAATAATTATTCACTCTTTAAAAAATTAACGGTTTTTGAATTAAAGATAATTATTCATTCTTAGATGCGAAGACATGAGGATTTTGAGATTTGAGTTTTACAATCCATGGAAGGATTGGTTTAAGGACACTTCAATGAAATTATCGATTTTATGGTGTAAATTTTAGATCAGATTAATAAATTACCAAAATACTATATTACCAATGCCAGTTAGACCCATATGATCCATGATCAATGACCCATATGACTCATATGATCCATGATCCATGGCCCGTATGATCCATATGATCCATGATCAATGACCCATATGACTCATATGATCCATGATCCATGGCCCGTATGATCCATATGATCCATGATCAATGACCCATATGACTCATATGATCCATGATTCTTGACCCATATGACTCATATGATCCATGATCCATGACCCATATGATCCATATGATCCATGATCCATGGCCCATATGACCCATATGATCCATGATCTATGACCCATATGACCCATATGATCCATATGAAATCTGACCTGTACTTATTGCGCTGTATACAATTTCGTATGCAATATACCAATAAATTGTTATTATTATTATCATTATTATTAGTAGTAGCAGTTACAATCTTTATTTGCTATCGACCAGAGGTATTTCTGCTTTTACAGTGATAGTTTAATTTTATTTGTAGTTTGATGTATCAAATATTTAAATTAAAAATTAAATCAAATTAAAAATATTAAATTAAAAGAGATAGAAGAAAAAAACATCAGATATGATGGAAGTGTAAAGTGTGAAGTGTGTATATGATGTTATTATTATTATTGTATGTGAAAAAACGGAAATACAGAATGAAAATGCCTGAAAGATTTGAACGTATATATTTGATTATTTATAAAATGACTATTTTAAGAACAAGTACTACTCAAATATCTAAATATAAACAAATCAAACCAAATTGTGAAAATTCCCGAAATCATAAATAACTTCAAAATGGTGAGATAGCAGCTTTACAAATCGGTAAAAAGTATAACGTGAAAAATTAGCATCGTAACTTTGCTGTTGTATAGATTTGAGATATCTCTGAATGTATTGTTTAAATGATCGTATTTTTTGAGACTTGAGTACAAATCATGATAATTCATGGTATCATGAGTATATATAGGGAGACTTTTTAGGTAAACGTTACTTTTCAACTGTCCACAACTAGTCTCAATATGTTCAAATACTTGGTAAGTTTAACAATTTGTATATTAATCAAATCAATATTTTATATTTACATTTGAATCATACTTCTAAATAATAATAATAAATAATAATAATAGTATTAATAATAATAATAGTAATAATAATAATAATAATAATAATAATAATAATAATAATAGTAATAATAATAATAATAATAATAACAATGTGTTTTGGGATGTTTGTTGTTTCTAAATAAAATTTGAATACAGATAGAACTTAATTAAAATTTGGAATATTTATGATTGAAGTTCAATTTTATTCCTCCAGTATTCAAACTATTCAAATCATTTTGAGTACAACACTTTCCAAAAAAATTCACTAGTAGCATTTATTGTTATTATAAATCCTGTTAGTATTTCAGAATTTGGGGTGTTTTTTTTCATTTTCACCCTAATGTACTCAAAATTATTTGAAATAGAATTAATATTCCAAAACAAACTGGCAGATGAAAAATTGAAATTCAATCATAAATATTCCAAAACTTTGAGCTTAAAGGCTTAAAATTGCACTATTCTTTTTGTGTTTCAGGTTTTGTTCGCCCTCTTGGCTTTCGCCTTCGCAGAGGATGCAGATAAATTCTGGGGAGGATATGGAGGAGTTGGTTATGGCCCACACAACCCTGGTTCCATCTACTACAACACCCATAACTCTGGACGTGTTGTTGGAGGTCCTTATGGTCACCATGGCTGGGGTTATTAAATGAGTTTATGATTTAAAAATATATTACATAATTTAGTCAATGATATTTTAATTTCCAATTTCGACCACTTCCCACTATGATGAAAAATCCCACCAATTAAGTTACTATTACAATCCAATAAAGAAGAATCTCTTAATGAAAATTCTGAAATTTTCTGAAATTACCGCATATTTTCATAATTTCGCTGTATTTCTACAATGGCATAATATAAATTTGCAAACAAAATCATTGAAATTCAATACTTACAATCCTAATATATTTTTTACATGTCATGGCATTGTTTTCTTAATATTGCTATACATTTTATATAACATTTGTCCATATCAACAGTAGCTAATTACGCCATAGGTAGAGGAGCAGTAGGGATTATTATTATTATTATTGTTATTATTTTAGCCTGAACGTATTGCATTTTGTATTTGCACGTTTTGTATTTTTAACCCTACTGACCTGTGTAAACCTTGGCATAAGCATGAAACTTATTATTATTATTATTACATTGAAATTGATTTTGCTGATCAAATTTTAAAATTATTATATTAAAACTTAGTTTGCTACATTTCTTGAAGTTTTTCGTATATTTTCATATTTTGCTATATTTCTTTCAGAAATTAATATATATATATCTGTTGATTTTGAAATTGATATATTTCTTTCAAAAATTGATAATTGATATAGAATGATTGATAATTCTTAGTGATTTTGCTCATTCAAGTAGATATAAGTTTTCAGAAATTCATGATAATGCTTAAAAAAAATTCTTAATGTGTAAATTGTTATAAATTTAAAAATAATCTGTAATAATTCTTATCGAAAATTTATAGTTTTCATTATACAAAGTACATCTTTTAAAAAATTTGAGGTAGATACTTGAATTTTCACTGAAATTATTATCATTTTTTTAACGTTACTTATACCAGTTATTGACATTCATTTTATAAAAATAGGCATTACAATTGCACAAAAATGGAATTAGCGAATTTGCACAAAAATTGAACTCGCGAATTTGCAAAAAATCACATTTTTTGTAAGGCTTAATAATTCTTAATAACAGCCAATAATACATGTCTTAACAATTAGTTCAGGGGACAACAATAATTGAAATTTTGGCAGATACAATGGAAATATAAATTTCTATCAGAAATATAGTCATTTCTGAAAGAAATATAGAAAAAATTGAAAACATACAACAAAATTCAAGAAAGGTGGCAAACTAAGTTTTGTTAAGAATTTCAAAATTTGAGTAGGTACCAAATCTTATCAGCAATATCCTAGCAATATCACAATTGAAAATTTCACACTTATCATTAATAGTTTGAGAAAATAACTGAAATTTTGACAGTAAAACATTTGAATTTTTTGATAATAATATTCTTTATTATTATTATTAATATTATTATTATTAATTGAAATTTTGAGAACAATCATTGGAATTATGACAGAACAAATAAAAATTTTACAGTAATAATTGAAAAATTGGGAGAATGAGTGAAATTTGACGATAATAATTGAAATATTAGTGCAAATAAAGTAAATGTTGACCAAATTTAATAAAAATATGGCGGAAATAGTTAAAATTTGACGATAACCATTGAAATTTCAGCAGAAGTAATTGAAATTTTAATGGTAAACTTTACAAGAATTACAGAATAATTGAAAATTTTACACTTAACTGAGAAAATAATTGATATTTTGACATACAAAATATTGAAAATATGACGGCAATGATTAAAATTTGAAATAAAAAATTTTGTTGGGTAATCTTTGCAATTATGGCAATAATTATAAATTTTACAGTAATCATTGCAAGATTGGCAACTAGGCAAAATATGGCGGAAATAGTTAAAATTTGACGATAACCATTGAAATTTCAGCAGAAGTAATTGAAATTTTTATCGTAAACTTTACAAGAATTACAGAATAATTGAAAATTTTACACTTAACTGATAAAATAATTGATATTTTGACACACAAAATATTAAAAAAATGACGGCAATGATTAAAATTTGAAATAATTTTCTTGAGTAATCTTTGCAATTATGGCAATAATTATAAATTTTACAGAAATAATTGCAAGATTGGCAACTAGAGTTAAATTTTACAGTAATAATTGAAATTTTAGTAGAAATAAATAAAATTTTGACAGTTGTTACTGAAAATGTGACGATTATCATCGAAATTTGACAGTAATTAATAAAACTTTGTATGCAATCTTTGCAAATATGTCAGATTAATTGCAAATATTGTTAATGTATGAAATAAAGTTACGCACTTTTTAAAATTTTCAAAATTGTTTTTTATTGTTCACGACCATTGTTTCGCCACACGGTGGCTTCTTCAGGTGAAGAAATAATTGTAGTAATTACTGAAAATTTACAAATTAAGTGACATTTGAAAGTAATAATTTAAGTTTTAGTGGAAATATTTCAAATTTTGACAGTAATTATTAAAACTTTGGCAGAATGAGTAATATTTGACTGTAATAATTGAAATATTAGTACATATAAATCAAATGTTGACAGTATTTAATGAAAATACGGCAGCAATAGTTAAAATTTGACAATAAATATTGAAATTTCAGCAGAAGTAATTGAAATTTTAATAGTAAACTTTACAAGAATTACAGAATAATTGAAAATTTTGCACTTAACTGAGAAAATAATTGATATTTTGACACACAAAATATTAAAAAAATTACTGCAATGATTAAAATTTGAAATAATTTTCTTGAGAAATCTTTGCAATTATGGCAATAATTATACATTTTACAGAAATAATTGCAAGATTGGCAACTAGAGTTAAATTTTACAGTAATAATTGAAATTTTAGTAGAAATAAATAAAATTTTGGCAGTAGTTACTGAAAATGTACCGATTATCATCGAAATTTGACAGTAATTAATGAAACTTTGTGTGCAATCTTTGCAAATATGTCAGATTAATTGCAAATATTGTTAATGTATGAAATAAAGTTACGAACTTTTTAAAATTTTCAAAATTGTTTTTTATTGTTCACGACAATTGTTTCGCCACACGGTGGCTTCTTTAGGTGAAGAAATAATTGTAGTAATTACTGAAAATTTACAAATTAAGTGACATTTGAAAGTAATAATTTAAGTTTTAGTAGAAATATTTCAAATTTTGACAGTAATTATTAAAACTTTGGCAGAATGAGTAATATTTGACTGTAATAATTGAAATATTAGTACATATAAATCAAATGTTGACAGTATTTAATGAAAATACGGCAGCAATAGTTAAAATTTGACAATAAATATTGAAATTTCAGCAGAAGTAATTGAAATTTTAATAGTAAACTTTACAAGAATTACAGAATAATTGAAAATTTTACACTTAACTGAGAAAATAATTGATATTTGGACATACAAAATATTAAATAAATGACGGCAATGATTAAAATTTGAAATATTTTTTTTAATTTTCTTGAGTAATCTTTGCAATTATGGCAATAATTATAAATTTTACAGTAATCATTGCAAGATTGGCAACTAGGCAAAATATGGCGGAAATAGTTAAAATTTGACGATAACCATTGAAATTTCAGCAGAAGTAATGGAAATTTTAATAGTAAACATTACAAGAATTACAGAATAATTGAAAATTTTACACTTAACTGAGAAAATAATTGATATTTTGACACACAAAATATTAAAAAAATGACGGCAATGATTAAAATTTGAAATAATTTTCTTGAGTAATCTTTGCAATTATGGCAATAATTATAAATTTTACAGAAATAATTGCAAGATTGGCAACTAGAGTTAAATTTTACAGTAATAATTGAAATTTTAGTAGAAATAAATAAAATTTTGACAGTTGTTACTGAAAATGTGACGATTATCATCGAAATTTGACAGTAATTAATAAAACTTTGTATGCAATCTTTGCAAATATGTCAGATTAATTGCAAATATTGTTAATGTATGAAATAAAGTTACGCACTTTTTAAAATTTTCAAAATTGTTTTTTATTGTTCACGACCATTGTTTCGCCACACGGTGGCTTCTTCAGGTGAAGAAATAATTGTAGTAATTACTGAAAATTTACAAATTAAGTGACATTTGAAAGTAATAATTTAAGTTTTAGTGGAAATATTTCAAATTTTGACAGTAATTATTAAAACTTTGGCAGAATGAGTAATATTTGACTGTAATAATTGAAATATTAGTACATATAAATCAAATGTTGACAGTATTTAATGAAAATACGGCAGCAATAGTTAAAATTTGACAATAAATATTGAAATTTCAGCAGAAGTAATTGAAATTTTAATAGTAAACTTTACAAGAATTACAGAATAATTGAAAATTTTGCACTTAACTGAGAAAATAATTGATATTTTGACACACAAAATATTAAAAAAATTACTGCAATGATTAAAATTTGAAATAATTTTCTTGAGAAATCTTTGCAATTATGGCAATAATTATACATTTTACAGAAATAATTGCAAGATTGGCAACTAGAGTTAAATTTTACAGTAATAATTGAAATTTTAGTAGAAATAAATAAAATTTTGGCAGTAGTTACTGAAAATGTACCGATTATCATCGAAATTTGACAGTAATTAATGAAACTTTGTGTGCAATCTTTGCAAATATGTCAGATTAATTGCAAATATTGTTAATGTATGAAATAAAGTTACGAACTTTTTAAAATTTTCAAAATTGTTTTTTATTGTTCACGACAATTGTTTCGCCACACGGTGGCTTCTTTAGGTGAAGAAATAATTGTAGTAATTACTGAAAATTTACAAATTAAGTGACATTTGAAAGTAATAATTTAAGTTTTAGTAGAAATATTTCAAATTTTGACAGTAATTATTAAAACTTTGGCAGAATGAGTAATATTTGACTGTAATAATTGAAATATTAGTACATATAAATCAAATGTTGACAGTATTTAATGAAAATACGGCAGCAATAGTTAAAATTTGACAATAAATATTGAAATTTCAGCAGAAGTAATTGAAATTTTAATAGTAAACTTTACAAGAATTACAGAATAATTGAAAATTTTACACTTAACTGAGAAAATAATTGATATTTGGACATACAAAATATTAAATAAATGACGGCAATGATTAAAATTTGAAATATTTTTTTTAATTTTCTTGAGTAATCTTTGCAATTATGGCAATAATTATAAATTTTACAGTAATCATTGCAAGATTGGCAACTAGAGTTAAATTTTACAGGAATAATTGAAATTTTAGTAGAAATAAATAAAATTTAGGCAGTAGTTACTGAAAATGTGACGATTATCATCGAAATTTGAGAGTAATTAATGAAACTTTGTGTGCAATCTTTGCAAATATGTCAGATTAATTGCAAATATTGTTAATGTATGAAATAAAGTTACGAACTTTTTAAAATTTTCAAAATTGTTTTTTATTGTTCACGACAATTGTTTCGCCACACTGTGGCTTCTTCAGGTGATGAAATGATTGTAGTAATTACTGAAAATTTACAAATTAAGTGAAATTTGAGAGTAATACTTTAAGTATTAGTAGAGATATTTGAAATTTTGACAGAAATTATTAAAAATTTGGCAGAATGAGTAATATTTGACGTTAATAATTGAAAAATTTGTACAAATTAATTAAATGTTGACAGTATTTAATGAAAATACGGCAGCAATAGTTAAAATTTGACAATAAATATTGAAATTTCAGCAGAAGTAATTGAAATTTTAAAGGTAAACTTCGCAAGAATTACAGAATAATTAACTAAAAAAACTAAAAAAACAAAAAAAATTACAATTATCCGAGAAAACAATTGAAATTTTGACACTAAATATTGAAAACATGATAGTAATGATTAAAATTTTGACAGAAACAATTGATATTTCTCGAGTAATCTTTGCAATTATGACAATAATTAACAGTAATCATTGCAAGATTGGCAAATTGAGTGAAATTTTACAGTAATAATTAAAATTTTAGTAGAAATAGAAGAGAATATAAGTAGACATGATGAAGATGTGATAATGAAAATTTTTACAGTAATAATTGCATGATTGGCAAATTGAGTGAAATTTTACAGTAATAATTAAAATTTTGGTAGAAATTGATGATAATATAAGTAGAAATGATACAAATGTGACACTCATCAAGGAAAATCAAAAATCTATTCAAAGTCTTGACAGAAATAAAATGTTCACAATAATAAATTCACATACTTATTAGAAAACTCGTATAAATGTCGATTGATATAATAAAAAAAATCACACTTTCAATTAACACAATTCCCCAATTATCATCGATATTTTGACAATAGTCATGTCAATTTTTGACATAATGATTGAAATTTTTACAGAATTAATTAAAATGGTTAGTAATAACTGAAATGGTAGAAAAATCTTCGAAATGTTGTCAGAAATAGTTAAAAATTTGACAGAAATGATCGAACATTTGACAGATTTCATGAATTGTCATAATGCCCCAATAATCAGTGAAATTTTGATAGATATTATTGCATTTTTTTGGCAAAATAATAGACATATTAATAATGGCTGAAATTATTAAAAAATTGACATTGAGGATTGAAAATTTAACTGATTACATGAATGAATACAATTCCACAATTATCATTAGCATTTTGACAATAGCGATCGCGACTTTTGACAGAATGATTGAAATTATGATTGAATTTATTAAAATTTTGACAATAACAAATTGAAAGACTTGATACAAAACACTTGGAAATGTCGAGAGATATAATTAGATATTTCACATTGACAATTAACACTATTCCCCAATTATCATCGACATCTTGACAATAATCATTAGAATGTTTAACATAATGATTGAAATTTTCACAGAAATAATTCAAAAATCGACTGTACTCTGAAATGTTAAAAATATCTTCGAAATATTGACAGAAATAATTAAAAATTTTACAGAGATGATTGAAAATTAGACAGATTACCATAATTTCCGAATAATGACTGAAATTTTGATAGAAATAATTGGTATTTTTGACAGAATGATTGACATTTTCAGAGAAATATTCTAAAAGTAGACAGCAACAATTAAAATGGTGGAAGTCTTGACTGAAATAACTGAAAAATGTAACAGTGATGATTAAAAATTTGACACATTGCTTAGATTACTATAATTCCCCAATTATCATCAAGGAAGGAAGTAAAGCAAGAGGTAAAGGGAGCCAAAGAAAAATTGTGGGCAAATTTCGAAAAAAAAAATAATGAGAACATCAAAGAAAATCAAACAGATATTCTATGGCACACAGATATAGCTCAGACAGAAGAAGGAATATACCATGATGAACATAACAGACAAAAATGGAAACAATCATAAAAGATGGAAAGAATACTTTGAAAAATTAACAAAAACAGAGCCAATTGGAATAAAAGAAGAAGGAGAAAAGGAGGAAAAGGAAGAACTAGGAATATCATATTTAAATAAATTTTTGTTAAAGTTTCGTATATATATATATATATATATATATATATATATATATGGTACATGAATATATATATATATATATATATATATATATATATATATATATATATATATGGTACATGAATATATATATATATATATATATATATGGTACATGAATATATATATATATATATATGTTTTTTTTTGCTGTGTAGGTGAAAAACGCTGCAAAGCCGTTGCTTTTGCAGTGTGTGGGATATTTACCCACTAAAAACACCTCCCATACTGTGACGTCGTAATATATTGAATGTATGTATGTATGTATGAATGTATGTATGTATGCATGTATGTATGTAAAATATGTATGTATGTATGTATGTATGTATGTATGTATGTATGTATGTATGTATGTATGCATGTATGTATATATGTATGTATGTATGTATGTATGTATGTATGTATGTATGTATGTATGTATGTATGTATGTATGTATGTATGTATGTATGTATGTATGTATGTATGTATGTATGTATGTATGTATGTATGTATACTTTTTATTGTTTTGTAATGTTTTCATGTTGTTACTGCCTAGGCAATAAGAGAGACAGTTTTGTGCCCATTCATTAAAGTTTAGCGTTTAATGTCTATCGGCGAAGACATACTTTAATTTGTTGGGTCATATGCGAGCCATATTTTTTATAAATAAATAAATAATACTTATGTAGCATACATGTATATTTTGGTAATCCATATTTACGCCCCATTTTTCATATACTGGCTTTCACTACTTTTGGGTAAAATTTTACTATATTTCAAAAATTTTCAGATTATGGTTCTGGGTATGACCCAAAAAGTTGTTTTTCATATTTCCATCTTTTTCATTACCTTTTCAATAGCAACATATCATTGGCTATTTACATATCATGTAATCGTCAGGAAACTGTATTAATTGTAACATATAATTCACAGTAAAGTAATCTATAGCACGTTGAGGCAAATTCGTGATTACAATTAATACTGTGCGATCAACAATTATTTAGATAAAAGAAACCCTTGAGATGTTGGAAGTATGTCTGCTAGGGTAGAAGATGTTATTTTTTTAATCTGAAGTATGATAGGCCTGAATTGAGTAGGGATGCATATACAAGCCATTCTTAAATATTTTTTTGTAGGTTCCATAACACTGACACAGTCATATCCGCCCCTTATCTAAATAATTGTTGATCACACGGTATAATATGTATCGTTATTTATACTAAATAGAAACAATCATTCATTTTATTTTAACATAGGCATTCAGCAAGTGTTCATAAATTATTACAATTAGCCAAAAGTGCACGTATATTAGTTGCGATACATAAATATGTTATGATTATTTGTTAGGAGTAATAAATATATTAATTTTATGCATATTTCAGAGATTATATATGAACACTTCATTTTTGATAAACTCAGTGTTCGACAGTTCTTCTCCAAGTGTGTCGACATGTTCAAATATTTGGTTAGTTTATAATTATATAATATTAAAAAAAAAACACATAGCTTCAACACCCAAAAGGTTAAAAGAGGGAAAGATTAAGAAATATAGAAAGGAAAAAACACAAATCAGTGTTGTAATGTATCTAGGTACATGTATCTAGATACATTTCAAGTATCTAGATACAGTATCTAGATACATTTCAAGTATCTAGATACAGTATCTAGATACATTTCAAGTATCTAGATACGTAACTATATACATTCTTGCTTGAGTACCTAAAGTTGTATCTAGATACATTTTTTCTAAAGTATCTGTATTTGTATCTAGATACAAAAGAAATGTATCTATTACAACACTGCATTTCACGTTAATTACATGCAGTTAGCTATTGATTCATTATTGAGAGCATTATATATATAATGTTTTAACTTGGGGATTCGATAAATTTTGTCGTATTTAATTTAAGTTTGAGTCAGTAACTAGCTATTTCATTGTGTATTATACTTGTATCTAAAACATATTGTAGCCCGTCGAAAGCTGACAATGACGCATGCTTTTTCGAATAAACAATCGCGTTTTTAATGCAGGTTCGTGTGCTTAAGCTAAATGTAATAGAATGAAATGAAATTTGAAACGTATGTCGAATTCATGCAATATGAATCGATGAGTCATTGTCAGGACGGGACGAGTATACTAATAACTATAAGCAGACGATAAAAGAAAATAGGTTTCCACATTTTATTAAATATTTATGAGCATTTTCTTTTGTAGGTATGCGTATGTAAAATGAAAACAATTTTTGGATTTGTTTTCCATGTATCTGAAATGTATATAGAAGTACCTAGATACTTTTCAAATGTATCTGTATCTGTAGCTAGATACATTTTGAAATTTGTATGTAGATATGTCTCTTGATACATTTTTTTCTAAAGTATCTGTATCTGTGTCTAGATACAAAAAAAAATGTATGTGTTACAACACTTGCTAAAACATATACTAATACAGAACCAGTTCGATAGGTCTAGTATAAAAATAATCGTGTAACTTGTTTGACATGCAAAACTTCGATATCATCATAAATACTTTTCAATTTTTTTTGAAAATTTTTGTTTCAAATAAGATGTAATGTTTTTCATTGCAGGTTTTATGTGTGCTCCTCACTTTTGCTTGTGCAGAAGATGAAAACAAATTCTGGGGTGGTTATGGAGACGTTGGTTACCCTTACCCAGGTTATGGTGCAGGATATACCTCTCCCAATTTAATCTACCACGATGGATTAGAGGATAATGAATTAAGGAGGAATCATTGGCGACACAGAGGCGGCCGAAGACGTGGAGGACGTGGTTAAATTATTTAATTGTAACCCAAGTCTGGAATTTAATAAACTATTGAATATTTATTTTTCACATTCATTTAAAAAAATTATTTTATGTGTTCTGCCTAGTTTAACATCGAATATCTCAGAAAGTTCAAGAAGTATAACTTTTTTTATGACATTAAAGCTAATTCACCGAAAAATGGCATGATTTAAGCAAATCCTAACCTCAAAGTTTTCATATAGCAATAACCACTGTGTTTACTCAGATTGTAATTATTTGTGAATATGTGTATTGATAGTGGGTGACGCAAAGTATAAGATTTCCAAGTCTACTCTAGTAGAAATGTTTATAAAAAAACTGATTTGCTAAGTAACACTTTAAGGTCCTTTATTTTGGAAATAAACGCGATTAGAAAGACAAAAATACATTTTCATTTAATTTTGCTTTTCTTAGCATGCTCCTTGATTTATGCCACTAAGTTGTGGGACACCTTGTATAATATAGAAGAATAAGATGAGTACACTCGACGATTGCAAACCCGCAAAACAAGGTTCAAACTAAAATTAACTACAACTGATTGCACCATAATGGCAGTTCTTCAATAAACGGTACCACTCAGCTTCTTGAATATTTTTTCTTAAATAGTTGCTTTGTTCAATTTTGAAAATCAGGAATACTGCTGTTCCGATGATTTTTGATGAATGAACTGTATAGATGTGGACCCAGAATGTTGATTTGCTAACTACAACGCAAATTATAGATATTAAGCTTGTATGCCCAATTAAAAACGACTTGAATAACTCTTCTTCTTCTTCTTCTTCTTGGTCTTGATTTTTCTTCTTTTTCTTCTCCCAATTTTCCAATATTTTCCCGAGATTTTTATAGATATCTCAATAATTCTCAATATTTTGGGAGATACATAGGTTCTATATCATTAAAATCAGAAAATCCAAATTGGTTTACACGATTGACACGATTATTACATACATTTTTCATGCTACAAGATTTGGATAATTCTTAAAATATCTACAAATTTATAAATTTTATCAACATTCCGAGAGATTTTCCAGTAATTTCCACGATTTCTCGATATTTTTTGAGATTTCTGCAGATTTCCGAATAATCATCAACGTTTCTAAAAATTTATAATTAATTTCGAGATAAAAAATGTACATTGTTTGACTTTGTTCAATAATCCCCAAGGATTCTCAATAATTGTGGTGATTTCCGAATAAATACCAATAATTGTAGAGATATTTATGTTATTACCAAGATTTCCCACATAATTTTTGAGATTTTTTATAGATATGTCAATAATTCTTAAGATTTTGAGAAATTACTCCAAAATAACGAGATCATTAACATCAGAAATCAAAATTGATTCACACGATTGACACGATTATTAGGTACATATATTTTTCATTCCACAAAGATTTCCATAATTCTTAAAATATGTAATTATTTATAAATTATAACAACATTCCCAGAGCTTTTCCAATAATTTCCAAAATTTCTCAATATTTTTCGAGATTTCTACAGATTTCCTAATAATTATCATGATTTCTGGCTATATTTAATTAATTACGAGATCAAAAAATGCATATTGTTGGACATTTTTCAAGATTTCTCAATAAGTTTGGTGAATTCCGTATATTTCCCAATAAATATCAATAATTGTAGAGACATTTATATCAGTACCAAGATTTCCCACATAATTTTCGAATTTTTTTAAAGATATGTCAAAAAATCACATAATTTTCGAGATTTTTATAGATATGTCAATATTTCTTAAAATTTTGAGAGATTTCTCCATAATTTCGAGAACATTAACATCAGAAAATCTAAATTGATTCACACGATTGACACGATTATTAGGTACTTATATATTTTTATTCCTCAAAGATTTCCATAATTTGTAAATTAACTAATCATTTATAAATATTAACAAAATTTCCAGAGATTTTCCAATAAGTTCCACGATTTCTTAACATTTTTCGAGATTTCTACAGATTTCCTAGCAATTATCATGTTTTCTGGATATATTAAATTAATTTCGAGATAAAAAAATGCATATTGTTTGATATTTTTCAATAATCCCCAAGATTTCTCAATAATTTTGGCGATTTCCCAATAAATACCTATAATTGCAGAGATATTTATGTCATTGCCAAGATTTCCCACATAATTTTTGAGATTTTTTATAGATATGTCAATAATTCTTAAGATTTTGAGAAATGACTCCAAAATAACGAGATCATTAACATCAGAAATCAAAATTGATTCACACGATTGACACGATTATTAGATACATATATTTTTTATTCCACAAAGATTTCCATAATTGTTAAAATATATAATTATTTATGAATTATAACAACATTCCCAGAGCTTTTCCAATAATTTCTAAAATTTCTCAATATTTTTCGAGATTTCTACAGATTTCCTAATAATTATCATGATTTCTGGATATATTTAATTAATTACGAGATCAAAAAATGCAAATTGTTTGACATTTTTCAATATTTCTCAATAAGTTAGGTGATTTCCGTAGATTTCCCAATAAATATCAATAATTGTAGAGACATTTATATCAGTACCAAGATTTCCCACATAATTTTCGAGATTTTTTATAGATATATCAATAAATCACATAATTTTCGAGATTTTTATAGATATGTCGATATTTCTTAAAATTTTGAGAGATTTCTACGTAATTTCGAGATCATTAATATCAGAAAATCTAAATTGATTCGCACGATTGACACGATTATTTATTACGTTTTTCATTCTACAAGATTTGGATAATTCTTAAAATATCTACAAATTTATAAATTTTATCAACATTCCGAGAGTTTTTCCAATAATTTCCACCATTTCTCGATATTTTTTGAGATTTCTGCAGATTTCCGAATAATCATCAACGTTTCAAAAAATGTATAACTAATTTCAAGATAAAAAATGTACATTGTTTGACTTTGTTCAATTATCCCCAAGGTTTCTCAATAATTGTAGTGATTTCCGAATAAATACCTATAATTGTAAAGATATTTATGTCATTGCCAAGATTTCCCACATAATTTTCGAGATTTTTTATAGATATGTCAATAATTCTTAAGATTTTGAGAGATTTCTCCATAATTTCGAGATCATTAACATCAGAAAATCTAAATTGATTCACGCGATTGACACGATTATTAGGTACATATATATTTATATTCCACAAAGATTTCCATAATTTGTAAATTAACTAATCATTTGTAAATATTAAGAAAATTCCCAGAGATTTTCCAATAATTTCCACGATTTCTTAACATTTTTCGAGATTTCTACAGATTTCCTAGCAATTATCATGATTTCTGGATATATTAAATTAATTACGAGATAAAAAAATGCATATTGTTTGATATTTTTCAATAATCCCCAAGATTTCTCAATAATTTTGGCGATTTCCCAATAAATACCTATAATTGCAGAGATATTTATGTCATTACCAAGATTTCACACATAATTTTTGAGATTTTTTATAGATATGTCAATAATTCTTAAGATTTTGAGAAATTACTCCAAAATAACGAGATCATTAACATCAGAAATCAAAATTGATTCACACGATTGACACGATTATTAGGTACATATATTTTTCATTCCACAAAGATTTCCATAATTCTTAAAATTTGTAATTATTTATAAATTATAACAACATTCCCAGAGCTTTTCCAATAATTTCCAAAATTTCTCAATATTTTTCGAGATTTCTACAGATTTCCTAATAATTATTATGATTTCTGGATATATTTAATTAATTACGAGGTAAAAAAATGCAAATTGTTAGACATTTTTCAATATTTCTCAATAAGTTTGGTGATTTCCGTAGATTTCCCAATGAATATCAACAATTGCAGAGATATTTATATGGAGATGCAAAACCAGACATTTGTAGTTTAGAAAGACATTTTCAAGTCTTAGCTGCAAAACCAGATGTGTTTTTTAAACAAAATATCTTTTTAGCAATAAACAGAACATTTCTATGAAAACTGCAAGTTGATTCGTCAGCTATTAATAGGTTGGTAGGGTTTTTTGCGATTTAGTCAAAAGTAGTTATGTGGCAAATATCTCCTTTTGCATCTATATGCTTGATTTGGCAAAATTGCCCAATTTTCCTCATTTTCCGCAACAATAAATTTTAGCTGAATTATATATTGATTAAATATTCTCTTATGCTTCATGTTAATAATTTCTAGCTCTACTAGGCCAAGTTATATTAGAAATACATTTATTATTATTATTTAGCGCTTGAAATATATATATATAGCGAAATAAAATATATATATAAAGTTGTGGAAAAAAAGGTAAACGTAATTTGATTGATTTTTATTCTGGATTAGGTTTTTTCGTACGTTAATAAAAACTAGTCTATAGTGCCTGATTTAAATAAAAATGGATGGAATAACTTTATATGTTTTATTCAATTGTAGACCTAAGAGTTACAATTCAATAAATAATTAACGGTGAGGACGTCTACGATGCCATCTTAGGCCATCAAGCTCTGATCCATCGTTGTAAATATAATTGGGAGAGATATATCCTGCACCATAACCTGCATAAGGGTAACCAACACCTCCATAACCACCCCAGAATTTGTTTTCATCTTCTGCACAAGCAAAAGCGAGGAGTGCACACAAAACCTGCAATAAAAATAATACATGTTGGTTTTAGTAAGCAGAAGAATAGTTTTAAATTCTAAATTAATGATGTGGCTGATATTTGTTGATATGATTACACTTCACAAAATAAAACTTTGAAATATGTATTGTTATTGATATTTTTGTTCTTAACAATTACTTTCTCACACTATGGCCCGCATCTACAGTCCGTACTTGAACTTGAGTACGACTCAAGTCGTATATTTGGTTGCGTTTGGTGCATAAACGTATATAGAAAATATGAAACCAAATATACGAGTTGGGTAGTACTCATGCTCAAGTACGTACTATAGATACGGCCCTTGACTTTTTCAGGCGAAGAATGGTACTAATTTTGTATTAGAAACAATAGTTGCGATCAATTAATTCAATAGCAAATATTATTAATTATTATATTCAATACATATTACATTATTACATTATTATTTGTATTTTTTTAATATTATGTAATTGTATACTTACCAAATGTTTTAACATGTTAATACACTAGGACAGTCAAAACTATGCATTTAAAAAATTACGTGTAAATATATAACCTCGAATCTGTGCAGTAACTTACTATTTTTATTGCTCCTAATAAATTATCGCAATATATTATAACTATTAACAATAACTATTACATTTGTACTTTCGGCACATGTGTAATAATTTGCCTGCTGCACGCGTATATAGATATAAAGATGAATTATTGTATTCAATTAGTATGAGGAGCGATAAATCATATTAATTACATGCATGGATTTGGATCGTGCTGTAGATTTCATAACTGTAAATGTTACTATTCGTTGTTAATATTACGATTAATTGAATTAATTAATTTGTGTTAATTGAAATGTTACGTTGTTACGATTGAACGATGATATTTCGATGATACAGTCAATACTATCAACAGGTTATTGTATAAAATATAAATAGAATATTACTTGCTGTTACGGAAAAAGTTGAGGAAGCAAAATGTGGGATGTTGTTGTTTTTGGGAAACAAGAACATTAATGTGAATAATTTTTATAAAATAGGTACATAACATTCCACAATTTGTTTTTTTAAATAGGTACATAATTTTCCGCAAAAATAATGAAACCCAATATTTGAAAAATTAGGTGTATCATGAAATATCAAAAAAATAGCAAGTTCCTTTTTATGTACTAAGGTGCTTTATTTAGATTCATTTTATTTGTGCTCAGGTTTACAATAGAGAAGCCTTGCATAAGTCAAGGTATTCAAAATACACCAATAATTAGCTCTATAACTATAATGACTCTAATGACTATGACTATAATATTAGCTCTATAACAATCTGTGAGAAAGCAAAAGTCATGTTATTGTAACAAACAAATGTTATATGAACATAGATTTGATTCGTCTTCTTCTAGAAAATTGCTAGGATTTATTTTAGGATCTCTTTTAAGAAATATAGCCAAGGGATGGTATTGATTAATTAAAGAAATAAACAATTATCCTTTTTACACAAAGTTATTTATTTAACTAAGTGTACCAGTTAATTATATAACAAATAATAATTCATATTATTGCTGACTTATATATCTGTTCCTGTAATGGCCACAGATACCAATAATGATATTATTATACTATATTATATCATTATTATTATTACATACAATCAATACCATCAATACAGTATCAAATGTCTACTGAAATGTCTAATTTTGGTAATTTCGCAATAAATACCAATAGAGTTATTTTTATCAGTATCAAGATTTCCCACATAATTTTCGAGATTTTTTATAGATATGTCAATATTTCTTAAAATTTTGAGAGATTTCTCCATAATTTCGAGATCATTAATATCAGAAAATCTAAATTGATTTACACGATTGACACGATTATTACATACATTTTTCATTCTACAAGGTTTCGATCATTCTTAAAATATCTACAAATTTATAAATTTTATCAACATTCCGAGAGATTTTCCAGTAATTTCCACGATTTCTCAATATTTTTTGAGATTTCTGCAGATTTCCGAATAATCATCAACGTTTCTAAAAATTTATAACTAATTTCGAGATAAAAAATGTACATTGTTTGACTTTGTTCAATAATCCCCAAGGTTTCTCAATAATTGTGGTGATTTCCGAATAAATACCAATAATTGTAGAGATATTTAAGTCATTGCCAAGATTTCCCACATAATTTTCGAGATTTTTTATAGATATGTCAATAAATCACATAATTTTCGAGATTTTTATAGATATGTCAATATTTCTTAAAATTTTGAGAGATTTCTCCATAATTTCGAGATCATTAATATCAGAAAATCTAAATAGATTCGCACGATTGACACGATTATTACATACATTTTTCATGCTACAAAATTTGGATAATTCTTAAAATATCTACAAATTTATAAATTTTATCAACATTCCGAGAGATTTTCCAATAATTTCCACCATTTATCAATATTTTTAGAGATTTCTGCAGATTTCCTAATAATCATCAACGTTTCTAAAAATTTATAACTAATTTCGAGATAAAAAATGTACAGTGTTTGACTTTGTTCAATAATCCCCCAGGTTTCTCAATAATTGTGGTGATTTCCGACTAAATACCAATAATTGTAGAGATATTTAAGTCATTGCCTAGATTCCCCACATAATTTTCGAGATTTTTTATAGATATGTCAATAATTCTTAAGATTTTGAGAGATTTCTCCATAATTTCGAGATCATTAACATCAGAAAATCTAAATTGATTCACACGATTGACACGATTATTAAGTACATATATATTTTTATTCCACAAAGATTTCCATAATTTGTAAATTAACTAATCATTTATAAATATTAACAAAATTCCCTGAGATTTTCCAATAATTTCCACGATTTCTTAACATTTTTCGAGATTTCTACAGATTTCCTAGCAATTATCATGATTTCTGGATATATTAAATTATTTACGAGATAAAAAAATGCATATTGTGTGATATTTTTAAATAATCCCCAAGATTTCTCAATAATTTTGGGGATTTCCCAATAACTACCTATAATTGCAGAGATATTTATGTCATTACCAAGATTTCCCACATAATTTTTGAGATTTTTTATAGATATGTCAATAATTCTTAAGATTTTGAGAAATTACTCCAAAATAACGAGATCATTAACATCAGAAATCAAAATTGATTCACACGATTGACACGATTATTAGGTACATATATTTTTCATTCCACAAAGATTTCCATAATTCTTAAAATATGTAATTATTTATAAATTATAACAACATTCCCAGAGCTTTTCCAATAATTTCCAAAATTTCTCAATATTTTTCGAGATTTCTACAGATTTCCTAATAATTATCATGATTTCTGGATATATTTAATTAATTACGAGATCAAAAAGTGCAAATTGTTTGACATTTTTCAATATTTCTCAATAAGTTAGGTGATTTCCGTAGATTTCCCTATAAATATCAATAATTGTAGAGACATTTATATAAGTACCAAGATTTCCCACATAATTTTCGAGATTTTTTATAGATATGTCAATAAATTACATAATATTCGAGATTTTTATAGATATGTCAATATTTCTTAAAATTTTGAGAGATTTCTCCATAATTTCGAGATCATTAACATCAGAAAATCTAACTTGATTCGCACGATTGACACGATTATTACATACATTTTTCATTCTACAAGATTTGGATAATTCTTAAAATATCTACAAATTTATAAATTTTATCAACATTCCTAGAGATTTTCCAGTAATTTCCACAATTTCTCGATATTTTTTGAGATTTCTGCAGATTTCCGAATAATCATCAACGTTTCTAAAAATTTATAACTAATTTCGAGATAAAAAATGTAGATTGTTTGACTTTGTTCAATAATTCCCAAGGATTCTCAATAAATGTGGTGATTTCCGAATAAATACCAATAATTGTAGAGATATTTATGTCATTACCAAGATTTCCCACATAATTTTCGAGATTTTTTATAGATATGTCAATAATTCTTAAGATTTTGAGAGATTTCTCCATAATTCCGAGATCATTAACATCAGAAAATCTAAATTGATTCACACGATTGACACGATTATTAGGTACATATATATTTTTATTCCACAAAGATTTCCATAATTTGTAAATTAACTAATCATTTATAAATATTAACAAAATTCCCAGAGATTTTCCAATAATTTCCACGATTTCTTAACATTTTTCGAGATTTCTACAGATTTCCTAGCAACTATCATGATTTCTGGATATATTAAATTAATTACGAGATAAAAAAATGCATATTGTTTGATATTTTTCAATAATCCCCAAGATTTCTCAATAATTTTGGCGATTTCCCAATAAATACCTATAACTGCAGAGATATTTATGTCATTACCATGATTTCCCACATAACTTTTGAGATTTTTTATACATATGTCAATAATTCTTAAGATTTTGAGAAATTACTCCAAAATAACGAGATCATTAACATCAGAAATCAAAATTGATTCACACGATTGACAAGATTATTAGGTACATATATTTTTCATTCCACAAAGATTTCCATAATTCTTAATATATGTAATTATTTATAAATTATAACAACATTCCCAGAGCTTTTCCAATAATTTCCAAAATTTCTCAATATTTTTCGAGATTTCTACAGATTTCCTAATAATTATCATGATTTCTGGATATATTTAATTAATTACGAGATCAAAAAATGCAAATTGTTTGACATTTTTCAATATTTCTCAATAAGTTAGGTGATTTCCGTAGATTTCCCTATAAATATCAATAATTGTAGAGACATTTATATAAGTACCAAGATTTCCCACATAATTTTCGAGTTTTTTTAGAGATATGTCAATAAATCACATAATTTTCGAGATTTTTATAGATATGTCAATATTTCTTAAAATTTTGAGAGATTTCTCCATAATTTCGAGATCATTAATATCAGAAAATCTAAATTGATTCACACGATTGACACGATTATTACATACATTTTTCATTCTACAAGGTTTCGATCATTCTTAAAATATCTACAAATTTATAAATTTTATCAACATTCCTAGAGATTTTCCAGTAATTTCCACAATTTCTCGATATTTTTTGAGATTTCTGCAGATTTCCGAATAATCATCAACGTTTCTCAAAATTTATAACTAATTTCGAGATAAAAAATGTACATTGTTTGACTTGTTCAATAATCCCCAAGGTTTCTCAATAATTGTGGTGATTTCCGAATAAATACCAATAATTGTAGAGATATTTATGTCATTACCAAGATTTCCCACATAATTTTCGAGATTTTTTATAGATATGTCAATAATTCTTAAGATTTTGAGAGATTTCTCCATAATTCCGAGATCATTAACATCAGAAAATCTAAATTGATTCACACGATTGACACGATTATTACATACATTTTTCATTCTACAAAGATTTCAATAATTTGTAAATTAACTAATCATTTATAAATATTAACAAAATTCCCAGAGATTTTCAAATAATTTCCACGATTTCTTAACATTTTTCGAGATTTCTACAGATTTCCTAGCAATTATCATGATTTCTGGATATATTAAATTAATTACGAGATAAAAAAATGCATATTGATTGATATTTTTCAATAATCCCCAAGATTTCTCAATAATTTTGGCGATTTCCCAATAAATACCTATAATTGCAGAGATATTTATGTCATTACCAAGATTTCCCACATAATTTTCGAGATTTTTTATAGATATGTCAATAATTCTTAAGATTTTGAGAAATTACTCCAAAATAACGAGATCATTAACATCAGAAATCAAAATTGATTCACACGATTGACACGATTATTTGGTACATATATTTTTCATTCCACAAAGATTTCCATAATTCTTAAAATATGTAATTATTTATAAATTATAACAACATTCCCAGAGCTTTTCCAATAATTTCCAAAATTTCTCAATTGCTAGGATTTATTTTAGGATCTCTTTTAAGAAATATAGCCAAGGGATGGTATTGATTAATTAAAGAAATAAACAATTATCCTTTTTACACAAAGTTATTTATTTAACTAAGTGTACCAGTTAATTATATAACTAATAATAATTCATATTAATGCTGACTTATATATCTGTTCTTGTAATGGCCACAGATACCAATAATGATATTATTATACTATATTATATCATTATTATTATTACATACAATCAATACCATCAATACAGTAACAAATGTCTACTAAAGATGACCAAGTGTTGGTTGAAGTCCAAGTGCTCACCACTTGGTCATCTTCAGTAGACATTTAAATCATTATTAATGGTATTGATTGTATGAATTATAATTAGTTATACGATTAACTGTTGTTGTTAACATTACTATTATTAATACATCATTTACAGTTAACGAATCTACAGCACTTTGTAAATATTAGTTTGTAATTAATGTAACATATAGTTATTTGCACTAACTAATTACAATAATTCATATTTATATCTCCCTAAGCGTTCAGATAAAGATATATTATTACACAATAACTGAAAGTACAATATATTAGGTGTAATACATAAATATGACATTTGTTACGAGTAATAAATACAATAAGTTAATTTATATTTCTGAAATATATTAACACGTAATTTTCGAAACTATTAGTGTTCAACAGTTTATATTGTAGTGCGTTAACATGTTAAAATATTTGGTTAGTAACAATAGCATAATATAAAAAATAAACAAAAAAACATTAATACACTTTCAAATAAAATTGACCAAACAGAAAAACTTATCAAATTCATCCAATTTTTAATTGATTGAAAAGGTTTTGACAATTCTAAAATTTCATAATAATCTCAATTATTTGTGTCACTGTCACTGTGTCACTGTACACAGTGTCACTGTCACTATGTCACTGTATCACAGTGTAACTATTACTGAGTTACTGTATCACAGTGTCACTGTCACCGTGTTACTGTATCACAGTGTCACTGTTTCACTGTATCACAGTGTCAATATTACTGAGTTACTGTATCACAGTGTCACTGTTTCACTGTATCACAGTGTCACTATTACTGAGTTACTGTATCACAGTGTCACTGTCACTGTGTTACTGTATCACAGTGTCACTGTTTCACTGTATCACAGTGTCACTGGCACTGTATCATAGTGTCACTGTCACTGATTATTTGTTATTAGTAAATATGTAAGAGATGGGCGGAATTTATAAACTTTTTAGGCTATTTAGATATAACGAAAATTTTTGAAGAATTTCATTACATCAAAATATTTACTGACTAAACTACTAGATTACTACTATTACCAAGATTTTAAATGTAACAATCGAAATTTTCAAATTTTCTAACTGTAGCTGACAGAATTCATAAAAATTCATCACAATCTGTCCATTTTTGTGTATAAATTTGAAAATCTGCCTGATTTTCAAAAGCAACTGTATAAATTTTAAATTGAAACAGACCAAATCTCATGAATTCTAATGCCACTTCTCTATTTTGTCTTATTTTCATAAAGTTATACTGATATTGTAACATTGACAATATTGACTAAACTACTAGATTATTGCCAATACTAAGATTTTAAATGTAACAATCGAAATTTGCAAATTTTCTAACTGTTAGTGACACAATTCATAACAATTCATCATTTCATCAAGTTCTACTAGTATTGTAACACTGACAATATTTCTCATCAAACTTCATGGACATTTGACTATCAATTTGTCATTTGACACTGTCCAAATATCACAAAAATGTCGTAAATTTTAATAAAATATCTCTATTTTGTCAATTTTTGTAATTTTCATAAAGTTGTAATGGACTAAACTGACAATAATGTCAATATTGATAATATTGACAATATATCAATATAGTGTATACAACAATGTATCAATTGATTAATGCTGATAATATTGACTAAACTACTAAATTACTGCCAATACAATAAGCAATACATAATATAAAAAATAAATAAAAATGATCAATACAGATTCAAATGAAAAAAAATTACCAAGCAAGAAACCAATCATATTCATCCAATTTTCATTAGATCAAAATGATTTAGACAATCCTAAAATTTTATAGTAATCACAAATATTTGTGTCACTGTCACTGTGTTACTGTCACTATTTTTTTGCTGTTAGTAAATATGCAAGAAAGGGGCGGAATTTATAAACTTTTTAGACAATTTTGATATAATGAAAATTTTTGAAGATTTTCATTACATTTAAATATTTTTATTGTAAAAATTATTATTATTGTCTAAAATATTGATTTTAAATGTAACAATCGAAATCTGCAAATTTTCTAACTGTAGCTGACACAATTCATAAAAATTCATCACAATCTGCGCATTTTTGTGTATAAATGAGAAAATGTGCCTGATTTTCAAACGCAACTGTATAAATTTTAAATTGGAACAGACCAAATCTCTTAAATTTTAATTAAATTTCTCTATTTTGTCTATTTTTGTAATTTTCATAAAGTTCTAATAGACTAAATTGACAATATTGTCAATATTGACAATACTGACAAATATCAATATAGTGTGTACAACAATGTATCAATTGATTGATACTGACAATATTGACTAAACTACTAGAATACTACCAATATCATATACAATACATAATATAAAAAATAAACAAAAAACAACAATACAGATTCAAATGAAAAATGTTTACCAAGCATGAAACTAATCAAATTCATCCAATTTTCAATTGATCAAAAAGATTCTGACAAATCTAAAATTTTATAAGAATCACAAATGTTTGTGTCATTGTCACTTTGTCACTATCACTTACTGTTTGTTGTTAGTAAATATGTAAGAAATGGGCGGAATTTATACTATAGTAGTATTTATAGTATTATAGTCACTGTATTATAGTGTCACTGTCACTGTATCACAGTGTCACTGTCAGTGTGTCACTGTCACTGTGTCACTGTATCACAGTGTCACTGTCACTGATTATTTATTCTTAGTAAATATGTAAGAAATGGGCGGAATTTATAAACTTTTTAGACTATTTAGATACAACGAAAATATTTGGAGATTTTCATTACATATAAATATTTACTGACTAAACTACTAGATTACTACTAATACTAAAATTTTAAATGTAACAATCGAAATTTACAAATTTTCTAACTGTAACTGATACAATTCATGAAAATTCATCGAAATTTGTCCATTTTTATGTATAAATGTGAAAATTTGAATCATTTCCAAATGCAACTGTTTACATTTTGAATTGAAACAGACCAAATCTAATGCATTTTAATGCCATTTCTCTGTTTTGTCTTATTTTGATAAAGTTATACTGATATTGTAACATTGACAATATTGACTAAACTACTAGATTATTGCCAATACTAAGATTTTAAATGTAACAATCGAAATTTGCAAATTTTCTAACTGTTAGTGACACAATTCATAACAATTAATCGAAATCTGTCCATTTTTATGTATAAAAGTGAAAATGTGCCTGATTTTTAAATGCAATCGTCCAAATTTTAAATTGAAACATACCAAATCTAATAAATTTTAATGCCATTTCTCTATTTTGTGTTATTTTCGTAAAGTTCTACTGGTATTGTAACACTGACAATATTGACTAAACTACTAGATTACTGTCAATACTAAGATTTTAAAAGTAACAATCAAAATATGCAAAATTTTCTAACTGTAACTGACACAGTTCATGACAATTCATCAAAATCTGACCATTTTTATGTATAAATGTGAAACATGTGTCTGATTCTTAAATTCAACTGCCTAAATTTTTAATTGAAACAGACCAAATCTCTTGTAGATTAATGCCATTTCTCTATTTTGTCTTATTGTCATAAAGTTCTACTGGTATTGTAACACTGACAATATTTCTCATTAAACTTCATGGACATTTAACTGTCAATTTGTCATTTGACACTTTCCAAATATCACAAAAATGTCATATATCTCATTTGGCATTTGTCAGGCACATGTCTGTCAAAAATTCGTCATATTTTTAATCGACAGTGCAAAGAAGTATGAAATTTTCGACCAAAAGTGTCACAATTCATAAATGTTTTAATTGAAACTATCAAAATCAATATATTTTGAACTGCAGCTGTTAAAATCTAGGAAGTTTTTAGCATCAGTTTTGAAAAACTGTAAAATTGGATTGTCAAAATTTGTCTAATGTTTCAACTTAGCCTTCTAAATTTGTTAAATATTAATTTAAATCTGTCTAAATTAATATCATTACACTAAAACTTTACTAAACTAACTAATCCTTCACCTTTAATACAAAAAATTCAAATACAACTGTTGAAATCTGTAACTGTAACTGCATAACTGTAACTGCGTAACTGTAACTGTAACTGTAACTGTAACTGTAACTGAAACTGTAACTAGAACTGTAACTGTAACTGTAAATCTAACTGTAATTGTAACTGCAACTAAATTAATTGCATTACACTAAAACTTTACTAAACTACCTAATTATTCACATTTAATCCTAAATTTTCAAATTTAACTGTTGAAATCTACAACTGTAACTGAAACTGTAACTGTAACTGTAACTGTAAGTGTAAGTGTAACTGCAAACTAAAATAACTGTAACTAATATCAGCCCATTTTTAGGTATAAATATGAAAATGTGAAGATCTGTCTAATGTTCCAATGCGACTGTCTAAATTTCCAATTAAAACAGATTAAATTTAAAACTGTAAGATTTTTTTAACTTTTTGACTTTCAATTATACAAATCCACAAATTTCATTCTTCATGTCTGTTAAATTTTCAATTTCGATTTGCAAAGTAACTTCATATATCCATTTTTTTTTATTGACACTGTCTAATATTGACAATTTTCGATTACCGTCATATTTTCAACAAATGCTGTTATAACGAATGATATTTTAGCATCGGTTTGCAAAAATTTGTAAAATTTTAAACTCCACTTTTTCTAGTTTTCAGCTGTCGAAATCTGCAAAATATTAAAACTCAACCCTCCAAATTTGCAGAAAATAAATACTGGAACTAGTCCAAATACGACAATTTTTTATAGAAATTGTGCAAAACAATTACATTTTCTACCAAAACTGCTTTAATCCATAAATGTTTTCATTGATACCGTAAACATTGACATATCTCCAATTGTAGCCGTAAAAATATAGTAAGTTTTTAGTTTCTAGAGCCTGTAGAATTATATTGTTGAAATCTGCGTAATTTTTCAACTAAACTATCAAATTTTGTTAAATTTAAATTTGTAACCATACATCTAACCATACTAATTTTGCAAATTTTAAATGCAGCTATCGAAATCTGACCAATGTTCTAATTGTAACTAACAAAATTATTTAAAATCTGCCTGAAAGCAGACTATTTTTTTCGAATTTTTTGAATCCACAATTGACATTTTTAGATCTGTCAAATTTTAAGTTGTAGTTGTAGGCAATATACTGGTTTGTAAATTAAAATATTTTTGGGCTATTCAAATATTTCCAAAATTTCTGAAGTTTCTTTAGACTTTTAAGGATATTTAGATAATGTATTTAACTTTAATTGTAAATGTGATTTTTTAATATACAGCATGTCAAAAAACACATATTGCTCTTTGGGATTGTACTTTTCCAGCGAAAATATGTTATACTGTACATTTCGGTTTTCTGCAAGTAATAAGCAGAAATTATAAGTACCTACATGCTTAGTAGGTACTTATAATTTCTTTTTATAATTATTTTACTTTGTAAATAAAAATACTTGAAAGAAGTTTCATCAAATTTAGCAGCCAATATCATTACAAATCAATGTTTTAGTTAAAACTAATTGTTTTTGTTGCAGGTTTTGTTTGTACTCCTCGCTTTTGCTTTCGCAGAAGATGAAGATAGATTTTGGGGGGGCTATGGAGGTGTTGGTTACCAGTACCCAGGTTATGGTATTTCTCCTCAGCATATTTTCCATGGTGGACCAGTGTTCAGTGGCCTAAGGCATGGTGGTCATAGTCATGGTGACTCGTGATTAATCAATTTATTAAACTGCAACTGAAGCCTCTAGCTGAATAAATCATTAAACTGTCTTTCCATTTTTAAAAGTTACCCTATAGGCCACTTTTTTTTTCTAGAATACGAAGAGACCTAATCCTAAATAGACACAACAAATCAGACATACTTGGATTAGTTAACGAGTCCAGATTCTATCTCACAAGAAGCAGTCCTGCTGAAAAATCTTGCACAAATAGCTTCAATTTACAAAATTTTATGTAACATTTCTCGGCTCATTCATTCTACTCATATTATGTTTGCTACTACTATTCCAATAAAATTTTCAAAATAATTAAAAATAAATTTTTCAAAATTATTTAAATTATAGCTTAAGTAAGAAACAAATTTACATTCTTAAAATTTATTCAAATTTTACTAAACCAATTGCATTTTTTAGGGATTTGCTGTTCTACAAAGAATTATACTACATGTTCTACATTATTATATTAAAACAAAGATATTATAAGCATTTGATTTTTGAATTAGGTAAACGTATTGGTCATTTTTTGGGTTAATTAAAAAGTCGTTTTGATTTTGTAATAGTTTCTGAAGTATTTGTAAGCATTCGTTATGAGAACGTGTTTTACAGATTATAAATGCAAGATATGCTTTCCAGTTTTTAAGTATGTAGTAGATTATTTTATTAAAACTCAATCAAAAATCTTATGTAATCCTCACCCAAGATAGATATTTACACCCAAAAATATCTAAGACTTAGGAGTAAAGATAATAGGTCTACACTACTTCTAAGGATTTTCAAAGTTGTGCGTTGCTATTTGTGTCGCAATTAGAGAGAGAGAGAGAGAGAGAGAGAGAGAGAGATAGATAGATAGAGAGAGAGGGAGAGAGAGAGACAGAGAGAGAGAGAGAGAGAGAGAGAGAGAGAGAGAGAGAGAGAGAGAGAGAGAGAGAGAGAGAACAATATTTATGAGACAATTACCTCTTTAGAGAATTTAATTATTTATTGGAAATTATTTGCCTTGCTTTGTCAAAATTGAAACATAAATGAATTTCTCGCGTTATATAACTTAAACTTATATAACTTAAACTATATCACATAATCTATATAACAAAAATGAATAAATTTAGTTGATGTTTATATTTTCCCGAATTTCAAACCACTTTTAAGGAATTTCAAAGAGTGCATATTTGTATAAAGTATGCAGCATATATTTTGCATGGAATTTATATTCTATTCTTTCTGAATCTGTATAAATAAATAGTATTATTATTATGTTATTGTATAAACATTGTATATATTGTATTGCATTGTATTGCATAAGTTTGTAAACTGATTATATATATATATATATATGGTGTTGTTTTCTATAGTTGTTAGAAAACTTATGTTTTTATTTTTTCTTTAATATTTTGTTTGTTTTATTTTTGGGGATTAGGTAGGTCAGGTGATCAGGTGAGTTTGAAACAATTTCCCGATAAAGTAAAAAAAAAAAAAAAAAAAAAAAAACAAAACAAAACAGTAGTAATTCTTTTATCATTGTTCCACTGTTAGTAGATAATGTGTAAACGAGTACTACGAAATGAATATATATATATATATATATATATATATATATATATATATATATGTATGTATATGTATATATATATATATATATATATATATATATATATATATATATATATATATATATATATATATATATATATATATATGACTTCTTTAAAATTTTCAGTGACTATTGAGGCATTATCACAATTCATTAAATCTGTCAAATGTTCGATCATTTCTGTCAAATTTAATTATTTTTGCAAACCTTTCGATGATATTTCTACCATTTCAGTTATTACTGACAATTTTTTTAATGAATTCTGTAAAAAATTCAATCATTATGACAAAAATTGTTATGATAATTGTCAAAATGTCGATGATAATTGGGGAATTGTGTTAATTGTAAATGTGAAATTTTTAATTATATCTATCGATATTTATAGGAGTTTTCTAATAAGTATATGACTTTATTATTGTCAAAATTTTAATCAATTTTATAATAATTTCAATCATTCTATCAAAAATAGTGATCATTATTGTCAAAATGTCAGTGATAATTGGGGAATTGTATAAATTCATGTAATCAGTTTAATTTTTAATCATCAATGTTAAATTTTTAATTCTTTCAGTCATTATTTATATGTCATTTATTATGACAAAAATTGCAATGACTTCTCTAAAAATTTCAGTGATTATTGGGGCATTGTGACAATTCATGAAATCTGTCAAATGTTCGATCATTTCTGTCAAATTTTTAACTATTTCTGACAACATTTTGAAGATTTTTCTACCATTTCAGTTATTACTAACCATTTTAATTAATTCTGTAAAAATTTCAATCATTATGTCAAAAATTGACATGACTATTGTCAAAATATCGATGATAATTGGGGAATTGTGTTAATTGAAAGTGTGATTCTTTTTATTATTCAATCGACATTTATACGAGTTTTCTAATAAGTATGTGAATTTATTATTGTGAACATTTTAACAAATTCTATGAAAATTTTAATTATACTATCAAAAGTAGCGATCATTATTGTCAAAATATCAGTGATAATTGTGAAATTGTGCTAATTCATGTAATCAGTTTAATTTTTAATCATCAATGTTAAATTTTTAATTCTTTCAGTCATTATGTATATGTCAATTATTATGACAAAAATGGCAATGACTTCTTTAAAATTTTCAGTGATTATTGAGGCATTATCACAATTCATTAAATCTGTCAAATGTTCGATCATTTCTGTCAAATTTAATTATTTTTGCAAACCTTTCGAAGATATTTCTACCATTTCAGTTATTACTGACAATTTTTTTAATGAATTCTGTAAAAAAATCAATCATTATGACAAAAATTGTTATGATAATTGTCAAAATGTCGATGATAATTGGGGAATTGTGTTAATTGAAAATGTGAAATTTTTAATTATATCTATCGATATTTATAGGAGTTTTCTAATAAGTATGTGACTTTATTATTGTCAAAATTTTAATCAATTTTATAATAATTTCAATCATTCTATCAAAAATAGTGATCATTATTGTCAAAATGTCAGTGATAATTGGGGAATTGCATAAATTCAAGTAATCAGTTTAATTTTTAATCATCAATGTTAATTTTTTAATTCTTTCAGTCATTATTTATATGTCATTTATTATGACAAAAATTGCAATGACTTCTTTAAAAATTTCAGTGATTATTGGGGCATTGTGACAATTCATGAAATCTGTCAAATGTTCGATCATTTCTGTCAAATTTTTAACTATTTCTGACAACATTTCGAAGATTTTTCTACCATTTCAGTTATTACTAACCATTTTAATTAATTCTGTAAAAATTTCAATCATTATGTCAAAAATTGACATGACTATTGTCAAAATATCGTTGATAATTGGGGAATTGTGTTAATTGAAAGTGTGATTTTTTTTATTATATCAATCGACATTTATACGAGTTTTCTAATAAGTATGTGAATTTATTATTGTGAACGTTTTAACAAATTCTATGATAATTTTAATTATACTATCAAAAGTAGCGATCATTATTGTCAAAATATCAGTGATAATTGTGGAATTGTGCTAATTCATGTAATCAGTTTAATTTTTAATCATCAATGTTAAATTTTTAATTCTTTCAGTCATTATTTATATGTCAATTATTATGACAAAAATGACAATGACTTCTTTAAAATTTTCAGTGATTATTGAGGCATTATCACAATTCATTAAATCTGTCAAATGTTCGATCATTTCTGTCAAATTTAATTATTTTTGCAAACCTTTCGAAGATATTTCTACCATTTCAGTTATTACTGACAATTTTTTTAATGAATTCTGTAAAAAATTCAATCATTATGACAAAAATTGTTATGATAATTGTCAAAATGTCGATGATAATTGGGGAATTGTGTTAATTGAAAATGTGAAATTTTTAATTATATCTATCGATATTTATAGGAGTTTTCTAATAAGTATGTGACTTTATTATTGTCAAAATTTTAATCAATTTTATAATAATTTCAATCATTCTATCAAAAATAGTGATCATTATTGTCAAAATGTCAGTGATTATTGGGGAATTGTATAAATTCATGTAATCAGTTTAATTTTTAATCATCAATGTTAAATTTTTAATTCTTTCAGTCATTATTTATATGTCATTTATTATGACAAAAATTGCACTGACTTCTCTAAAAATTTCAGTGATTATTGGGGCATTGTGACAATTCATGAAATCTGTCAAATGATCGGTTACTTCTGCCAAATTTTTAATTATTTTTCTACATTTCGAAGATTTTTCTATCATTTCAGTAATTTCTGACCATTTTTAAATGAATGCTGTGAAAATTTCAATCATTGTCTCAAAAATTGCCATGATTATTGTCAAAATGTCGATGATAATTGGGGAAGTGTGTTAATTGAAAATGTGAAATTTTTAATTATATCTATCGACATTTATAGGAGTTTTCTAATAAGTATGTGACATTATTATTGTCAAATTTTTAATAAATTCTATGATTATTTCAATCATTCAACTATTAATCATTATTTTCAAAATGTCAGTGATAATTGTGGAATTGTATTAATTTATGTAATCAGTTTAATTTTTAATAATCAATGTTAAATTTTTAATTTTTTCAGTCATTATTTATATGTCATTTATTATGACAAAACTTGCAATGACTTCTCTAAAAATTTCAGTGATTATTGGGGCATTATCACAATTCATTAAATCTGTCAATTGTTCCATCAATTCTGTCAAATTTAATTATTTTTGCTAACCTTTCGAAGATATTTCTACATTTCCCGCAGATTAAATCCGCGAATTAATTTAGTCGAGATCTCTGCTGGGGTGCGTAGAACTCCCACTGCCCAACTACTTGTGATCATCATAATATAAACTACAAAATATAAATTACGTATGTTACAATATTAAAAATATACAAAAATATATAAAAAAATAAAGATTGTTTATATATACATGTATTGATTTCACATACAAGTATACAAGTATACAGTATACATCATGTATTCTTCGTGGATGCCTCTGATGATGGTTTATATATATATATATATATATATATTGTAACATACGTAATTTATATTTTGTAGTTTATATTATGATGATCACAAGTAGTTGGGCAGTGGGAGTTCTACGCACCCCAGCAGAGATCTCGACTAAATTAATTCGCGGATTTAATCTGCGGGAAATGGTAGAAATATCTTCGAAAGGTTAGCAAAAATAATTAAATTTGACAGAATTGATGGAACAATTGACAGATTTAATGAATTGTGATAATGCCCCAATAATCACTGAAATTTTTAGAGAAGTCATTGCAAGTTTTGTCATAATAAATGACATATAAATAATGACTGAAAAAATTAAAAATTTAACATTGATTATTAAAAATTAAACTGATTACATAAATTAATACAATTCCACAATTATCACTGACATTTTGAAAATAATGATTAATAGTTGAATGATTGAAATAATCATAGAATTTATTAAAAATTTGACAATAATAATGTCACATACTTATTAGAAAACTCCTATAAATGTCGATAGATATAATTAAAAATTTCACATTTTCAATTAACACACTTCCCCAATTATCATCGACATTTTGACAATAATCATGGCAATTTTTGAGACAATGATTGAAATTTTCACAGCATTCATTTAAAAATGGTCAGAAATTACTGAAATGATAGAAAAATCTTCGAAATGTAGAAAAATAATTAAAAATTTGGCAGAAGTAACCGATCATTTGACAGATTTCATGAATTGTCACAATGCCCCAATAATCACTGAAATTTTTAGAGAAGTCAGTGCAATTTTTGTCATAATAAATGACATATAAATAATGACTGAAAGAATTAAAAATTTAACATTGATGATTAAAAATTAAACTGATTACATGAATTTATACAATTCCCCAATAATCACTGACATTTTGACAATAATGATCACTATTTTTGATAGAATGATTGAAATTATTATAAAATTGATTAAAATTTTGACAATAATAAAGTCACATACTTATTAGAAAACTCCTATAAATATCGATAGATATAATTAAAAATTTCACATTTTCAATTAACACAATTCCCCAATTATCATCGACATTTTGACAATTATCATAACAATTTTTGTCATAATGATTGAATTTTTTACAGAATTCATTAAAAAAATTGTCAGTAATAACTGAAATGGTAGAAATATCTTCGAAAGGTTTGCAAAAATAATTAAATTTGACAGAAATGATCGAACATTTGACAGATTTAATGAATTGTGATAATGCCTCAATAATCACTGAAAATTTTAAAGAAGTCATTGTCATTTTTGTCATAATAATTGACATATAAATAATGACTGAAAGAATTAAAAATTTAACATTGATGATTAAAAATTAAACTGATTACATGAATTAGCACAATTTCACAATTATCACTGATATTTTGACAATAATGATCGCTACTTTTGATAGTATAATTAAAATTTTCATAGAATTTGTTAAAATGTTCACAATAATAAATTCACATACTTATTAGAAAACTCGTATAAATGTCGATTGAATAATAAAAAGAATCACACTTTCAATTAACACAATTCCCCAATTATCATCGATATTTTGACAATAGTCATGTCAATTTTTGACATAATGATTGAAATTTTTACAGAATTAATTAAAATGGTTAGTAATAACTGAAATGGTAGAAAAATCTTCGAAATGTTGTCAGAAATAGTTAAAAATTTGACAGAAATGATCGAACATTTGACAGATTTCATGAATTGTCACAATGCCCCAATAATCACTGAAATTTTTAGAGAAGTCATTGCAATTTTTGTCATAATAAATGACATATAAATAATGACTGAAAGAATTAAAAATTTAACATTGATGATTAAAAATTAAACTGATTACATGAATTTATACAATTCCCCAATTATCACTGACATTTTGACAATAATGATCACTATTTTTGATAGAATGATTGAAATTATTATAAAATTGATTAAAATTTTGACAATAATAAAGTCACATACTTATTAGAAAACTCCTATAAATATCGATAGATATAATTAAAAATTTCACATTTACAATTAACACAATTCCCCAATTATCATCGACATTTTGACAATTATCATAACAATTTTTGTCATAATGATTGAATTTTTTACAGAATTCATTAAAAAAATTGTCAGTAATAACTGAAATGGTAGAAATATCATCGAAAGGTTTGCAAAAATAATTAAATTTGACAGAAATGATCGAACATTTGACAGATTTAATGAATTGTGATAATGCCTCAATAATCACTGAAAATTTTAAAGAAGTCATTGCCATTTTTGTCATAATAATTGACATATAAATAATGACTGAAAGAATTAAAAATTTAACATTGATGATTAAAAATTAAACTGATTACATGAATTAGCACAATTTCACAATTATCACTGATATTTTGACAATAATGATCGCTACTTTTGATAGTATAATTAAAATTTTCATAGAATTTGTTAAAATGTTCACAATAATAAATTCACATACTTATTAGAAAACTCGTATAAATGTCGATTGAATAATAAAAAGAATCACACTTTCAATTAACACAATTCCCCAATTATCATCGATATTTTGACAATAGTCATGTCAATTTTTGACATAATGATTGAAATTTTTACAGAATTAATTAAAATGGTTAGTAATAACTGAAATGGTAGAAAAATCTTCGAAATGTTGTCAGAAATAGTTAAAAATTTGACAGAAATGATCGAACATTTGACAGATTTCATAAATTGTCACAATGCCCCAATAATCACTGAAATTTTTAGAGAAGTCATTGCAATTTTTGTCATAATAAATGACATATAAATAATGACTGAAAGAATTAAAAATTTAACATTGATGATTAAAAATTAAACTGATTACATGAATTTATACAATTCCCCAATTATCACTGACATTTTGACAATAATGATCACTATTTTTGATAGAATGATTGAAATTATTATAAAATTGATTAAAATTTTGACAATAATAAAGTCACATACTTATTAGAAAACTCGTATAAATGTCGATTGAATAATAAAAAGAATCACATTTTCAATTAACACAATTCCCCAATTATCATCGACATTTTGACAATTATCATAACAATTTTTGTCATAATGATTGAATTTTTTACAGAATTCATTAAAAAAATTGTCAGTAATAACTGAAATGGTAGAAATATCTTCGAAAGGTTTGCAAAAATAATTAAATTTGATAGAAATGATCGAACATTTGACAGATTTAATGAATTGTGATAATGCCTCAATAATCACTGAAAATTTTAAAGAAGTCATTGCCATTTTTGTCATAATAATTGACATATAAATAATGACTGGAAGAATTAAAAATTTAACATTGATGACTAAAAATTAAACTGATTACATGAATTAGCACAATTCCACAATTATCACTGATATTTTGACAATAATGATCGCTACTTTTGATAGTATAATTAAAATTATCATAGAATTTGTTAAAATGTTCACAATAATAAATTCACATACTTATTAGAAAACTCGTATAAATGTCGATTGATATAATAAAAAAAATCACACTTTCAATTAACACAATTCCCCAATTATCATCGATATTTTGACAATAGTCATGTCAATTTTTGACATAATGATTGAAATTTTTACAGAATTAATTAAAATGATTAGTAATAACTGAAATGGTAGAAAAATCTTCGAAATGTTGTCAGAAATAGTTAAAAATTTGACAGAAATGATCGAACATTTGACAGATTTCATGAATTGTCATAATGCCCCAATAATCAGTGAAATTTTGATAGATATTATTGCATTTTTTTGGCAAAATAATAGACATATTAATAATGGCTGAAATTATTAAAAAAATGACATTGAGGATTGAAAATTTAACTGATTACATGAATGAATACAATTCCACAATTATCATTAACATTTTGACAATAGCGATCGCGACTTTTGACAGAATGATTGAAATTATCATTGAATTTATTAAAATTTTGACAATAACAAATTGAAAGACTTGTTACAAAACACTTGGAAATGTCGAGAGATATAATTAGATATTTCACATTGACAATTAACACTATTCCCCAATTATCATCGACATCTTGACAATAATCATTAGAATGTTTAACATAATGATTGAAATTTTCACAGAAATAATTCAAAAATCGACTGTACTCTGAAATGTTAAAAATATCTTCGAAATATTGACAGAAATAATTAAAAATTTAACAGAGATGATTGAAAATTAGACAGATTACCATAATTTCCGAATAATGACTGAAATTTTGATAGAAATAATTGGTATGTTTGACAGAATGATTGACATTTTCAGAGAAATATTCTAAAAGTAGACAGCAACAATTAAAATGGTGGAAGTCTGAAATAACTGAAAAAAGTAACAGTGATGATTAAAAATCTGACACATTGCATAGATTACTATAATTCCCAAATTATCATCAAGGAAGGAAGTAAAGCAAGAGGTAAAGAGAGCCAAAGAAAAATCGTGGGCAAATTTCGGAAAAAAATAATGAGAACATCAAATAGATGTTCTATTTGATTATTGCCAAGTATCATTAATACTTGGCAGTAATCATTGAAATTTTAAGGGCAATCATTGTAAATATGTCAGAATAATTACATTTTTTATAGAAATCATTGAAAATTTAAAAATTGAGTAAACATGATAGTAATAGCTTGATAGTAATCTTTGCGATTACGGCAATAATGAAAAAAATTACAGTAATCATTGCATGATTGGCAAATTGAGTAAAATTTTACAGTAATAATTGAAATTTTAGTAGAAATAGAAGAGAATATTCGTAGAAATAATGAAAATGTGACACTGATAATTACAATTAAAATTTTGAATTATTTTAATTACGTCAGATTAATTATCATTTCTGTAGAAATCATTGAAAATTTAAAATTTGAGTGAAATTTTACAGTAATAATTGAAGTTTTAATAGAAATAATTAAAATTTTGACAGTACGTATTGAAAGTATAGCAGTAATAATAATAAAAATAATAATAATAATTTATTTCACGGGAACTTCCCTTCTTTTAAATATACAAAATACACAAATTTCACATGTAGGCATGTGATAATAGAAATTTAAAAATAATAATCGAAATTTCTTCAGAAATACATCAAATTTAACATCACTTCTTGCAATTATGACAGTATTGAAACTTTTGGTAACAATAATTTCAATTTGAACAGTATATATCGCTAATTTATATATTTATTTTAAGGGTTAAAATTATGACACATATTATTGCAAATTTTACACTTAATCTGAGAAGAGAAGTAATAAGAAAATTGTAAATTTGACACAGAAAATTTGACAGTAATAACTAAAAATTTGACAGAAACAATTGAAATTTTGAGAGTAATTTTTGCAATTATGACAGAATAATAAAAAAAAATACGGTTATCATTGCAATATTGGCAAAACGAGTGAAATTTGGTGATAATAACTGAAATTATAGTATAAATAATTTAAATTTTGAAAGCAGTAGTAGAAAATATGAAGGTAATAATTAAAATATGACAATAATCATTGAAATTTTAAGAGCGATATTTTCGATTATGTCAGATTATTTACAAATTTTGTAGAAACCATTGAAAATTTACAAATTGACTGATATTTGATGGTAACAATTGCAGTTTTAGTAGAAACATTTGAAAGTTTGACAGTAATTATTAAAAAAATTGCAGAATGAGTGTAATTAGATTAAATATTCGTACAACTATTTATTGCAAATACGGCAGTAATAATTTACACTTTGACAAAAACAATTGAAATTTTGAGAGTAATATTTGCAATATGAAAGAATAATTAACAAAAATATAGTAATGATTGCAAATTTGGCAATGTGTGAAATTTGATTGTAATAATTGAAAATTTAGTAGAAATAATTGAAAATTTGACAGTACTTATTGAAAATTTGACGACAGCCACCGAAATTTCCACAGAAATAATTTAAGTTTAAGAGCAATACTTGGAATTATGATGAATTATAATTGAAATTGTGTTAATAATAATTGCAATTTCGAGAGTAAATATTGCTAATTTATATATTTATTTTAAGGGGTAAAATTATAACAGAATAATTGCAAATTTTACACTTCATCTGAAAAACACATTGAAATTTGAGCACTGGATATTAAAAATTCGACACTAATCATTTAAATTTTCATAGAAACAATGGAAATTTTCAGAGTAATCTTTGCAATAATGACAATAATTGCAATAATTTGCAATAATTTAAAAAAATCCAGTAATCATCATTATATTGGCAAAATGAGTGAAATTTGATAGTAATAATTGAAATTTTAGTAGAAATAATTAATAATTAAAATATGACAATAATCATTGAAATTTTAAGAGATATCATTAATATTTTCGATTAGGTCATATTATTTACAAATTTTGTAGAAACCATTGAAAATTTACAAATTGACTGATATTTGATGGTAACAATTGCAGTTTTAGTAGAAACATTTCAAAGTTTGGCAGTAATTATTAAAAATTTTGCAGAATGAGTGTAATGTGTTTCTACTTGTTACATATTTACTCATTATACAACGTCGATAGGAACCGAATTTTGCGTTTAAATTGTAACGTCTGATTAAAAAAAAACAATGGTTTCATAAATAAGTTTATCAAATATGTTATATATGAATTATCATATCCACGTACATTTTTATTACTTGAGATAAATAAATATTATAGATTTGTGTGTTTAAACCAATATATGTCGAGATAATGCATGTTTTCAGGAGTATATATAGTCCCACATTATTCAGTAACAGTAGTTCTTTACAGTTTCTACAACAGTAACAACATGTTCAAGTATTTGGTGAGTTTTACATTCAAATTTGAAAAATAAATAGGTTGGATTGTCATATTCAAAAATAGTGGTTATATTATTTCCAAAATTAATCGTATATAAGAAATTTTGAACAGTTTGTAGCAACAAATGTTAGTTTTTAAAGACCACTTCCTGAAGACTCATGGTAAAAATATTTTTCCCAAAATTAATCATATATCAGAACTTAAGAAGTGTTTGAAATAATAGTTTTTGGAGGCCATTTTCTGGAGACCCATTGTAAAAATAAATGTTTCCGAAATTAATCGTATATTAGAAATTAAGAAGAGTCCGAAGCAACAAAAGTTAAATTAAAAAAAACTAAAGATTAAAGTCTCATTGTATAAATAAATTTAATAATATTGTTATTAAGATTATATTGTTTATAATGAAATTAAGTTAAAACTGATTAATACATTACCTAAGATGTGGAAACATTTATTTTGTATTACAAATATGAAGGCTTCGTTGATAATTAAGTGAGAATACAAAATAATTTTGAGAACTCTAAATTGTACAATCATTACAACAAGTCTAATATGACAATGAAAATGTAAAGTTTTCAATAGATTTCTAAAATTTAGAAACATGTTATTTTGTTTTTTTTTATTTTTTTTTGTTTTTTTGTTTTTTTGTTTTTTTTTGCTTTTTTTTATTTTTTTTTATATTATAATAATTTAAGTCAGGAAGACCGAAGGTCGATAGCCAATAAAATACTGTTACTACTATACTAATAATGTAATTCTTTTATACATTTGCAGATTTTGTTCGCTCTTCTTGCCTTCGCCTTCGCAGAGGATGAAGATAAATTCTGGGGAGGTGGCTATGGTTATGGTGGCGGACTAGGATATGGTCTAGGAGGACGCAATCCCGGTTCAATTTACTACAATACCCACAACTCTGGACGTGTTGTTGGAGGACCATATGGTCACCATGGCTTTGGTTATTGAAATGATTAAATATTTGCAATAAATAACATCATTTAGAAACTAATAACGTGTGCATTTTATTCCCATTTCTTTTTTAAACCTCTTCAGTAGTACCGTAAATTAAAATTGATTAGTCAAAGTTATATGAATGTTATGCAGATCAATAATTATTTGAAATTGTTTTCAATTTTCTTTTCTTAACAGTCGATAGTAAACTATCATCAGAAAAAATATAGATTTTTAAATCGTTAAAGTATATAATTTTTATACGACAGTGCGTTAACTGAGTTTTTACGCACTGTACACGTAAAGTGATACTTTTTACACAAGAGGGTAAAAAAATCAAAAACATGAACTGACTCCTTAAAAAATAGTATAAAAATTGCTCGGGCTATACTTTTTGAAATATTGCTAGTCAGAGGTTAAATATAACAGCAAGTTTATAAGGGCTCGCTTTTTAAATAATCTTATTGGATATTTCCATTTATTGCGTGTTTAAATCTTTCAAAATGTTTGTTTTTTAAATCACAGATCAAATTATATTAAATGATAGTTCTCTAATTTTTATTATTGCTACCAAATGATCAATAATTACTGTCAAAATTTTAATTATTTCTACTAAAACTTTACCTATTACCATCAAATTTCACTCCATTTTTAAATTTTTAACGATTACTACAAAATTTGTTATTAATCTGACATAATGGTAAAGATAGCTTTTCAAATTTTAATGATTATTGTCAAATTTAAATTATTAGCCATCACATTTTCAATAACTACTGTCAAAATTTTAATTATTTCTACTAAAATTTCAATTATTACTATCAAATTTCACTCATTTTGCCAATATAATGATGATTACTGTTTTTTTTTAAATTATTGCAAATTATTGCAATTATTGTCATTATTGCAAAGATTACTCTGAAAATTTCTATTGTTTCTATGAAAATTTAAATGATTAGTGTCGAATTTTTAATATCTAGTGCCCAAATTTCAATGTGTTTTTCAGATTAAGTGTAAAATTTGCAATTATTCTGTTATAATTTTACCCCTTAAAATAAATATATAAATTAGCAATATTTACTCTCGAAATTGCAATTATTATTAACACAATTTCAATTATAATTCATCATAATTCCAAGTATTGCTCTTAAGCTTAAATTATTTCTGTGGAAAATTCGGTGGCTGTCGTCAAATTTTCAATAAGTACTGTCAAATTTTCAATTATTTCTACTAAATTTGCAATTATTACAATCAAATTTCACACATTGCCAAATTTGCAATCATTACTATATTTTTGTTAATTATTCTCGCATATTGCAAATATTACTCTCAAAATTTCAATTGTTTTTGTCAAAGTGTAAATTATTACTGCCGTATTTGCAATAAATATTTGTACGAATATTTAATCAAATTACACTCATTCTGCAATTTTTTTAATAATTACTGTCAAACTTTCAAATGTTTCTACTTAAACTGCAATTGTTACCATCAAATATCAGTCAATTTGTAAATTTTCAATGGTTTCTACAAAATTTGTTAATAATCTGACATAATCGAAAATATCGCTCTTAAAATTTCAATGATTATTGTCATATTTTAATTATTACCTACATATTTTCTACTACTACTTTCAAAATTTAAATTATTTCTACTATAATTTCAGTTATTATCACCAAATTTCACTCGTTTTGCCAATATTGCAATGATAACAGTATTTTTTTTTAATTATTCTGTCATAATTGCAAAAATTACTCTCAAAACTTCAATTGTTTCGGTCAAATTTTTAGTTATTACTGTCAAATTTTCTGTGTCAAAATTACAATTTTCTTATTAATTCTCTTCTCAGATTAAGTGTAAAATTTGCAATAATTTGTGTCATAATTTTAACCCTTAAAATAAATATATAAATTAGCGATATATACTGTTCAAATTGAAATTATTGTTAACAAAAGTTTCAATACTGTCATAATTGCAAGGATTGATGTTAAATTTGATGTATTTCTGAAGAAATTTCGATTATTATTATTAAATTTCAATTATCACATGCCTACATGTGAAATTTGTGTATTTTGTATATTTAAAAGAAGGGAAGTTCCCGTGAAATAAATTATTATTATTATTTTTATTATTATTACTGCTATACTTTCAATACGTACTGTCAAAATTTCAATTATTTCTATTAAAACTTCAATTATTACTGTAAAATTTCACTCAAATTTTAAATTTTCAATGATTTCTACAGAAATGATAATTAATCTGACGTAATTAAAATAATTCAAAATTTTAATTGTAATTATCAGTGTCACATTTTCATTATTTCTACGAATATTCTCTTCTATTTCTACTAAAATTTCAATTATTACTGTAAAATTTTACTCAATTTGCCAATCATGCAATAATTACTGTAATTTTTTTCATTATTGCCGTAATCGCAAAGATTACTATCAAGCTATTACAATCATGTTTACTCAATTTTTAAATTTTCAATGATTTCTATAAAAAATTTAATTATTCTGACATAGTTACAATGATTGCCCTTAAAATTTCAATGATTATTGCCAAGTATTAATGATACTTGGCAATAATCAAATAGAACATCTATTTGAAGTTCTCATTATTTTTTTTTCGAAATTTGCCCGCGATTTATCTTTGGCTCTCTTTACCTATTGCTTTACTTCCTTCCTTGATGATAATTTGGGAATTATAGTAATCTATGCAATGTGTCAGATTTTTAATCATCACTGTTACTTTTTTCAGTTATTTCAGTCAAGACTTCCACCATTTTAATTGTTGCTGTCTACTTTTAGAATATTTCTCTGAAAATGTCAATCATTCTGTCAAAAATACCAATTATTTCTATCAAAATTTCAGTCATTATTCGGAAATTATGGTAATCTGTCTAATTTTCAATCATCTCTGTTAAATTTTTAATTATTTCTGTCAATATTTCGAAGATATTTTTAACATTTCAGAGTACAGTCGATTTTTGAATTATTTCTGTGAAAATTTCAATCATTATGTTAAACATTCTAATGATTGTTGTCAAGATGTCGATGATAATTGGGGAATAGTGTTAATTGTCAATGTGAAATATCTAATTATATCTCTCGACATTTCCAAGTGTTTTGTAACAAGTCTTTCAATTTGTTATTGTCAAAATTTTAATAAATTCAATGATAATTTCAATCATTCTGTCAAAAGTCGCGATCGCTATTGTCAATATGTTAATGATAATTGTGGAATTGTATTCATTCATGTGATCAGTTAAATTTTCAATCCCCAATGTCAATTTTTTAATAATTTCAGCCATTATTAATATGTCTATTATTTTGCCCAAAAAATGCAATAATATCTATCAAAATTTCACTGATTATTGGGGCATTATGACAATTCATGAAATCTGTCAAATGTTCGATCATTTCTGTCAAATTTTTAACTATTTCTGACAACATTTCGAAGATTTTTCTACCATTTCAGTTATTACTAACCATTTTAATTAATTCTGTAAAAATTTCAATCATTATGTCAAAAATTGACATGACTATTGTCAAAATATCGATGATAATTGGGGAATTGTGTTAATTGAAAGTGTGATTTTTTTTATTATATCAATCGACATTTACAAAAGTTTTCTAATAAGTATGAGACTTTATTATTGTCAAAATTTTAATAAATTCTATGATTATTTCAATCATTCTATCAAAACAATTGATCATTATTTTCAAAATGTCAGTGATAATTGTGGAATTGTGCTAATTCATGTAATCAGTTTAATTTTTAATCATCAATGTTAAATTTTTAATTATTTCAGTCATTATTTATATGTCAATTATTATGACAAAAATTGCAATGACTTCTTTAAAAATTTCAGTGGTTATTGGGGCATTATCACAATTCATTAAATCTGTCAAATGTTCGATCATTTCTGTCAAATTTAATTATTTTTGCAAACCTTTCGTAGATATTTCTACCATTTCAGTTATTACTGAGATTTTTTTAATGAATTCTGTGAAAATTTCAATCATTATGACAAAAATTGTTATGATAATTGTCAAAATGTCGATGATAACTGGGGAATTGTGTTAATTGAAAATGTGATATTTTTAATGATATCTATCGTCATTTATAAAAGTTTTCTGATAAGTATGTGACTTTATTATTGTCAAAATTTTAATAAATTCTATGATTATTTCAATCATTCTATCAAAACTATTGATCATTATTTTCAAAATGTCAGTGATAATTGTGGAATTGTATTTATTCACGTAATCAGTTAAATTTTTAATCATCAATGTTAAATTTTTAAGTCTTTCAGTCATTGAAAAATCAGTCAAAATGAAGATTGTAGTTGCTATTTGTGTGTTTTCTTTTGTTGTTTTTTGTTGAAATTTTGTATATTATGTAGCGTTATTTGCTAATAAATATTCTTTATTATTATTATTATTATTATTATATTATTTATATGTCAATTATTATGACAAAAATTGCAATGACTTCTATAAAAATTTCAGTGATTATTGGGGCATTATCACATCTCATTAAATTTGTCAAATGTTCAATCATTTCTGAAAAATTTTATTATTTTTGCAAACCTTTCGAAGATATTTCTACCATTTCAGTTATTACTGACAATTTTTTTAATGAATTCTGTGAACATTTCAATCATTATGTCAAAAATTGTAATGACTATTGTCAAAATGTCGATGATAATTGGGGAATTGTGTTAATTGAAAATGTGAAATTTTTAATTATATCCATCGACATTTATAAGAGTTTTCTAATAAATATGTGACTTTATAATTGTCAAAATTTTAATAAATTCTATAATAATTTCAATCATTCTATCAAAACAATTGATCATTAATTTCAAAATGTCAGTAATAATTGTGGAATTGTGCTAATTCATGTAATCAGTTTAATTTTTAATCATCAATGTTAAATTTTTAATTCTTTCAGTCATTATTTATATGTCATTTATTATGACAAAAATTGCAATGACTTCTTTAAAAATTTCAGTGATTATTGGGGCATTATCACAATTCATTAAATCTGTCAAATGTTCGATCATTTCTGTCAAATTTAATTATTTATGCAAACCTTTCGAAGATATTTCTACCATTTCAGATATTACTGCCAAATTTTTTAATGAATTCTGTAAAAATTCAATCATATTGAAAAAATTGTTTGATAATAGTCAAAATGTCGATGATAATAGGGGAATTGTGTTAATTCAAAATGTGATTTTTTTAATTATATCTCTCGACATTTATAGAAGTTTTGTAATAAGTATGTGACATTATTATTGTCAAATTTTTAATAAATTCTATGATTAATTCAATCATTCTATTAAAACAATTGATCAATATTTTCATAATGTCAGTGATAATTGTGGAATTGTGCTAATTCATGAAATTAGTTTAATTTTTAATCATCAATGTTAATTTTTTAATTGTTTCAGTCATTATTTATATGTCAATTATTATGAAAAAAATTGCAATGACTGCTTTAAAAATTTCAGTGATTATTGAGGCATTATCACAATTCATTAAATCTATCAAATGTTCGATCATTTCTGTCAAATTTAATTATTTTTGCAAGTCTTTCGAAGATATTTCTACCATTTCAGTTATTACTGAGATTTTTTTTTAATGAATTCTGTAAAAAAATCAATCATTATGACAAAAATTGTTATGATAATTTTCAAAATGTCGATGATAATTGGGGAATTGTGTTAATTGAAAATGTGAAAAGTTTTAAATATATCTATCGACATTTATAAGAGTTTACTCATACTAACAAGTTTGGGGGATTGTTTGAATGATTTTATTTTTCTTTAATGCTATTAAATGTAATTTTATATTCTTTTGGCAAATAAAGAAATAAATAAGTGTCAAAATAAGATATAAAATTTTTGATTTTGCCAACACCCTGTATAAATAAATCAAAGTGTCAATAACTGAACCGGTAGTTTCATACCAAGCCGGAATTATAATTCCTATAACATTTTTACTTAAAAGTAAAAATTAAAAAAAAATCCCTCTTGCAAACTCAATCGGGGACATACTGTATATATTGCGAAATATATAAATTAAGTTGTGGGAGAAAAGGTAAACGTAATTTGATTGATTATTATTTATGGTCATTTCGTACGTTAATAAAAACTAGTCTACGGTGTTAGTTTTAAATAAAAATGGAGGAAATAACTTAATATGTTTTATTCAATTGTAGACCTAAGAGTTACAATTCAATAAATCAATAACGGTGAGAATATCCACGATGCCGTCTTAGGCCATCAAGCTCTGATCCATCGTGGTAAATATAATTGGGAGAGATATATCCTGCACCATAACCTGCGTAAGGGTAACCAACACCTCCATAACCACCCCAGAATTTGTTTTCATCTTCTGCACAAGCAAAAGTGAGGAGCACACATAAAACCTGCAATGAAAAAACATTACATCTTATTTGAAACAAAAATTTTCAAAAAAATTTGAAAAGTATTTATGATGATATCGAAGTTTTGCATGTCAAACAAGTTACACGATTATTTTTATACTGAACCTATCGAACTGGTTCTGTATTAGTATATGTTTTAGCCAGTGTTGTGACACATACATTTTTTTGTATCTAGACACAGATACAGGTACTTTATAAAAAAATGTATCTTGAGAGATATCTACATACAAATTTCAAAATGTATCTAGCTACAGATACAGATACATTTGAAAAGTATCTGGATACTTCCAGATACATTTCAGATACACGGAAAACAAAACCAAAAATTGTTTTATTTTTACATACCCATACCTACAAAAGAAAATGCTCATAAATATTTAATAAAATGTGCAAAACTATTTTCTTTTATCGTCTGCTTATAGTTATTGGTATACTCGTCCGTCCTGACAATGACTCATCGATTCATATTGCATGAATTCGACATACGTTTCAAATTTCATTTCATTCTATTACATTTAGCTTAAGCACACGAACCAGCATTAAAAACGCGATTGTTTATTCGAAAAACCATGCGTCATTGTCAGCTTTCGACGGGCTACTATATGTTAAAGATACAAGTATAATACACAATCAAATAGCAAGTTACTGACTCAAACTTAAATTAAATACGACAAAATTTATCGAATCCCCAAGTTAATAAAAAATATATATATATATATATATATATATATATATATATATATATATATATATATATATAATGCTCTCAATAATGAATCAATAGTTAACTGCATGTAATTAACGTGAAATGCAGTGTTGTAACAGATACATTTCTTTTGTATCTAGATACAAATACAGATACTTTAGAAAAAATGTATCTAGATACAACTTTAGGTACTCAAGCAAGAATGTATATAGTTACGTATCAAGATACTTGAAATGTATCTAGATACTGTATCTAGATACTTGAAATGTATCTGGATACATGTATCTAGATACTTGAAATGTATCTGGATACATGTACCTAGATACATTTCAACACTGATTTGTGTTTTTTCCTTTCTATATTTCTTAATCTTTCCCTCTTTTAACCTTTTGGGTGTTGAAGCTATGTGTTTTTTTAATATTATATAATTATGAACTAACCAAATATTTGAACATGTCGACACACTTGGAGAAGAATTGTCGAACACTGAGTTTATTAAAAATGAAGGGTTCATATATAATCTCTGAAATATGCAGAAATTTAATATATTTATTACTCCTAACAAATAATCATAACATATTTATGTATCGCAACTAATATACGTGCACTTTTGGCTCATTGTAATAATTTATGAACACTTGCTGAATGCCCATGTTAAAATAAAATGATTGATTGATTCTATTTTGTATAAATAACGATACATATTATACCGTGTGATCAACAATTATTTAGATAAGGGGCGGATATGACTGTGTCAGTGTTATGGAACCTGCCAAAAAAAATTGAAGAATGACTTGTATATGCATCTCTACCCAATTCAGGCCAATCATACTTCAGATTTTAAAAAACATCTTCTACCCTAGCAGACATACTTCCAACATCTCAAGGGTTTCTTTTATCTAAATAATTGTTGATCGCACAGTATTAATTGTAATCACGAATTTGTAGCCTCAACGTGCTGTAGATTACTTTACTGTAAATTATTTGTTACAATTAATACAGTTTCCTGACGATTACATGATATGTAAATAGCCAATTATATGTTGCTATTGAAAAGGTAATGGAAAAGATGGAAAAATGAAAAACAAGTATTTGGGTCATAACCAAAACCGTAATCTGAAAATTTTTGAAATATAAGTCTAATTTTACAAAAAACTAGTGAAAGCCAGTATATGAAAAATGGGGCGTAAATATAGATTACCAAAATATATATGTATGCTACATAAGTATTATTTATTTATTTATAAAAAAATATGGCTAGCATTTGACCCTACAAATTAAAGTATTTCTTCGCCGATATATATTAAACGCTAAACTTTAATGTATGGGCACAAAACTGACTCTCTTATTGCCTAGGCAGTAACAACACGAAAACATTATAAAACAATAAAAAGAATACATACATACATACATACATACATATATACATACATACATACATACATAGATACATACATGCATACATACAAGCATACATACATAGATACATACATGCATACATACATGCATACATACATACATACATACAAACATACATACATACAAACATACATACATACATGCATAAATACATACATACATACATTCATACATACATACATACGTACATACATACATACATACATTATATTCCTAGTTCTTCCTTTTCCTCCTTTTCTTCTTCTTCTTTTATTCCAATTGGCTCCGTTTTTGTTAATTTTTCAAAGTATTCTTTCCATCTTTTATTATTGTTTCCATTTTTGTCTGTTATGTTCATCATGGTATGTTCCTTCTTCTGTCTGAGCTATATCTTTGTTCCATAGAATAGTTGTTTGATTTTCTTTGATGTTCTCATTATTTTTTTTTTCCGAAATTTATCCACGATTTTTCTTTGGCTCTCTTTACCTCTTGCTTTACTTCCTTCCTTGATGATAATTTGGGAATTATAGTAATCTATGCAATGTGTCAAATTTTGAATCATCACTGTTACTTTTTTCAATTATTTCTGTCAAGACTTTGAATAGCTTTTTGATATTCCTTGATGTTCTCATTATTTTTTTCCGAAATTTGCCTACGATTTTTCTTTGGCTCTCTTTGCCTCTTGCTTTACTTCCTTCCTTGATGATAATTTGGGAATTATAGTAATCTATGCAATGTGTCAAATTTTTAATCATCACTGTTACTTTTTTCAATTATTTCTGTCAAGACTTTGAATAGCTTTTTGATTTTACTTGATGTTCTCATTATTTTTTTTCCAAAATTTGCCTACGATTTTTCTTTGGCTCTCTTTGCCTCTTGCTTTACTTCCTTCCTTGATGATAATTGGGGAATTATAGTAATCTATAGAATGTGTCAAATTTTTAATCATCCCTGTTACTTTTTTCAATTATTTCTGTCAAGACTTTGAATAGCTTTTTGATATTCCTTGATGTTCTCATTATTTTTTTCCGAAATTTGCCTACGATTTTTCTTTGGCTCTCTTTACCTCTTGCTTTACTTCCTTCCTTGATGATAATTTGGGAATTATAGTAATCTATGCAATGTGTCAGATTTTTAATCATCACTGTTACTTTTTTCAGTTATTTCTGTCAAGACTTCCACCATTTTAATTGTTGCTGTCGACTTTAAAAATATTACTCTGAAAATGCCAATTATTCTGTCAAAAATATCAATTATTTCTATCAAAATTTCAGTCATTATTCGGAAATTATGGTAATCTGTCTAATTTTCAATCATCTCTGTTAAATTTTTAATTATTTCTGTCAATATTTCGAAGATATTTTTAACATTTCAATTAGTACAGTCGATTTTTGAATTATTTCTGTGAAAATTTCAATCATTATGTCAAAAATTCTAATGATTATTGTCAAGATGTCGATGATAATTGAGGAATAGTGTTAATTGTCAATGTGAACTATCTAACTATATCTCTCGACATTTCCAAGTGATTTGTAACAAGTCTTTAAATTTGTTATTGTCAAAATTTTAATAAATTCAATGATAATTTCAATCATTCTGTCAAAAGTCGCGACCGCTATTGTCACAATGTTAATGATAATTGTGGAATTGTATTTATTCATGTAATCAGTTAAATTTTCAATCCTCAATGTCAATTTTTTAATAATTTCAGTCATTATTAATATGTCTATTATTTTGCCAAAAATTGCAATAATATCTATCAAAGTTTGAGTGATTATTGGGGCATTATGACAATTCATTTGACATCTGTCAAATGTTCGATCATTTCTGTCAAATTTTTAACTATTTCTGACAACATTTCCAAAGATTTTTCTACCATTTCAGTTATTACTAACCATTTTAATTAATTCTGTAAAAATTTCAATCATTATGTCAAAAATTGACATGACTATTGTCAAAATTTCGATGATAATTGGGGAATTGTGTTAATTGAAAGTGTGATTTTTTTTATTATATCAATCGACATTTATACGAGTTTTCTAATAAGTATGTGAATTTATTATTGTGAACATTTTAACAAATTCTATGATAATTTTAATTATACTATCAAAAGTAGCGATCATTATTGTCAAAATATCAGTGATAATTGTGGAATTGTGCTAATTCATCATTAATACATCATCAATGTTAATTTTTTTAGTCTTTCAGTCATTATTAATATGTCAATTATGTCAAAAATTGCAATGACTTCTTTAAAAATTTCAGTGATTATTGGGGCATTTTGACAATTCGTGAAATCTGTCAAATTTTTGATTACTTCTGCCAAATTTTTAATTATTTTTCTACATTTCGAAGATTTTTCTATCATTTCAGTAAAATCTGACCATTTTTAAATGAATGCTGTGAAAATTTCATTCATTGTGTCAAAAATTGCCATGATTATTGTCAAAATGTCGATGATAATTGGGGAATTGTGTTAATTGAAAATGTGACATTTTTAATTAAATCTATTGACATTTATAAAAGTTTTCTAATAAGTATGTGACTTTATTATTGTCAAAATTTTAATAAGTTCTATGATTATTTCAATCATTCTATCAAAACTATTGATCATTATTTTCAAAATGTCAGTGATAATTGTGGAATTGTGTTAATTAATGCAATCAGTTTCATTTTCAATCATCAATGTCAAATTTTTAATACTTCCAGTGATTATGAAAATGTCAATTATTCTGTCAAAATTTGAATGATTTCTATCAAAATTATAGTGATTATTGGGGCATTGTGAAAGGCATTGTTTTATGAAATCTGTCAAATGTTCGATCATTTCTGTCAATTTTTTAATTATTTTTGTCGACATTTCGAAGACTTTTCTACCATTTCAGCCATTACTAACCATTTATTTAATGAATTCTGTGAAAATATTAATGATAATATTAATAAGTTTATTCATGCTTATGCCAAGGCTTACACAGATCAGTAGGGTCAAAAATTATAATGATCTCTGTCAAAGTTTCAATGGTTGTTTTGTTTTTAGTAATATCTGTCAAAATTTCAACAAAATAATATTTTTTTATAGTCATAAGATATTAGGACTTGATACTGTATGACTTGTATATTACCTTAGAGTTAGATAACGTCAATTCAGGGAAATTTGTGAGTTATCTTTAAAATTTTCATAAAACAATCGAAATTTTAATGGAACAATTGAAAAGTTGGCAATAATTGTGAAATGTTGGAAATAATAACTAAAATTTTGACGTGATTTATAGAAATTTTAACGATTTATCAAATTTTTTACAGGAATTACTAGAAATTGATAATAAGATTGAAAATTTGATAGTAATCATTGCAACTTGTGACAGAATGATTAAATTTTTTAAAGAAATTATTGGAATAATCGACATTAATTAATAATTTGTTGAAAAATATCTTTAATATTGATAGAAATAATTAAAAATTTGACAGTAATTCTTGAAAACTTGATGTTACCAATCTTAATTGCATATCGAAAATCTAATAACAAGCAAATATCCTACCATATGTTTAGTAATTGTACATTGTACAATGTACAATTGTACATTGTAAATATGTTTAGTAATTGTACAGTATTTCAGAATAAGACAATAGCAATTCAGTGAAATTTCAGCATTACACCTTTCTTTGATATTCTGATAGAATAATTGAAATTTTGGTGGAAACAATTTTAAAGTTGGCATTAATAATTTAGATGTTGATATAAATTATTTAAATTTGGACACAATTGATTGAAATTTTTATAGAAATGATTAGAAATTGTCTCTAATTATTAAATCTTTGACAGTAATCATTGCTAGAATGATTTGAGAGATGAATTTTTCAGAGATAACTTCGATCCTCGGAAAAAATAATTGAAATTTAAGCAAGAAATAATTATTTAAAACTTTTAAATATAAATAATTACGTATTTTAAATAATCGACCATTAACTTAGTTAAGTATTGCATAAAATGCGAATACGAATGACAATTTGTGTAATTATAATATGTTCATAATTCTTATATATGTATTACAAACAGCCCCTTGATATTCTTCATTGTCTTCTTTTTTTGTGCTTGGATATTTTTGACACTTTACTTTTTTACCTTTGATTTTGCTTTTTATCACGAATCTCGCCTTTCTTATTGGTAAGTTATCGCATAGGTGAAAATATATTTAATACTATTGAATTGTTATGTTAGAATTGGAATTAACATACAGATAAACTTATGTAACATCGCCTATAGAAAGTTTCATTTCGTCTTAACTTGTAAATAAAATAAAAATAAAATATATGTTACTATACAATTTTATTTATTAAATTATAACCTTGATTCACACTTCAATAAATTATTTTATTAATAATTAATAACCATATCCATGGTGACCATAAGGACCTCCAACAACTGAGCCAGAGTTTTGGGTGTTGTAGTAGATGGAACCGGGGTTACGTCCTCCTAGACCATATCCTACACCATAACCAGGGCGACCATAGCCAATACCTCCATAACCTCCCCAGAATTTATCTTCATCTTCTGCGAATGCAAAAGCGAGGAGGGCAAACAAAATCTGTAAAAACAAAATTATTTTAAACATGCTTATTGTAGTTTGCATGGAAGCAAATCTTTATCAAATAAAAAATAACAAAAAAAAATGGAATTATAATTTTTCAAATTGAACCAATGAAAAGTATATTTTTTGTAGAGCTAATTTCTATTATTAATTAAACGAGTGTCTACTTAGTTCAAATTTATTAATTAAGGTAGAAGACAGATTTAAGTAGCCCAAAATATTTTTTAATGTCTGTAACTTCTAAAATATAAACACAAGCCTTGGAATGTACAAATAAATTCACTTTAAGCCATGTATTATTATGGCTTAAGTATATTATTATACTTTTATATTTGTATCAAACTTGTCTATTCAGTCCAATTTTATTATTTAAGATGGAACAAATATTTAAGGAGCCAAACAATATTTTTCATTATCTGTTACTTCTACAATAAAAACACAAGCCTTAGCATGAAGAAGTATTAAGTTCTATTAGTAAGTAAATACATTAGTACTCAAGAAGTAAGTAAGAAGAGACATTTTAAGCCAAACATTATTATGTCATAATGGGTTAAGTATATTTTATACATTTGTACTTAGGTCAATTTTATACTTGTTACTTTCAATTGTTGCCAATGGTCAGTTGACTTACCAGATATTTGAACATGTTGAGACTGTTGTTGCAACTTGTGGACACATATGAATAGAAAAACTGTGCAATATATAGTCTGAGGCATAAGCATTATCTTGATATGAATATACATGTGTTGGTCCTAAAATGATAACTTAAACTATTTATGTGGCGTAAATATTAATAAACGTGTACTTTTACGACAAGCCGATTAATTGTACAATCAGTATTAGTGGTATTTACTCAAGTATTTAAATATAGGTACAGAGAGTTTAAAATGTATCGGAAATCATAGACAAATCTTAATCATAATCATCATACTGATGAGTGAAAAATGAGCTGACAAGCCGAACATTTCAACTACTTTTAAAAAGTAACAACTTAAATAACTCTTTAAGAAATTACAACATAACTTAGAATCATCATCAGCGATTTAATGACTAATTTGTTACATTACTGCCAATGTATTAAGTATGCAGTGATAGACAGTTGAATCAGAGGTACAATAGAAGATGGCGTAGATGAAGCAGAAAATGAAGAAGAAGATGAAATGGTATAGATGAGGAAGAATATGAAGAAAAATATGAAGAAGAAAAAAATGAAGAAGAAGATGTAAAAGGTGTAGATGAAAAAGAAGATAAAGAAGATAAAGAAGATGAGGAAGGTGTATCTGAAAAATTAGGACAAGAAGATAAATAAGATGAAGATGTCGTAGGTGTAGATGAAGGAAAAGATCAAGAAGATCAAGAAGATAAAGATGAAGAAGTAGATAATGAAGATGCTATTATCATCATTAAGTCATAATAATCAAATAATTTTTTTAATTATTTGGGTATTTCTAAAAAAATACTGATACATTAGTTTGAGTAATTCTTACATTTTCTTATATGATACTTTTTGAAAATGATTTTCGAAACTTATTTTAATATAGGTCCGCCATATCAAAATAAGTACATAATAATAATAATAATAACTATAAGCCATATAACCATATTTGATGTAACCACCATAAATGACGATGCTTTCTCTCTATAATTTTTATGAACATGTTTTATAGATTTTATTATTATGATTAAATTTTCATCAAGTATCTCATATTTTTAGTAGTGTTTTATCCATTTTTTACCAGTTATATTTATAATATTGATTTTTTCTTCGTTATTTTATACGTACTGGTAATATTTAAATAAAAGATTTTTGTCTTTATTATATTTTGTTTATTCCTGACTTGTTTCGGCGGCTTATGTCATCTTCAGAGGATAATTATTTTTTTATATTAAAATATTAGATATAATATTTTTAATATTCTATATTCTTCTTGATGAAAAGGTGCAGATGAAGAAGAATATGAATAAGATGAAAAAGGTGTATATGAAGAAGCAGATCAACAAGATGAAGGTGATGAAGGTGTAGATGAAGAAGAAGATACAAAATATAAAGAAGATGAAGATGAAGAAGAAGAAGATGATGGTGTTATTATCATCATCAAATCATATTAATCAAATTAATTTACTAAATTACTTCTTCTTGATGAAAAGGTGCAGATGAAGAAGAACATGAATAAGATGAAAAAGGTGTAGATGAAGAAGCAGATCAACAAGATGAAGGAGATGAAGGTGTAGATGAAGAAGAAGATAAAAAATATAAAGAAGATGAAGATGAAGAAGAAGATGTTGATGGTGTTATTATCATCATCAAATCATAATAATCAAATTAATTTACCAAATTACTTGTGAATTTCTGCAAAAATACTGATACATTTGTTTGAATCATTTCTATGTTTTTTTATGAAAAACCCTTTGAAAATGATTTTTGATAATGATTTTGATATGAACGCCTGATAGCCCATACCCCTGATAATGATGCTTTCTCTCTATAATTTTTATTAATTTTTTTTTGTAGGTTTCATTATTATGATTAAATTTTCAGCAACTTTCTCATATTTTTAGTAGTTTTTTACCAATTATATTTATTATATTGATTTTTTCTTCGTTATTTTATACGTTCTGGTAATATTTAAATAAAATATTTTTATCTTTATTATTTTTGTTTATTCCTGACTAGTTTCGGCAGGTTATGTCATCTTCAGAGGATTTTTTTTTTATATTAATATATTAAATATAATTATATTAATATTCTATATTCTTCTTGATACAAAGGTGCAGATGAAGAAGAAGATGAAGAAGGTGTAGATGAATAGGAAGATCAAGCAGATGAAGATAATGCAGGTGTAGATGAAGAAGATAAAGAATATAAAGAAGTTGAAGATGAAGAAGAAGATGATGATGGTGTTATTATCATCATCAAATCATATTAATCAAATTAATTTATTAAATTACTTGGGAATTTCTGCAAAAATACTGGTACATTTGTTTGAATCATTTCTATATTTTTTTATGAAAAACCTTTTGAAAATGATTTTTGAAAATTATTTTGAATCATTTCTATATTTTTTTATGAAATACCTTTTGAAAATGATTTTTGAAAATTATTTTGGTACAAATACCTGATAGCCCATACCCCTGATAATGATGCTTTCTCTCTATAATTTGTATTAACATTTTTTTGTATTTTTTATTGTTATGAATAAACTTTTTTATTTAATTTTTATGAACATTTTTTATAGGTTTTATTATTATGATTAAATTTTCATCAACTATCTCATATTTTTAGTAGTGTATTGTCCTGTTTTTACCAGTTATATTTATTATATTGATTTTTTCTTCGTTATTTTATACGTACTGGTAATATTTAAATAAAATACTTTTATCTTTATTATATTTTGTTTATTCCTGACTAGTTTCGGCGGGTTATGCCATCTTCAGAAGATAATTAAAATAAATTAGATATAAATAGATTAATATTCTATACTTATCTTATATCTTAGTTTTTTCTCTCATAGTTGTTTTTGGCGATTTCTGGAATATTTAAAGAAATATTTTTTGTATGCTTATTCTTATGATAAAATTTTCAGCAACTTTCTCATATTTGTTTTTGGCAATTTCTAAAAATTTCATGAAATAGTTTTTGTATGCTTTATTATTACGATTAAATATTCAGCAGCTTTCCCATTTCTCCTTTCTTCGGGAATATTTCAGAAAATTTATGAGCATTTCTGAAACTTTTAATATTTTCATTAAAATTTCTGCAATTTGCTTACATTTTCTACCAGTTTTTGATTTTGTTATAATCCTTTCATCAACTATTACAGTTAATCTACCGTCCTCCTAATACACCGGATTTCACATGTTTCTATGTTCCTTATGTTTTCTGCTTCTATTGACCAACCTTCTATCCTATATAACACATGGAGAATATAGAGAACATGGAGATAACGAATTCAGAATATGACGGACTTATACATGGAGTTAATAAATCTATAATGTGGAGAACATAGAGATAATTACTAGAGAATATGGAAGCCAAGGAGATAATAAATGAATAATATGAACGACATTAGTATGTATAATACGTGGAGAATATGGAGAATATGGAGATAATTAATGGAGAATATGGAAGACATGGCGGTAATGAATAGAGAACATGATAATAATGGAGATTATTAATAAATAATATGGAGCCTAAGTAGATAATTAATGAATAATATGGACGACATAAGTATAATGAGAGGAGAATATGCAGAATATGAAGATATTTAATGGAGAATATTGAAGACATGGAGACAATGAATGGAGAACATGGAAATAATGGAGATAATTAATAGATACCATGGAGGCCAAATAGATAATAAATGAATAATATGGACGACATGAGTATAATGAGTGGAGAATATGGAGAATATGAAGATATTTAATGGAGAATATTGAAGACATGGAGACAATGAATGGAGAACATGGAAATAATGGAGATAATTAATAGATACCATGGAGGCCAAATAGATAATAAATGAATAATATGGACGACATGAGTATAATGAGTAGAGAATATGGAGAATATGAAGATATTTAATAGAGAATATTGAAGACATGGAGACAATGAATGGAGAACATGAAAATAATGGAGACAATTAATAGATAATATGGAGGCTAAGTAGATAATAAATGAATAATATAAAGAGTATGGATATAATGAATGGAGAACATGGAGATAATGAATAAAGAATATGGAAGACATGGAGACAATGAGTGGATAATATGGAGATAATAGAGATGATTAATGGAGAATATGGAGGTCAAGGAGATAATAAATAAATAATATGAAGAACATGGCGCACATGGAGATAATGAATGGATAATATGGAGGATATGGAGATAACGAATGGAGAATATTGAAGACATGGAGATAATGTAGATAATTACTGGAAAATCTGGAGGCCAAGGAGATAATAATTAAATAATACGGAGGACACGGATACAATGAATGGAGAATATGGAGAACATAGAGATAATGAATGGAGAATATGAAGAACATGGAGATAATGAATGGAGAATATAGTGAACATGGAGATAAGTAATGCAGAATATGGACAAAATGGATATAATGAATGAAGAATATGGAGAACTGGAGATAATGAATAGATAATACGGAGGGCATAGAGATAATGAGTGGAGAATATCGCAGATATGTAGATAATGAATGTAGAACGTGGAGATAATAGATATAATTACTGGAGAATCTGGAGACCAAGGAGATTATAATTAAATAATATGGAGGGCATGGATAAAATGAATGGAGAATATGGAGGATATGGATATAATGAATGGATAATATGGAGAATATGGAGATAACGAATGGAGAATATGGTGATAAGGAATAGATAATACGGAGGACATAGAGATAATAAGTAAAGAATATAGAAGACATGGAGATAATGGAGATAATTACTGGAAAATCTGGAGACCAATGAGATAATAATTAAATAATATGCAGGACACGGATAAAATGAATGGAGAATATGGAGGATATGGATATAATGAATGGATAATATGGAAGAGATGATTAAAGGAGAATATGGAGCTCAAGGAGATAATTAATAAATAATATGGAGAATATGCAGAACATGGAGATAATGAATCGATAATATGGAGAACATGAAGATAACGAATGGAGAATATGGAAGACATGGAGATAATGAAGATAATTACTGGAAAATCGGGAGGCCAAGGAGACAATAATTAAATAATATGGAGGACACGGATATAATGAATGGAGAATATGGAGAACATAGAGATAATGAATGGATAATATGGATAACATGGAGATAACGAATTGATAATATCCTGAAGATGAAGATAAGTAATGGAGAATCTGGAGGTCATGGAGATAATAAATGAAAAATATGGAGAATATGGAGAACAAGAAGTTAATAAATAGATAATATTAAGGACATGGATAAGATGGAAATAGTAATGGAGAATCTGGACATCAGGGAGATAATAAATGAAGAATATGGAGTGTACGGATATATTGAACGGAGAACATGGAGAACATGAAGATAATGAATGGATTACATTAAGGACATGGATAACATAGAAATAATGAAGATAATTAATTGATAATTTTGAGGCCAAGTATGATAATAAGTTAATAATATGGAGAATATGTATATAATGAATGGAGAATATGGATAATATGGGGATAATGAATAGAGAATATTTAAAACATGTTAATAAGTAATGGATAGTCTGGAGGTCAGGGAGATAATCAATGAATAAAATCAAGAATATGGGTATAATGAATGTATAATATGGAGGTTATGGACATGGACATGGAGTTAATGATTCGATGATATGGAGAACATGGAGATAATTACTGAAGAATATGGAGGATAATAGGCCAATGAGATAATAAATAATATGAAGGACACGGATATAATGAATGGAGAATATATAGAACATGGAGATAATGAATGGAGAATATGGAAATAATGGAGATAATTAATAGATAATATGGAGGCCAAATAAATAATAAATGAATATTATGAAGAACATGAGTATTATGAGTGGAGAATATGGATGACATGGAGATAATGAATTGAGAACATGGAAATAATGGAGATAATTAATAGATAATATGGAGGCCGACAAGATAATAATTGAAAAACAAGGAGAGTGATGATATAATGAATAGAGAATATGGAGAACATGGAGATAAAGAATGGATACTATGGAGGACATAAATATAATGAATGAAAAACATGGAGAACATGGAGATAATTAATGGAGAATATGGAAAACATTGAGATAATTAATGGAGAACGTGTAGAACATGGAGATAATTCATGAAGAATATGGAGGTTACGGAGACAGAAAATAAATAATATGAAGAATATTGATCCAATGAATTGAGAATATATAGAACATGGATATAATGAATGGATGATATGGAGGTTATGGAGAACATGGAAATAATGGAGATACTTAATGGATAATAAGAAGAAAAATGAGATAATAAATGAATAATATGGAGAATATGGATGTAATGAATGGATAATAGGAAATATGTGGAGATAATGAATAGAGAATATAGAGAATATGGAGAAAATTAATGGAGAATATGGAGGTTACGGAGACAGCAAATAAATAATATGAAGAATATTGATGTAATGAATTGAGAATATGTAGAACATGGACATAATGAATGGATAATATGGAGAATATGGATGTAATGAATGGAGAATGTCGAAAACGTGGAGATAATGAATGGAGAATATGGAGAATATCTAGATAAGTAATGAAGCATCTGAAGATCAGGGCGATAATAATTGAATAATATGGAGGACCTGTACATACTGAATGGAGAATATGGATAACGTGGAGATAATAAATGGAGAATATGGAGAACTTGTAAATAAATAATGGATAATCTGGAGGTCAGGGAGAAAATAAATGAATAATATGAAGAATATGGATATAAAGAATGGATAATATGGAGGACATGGACATGGAAATGGAGTTAATGAATAGATAATATGAAGAACATTGAGATAATTACTGGAGAATATGGAGGCGAAGAAGATAATAAATAAATAATATGAAGGACTTGGATATAATGAATGGAGAATATGGTTATAATGAGCTAATTGTGGAGGCCATGGAGCTAATTACTGGAGAATAAAGAGGATAATAGGCCAAGGAGATAATAAATAATATGAAAGACACGTATATAATGAATGGAGAATATGGAGAACATTGAGATAATGAATAGAGAATATGGAAATAATAGAGATAATTAACAGATAATATCGAGGCCAAGTAGATAATAAATGAATATTATGGAGGACATGAGTATAATCAGTGGAGACTATGGATGACATGGAGATAATGAATTGAGAACATTGAAATGATGGAGATAATTAATAAATAATATGGAGGCCAGGTAGATAATAATTGAATAACATAGAGAGTATCGATATGATGAATGAAGAATATGGAGAACATGGAGATACAGAATGGAGACTATGGAGGACATAGATATAATGAATGAAGAATATGGAGAACATGGAGATAATTAATGGAGAATATGGAAAACATGGAGATAATTAATGGAGAATACGGAGAACATGGAGATAATTCATGAAGAATCTGGAGGTTACGGAGAAAGCAAATAAATAATATGAAGAATATTGATGTAATGAATTGAGAATATGTAGAACATGGATATAATGAATGGATGATATGGAGGTTATGGAGAACATGGAGATAATGGAGATACTTAATGGATAATAAGAAGAAAAATGAGATAATAAATGAATAATATGGAGAAAATGGATGTAATGAATGGATAATATGAAATACGTGGAGATAATGAATGGATAATATAGAGAATATGGAGATAATTAATGGAGAATATGGAGAACATGGAGATAATTCACGAAGAATCTGGAGGCTACGGAGACAGCAAATAATTAATATGAAGAATATTAATGCAATGAATTGAGAATATATAGAACATGGATAATGGATAATGAATGGATGATATGGAGGTTATGGAGAACATGGAGATAATGGAGATACTTAATGGAAAATACAGAGAAAAATGAGATAATAAATGAATAATATGGAGAATATGGATGTAATGAATGGAGAATATGGATAACGTGGAGATAATGAATGGAGAATATGGAGAACATGGAGATAAGTAATGAAGAATCTGAAGATCAGGGCGATAATAATTGAATAATATGGAGGACCTGTATATACTGAATGGAGAATATGGATAACGTGGAGATAATGAATGGAGAATATGGATAGCATTGACGTAATTAATGGAGACTGTGGAGAGCATTGATGTAAGGAATGGAGAATATGGAAGCCTAGGAGATATTAAATAAATAATATGGAGGACATGGAGATAATGAATCGAGAATACGGGGGACATGGATATAATAAATTGAGAATAAGGAGAACATAAAGCTAATGAATTTAGAATATGGAAGATATGGAGATAATGAGTGGAGAATATGGAGATAATAGAGATAATTAATGGAGAATATGGAGGCCAAGAAGATAATAAGTGAATAATATAAAGAATTTTAATATAATGATAGAGAATATGGCGAACATAGAGATAATACATGGAGAATGTATAACATTTCATTATCCCATGATGGACTTATAATATAATCCTGAATTTGCTCAGTAATAATTATAGCTACAACAAAACTATTTAATAAAGATGTTATTGTAAAAACACCAAGAAATATTCACGCAAATAACCCATAATAAACCATAAACCATAATAAACTGCATGAATATTAAATGATAATTCAATTTAAATTAATAAATAAAAACATAAAAATTTGGAAAATTAAATGGTAGATAAAACGATGTGTTTAGTATTGAATTAATTAATAATGCTTTTTTTTACACTGGTTATTACTCAATAAAAACATACTTGTGTAAAGATATTTAATACGTAATTATTCTGATAATGATTACACCATAAGTCAACTAGTTTGAAGTAATGTTTATATATTTTTCTGCCACATAAATTACTTAAGATTACTTTTTAGCACCTACATATTAATAGTCACAGCAAGATAATACAAATTTCTAAACAGTATATATTGCGAAGTTTTTACTGCATCAATTGTGTTCATTAGCTGCAACAACAGTCTCAACATGTTCAAATACCTGGTGAGTCTACAACTAAATAAATGAAATTATAATTTAAAAAATATATAATTATAACTAAATAATTTAAGTTTGCAATTTAATTAATAAAAAATTGAGAGTAATAAACATCAAATTTGTAATGGCATAACTGTTAAATCAAATATTGAAAATAAATAATAGAAATCAATTAAAATCAATAACTTATTAGGTGATAAAAAAACTAATAACATTTATATAAACTAAAAATCTTTACATAATAAATTAAAAACATAAAAATACCTACCAGTAAGTACTCCAGAAGAAGAAGCAAAAAAAAATAATAAAGATAAATAAAGAAAAGAAGAAAAAATAAATATAATAAAGTCAATAATGCTTGAATGAACATAATGAATGGACAAGCATCATCATTGAGTACTTCTTAGAAAAGTATAATAAATTGTAATCAAAATCTATATTAAATAATTCTGTTATTGTCTTATAACTCTTCTAATTATATTTATTAATAAACAAATTCAAAATCTATATAAATATTAAACAATTTTTTTTAAATAAATTTATTTATGATTTATGATAACGATTGATTTATGATTGTTTGTAATTTCATAACTTTAAGAATAAGTTAACCTTTGACTAAAATTTATAATTTATGGATGAACAAATGTTTGTATTTATTTTCGAATTTTTATTGTTTTATTTATAAAAATGCATAAAATGTTCGTATCCATTCCTTACGTTGGCAACCATATTTATTATTTTCACTTCATTTACTGCTGTCCTGAAATATTTGCGTTGTCATCATTGAGAACCATGCACTGAGATTTTACTTCAATTCTTTTTTTTGACTTCAAAATTACTTCAATAGCAATTATATATATATATATATATATATATATATATATATATATATATATATATATATATATATATATATATATTTTGCAAATTTTGTTTTGTTTCAATTTTGTTTTGTTATTTATTATTTGATAAAGATTTGCTTTCATGCAAACTACAATTAGCATGTTTAAAATAATTTCGTTTTTACAGATTTTGTTTGCCCTCCTCGCTTTTGCATTCGCAGAAGATGAAGATAAATTCTGGGGAGGTTATGGAGGTATTGGCTATGGCCGCCCTGGTTATGGTGTAGGATATGGTCTTGGAGGACGTAACCCCGGTTCCATCTACTACAACACCCAAAACTCTGGCTCAGTTGTTGGAGGTCCTTATGGTCACCATGGATATGGTTATTAATTATTAATAAATTAATTCATTAAAATGTAAATCAAAGTTATAATTTAATAATGATTAATTTGTTTTAGTACATTATGAGATTATAATTTAATAAAAAAATGTACTGCAATATTTTGTTTCATTTGTGTTTACAAATCATAACTTAACATAACATAACATAAAATTGTGTGAAACTTTGAAAATCTTGAAGTCTGTGAAAATCTATTTGTACATCATAACTTAACAGACATTTGTCGAAAATTGTCTGAACCTTTGAAAATCTTGAAATCTTTAAAAACCTATTTACTAAGCATAACTTAACACAGACATTTGTCAAAAATTGTCTCCAACTTTGGAAATCTTGAAATCTTTGAAAATCTATTTACAAATGATAACTTAACTGATATTTTTCGAAAATTGTCTGAAACTATGGAAATCTTTAAATCTTTAAAAACCTATTTACAAATTATATCTTAACAGACATTTGTCAAAAATTATCTGAAACTTTGAAAATCATACAATCTTTGAAAATCTGTACAAATCATAATTTAAACATTTCTCGAAAATTGTCTGAAACTTTGAAAAGCTTGACATCTTTGAAAATCTATTTACAAATCATAACATGATGGACATTTGCCGAAAATTGTCCGATACTTTGAAAAGCTTGACATCTTTGAAAATCTATTTACAAATCATAACATGATGGACATTTGCCGAAAATTGTCCGATACTTTGAAAAGCTTGACATCTTTGAAAATCTATTTACAAATCATAACATGATGGACATTTACCAAATATTGTCAGAAATTTTAAAAATCTTGAAGTTTTTAAATATATATTTTCCAATCATAATATAACAAACATTTCTTGAACATTGTCTGAAACTTTGAAAATCTTCACCTCTTTGAAAATTTACTTACAAATCATTAACATAACAGACATTTGTCGAAAATTGTCTAAAACTTTGAAAATCTTGAAATCTTTGGAAATCTATTTACCTACAAATCATAACTTAACAGACGTTTGTCAAAAATTGTCTGAAACTTTGGAAATTATACAATCTTTGAAAATCTGTACAAATCCTAACTTAAACATTTCTCGAAAATTGTCTGAAAGTTTGAAAATCTTGAAATCTTCAAAAACCTATTTACAAATCATAACTTAACAGACTTTTGTCAAAAATTATCTGAAACTTTGAAAATCATACAATCTTTGAAAATCTGTACAAATCATAATTTAAACATTTCTCGAAAATTGTCTGAAACTCTGAAAAGCTTGACATCTTTGAAAATCTATTTACAAATCATAACATGATGGACATTTGCCGAAAATTGTCTGATACTTTGAAATGCTTGACATCTATGAAAATCTATTTACAAATCATAACATGATGGACATTTGCCAAATATTGTCTGAAACTTTAAAAATCTTGAAGTTTTTAAAAACATTTTTTCAAATCATAATATAACAAACATTTCTTGAAAATTGTCTGACACTTTGAAAATATTCACCATTCAAAATATGCTTACAAATCATTAACTTAACAGACATTTGTCGAAATTTGTCTAAAACTTTTAAAATCTTGAAATCTTTGGAAATCTATTTACCTACAAATCATAACTTAACAGACGTTTGTCAAACATTGTCTGAAACTTTGAAAATCATACAATCTTTGAAAATCTGTACAAATCATAACTTAAACATTTCTCGAAAATTGTTTGAAAGTTTGAAAATCTTGAAATCTTCAAAAACCTATTTACAAATCATAACTGAACAGACATTTGTCAAAAATTATCTGAAACTTTGAAAATCATAAAATCTTTGAAAATCTGTACAAATCATTATTTAAACATTTCTAGAAAATTGTCTGAAACTTTGAAAAGCTTGACATTTTTGAAAATCTATTTACAAATCATAACATGATGGACATGTGCCAAATATTGTCTGAAACTTTAAAAATCTTGAAGATTTAAAAAATATATTTTGAAACCATAATATAACAAACATTTCTTGAAAATTGTCTGACACTTTGAAAATATTCACCATTCAAAATATACTTACAAATCATTAACATAACAGACATTTGTCGAAAATTGTCTAAAACTTTGAAAGTCTTGAAATCTTTGGACATCTATTTACCTACGAATCATAACTTAACGTTTGACAAACATTGTCTGAAACTTTGGAAATTATACAATCTTTGAAAATGTACAGATTTTCATTAATCATAACTTAAACATTTCTCGAAAATTGTTTGAAAGTTTGAAAATCTTGAAATCTTCAAAAATCTATTTACAAATCATTACTTAACAGACATTTGTCAAAAATGGTCTAAAACTTTACAAAACTTATAATCTTTGAAAATCTGTACAAATCATAATTTAAACATTTCTCGCAAATTGTCTATAACTTTGAAAAGTTGACATCTTTGAAAATCTATTCACAATTCATAACATAATGGACATTTGCCAAAAATTGTCTGAAACTTTGAAAATCTTGAAGTCTTTGAAAACCTATTTACAAATCATAACTTTACAGACATTTCTCGAAAATTGTCTGAAATTTTGAAAATATTTAACTCTTTGAAAATGTATTTACAAATCATTAACTTAACAGACATTTGTCGAAAATTGTCTAAAACTTTGAAAATCATGAAGTGTTTGAAAATCTATTTAAAAATCAGAACTTAACATTTTTCAAAAATTGTCTAAATCTTTGAATTTCTTGCAATCTTTTTGAATACAATACTTTGCCCAAAATACTTAAATGCAAAATAATTTAAAATTCGGTAGTATAATTAACACGCCTACTTATGAATTAGATTAATTTTACAACAATACAAGAATTGAAATGTAAATAAGTACTTTTTAAAATAATGTATCATTATTATTCACATTTTGTCTATTTTCAAATACTCTAAGCGCAATATGATACGTATGCAAATACATACATTAATTGTAATGAATAAACACATTACTTACATTGTCTGAAACTTTGAAAATCTTCAAATCTTTGAAAATCGATTTACAAATCATAACATAACAGAAATTTGTCGAACATTGTCTAAAACCTTGATAATCTTGAAATCTTTGGAAATCTATTTACCTGCAAATCATAACTTAACAGACATTTGCCAAAAATTGTCTGAGACTTTGGATATCTTGAAATCTTTGAAAATCTATTTACAAATGATAACTTAACAGACATTTGTCGAAAATTGTCTGAAACTTTGAAAATCTTTAAATCTTTAAAAACCAATTTACAAATCATAACTTAACAGACATTTGACAATAATTGGCTGACACTTTGGAAATCTTGAAATCTTTGAAAATTTATAAGAAACATTACTTAAACATTTCTGGAAAATTGTCTGAAAGTTTGAAAATCTTTAAATCTTTAAAAACCTATTTTAAAATCATAACATAACAGACATTGGTAAAAATTGTCTGAAACTTTGGAAATCTTTAAATCTTTGAAAATCTATTTACAAATCATAACATGATGGACATTTGCCGAAAATTGTCTGATACTTTGAAAAGCTTGACATCTTTGAAAATCTATTTACAACTCATAATATGATGGACATTTGCCAAATATTGTCTGAAACTTTAAAAATGTTGAAGTTTTTAAAAATATATTTTCAAATCATAATATAACAAACATTTCCTGACAATTGTCTGACACTTTGAAAATAGTCACCATTCAAAATATACTTACAAATCATTAACATAACAGACATTTGTCGAAAATTGTCTAAAACTTTGAAAATCTTGAAATCTTTGGAAATCTATTTACCTACAAATTATAACTAAACAGACGTTTGTAAAAAATTGTCTGAAACTTTGGAAATTATACAATCTTTGAAAATCTGTACAAATCATAACTTAAACATTTCTCGAAAATTGTTTGAAAGTTTGAAAATCTTGAAATCTTCAAAAACCTATTTACAAATCATAACTGAACAGACATTTGTCAAAAATTATCTGAAACTTTGAAAATCATAAAATCTTTGAAAATCTGTACAAATCATAATTTAAACATTTCTAGAAAATATTCTGAAACTTTGAAAAGCTTGACATTTTTGAAAATCTACTTACAAATCATAACATGATGGACATTTGATGAAAATTGTCTGAAATTTTGCAAATCTTGAAGTTTTTGAAAATCCATTTACAAATCAGAACTTAACAAACATTTGTCAAAAATTGTCTGACTCTTGACATATCTTGAAATGATTATGGAAACAATACTTTGCCCAAAATACTTAAATACAAAATAAGTAAAATTTTTATAGTATAATTATTACACCTTTAATTTATTAATGCAATAAATTTTGCAATAATACAGGAATCTATATTGCAAATATGTATTTATTATAAATAAAGTATCATTTTTATTGACATTTTGTCTATTTTCAAATACTCTAAGCACATTATAATATGTATGTAAATTCATACATTATTACTAATGAATAAACACATTAATTATATCTGCTTAATTACACATGTAGGTAGTTGAAAATTAATGAATTTGATTAATGTAATTTCCCATATAGTTATTTTCTGTTATTATTCTAGATATGTACAGCGCTTCTCTTTTCAATTCCAGCTGAACAAACCGGTCATAATTTGCGTCATATAATCGAATAACTCAACGCTCATCTCATATTTAAAAATAACAAAATATCATCTATATGATTGGAATTATTAAAAGGTTATCAGAAATGTTCATCATTGAAACTAGAACGGCAGTAGGTATTATTATTATTATTATTAGCTGAATACAAATGTAAATAAAATATTAAATGACTTAATTTATTCTTATTTTTAGTTTAAGAAAATTCTTAAACTATCCAACAAATCTTTATTATTTCTTAATCTTATTTTTAATAATTATTTATCTTTTTGGTTTAATTATTGTATTTGAAATATTTAGAATTAATACATGTTTGATTGTTAAAAATATATTAGATTTCCATTCTAAAGATCTAATAAATTAGTATAAATAATAATAATAATAATATAATAATAATAATAATAATAATAATAATAAAAAGAAATTAATTTAGTAGTAACAATTTAAATGTTAGTCATATTGACAGTTTTTGACAGAAATTTTGGCAGTAATCACTCAATTTATGATCATAACATTGGCAGAAAACAATGATATTTTTACATTAATAATTAAAATTATGACACCAAAACATGTAAATAGTAATCTTTGAAATGTTGGTAGACGTGAGTAGATATGAATTTTAGACAGTATCTACTCTTCTCACTTTTACATCAATAACGAAAATTTTGGAGAAAGGATAGAAAATAGTATTGATTTTTCGAAAGTACTCATCACTACTTTTTCAGTTAAACTTTCATTTAGTAATTTCAGTTGGCATAACAATTGAACATTGAAATTTTGAAAGCGATCTTTAAAATGTTGACAGAAAGAAATTAATTTAGTAGTAGCAATTTAAATGATAGTCAAATTGACAGTTTTTGACAGCAATTTTGGCAGTAATCACTCAATTTTTGATCATAATATTGGCAGAAAACACTGATATTTTTACATTAATAATTAAAATTATGACACCAAAACATGTAAATAGTAATCTTTGAAATGTTGGTAGATGTGGGTAGATATTATTTTAGACAGTATCTACTTTTCCCACTTTTACAACACTAACGAAAAATTTGGAGAAAGGATAGAAAATAGGATTGATATTTCGAAAGTACTAATCCCTACTTTTACAGTTAAACTTTCATTTAGTAATTTCAGTTGGCATAAGAATTGAACATTGAAATTTTGACAGCAATCTTTAAAATGTTGACAGAAAGAAATTAATTTAGTAGTAACAATTTAAATATTAGTCAAATTGACAGTTTTGACAGAAATTTTGGCAGTAATCACTCAATTTTTGATCATAACATTTGCAGAAAACACTGATATTTTTACATTAATAATTAAAATTATGCCACCAAAACATGTAAATAGTAATCTTTGAAATGTTGGTAGATGTGGGTAGATATTATTTTAGACAGTATCTACTCTTCCCACTTTTACAACAGTAACGAAAAATTTGGAGAAAGGATAGAAAATATGATTGATTTTTCGAAAGTACTCATCACTATTTTTACAGTTAAACTTTCATTTAGTAATTTCAGTTGGCATAACAATTGAACATTGAAATTTTGAAAGCGATCTTTAAAATGTTGACAGAAAGAAATTAATTTAGTAGTAACAATTTAAATGTTAGTCAAATTGACAGTTTTTGACCGAAATTTTGGCAGTAATCACTCAATTTTTGATCATAACATTGGCAGAAAACACTGATATTTTTACATTCATAATTAAAATTATGACACCAAAACATGTCAATAGTAATCTTTGAAATGTTGGTAGATGTGGATAGATTTGAACTTTAGACAGCATCTACTCTTCCCACTTTTATAACAGTAACGAAAAATTTGGAGAAAGGATAGAAAATAGGATTGATATTTCGAAAGTACTCATCACTACTTTTACAGTTAAACTTTCATTTAGTAATTTCAGTTGGCATAACAATAGAACATTGAAATTTTGAAAGCGATCTTAGAAATGTTGACAGAAAGAAATTAATTTAGTAGTAACCACCATTTAAATGTTAGTCAAATTGACAGTTTTTGACAGAAATTTTGGCAGTAATCGCTCAATTTTTGATCATAACATTGGCAGAAAACACTGATATTTTTACATTAATAATTAAAATTATGACACCAAAACATGTAAATAGTAATCTTTGAAATATTGGTAGATGAGGGTAGATATGAATTTTAGACAGTATCTACTCTTCCCACTTTTACAACAATAACGAAAAATTTGGAGAAAGGATAGAAAATAGGATTGATATTTCGAAAGTACTCATCACTACTATTACAGTTAAACTTTCATTTAGTAATTTCAGTTGGCATAACAATTGAACATTGAAATTTTGAAAGCGATCTTTAAAATGTTGACAGAAAGAAATTAATTTAGTATTAACAATTTAAATGTTAGTCAAATTGACAGTTTTTGACAGAAATTTTGGCAGTAATCACTCAATTTTTGATCATAACATTGGCAGAAAACACTGATATTTTTACATTAATAATAAAAATAAGACACCAAAACATGTAAATAGTAATCTTTGAAATGTTGGTAGATGTGGGTAGATATGAATTTTAGGCAGTATCTACTCTTCCCACTTTTACAACAGTAACGAAAAATTTGGAGAAAGGATATAAAATAGGATTGATTTTTCGAAAGTACTCATCACTACTTTTACAGTTAAACTTTCATTTAGTAATTTCAGTTGGCATAACAATTGAACATTGAAATTTTGAAAGCGTTCTTTAAAATGTTGACAGAAAGAAATTAATTTAGTAGTAACAATTTAAATGTTAGTCAAATTGAAAGTTTTTGACAGAAATTTTGGCAGTAATCACTCAATTTTTGATCATAACATTGGCAGAAAACACTGATATTTTTACATTAATAATTAAAATTATGACACCAAAACATGAAAATAGTAATTTTTGAAATGTTGGAAGATGTGGGCAGATATGAATTTTAGACAGTATCTACTCTTCCCACTTTTACAACAGTAACGAAAAATTTGGAGAAAGGATATAAAATAGGATTGATATTTCGAAAGTACTCATCACTACTTTTACAGTTAAACTTTCATTTAATAATTTCAGTTGGCATAACAATTGAACATTTAAATTTTGATAGCGATCTTTAAAATGTTGACAGAAAGAAATTAATTTAGTAGTAACAATTTAAATGTTAGTCATATTGACAGTTTTTGACAGAAATTTTGGCAGTAATCACTCAATTTATGATCATAACTTTGGCAGAAAACACTGATATTTTTACATTAATAATTAAAATTATGACACCAAAACATGTAAATAGTAATCTTTGAAATGTTGGTAGATGAATGAATTTTAGACAGTATCTACTCTTCCCACTTTTACAACAGTAACGAAAAATTTGGAGAAAGGATAGAAAATAGGATTGATATTTCGAAAGTACTCATCACTACTTTTACAGTTAAACTTTCATTTAGTAATTTCGGTTGGCATAACAATTGAACATTGAAATTTTGAAAGCAATCTTTAAAATGTTGACAGAAAGAAATTAATTTAGTAGTAACAATTTAAATATTAGTCAAATTGACAGTTTTGACAGAAATTTTGGCAGTAATCACTCAATTTTTGATCATAACATTGGCAGAAAACACTGATATTTTTACATTCATAATTAATATTATGACACCAAAACATGTAATTAGTAATCTTTTAAATGTTGGTAGATGTGGGTTGATATGAATTTTAGACAGTATCTACTCTTCCCACTTTTACAACAGTAACGAAAAATTTGGAGAAAGGATAGAAAATGGAATTGATATTTAGAAAGTACTCATCACTACTTTTACAGTTAAACTTTCATTTAGTAATTTCAGTTGGCATAACAATTGAACATTGAAATTTTGAAAGCGATCTTTAAAATGTTGACAGAAAGAAATTAATTTAGTAGTAACAATTTAAATGTTAGTCAAATTGACAGTTTTTGACCGAAATTTTGGCAGTAATCACTCAATTTTTTATCATAACATTGGCAGAAAACACTGATATTTTTACATTCATAATTAAAATTATGACACCAAAACATGTAAATAGTAATCTTTGAAATGTTGGTAGATGTGGATAGATATGAATTTTAGACAGTATCTACTCTTCCCACTTTTACAACAGTAACGAAAAATTTGGAGAAAGGATAGAAAATAGGATTGATATTTCGAAAGTACTCATCACTATTTTTACACTTTAACTTTCATTTGTATAAGCTATTTCGCTTTTGTGTAATATGTAATTCGCTTTCTTATAATGTATCTTATATTTAATGAAACAAAAATAAACATTTTGCAAATATTTAGAGAACATTTTGAGCCCAAAAAAGTGCAATTATTGCATGGGGAAGAACGCAATTTTGTTTTATTGCTTATTGCATATTATTCCTACTTTGTTATTCTGTTTATGAATGAATTTTATAATTAAGAAAACAAAAATAAACATTTTGCAAATATTTAGAGATAAATTGATCATGAGCCTAAAAATATGCAACTATTATATGCAATAGTTTTTCTTGTAATATGTACTTGTATATTTCATCATCCACATTTCTGCATATTACATTTCAGTAAATTTTAAAACTTCTGTGTACCAATGGATATATGAAGCAATTTTTGGAAATAATAATAATTCTCACAGCTCTTATTTCTCACATCTAATGCTAACAAAATACAATAATGACTATATGTTTTGACATTCACAGCAATTCACCTTTAATTATTGTGGGATTTCGCATTTTATAACCTTGAATTATAGTAAAGAGGCAACATACATATATATTAAGGCTCATCGCTCGTTGTATTTGGTTTATTTTCCTGCCAGACGCATACAGAAGTGCAGAAAGAAAATCTAACATGAAGGGACTTAAACTATTATACGGAGTAAGTAAATTCCGCTACTAATCTAAAGCCAGTGCTAAAGCGAGTATTGATCTGCGCCAAATGAAGTGTGAATTATTTTATTGCGGACGTGAAATGTGCAAATCAGTGCTAATTCGTTTAGATTTGCAAATATTTACGGTTTTGTGCGGAGGCAAATTTACTACGATTCATTGCGGTGTATTTCGTTAACCAAGTACAAGGCAAAATTTGGTGTTAGACAAATTATCAGAAAGGTTAATTGATACGGCTGTTATTTGTTGAAAATTCATAATCAAATTATATGGAATAAAAAAAACACTTCTAAAATTTTCACTGCTTTTATCCAACTGTTTATTTTGCAGTTTTCATTGTTTTTATTCAACTGGTTTTTTTTCAACTGTTTTTTGTTTTATTGCTGCGAAATTGCGAATATACAATGAAAACTATTTTATAAATTATAAAAGTGTTTAAATATATTATTTATTATTTATTTGTTGAAAATTCATAATCAAAATATATGATATAAAGTAAAGCATTTCTAAAGTGTTCACTGTTTTTATTCAACTGTTTTCATCCAACTGTTTATTTTGTTGTTTTCACTATTTATATTCAACTGTTTTAATCCAACTGTTTATTTTATTTTTCACTGGTTTTATTCAACTGGTTTTATCCAACTGCTTATTTTTGTTTTTCGCTGTTTTTATTCAACTGGTTTTATCCAACTGTTTATTTGTTTTTATTGGGGCGAAACAATTATTGTTGCGAATAAACAATGTGCTTAAATTCATTTCATACAGTTGAAACAATTCACAGATTTTGAAATATTTTTTTTTAAATGATGAAATTGATTCAGAATTTTTGAAATATTCAAAATTGTCTACGTTCTAAATTATAAAAGTGCTTTACTTTATTTTAAACAATTTCAATGATTCGCATTTTTTGAAATAATTTTTTGAAGTAATGAAATTGATCATGAAACATTTAAAATCGTCTACATTCTACAATTTTGAAAATTTTAAAAGTGCTTTACATTATATCATACAAATGAATCAATCACAGGTTTCAAATTTTTTTTTAAATGAAGAATTTAGTCTTGAAAATTTGAAATAATAAAAATCGTCTTCATTCTAAAATTTGGCAAGCAAACAAAATTAATAAACAGTTTGTTCAAATTATTCATTTTAAGAGAGAAAAAACAACTTTTATTTAGCTATTGGTGATCATATTTAAATTTTGTGCTCTTATTTTAAACAATTGAAATAATTTTTTTGAAGTGATGAAATTGATCATGATACATTTAAAATCGTCTACATTCTACAATTTTGAAAAATTTAAAAGTGCTTTACTTTATTTCATACAAATGAATCGATTCACAGGTTTCTAAATTATTTATTTGAAACGAAGAATTTGGTCTTAAAATTTTGAAATAATACAAATCGTCTTCATTCTAAAATTTGGCAAGCAAACAAAATTAATAAACAGTTTGTTCAAATTATTAATTTTAAGAGAGAAAAAACAACTTTTATTTAGCAATTGGTGCTCATTTTTTATGCCCGATTTTATTTATTGATTTTATTTATTTATCCCTTTAGTTAAACTCCTTTATAATATCTTGCTTTAACTTTATAATGCAGTATCAATATGCAGGCACAAAATTTATTTTTTTTACTTTCATTATTACGTTACAGTTTGTTATTAAAATATTTATACAACTTTAATTTAGAATACAAATAATTTTTTTTTGTAAAATGTAATTCTCATGAAATAATGTATGAAATAATTCTCAGTGGACTTGATGTGCTATTTCTATTATGTGCTATTTCTTATACTCGGTGCTATTTCTCAATCACTCTCAATAATTATTAAGTTCTCATTAATCATTATACATATTATACTATAAAACAATTGTTTATTGTCATGTAAGACCGATTCCAATAAATCATGGAGTTTAAAAAAAAATCATTAATTAATGAATTAATCTAAATTTAATACTTGAATTATTACGTTACAGTTCATTATAAAATTACCTACTTATAAAAGTTTGATTTAGAATGAAAGTAATAAAATTTATATTTTTCAGGCACAATTCAATATTGAATATAAATCAATATTCAAGCACACCATTTTAAAAAATAGCTTTAATTAGAGCATTATAGTTTAGTTATGGAATTATTTATAAAATATTAATTGAGAATTAAAAAAAATATTATAAATATTTTTTGTAAAATTGAATTTTCTTGACTTAATTATTAGTGCTAATAAATTTCAAACTATTGATTAATTCTATAATTTATATTAATTATTGAGTTTGATATTTAATGTTACTTGTTTAAAATATTAAATTATACAATTTAGAAAAAAAGATATTGCCTACAGATGTTCGAGTAATGGATTGTCCGAAAACAATAATTGAAGTGTTTACTGAATATTATTGTTCTTGAAACTATTTGTCATGTTCAATTATACACAGGGTCACCACGTGTCTATGGTGGTTTTGTAATTTATGAGACCTGAAAGAAAGATGATTTACACGCTTTAGTTTTTTTATGCGGATGAAGTTATGGTAGATAAAATTGCATATCTCATAAATTATTAAATTACATATGTGAGAATGTTTTAAAGTTGAGCCATATACAGGGTGTTATGTAATTCTTCCGCCAAACTTTGTGAATAGGTTTATGTTGACAAATGGAGAAGAAAAGTGTGATGCATTTTTTCTAATGTAATTAAAAATAAATTAACGTTAATATGTAATAATAATTAATTTTTATTAATAATTTATAATTATTAATTTTTAACATTTTTTTATACAAAATCTATGCAAATGAGAAAAAAATGGTATAAGGTATAATACAAAATATATGCAAATAAGAAAAAAATGGTATAAGGTATAATACAAAATATATGCAAATGGGAAAAAAATGGTATAATGGTATAATGGTTTTTTAAAGGTGTACCAAATATATAGTTATTTGGTTAATTTACCACTCCAAAGGTTTGGCAGAAACATTACCTAACATCCTGTATAGGTTAATCAAAATTAACAACACATTTTTTTTTAACTCAAAATTTATATTGTACCTAATGCAAATTATACCAAATTTGGGATTTGAAATTTGCTGCAAAAGCAACACAAAACATGTTCTTTTAAAACTCAAATTTGATTTCTGTAATGATACTTGGTATTTGAAATTTGCTGGAGAAATACAAAATGTGTTCTTTTAAAACTCAAAATTTGTATTGTAACGAAACTTGGGATTTGAAATTTGATGCTTTTAGTCAGTTTTGACCAATTTGGATTATCATTATGAATTGTATAATCATTTCTTTGATTAGAATTGAATGAGCTTGAAAATTATCAGTTTTGACCAATTTGGATTATCATTATGAATTGTATAATCATTTCTTTGATTCGAATTGAATTAGCTAGGAAATAGAAATCATTCCGATTCTTCTAGCTCTTCATAAAACTAGATAAATCGATTTGCTGGCAAAACTACAACTTGCAATATAAAATAATAATAATAATAATAAAAATCTCTCTTTATTTTTTCAATTGTTATGTTGCCTACATAAATTGTATAACAAGTTGAAATATTTTCTTTTAGAACTCAAAATTGATATTTCAATGAAACTTAAGATTTGAAACTTGGTGCATTAAATCGGTTTTGACCAATTTTAGCAAATTTGCTGATCATTTTTTTTGAATAACATTTAATGTTCAAGCTACTAGTTATAACTAGAAAAAATGTATTTGCTGGCCAAAGTGCTACTTAAGATATAAAATATGTTCTAAAACAAAAAATTCATATTCGAATGAAACTTGAGATTTGGCCAATTTTGGCAAACTTGCGGATTAGCCAATCATTTTTTATAATAACATTCAATGTTCAAGCTACTAGCTATAACTAGAAAAATGTATTTGCTGGCCAAGCTGCAAGTTATAATATAAAATATGTTCTTCTAAAACTCAAAATTGATAGTCGAATGAAATTTGGGATTTGACCAATTTTGGTACACTTACTGATGGGCCAATCATTTTTTTAATTTACATTCTATATGCAAGCTGCTAGCTACAACTAGAAAAATGTATTTGCTGGCCAAACTGCAACTTATAATATAGAATATGTTTTATTTAAACTCAAAACTGGTATTAGGACGAAACTTGGGATTTGACCAATTTAGGCAAATTTGCTGATGGGCCTCTAATTTGTTTTATTAACATTCAATGTTCAAGCTACTAGCTACAATTAGAAAAAAAATGTATTTGCTGGCAAAACTGCAACTTATAATATAAAATATGTTCTCTTCAAACTCAAAACTGGTATTAGAACGAAACTTGGGATTTGACGAATTTTGGCAAATTTGCTGATGGGCCTCCAATTTTTTTAATTAACATTCAATGTTCAAGCTACTAGCTTCAATTAGAAAAAAATGTATTTGCAGGCCAAACTGCAAAGTATAATATAAAATATGTTCTTTTTAAACTAAAAACTGGTATTAGAACGAAACTTGGGATTTGACCAATTTTGGCAAACTTGCTGATAAGCCTATCATTTTTTATAATAACATACCATCTTCAAGCTAATAGCTACAACTAGAACAATGCATTTTCTGGAAAAACTATACCTTATAATATAAAACATGTTCTTCTAAAACTGAAATTTGATATTCGAATGAGACTTGGGATGTGACCAATTTTGGCAAACTTGCTGATGTGCCTATCATTTTTTTTTGTATTAACATTCAATGTTCAAGCTACTAGCTACAACTAGAAAAATGTATTTGCTGGCCAAACTGCAACTTATAATATGAAATATGTTCTTCTAAAACACAAAATTGATATTCGAATGAAACTTGGGATTTGGCCAATTTTGGCAAACTTGCTGATGGGCCTATTTTTTTTTTAAATTAATATTCAATAGTCAAGCTACTAGCTACAACTAGAAAAATGTATTTGCTGGAAAAACTGTACCTTTTAATATAAAATATGTTCTTCTAAAACTCAAATTTGATATTCGAATGAAACTTGGGATTTGACCAATTTTGGCAAACTTGCTGATGGGCCTATCATTTTTTTTTTGTATTAACATTCAATGTTCAAGCTACTAGCTATAAGTAGAAAAATGTATTTGCTGGCCAAACTGCAACTTATAATATAAAATATGTTCTTTTCAAACTCAAAACTGGATTAGAATGAAACTTGGAATTTGACCAATTTTGGCAAACTTGCTGATGGGCCTATCATTTTTTTTATTAACGTTAAATATGCAAGCTACTAGCTACAACTAGAAAAATGTATATAAATATGTAGAAAATATGTTCTTCTAAACTCAAAATGGATATTCGAATTAAATTTGGGATTTGACCAATTTTGGCAAACTTGCTGATGGGCGTATCATTTTTTTGTAATTAGCATTCAATGTTCAAGCTACTAGCTACAACTAGAAAAATGTATTTGCTGGCCAAACTGCAACTTATAATATAAAATATGTTCTTTTTAAACTCAAAACTGGTAAGAACGAAACTTGGGATTTGACCTATTTTGGCATACTTGCTGATAAGCCTATCATTTTTTATAATAACATACAATCTTCAAGGTAATAGCTACAACTAGAACAATGCATTTGCTGGAAAAACTATACCTAATAATATAAAACATGTTCTTCTAAAACTCAAAATTGATATTCGAATTAAACTTGGGATTTGACCAATTTGAGCAAACTTGCTGATGGGCTTATACATTTTTTTTGTATTAACATTCAATGTTCAAGCTACTAGCTATAACTAGAAAATGTTATTTGCTGGCCAAACTGCAACTTATAATATAAAATATGTTCTTTTCAAACTCAAAACTGGATTAGAACGAAACTTGGAATTTGACCAATTTTGGCAAACTTGCTGATGGGCCTATCATTTTTTTTATTAACGTTAAATATGCAAGCTACTAGCTACAACTAGAAAAATGTATATAAATATGTAGAAAATATGTTCTTCTAAACTCAAAATGGATATTCGAATGAAACTTGGGATGTGACCAATTTTGGCAAACTTGCTGATGGACCTATACATTTCTTTTTGTTTTAACATTCAATGTTCAAGCAACTAGCTACAACTAGAAAAAATGTATTTGCTGGTCAAACTGCAACTTATAATATAAAATATATTCTATTTAAACTCAAAATTGGTATTAGAACGAAACTTGGGATTTGACCAATTTTGGCAAACTTGCTAATGGGCCTATAATTTTTTTTATTAACATTCAATATGCAAGCTACTAGCTACAACTAGAAAAATGTATTTGCTTGCCCAACTGCAACTAATAATACAATATATGTTCTTCTAAACTCAAAAGTGATATTCGAATTAAACTTGGGATTTGACCAAATTTGGCAAACTTGCTTATGGGCCTATCATTTTTTTTAATTAACATTATATGTTTAAGCTACTAGCTACAACTATCAAAATGAATTTGCTGGCCAAACTGTAACTTAAAATATAAAATATGTTGTTCTAAAACTCAAAATTGATAATCGAATGAAATTTGGGATTTGACCAATTTCGGCAAACTTGCTGATGGGCCTATTATTTTTTTAAATTAACATTCAATGTTCAAGCTACTAGCTACAACTAGCAAACTGTATTTGCTGGCCAAACTGCAACTTAAATTATAAAATATGTTCTTCTAAGACTCAAAATTAATATTCGAATGAAACTTCGGATTTGACCAAATTTGGCAAAATTGCTGATGGACCTATCATTTTTTTTAATTAACATACAATGTTCAAGCTACTAGCTACAACTAGCAAAATGTATTTTCTAGCCAAACTGCAACTAATAATATAAAATATGTTCGTCTAAAACTCACAATTGATAATCGAATGAAACTAGGGATTTGACCAATTTTGGCAAACTTGCTGATGGGCCTATAATTTTTTTTTGTAATACCATTCAATGTTCAAGCTACAAGCTATAATTAGAAAAATGTATTTTCTAGCCTAACTGCAACTAATAATATAAAATATGTTCGTCTAAAACTCAAAATTGATATTCGATGAAACTATGGATTTGACCAATTTTGGAAAACTTGCTGATGTATCTATCATTTTTTATTATTAACATACATTGTTCAAGCTACAATAAGCAAAATGTATTTGCTGGCCAAACTGCAACTTATAATATAAAATATGTTCTTCTAAAACTCAAAATTGATATTCGAATGAAACTTCGAATGAAACTAATATGTTTTTGTGCTATCGTGAAAGATGGACTATTCAAATTTTACATAATTTAAGGGCCCTAAGTAAACCAAGTAACATTTTTGTTCTTTTCGTACTAAATTTTTTTTAATTTTTATTAAAGATGAGGTTCGATTGATTTGGTACAAAATAGAATTTTCCTGAAAATAGGTTCCTACTTAAATTCCTGTTGTAATTATATTTCAATTCCTGTTTCAGGTGTTACTTGTACTAGCAGCAGTTCTGCTTGTTGCCCAGTCAGCCCCATCGCCTGCCCCTTGGGGTCATGGTGGCGGCTACGGCCACCGTGGAGGTTATGGTCACAGGGGCTACGGAGGCGGCGGGGGCATCGCCATCATTGCCATTAAGAAGGTCGGCTATGGAGGCGGCTACGGAGGTCACCATGGAGGCGGCTACGGAGGCCACCATGGAGGCGGCTACGGAGGACATCACGGCGGCGGCTACGGAGGTCACCACGGAGGCGGTTATGGTGGAGGCGGAGGCTATGGAGGAGGTTTTGGAGGCGGTTTTGGCGGTGGATTTGGCGGCGGTTTCGGCGGCGGATATGGCGGCGGTGGCGGAGGCGGAGGTGGATTTGGCGGCGGTTACGGTGGGGGTAAATGGGGCAAATAATGTTAAAATGTAGTAAAATAATATAGAAAATTAATAAAAACAATCATTTATGAAATGTTATTATTCTTCCTTTACTCGGCATTTTTACAAATTTTCTTTCAAGGAAATTCCTAAACTATCTATCTAAAATTATTTCATTAATAATTATTATTTCACATACTTTCGTTAATATTAATATTCAAAAGATTTATTTTATGTAACCTAAAACATCTTAACTCGTTTAATATCGCTATCCGTAAAAAAATAAATTACTGTTGGTTCCATGTATGATTCTTCATCATTTAGAATATTTATAATTTATTTTGTAGACGATGCTTACGTTCGTTTCTTACAGCTTTTTCTTCTCTTGCAATGTTTGTGGTTCTTCTATGGATTTTCCTTTTTTTAGTTGTCATCTACCAACATCTACATGTATTTTTGATTTTTTTTTTTGTTTTTTGGCTTACTGCTCTCTTTTGCCATGTTCCAACTTCCGCCAGCACATCTCTGTTTCGTTTTCATAGATTATCTTATACGCACTAATTAACTTTTGTACTAATGTTAGTTTGTTTGCAATGCATTATTCTGTTCCTTCCTCTTCAATCACGTCTATCATTTCTAGCCCATTACTATTTTATTGCTCGTCTTATCTCTATCCATCTTCTCAATTCTCATATTCCGTATATTTCAGTATTTCTTCTGTATTTGTATTATTAAACTTCCCAATATCTTACCTACATCCAACTTAATCTATCAATTCTACTTTTCAAGTCTTCTGCACTTTCCACTATTCTATTTGCACTTTATTCTATTCCCAATGTCTTATCTTTATCTATCTGCTCAATTCTACTCTCTATTTTTTAAGTTTTCTGTATTTGTTCATTCACCTCTTCCCAAAGTCTTTTCTTCATCCATCCCCACCCATTACTTCTACTGTCTACTTTTTCAAGTCTTCTGTATTTGTACTTTCTCCTATTCCTAATTCTTATCTTCGTCAATCCGCACCCATAAATTCTACTCACTATTTATTCAATTATTCCGCATTTGTACTTTATCACATTAGCAATCAACTATTGTTTGCATTTATTTTATTACCTACTTGTTATCTCTTCTTTTAACTCTCTGAGGTTCTTTGCGTCTTCTTGCTTCGTCAATTCCTTTATTTTCTTGTCTTGAAAACTCATTCGGATCTTGCTCAAGCCTTTGCGAGGAGTACACAATATTCATTAGTTAAATTGTTCAACAATAGACTACTTCAGTGCCTTCTGAGCACTTTAGTGCCGATTTACCTTACTCAACAGACGATATAAGAAAACTACAATTTATGCAGAATGCAATACACGTGAGTGACACAATTGTTCAATTTAGTGCTTCTGCTCACTTTAGTGCCGATTTTTTTTTTCTTAACTTACAATGTAACAGAAATACAATTTATTCAGAATGCAATACAAGCGAGAAATATAATTATTCAATTTAGTGTCTGCGGTTCATTTTAGTGCCAATTTCTCTTACTTAACTTACGATGTAAGAAAAGTACAATTTATGCATAATGTAATACTTGTGATATCAGGAAATGAAAAAAAAAACTAGTTTGTAAAAATATGTACATTTATGAAGATATTCTCAAATTTTTATTTCCTCCACTCTCTTCAATATCTAATCCAATATCTATATGATCTAATTCGGATCTAATGCACACCAAATCCACCTAGTTCAATATCTTTACTAATTTAAATTAAAAAAAAAAACAATTTCTCATTATGTCAATCTACAATTGAATAAATATTCTTAATTAAATTGTTTGTATACATTTCGCTATTATTTGTTGCAAACTTTTGATTTGTGATAAAAAATAACTCGATTATATTGTAAAAATATGAAGATTTAAGAATGTATCAACTATTTATTTCCTCTACCCCAAAACTTAAATATGAAAATATTATTGCTAAATTCGCCTAATATCAAATCATCTCTAATATCTTTAATAAATATTCTTGAATCCAAACTAAATAGTTTGTACACATTTCACAATTATTTTTTGCATTTTTTTTTATTTCTTTCTTAAAGATATTTACGATCGACTAAAATTTTGGCAAATTTCACTCTCTACCATTTCATAGCTATTCATAAAATATTGGTTTATTTTATAGTCTTCACAATAATCAAATTGCTAAACAAGGATATCAAGGAATATAGTAGATTACTGATTTTTTTCTTTATTTATTGTACTCTGTTTATGTAGATTGTAAGCCAATATCTAATAGCCAATATAGCCAATACCTTATTACAGATTCCTTTTATTCAGTAGAAGAATTTCTAGTTTCTAATGTAATTGTGTAGATTTAGTTGTGTAATGGTTGTCTACAAGAATATTTATTGTGATTTTTATATAGACTCTGTAACCTGACGTATTGTAACATTTTGCACAATACTGTTAATAATCTGTATTCTCTAACCTACGTGGTATAATCGTTTAATAATGGGCTACTTTAGTGCCCTCAGCGTTCTTTAGTGCCAATTTCCCTTATGTAACTAATAATTTCAGAAAAATACTATTTATGCATATAGCAAAAGTTCACAAGTGATATTAGGTAATAAAAAAAATAACCGAACTACATAACAAAAATATGAACATTTACGCAGATTTTTTAATTTTTTTAAATTTCCATCACCACTATATTTAAAATAAAAAATAATTTTGCCAAATTCTCCTTATATCATTCTTTAAAATAAATAAATATGCTTAACTCAATTGTTTGTCCATATTTCACAATTAATGTTTGCGTATAATTCTCCAAATTTCCACAAAAAATTACATATGCTATTCTTAAAAAATAAAAAAAATTACCCCATATTTAGTTTTTTTTTTTAAATCTGAAATTGAAAAAGAAGTATTATTAAAACTGCATTTTATACATATTTAGGTTATTTTTTCAGTACACTTTAAGCACTTACACAAAATCCAAATTTCATACACATATAAGGTAGATGTGTTACTATCAGAAAATGCAGAGACCAGAATATACCCCTTCAAGTTTTTCAAAATTTTCATCTGAAAATGAAGAAGCAGTATTACAAAATCTACATTTTATTCATTTTTAGATTATTTTTCAGAACACTATTAGCACTTGAACAATATTCAAATTTCATACACATATAATTCCGATTTTTGCATTTTCTGATACTAACAGGTCTAGAGTATCAGAAAATGCAAAAATCGGAACTTACCCCATCTCAAGTTTTTCCCAAATTTCCATCTCTAACAGGAGGAGCAATATTACATCAGTAGAGAAATATCTTCAATTTTGTTACACATATATTTCCAGCGACTTCATGATCAGACAATTTTCTATATTTTTCTGATGATTAACTGCATTACAAACATAGGATTTATCTGAGACATAAGAAACATCAACGACAATAGGTCAAAATGCGTAATTTTTCCATTTTATCAGTTAATATTCAAAAGAAATAAGATTATATCAGTGACATCAGAAACATTATTGATGTTAGTTCAAGAACATGTATAGTGACTGATTTTTTTTATCAGTGACATGATATCACAAAATCGGTGGAATTTTTTAGATTAAATACATGACATTAGTGATGCCAAATAACGTAGCATTTATTGAACCATTGACTTCATAATCAAGTAATTTTCAAAATCTATAATTTTCATGATGATTTAAAAAAATATACTACTTGCGTTATTTATTAGGTATATCATCATTATTCATTATTATCCATTACATGTTTAATATTATGAGACTTTCTATTGCGTTTTTAGGACAATTAAAATGATTTTTAAATTATACATAGTATATTTCAGTGACATTTATGAATTATGTATAGTTTTCAAAATTTATAATTTTCGTGATGATTAAAAAAAAATTAGGTACTTATCTTATTTATTATATTATTATCATTAATTATTATTTATCATTTGTTTATTATTATGAGACATTCTACTGCGTTTTTATGACATTTAAAATTATCTTTAAATTATGGTTTATTTCAGTGAAATATATGAATTATGTATTAATTTTGTTATCAGAAGCTCAATGTATTTTTTTTTGTATTTATTTGTATTTATTTTCACATACATGTTTTTTTCTACGACAGCACTTAAACTAAGTTTTTACGCACTGTGAACAGTGCGTAATGTGAGAATTTTTAGCACAAGTGCGTAAAAAAATCAAACTAAGTTTTTAAACCTGACATACATGACATCTGTGATGCCAAATGACATAACATTTATTGCACTAGAGACTTAATCAAGTAAATTTCAAATTAAATCATTTTAGTGATGATTTAAAAACATATATATTACTTACCTTATTTATTATATCATTATCATTCTTTATTATTTATCATTTGTTTATTATTATGAGACTTTCTAATACGTTTCTACGACATATAAAATTATCTTTAAATTAGCGTTTATTTCAGTGAAATATATGAATTATGTATTAATTTTGTTATCAGAAGCTCAATGTATTTTTTTGTATTTTTTATTTTTTTGACTATTTATCATGCTTTATAGCACATACATGTTTTTTTCTACAAGAGCACTTAAACTAAGTTTTTACGCACTGTGAACAGTGCGTAATGTGAGACTAGCACAAGTGCGTAAAAAAATCAAACTAAGTTTTTAAACCTGATATGCATGACATCTTTGATGCTAAATGATATAACATTTATTGCACAAGAGACTTAATCAGGTAAATTTCAAATTTAATAATTTTCGTGATGATTTAAAAACATATATTACTTACCAAATTTATTATATGATTATCATTCACTATTATTCATTACATGTTTATTATTATGAGACTCTCTATTGCTCTTTTATGACAATTAAAATTATTTTAAAACTTTTACATAGTTTATTTCAGTGGAATTAATGAATTATGTATTATTTTTGTTATCAGAAGCTCATTGTGTCTTTTGTATTGTTTATTTATTGGATTGTATATTATGCATTATAAAACTAAGTTTTAAGTAAGTAAACTCAAAGTCACTTAAAGTTTTTACTTTAATGTGAGACTTTTTAGCACAAGTGGCTAAAAAAATCAAATTAAGTTTTAAAACAATATGACATCAATGATAACATGACATTTATTGCACCAAGGACTTAGTCAAGTAATTTTCAAAATTGATAAATTTCGTGATGATTTAAAAAATATATTAGTTATCTTATTTATTATATCATTGTCATTCATTATTATTCATCATTTTTTTATTGTTATGAGACTTTCTATTGCGTTTTTATGACATTTCATGTTTATTATATGTTTATTTCAGTGAAATTTATAAATCATGTATTATTTTTGTTATCAGAACTTCAATATATTTTTTTTCTATATTTCATTTATTGGATTGTTTATTATGCATTGTAGTAAATGTTTTTTTCTACGAAAGTGTTGAAAGACACGTTTTCTGTCATAAAATTTAACCTTGAAAGTTGGTATTTGTTACAAGGAGTGCAGAAAGTACTTTCCGCACTTATATGAGTGCGGAAAGTACTTTCCGCACTCACTTTCCGCACTCCAATACCTCTCTTTTGATTTTTGAGGCAATAAATCGGACGAAACTGTGGATGCAATGGCCGCAAGTTCCGGCGGAGTGTTTGTTATATCGTCACTATCGGAATCCATTATTGATATTCTTCTACTTCCAGTATTAATGTATAAATTTCGAGTCTCGATTTGGTGACAAGCGATTTATAAATTTTCTGACGTTTAAATTAATGACAATGACATTTATTTTAAATTAATGATTAAATTTACATTAATCTTTAGTTTTCTACACTTTCGTAGAAAAAATAGTATGTAACACTCTTGCGGAAATGGCCATTGCAAAACTCGTATGAATGGAGCACTCGCTGGTGCTCGTGCTCCAACTTTCATACTCGTTTTGCAATGAAGCCCTTTCCGCACTCTTATTACAATATACTATTTCCTAGGACGGTGCGGAAACTAAGATTTTACGCACTGTGAGACTTTTAGCACAAGTGCGTAAAAAAATCAAACTAAGTTTTTACGCACTGTGAACAGTGCGTAAAGTGATACTTTGTAGCACAAGTGCATAAAAAATCAACTGTGCGTAAAATAAGTTTCATACACAATTTGCAAAAAATTGATAAAAATATAGTATTTTGCATCAAATGTTAGCTCATTTTCATGCTGTCGTTCATGCTGTCAATAGCTGTCGTAGAAAGAACTTTGTATGATACATATTCGTAAAGTAGTGCTTTTTTGCACTCGCATTTTTCATACATATTCACGCTCATACAAAAAAGCACTAGTTTACGAACTTGTATCATAACTAACTATAGTTTATTATAGTGCATGTGTTCATGTAAATTATTTGTAAATGATACATATTCGTAAAGTAGTGCTTTTTGCACTCGCATTTTTCGTACATATTCACGCTAATACAAAAAAGGACTACTTTACGAACTTCTATCATAACTAACTATAGTTTATTATAGTGCATGTGTTCATGTAAATTATTTGTAAATATATAAATTATTATAGGTATTTATTATTTAAATGAATTGATTGCAGATATAACATTCTCAAATCTGGATTATTCAATAGCCATGACATATTTGTTCGTACGTTTAATAACTGCCATCATAATAAATAAATCTTACCTTATCTTAATATTCCAAACAGAACCTTCGTATGCAAATTGCAGAATGTTTAAATCATCCAGCGAATTATTATAATCCGTGCAAACCTGAAAATCTTATCGTGAGAAAAGCAGATTTTTTACAGTCCAAAAGAAAACACTTAACGTACATAACTGGCCAATACATTTTAATATAACCTGTGTAAATCCCGGCGCTGTGGGCGCTAATTAATGCCGAAAATCTCGGCAACAGCCTTGACATTCGGCCAGAAAAGGTATATAACCTGAAGCCGGCTCATCTGCCACTAAATCGATTTCGGCTAGGCAGCAAAAAAGTGTTGATGTGCTTGTGTGTTCGAAAATACGTACAACGGCATTATGAATAAGGTAAATATTGTGGGGAAAACCACAACTAATGTAATACCCAGACAAGGATATTGTTAGGAGTGTTACGTAAAAAGTTTGTTGATGTGAGTCGTGATCTCTGCGATTAGCCAATTTGCGAAATGACGCCGGATTTTGATTGATACGTTTGTGTTTTGATACTAAAACAACTGCCATCAAGTTTGAAGAGTTTTATAAACAAAACACGTCTGCACCGGTGCATTCATTTGTTCACAAACGTTTAAAACAACTGCCTCAAAGTTTGAGTAGTTTTATAAACAAAACACGTCTGCACGGTGCAATCATTTGTTCACAAAAATTTAAATAGTTGCACTGGCGCTCTCATTTGTTTTGGAAGTTTGAAAATTTTGAATCCTTATTAAGATCTACACATAATCTTATCCAAAGTAAGTCCCAAGGTTTCCTGTGTATCCAAAATTTCCAAATTTCCAAAATATTTCTGTACATATCTTCAAGATTTGTTCACAATAATTTAAACAGTTTAAATAGTTTAAACAATTTAAAACGTGTGCACTGGCAATCTCATAAGTTTTGGAAATTTCGAAATTTTTGATACTTATCAAAATTATGTTTATCAAGCAAAATTATTTCTGTACATATCTTGAAGATTAAGACATTTTTAAATCGTATTTAAATTGCAGCTTTGTGTAATAAAGAAACCCATTTGTAAGATATAATAATTTCATAATTGACTACGTGACTTGCACTTTTAGTATTACAGTTACAAACGTATAAATGAATGTGTGATTTACATATTCACTCAGTCATTGGATATGCTATTAGTCATTGATTTAATTCAGTAGTAATTAAAAAGATACGTTCATAAATATGCCTCATCAAATTTAATAACAAAATGTGCAGATCTGATTTTTTTTTACTTTTATATATTCTACGATATTAACTATTATATCCCAAATATATATATATATATATATATATATATATATATATATATATATATATATATATATATATACATATATAGATATATAAAAAACATAGTCAATTAGCAATAATCATAAATATTAAAACATTTTCATCGTAAATAAATTTTGAAATTTTTGTGTTCAACAATAAATATTTTCTATATACAGACTTGTAATTTTCATCTTTATCATATTTTTTATTATTACTCTCAATTTAACTCACTGCTGCAATCAAATTTAGCTTCTTATGCAATTTAATCTATATAATCTATTAATATTATTATTATAATATATATATATATATATATACATATATATATATATACATATATATATATATATATATATATATATATATATATATATATATATATATATATATATATATATATATATATATATATATATATATATTTATATATATATATATATACCGCTTCGCTATGCACAGGTCGATAGCCCTATCAGGAATTTAGGTGTGCTCATAGCTGTATTTTATTACTCTGACTGTAAAAACATCTACAAGGAAAATTAAAATCCAACAGCAAACAAGATCCATTCAGAATTAGAAGCTTAACTAATCTCATCTTCAAAACCATGCAAATAGATTAGCATTTTTAGTACTTATTATTATTATTAATAGTAATCATTATTATTATTATTATTATTAATAGTAATCATTATCATAATTATTATTATTATTATTATTATAAATTTAAGTATATACACTAACAACGCTAAATTCTTATTGAAACAAAATTACTATATTAGGTGTAATTGTATTAAAACTCTTCACTCTAAACTTTTATTATATTCCACGATTCTGTTTACAGTTTTTTGAAACTACAAACTTTTCAATTTATTCTGAAATAAATATTTTGGGATAATAGTCCATTAAATTTCTCATAGCTGTATTTTATTACTCCGGTTGTAAAAACATTTACAAGGAAAATTAAAATCCTACAGCAAACAAGATGCATTCAGAGTTAGAAGCTAAACTAATCTCATCTTCCAAACCAAGCAAACTGATTAGAATTTTTAGTATTTAACAAATTAATCATACGTACTTACAAAGCTAAATTCTTAATTATTCTAAAATAACAAGAGTAGTATATTAGAATTTTAATTATTAATGTAAAAATATCAGTGTTCTCTGCCAATGTTATGATCAAAAATTGAGTGATTACTGCCAACATTTCTGTCCAAAACTGTCAATTAGACTAACATTTAAATTGTTACTACTAAATTAATTTCTTTCTGTCAACATTTTAAAGATCGCTTTCAACATTTCAATGTTCAATTGTTATGCCAACTGAAATTACTAAATGAACGTTTAACTGTAAAAGTAGTGATGAGTACTTTCGAAATATCAATCCTATTTTCTATCCTTTCTCCAATTTTTTTGTTACTGTTGTTAAAGTGGGAAGAGTAGATACTCTCTAAAATTCATATCTACCCACATCTACCAACATTTCAAAGATTACTATTTACATGTTTTGGTGTCATAATTTTAATTATTAATGTAAAAATATCAGTGTTTTCTGCCTATGTTATGATCAAAAATTGAGTGATTACTGCCAACATTTCTGTCAAAAACAGTCAATTTGACTAACATTTTAATTGTTACTACTAAATTAATTTCTTTCTGTCACCATTTTAAAGATCGCTTACAAGATTTCAATGTTCAATTGTTATTCCAACTGAAATTACTAAATGAAAGTTTAACTGTAAAAGTAGTGATGAGTACTTTAGAAATATCAATCCTATTTTCTGACCTTTCTCCAATTTTTTCGTTACTGTTGTAAAAGTGGGAAGAGTAGATACTGCCTAAAATTCATATCTACCCACATCTACCAACATTTCAAAGATTTCTATTTACATGTTTTGGTGTCATAATTTTAATTATTAATGTAAAAATATCAGTGTTTTCTGCCAATGTTATGATCAAAAATTGAGTGATTACTGCCAACATTTCTGTCAAAAACTGTCAATTTGACTAACATTTAAATTGTTACTACTAAATTAATTTCTTTCTGTCAACATTTTAAAGATCGTTTTCAAAATTTCAATGTTCAATTGTTATGCTAACTGAAATTACTAAATGAAAGTTTAACTGTAAAAGTAGTGATGAGTACTTTCGAAATATCAATCCTATTTTCTATCCTTTCTCCAAATTTTTCGTTACTGTTGTAAAAGTGGGAAGAGTAGATACTGCCTAAAATTCATATCTACCCACATCTACCAACATTTCAAAGATTTCTATTTACATGTTTTGGTGTCATAATTTTAATTATTAATGTAAAAATATCAGTGTTTTCTGCCAATGTTATGATCAAAAATTGAGTGATTACTGCCAACATTTCTGTCAAAAACTGTCAATTTGACTAACATTTAAATTGTTACTACTAAATTAATTTCTTTCTGTCAACATTTTAAAGATCGTTTTCAAAATTTCAATGTTCAATTGTTATGCTAACTGAAATTACTAAATGAAAGTTTAACTGTAAAAGTAGTGATGAGTACTTTCGAAATATCAATCCTATTTTCTATCCTTTCTCCAAATTTTTCGTTACTGTTGTAAAAGTGGGAAGAGTAGATACTGCCTAAAATTCATATCTACCCACATCTACCAACATTTCAAAGATTTCTATTTACATGTTTTGGTGTCATAATTTTAATTATTAATGTAAAAATATCAGTGTTTTCTGCCAATGTTATGATCAAAAATTGAGTGATTACTGCCAACATTTCTGTCAAAAACTATCAATTTGACTAACATTTTAATTGTTACTACTAAATTAATTTCTCTCTGTCAACATTTTAAAGATCGCTTTCAAAATTTCAATGTTCAATTGTTATGCTAACTGAAATTACTAAATGAAAGTTTAACTGTAAAAGTAGTGATGAGTACTTTCGAAATATCAATCCTATTTTTTATCCTTTCTCCAAAATTTTCGTTACTGTTGTAAAAGTGGGAAGAGTAGATACTGCCTAAAATTCATATCTACCCACATCTACCAACATTTCAAAGATTCCTATTTACATGTTTTGGTATCATAATTTTAATTATTAATGTAAAAATATCAGTGTTTTCTGCCAATGTTATGATCATAAATTGAGTGATTACTGCCAACATTTCTGTCCAAAACTGTCAATTTGACTAACATTTAAATTGTTACTACTAAATTAATTTCTTTCTGTCAACATTTTAAAGACCGCTTTCAAAATTTCAATGTTAAATTGTTATGCCAACTGAAATTACTAAATGAACGTTTAACTGTAAAAGTAGTGATGAGTACTTTCGAAATATTAATCCTATTTTCTATCCTTTCTCCAATTTTTTCGTTACTGTTGTAAAAGTGGGAAGAGTAGATACTGTCTAAAATTCATATCTACCCACATCTACCAACATTTCAAAGATCACTATTTACATGTTTTGGTGTCATAATTTTAATTATTAATGTAAAAATATCAGTGTTTTCCTCCAATGTTATGATCAAAAATTGAGTGATTACTGCCAACATTTCTGTCAAAAACTGTCAATTTGACTAACATTTAAATTGTTACTACTAAATTAATTTCTTTCTGTCAACATTTTAAAGATCGTTTTCAAAATTTCAATGTTCAATTGTTATGCTAACTGAAATTACTAAATGAAAGTTTAACTGTAAAAGTAGTGATGAGTACTTTCGAAATATCAATCCTATTTTCTATCCTTTCTCCAAATTTTTCGTTACTGTTGTAAAAGTGGGAAGAGTAGATACTGCCTAAAATTCATATCTACCCACATCTACCAACATTTCAAAGATTTCTATTTACATGTTTTGGTGTCATAATTTTAATTATTAATGTAAAAATATCAGTGTTTTCTGCCAATGTTATGATCAAAAATTGAGTGATTACTGCCAACATTTCTGTCAAAAACTGTCAATTTGACTAACATTTAAATTGTTACTACTAAATTAATTTCTTTCTGTCAACATTTTAAAGATCGTTTTCAAAATTTCAATGTTCAATTGTTATGCTAACTGAAATTACTAAATGAAAGTTTAACTGTAAAAGTAGTGATGAGTACTTTCGAAATATCAATCCTATTTTCTATCCTTTCTCCAAATTTTTCGTTACTGTTGTAAAAGTGGGAAGAGTAGATACTGCCTAAAATTCATATCTACCCACATCTACCAACATTTCAAAGATTTCTATTTACATGTTTTGGTGTCATAATTTTAATTATTAATGTAAAAATATCAGTGTTTTCTGCCAATGTTATGATCAAAAATTGAGTGATTACTGCCAACATTTCTGTCAAAAACTATCAATTTGACTAACATTTTAATTGTTACTACTAAATTAATTTCTCTCTGTCAACATTTTAAAGATCGCTTTCAAAATTTCAATGTTCAATTGTTATGCTAACTGAAATTACTAAATGAAAGTTTAACTGTAAAAGTAGTGATGAGTACTTTCGAAATATCAATCCTATTTTTTATCCTTTCTCCAAAATTTTCGTTACTGTTGTAAAAGTGGGAAGAGTAGATACTGCCTAAAATTCATATCTACCCACATCTACCAACATTTCAAAGATTCCTATTTACATGTTTTGGTATCATAATTTTAATTATTAATGTAAAAATATCAGTGTTTTCTGCCAATGTTATGATCATAAATTGAGTGATTACTGCCAACATTTCTGTCCAAAACTGTCAATTTGACTAACATTTAAATTGTTACTACTAAATTAATTTCTTTCTGTCAACATTTTAAAGACCGCTTTCAAAATTTCAATGTTAAATTGTTATGCCAACTGAAATTACTAAATGAACGTTTAACTGTAAAAGTAGTGATGAGTACTTTCGAAATATTAATCCTATTTTCTATCCTTTCTCCAATTTTTTCGTTACTGTTGTAAAAGTGGGAAGAGTAGATACTGTCTAAAATTCATATCTACCCACATCTACCAACATTTCAAAGATCACTATTTACATGTTTTGGTGTCATAATTTTAATTATTAATGTAAAAATATCAGTGTTTTCCTCCAATGTTATGATCAAAAATTGAGTGATTACTGCCAAAATTTCTGTCAAAAACTGTCAATTTGACTAACATTTAAATTGTTACTACTAAATTAATTTCTCTCTGTCAACATTTTAAAGATCGCTTTCATAATTTCAATGTTCAATTGTTATGCCAACTGAAATTACTAAAAGAAAGTTTAACTGTAAAAGTAGTGATGAGTACTTTAGAAATATCAATTCTATTTTCTATCCTTTCTCCAAATTTTTCGTTACTGTTGTAAAAGTGGGAAAAGTAGATACTGTCTAAAATTCATATCTACCCTCATCTACCAATATTTCAGAGATTACTATTTACATGTTTTGGTGTCATAATTTTAATTATTTATGTAAAAATATCAGTGTTTTCTGCCAATGTTATGATCAAAAATTGAGCGATTACTGCCAAAATTTCTGTCAAAAACTGTCAATTTGACTAAAATTTAAATTGTTACTGCTAAATTAATTTCTTTCTGTCAACATTTTAATGATCGCTTTCAAAATTTCAATGTTCAATTGTTATGCCAACTGAAATTACTAAGTGAACGTTTAACTGTAAAAGTAGTGATGAGTACTTTCGAAATATCAATCCTATTTTCTATCCTTTCTCCAATTTTTTCGTTACTGTTGTAAAAGTGGGAAGAGTAGATACTGTCTAAAATTCATATCAACCTACATCTACCAACATTTCAAAGATTACTATTTACATGTTTTGGTGTCATAATTTTAATTATTAATGTTAAAATATCAGTGTTTTCTGCCAATGTGATGATCAAAGATTGAGTGATTACTGCCAAAATTTCTGTCAAAAACTGTCAATTTGACTAACATTTAAATTGTTACTACTAAATTAATTTCTTTCTGTCAACATTTTAAAGATCGCTTTCAAAATTTCAATGTTCAATTGCTATGCCAACTGAAATTACTAAATGAAAGTTTAACTATAAAAGTAGTGATGAGTACTTTCGAAATATCAATCCTATTTTCTATCCTTTCTCCAAATTTTTCGTTACTGTTGTAAAAGTGGGAAGAGTAGATACTGTCTAAAATTCATATCTACCCACATCTACCAACATTTCAAAAATTTCTATTTACATGTTTTGGTGCCATAATTTTAATTATTAATGTAAAAATATCAGTGTTTTCTGCCAATGTTATGATCAAAAATTGAGTGATTACTGCCAAAATTTCTGTCAAAAACAGTTTCAGAGTACAGTTTTCTGAAACTTCAAACTTTTCAATTTTTTTCTGAAATCAATAGTTTGATATAATAGTCCATAAAATTTAGAAATGAAGTAAGTATCTTGTACAAATAATATTATTGATTGTATATTTGCATTGTATTAAATGCGAGTTGGCATTAGTTTTCAAGAAATAATATTAATAATAATTTAAAAAAAAACTTTATATATTGTAACAAATCTCTTTATTTTTGTTATAGTTTCATCCATTAAACCAGTTGTATATTAGTATATTACATACTCACGTAATGTACGCTATGTTTCCTACTACCAATCGTAATTATGATATATTTTGCACAAATTGATACATTTTTGTTCTGTCAGATGCTCATGGCAATGACTATTTTGACAATTTCAAAACTCAATATCACAATGTTGCCAACGCTCATATAAATAATTTCCCAAATGCATTGAAGATATACAGGGGTGTAAGACATCATTGAGACACATGTCACAAATTGATACATTTTTGCCCTGTCAAATGCTCATGGCAATGACTATTTTGACAATTCCTAAACTGAATGTCACAATGTTGCCAATGCTCATACAAATAATTCCCCAATAGAATCCCCAAATAGAAAATATACAGGGGTGTGAGACATCATTGAGCACCTGTGAGATACATGTCTATGAGACACATGTGAGACATCTGTGAGACAGTTGTGAGACACCTTCGCACGACCGGAAATAATAAATTTAGACCCCTACATAAATCCTTATAGAAAATTGAACCAGAAATATCATATCTTATCTACTTATTCGGATTGATTAATTGTGATCTGCACGATTTCATCATACGTATAATGCCCATATTTACAAATGTTCAATGCAATTAAATTCAGACACACGCACACGTTCGTGCTTATGAAATTAAATTAACAATTATTTAATTGCAGGTACTTATTGGGTTGACTCTGCTGATGTTGGCGATTTATGTATCGGCTGCTCCACAATATGGCCATGGAGGTTATGGTGGATATGGTGGGTACGGTGGATATGGCGGTCATGGACACGGTGGATACGGTGGTTACGGCGGACATGGACACGGGGGATATGGCGGATATGGACACGGTGGATATGGCGGATACGGTGGACATGGTGGATACGGTGGATACGGTGATTACGGTGGATACGGTGGACACCACCATCATGGCTATGGTGGAGGAATTGGAGGAATTGGAATTGGACTTGGATTACTAGGTTAATTACCGTATACAAAACAAATAATTATTTATTGAAGCAGTTTTAATAATAAATACAAAGTTTTTTTAAATTTGATGTTTTTATTTTGCGTCTTTTATATTGGAGGCTTCAATAAAAATGCCAAAGCAGACAATTTTGCCATAAAGCAGATTCACAATGAAGTGAATAAGCAAAGTAATTTTTAATCTTGAAGTTCGCTTTAATTGTATTTACTGGTAATTATTTTTATAATATTTTATTTATTTAATTTCAACCTAACTAGTTTCGGCTTAATTAAAGCCATCATCAGAAGTATTTTTATATTAAATTAATGAGAAAATATTGGTTTATTTGACGGTTTTTAATTTACTGACTTTTAAAGTAATATAATAATATATAAAAGTCAGTAAACTAAAAACCGTTCAATAAACATATATTTATTTACAATAATTTAATATAAAAAATACCTCTGATGATGGCCTTAATGTAGCCGAAACTACATAGTTAGGTAAAAATTAAATAAATAAAATATTATAAACATAATTTCTAGCATGTACAATTAGAAACAACTTCAAGATTACAAAATAACTGGTAAAATGAATAAAACACAAAAATTATTGGTCTTGAAAATTAGGCATTTTCATAAATTTTTACCAATTTTACATTAATTATGCGAATGCTGCTATATTTTGTGAAATATTTATATTGTATTTACATTGTGAAAATGTTCTGATTTTGTGCAATTTTCGTTTATACAATGTTTTTTATTTACAGTGTGTTTCACTTGAAGTGGTAATACCTCAGTAACTTTTTTTACTTTTCGGTGGATTCTAAAATTCTTTTTTCAAAATATGAAGCTTGTGAAGTTTTGTTGAATGGGCAAACTGCATGTTATAACATTAGTAAATAACCAGTCTACTGTGATAAAAAATTAACGCTAAAAATTAAAAAAAGAAAAATAGGTATATAAATTAAAAAATATATATTATGAAAAGTTGTTCGGAATTATCTCAAACCCCAAAATCTCTAGTTTTCTAAAATCCACCGAAATAAAACAAAGTTACTAAGGTGTTACCACTTCAATTGAAACACACTATAGATATTTTTTGGAATTGATATGGATTTAAAAAAAAAACAATTTCAATAAGATTTATATTTATTTTGTCAATGTTATACATAGTTTGTGAATTTTTCACAGTTTTTCATATTTTCATATATTTTCACGAAATCATTTCGAAATTTTCTAGTCTTTTTTGTATAATTTTTATTAGAAAAATGAAATATTAATCCTTCGTCTACTTCTTCTTCTTCTTCTTCTTCTTCGAGAGAGAGAGAGAGAGAGAGAGAGAGAGAGACAGAGACAGAGAAAATATTTTCGACAGAATTTATATTTATGAAATTTGTATTTAAAAAAAAGATGAAACAATTAAAAAAAAAATTAAAACATTGAAATAAATACTGAAATCAATCAATTGACAGGATTCATATTTATGTTGTTAATGTTTTATATAAGGAGAGGAATGAATCTTTATGAAACTAATATTTGCTCTCGTCTGTTGAGAATGCCATTTGTTTAGCTTATTTTGCAAATTTTATAAAACTTTCGCATATTTTATCATATATTTATACATATTTTTTATGAGTATAGGAATTAATAAATTATTATTATTATTTAATTATTATTATTTTTATTGTTATAATAACTATTATTATTATTATTATTATCATCATTATTATTAAGCTTACTTTGTAAAATTTTGACATATTTTGTCATATTTTCATATGTTTTTCTGAAAAGTATTATGTAATTTTCATACATTTATGTAATTTACATTTGCAAAATATTTTTTTATCGACGTTCTCGAGATACAAATTTTGAGAAATTGTCATGAAATATTCTTTCCATATTCACAATTTCACCAAATTCGTTTCATTCATTTCATTAATTTTCATATATTACGATAACATTCGTATTTATTTTGTGATGGTTAATATATATTTACTATGCAAAATTTTCATATGTTTTTGCATGTTTTTGTATATTTTCCAAGAATTATGGCGACGTAGATATTAAATGTAATTGCTGAATTCTCTTTCCAGATTTTGGACTTTTGTTTTCATACATTTGCAAAAATTGCATATATTTTTACAAAATATTCATTTATTTTGTGTTCGTTTTATATATTTTATGAAATGTTCATTTGTTCATACATTTTTATTTCTAGAGAGAGAACAATCTTTTAATCTTTATTAGACTATTGGCCCTTCGTCTATTTTTGTTATATATTTATACATGTTTGCAATAATTTTTGAAACATTTTCAAGTATCGATATAATTTGTATCTATTTTGTGAAAGTGTTTCGTATTTTTAGTTCTCTATTTTATGTAATTGTAGGTAAACGAATATTTTAAAAGAATTTTCTTCTGTTCTGGTATGAAGTATGAAAATCAAAGAATCAGTTATATTTTAAAATTTTAAATCTCTGGATTTTAAATTTTTCATTTCAAAATTGAACAAATCGAAGTAGTGTTGGTGATAACTTATTCATTTATAGCGTCTTTTACATTATACAATTAAATTTTACAGTTTTAAATTTTTGTACTGGACATTTTAAAAGGTAAAACTGCAAAAAATGTGCATTTAAAAAAATTGTAAATTGTAAAAATGTAAATTACCTAATGTTTGCTCTTTTAGTTCCGACTTCTTCTTTTATACTTAGCCTTTCTCGTCGCATTTAATCTTCATTTAAAATTTTAAAACTTGTACTCTTATATTCTTTCTCGTCACACACATTAACTTCCATTTAAATTTCTTGTTTAGCTCTTTTAGTTCTGACTTCTTCTTTTATACTTGCTCATTCTCGTCGCAATTGTCATTTAATCTTTATTTAAATTTTTAAATCATAGCTCTTTTAGTTCTGACTTATCTTATAATCCTTCTTGTCGCACACATTTTTTTTAAAAGCAACTACGAAAATCCAAGAATCTGTGCACTTTTTTAATTTGTAAATTTGTTATTTTTTATTTCAAAAATTTGCAACCTGTATTTATAAATACAGTTATTTTGATTTTTATTTATAACAACCGGTATTTTCAAATAAATGTGTTTCTAGAAGAATAATAGGTAGATCCATGTTCATATGAAGTTTTCTGTTAAAAAAATTGTTTCTGTTAAAAAAATTGTTGTTTAGCTCTTTAAGTTCTGACTTCTTCTTTTATACTTGCTCATTCTCGTCGCATTTAATCTTCATTTAAATTTTTAAATCCCAGCTCTTTTAGTTCTGACTTATCTTATACTCTTTCTCGTCGCACACATTTTTTTCAAAAGCAAGTATAAAAATCAAAGAATCTGTACACTTTTTCAATTTGTAAATTTGTTATTTTTAATTTCTTAATTTTGCAACTTGTATTTATTAATGCAGTTCTTTTGATTTTCATTTATAACAACCTGTATTTTCAAACAAATTTATTTATAGAAAATTATAAGTAGATCCATGTTCATATGGACTTTTTGTTAAAAAAATTCTTATTTAGCTCTTCAAGTTCTGACTTCTTCTTTTATACTTGCTCATTCTCGTCACATCTAATCTTTATTTAAATTTTTAAATCATAGCTCTTTTAGTGCTGACTTATCTTATAATCCATCTCACACATTTTTTTGAAAGAAAATACGAAAACTATTTAGAATTAGTGAACTCTTTCAATTTGTAATTTTTTAATTTTTAATTTCTAAAGTTTGCAACTTGTACTTATAAATGAAGTTCTTTTGATTTTTATTTATAACAAACTGTATTTTCTAACAATTTTATTTCTAGTAGAATTATAGGTAGATCCATGTTCATATGAAGTTCTCTGTTAAAAATATTGTTTCCTGAGAAGTATTTCAGTTTGTAGCTTCTAAAACGAATTACCCATTTTGATATTCTCGTCCCCTCCTCCTCTTCCTCCTCTTCCTATACCTCCTCATCTTCCTCTTCCTCTTCCTCCTCCTCCTCTTCCTCTTCCTCTTGCTCCTCCTCCTCCTCCTCCTCCTCCTCCTCCTCCTCCTCCTTCTCCTCCTTCTCCTCCTCCTCCTCTTAAATGTTCCCTGAGAAGTATTTCCGTTTGTAGCTTTTAGAGCGAATTACCCTTTTCGAAATGCTCGTCCTCCTCATCCTCCTCTTCCTCTTCCTCCTCCTCTTCCTCCTCCTCTCCGTCTTTCTCTTCCTCTTCCTGCTCCTCCCCCTTCTCCTCATCTTGCTCCTCCTGCTCCTCCTGCTCCTCCTTATCCTCCTTCTCCTCCTGTTCTTTTTTTTGTCTTCTCCTTCTCCCTCCAACCTTGGAACATCCAATACTGGACATAGACTTCTTCTAGTTCCTTCCATGTTTTCCTATCCAATGCTGTTCTTGTCCAATGTATGCAATTGAAACTGGCCTCAGTAATAAGTAGATATAATCGGCATAATTAACGATAATAGCGATTTCGTTTTCTCCTGCTCCTCCTCCTCCTCCTCCTGCTCCTCCTTATCCTCCTTCTCCTCCTGTTCTTTTTTTGTCTCCTCCTTCTCCCTCCAGCCTTGGAACATCCAATACTGGACATAGACTTCTTCTAGTTCCATCCATGTTTTCCTATCCTATGCTGTTCTTGTCCAATGTATGCAATTGAAACTGGCTTCAGTAATAAGTATATATAATCGGCATAATTAACGATAATAGCTAATTATTCTTGAAGTCACAAAGCAGGTTAGTGTCTTCGTCGCTGTGATAGATAGTGATGGTATGATAGATAGTTTCTGATAGTATGATGATAGTTTAGATAGTATAAAGAATACATTTCATATAAATATTTTATTGGTATAAAAAGTATAAATGTATAAATAAAAATATGTACAGTTGTAGTTTCATATAGTATTAATCACTGAAACATTTAGAATTCAGTGTGTATTAAAATATGTAACCTAATTAGCTTATTTGGGCAAAATTTCCCTAAATCCGCAATAAGTTTTAACATAATCAGAATGAATACTTAAAAATGTAAATACGTTTGGAGTTGACACATGTTTTTCCCAAATTAGCATTTTTATGTAGTCGCTGTTGATAGCGATTTTAGTACGTGATCTTGGCCTTAATTGGTGTATTGCCGAATTCACGTGAAACCATTTGTACGTATGCATAAATAAAAATATCAGTAGTTTGAATAAATATAAGTTGCTACTTCTAGACGACTGCTTTCCTGTTTCTGCTGTAAAGCATGTCGTACTGCTGCAAGTAGTTTGGAATATAAGCGTTTCCGCCGTAAGATGGCATGTATGGGGGTTGTCCCATTCCGCCGCCCATTCCCATGCCTCCCATGCCGCCTCCCATGCCGCCCCCCATGCCGCCCCCCATGCCACCCCCCATGCCGCCCCCCATGCCGCCGCCGTGACCGCCGCCGTACATTGGGTTGTATCCACCCGGAAAGCCACCATATTGAGGATATCCAGGGAATTTTTGCATTCCTAGCATTTTGCCTGTAATTTAAATGAGTGAAATGGTTAATAACAGCAAAAAAAAATTGGATCTACTAATGTGCAGTACATGCGAAAATAATCTCACCTGATAACGTCGTTTTCTTTGAGGGAACCTAATTAACAAAAAAAATACAATATTAGTACAGAAATATACATAATAGTATGTTACACAATGAGCGTATAATGATGCCTATTAATCACGAGATCGACGTTTACGGAGCGAGCCGCTAGACGAGTAGATTAAATTGTTCGACAGCAAATCGTTGTTAATTCATTTGAGTAGTGTAGTTCAATGAGAATAATTATAAGTACTAGTTGATTGTGGATTTTATTTCTTGTCCACAAAAGAACATTCTTGCAAATATTCTGACAATCTTTCAATTACAAATTATATAATAGTACATTTAGGGTTTGTTTTACCTTAGTTAAGATGGTCAATAAACAAAAATTACACTGTAGTGTCATTTTTTTTAATATGAGAGAAATACATATTCAAAAAAAATATTCAAAAAAAAAATTGTCAATAAACAAAAATTGCACTGTAGTGTTTTTTTTTAATATGAGAGAAATACATATTAAAAAAAATGACATTACAGTTTAATTTTTGTTTATTGACCATCCTAACTACGATAAAATAAACCCAAAATGGACTATTATATAATTTGAAATTGAAAGTATTAAATAATATGTGGTGTATACTTCATACTAGCTCCACTTCTACCATCAAAATGATAAAAATTTACCACTTAGGATCAAATGGAAATAAAATGGTCAAAACGCATATTCCACTCTCTACACTTTTGCCTTCAAAATGGTCCAAATTTACCACTTCAATCAAAGAATTGAAGCTTTTATGTATGTATAACTAAAAAAATATCCTATGACTTGATAATGTTTTATACTTGATAGTTATACTTTGCACACAATGTATAGGAACATTGTAGGAATCTATGTTGTAAACAATCACCATACACAATCAATCTAAACTGCAATAACATCAATTTTGGAATTGGAATTGGAATTAGAATGAAATTTTGGAAAATTTATGTGAACTTTTTTGCGCGCCAAATAAAATTTTATTGTGCTTTAGACAGTAAAAGTGCAAAATAGAATATATTTTAATACTGTACCTCAATAATTGGGACTGAAATGGCTTCTACGACAACCATAACACCAATTAATAATGCAATCTGAAAGTGCAAAAACAAAAGACAGAATATTATTTAAATTGTAGAAAATAAATGTTTGTTCATACAGTGTGGAAATTATGTAGCGGATATTATATGGTTGAAAACACATTAAAAAGCTCTACCGAAATAAAAAATAAAAAATGTAGGTTGTCATTTAAAAGAACATGAATGACGTTATAACTTTTGATTGTTCAAGTCTGAAAAAAAAAATTTCATATGCGCAGTAATTTATATCGCTATCTTCTTTTTAGATTTACCGGAGTTACCGAATTTATCCGCTAATTAATATCCACACTGTACATAGGTACTATTATAGTTATTATTATAATAATTATTTTATTTTTTTCGCGTTCGTAGTTTTTTTTAATACTTTTTTGGTATATTTTTGGATCATTATGATTCCCCATTTCACACATTTGAAATCTTTAGGCAATTTTATTGCATGTATTTATAAAATTCATACAGAGGTATGTATCGTATTATCCATAGAAGCAATAATACTTTTAAAAAGATTATCTTTAAAACATGATCTTTATAATGAATTAGACATCACTTGGTATTTTCAATTAGAGGTTTGTTAAAGACGTATTAATAATAATAATAATAATCATTTCTTCCCATAGAACAAAAAACATTGTAGTGAATGTGACCAAATAAAATTGATGTGTTTTTGTTTTTGTTATTGCTTTTGCATTCTTGGAAAATTTAAACGAGTCTATAATAATCATTTATTCCCACAAAACGAAAATTTTGTTTTTGTTATGTTATTGTTTTTGCTTGTTCCTGGAAAATTTAAATGGAAGAGTCTTGCTATTGCCATTTCTTATGAATACCGATTTGATATATTTGAAATTTTGAATACAACTTCATTTTCTATTTATTAATAAATATTGATAACTTAACATGATAACTTAACTTAGCTTGATAAATTAGTATTTTACAATACTTGCAAGGTAAACTTGTAGAACTAATTATACTTTTGAGTAGATGTTTTGCATTAAGCTCTAAAAGAAACAATTGAATATAGATTTTTTTAATGAAATATACCTAAATATAATATGAAAATGTGATATCTCAGGAATCGATCATTGGATATAGATTAAATTACACGTATTAAATATCAGTATATGACTTAATAGCACTAACAAATTTCATCAATATTGATAAGGTAGTTGTTGAGATATCTATACTTAAATATCACAGAATCTTAAGACACCTAAAAAAATCCATTTAAAAGAGTCATTCTCACTAATATTAAAATTATTCATAAATTAGTTATTAGATCTAAATTTAGTTAAGTAAAGTTTGTACTGGTACATAACTTAATGGAAATGATAAATTACATTCATATTGATGCGGTGGTTTTTGAGATATCGTTATTTAAATATTGAACCAATTGGAGAAAAAACCAAAAAACATAGAGTCTCAATTAAATGTGTGATATCTCAGAAATTGCTCATTGAATATTAATTTAATTACACGCATTAAATATCAGGATACCACTAAATATGGCTAATGAATTTTATCGATATTCATAATATAGTTCTTGAGATATCTACACGTAAATATAATCATATCTTGAAAATCACTTGAAAAATACCTTTTAAAATAAAACTTTTCACTAAAATAAAAATTTCTCATGAATTAGTTACTGAATCTTAACTAAGTTATGCACAGTTTGTACTGGCATATAACTCAATGTAAATAACAAATGACATTCATATTGGTGCGGTGGTTTTTAAAATATCCTGGTTTAAATATTAGGAGAATTGGAGAAAAGTACCAATAACCATCCACAATTAAAAATGTGATATCTTAGAAATCGATCATTGGATATAAATTTAAATACACATATCTAATATCAGTATATCACTTAATATTACTAATAAGTTTATTCAATATTGATAAGATAGTTCTTGAGATATCTATACTTAAATATAATACAATCTTGAGAAGAAACACTTAAAAATACCATTTTAAATAAACATTCTGAATAAAATAAAAAAATTTATGAATCAGCCATTACATCTCAATTTAGCTATGCAAAGTTTGTACTAACATATATCTTAATTGAACTGATAAATTAGATTCATATTGGTGCAGTTGTTTTTGAGATATACTGATTTAAATTATTAGACCAATTGGAGAAAAAAGCTTAAACCATACTGTCCCAATTAAAATTATGACATCTCAGAAATCGCTCATTGGATATTAATTAAATGACACATATCGTATATCAGTATATCACTTAATATCAGTAATAAATTTCACCAATATTGATAAGGTAGTTCTTGAGATATCTATCCTTAAATATCATTGAATCTTGAGAGACACCTAAAATAATCCATTCAAAATTAGCATTTTCACTAAAATAAAAGTTGAATGAATTAATGATAGGATCGTAATTTACGTATGCGCAGTTTATACTACCATATAATTCAATGGAAGTAATAAATTGCATTCAAATTGGTGCCGTGATTTTTGAGATATCCTTATTTAAATATTTAACTAATTGGAGAAAAAAACAAAAACCATACAGTCTCAATTAAATATGTGATATCTCAGAAACCGCTCATTGGATTTTAATTTAATTACACGCATCAAATATCAGTATATCACTTAATATCATTGATAAATTTCATCAATATTCATAAGGTAATTCTTGAGATATCTATGCTTAGATATCATAGTATCTTGAGAAACACCTAAAAAATGCATTTAAAATTAATATTCTCACCAAAATGAAAATTTCTCATAAATTAGTTATTGGATCTGAATTTACTTATGCACACTTTGTACTAGCATATAACTCAATGGAAAAACTAAATAACATTCATATTGGTGCAGTGTATTTTGAGATATTCTGATTTAATTATTAGACCAATTGGAGCAAAAACCAAAAACCATACAGTCTCAATTAAATATGTGATATCTCAGGAATCGCTCTTTGGATATAAATTTCATTACACATATCATATATCAGTATATCACTTAATATCATTAATAAATCTCATCAATATTGATAACATAGTTCTTGAGATATCAATACTTAAATATCATAGAATCTTGAGAAACACCTAAAATAATCCATTCAAAATAAGGATTCTCACTAAATTAAAAATTTCTTATGAATTAATTATAGGATCGCAATTTACATATGCATAGTTTGTAGTGGCATATAATTTAATAGAAATAACAAATTACATTCATATTGATGCAGTGGTTTTTGAGATATCCTTATATAAATATTAAACCAATTGGAGAAACAACCAAAAAACATACAGTCTCAATTAAATATGTGATATCTCAGAAATCGCTCATTGGATATTATTTCAATTACACATATGAAATTCTAGTATATCACTTACTATGAGTAATAAATTTCATCAATATTGATAAAGTAGTTCTTGAGATATCTATGCTTAAATATCATAGAATCTTGAGAAACACCTAAAAAATGCATTTAAAACTCACTAAAATAAAAATTTCTCATGAATTAGTTATTAGATTTGAATTTACTTATGCACACTTTGTACTGGCATATAACTCAATGTAAAAAATTAATTTCATTCAAATTGGTGCGGTGGTTTTTGAGATATCCTGATTGAAATATTAGACCAATTAAAAAAAGAACCATAAACCATACAGTCTCAATTAAAACTGTGATATCTCAGGAATGGCTCATTAGATATTAATTCAATTAAACATATCAATTATTAGTATATCACTAAATACGACTAATAAATTTTATCAGTATTGATAGGGTAGTTCTTGAGATATCTATATTTAAATATAATGGAATCTTAAAGTCTTGGGATATATTTTTAATCATCAATCCTTGTTCAGGTGATGCCAAAACATGTAAATGGCTTATATGTTTTTTTTTTGCACAAAATTTCAACTGTAGAAAGCAGTATCTTAAAGTAAGTTTTGAAAACAATTATATGTTTAAATCAAAATATTTTAAATTTTGATTAAATTTTGTGAAATTTTGGAAAATATATTCTAAAGCAGAGAGAAAGTTTTATCTGCAGAATAAATTATACTTTTGAGTAGATATGGTAAATCAAAACCGAATGAAAACAATTGAATACATTTGTTTCAATTAATCAGCATTGAAAATGGATACAATGAATCAATTAATACAATGGATAAACGTAGATCTGACGATTATAATAGACATTTGATGTATTAGGATGTATTGTATTTATTTCAATTAATCAGCATTGAAAATGGATACAATGAATCAATTAATACAATGGATAAACGTAGATCTGACGATTCTAATAGACATTTGATGTATTAAACTCATTACTCAAATAACGTTTTAGAGCATTGATTAGCATAATTTTTAATGACCAATCAAGTATTCCAATACACGTTACATGCAATCGATTAATTATGTAATTACAAATTAATAACATAATTAGATTCACAAGTCATAACATATGAATTAAGCAACACAAACCAGAGAATAAAAATATAATTAACTGATAATTCGGCGATTTGGTCAGCGCAGTTCAAATCCAATTCGTTTAATTTAAATACATTTCAAAATTAATTACAAAAGCAATTCAAGAATTTGGTTCATTTGATGAATTAATATTTCAAAATTAATTAAATCAAATGAAAACGAATGAAATTTAGACGACACATTTTTTTTAAATTTGTTGTTTTAATTATCCGCACAGAATATAAAATTATTGCTTCTACGACAGTTCGTAAACTAAGGTTTTACGCACTGTGCGTAAAGTGATACTTTTCAGCACAAGTGCGTAAAAATATCGCTTGTACGTAAAAACATCAACTATATGTAAAATAAGTTTTACACACAGTTCATTCACTCAATATTAAAACAGATTGTATTTTGTTTCAACTTTTAGTGTATTTCGTTTTTTTGTTTCTGTTTTTAGATGAATAGATATAGTAGATAACACTTTGCATAATACATTTTCGTAAAGTAATGTTTTACGAACTTGTATCATACAAAGTTTTTTCTACGACAGCTATTAAGTAATGTTTTTCTTAACAGCTGTCGTAGAAAAAACTTTGTAGCTACATTTGCGTAAAGTAATGCTTTACAAACGTGTGTCATTAATAACTATTAGTATAATTTATTTATGTAAAGAGTTGATAACATGGAAATTATGCAGATTTAATTTGTCATTTGCTTTATCTATTTTTATATTAAGTATTGAATTTTAAATGAAATTTTTAATTTAGCAGAATACCCAGATATATAGCAGATATATTATTAAATATTATTCAATACAAACATAATTTTAATGGCAACAAGAAGATTATGATACGAAACTATAACCAAACTATCACTACTACTTACTTTGAAAGAAGTCATGCTGTATGGATGAACTGTACGTTTTGCAATGCCAATCTTCGGCGGATTCCCTTTTTATACCGCCAACGAAGCTATAATGAACCTTTATCTATTCATAACGGAAATGGAAAACTAATGAAACAAAGACGTATCAATTACATGACACATGACCGAAAAGCATTGCATTATCAGTAATTACGTTTTAAGTAGTGCAATTTGGCAGGGTTGTTCCACATGCAGGCGGGGATATTTTCATTTCCTGAACGTTATTGTTGATCCACTGGTTTTAAAACTGTGCATTTTTGCATTTCGCGATAAGTGCTGAACTAGTTTGCTCAGGAAACCGTACAGTTTTCGGAATACCTGCCAATATTAGGTTACGGTTTCAAAATAAATGCAGCAACAAATCAAGTAACCCATATTTAATTATAATTTGTTCATAATAACAAACTTAGAATAAAATTAATTTTAAATTGTAACTAAAATTTGAGAATGCAGTGTAAACTTTTTTTCAAGATTGTACCTACTTTTGCTGAGTTTTTACACGACAATCTCAAATAAGATTAAGTATAATAAAAAATGTTAATTAAAGTAACAATTTAATTTAATAATAATTTAATTTAAACGAAATTTAATAATAACGAAATTCAATAAGTACTCAGTTATGTTTAGTACTTATAAAAGTGCTTTGTTGTCCGGAATTAACATACCCATTCTAGAAAACGCCTTTTTTTGAAACTGAAAGATAAACAGTTTAAACGCCACTGATATTTTAGTACAGGAAGAAGTATAAATATTAATACTCTATAAAACTTTAGAAAACAATGTGTACATGTTTTCGTGACTAGGACCATTTCCCGAGAGAAAATAGTACTTTCGCTCCGGTTTCAGAAAACATATTTTGTTTGATTTACATTACAGTTTATATTATATTTATATTTTCTTCGTGCAAAATCAAGTCCATCAAAATATTTTGCATCTTTAATACCAACGAATACAACTGCTACCGACTATACCGTACATTGAGTTTAAGACAATTAATGTTGGTATTGATTGATACTAGTTATACAATTGAAGAGTGGCGGTTTTAAAGGTGCTTAGTATCAACAATCATTAATTTCAATATGGTGCAATGGTGTCGTATTTTTAATACTCCAGTTTTCCAATTTTCACATTCAAACTTTGTGCAAATTTCTGAATTTGTGTAAGTTATAGATTTACTTCTCTATCTAGTTATAGTAGTATTCTATATCTAGTTATTGTTATCAAGTTTTCTGCAATTGCTGTAAAATTTTCAGGTTTTTCACTTTGTTAGGTTTCACATTGTTGGATAATTTTCTCATTCAAACTTTGTGAAAATTTCTGAATTTGTGTAAGTAATAGATTTACTTCTCTCTCTAGTTATAGCAGTATTCTCTATCTAGTTATAGTTATCAAGTTTTCTGCAATTTCTGTAAAATTTTCAGGTTTTTAATTTTGTTATGTTTCACATTGTTAGATAATTTTCACATTCAAACTTTGTGGAAATTTCTGAATTGGTATAAGTAATAGATTTACTTCTCTATATAGTTATAGTCGTATTCTGTATCTAGTTGTAGTTATCAAGTTTTCTGCAATTTCTGAAAAATTTTCAGGTTTTTCACTTTGTTAGGTTTTACATTGTTATGCAATTTTGACATTCAAACTTTGTGAAAGTTTCTGAATTGGTATAAGTAATAGATTTACTTCTCTAGCTAGTTATAGTAATAATCTATATCTAGTTATCTAGTTAGTAATTGTCAGTTAGTAGTATTCTATATCTAGTTATAGTTATCCAGTTTTCTGCAATTTCTGTAAAATTTTCAGGTTTTTCACTGTATTAGGCTTTTCACTTTGTTATGTTTCACGTTGTTAGACCATTTTCAGTAATGTTAGTAATTGTCAGTTAGTAGTATTCTATATCTAGTTATAGTTATCAAGTTTTCTGCAATTGCTGTAAAATTTTTTGGTTTTTCACTTTGTTAGGTTTCACATTGTTAGGCAATTTTAACATTCCAACTCTGTGAAAATTTCGGAATTTGTGTAAGTAATAGATTTACTTCTCTATATAGTTATAGTCGTATTCTGAATCTAGTTGTAGTTATCAAGTTTTCTGCAATTTCTGTAGAATATTCAGGTTTTTCACTTTATTAGGTTTTTCACTTTGTTAGGTCTTACATTGTTAGGCAATCTTGACATTCAAACTTTGTAAAAATTTCTGAATTTGTGTAAGTAATGGATTTTCTTCTCTATCTAGTTATAGCAGTATTCTCTATCTAGTTATAGTTATCAAGTTTTCTGAAATTTCTGTAAAATTTTCAGGTTTTTCACTTTGTTATGTTTCACATTGTTAGGTAATTTTCACATTCAAACTTTGTGAAAATTTCTGAATTTGTGTAAGTAATAGATTAACTTCTCTATCTAGTTATAGTAGTATTCTCTATCTAGTTATAGTTATCAAGTTTTCTGCAATTTCTCTAAAATTTTCAGGTTTTTCACTATGTTAGGTTTCACATTGTTAGGCAATTTTGACATTCAAACTTTGTGAAATTTTTTTAATTTGTTTAAGTAATAGATTTACTTCTCTATCTAGTTATAGTAGTATTCTATTTCTATTCATAGTTATCAAGGTTTCACAATGTTAGGTAATTTTGACATTCAAACTTTGTGAAAATTTCTGAATTGGTGCAAGTAATAGATTTACTTCTCTATCTAGTGATAGCAGTATTCTCTTTCTAGTTATAGTTATCAAGTTTTCTGCAATTTCTGTAAAATTTTCAGGGTTTTCACTTTGTTAGGTTTCACATTGTTAGGCAATTTTGACATTCAAACTTTTTGAAAATTTCTGAATTTGTGTAAGTAATAGATTTACTTCTCTATCCAGTTATAGTAGTATTCTATATCTAGTTATAGTTATCAAGGTTTCACATTGTTAGGCAATTTTGATATTCAAAGTTTGTGAAAACTTCTGAATTTGTGTAAGTAATAGATTTACTTCTCTATCTAGTAATAGATTTACTTCTCTATCTAGTTATAGTAGTATTCTCTATCTAGTTATAGTTATCAAGTCTTCTGCAATTCCTGTAAAATTTTCAGGTTTTTCACTTTGTTAGGTTTCACATTGTTAGACAATTTTCACATTCAAACTTTGTGAAAATTTCGGAATTGGTGTAAGTAATAGATTTACTTCTCTATCGAGTTATAGCAGTATTCTCTATCTAGTTATAGTTATCAAGTTTGCTTGCAATTTCTGTAAATTTTTCAGGTTTTTCACTTTGTTATGTTTCACATTGTTAGATAATTTTGACATTCAAACTTTGTGAAAATATCTGAATTGGTGTAAGTAATAGATTTATTTCTCTATCTAGTTATAGTACTATTCTATATCTAGTTATAGTTATCAAGTTTTCTGCAATTTCTGTAAAATTTTCAGGGTTTTCACTTTGTTAGGTTTCACATTGTTAGGCAATTTTGACATTCAAACTTTGTGAATATTTCTGAATTTCTGTAAGTAATAGATTTATTTCTCTATCTAGTTATAGTAGTATTCTCTATCTAGTTATAGTTATTAAGTTTTCTGCAATTTTTGTAAAATTTTAAGGTTTTTCACTTTGTTAGGTTTTTCACTTTGTTAGGTTTCACATTGTTAGACAAGTTTGACCCTCAAACTTTGTGAAAATCTCTGAATTGGTGTAAGTAATAGATTTACTTCTCTATCTAGTTATAGTAGTATGCTATATCTAGTTATAATTATCAAGTTTTCTGCAATTTCTGTAAAATTTTCAGGTTTTTCACTTTGTTGGGTTTCACATTGTTAGACAATTTTCACACTCAAACTTTGTGAACATTTCTTAATTTGGGTAAGTAATAGATTTACTTCTCTATCTAGTTATAGTAGTATTCTCTATCTAGTTATAGTTATCAAGTGTTCTGCAATTTCTGTAAAATTTTCAGGTTTTTCACTATGTTAGGTTTTTCACTTTGTTAGGTTTCACATTGTTAGGCAATTTTCACATTCAAACTCTGTGAAAATGTCTAAATTGGTGTAAGTAATAGATTTACTTCTCTATCTAGTTATAGTAGTATTCTATATCGAGTTATAGTTATCAAGGTTTCACATTGTTAGGCAATTTTGACATTAAAACTTTGTGAAAATTTCTGAATTTGTGTAAGTAATAGATTTACTACTCTATGTCGTTATAGTAGTATTCTCTATCTAGCTATATAGTTATCAAGTTTTCTGCAATTTCTGTAAAATTGTCAGGTTTTAACTTTGTTGGGTTTTTCACTTTGTTATGTTTCGCGTTGTTAGACAATTTTCACATTCAAACTTTGTGAAAATGTCTGAATTGGTGTAAGTAATAGATTTTCTTCTCTATCTAGTTATAGTAGTATTCTCTATCTAGTTATAGTTATCAAGATTTATAAAAAGAGATTAAGAGATTTATAGATAATCTGAAAATTCTGAATATGTTTCATAATGCGTTTGCTACTTTTTTGAAGGTTAACCTTCGCAACTTCTAAACCTTGCAACTTTTTAACTCTTTTTAATATTTTGATGGCACATTCTGAAAATTGCCATTAAACTTTGTGGAAATTTCTGCATTGGTGTAAGTTATAGATTTATCTAGTTATAGTTATCAAGTTTTTCGCAATTTCTGTAAAATTTTCAGGTTTTTCACTTTGTTAGTCTTCATAATGCGTTTGCTACATTTTTGAAGGTTAACCTTTGCAATTTCTGAACCTTTTAACTTTTTAACTCTTTTTAATATTTTGATGGCACATTCTGGAAATTGCCATTTAATTTTGTAAAAATTCTGAATTGGTGTAAGTTATAGATTTATCTAGTTATAGTTATCAAGTTTTCTGCAATTTATTTAAAATTTTCAGGTTTTGCACTTTGTTAGGTTTCATAATGCATTTGCTACGTTTTTGAAGGTTAACTTTTGCAATTTCTTAACCTTTTGACTTTTTAACTCTTTTTTATAATTTAATGGCACATTCTGAGAATTGCCAATAAACTTTGTGGAAATTTCTGCATTGGTGTAAGTTATAGATTTATCTTTTTAAAATTTCGGTGGCACATTCTGGAAATAGCCATTAAACTTTGTGAAAATTTCTGAATTGGTGTAGGTTACTTATCTAGTTATTGTTATCAAGTTTTCTGCAATTTCTGCAAAAAAATTTTGGTTTTTCACTATTGTTAGGTTTCATATTAAGCTCTTTACGTTTTTGTGAGTTACCACAACCATCGCAATTTCTGAATTTTTTGACATTTTAAGTCTTTTTAATATTTTGATGGCACATTCTAAAAATTACCATCAAACTTTGCGGAAATTTCTGACTTGGTGCAAGTTATAGATTTATGTAGTTATAGTTATAAAGTTTTCTGTAATTTCTGTAAAGTTTTCAGGTTTTTCACTTTGTTAGGTTTCATAATAAGCTCTTTACGTTTTGAGGGTTATCACAACCATCGCAAGTTCTGAAACTTTTGACATTTTAACTCTGTTTAATATTTTGATGGCACCTTCTGAAAATTGCCATTTAACTTTGTGGAAATGTATGCATTGGTGTAAGCAACAGATTTATCTGGTTACTTATAGTTATCAAATTTTCTGCAATTTCTGTAAAATTTTCAGGTTTTTTACTTTGTTAGGTTTCATAATGCGTTTTCTACGTTTTTGAGGGTTACCACAACCTTCTGACTTTTTAAATCTTTTTAAATATCAAAAAGCATTTTGAAAATAGCAAAATTTTATCGCTGTTTAAGAACACCCTGTGTATTCTACATGACTCAAAATATTGTGTTAGTTTTGGCACATTGCTTGAGTACTTGCATACGCAGATTTTTTATTGATCTCTTATAAATAGGTTTTGTGAATCTTATTCCACGTCCATGATTTTTCGTTATATTGATTAAAATGTGAATAATTTGGCAACGTAGCATCTGATCTCATTTTTTTTTAATTGTAAAACCCACATAAAGCAGATTCTAAATTTAAAATAATATACATGGTAATCTATTTAAAAAAGAGACCAAATTTTTTGGCCCGGATTTATGTTACACTTTGTATACTCGAAAATAATTTTAAAGGTAGCACATCATGTGTCCAATAACTTCCAATCAGATGTTTTCCTAAATTTTCTTTAGTCTAGCAGCAATTGTCCGAGAGAGGATAAGTGGGCCACCCTGTATGTTTAGTGACTTTTTTATTTTGTTGGTTAGTTGATTTTTTATCGTTTTATTGATTGTTTTTAAATTGAAATTGTTGTATAAAGCAATTTCTCAAATAAAATGTATTTAATGAGTTTTCTCATTGTGATTTAGTGGTGTTGTAATCATTCTATTGATGTGGGTGTGTATGGCAGCCTATAAGTGTGATTTGTGGTGAAAATAATCTTCTGGAATTATGATGTTTTCATGTGTAGCATTTCTAAAGGTTTTGAAATTAAGTTTATTGTTTGTTTTATAAAGTGTAAGTTCAAAAAAAATGGTGTTCTGTTTCAAGAGTGAATTTAATATGTTTATGTAGATTGTTTATATGGTTGTGTAGATCATTTATATTGTATTCGTTATTATTTGTCCAGATATTTAATATATCATCAACATATCTGTTCCAGAGATTATTGTATTTATTTAAAGGGTTTTGATTTGTTATTTATAATGTTCGAGATTGTCTACAACGATGCTAGAGAGTAAACTGCTTAAAGGAGAGCTATTATTTGTCCAGATAATTAATATATTAAGTCTACAATCTAATAACAAAGAATCAATTTGTATAATTTTTATTATTGTTCGTCTGCAACTGCAGCAATTATTTCCTTGAAAGTTCGAGGCCAGTGTAACAGGTTAAAGAACCTTGACTATATTTGGTAGTTAATATGGTAATAAGATGAGCGTCTGTATAAATATTTATTCATGTATTCGCGTCTTTCACAAAAGTATCGAATTATCTACAATTTTACATTACGATGATAAAACACATCAATTTAGGAACGGGTTGTTAGCGTCTTCCATAGCCGGAATCTCCGTGGCTGCCAAATCCTCCTCCATGTCCACCGCCAAATCCGCCACCTCCATGTCCGCCGCCAAATCCGCCGCCTCCATGGTGACCGCCGCCTCCGTGACCGCCGCCAAAACCGCCGTGACCGCCGCCATAACCGCCGTCATGGGCGCCGCCGAAACCGCCATGACCACCGCCTCCATGACCTCCGCCAAATCCTCCGTGGCTGCCCCCATATCCTGAGTCACCATGGCCCCCGAATCCTCCACCGCCGTGGTGACCGCCACCACCACCACCATGGGATCCGCCATATCCTCCGTAGCCGGCACAGGCATAGCCCACCATCGCCACCAAAGTCAAAAGTACCTAAACACAAATTAGTTTTGAATAATCAAAAACACAAAAAAATATAAATATAAGTTCCCAATAGTAACAATGTACAATTTATAAAAAAAAAATCATTTAATTTGTTTTTAAATTTACTGGGGTTATGGTCCAACACAATTTTCCAGATAGTGCCAATGTGGCAGCTAGTTTTTTTTTTTGCAAAATATTTAACAAAACATTTATTAAAAATTTCAAAAATTAAAAAAAAATGTAATTATTATTGATAGTTAAGCAAATAACTTAAAAGATAATATATCCCAGCATAAATACGTTCAGGGTGATCCTATACCAAAAACCAAAACAAAAAATGTTACCAAATTTTGGAATGAAAATGGTACCAAATTTTAAAAGTTTAGTAAAAAAGATATAATACAAAACAACATTTAGTTTAGTCTTACAACAACATAATTTTGGTAATAATATATTTATCATTTATAATCTTTTTAATAAAAATTCGAATTAATATTTATAATTATATTGGAATGTGCAGTCATCGATTAATAAGCAGCTGCTATCGATTATATGACAACATGGGATCAACGTTTATAATCCAATTAACTATAATTTATTAATACCATTTTGGTATACCAATTCATGGGTTTTTTTTTCATTATTTATAATTATATATAAATTATACTTACGAATAACTTTGCCATCTTATTAATTCTGCGTGTACTTGAGTTGGACTGTGGCGGATCAGAAATTCATCCTCTTTATATACATCTCAGCTTCAATGTTAAAAAACGGCGTCAAGAGAGAGGAGCGTGTATTATTAAATTCTTGAAAACTCCGCCAGTCTAATCAAAATTGTGCTTAATTAGATCCTAATTGCGTCTTGATATAAAGAACATTTTCGAGTCTCGTGTGATGTCATGTGGGTCCTTGGAACGCAAAGCTCTGGAAGTGCAGACTAATTAGCGACACCTCAAAAGTTGGGACAAAAAGTATTTCCATACTAGTTGCTAATTAAAGTTATTATGTAAAGTGCTATTATTGTACGGGACAATTAATTTTTTTTGCATGCGAACGTCTTTAAAGGTTATCGCAATTGTAAATGGATGAGCGTGTGATCAAATGTATTGCAATGTATAGAATAATTCCCCGCGTTATAATATAATTGTGTACTTTATTAAAAGCCAAATTGAAGCTCAAATATAATATATAGAATACGGCATTAATGTTTATAACATAATTGATTAATTAATCTCCATTAACAACTGCAATTGACATATTGACATTTATTCTTGATTATTTGACAGCTGTCATCGAAAAATACGTCGATAATATGACAGCTGTCATCGATAAATAAACAGCTGCTATCGATTAAATGCCAGCTGCCGTAAACAAATGTACATCAGTTTTGCTTAATTGGCAGCTATCATTGCCAAATAGACAGTTTATATGAATTATTTTAAAGCTAAGCTATCATTAATTAATGGTTTTGAGTTTGCAAACTGTCGCTTATGATTGTGTCAAGAACTAATAACTGGCATTAATAAGTTGGCTTTTATTATTGATTGACTAAGTGATTGATTGATACCGAGAGAGCTGCGGTCAATTGTTTGGTAGCTGTCGTAGATGAAGAGACAGCTGCTATTGATTATGTGACAGCTGTCATTAATCAATTGTTCTGAGGTTACTGTCGTTTGTGGCACTGACAAACATTTATGACAGTCATTGACAGTGCATTGAATATTATAGTAAAATTTGATAATTTGCTGAATTCGTACTAATAACGAAATAGAACTGTCTTAAAACCAAAACCTGTCACCTGTCATCAATACATAAACAGCTGCTATCGATTAAATGACAGCTGCTATAAACAAATTTACATCAGTTTTGTTTAATTGGCAGCTATCATTGCCAAATTGACAGTTTATATGAATTATTTTAAAGCTAAGCTGTCATTAATTAATGGTTTTGAGTTTGCAAACTGTCGCTTATGATTGTGTCATGAACTAATAACTGGCATTAATAAGTTGGCTTTTATTATTGATTGACTGAGTGATTGATTGATAACGAGACAGCTGCTGTCGATTGTTTGGTAGCTGTCGTTGATGAAGAGACAGCTGCTATTGATTATGTGACAGCTGTCATTAATCAATTGTTCTGAGGTTACTGTCGTTTGTGGCACTGACATGCATTTATGACAGTCATTGACAGTGCATTGAGTATTATAGTAAAATTTGATAATTTGCTGAATTCGTACTAATAATGAAATAGAACTGTCTTAAAACCAAAACCTGTCACCTGTCATCGGTACATAAACAGCTGCTATCGATTAAATGACAGCTGCCATAAACAAATTTACATCAGTTTTGCTTAATTGGCAGCTATCATAGCCAAATAGACAGTTTATATGAATTATTTTAAAGCTAAGCTGTCATTAATTAATTGTTTTGAGTTTGCAAACTGTCGCTTTTGATTGTGTCATGAACTAATAACTGGCATTAATAAGTTGGCTATTATTATTGATTGACTGAGTGATTGATTGATAACGAGACAGCTGCTGTCGATTGTTTGGTAGCTGTCGTTGATGAAGAGACAGCTGCTATTGATTATGTGACAGCTGTCATTAATCAATTGTTCTGAGGTTACTGTCGTTTGTGGCACTGACATGCATTTATGAAAGTTATTGACAGTGCATTGAGTATTATAGTAAAATTTGATAATTTGCTGAATTCGTACTAATAACGAAATAGAACTGTCTTAAAACCAAAACCTGTCACATGTCATCGATACATAAACAGCTGCTATTGATTAAATGACAGCTGCTATAAACAAATTTACATCAGTTTTGCTTAATTGGCAGCTATCATTGCCAAATAGACAGTTTCTATGAATTTTATTAAAGCTAAGCTGTCATTAATTAATTGTTTTGAGTTTGCAAACTGTCGCTTTTGATTGTGTCATGAACTAATAACTGGCATTAATAAGTTGGCTTTTATTATTGATTGACTGAGTGATTGATTGATACCGAGACAGCTGCTATCGATTGTTTGGTAGCTGTCGTTGATGAAGAGACAGCTGCTTTTGATTATATGACAGCTGTCATTAATCAATTGTTCTGAGGTTACTGTCGTTTGTGGCACTGACATACATTTATGACAGTTATTGACAGTGCATTGAGTATTATAGTAAAATTTGATAATTTGCTGAATTCGTACTAATAACGAAATAAAACTGTCTTAATACCAAAAACCTGTCAACTGTCATCGATACATAAGCAGCTGCTATCGATTAAATGACAGCTGCCATAAACAAATTTACATCAGTTTTGCTTAATTGGCAGCTATCTTTGCCAAATAGACAGTTGATATGAATTATGTTAAGGCTAAGCTGTCATTAATTAATGTTTTTGAGTTTGCAAACTGTCGCTTATGATTGTGTCATGAACTAATAACTGGCATTAATAAGTTGGCTTTTATTATTGATTGACTGAGTGATTGATTAATAACGAGACAGCTGCTGTCGATTGTTTGGTAGCTGTCGTCAATGAAGAGGCAGCTGCTATTGATTATGTGACAGCTGTCATTAATCAATTGTTCTGAGGTTACCGTTGTTTGTGGCACTGACATACATTTATGACAGTCATTGACAGTGCATTGAGTATTATAGTAAAATTTGATCATTTGTTGAATTCGTACTAATAACGAAATAGAACTGTCTTAAAACCAAAACCTGTCACCTGTCATCGATACATAAACAGCTGCTATCGATTAAATGACAGCTGCCATAAACAAATTTACATCAGTTTTGCTTAATTGGCAGCTATCATAGCCAAATAGACAGTTTATATGAATTATTTTAAAGCTAAGCTGTCATTAATTAATGGTTTTGAGTTTGCAAACTGTCGCTTATGATTGTGTCATGAACTAATAACTGGCATTAATAAGTTGGCTTTTATTATTGATTGACTGAGTGATTGATTGATACCGAGACAGCTGCTATCGATTGTTTGGTAGCTGTCGTCAATGAAGAGACAGCTGCTATTGATTATGTGACAGCTGTCATTAATCAATTGTTCTGAGGTTACTGTCATTTGTGGCACTGACATGCATTTATGACAGTCATTGACAGTGCATTGAGTATAATAGTAAAATTTGATAATTTGCTGAATCCGTACTAATAACGAAATAGAACTGTCTTAAAACCAAAACCTGTCACCTGTCATCGATACATAAACAGCTGCTATCGATTAAATGACAGCTGCCATAAACAAATTTACATCAGTTTTGCTTAATTGGCAGCTGTCATAGCCAAATAGACAGTTTATATGAATTATTTTAAAGCTAAGCTGTCATTAATTAATGGTTTTGAGTTTGCAAACTGTCGCTTATGATTGTGTCATGAACTAATAACTGGCATTAATAAGTTGGCTTTTATTATTGATTGACTGAGTGATTGATTGATACCGAGACAGCTGCTATCGATTGTTTGGTAGCTGTCGTCAATGAAGAGACAGCTGCTATTGATTATGTGACAGCTGTCATTAATCAATTGTTCTGAGGTTACTGTCATTTGTGGCACTGACATGCATTTATGACAGTCATTGACAGTGCATTGAGTATAATAGTAAAATTTGATAATTTGCTGAATCCGTACTAATAACGAAATAGAACTGTCTTAAAACCAAAACCTGTCACCTGTCATCGATACATAAACAGCTGCTATCGATTAAATGACAGCTGCCATAAAAAAATTTACATCAGTTTTGCTTAATTGGCAGCTATCATTGCGAAATAGACAGTTTATATGAATTACTTTAAAGCTAAGCTGTCATTAATTAATGGTTTTGAGTTTGCTAACTGTCGCTTATGATTGTGTCATGAACTAATAACTGGCATTAATAAGTTGGCTTTTATTATTGATTGACTGAGTGCTTGATTGATAACGAGACAGCTGCTGTCGATTGTTTGGTAGCTGTCGTTGAAGAAGAGACAGCTGCTATTGATTAGGTGACAGCTGTCATTAATCAATTGTTCTTAGGTTACTGCCATTTGTGGCACTGACATGCATTTATGACAGTTATTGACAGTGCATTGAGTATTATAGTAAAATTTGATAATTTGCTGAATTCGTACTAATAATGAAATAGAACTGTCTTAAAACCAAAACCTGTCACCTGTCATCGATACATAAACAGCTGCTATCGATTGAATGACAGCTGCCATAAACAAATTTACATCAGTTTTGCTTAATTGGCAGCTATCATTGCCATATAGACAGTTCATATGAATTATTTTAACGCTAAACTGTCATTAATTAATGGTTTTGAGTTTGCAAACTGTCGCTTATGATTGTGTCATGAATCAATAACTGGCATTAATAAGTTGGCTTTTATTATTGATTGACTGAGTGATTGATTGATAACGAGACAGCTGCTGTCGATTCTTTGGCAGCTGTCATTGATGAAGAGACAGCTGCTATTGATTATGTGACCGCTGTCATTAATCAATTGTTCTGAGGTTACTGTCATTTGTGGCACTGACATACAATTATGACAGTCATTGACAGGACATAAAGTATTATAGTAAAATTTGATAATTTGCTGAATTCGTACTGATAACGAAATAGAACTGTCTTAAAACCAAAACCTGCCACCTGTCATCGATACATAAACAGCTGCTATCGATTAAATGACAGCTGCCATAAATAAATTTACATCAGTTTTGCTTAATTGGCAGCTATCATTACCAAATTGACAGTTTCTATGAATTATTTTAAAGCTAAGCTGTCATTAATTAATGGTTTTGAGTTTGCAAACTGTCGCTTATGATTGTGTCATGAACTAATAACTGGCATTAATAAGTTGGCTTTTATTATTGATTGACTGAGTGATTGATTGATAACGAGACAGCTGCTGTCGATTGTTTGGTAGCTGTCGTTGATGAAGAGACAGCTGCTATTGATTATGTGACAGCTGTCATTAATCAATTGTTCTGAGGTTAGTGTCGTTTGTGGAACTGACATGCATTTATGACAGTCATTGACAGTGCATTGAGTATTATAGTAAAATTTGATAATTTGCTGAATTAGTACTAATAACGAAATAGAACTGTCTTAAAACCAAAACCTGTCACCTGTCATCGGTACACAAACAGCTGCTATCGATTAAATGACAGCTGCCATAAACAAATTTACATCAGTTTTGCTTAATTGGCAGATATCATTGCCAAATAGACAGTTTATATGAATTATTTTAAAGCTAAGCTGTCATTAATTAATTGTTTTGTGTTTGTAAACTGTCGCTTATGATTGTGTCATGAACTAATAACTGGCATTAATAAGTTGGCTTTTATTATTGATTGACTAAGTGATTGATTGATAACGAGACAGCTGCTGTCGATTGTTTGGTAGCTGTCGTTGATGAAGAGGCAGCTGCTATTGATTATGTGACAGCTGTCATTAATCAATTGTTCTGAGGGTACTGTCATTTGTGGCACTGATATGCATTCATAGCAGTCATTGACAGTGCATTGAGTATTGTAGTAAAATTTGATAATTAGCTGAATTCGTGCTAACCACGATATAGAACTGTTCTAAAACCAAAACCTGTCACCTGTCATCGATACATGAACAGCTGCTATCGATTAAATGACAGCTGCCATAAACAAATTTACATGAGTTTTGCTTAATTGGCAGCTATCATTGCCAAATAGACAGTTTATATGAATTATTTTAAAGCTAAGCTGTCATTAATTAATTGTTTTGTGTTCGTAAACTGTCGCTTATGATTGTGTCATTAACTAATAACTGGCATTAATAAGTTGGCTTTTATTATTGATTGACTGAGTGATTGATTGATAACGAGACAGCTGCTGTCGATTGTTTGATAGCTGTCGTTGATGAAGAGACAGCTGCAATTGATTATGTGACAGCTGTCATTAATCAATTGTTCTGAGGGTACTGTCATTTGTGGCACTGATATGCATTCATAGCAGTCATTGACAGTGCATTGAGTATTGTAGTAAAATTTGATAATTAGCTGAATTCGTGCTAACCACGATATAGAACTGTTCTAAAACCAAAACCTGTCACCTGTCATCGATACATAAACAGCTGCTATCGATTAAATGACAGCTGCCATAAACAAATTTACATCAGTTTTGCTCAATTGGCAGCTATCATTGCCAAATAGACAGTTTATATGAATTATTTTAAAACTGAGCTGTCATTAATTAATTGTTTTGTGTTTGTAAACTGTCGCTTATGATTGTGTCATGATCTTATAACTGGCATTAATAAGTTGGCTTTTATTATTGATTGACTGAGTGATTGATTGATACCGAGACAGCTGCTGTCGATTGTTTGGTAGCTGTCATTGATGTAGAGACGGCTGCTATTGATTATGTGACAGCTGTCATTAATCAATTGTTCTGAGGTTACTGTCGTTTGTGGCACTGACAAACATTTATGACAGTCATTGACAGTGCATTGAATATTATAGTAAAATTTGATAATTTGCTGAATTCGTACTAATAACGTAACTGAACTGTCTTAAAACCAAAACCTGTCACCTGTCATCAATACATAAACAGCTGCTATCGATTAAATGACAGCTGCTATAAACAAATTTACATCAGTTTTGCTTAATTGGCAGATATCATTGCCAAATAGACAGTTTATATGAATTATTTTAAAGCTAAGCTGTCATTAATTAATTGTTTTGTGTTTGTAAACTGTCGCTTATGATTGTGTCATGAACTAATAACTGGCATTAATAAGTTGGCTTTTATTATTGATTGACTAAGTGATTGATTGATAACGAGACAGCTGCTGTCGATTGTTTGGTAGCTGTCGTTGATGAAGAGACAGCTGCTATTGATTATGTGACAGCTGTCATTAATCAATTGTTCTGAGGTTACTGTCGTTTGTGGCACTGACATACATTTATGACAGTTATTGACAGTGCATTGAGTATTATAGTAAAATTTGATAATTTGCTGAATTCGTACTAATAACGAAATAGAAGTCTTAAAACCAAAACCTGTCACCTCTCATCGATACATAAACAGCTGCTATCGATTAAATGACAGCTGCCATAAACAAATTTACATCAGTTTTGCTTAATTGGCAGCTATCATTGCCAAATAGACAGTTTATATGAATTATTTTAAAGCTAAGCTGTCATTAATTAATGGTTTTGAGTTTGCAAACTGTCGCTTATGATTGTGTTATGAACTAATAACTGGCATTAATAAGTTGGCTTTTATTATTGATTGACTGAGTGATTGATTGATAACGAGGCAGCTGCTGTCGATTCTTTGGCAGCTGTCATTGATGAAGAGACAGCTGCTATTGATTATGTGACCGCTGTCATTAATCAATTGTTCTGAGGTTACTGTCATTTGTGGCACTGACATACAATTATGACAGTCATTGACAGGACATTGAGTATTATAGTAAAATTTGATAATTTGCTGAATTCGTACTGATAACGAAACAGAACTGTCTGAAAACCAAAACCTGTCACCAGTCATCGATACATAAACAGCTGCTATCGATTAAATGACAGCTGCCATAAACAAATTTACATCAGTTTTGCTTAATTGGCAGCTATCATTGCCAAATAGACAGTTTCTATGATTTATTTTAAAGCTAAGCTGTCATTAATTAATGGTTTTGAGTTTGCAAACTGTCGCTTATGATTGTGTCATGAACTAATAACTGGCATTAATAAGTTGGCTTTTATTATTGATTGACTGAGCGATTGATTGATAACGAGACAGCTGCTGTCGATTGTTTGGTAGCTGTCGTCAATGAAGAGACAGCTGCTATTGATTATGTGACAGCTGTCATTAATCAATTGTTCTGAGGTTACTGTCGTTTGTGGCACTGACATGCATTTATGACAGTCATTGACAGTGCATTGAGTATTATAGTAAAATTTAAAAATTTGCTGAATTCGTACTAATAACGAAATAGTACTGTTTTTAAACCAAAACCTGTCACCTGTCATCGATACATAAACAGCTGCTATCGATTTAATGACAGCTGACATAAACATATTTCCATCAGTTTTGCTTAATTGGCAGCTATCATTGCCAAATAGACAGTTTATATGAATTATTTTAAAACTAAGCTGTCATTAATTAATGGTTTTGAGTTTGCAAACTGTCGCTTATGATTATGTCATGAATTAATAACTGGCATTAATAAGTTGGCTTTTATTATTGATTGACTGAGTGATTGATTGATACCGAGACAGCTGCTGTCGATTGTTGGTAGCTGTCGTTGATGAAGAGACAGCTGCAATCGATTATGTGACAGCTGTCATTAATCAATTGTTCTGAGGTTACTGTCGTTTGTGGCCCTGACATGCATTTATGACAATCATTGACAGTGCATTGAGTAATATAGTAAAATTTGATAATTGGCTGAATTCGTACTAATAACGAAATAGAACTATCATAAAACCAAAACCTGTCACGTGTTATCGATAAATAAACAGCTGCTATCGATTGAATGACAGCTGCCATAAATAAATTTACATCAGTTTTACTTAATTGGCAGCTATCATTGCCAAATAGACAGTTTCTATGAATTATTTTAAAGCTAAGCTGTCATTAAATAATTGTTTTGAGTTTGCAAACTGTCGCTTATGATTGTGTCATAATCTAATAACTGGCATTAATAAGTTGGCTTTTATTATTGATTGACTGAGTGATTGATTGATAACGAGACAGCTGCTGTCGATTGTTTGGTAGCTGTTGTTGATGAAGAGACAGCTGCTATTGATTATGTGACAGCTGTCATTAATCAATTGTTCTGAGGTTACTGTCGTTTGTGGCATTGACATGCATTTATGACAGTCATTGACAGTGCATTGAGTATTGTAATAAAATTTGATAATTTGCTGAATCCGTACTAATAACGAAATAGAACTGTCTTAAAACCAAAAACCTGTCACCTGTCATCAATACATAAACAGCTGCTATCGATTAAATGACAGCTGCCATAAACAAATTTACATCAGTTTTGCTTAATTGGCAGCTATCATTGCCAAATAGACAGTTTATATGAATTATTTTAAACTAAACTGTCATTAATTAATGGTTTTGAGTTTGCAAACTGTCGCTTATGATTGTGTTATGAACTAATAACTGGCATTAATAAGTTGGCTTTTATTATTGATTGACTGAGTGATTGATTGATAACGAGACAGCTGCTGTCGATTGTTTGGTAGCTGTCGTTGATGAAGAGACAGCTGCTATTGATTATGTGACAGCTGTCATTAATCAATTGTTCTGAGGTTACTGTCGTTTGTGGCACTGACATGCATTTATGACAGTCATTGACAGTGCATTGAGTATTATAGTAAAATTTGATAATTTGCTGAATTAGTACTAATAACGAAATAGAACTGTCTTAAAACCAAAACCTGTCACCTGTCATCGATACATGAACAGCTGCTATCGATTAAATGACAGCTGCCGTAAACAAATTTACATCAGTTTTGCTTAATTGGCAGCTATCATTGCCAAATAGACAGTTTCTATGATTTATTTTAAAGCTAAGCTGTCATTAATTAATTGTTTTGTGTTTGTAAACTGTCGCTTATGATTGTGTCATGAACTAATAACTGGCATTAATAAGTTGGCTTTTATTATTGATTGACTGAGTGATTGATTGATACCGAGACAGCTGCTGTCGATTGTTTGGTAGCTGTCGTTGATGAAGAGACAGCTGCTATTGATTATGTGACAGCTGTCATTAATCAATTGTTCTGAGGTTACTGTCGTTTGTGGCACTGACATACATTTATGACAGTTATTGACAGTGCATTCAGTATTATAGTAAAATTTGATAATTTGCTGAATTCGTACTAATAACGAAATAGAACTGTCTTAAAACCAAAACCTGTCACCTGTCATCGATACATAAACAGCTGCTATCGATTAAATGACAGCTGCCATAAACAAATTTACATCAGTTTTGCTTAATTGGCAGCTATCATTGCCAAATAGACAGTTTCTATGATTTATTTTAAAGCTAAGCTGTCATTAATTAATTGTTTTGTGTTTGTAAACTGTCGCTTATGATTGTGTCATGAACTAATAACTGGCATTAATAAGTTGGCTTTTATTATTGATTGACTGAGTGATTGATTGATAACGAGACAGCTGCTGTCAATTGTTTGGTAGCTGTCGTTGATGAAGAGACAGCTGCTATTGATTATGTGACAGCTGTCATTAATCAATTGTTCTGAGGTTACTGTCGTTTGTGGCACTGACATGTATTTATGACAGTCATTGACAGTGCATTGAGTATTATAGTAAAATTTGATAATTTGCTGAATTCGTACTAATAACGAAATACGAACGAAAATTTGGAATAATCGTATAATAGAAAATAGTCACAATAGTCCCCCCTTATGGTTTTGAGTTTTTTTATTCCTGATTTTTTTTCTAAAATTTACATATTTATCACGATCGTTGTTACAGTATTTTTTTAAATGTATGTATTATATGAAGGAGTATAATTATACTTTACATCGTATTAATATCAATTTTAATGCATGATATTAAGACAATGGAGAGTATTATTATTTACCATTTTAATCCTCGCTGCTGCTCATATGATTATTTCTTAAATTATACCGTGTGCATAATTGCAATAAGCGAATAGGTCATGCGAGTCGTAAATGTCGGGTACTTGGGGAAATACCATCGAAAAAGGAAACATGACTAACTTACTACAAGAAGATAAGCAGCAATGCGGTTGTAACAAAGAACAACAACAAATGAATGAACTGCGGTCTGTAACCTTCTGGAATTGTTTTGTTGGTAAATAACTCGGAAGGACAAATATATTATAATGTTAGTGATGTATGAGTATGCTGCCAGTGATGTACATATTTATGGCCGGAGTATTCTAGAGTGCCATCAGATATAATTGTGAGGGTCGAATAAGATGATTTCTGGTGATATATTTGTGAGGACCAAAGAAGATGATTTCTGGTATGAATATATGAAGACTGCATGGAATAAATTAATTAATAAATTAGTATAAATAAAGCACCTGGTTAAGTTTCACAATTTTTTAATAGAAATAGAAAAAATAGAAAAAAAATTATAATTACATTGTTTTACAAATAATTCGAATGCATAGGCGGAAAGACCGCACGTCGATAGCCAATAAAATATTGTTACTACTACTAGAAAAAAAAATCATCAAAAAACATATAAGATGTATGTGTCTCTAGATAATGGTCGTAAGACCGAAACAATTGTAGACTGTTTCTATTAAAAATTTGTGAAACTTAAACAAGTGCTTTAATTCAGATTTACAGATGTTTCACCAAGCATTAACTACCAATTCATACAATCTAATTAATTAATAACTTAATATGGCGTTGGAGGTTTCTTATTTTTTGTGTGAAAATTGAGGAAAATTATGCAAACTACGGAAATTCGATGTATTAACTTTGCAAGTAGAATGTTTAACCAGAACGGTAAGTTCACCAAAAGTTTTTGAAAAACCACTGAATTTTCAAAAAAATTGCCAAATTTCTTCAATCATATATCGTATGTCGTACATCGTATGTCGTATATCGTATATCGTATACCGTATATCGTATATAGTATATCGTATACCGTATATCGTATATCGTATACCGTATATCGTATATCGTATATCGTATATCGTATACCGTATATCGTATATCGTATATCGTATATCGTATATCGTATATCGTATATCGTACATCGTATATCGTATATCGTATATCGTACATCGTATATCATATATCGTATATTGTATATCGTAATTTTTGATATGTCGTAATATTTGATTTGGTATGTCGTACATCGTATGTCGTATATCGTATATCGTATATCGTGTGTCGTATATCGTATATCGTATATCGTACATCGTATATCGTATATCGTATATCGTATATCGTATATCGTACATCGTACATCGTATATCGTACATCGTATATCGTATATTGTACATCGTATATGGTATATCGTATATCGTATATCGTATATTGTATATTGTACAGGTATCGTAATATTTGATATAATTCAGTGGTTGAGTGATCTTGTTTTAACAGATTGCCAAAATATTTCAAGTTTAGTATTAGTTTGATTCTTTGCTTTAAATTCACGAATGGTCACAGAAAATTTATGAATTAAATTTTAACAGATTTATAAAAATGTACCCATTTTTAAAAATAAAAAAATGCAGAAAATGTATCCAAATTAAAAAAAAAATCAAAATATCAGAAGTCGCAACTAAAGGCACAATATATAAAACTGAGTATTAAAAGTTTTTGATAAAGGTACATATGTTAATCCGCACAATGATAAATTTGAAATATTAAAAAAAACATCACAACTTTGTAACGTATCAGCAGGTATATTTGGAAAAGAAAACTAAATAATCTAATTAAACTAAGACACTAAAAAAGGGGAAAAAATGCACAAAATTTTATTAGCGATAGGTATCGATATATTTTCAATATAAAAATATTGCGGAAAATGTATCACAATTGCAAAAAAAATATTAAAAATATCAGATGTTACAACTAAAGGCCCTATATATAAAACTGGAAGAAAATTAAACACTCAACTTTCTCAATTGACAAGTATAGATTAGCTATTACTGAAATTAAAAAAAAAATGTTTGCAAATTTTATATTAGATTTGTGTACTGTACATCTGAAACTAATTCTCCTGAAAATTTGACAAAGTTTTTCAGGATTAAATAAGGGAGAAAATCAAACACTTAACTTTCTCAATTGGCAAGTATAGATTAGCTGTTACTGAATTTTCTGAAACTTATTTTTTTTGCAAATTTGATATTAGATTCGTGTACTGTACACCTGAAATTAATTCTCCTGAAAATTTGACAAAGTTTCAGAATTGAATAAGGGAGAAAATCAAACACTTAACTTTCTCAATTGACAAGTATAGATTAGCTATTACTGAAATTTCAGATAATTTTTTTTTTTCAAATTGTATACTAGATTCGTGTGCTGTACACCTGAAACTAATTCTCCTGAAATTTGACAAAGTTTCAGAATTGAATAAGGGAGAAAATCAAACACTTAACTTTCTCTATTGACAAGTATAGATTAGCTATTACTGAAATTTCAGATAATTTATTTTTTTGCAAATTTGATACTAGATTCGTATACTGTACACCTGAAACGAATGCTCCTGAATATTTGACAAAGTTTCAGGATTAAATAAGGGAGAAAATCAAACACTTAACTTTCTCAATTGACATGTATAGATTAGCTGTTACTAAATTTAAAAAAAAAAATATTTTTTTTAAATTATATACTAGATTCGTGTGCTGTACACCTGAAACTAATTCTCCTAAAAATTTGACAAAGTTTCAGGATTAAATAAGGAAGAAAATCAAATACTTAACTTTCTCAATTGACAAGTATTGGTTAGCTATAACTGAAATTCCAGAAAATTTGTTTTTTGCAAATTTGAAATTAGATTCGTGTACTGTACACCTGAAACTAATTCTCCTGAAAATTTGACAAAGTTTCAGGATTAAATAGAGGAGAAAATCAAACACTTAACTTTCTCAATTGACAAGTATAAATTAGCTATAACTGAAATTTCTGAAAATTTGTTTTTTGCTAATTTGAAATTAGATTCGTGTACAGTACACCTGAAACTAATTCTCCTGAATATTTCACAAAGTTTCAGGATTAAATAAGGAAGAAAATCAAACATATAACTTTCTGAATTGACAAGTATTGGTTAGCTATAACTGAAATTTTTGAGAATTTGTTTGTCGCAAATTTGATACTAGATTCGTATACTGTACACCTGAAACTAATTCTCCTGAAAATTTGACAGCGTTTCAGGATTAAATAAGGGAGAAAATCAAACACTTAACTTTCTCAATCGACAGGTATAGATTAGCCATTACTGAAATTTCTGAAAATTATTTTTTTTTGCAAATTTGATACTAGATTCGTGTACTGTACACCTGAAACTAATTCTTCTGAAAATTTGACTAAGTTTCAGGATTAAATAAGGAAGAAAATAAAACATATAACTTTCTGAATTGACAAGTATTGGTTTAACCATAACTGAAATTTCTGAATATATGTTTTTTGCAAATTTGATACCAGATTCGTAAACTGTACACCTGAAACTAATTCTTCTGAAAATTTGACAAAGTTTCAGGATTAAAAAGGAAGAAAATCAAACACTTAACTGTCTCAATTGACCAATTCAACATATCCAAAAATTTCAACCGTTGACTAATTTGACTCGCAAGTGTCTCCCGACTCCATTGCAATGAACTTAGCCGAGCATAGACCATTCTCACTGAAGATTTTACGATTTTTGCAAAATTTTGTCTATGCAGAAAATGTATCCCAATTGCAAAAAAAAATCAAAATATCAGAAATTGCAACTAAAGAACCAATATATAAAACTGAGTATTAAAAGTTTCAGATAAAGATCAAAATATGAATCTGCATAATGATAAATTTGAAATATTAAAAAAACATCAAAATTTTGTAAAATATATCAGCAAGTATATCTGGAAAATAAACTAAACAATCCAATTAAACTAAAAAACTAAAAAAACAGAAATATTGCACAAAATTCAATTATCGATAGGTATCGATATCTTTTTAACATAAAAAAATCGCAGAAAATGTATCCCAATTGCATAAAAAAATCAAAATATCAGAAGTTGCAACTAAAGGCCCAATATATAAAACTAAGTATTAAAAGTTTCAGATAAAGATCAACATGTCAATCCGCATAATGACAAATTTGAAATATTAAAAAAACATCAAAATTTTGTAAAATATATCAGCAAGTATATCTGGCAAAGAAAACTAAATCATCTAATTAAACTAATAAACTAAATAAGGTGAAAAATTGCAGAAAATTTAATTATCGATAGGTATCGATATATTTCCAATATAAAAAATGCAGAAAATGTATCCAAATTTCAAAATATTATCAAAATAACGATATATTTTTAATATAAATAAAATGCATTTTTGTTTTTTTATTTGAAGAAGTTGCAACTAAATGCCCTAGTATATAAAACTAGGCATTAAAAGTTTCAGAGAAAGATAAAATTATCACTCCGCATAATGATAAACTGAAAATTTCAAAAACATCCAAATTTTGTAAAATATATCAAATATCATCTGGACAAGGAAACATCTATTGAACAAAAAGAGTATCCAAATTGCAAAAATAACATCAAATTATCAGAAGTTGCAACTAAAAGCCCGATATATAAAACTGAGTATTAAAAGTCTCAGATAAAGATAAAAATGTCATTCCGCATAATGATAAGTTTGAAATATTAGGAAAACATCAAAATTTTCTAAATTATATCAGCAAGTATATCTGGAAAAGAAAACTGAGTAATCTAATTTCACTAAGAAACTAAAAAGGGGGAAAAATTGCGGAAAATTTAATTATCGATAGGTATAGCTACATTTTCAATATAAAACAATCGCAGAAAATGTATCCCAATTCCAAAAAAATATCAAAGTATCAGAAGTTGCAACTAAAGGCCCAATATATGAAATTGAGTATTAAAAGTTTCAGATAACGATAAAAATGCCAATCGGCATAATGATAAATTTGAAATATTAAAAAAAACATCAAAATTTTGTAAAATATATCAGCAAGTATATTAGGAAAGGAAAACTAATGAATCTAATTTAACTAAGAAACTAAAAAAGGGGAAAAATTGGGGAAAATTTAATTATCGATAGGTATCGCTATATTTTCAATCTAAAAAAATTGCAGAAAATGTATCCAAATTGCAAAAAAAATTATAAAAATATGAGAAGTTGCAACTAAAATCGCAATATATAAGACTGAGTATTATAAGTTTCAGATAAAAATAAAAATGTCAATCCGCATAATGATAAATTTAAAATATTAGAAAAACATCAAAATTTTGTAAAATATATCAACAAGTATATCTGCAAAGGAAAACTAAATAATCTAATTAAACTAAGAAACTAAAAAAGGCGAAAAATTGCAGAAAATTTAATTCTCGATAGTTATCGATATATTTTCAACATAAAAATATTGCAGAAAATGTATCCAAATTGCAAAAAAATATCAAGATATTAGAAGTTGCAACTAAAACCCCAATATATAAAACTGAGTATTAAAAGTTTTAGATAAAGATCTAAATGTCAATCCGCATAATGATAAATTTGAAATATTAAAAAACTTTCAAAATTTTGTAAAATATATCAGCAAGTATATCTGGAAAAGAAAACTAAAGAATCTAATTAAACTGAGATACTAAAAAAGGCGAAAAATTGCAGAAAATTTAATTATAGATAGGTGTCAATATATTTTCAATATAAAAAAATCGCAGAAAATGTATAAAAATTGCAAAAAAAATATCAAAATATCAGAAGTTGCAACAAAAGCCCCAATATATGAAACTGAGTATTAAAAGATTTAGATAAAAATCAAAATGTCATTCCGAATAATGATAAATTTGAAATATTAAATAAACATCAAAATTTTGTAAAATATATCAGCATGTATATTTAATTATCGACAGGTATCGATATATTTTCATTATAAAAAAAAAATCGCAGAAAATGTGACCAAATTGCAGAAAAATTATCAAAATATCAGAAGTTGCAACTAAAGGCCCAATATATAAAACTGAATATTAAAAGTTTTAGATAAAGATCTAAATGTCAATCCGTATAATGATAAATTTGAAATATTAAAAAACTTTCAAAATTTTGTAAAATATATCAGCAAGTATATCTGGAAAAGAAAACTAAAGAATCTAATTAAACTGAGATACCAAAAAAGGCGAAAAATTGCAGAAAATTTAATTATAGATAGGTGTCAATATATTTTCAATATAAAAAAATCGCAGAAAATGTATAAAAATTGCAAAAAAAATATCAAAATATCAGAAGTTGCAACAAAAGCCCCAATATATGAAACTGAGTATTAAAAGATTTAGATAAAAATCAAAATGTCATTCCGAATAATGATAAATTTGAAATATTAAATAAACATCAAAATTTTGTAAAATATATCAGCATGTATATTTAATTATCGACAGGTATCGATATATTTTCAATATAAAAAAAAAATCGCAGAAAATGTGACCAAATTGCAGAAAAATTATCAAAATATCAGAAGTTGCAAAAACTGAATATTACAAGTTCCAAATAAATAAAAAAATGTGTATCCGCATATTGATAACTATGAAATATTAAAAAAAACATCAAAATTTTGTAAAATACATGAGCAAGTATATCTGGAAATGAAAACTAAGTAATCTAATTTAACTGAGAAACTAAAAATGGGGAAAAATTGCAGAAAGTTTAATTATGGATTGGTGTCGATATATTTTTTATATAAAAAAATTGCAGAAAATGTATACAAATTGCAAAACAAAAAAATCTAAATATCAGAAGTTACAACTAAAGGCCCAATATATAAAACTAAGTATTAAAAGTTTCAGATAAAGATCAAAATGTCAATCCGCATAATAATAAATTTGAAATATTGAAAAAAAAACAAAATTTTGTAAAATATATCAGCAAGTATATCTGGAAAAAAAAAACAAAACAATCCAATTAAACTAAAAAACTAAAAATGGGGAAAAATTGCGGAAAATTTAATTATAGATAGCTATCGCTATATTTTCAATATAAAAAAATTGCAGAAACTGTATCCAAATTGCAAAAAAATTATCAAAATATTAGAAGTTGCAACTAAATGCCCAATATATAAAACTAAGTATTAAAAGTTTCAGATAAAGATAAAAATGCCAATCCGCATAATGATAAATTTGAAATATTAAAAAATCATCAACATTTTGTAAAGTCTATCAGCAAGTATATCTGGAAAAGAAAACTAAATCCAGTTTAACTAAGAAACTAAAAAAGGGGGAAACTAAAGCAAATATATCTGGAAAAGGAAACTAACAAATCTAATTACACTAAGGAACTAAAAAAGGGGAAAAATTGCACAAAATTAATTTATCGATAGTTATCGATATATTTTCAATATATAAAAATCGCAGAAAATGTATCTAAATTGCACAAAAATTACCAAAATATCAGATGTTACAACCAAAGGCCCAATATATAAAACTGAGAATAAAAAGTTTCAGATAAAGATCAAAATATCAATCTGCATAATGATAAATTTGAAATATTAAAATAAAAATGAAAAAATATATCAGCAAGTATATCTGGAAAAGAAAACTAAGTAATCTAATTAAACTAAGACACTAAAAAAGGGGAAAAATTACACAAAATTTAATTATCGATAAGTATCGATATATTTTCAATATAAAAAAATCGCAGAAAATGTATCCCAATTCAAAAAAATTATAAAAATATCAGAAGTTGCAACTAAAGGCCCAATATATAAAACTAAGTATTAAAAGTTTCAGATAAAGATCAAAATATAAATCCGCATAATAATAAATTTGAAATATTAGAAAAACATCAAAATTTTGTAAAATATATCACCACGTATATCTGGAAAAAAAACGAAAGAATCTAATTCAACTAAGAAACTAAAATAAGTGGAAAATTGTACAAAATTGTGCAACTAAAGGCCCAATATATGGCACTGAGTATTAAAAGTTTCAGATAAAGAACAAAATACCAATTCGCATAATGACAAAATTTGAAATGTTAGAAAAACATCAAAATTTTGTAAAATATATGAGCAAGTATATCTGCAAAGGAAAACTAACTAATCTAATTAAACTGTGAAACTAAAAAAGGGGAAAAATAGCAGAATATTAAATTATCAATAGGTATAGATATAATTTCAATATCAAAAAAAATGCAGAAAATAAATCCAAATTGCAAAAAAAAATATCAAAATATCAGAAGTTGCAACAAAACCCTCAATATATAAAACAGAGTATTAAAAGTTTCAGATAAAGATAAAAATGCCAATCCGCATAAAGATAAATTTGAAATATAGGAAACACATCAAAATTTTGTAAAATATATCAGCAAGTATATCTGGTAAAGTAAACTAAATAATCTAATTTAACTAAAAAACTAAAAAAGGTGAAAAATTGCAAAAAATTTAATAATCAATAGGTATAGATATAATTTCAATATAAAAAAAATTGCAGAAAATGAATCCAAATTGCAAAAAAAAATATCAAAATATCAGAAATTACAACTAAAGACAAAATATATAAAACTAAGTATTAAAAGTTTTAGATAAAGATCAAAATATCAATCCGCATAATAATAAATTTGAAATATTAGAAAAACATCAAAATTTTGTAAAATATATCAGCAAGTATATCTGGAAAAGAAAACTAAAACATCTAATTAAACTAAGAAACTAAAAAAGGAGAAATATTGCAGAAAATTTAATTATAGATAGGTGTCAATATATTTTCAATATAAAAAATTTGCAGAAAATGTATCTAAATTGCAAAAAAAAAATCAAAATATTAGAAGTTGCAACTAAAGCCCCAATATATAAAACTGAGTATTAAAAGTTTCAGATGTAGATCAAAATGTCAATCCGCTTAATGATAAATTTGAAATATAAGAAAAACATCAAAATTTTGTAAAATATATTAACAAGTATATCTGGAAAAAAAAAACTGAACAATCCAATTAAACTAAAAAACTAAAAATGGGGGAAAATTGCGGAAAATTTAATTATAGATAGATATTGCTATATTTTCAATATAAAAAAATCGCAGAAAATGTATCCAAATTACAAAAAAAATATTAAAATATCAGAAGTTACAACTAAATGCCCAATATATAAAACTGAGAATTAAAAGTTTCAGATAAAGATAAAAATGTCAATCCGCATATTAATAACTTTGAAATATTAGAAAAACATCAAAATTTTGTTAAATATATCAGTACGTATATCTGGAAAAGAAAACTAAGAATCTAATTATACTAAGTAACTAAAAAAGGGGAAAATAGCAGAAAATTTTATTATCGATAGGTATCGATATATTTTCAATATAAAAAAATCGCAGATAATGTAACCAAATTGCAAAAAAATTATCAAAATATTAGAAGTTGCAACTAAAGCCCCAATATATAAAACTGAGTATTAAAACTTTTAGAATAAGATCCTTATGTCAATCCGCATAATGATAACTTTGAAATATTAAAAAAACATTAAAAAATTGTAAAATATATCAGCAAGTATATCTGGAAAAGAAAACTATAGAATCAAATTAAATTGAGAAACTAAAAAAAATGTCAATCCGCACAATGATAAATTTGAAATATTAAAAATACATCAAAATTTTGTAAAATATATCAGCAAGTATATCTGGAAAAGAAAACTAAAAAATCTAATTCACTAAGAAACTAAAAAAGGGGAAAAATTGCAGAAAATTTAATTATAGATAGGTGTCAATATATTTTCAATATAAAAAAAAAGCAGAAAATATATACAAATTGCAAAAAAATTATAAAAATATCAGAAGTTGCAACTAAAGGCCAAATATCTAAAACTGAGAATTAAAACTTTCGGATAAAGATCAAAATATCAATCCGCATAATGATAAATTTAAAATATTAGAAAAACATCAAAATTTTGTAAAATATATCAGCAGGTATATCTGGAAAAAAAACTGAACAATTCAATTTAACTAAGAAACTAAAAAATGAAAAAAACTAAAACAAGTATATCTGGAAAAGAAAACTAAAGAATCTAATTAAACTAAGTAACTAAAAAAGAGAAAAATTGCATAAAATTTAATTATCGATAGTTATCGATATATTTTCAATATATAAAAATCGCAGAAAATGTATCTAAATTGCACAAAAATTACCAAAATATCAGATGTTACAACCAAAGGCCCAATATATAAAACTGAGAATAAAAAGTTTCAGATAAAGATCAAAATATCAATCTGCATAATGATAAATTTGAAATATTAAAAAAAATGAAAAAATATATCAGCAAGTATATCTGGAAAAGAAAACTAAGTAATCTAATTAAACTAAGACACTAAAAAAGGGGAAAAATTACACAAAATTTAATTATCGATATGTATCGATATATTTTCAATATAAAAAAATCGCAGAAAATGTATCCCAATTCAAAAAAATTATAAAAATATCAGAAGTTGCAACTAAAGGCCCAATATATAAAACTAAGTATTAAAAGTTTCAGATAAAGATCAAAATATAAATCCGCATAATAATAAATTTGAAATATTAGAAAAACATCAAAATTTTGTAAAATATATCACCACGTATATCTGGAAAAAAAACCGAAGGAATCTAATTCAACTAAGAAACTAAAATAAGTGGAAAATTGTACAAAATTGTGCAACTAAAGGCCCAATATATGGCACTGAGTATTAAAAGTTTCAGATAAAGAACAAAATACCAATTCGCATAATGACAAAATTTGAAATGTTAGAAAAACATCAAAATTTTGTAAAATATATGAGCAAGTATATCTGCAAAGGAAAACTAACTAATCTAATTAAACTGTGAAACTAAAAAAGGGGAAAAATAGCAGAATATTAAATTATCAATAGGTATAGATATAATTTCAATATCAAAAAAATTGCAGAAAATAAATCCAAATTGCAAAAAAAAATATCAAAATATCAGAAGTTGCAACAAAACCCTCAATATATAAAACAGAGTATTAAAAGTTTCAGATAAAGATAAAAATGCCAATCCGCATAAAGATAAATTTGAAATATAGGAAACACATCAAAATTTTGTAAAATATGTCAGCAAGTATATCTGGAAAAGTAAACTAAATAATCTAATTTAACTAAAAAACTAAAAAAGGTGAAAAATTACAGAAAATTTAATTATCAATAGGTATAGATATAATTTCAATATAAAAAAAATTGCAGAAAATGAATCCAAATTCCAAAAAAAAAATCAAAATATCAGAAATTACAACTAAAGACAAAATATATAAAACTAAGTATTAAAAGTTTTAGATAAAGATCAAAATATCAATCCGCATAATAATAAATTTGAAATATTAGAAAAACATCAAAATTTTGTAAAATATATCAGCAAGTATATCTGGAAAAGAAAACTAAAACATCTAATTAAACTAAGAAACTAAAATATGGGAATAATTGCCTAAAATGTAATTATCGATAAGTATGGATAAATTTAGGGATATCTACTGTCTATCTATCTATTTTTAACATAATTTTTTTTCTGAAAATGTATCCAAATTGCAAAAAAATAATATAAAAATATAATAAGTTGCAACTACAGCCCCATTATATAAAACCGAGTATTATCAGTTTCAGATAAAGATAAAAATATCAATACGCATAATGATAATTTTGAAATATTAAAAAAACGTCCAAATTTTGTAAAATATGTTAGCAAGTATATCTGAAAAAGAAAACTAAATAATCTAATTAAACTAAGAAACTAAAATAAGGGAAAATTTGCAGAATATTTAATTATCGACAGTTATCGATATATTTTTAATATAAAAAAAATGCAAACAAAATATCAAAATATCAGAAGTTGCAACTAAATGCCCTAGTATATAAAACTAGACTTTAAAAGTTTCAGAGAAAGATAAAATTATCACTCCGCATAATGATAAACTGAAAATTTCAAAAACATCCAAATTTTGTAAAATATATCAAATATCTGGACAAGGAAACATCTGGAAAAGAAAACTAAATAATGTAATTGAACAAAGAAACTAAAATAAGGGAAACAATGCTGAAAATGTAATTATTGATAGGTATCGATATATTTTGGTATATCTATGTATCTATCTATCTATTTTCTACATAAAAAAATTGCAGAAAATGTATCCAAATTGCAAAAATAATATCAAAATATCAGAAGTTGCAACTAAAAGCCCAATATATAAAACTGAGGATTAAAAGTTTCAGATAAAGATCAAAATATGAATCCGCATAAAGATAAACTTGAAATATTAAAAAAAAACTTCAAAATTTTGTAAAAAATATCAGCAAGTATATCTGGAAAAGAAAACTAAATAATCTAATTAAACTAAGAAACTAAAAAAGGCGAAAAATTGCAGAAAATTTAATTATCGATAGTTATCGATATATTTTCAATATAAAAATATTGCAGAAAATGTATCCAAATTGCAAAAAAATATCAAGATATTAGAAGTTGCAACTAAAACCCCAATATATAAAACTGAGTATTAAAAGTTTTAGATAAAGATCTAAATGTCAATCCGCATAATGATAAATTTGAAATATTAAAAAACTTTCAAAATTTTGTAAAATATATCAGCAAGTATATCTGGAAAAGAAAACTAAAGAATCTAATTAAACTGAGATACTAAAAAAGGCGAAAAATTGCAGAAAATTTAATTATAGATAGGTGTCAATATATTTTCAATATAAAAAAATCGCAGAAAATGTATAAAAATTGCAAAAAAAATATCAAAATATCAGAAGTTGCAACAAAAGCCCCAATATATGAAACTGAGTATTAAAAGATTTAGATAAAAATCAAAATGTCATTCCGAATAATGATAAATTTGAAATATTAAATAAACATCAAAATTTTGTAAAATATATCAGCATGTATATTTAATTATCGACAGGTATCGATATATTTTCATTATAAAAAAAAAATCGCAGAAAATGTGACCAAATTGCAGAAAAATTATCAAAATATCAGAAGTTGCAACTAAAGGCCCAATATATAAAACTGAATATTACAAGTTCCAAATAAATTAAAAAATGTGTATCCGCATATTGATAACTAAGAAATATTAAAAAAAACATCAAAATTTTGTAAAATACATGAGCAAGTATATCTGGAAATGAAAACTAAGTAATCTAATTTAACTGAGAAACTAAAAATGGGGAAAAATTGCAGAAAGTTTAATTATGGATTGGTGTCGATATATTTTTTACATAAAAAAATTGCAGAAAATGTATACAAATTGCAAAACAAAAAAATCTAAATATCAGAAGTTACAACTAAAGGCCCAATATATAAAACTCAGTATTAAAAGTTTCAGATAAAGATCAAAATGTCAATCCGCATAATAATAAATTTGAAATATTGAAAAAAAAACAAAATTTTGTAAAATATATCAGCAAGTATATCTGGAAAAAAAACTTAACAATCCAATTAAACTAAAAAACTAAAAATGGGGAAAAATTGCGGAAAATTTAATTATAGATAGCTATCGCTATATTTTCAATATAAAAAAATTGCAGAAAATGTATCCAAATTGCAAAAAAATTATCAAAATATTAGAAGTTGCAACTAAATGCCCAATATATAAAACTAAGTATTAAAAGTTTCAGATAAAGATAAAAATGCCAATCGGCATAATGGTAAATTTGAAATATTAAAAAAAAAAAAGTAAAATATATCAGCAAGTATATCAGGAAAGGAAAACTAAAGAATCTAATTCAACTAAGAATCTAAAAAAAGGGAAAAATTGCAGAAACTTTAATTATGGATAGGTGTCGATATATTTTCAATATAAAAAAATCGCAGAAAATGTATCCAAATTGCAAAAAAATTATCAAAATATCAGAAGTTACAACTAAATGCCCAATATATAAAACTGAGTATTAAAAGTTTCAGATAAATATATCACTTACAACATTTATGACAATATGCTAAGAAATTTTTTGTAAGAAAAATAATTTATTATCTGGTTTCATCTATGCCAATTTCCTTAAAAAAGAACAAATGAATGTTATTTGTAAAGGTAAGGTAAAAATCTATTAACAAATCTAATTAATAGTAATAATAGACTAACGAAGAAAGCAAAATTTAATAATTACATACAATTATATTCACCGCAAGTGTATTTACCTTACAAGGTTCTTACTGAAGCAATTTATTGTATATTACATTAAGATCTCCACTTTGCTGAGGATTGTAAACTTCCGAAGATCCTTTGCTCGGTTCTGCTGGTTTTTCGGGTTTCTCCGGTTTTTCAGGTTGTGCTGGTTCTACCGGCTTATCTGGTTTAACTGGTTCTTCTGATTTTGCTGGAGTTGTTGGTTTTTCCGGTTTTTCCTGTTCCGGTCTGGGTTTTGGCCAGTAACACGTGCGGCATACATGCCTATATAGCCTTGGCCGCAATGGCCAGTAACGGTATAATGGTCGATATGGTCTCCGATATGGTCTCCGATATGGTCTCCGATATGATATTCCAGGTAATAAACCCAGACTTCTGGGCAATCTAGGTGGATCTAGTGCAACGGATCCATCGGAATTAAATGGTGGCCATATGTGCAGAGAATCGGTGGTCCCATCTGAATTGTGAATGGGATATCTGTAAACAGCATCGATATCAAGTACACCATCTACAGCTGATATACAATCAACGGATGTAGAGATGTATACTGCAAAAAGACACACCTGAAGAAGAGATTATTAGAAATTACGTTATTAACATAAGAGAGAAATAATGCCCTAGTATACGTACCAGTGCCTTATGCATGTTTGCTTCTGTTGAACGATGTTCTAAAAATTAATAAAATCTACGGTAAAATACGTATAGTTTTATACAGTACTGGAATAGTTATTTATTATACAAGTTCGTAAAGCACTCGCATTTTTTGTTGAACGAGGAGCAGCCGAAAAGCACTACTTTACGAAAATGTACCAAACAAAGTTTATTTCTACCACAGCTATTATGAAAATCACCACTTTTTTGATTACATCCTCGAACAATTCTATATGATCTATTTGGTGACCAGATTAAGCAAGCAGCTAAAATTTGATGAAAAATACTATATGTTCCAAAATTAAATCCATTGAATAAAATCCAATTCAACTTTTTTGGTTTCTTAATTGGCGAGTGAATGAATTGTCTGTAAAACTTATTTTACACACAGTTGATATTTTTACGCACAGGTGACTTTTTTACCCACTACTGCTGAAAAGTATAACTTTACGCACTGATAGTGCGTAAAAACTTAGTTTACGCACATCGTAGAAACATTATATTTTTAAATAATTGTAATAAAAATGATTTCATACTTACAGAAGTTATGCCAGTTGGAACAATGCTATTGTTAAATTAATACTTCTCTACAGCTTATAAGCTGTTCTAATGTTTTATCTCAAATGCATATATTTATTTTTATGGTATTGCATGAGCTACAATATTGTTGACACTATCGCCAAAATAATTCAAGCTGTCGCAAATGATTAGATTGCTGCAATATTTATTTCTTATACGTCTTGAATAGCTAACAGTTTGGCCTATATATTGATTAATACATGGAATACGTACTTAACACTATTTTCCATTGAGCTATTATGGTTTTTAGTATATCTTTCTGATTACATCTTAGCCAGTATTGTATGTAAATTAGATTTGTCTGTAGTAGTTTTGACTGTGAAATGTCGAAAATTGATATTTTTCATTGAGATATTTTGGTTTTTAGTATATCTTTCTGATTATATCTTAGCCAGTATTGTACGTAAATTAGGTTTGTCTGTAGTAGTTTTGACTGTGGAATGTTGAAAATTGACATTTTTCATCGAGCTATTTTGGTTTTTAGTATATATATATATATATATATATATATATATATATATATATATATATATATATATATATATATATATATCTGATTATATCTTAGCCAGTATTGTACGTAAATTAGATTTGGCTGTAGCAGTTTTGACTGTGGAATGTTGAAAACTGACGAGTCTCTTTATTGTGAGTCTTTTAGAAGACTTGGTAACTATGGATGGTATATATTATTGGAAATTGAAATAGGAAATTTTTGGAAATAGTTCAAATTGGGCACGTAGTCAATTTTTTTTTTAGATTTTTGTAATGTGAAAGACGTTCATTTTAAGCAAAAATAAGTTGCTTTTAGATTTAACAAATGTGTACTGTACAAATTTCTTAAAAACAGGACTTTTTGGAGAATTTGTCTACTTATTAATTACAGTTCAGTTTTTTTCAGCAGCAGCAAAACCATTCAATATTTGAAACTTTTATTTTCGATACTAATTAGGCCTTGGCCTCAAGATTATTTAGTCTAATTTAACCAACTCTCTCTCTATCTCTTACCGTTTACGTAATCCCCATGTTGACCACCATAACTAGGACACCCTGTATAGTAGGACTTTGTGTTTTAAATATGTATTGGATTTCGTATTTCGTATTTTATACTTTTATATTATATACTTTTTTATACTTTATGACCTGTGTAAGACGTATTTGTCATTAGCACCAATAAAGATTATTATTATTATTATTATTATTATTATTAGTATGCACAACAGTTTCTAAAAATATTCATCAATATACTATTAGCGGAATTCAAAGATTGCTTCTATTTCATATAATTATTTGATTTTGATTTTATAGTAGTAGAAGAGTATATTTTTCCACTTTACACTCGGCTATAGAGAATAACACTTTAGACCCTTTTATAGGGTTTTAGGAACATATCATGTAGAATTGGGCAAGTTTGGACATCAAAAATGAAATATTTTTGAAAATTTTACATTTTTAGAGCTATTAAAGACAAAAAACGATAATAGCTTGTGAAAGAAAGATAGCGAATAAAATACGAAAAACCTTTTTTATAAAGAAATAGCAAACTTTAGTTTTAGATTTATCAAATGTAAACATTTCTTGCGAATTGTGAGAAAGGTTTTCCGTATTTTATTTGCTATTAAAACCAGTTTCAAATACTTTTGTACATCGAAAATGTAATTATAAACTGTGTTAGCACAGAAAATGTTTTTTTTTTAAGTTAATTAAAGCAATTTTGCGGAAATACGGAAAACCTTTTTCACAAAGAAATAGGTCATTGTGAAAATGGTTTTCCGTATTTTATTTGCTATTAAAAGCAGTTCATACACGAAATTGTATATCGAAAATGTAATTATAAACTGTGTTAGCACAGAAAATGCAAAATAAAACGTTTTTAAAGTTTATTAACGCAATTTCGAATATAATAAATGCAATCTTACGTACTTTCAAAAACAAAAATGCAATTTTACGCAGTTTTAAAGCAAGAACTACATTTTGGGGCATTTTCTAACTTATCATCTAATAATGTAATTAAATAACATTTTCATTTATTCACATTTCACAGAATATTATATAACATATAATTTTGAACCCATCTGGATAACTTTATGAATCGAAAATGCAATTTCACAAGCTATTTAAGAAACAAATATAAAACAAAACCGCGCTAAAGTTTGTAAATTTTTGAAGCAACAGAAATTCTATTTTAGATACTTTCATACATGTAAAATATAGTTTGAGGATTTCTTTCATCAGAAATATAATTTTAGTCAGTTCTAGACGTAACAATATAAAATTATAAAGTGCTGAGTAAAAGTTAAAGTTTTTATGAAAGTTAACAACATAATATTTGGTATTTTGAGGCACCTGAAATCCAATTTTAACATTTAAAAATCAGCTTTAAATAGTTTTCGACCTAGGGAATACAATGTTAGACCCTAAGAGAACATAATGCAAAATAAATTATTTTTGAAAATAAAACGGGAGAAAATCCATTTTTGACAATTACAAGTGTATATACTTTACATATACAAGATGCAAAATATAATAATGATATTGCAATTTAAGGCAGATCTATGCATTCAAAATGCAATTTCAGAATCGTAATTTTAGAACTTTTGTACATTGAAAAAAACTTTTGTAACATTTACATTTACATTTTGTAAATGTAACTTTTTCTAAACCTATTTGAATTTAACAATAAAATTGACTCTGGTTTTAAACGGTTCAAATATTGACATATTTATCAAATAATAGTTATATTGTTATATATATATATATATATATATATATATTATATTATATATTATGTTTAGAACTGTAATTTTAGAGATTTTGGGTATTGGAAATACAATTTGTGACTTTTCCGGGCACATAAATACAAATTTAAACGGGTTTGAAGCAAAAAATACTTTTTGGACACTTTCATACATAAACTCTTCTAAACAATTTTAGATTTAACTTATAGATAATTTTAGGAATCAAAAATACAATTTTACAAGCTATACGATAAAACTATTCAAAAGAAAACCATGGTGAAGTATAGAAATGTAATTATAAATACATTAAAACAACATAGAGTCAATTTATGTTACTTTATGCTACTTTAAAATGTGTAAAATGCAACTTGAGGAACTTATTTTTCATCAGATATATAATATATTACTGTTTGACCTATTCAAGTTCAAATTGAGACCAATCAAGTTCAAATTGAGACCAATCAATTTCAAATTGAGGCCAATCAAGTTCAAATTGAGACCAATCAATTTCAAATTGAAGCCAATCAAGTTCAAATTGAGGCCAATCAAGTTCAAATTGAGGCCAATCAAGTTCAAATTGATACCAATCAATTTCAAATTGAGATTGTTGAAAATTGACATTTTTCATTGAGCTATTTTGGTTTTTAGTATACCATTCTGATCATATCTTAGCCATTTTTCATCAGATATATAATTTATTACTGTTCTATGCCTTTTCAAGTACAAATTGAGGCCAATCAAGTTCAAATGGAGACCAATCAATTTCGAATCAAGACCAATCAAGTTCAAATTGAGGCCAATCAAGTTCAAATTGATACCAATCAATTTCAAATTGAGAATGTCGAAAATTGACATTTTTCATTGAGCTATTTTGGATTTTAGTATACCATTCTGATTATATCTTAGCCATTTTTCGTCAGATATATAATTTATTACTGTTCTATACCTTTTCAAGTTCAAATTGAGACTAATTAAGTTCAAATTGACACCTATCAATTTCGAATCAAGACCAATCAAGTTCAAATTGAGGCCAATCAAGTTCAAATTGATACCAATCAATTTCAAATTGAGAATGTCGAAAATTGACATTTTTCATTGAGCTATTTTGGATTTTAGTATACCATTCTGATTATATCTTAGCTATTTTTCGTCAGATATATAATTTATTACTGTTCTATACCTTTTCAAGTTCAAATTGAGACCAATCAAGTTCAAATTGAGACCAATCAATTTCAAATTGAGACCAATCAAGTTCAAATTGATACCAATCAAGTTCAAATTGAGGCCAATCAAGTTCAAATTGATACCAATCAATTTCAAATTGAGACTAAACAATATCAAGCTGTCATAATAAATTTGATTTGTTTACTCTCAACTTGATATTGTTTAGTGTCGACTTGATTTTGTTTGGTCTCAATTTGAAATTGATTGGTATCAATTTGAAATTGATTGGTATCAATTTGAACTTGATTGGTCTCAATTTGAACTTGATTGGTTTCAATTTGAACTTTGATTGGTCTCAATTTGAACTTGAAAAGGTATAGATGGAAAAATGCAAAATTATGATTTTTTTTTTTTTTTTCAAGTTAACGGCAACTTTTTTGGTATTTTCAGGCATCTGATTTAGACAATCCAATTTTAGGTACTTAATCATGTAAAATGCAGCATCAAGTATTTTTATTGTATATCTACAGTTGTAGATATAATAAATATTATTTTTGGCATTTTTAGATGTACAATTTGCAGTTTTATAAACATTTGCACATCTGTAATGCAGTTTATACTATGGTAGGCCCAAAAATGAAAATGAAACAGTTTTATAATCATTATGCTATTTTAGACACTTTCGACGATTATCAACACAATTTTAGACATTTTAAACATACAAATGCAGTTTTTAGCACGTTCAAATTAAAAAAAATACGTTTTTAGGACGTTTTCCCTGAAAAATAAGAAAAACTAGCTTTTGGGCAAAACAAATTTTCACACTTTTCCAGACACAAAAATGCCAAACTGTGTCATTTTGGGGACTAACAATATAACTGTATGTACTTTATGGCTTAGAAATGCAATTCTGGGCAGTTTTTGATTTGAAAAAAATACAGTTTTTGGTATTTATAGATGTATCATATTATGCAGTTTTATAATTTTACACACTATACATAAATGTAGGCATAAAAATGAAAATTATACCGTTGTTATAATTATCATACAATTTTAGACACTGTCAAAGATTTTGAACACAATTTTGGTATTTGACACAAATAATATGTAGTTTTTAGCACGCTTATCTTCAAAAATAACACATGCAGTTTTTAGCACGTTTTTCCTGAAATCTAAAAAAACTGCCACTTATGCGAAAACATGGCTTTTGGGCAAAGGAAATATAATTTCAGACTTTTCCAGACACAAAAATGCCAAATTATGTCATTTTTGGGACTAACAATATAACTGTATGTACTTTCTGGCTTAGAAATGCAATTCTGGACAGTTTTTTATTTGACAAAACTTAAAAAATAAAACATGCAGTTTAGCACGTTTTCCTTAAAAAAAAACTAGCACTTATACGAAAAATTGACTTTTGGGCAAAGGAAATATAATTTCAGACTTTTCCAGACACAAAAATGCCAAATTATGTCGATTTTGGGGACCAACAATATAACTGTATGTACTTTCGGGCTAAGAAATGCAATTCTGGGCAGTTTTTGATTTGAAAAAAATTACAGTTTTTGGTATTTATAGATGTATCATATTTTCAGTTTTAAAATTTTACACACTTGGAATGCAGTTTTCGCTATGGTAGGCATAAAAATGAAAATTAAACCGTTGTTATAAATATCATGCAATTTTAGACACTGTCAAAGATTATGAACATAATTTTGGATATTTGACACAAATAAAATGCAGTTTTTAGAACACTTAACTTCCAAAATTAAACATGCAGTTTTTAGCACGTTTTTCCTGAAATCTAAAAAAACTGCCACTTATACGAAAACATGACTTTTGGGCAAAGCAAATATAATTTCATACTTTTCCAGACACAAAAATGCCAAATGATGTCATTTTTGGGACTAACAATATAACTGTATGTACTTTCTGGCTTAGAAATTCAATTCTGGACAGTTTTTTATTTGAGAAAACTTAAAAAATAAAACATGCAGTTTTAGCAAGTTTGTCTTTAAAAAAGACTAGCACTTCTACGAAAAGATGACTTTTGGGCAAAGAAAATATAATTTCAGACTTTTCCTGACACAAAAATGCCAAATTATGTCGTTTTGGGGACCAACAATATAACTGTATGTACTTTCTGGCTTAGAAATGCAATTCTGGGCAGTTTTTGATTTGAAAAAAATACAGTTTTTGGTATTTATAGATGTATCATATTATGCAGTTTTAAAATTTTACACACTTGGAATGCAGTTTTCGCTATGGTAGGCATAAAAATGTAAATTAAACCGTTGTTATAAGTATCATGCAATTTTCGACACTGTCAAATATTATAAACACAATTTTAGACATTTTACACATATAAAATGAAGTTTCTGTCACGTTTAACTTATATATATATAATATACATATATAATAAAACATACAGCTTTTAGCACGTTTTTCTTAAATTAAAAAAAAAATAGCGCTTATACGAAAACATGACTTTTGGGCAAAGGAAATATAATTTCAGACTTTTCCAGACACAAAAATGCCAAATTATGTCATTTTGGGGACTAACAATATAACTGTATGTTCTTTCTGGCTTAGAAATTCAATTCTGGACAGTTTTTTATTTGAAAAAACTTAAAAAATAAAACATGCAGTTTTAGCACGTTTTTCTTAAAAAAACTAGCACTTATACGAAAACATGACTTTTGGGCAAAGGAAATATAATTTCAGACTTTTCTAGACACAAAAATGCCAAATTATGTCATTTTTGGGACTAGCAATATAACTGTATGCACTTTCTGGCTTAGAAATTCAATTCTGGACAGTTTTTTATTTGAAAAAACATAAAAAATAAAACATGCAGTTTTAGCACGTTTTACTTAAAAAAAAACTAGCAGTTATACGAAAAAATGACTTTTGGGCAAAGGAAATATAATTTCAGACTTTTCCAGACACAAAAATGCCAAATTATGTCATTTTTGGGACTAGCAATATAACTGTATGCACTTTCTGGCTTAGAAATGCAATTTTGGGCAGTTTTTGATTTGAAAAAATACTGTTTTTGGTATTTATAGATGTATCATATAATGCAGTTTTAATTTTTTTTCCAGCAGAAATGAAGTTTTCGCTACGGTATCTATAAAAATGAAAATTAAACCGTTGTTATAATTACCATGCAATTTTCGACACTGTCAAAGATTATAAACCCAAATTTAGACATTTACACATATAAAATGCAGTTTTTATCACGCTTAACTTAAAAAATTAAACATGCAGTTTTTCGCACGTTTTTTTCTGAAATCTAAAAAAACTGCCACTTATGCGAAAACATGGCTTTTGGGCAAAGGAAATATAATTTCAGACTTTTCCAGACACAAAAATGCCAAATTATGTCATTTTTGGGACTAGCAATATAACTGTATGTACTTTCTGGCTTAGAAATTCAGTTTCAGATACAGTTAAAAACACAAAATGCAATTGTTGGCATTGTTAAATATATAAAATGCATGTTTTGAACTTTTGACTCTAAAAATAGAGTTTTAGATAATTTTACACATATGAATTGTAGTTTGAAACTTTATCAAGAAACTTTGAATGTCATAAAATGCAGTTTTAGACAGTACCAAAAACATAAAATGCAAAATTTGACACTTTTCGGCATAACTTACAGTTTTGGAAACTTTCAGGCATATCATAGCCTATTTATCGCATACGTGAATAAATACGAATTTTATCCACGAAAAATAGTTTAAGCCGAATATGATAATGTTTTTTAGTGGATAAAATAATTTCTAACATTTTTGAACATAAAAATTATAGTTTTTGATACTTGTGTGTAGATACTTTTAGGCGTATAAAATCGGTTCAAGATATTTTTTATACCTATATAAAATGCTGTTTTTTTTCTTCAATTATTAATAATAAATAAATTTAAAAAACTAAACCACACAATATATACAGGGTGTCTCACGCAATTCAATTTTGAACATATAAATTGGAGTTTTAGATACTTGTGTGTAGATACTTTTAGGCGTATAAAATCGGTTCAAGATATTTTTTACACCTATTTAAATGCTGTTTTTTTTCAATTATTAATAATAAATAAATTTGAAAAACTAAACCACACAATATATACAGGGTGTCTCACGCAAGTCATTATTTAATAGTTTATGGGGTTTTCTGATGAAATCAGAATTTGAAAAAATTCACACAAACATGGTTTGTCGTGATCTCCAAAAAGGAAATACGTATATGTTTCTATGACTTCCGCTTCTACCGGAATCTTGTTATTTTAAATAGAACACCCTATATATTTTTACATATTCAGATTGCTCGTTCAATTCTGAACACATTATATTAAGCCTGTAGAGTTTTAAAGTTAACAAATTAATTTTTATATTTAAAGGAATAATAATTTATTATATCAAATATAATAAAAATTACTGATCTTTAGTAGTGTTTGAGGGATTTTTTGTTGTTGCTACAAATCGAAGATTTAAAAAATATTCATAATTTCCCTTATGTATGGAATAGAAACGTCAACTTTTTCGCATATTGCAGCAGAATGCTTCTGCTAATAGAGCCATGCTGGCTCTATTATTATTAACATTAGTTTGATTCCATTATTGTTATTGTATAATTCTGTCCTATAAAGTATCCTGTAAATAGTTAATGGGCAGAAAATGTTGGCTTCTGTTCAGTTACTACTTATAGGATACTCTACAGGACAAAATTGATGAAAAGATGGAACTCTGATAAAATCTATCAAGAAGGTATAACTGTCAAGTAAGTATCAGAAACTTAGCTTAGAGTTGAGTATAGTTCAATAGTATGTTCAGTAGTATATTATTGTATGTTCCATTGCATGATTTGGTGTCCAGCAAAATACGATTTTCGCGAAAAATATCACCATATTAAATGTTTACAAATCATATAAATATTTGAACCAGATTTATTCGCCCACTAAAAATGTATACATTGAAATGTTCATTAGATACATAAAAACTAACTAAAGTAATTAAGAACGTCAATGTCCGCCATAATATGACCCTCCATATGCTGAATTAATTGCATTAATAGACGCAGGTTTATTTCCATAACCTCCTTGGGCAGGTTTACTGTAATCAGGTTTTTCATAACCACCTTGGCCAGGTTTACTGTAATCAGGTTTTCCATAGCCACCTTGGGCAGGTTTGCTGTAATCAGGTTTTCCATAACCTCCTGCTGCATCATAGGTAGGTCTGTTGTAGTCACTTGCTGCAGGTTTGTTGTAATCTACAGGAACGTCTTGCTGTTTCGTTGGATCTGCTTGTCCTGCGCTGTTGTATATACCTTGCAGGTACTGATTGTACTCAGCTTCGCTGTACACATCAGGATTCTGATTCCCAGGCTTACCAGCTGATTCTGGCTTACTCGAATCAGCTGGTGTTGGTGTCGGTGGTGCCAGCTTGTTGTTGATGGAGCTTTCTGGCACAGATTCTGCTGCGTGAATTTCTGGTTTGGGTTTGCTTGAAGGTCTGTTATTTTGGATGGATCCAGGATTTCCTCCTGGAATGATCCCCACTCCACGGAACGGATGTGCAAATGGTCCTTGGTATGGTATCATATGCATGGGATGCCACATGCGAAATGGGGCTTGATAACCCATTGGGTGGTACATGGGACCAGGAACCATGGGCCTGATATGGGCATGGGGTTGATGTGGACCACCTACATTAGGGGTTTCCAGTTGGTTTGCTTCCATTAATACAGCAGATACCACCAAGGCAATAAAATTAAGCTGTAAAAATAATAATTGTTAAAAAAAAAATAAAAAAAAAAAAATAAAGATCGATTATATATATAATAATTGTTCAATATAATAATAATATAAATAATAAAACATAAAAATTAATCAATTATTGTGATAAGTATGTGGCAATCAGTTATCTTATAAATTATCAGATCAGTTTTGATCATCACTAAAATTAGAAGTAATCTATAATATAATTGTCTGAAATTATCAGTAATTATACTATTTTAATTCAAATCAGCAATAATAATTGGATCACCTTTCAAATCGTTAGTAATAATTTGATCAACACATTACATAATTTATACTTCTTACAAACGATCAGTAATATTTTGATCATAATTAAAATCATGTAAAATTATCATCTTTAAACTTTTCAATAAAAACATTGTTCATCATTCGAATCATCAGTAATAATATTATCATCTTTCAAACCAACTTTTTTTCGAAATATTACAAATTATTACAAATTACAAAGTAATATCTTGATCATCATTCAAATCATGAGCAATTATCATCTTTCACCTCATCATTAAAAATTGTTGTTCATTCAAATTATCAGTAATAATTTGATCATCATTCAAAACATTTTTTTTCGATTTTTTTTTTTAAATCACTAATAATCTATAACTAATAATAGTAAAAACGTTTTTAACGGAAGTACGTAGTATCAGTACTAATAGTATAGTAGTAGTACTACAGTACAGTAGTACAGTAGTAGTAGTACAGTACAATAGTACAGTTGTAGCAGTAAAATAAAAACTTACATTGTGACAGGAATTTCAGTAAAAAAAAATTATTAACAAATTAGAAATTTAGAAGTTACAAAATATAGAAAACCTCAATATTATTATAAATCAACGATACTTTCAATTGCAAAAATACCTTAAATATTATAGATACATATTGGAGAATAATGTTAGAGAATATTAGAGATCATATTATAGAAAATTCAATAAAAATCTAATATTTAGAAATATTTCGAAAAATGTCTACGAAAGTCTAAAATGTTCAATAATAATTAATCACACTCCAAAAAAGATTTATGAAATACAACTAAAATTTGATCACCAAATTATCAGTAATATTTTGATCATATTTCAAATCATGTATAATTATCATCTTTAAACTTGTCAATAAAAACAATGTTCATCATTTGAATCATTAGTAATAATTTGATAATCTTTCAAACGAAATATTTTTCGAAAAAATACAAATTATTACAAATTACAAAGTAATATCTTGATTATCATTGAAATCATGAAAAATTATCAACTTCCACCTCATCAATAAAAATTGTTGATCATTCAACTCATCAGTAATAATTTGATCATCTATCAAACAATTTTTCTTTTCGAAAAATTATCAAACTTCGCTAAGAATCTATAACTAATGATAGTAAAAACGTATTTACTGAGTTTTTGTTTAATAATAAATTATAAATTTATTTAATTATATTAAAAGGCGAAAATTAAAAGAATTTGCTTCATTTAAAGCAATTATATAAGAGATCAATTCATTATAGTAGTAGTACAATAGTACAGTACAGTAGTAACACTAGTAGTACGTAAGTACGTAGTGACTGTAGTAATAGTACAGTGATACTAGAGTAACAGTACGTAAGTACGTAGTAATAGTAGTAATTGTACAGTAGTTGTACTACAGTACAGTAGTACAGTAGTAGTTGTACAGTACAGTAGTAACACTAGTAGTACGTAAGTACGTAGTGACAGTAGTAATAGTACTGTAGTACTAGAGTAATAGTACGTAAGTACGTAGTAACAGTAGTAATTGTACAGTAGTAGTAGTACTACAGTATAGTAGTACAGTAGCAGTTGTACAATAACAACTTATATTGTGACAGGAATTTCAGAAGTACAGTACAGTAGTAGTACAGTAGTAGTAGGTAAGTACCTTGTAACAGTAGTAATAGTACAGTAGTAATAGTAGTACAGTACAATAGTACAGTTGAAGCAGTAGAATAAAACGTTATATTGTGATAGGAATTTCAGTAAATAGTTTGATTAAAAAATTAGAAATTCAGAAGTTACAAAATATAGAAAACCTCAATATTATTACAAATCAAAGATACTTTTAATTGCAAAAATACCATAAATATTATAGATACATATTGGAGAACAATGTTAGAGAATATTAGAGATCATATTAGAGATTATATTATAGAAAATTCAATAAAAATCTGATATTTAGAAATATTTCGAAAAATGTCTATGAAAGTCTTAAATGTTCAATAATAATTAACCACACTGAAAGAAATATTTATGAAATACAACTAAAATTTGATCACCAAATGATCAGTGATATTTTGATCATCAGTAAAATCATGAATAATTATCATCTTCTAACTTATCAATAGAAATAATGTTTATCATTCGAATCATCAGAAATAATTTGATCATCTTTCAAATGAAACATTTTTCGAAATATTACAAATTATTACGAATTACAAAGTAATATCTTGATCATCATTCAAATCATGAGTAATTATCATTTTTTAAGTCATCAATAAAAATTGTTTATCATTCAAATCATCAGAAATAATTTGATCATCATGCAAACCAAATTTTTTTCGATTTTTTTTTTAAAATCACTAGTAATCTATAACTAATAATAGTAGAAACGTATTTAGTCAGTTTTTGTTTAATAATAATTTAAAAATTTATTTAATTATATTAAAAGGCGAAAATTCAAAGAATTTGCTTCATCTAAAGTAATTATATAAGAGTTAAATTTATTATAGTAGTAGTACAATAGTACAGTACAGTAGTAACACTTGTAGTACGTAAGTACGTAGTGACAGTAGTAATAGTACTGTAGTACTAGAGTAATAGTATGTAAGTACGTAGTAACAGTAGTAATTGTACAGTAGTAGTACTACAGTACAGTAGTACAGTAGTAGTTGTACAATAAAAACTTATATTGTGACAGGAATTTCAGTAGTACAGTACAGTAGTAGTACAGTAGTAGTTGTACAATAAAAACTTATATTGTGACAGGAATTTCAGTAGTACAGTACAGTAGTAGTACAGTAGTAGTTGTACAATAAAAACTTATATTGTGACAGGAATTTCAGTAGTACAGAACAATAGTAGTACAGTAGTAGTAGGTAAGTACCTAGTAACAGTAGTAATAGTACAGTAGTAGTAGTAGTACCTAGTAACAGTAGTAATAGTACAGTAGTAGTAGTAGTACAGTACAATAGTACAGTTGTAGCAATAGAATAAAAAGTTATATTGTGACAGGAATTTCAGTAAATAGTTTGATTAAAAAATTAGAAATTCAGAAGTTACAAAATATAGAAAACCTCAATATTATTATAAATCAAAGATACTTTTAATTGCAAAAATACCATAAATATTATAGATACATATTGGAGAATAATGTTAGAGAATATTAGAGATCATATTATAGAAAATTCAATAAAAATCTAATATTTAGAAATATTTAGAAAAATGTCTACGAAAGTCTTAAATGTGTCAATAATAATTAATCACACTCCAAGAAAGATTTTTTGAAATACAACTAAAATTTGATCACAAAATGATCAGTAATATTTTGATCATCATTCAAATCATGAATAATTACCGTCTTTAAACTTGTCAATAAAAAATATGTTCACCATTCGAATCATCAGTAATAATTTGATCATCTTTCAAACGAAAGATTTTTTGAAAATTTACAAATTATTACAAATTACAAAGTAATATCTGGATCATCATTCAAATCATGAGTAATTATCGTCTTTTAACTAATCAATAAAAATTGTTCATCATTCAAATCATCAGTAAAAATTTGATTATCATTCAAACCATTTTTTTTTTCGAAAAATTATAAAAATTCACTAGTAATCTATAACTAATAATAGTGAGAATGTATTTAGTCAGATTTTGTTTAATAATAATTTAAAAAATTATTTAATTATATTAAAAGGCGAAAATTAATAGAATTGGCTTCATTTAAAGGAATTATATAAGAGTCAAATTCACTATAGTAGTGGTACAGTAGTACAGTACAGTAGTACGTACTACTACTAGTAGTAACAGTAGTAATAGTACAGTAGTAGTACTACAGTACAGTGGTGCAGTAGTAGTTGTACAATAAAAACTTATATTGTGATAGGAATTTCAGTAGTACAGTACAATAGTAGTACAGTAGTAGTACGTAAGTACGTAGTAACAGTAGTAATAGTACAGTAGTAGTACTACAGTACAGTGGTGCAGTAGTAGTTGTACAATAAAAACTTATAATGTGATAGGAATTTCAGTAGTACAGTACAGTAGTAGTGCAGTATTAGTACGTAAGTACGTAGTAACAGTAGTAATAGTACAGTAGTAGTACTACAGTACAGTGGTGCAGTAGTAGTTGTACAATAAAAACTTATATTGTGATAGGAATTGCAGTATTACAGTACAGTAGTAGTACAGTATTAGTACGTAAGTACGTAGTAACAGTAGTAATAGTACAGTAGTAGTACTACAGTACAGTGGTGCAGTAATAGTTGTACAATAAAAACTTATATTGTGACCGGAATTTCAGTAGTACAGTACAGTAGTAGTACAGTATTAGTACGTAAGTACGTAGTAACAGTAGTAATAGTACAGTAGTAGTACTACAGTACAGTGGTGCAGTAGTAGTTGTACAATAAAAACTTATATTGTGAAAGGAATTTCAGTAGTACAGTAGTAGTAGTACGTAAGTACGTAGTAACAGTAGTAATAGTACAGTAGTGATAGTACAGTACAGTAGTACTGTACTGTACTGTACAGTACTTGTACTTGTAGTAGTAGTACAATACAAACTTATATTATGACAGGAATTTCAGTAAAAATGATTGATTAAAAAATTAGAAATTCAGTTCGAAAAATTCAAAATTCAAAATCAAAAATATTCAAGTTACAAAATATAGAAAACTTTAATATTATTTTAAATTAATGATACTTTTAACTGCAAAAATACCATAAATATTATAGAAACATATTAGAGAATTATATTAGAGAATATTAGAAATCATATTAGAGAACATATTATAGAAAATTTCACAAAAATCTAATATGTACAAATATTTCGAAAAATATCTACGAAAGTCTTAAATGTTCACTAATAATTTATCACACTCCAAAAAAGATTTGGAAATACATCTGATATATTGCATTTTCAATATTATAATTATAATATTTTTAATATAATCGTTTAAATATTAACTAATTAGTAACTTAAATGTCTCCACATTAAAAAAAAACTGAAATTCCTTATAATCAAACAAAAACATGTAATAAGAACATTGATGAGAAAAGTCTTAAATGTACAATAATAATTAATCACACCCCAAGAAAGTTTTGGGAAATATAACTTAAATTTTTGTTGTTTTACTTAAAATTCTTTCAAAATAGACTAGTCATCAATTGGCAAATTTCTCGAATATTGTAGATACTCAAAATAAAAATCTGAAGTTGCGGAAAATGCATAAAAAACTTTCAAAATAACAAAAACTAGTAACAATTTTCATAAAAATTGATAAAAAACCAAAAAATTATATACATATTCACAAAATTTATAAAATATGTGAACATTTTATAGATATTGACTGTATAAATTTATTTACTGTGATAATTAATTAAATTAAGATTAAGAGGCATATAAATATCAAACTTGCTACAACTTGCATCAAATTAACATGTTTTGGCTATGTAAAATTAAAAATAACAAAAAGTGTCCACATTAAACAAAAATCTAAAATTCCTTAAAAATCAAACCAAAACATTTAATAAGAACATTGATGAGAAAAGTATTAAATGTTCAATAATAATTAATCACACCCCAAGAAAGTTTTGGGAAATATAACTTACATTTTTGGTTTTTTACTTAAAATCCTTTAAAAATAGACTAGTATACAATATTACGCTTTTTTTTTCTTTTTTTTTTCTTCCAACGAAAATTTCATTACTTTATATAATAATTACATTGTTTTACAAATAATTAGAATGTATAGGCGGAAAGACCGCAGGTCGATAGCCAATAAAATATTGTTACTACTACTAGACTAGTTATCAATTGGAAAATTTCTCGAATATTGTAGATACTCAAAATAAAAATCTGAAGTTGCGGAAAATGCATAAAAAACTGTCAAAATAACAAAAACTAATAACAATTTTCGTAAAAATTCTAAATATTAAATACATATTCACAAAATTTATAAAATATGTCAACATTTTATAGAAATTGACTGTATAAAATTTTCTGTAATAATAATTTAAATTAACATTAACAGCCATACAAATATCAAACTTGCTACAATTTTTGCATCAAATTAACATTTTTTTGGCTATGTAAAATTAAAAATGAACACATATATTTTTTTAAAATCTTTTATATGCTTACGGAAATAATTACAATTGTAAACAACTTACCATTATTTGAGACATGTTGCTTCCAGTTTCTCCTTGGAAACTGTAATTGAAATTGGTTTTCGCTGAACTTTTATACTACTAAGTTCTGCGATATTCGATTAAAAATACATACCGACGTTATCTCTGACAAATTAACACCTGTATAACAGCGAATACTCTCACGATTTTAAATTCCTTAAATTCCCTGCCAAATTAAGCGCGATTTAAATATCGATGGTATGTGCAATACAGCACTTAATTCAGATTACTTTATTTTGCTTGGCTTAAGAGTTTTAATTTAGTTATTACTCAATTAATAAAACATTAAATTCGCATTTAAAAAGTATTGAATAATCATTTTAAATATATTAATAATTTTAATTATATTAAAATACGAAAATTAATAGAATTTGCTTCATTTGATGATCTTAAAATATGAATTAAAAAATATATATTTAGTTTCATCCTAAAATTTGGATAGAAACTTCTTAATTTTTTTCAATTATTTTCATGTATAATCGATAATATTTATAAAATTTAATTGTTATTAATACTTATTTAATTTTATTAATTAGAATTATATACAGGGTAGTTGATATTTTAGTCTACACCTAATATTAGTAGTAATATTAGAGAATTCAATAGAAAAAAAGTCAAAGAAAAATAGTTTAGTTTATATTAAGAAAGAATGTGTAATATATTTACGATATGTTATCATTATATCTCATATTGTTGCACAGAATTTCCACAATTATGTAAGAATATTTGTGATTATCGGAAACGTGAAGTAATGCAACTTGAAAATATAAAGATAGACGAAACGTGGTAAATACAGGTGTGAAATATGGGCAATGGGTATAACACAATTCAACACTTAATATAGATTTAAAGTTTCATAAAAACATTTTTTTTTAAATTGACGAGAAATTCATAACTATCTAATTTCATGAAAAGTCATAATCGAACCAACTGTTTTGCACTTTTATATTGTTCCTATTTTTATTTATGTATGTATTTACAATTATCCTCATTTTACAAATAATTTTCATTATTACATATACAGTTTATAATATGTGTGTGTTATAGAAGATTTCGATGATAATTTACGAATTACTGATGAAATTTTATAATTTTGGTTCAAATTACAATTCAATTCAATTTACAGTGACAGCAACATAGAATTCAAGTTATAGGTTTGTATATTTTTTTAATTAATAAAAAATATGGAAGATTCATTCTAGACAACTGTCTCGTTACTACTTTTTTTTTAGTTTTGAAAAACTTATCAAAAACAGAAAAAAAAATATAAGAATAGCTTGTTATTTTGCCCCTTTTGCAAAACCTTGCCTTCAAGTAATAGGTTTATATATATTTTTTAACTAATGAAAAATATGTCATGATTCATGGACAACTGCCTAGTCATTATTTTTTTCTAGTTTTGAAAAAGTTATCAAAAATAGAAAAGAACATATAAGAATAGCTTGTTATTTTGCCCCTTTTGCAAAACTTTGCCTTCAAGTTATAGGTTTTATATTTTTTTTAACTAATGAAAAATATGTGATGATTCATGGACAACTGCCTAGTCATTATTTTTTTCTAGTTTGGAAAAAGTTATCAAAAATAGAAAAGAGCATATAATAATAGCTTGTTATTTTGCCCCTTTTGCAAAAACCTTGCCTTCAAGTTATAGGTTTATATATATATTTTTTAACTAATGAAAAATATGTCATGATTCATGGACAACTGCCTAGTCATTATTTTTTTCTGGTTTTGAAAAAGTTATCAAAAATAGAAAAGAACATATAAGAATAGCTTGTTATTTTGCCCCTTTTGCAAAAACCTTGCCTTCAAGTTATAGGTTTATATATATTTTTAACTAATGAAAAATATGTCATGATTCATGGACAACTGCCTAGTCATTATTTTTTTCTAGTTTTGAAAAAGTTATCAAAAATAGAAAAGAACATATAAGAATAGCTTGTTATTTTGCCCCTTTTGCAAAACCTTGCCTTCAAGTTAAAGGTTTATATATTTTTTTTAACTAATGAAAAATATGTCATGATTCATGGACAACTGCCTAGTTATTATTTTATTCTAGTTTTGAAAAAGTTATCAAAAATAGAAAAGAACATATAAGAATAGCTTGTTATTTTGCCCCTTTTGCAAAACCTTGCCTTCAAGTTATAGGATTATATATTTTTGAATTAATGAAAAATATGGCAAGATTCATTCTAGACAACTAGTTTTGAAAAAGTTATCAAAAACAGAAAAAAATATCTAAGAATATCTTGTTATTTTGCCCCTTTTGCAAGACTTTGCCTTCAAGTTATAGGTTTATATATTTTTTTATTTAATGAAAAATATGGCAAGATTAATTCTAGACAACTAGTTTTGAAAAAGTTATCAAAAACAGAAAAAAATATCTAAGAATATCTTGTTATTTTGCCCCTTTTGCAAGACTTTGCCTTCAAGTTACAGGTTTATATATATTTTTTAACTAATGAAAAATATGTCATGATTCATGGACAACTGCCTAGTCATTATTTTTTTCTAGTTTTGAAAAAGTTATCAAAAATAGAAAAGAACATATAAGAATAGCTTGTTATTTTGCCCCTTTTGTAAAACCTTGCCTTCAAGTTAAAGGTTTATATATTTTTTGAATTAATGAAAAATATGGCAAGATTCATTCTAGACAACTAGTTTTGAAAAAGTTATCAAAAACAGAAAAAAATATCTCAGAATATCTTGTTATTTTGCCCCTTATGCAAGACTTTCCCTTCAAGTTATAGGTTTATATATTTTTTTATTTAATGAGAAATAAGGCAAGATTAATTCTAGACAACTAGTTTTGAAAAAGTTATCAAAAACAGAAAATAATATCGAAGAATATCTTGTTATTTTGCCCCTTTTGCAAGACTTTGCCTTCAAGTTATAGGTTTATATATATTTTTTAACTAATGAAAAATATGTCATGATTCATGGACAACTGCCCAGTCATTATTTTTTTCTAGTTTTGAAAAAGTTATCAAAAAAAGAAAAGAACATATAAGAATAGCTTGTTATTTTGCCCCTTTTGCAAAACCTTGCCTTCAAGTTATAGGTTTATATATATTTTTTAACTAATGAAAAATATGTCATGATTCATGGACCACTGTCTAGTCATGGACAACTGCCTAATCATTATTTTTTTCTAGTTTTGAAAAAGTTATCAAAAATAGAAAAGAACATATAAGAATAGCTTGTTATTTTGCCCCTTTTGCAAAACCTTGTCTTCAAGTTATAGGTTTATATATATATATATGGACTCGTCATTATTTTTTTTCTAATTTTGAAAAAGTTATCAAAAATAGAAAAGAACATATAAGAAGAGCTTGTTATCTTGCCCCTTTTGTAAAACCTTGCCTTCAAGTTATAGGTTTATATATTTTTGAATTAATGAAAAATATGGCAAGATTCCTTCTAGACAACTAGTTTTGAAAAAGTTATCAAAAACAGAACAAAATATATAAGAATAGCTTATTATTTCGCCCCTTTTGCAAAACCTTGCCTTCAAGTTATAGGTTTATATATTTTTGAATTAATGAAAAATAAGGCAAGATTCAATCTAGACAACTAGTTTTGAAAAAGTTACCAAAAACAGAAAAAAAAAATATAAAAATTGCTTGTTATTTGGCCCCTTTTGCAAAACTTTGCCTTACTTTTGCTGAAATCGTCAAAAAATTTATGCTTTCGGCGATTTTTGAGTCATCGTGTTGTTACATTAAAATTTCATGAAAATTTCCAAATTTCATAGTTGTCGACCAACTGGACTTGGCTTGTAATTGCGTTTAACTGGTGATTTATCAAGTGAAAACATTATAGTTTCAGTTTTATTAACAGTTTTCAGTTCCAATTTATTAGTAACATAAAAAACAAACATTAAAATATAATTCTTCAATCTTCAATTCTTCATATTCAAAATTTTTTAGAACCAACTATCAGTATATGTTGTAGTATCCACCTCTATGGCCTCTATCATATCCACCTCCATAATATCCGCCATGATGACCACCGTCATATGGTCCATATCCTCCACGGTGATATCCGCCTCCATTGTATCCACCTCCATAATAACCTCCGTACCCTCCACCAAATTCAATATAATGGCCATACGGACGACCTATATGCAAAAACGCAGTGGAAATTGCACAGACCAAGAGAACGAAGAAAATCTGAAACATGCAAGACGAACAAATAATCAATTATTAATATTTACATACTAAATATTAACAATAATAACAATAATAATGCACGAGAGAAGCGTGTGAGGGCCATCTCTTGTTTGATAATCGAATTACTAAAGAGTATTAATCTTAAGACTGTTTTCCTGTTTAGTGATTCGATTTTCTAGCAATAGATGGCGCTTACACGCTTCTCTCATTCATCACTATCTATACCATTATCGGGTCATAAGCAACAGGATATACGTATGGAAATTAACTTTCATTATCACTGGACTGATGAGACCCTCTGGGTCGAAACCGGTCTCCAATTGTCCCCAGAGTTATCATTCAAATGTACAATTATTTAAATGTTATACAATAATAATGATAATAACAATTATAATACTGAAAAAAAATAGTAGTTCATTAATAGTGTCATTAATTTATATACAGGGTGATTCAATATTCACTCCCCAGTTCTCGGATGTGTTCTACAATAAAAAAAAAATAAGAATACTAAAATCTCGAAAAGCCGTTTCTAGGTTTAATTTAAATAAAAAAAAAATACCAATTTGCGTCTTAAATGTAATCAACTTGTCCAGATTTACTTGACTTTGAGGTTATTTTGTTTATTTGATTTTTAATATTGAAAACATTGAAAACTTCAATAGTTCAATCAAATTTTCTAGAAACCAAAGAATACGATATGATAAAATTTTGTTAAGGCCCTTGCAATGATAACGACCCTGCTGCTTATCATTTGTTTAAATTTTATTTGTGTTCAATTCAATTTTACATGAAAACGGCCTCGCTTTCTAGATTTTAATTTTCTTCAATTATTTTTTAAATTACTATTGTAGTACACATATCCGAGTGTTTGGGGAGTGAATATTGACTCACCCTGTATATCTACACACACGTACACACTTATTAGCAATGATTTACACACTTACAGTAAGACGAGCCATTCTACATGAAGTCACAATAGAAATGATAGTTAAAAGACCTTCTTTATTATTTTATACTCCCATTTTTAACTGTATAATGTGATTTTAATAGTCATCAGACACCACACAGATAAGTAATATAATATCCGTTTTACTGGGCAATTAATGGTCTAAGTCTAAGCTATTTATATTTTAATTAATGATGCAATTAGTATGCATTGAAATAAAATAACAATTCAAACTTTTAAGCAAATGAAATTTAAATGAAAATTATTTCCATTTCATTCATGCCATATCTTGTTTTTTTGTAGTCTATTTTGTAGATTATTTCTATCTCTATTTCTATACAGGGTGTCCCAGTTATCTTGCTTAACATGAAGATCTCGTAAACGGTAAGATATATATATATATATATATATATATATATATATATATATATATATATATATATAATATATATATATATATATATATATATATATATATATAGTTATTATATACATATACATATATATATAATTTATATAATTATAATTATTATTAAAATAATAATAGTTTCAATTCATTAATAACAATTAATTAAATCTAATATTTAAAACAAAGGTTTTACATTCATTTTTTAAATGTTAGTGTGTACAATTTTTGAAAGTACACTACTTGGATAATAACTGTCCAGCTATTATTTTGTGACACTCATTTTATATAGTTAAATCGTTGGTGCCTTGTTTTTGTGTCACTGTTGTCGAATTTGCAGCTTTACAAGTACTACATGTGACACATGAAAATCAGTATTCATACCCAAAAATATTAGAAAAAAATATTAAATTAGAAAAAAGAAACGTTGGTAGGTACAACATAATTTTTCATGCAAAAAATTCCAAGACTGGACCTGGTTAGAATTTTCAGATACATTTTGCAGTTTTGTACAGCTTTTTGAGAAAACCAGTATTTACTCCCAAAACCTATGCATTGGAAAAAAAAGTTGGTAACTACAATATAATTTATTAAGCAACTATTAAAAACACTCCAGTTTGATAGTTTGACTTCCAGACTGCAGTATTTTGGAATTTCGATTTTTTTTTTCAGTTTCATAAAGTTTTTCTGAGAAATTCAGTATTTATGCCTCAAAAGATTCGCATTTGAAAAAACTGCTTTGGTACAACCTATTTTTTTAAGCAAAAAACACTTCTGGGAAGGACCTTTTTGGAATTTTTGGATAATATTTGCAGTTTCATAAAAAAAATTGAGGAGCACCCTTTTAGATGTCATCAATACTAAAAGCAGAACCATATGCTTACCCATAATAATACTCGTATTATTATACTTGAAAATCTATGCATACAAAATTGTTGAATAAATACTCTTCAAGTAATTTTTGGATAGTTTTACACATTCATGAAGTTTTTTGAAATAATCAGTATTTATACCTAAAAAGCTTTGCATTAGAAAAAACAACGTTGCTGCAACATATTTTTTTAAGCAAATAACAGTCCTGAGATGAACCTTTTTGGAATTTTCGGATAATTTTTACAATTTTATAAAGTTTTTTAAGGGATACATACTCTTTTAGAATTGATCAATACCAATAGCAGTATCCATATCCATACCCATAACAATACCTGTATCAATATACTTAAAAATCCATGCACAAAAAATAGTTCAATAAATACTTTTCAAGTAATTTTTGGATATTTGGCAATTTCATAAAGGTTTTTTGAGAAAATCAGTATTTATACCCAAAAAGTCGCAATTGAAAAAATAACGATGTCACAATATTATTTTGTAAACAAAAAACAGGCCAGGGCAAGACCTTTTTGGAATTTTCGAATAATTTTTGCAATTTTATAAAGTTTTTTGAGAGGGACCCTTTTAGAATTGATCAATACCAATAGCAGTATTCATATCTATACCCAGTATAATACCCGTATCAATTTACTTATAAATCTATGCCTAAAAAATAGTTGAATAAATACATTTCAAGTATTTTTTGCATATTTTTTCAGTTTCATAAAGTTTTTTGAGAAAATCAGTATGTATACCCAAAAAGATTCGCATTAGAAAAAACAACGTTGGTACAATATAATTTAAAAAATGGCCCATGTTATTAAAACTTAATTATTGATTTATTGATTTGTAATTACATTGCTGCAAATTTCATGAAATATGTAAATAAGTATAAGAAATAATTGTGAAGAATTTTCCAAAAAGCTTCGCAATCGAAAAAATAACGTTGGCAAACATTATTTTGTAAGCGAAAAACAGTCCTGGGCTGGACCTTTTTGGAATTGTCGAATATTTTTTGCAGTTTTGCAAATTTTTTGAGGGACACCCTTTTGGAATTGAATAATAATAATAGCAGTATCCATATCCATACCCATAATAATACCCGTATCAATATACCTAAAAATCTATGCATAAAAAAAATTCAATAAATACTTTTCAAGCAATTTTTAGAGATTTTTGCAGTTTCATGAAGGTTTTTTGAGAAAATCAGTATTTATACCCAAAAAGCTTCGCATTCGAAAAAATAACGTTGGCACAATATTATTTTGTAAGCGAAAAACAGTCCTGGGCTAGGCCTTTTTGAAATTTTCGGATATTGTTTGCAGTTTTGCAAATTTTTTGAGGGACACCCTTTTAGAATTTATCAATACCAATAGCAGTATCCATATCCATACCCATAATAATACTTGTATCAATACACTTAAAAATCTATGCATAAAAAATAGTTCAATAAATACTTTTCAAGTAATTTTTGGATATTTTTGCAGTTTCATAAGGTTTTTTTGCAAAAATTAGTATTTATACCCAAAAAGCTTCGCATTAGAAAAGACATCGTTGGTACAACATATTTTTTTAAGCAAAAAACAGTCCTGGGCTAGACCTTTTTGAAATTTTTGGATAATATTTGCAGTTTTATAAAGTTTTTTTGAGGGGGACCCTTTTAGAATTGATCAATACCAATAGCAGTATTCATATATATACCCAGTATAATACCTGTATTAATATACTTAAAAATCTATGCATAAAAAATAGTTCAATAAATACTTTTCAAGTAATTTTTGGATATTTTTGCAGTTTCATAAAGTTTTCTTGCAAAAATCAGTATTTATACCGAAAAAGTTTCGCATTAGAAAAAACAATGTTGGTACACCATAATTTTTTAAGCGACAAACAGGCCTGGGCTAGACTTTTTTGGAATTTTCGAATAATTTTTGCAATTTTATAAAGTTTTTTGAGGGAGACCCTTTTAGAATTGATCAATACCAATAGCAGTATCCATATCCATACCCATAATAATACTTGTATCAATATACTTAAAAATCTATGCATAAAAAATAGTACAATAAATACTTTTCAAGTAATTTTTGGATATTTTTGCAGATTCATAAGGTTTTTTTGCAAAAATTAGTTTTTATACCCAAAAATATTTGCATTAGAAAAAATAACGTTGGTACAACATAATTTTTTAAGCGAAAAACAGTCCTGGGCTAGACCTTTTTGGAATTTTCGAATAATTTTTGCAATTTTATAAAGTTTTTTGAGAGGGACCCTTTTAGAATTAATCAATACCAATAGCAGTATTCATATCTATACCCAGTATAATACCCGTATCAATTTACTTATAAATCTATGCCTAAAAAATAGTTGAATAAATACATTTCAAGTATTTTTTGCATATTTTTTCAGTTTCATAAAGTTTTTTGAGAAAATCATTATTTATACCCAAAAAGATTCGCATTAGAAAAAACAACCTTGGTACAATATAATTTAAAAAATTGCCCATGTTATTAAAACTTAATTATTGATTTATTGATTTGTAATTACATTGCTGTAAATTTCATGAAATATGTAAATAAGTATAAGAAATAATTGTGAAGAATTTTCCAAAAAGTTTCGCAATAGAAAAAATAACGTTGGCAAACATTATTTTGTAAGCGAAAAACAGTCCTGGGCTGGACCTTTTTGGAATTTTTGGATATTTTTTGCAGTTTAGCAAATTTTTTGAGGGACACCCTTTTAGAATTGATCAATACCAATAGCAGTATTCATATATATTTACCCAGTATAATACCCGTATCAATATACTTAAAAACCTATGCATAACAAATTGTTGAATAAATACTTTTCAAGTAATTTTTTGATATTTTTGCAGTTTCATAAAGTTTTTTTGCAAAAATCAGTATTTATACAGAAAAAGATTCGCATCAGAAAAAACAATGTTGGTACAACATAATTTTTTAAGCGAAAAACTGGCCTGGGCTAGACCCTTTTGGAATTTTTGGATAATATTTGCAGTTTTATAAAGTTTTTTTAGGGGGACCCTTTTAGAATTGATCAATACCAATAGCAGTATCCATATCCATACCCATAACAATACCCGTATCAATATACTTAAAAATCTATGCATAAAAAATAGTTCAATAAATACTTTTCAGGTAATTTTTGGATATTTTGCAGTTTCATAAAGTTTTTTGAGAAAATCAGTATTTATACCCAAAAATATTTGCATTAGAAAAAACAACGTTGTTACAACAAAAAATTTTAAGCAAGAAACAGGCCTGGGCAAGACCTTTTTGGAATTTTTGAATAATTTTTGCAGTTTTATAAAGTTTTTTGAAAGGGACCCTTTTAGAATTGATCAATACCAATAGCAGTATTCATATCTATACCCAGTATAATACCCGTTTCAATTTACTTATAAATCTATGCCTAAAAAATAGTTGAATAAATACATTTCAAGTATTTTTTGCATATTTTTTCAGTTTCATAAAGTTTTTTGAGAAAATCAGTATTTATACCCAAAAAGATTCGCATAAGAAAAAACAACGTTGGTGCAACATAATTTTTTAAGCGAAAAACAGGCCTGGGGTAGACCTTTTTGGAATTTTCGAATAATTTTTGCAATTTTATAAAGTTTTTTGAGGGGGACCTATAGCAGTATCCATATCCATACCCATAATAATATCTGTATCAATATACTTAAAAATCTATGCACAAAAAATAGTTCAATAAATACTTTTCAAGTAATTTTTGGATATTTTTGCAGTTTCATAAAGTTTTTTTGCAAAAATCAGTATTTATACAGAAAAAGTTTCGCATTAGAAAAACAACGTTGGTACAATATAATTTAAAAAATGGCCCATGTTATTAAAACTTAATAATTGATTTATTGATTTGTAATTACATTGCTGCAAATTTCATGAAATATGTAAATAAGTATAAGAAATAATTGTGAAGAATTTTCCAAAAAGTTTCGCAATAGAAAAAATAACGTTGGCAAACATTATTTTGTAAGCGAAAAACAGTCCTGGGCTGGACCTTTTTGAAATTTTCGGATATTGTTTGCAGTTTTGCAAATTTTTTGAGGGACACCCTTTTGGAATTGAACAATACTAATAGCAGTATCCATATCCATACCCATAATAATACCCGTATCTATATACTTAAAAATCTATGCATAAAAATAATTCAATAACTACTTTTCAGGTAATTTTTGGATATTTTTGCAGTTTCATAAAGTTTTTTGAGAAAATCAGTATTTATACCCATAAATCTTTTTATTAAGAAAAACAACGTGGGTACAACAAATTTTTTTAAGCGAAAAACAGTCCTGGCTGGACCTTTTTGGAATTTTCGGATAATTTTTGCAGGTTTATTGAGTTTTTTGAGAGAGAGCCTTTTAGAATTGATCAATACCAATAACAGGATCCATATCTATACCCATAATAATACCTGTATCAATATGCTGAAAAATCTATGCAAAAAAATAGTTCAATAAATACTTTTCAAGTAATTTTTGGATATTTTGGCAGTTTTAGAAAGTTTTTTTTTTTGAGAAAATCAGTGTTTATACCCATAAATCTTCGTATTAGAAAAAACAACGTGGGCACAACATATTTTTTAAGCGAAAAACAGTCCTGGGCTAGACCTTTTTGGAATTTTCGAATAATTTTTGCAATTTTATAAATTTTTTTTAGGGGGACCCTTTTAGAATTGATTAGTACCAATAGCAGTATTCATATCTATACCCAGTATAATACCTGTATCTATATACTTAAAAATATATGCATAAAAAATAGTTCAATAAATACTTTTCAAGTAATTTTTGGATAGTTTTGCACTTTCATGAAGGTTTTCTAAGAAAATCAGTATTTGTACCCAAAAAAACTATGCATTCGAAAAAATAAGGTTGGCACAACATATTTTTTTAAGCGAAAAACAGTCCTGGGCTAGTCCTATTTGGAATTTTTGCAGTTTTACAAAAATTTTTTTGGGAGACCCTTTTTGAATTGAGCAATAATAATAGCAGTATCCATATCCATATCCATACCCATAATAACAGCGGTATCAATATATTTAAAAATGTATGCATTAGAAATAGTTCAATAAATACTTTTCAAGAAATTTTTGGATATTTTTGCAGTTTCATAAAGTTTTTTGAGAAAATAAGTATTTTTACCCAAAAATCTTCGCATTAGAAAAAACAACGTTGGTACAATATAATTTAAAAAAAATGGCCTATGTTATTAAAACTTAATTATTGATTTATTGATTTGTAATTACATTGCTGTAAATTTCATGAAATATGTAAATAAGTATAAGACAAAATTTAAATTATTTATAGACATGTATCAATTATTAGAGTTATAAGTTCTAACTTTTGCGAATTATTCATGGACTTTGAAATCATTTTTTTTAAGAATTTTAATGTTTTTAGGTGTTTTAGGAATCATTCGCGAATTGATTTTTAGCTTTTTTGGAATGCATTCGTGGTATACAGATTTAAGTGTTGAAAAGTATTTGAGCATTTTAAATACTTAGTTTGTAAAAGGTGTAATAAATGTTGGCCTTTCAAATTTTTGTAATTTTTTTATGGAATTCTTAAATTCATAAAATTCATCAGATAAAAAAAATGCATTAATAATCTACAACAAAATCTAAGATTGTTAACATTTTTTAAAAACATATATTATAACATCAGTTTCAATAAAAGGTCATTCTAAATCAATTTTTAGATCAATTTATCAATTTAGGTCAATGAATTAATTTAACTTACTATAATATGTAGGTATATTATTTACTGTAAATTGGAAAAATAAATTGAAATTCAGCTTGCGAATGACTTTGTATGAGTGTTATTCCAATTGTACTACAAAATTGTAACTCTGATTTTTGATATTTTGATTATTCGATAACAAACTCTAATTATTAGATTCTAACGAATTTAATATAAAAATGCAAGTGTGGTTCATGATTTGTATATATTTTTATTATAATTTATGACATCGTATTCATGATTTGTGACATTGTATTCATGATGGTATAATATTTATGATTTTTTATATTATACTTGCTTAATAAATATAACTGATTTCTTAATTATGTGTGTACATTTTAATTAGTTTCTAATTCCAAATAGCGAACTGCCGAATCCTTTGTAGCCTTTATAATATTGTTTAATAGGACCCCAGTAATATCCTCCTCCATTTCCTGCATTATATCCAACGTATGGATTGTAGAGTCCTTTATGAAGTACAAGACGTTTTCGGAAAGCTATGGCACTAGCAGCTATGAGCACCAGTAAAAGTAATATGATCTAAAAGTAATATAGAATCAAAAGTTGTGAATAAAATAATGCGAATTTACTTACCACTGAGCGAGACAAAATGAACTAGACTGGAATCAAAACGGCCTTAATACGTATATTTATATTCACAATCGATAATGAAAGTTTAATGTGGTTTTAGACGGAATTTTTGCAAATTACTTGTTGTTAATATGTTTTTAATGTATGCTATAATCGCATATTTGTTGCTTACGTAACTTCGTGTTGCATATTGCAGCTAGAATACGGAGTTTGAAAAGGCACAAAACCAACTTTTTGTAGATCTATTTTAGAGCTTAAGAACTGTACCTTGGAAGTAAAAGGTCTTATTTTGTAAGTTTTTTAGAACTGGAAAATTTCATCTAACAGATTTTTATTTACCAGATTTACAAGATTTTCACTAAACACGACTAAATATGTTAAATCTGTAAAATAAAAATTAAATCTTTAGGATTATTTGCATTATTATTTAATTTTCCAATATTAAATGTCCAAAACTGTTTGGAATTTTTAGGATTTTCTTAGGTTGATTATATTTTAAAAGTTTTGCAAATTTGTTTACAGATTACAGATTTTTTTTTTTAATTTCAGGAATATTTTGAAACTATTCGTACAGATATTATGTAACGACAACATATGTTAAATCCGTAAAATAAAAATTAAATCTTCACGGTTATTTGCATTTGCACGATAATAATTATTAAATATTCTAAACATAATGTCAAAAACTGTTTACAATTTTTATGTTTTTGTTTGGGTTGATTATATTTTTTATGTTTTGCAAATTCAAATCTTCAGGATGTAATTATTATTAAATTTTTGCAAATTTGCAGCTTTTTTTTCAAAAATTTGGGGAATATTTTGAAACTATTTTTATAGATATTATTAAAACCAATTAAAACATTTTCATATTTCGGATGATTTTGCTAATTTGTTACATTTGTTAATTCAATATTCACAGTTTTTGAATATTCTGATACTTTTGATATTTTTATTAACATTCTGCACCTATTAAGTCTCTGAATGTTTCGAATGCGTATAATACATTTCCTTCGATTGTTTTATTTAATTAATTACATTTTTCTTCTGTAGTATTTCTCATATTAAGGTTCATTATTTCAATAATTTACAAGTCAATAGTTTTGACAAATTGAAATTTGCATTTAATCTTTAAGATTATTTGCATTTACACCGTAATTATTAAATTTTCTAAAAATAATGGCAAATATTGTATAGAATTTATGTTATGTTTTTGGCTTGATTATATTTTTTCATGTTTTGCAAATTTGTTGTAAGTTACAGATTTTTTCGAAAATATGAGGAATATTTTGTAACTATTTTTACAGATATTATGTTATGACAAAATATGTTAAATCAGTAAAGTAAAACCTAAATCTTCAGGATTATTTGCATTAACACGGTAATTATTATTATTTTTTCTAAAATTAATGTCAAAAACTGTTTAGTATGTTTATGTTTTTTTCTTTGGGTTGATTATATTTTTAAAGTTTTGCAAATTTGTTGAAAGTTTACAGATTCTTTTTTGAAAATTTGAGGAATATTTTGAAACTGTTCATACAGATATTATGTAACGACAACATATGGTAAATCTGTAAGATAAAAATTAAATCTTCATGGTTATTTGCATTTGCACGATAATTATTATTAAATCTTCTAAACATAATGTCAAAAACTGTTTAGAATGTTTATGTTTAGATATTATGTTACGACAAAATATTTTAAATCTGTGAAATAAAACCTAAATCTTCATAATTATTTGCATTAACACGGTAATTATTGTTAATTTTTCTAAAACTAATGTCACAGCTGTTTAGAATTTTTATGTTTTTGTTTTGGGTTGATTTTTTAAGTTTTGCAAATTTGTTGTAAGTTTACAGATTTTTTTTTCGAAAATTTGAGGAACATTTTGAAACAATTTTTACAGATATTATGTTACTACAAAATATGTTAAATCTGTGAAATAAAAACTAAATCTTCACGATTATTTGTTTTTACACGGTAATTATTATTAAATTTTCTAAAAATAATGTCAAATATTGTATAGAATTTATATTTTGTTCTTGGGTTGATTATATTTTTTAAGTTTTGTAAATTTGTTGAAAGATTACAGATTTATTTTAGAAAATTTGAGGAATGTTTTCACTATTTTTACAGATATTATGTTACGACAAAATATGTTAAATCTGTAAAATATTAACTAAATCTTCTGGATTATTTGCATTAACACGGTAATTATTATTATTTTTTCTAAAACTAATGTCACAGCTGTTTAGAATTTTTATGTTTTTGTTTTGGGTTGATTTTTTAAGTTTTGCAAATTTGTAGTAAGTTCACAGATTTTTCTCGAAAATTTGAGGAATATTTTAAAACTATTTTTACAGATATTATAACTACAACATATTATGTTAAATCTGTAACATAAAAACTAAATCTTCCGGATTATTTGCATTTGCAGGGTAATAATTATTACATTTTCTAAAAATAATGTTAAAAACTGTTCAGAATTTTTACGTTTTTGTTTGGGTTGATTATATTTTTGAAATTTTGCAAATTTGTTGTAAGTTTACAATTTTTTTTTTTAAATTTAATGAATATTTTGAAACAATTTTTACAAATATTATGTTACGACAAAATATGTTACATCTGTAAAATTAAAATTAAATCTTCCGGATTATTTGCATTTGCATTTGCAATAATTATTACATTTTCTAAAAATAATGTCAAAAACTGGTTAGAATTTTTATGTTTTTGTTTTGAGTTGTTTATATTATTTAAGTTTTGCAAATTTGTTGTAAGTTTACAGATTTTTTTTCGAAAATGTGAGGTATATTTTTAAACTATTTTGACAGATACTATTAAGACTCTTTGAAACATTTTCATATTTCGGATTATTTTCGTTATTTGTTACTTTTGTTAAAGCAATATTTACAGTTTTTGAATTTTTTGATACTTTTAATATATTTATTAGGATTCTGCACCTTTTAACTCTCTCAATGTTTCGAATGCATATAATACATGTACTGCGATTTTTTAATTTAATTAATTACTTTTTTATTAAGTGTTTCAGACATATTAGAAACTGAAAATATATTTAATTTTTCTGCAATTTGTATATATTTCATGAGATTTTAATTTTTTTAAATAACATTTTTATAAGTCTTTTATACATATTTGAAAATTCAATTAATTAATTTTCAGAAAATTGGCCATTTCATCTGAAGTTCAAAAAGACATTCCATAAATGTAATTAATTTTTATTTAATTAATTACATTTGTATCAATTGTTTTAGACATATTAGAAAATGAAATTATTTTTTTTGCAATTTGTATGTATTTCGTGTGGTTTTTTTATTTTTTTGATAAAATTTTTATAGGTGTTTTATACATATTTGAAAATTCTATTAATTAATTTTCAGAAAACTATCCAATTCTAAAGTTTCATCTGAACTTCAAAAAGACATTCCGTAAATGCAATAAATTTTAATTTAATTAATTACATGTTTATTAAGTATTTTAGACATATTAGAAACTGAAAGTATATAAAATTTTCTGCAATTTGTATACATTTCAGGTGATTTCTTTTTATATAACATTTTTATATGTATTTTATACATATTTCAAATTCAATTAATTAATTTTCAGAAGATTGGCCATTTAAAAAATTTCATCTGAAGTTCAAAAAGACATTAAATAAATGTATTTATTTTTTATTTAATTAATTACATTTTTATTAAGTGTTTTAGACATATTTGAAAATTCAATTATATCAAATTTTCTGCAATTTGTATACATTTCATGTGATTTTGATTTTTTAAAATAACTATTTTATAAGTGTTTTATACATATTTGAAAATTCAATTAATTAATTTTCAAAAAGTTTGCCATTTCAAAAATTTCATCTGAAGTTCAAAAAGACATTCCATTAATGAATTAAATTTTCTTTAATTAATTACATTTGTATTAAGTGTTTTGGACATATTAGAAAATTCAATTAATTAATTTTCAGAAAATTTGCATATATATCTATTAAGATTTAAATAAAGTAGAAACAAATTGGGAAAAATTGTTGCAAATTCTGTCTCATTACTAGAAATTATATGAACATTGCACAAATATATATTAAGATTTGAAAGAGCAGATATAAATTTTGAAAATTTGTCGCAAATTTGGTCTTATTCCTAGAAATTATAAGAACACTGCACCAATATCTATTGAGATTTAAAAAAGTAAATACAAATTGGGAAAAATAGTTGCAAATTAAATTAATGCATAAATGTAATTAGTTTTTATTTAATTAATTACATTTGTATTAAGTGTTTTAGACATATTTGAAAATGAAATTATATTAAATTTTCTGCAATTTGTATATATTTCGTTTTTTTTAAATAAAAAAAAATTATAGGTGTTTTGCACATATTAGAAAATTCAATGCATAATTTTCAGAAAATTGGCACAAATATCTATTAAGATTAAAATAAAGTACAAATAAATTGGGAAAAACTGTTGCAAATTCTGTCTCATTCCTAGAAATTATATCAACATTGCACAAATATATATTAAGATTTGAAAGAGCAGATACAATTTTTGAAAATTTGTCGCAAATTTGGTCTCATTCCTAGAAATTATAAGAACACTGCACCAATATCTATTGAGATTTAAAAAAGTAAATACAAATTGGGAAAAAGTGTTGCAAATTAAATTAATGCATAAATGTAATTATTTTTTATTTAATTAATTACATTTGTATTAAGTGTTTTAGACATATTAGAAAATGAAATTATATTAAATTTTCTGCAATTTGTATATATTTCGTTCTTTTTTTAAATTAAACAAAATATATAGGTGTTTTACACATATTAGAAAATTCAATGAATAATTTTCAGAAAATTTGTACAAATATCTATTAAGATTTACATAAAGTAGAAACAAATTGGGAAAAATTGTTGCAAATTCTGTCTCATTCCTAGAAATTATATGAACATTGCATAAATATATATTAAGATTTGAAAGAGCAGATACAAATTTTGAAAATTTGTCGCAAATTTGGTCTCATTCCTAGAAATTATATGAACACTGCACCAATATCTATTGAGATTTAAAAAAGTAAATATAAATTGGGAAAAAATGTTGCAAATTAAACTAATGCATAAATATAATGAATTTTTATTTAATTAATTACATTTGTATTAAGTGTTTTAGACATATTAGAAAATGAAATTATATTACATTTTCTGCAATTTGTATATATTTCGTTTTTTTTTTAAATTAAACAAAATATATAGGTGTTTTACACATATTAGAAAATTCAATGAATAATTTTCAGAAAATTTGCATAAATATCTATTAAGATTTAAATAAAGTAGAAACAAATTGGGAAAAATTGTTACAAATTCTGTCTCATTCCTAGAAATTATATGAACATTGCATAAATATATATTAAGATTTGAAAGAGCAGATACAAATTTTGAAAATTTGTCGCAAATTTGGTCTCATTCCTAGAAATTATATGAACACTGCACCAATATCTATTGAGATTTAAAAAAGTAAATACAAATTGGGAAAATTTGTTGCAAATTAAATTAATGCATAAATGTAATTAATTTTTATTTAATTAATTACATTTGTATTAAGTGTTTTAGATATATTTGAAAATGAAATTATATTAAATTTTCTGCAATTTGTATATATTTCGTTTTTTTTAAATAAAAAAAAATTATAGGTGTTTTACACATATTAGAAAATTCAATGAATAATTTTCAGAAAATTTGCACAAATATATATTAACATTCAAATAAAGTAGAAACAAATTGGGAAAAATTGTTGCAAATTCTGTCTCATTCCTAGAAATTATATGAACGTTGCATAAATATATATTAAGATTTGAAAGAGCAGATACAAATTTTGAAAATTTGTCGCAAATTTGGTCTTATTCCTAGAAATTATATGAACACTGCACCAATATCTATTGAGATTTAAAAAAGTAAATACAAATTGGGAAAATCTGTTGCAAATTAAATTAATGCATTAATGTAATTAATTTTTATTCAATTAATTACATTTGTATTAAGTATTTTAGACATATTAGAAAATGAAATTATATAAAATTTTCTGCAATTTGTATATATTTCGTTTTTTTTTTAAATAATTTTTTTTTATAGGTGTTTTACACATATTAGAAAATTCAATGAATTAATTTTCAGAAAAAAGGGCAGTTTTTCCGAAATTTCTGGTAGACTGATCGTAAACTATCTACTTGCAAAGTTTAATATTTTCGGTACTTAAAAATTTAAAAAAACAACATTTATTTATCTACATATAAGTCTATACAGTCGATTTCGTTAGTTAGCAGCAGGTATAACAGAAATAGGCTCATATCATAACATAAATCATTTCAACTGTTTCATTGTTATTGAAATTTACGAAAAGTAAGTCATTAGTAAAAGCAAGTCGTGCATATATAATATTGTATTTAGAGAACTAAATATCTAATGAAACAACTCAAATCTCTCTCCATAACTAAACAATCAATTTAAATGTAAAATAGCAGAAGCAATTTAGTTTTTTAAAGTTACTTAGATATTTACAAATGAGTTTGAAGTGAATTGACAAACATGATTAAAATAATGGTAAGATATTATAGCATACACAAAACATTTAATTAATTATAGCTTATAATAATAGTAATATATATTTGATATTTAATCCCTGTTAAAGATATTACATCGCTTTATTATAAACAAACAAAAATCAAATATAAACATTAATAAATATAATGTCACATAACTCATAAAACCAGTTAGATGACGATAATCAACTAGTTTTATTTCTAGTGTTATTATTATTTCTCTCTATATCGATCTCTATTATCTCTATCTTTCTATTTCTCTTATGGGGGTTTAACACTTTCACAGTATCAGGTTATTATCTGTAGTCTGTAGATAGATATCCCTCCATCTCTATGTCTCTATTTCTCTTATGAGGATTTCTTATAACCCCCATGTTAAACCCATGAAATAGATATATAGAAATATATCTATTTCTATTTCTATCTCTATCTCTATCTCTATCCCTCTATTTCTTTGTTGGGGGTCTAACACTATCAGGTTATAACCTGTTTCTTGTGTTATTATTTCTGTCTATCTATATGTCTATCTCTATCGCTTATATCTATCTCTATCTCTATTTATAACTCTATCTATCTATATCTCCATCTCTATCTGTATCCATCTATTTCTCTTAATGGGGGTCTATTTAACACTATCAGGTTATAACCTGTTCCTTGTGTTATTATTTCTCTATATCTATGTGTCTATCTCTATCACTTATATCTATCTCTATCTCTATTTATATCTCTATATATCTCTATCTCCATCTCTATCTCTATCCATCTATTTCTCTTAATGGGGGTCTAACACCATCAGGTTATAACCTGTTTCTTGTGTTATTATTTCTCTCTATCTATATGTCTATCTCTATCGCTTATATCTATCTCTATCTCTATTTATATCTCTATCTATCTCTATCTCCATGATTCTCTATTCATCTATTTCTCTTAATGGGGTCTAACACTATCAGGTTATAATCTGTTTCTTGTGTTATTATTTTTCTCTATCTCTATATCTGTCTCTATATCTAGCTCTATCACTATCTCTATATCTGTCTCTATCTCTATCGCTATCTCTATCTTTTTCTATTTATTTTTCTTATGGGGGTCTAACACTATCAGGTTATAAGCTGTCTCTTGTATTATTATTTTTCTCTATCACTATGTCTATCGCTATATCTACCTCCGTTTCAATTATCAATCTCTATCTCCATCTCTATATCTATCATCCCTCTATTTCTCTTAATGGTCTAACACTATCAGGTTATAACCTGTTTCTTGTGTTATTATTTCTCTCTATCTCTATCTCTGTCTCTATATCTATCTCTATCATTATATCTATCTCTATCTCTCGATTTCACTTATTAGGGTCTAACACTATCAGGTTATAATCTGTTTCTTGTGATATTATTTCTCTGTATCTATATGTCGATTTCTATCGCTATATCTCTCTCTCTATATCTATCTCTATCACTATCTCTATCTTTGTCTCTATCTCTATCGCTATCTATATCTCTTTATTTCTTTTATGGAGATCTAACACTATCAGGTTATAAACTGTCTCTTGTGTTATTTTTTTTCTCTATCTCTATGTCTATCGCTATATCTACCTCCGTCTCAATTTCTATCTCTATCTATTTCTATCTCCATCTCTATCTCTATCCCTCTATTTCTCTTAATGGTCTAACACTATCAGGTTATAACCTGTTTCTTGTGTTATTATTTCTCTCTATCTCTGTCTCTGTCTCTATATCTATCTTTATCACTATCTCTATCTCTCGATTTCTCTTATGGGTGTCTAACACTATCAGGTTATAATCTGTTTCTTGTGTTATTATTTCTCTCTATCTATATGTCTATCTCTATCGCTATATCTATCTCTATCTCTCTCTCTCTATATATATATACATATATATATATATATATATATATATATATATATATATATATATATATATATATATCTATATCTATCTCTATATCTATCTCTATCTCTATCTCTATCTATATCTCTAACTCTGACCTCCTAACTCCTGTATTTCTCTTATTGGGGTTAAACACTGTCAGGTTATAACCTGATAGTCCTAAACCCTCATAAGAGGAAAACTCATCAGAATGGATCTTAACACCTGCAATAATATTAGTTTATTTGTAGCTCATTGGCTCAATTTTGGGAAGTTGTGCAACTTTCGTGCGAAGCGATTACCAGGACAGATTTTTCACAGAAATATTGAGAGATGCCTTCGAGAATGGTGTACATTTTGAAGTGAGTCGTCCCAGTGAAAACGCACCTGGATTTAAGTTTGAAGCGTATTTTGGTTTTCCTTCGGGTCGCAAAAACCACGGTGGAGGACGTCGATCAGAATCCGAAGGCTCTTCTAGACCAGGTCTTGAAGGAGACCGACCAAACGGAATATCGTACAATGGTCCAATACGTGGAAGAGATCCGCCGAAAAACGAGTACACAGATACAAGTGGACCAGGAAATGCCATCCCGATGAGACCTGGAGGTCCATCAAGACTTGAGGATTCGATCATAGGTACACCAAATAGCTCTGATCAAGGAGTTCCAAATGCAAATCCAAAAAGGCCTACAGTTACACAAGCGGGAAATGTCGTAATATATTATACTGACAATTCAATAAAATAAGTTATATCCTTTTGCCTAAAGTTTGTTGATGTTATTGTAGCCAAAATTCAACTTCCTCACTAAAATCATCAAATGCCATTCAAAGGAGGCATAAGTTGAGACATTAATGACACTTCTACCTACTGATATTCACAAAGATAAATAATTATTAAATAATTAAAGGTAAGAATATTAATTACCTGTGCATGTACAGGATGTCTCGTAATTTGCTGGACCACTACTAATCTGGTTCGCATATCTGCGAGACTTAAGAGACTTATGACTTAGACGAGACTTAAGAGAGTGGCTGGACTGTATATCTGCTGAAATCTTCAGACAAAAAATTGAGGCAATTGAGTCAATAGGTCCGTGCAATGCTGATGAATCCCAATCTTCACTAGGAGCGGAATTGGAAGAAAATATCAGAAACGCCTTATATGTTATTACATACATAAGAAGAATGAATGCCAGGTAATGAGAAAATTCCAAAGTTTCCATCTCGCCACTGATTCGTGTCCTCAAGGTCGCAAATTTGGTCTCATTCCTCGAAATTATATGAATATTGCACACACATATCTGTTATAATTTGATACAGTAGATACAAATTGGGAAAAATTGTTGCAAATTTGGTCTCACTCCTAGAAATTATATGAACATTGCAGAAATATAGGTATGTATTCATATTTGAAACAGTAGATACAAATTGGGAAAAAATGTCGAAAATTTGGTCTCACTCCTAGAAATTATATGTATATTGAACAAATATCTATTAAGATATGAAATCGTAGATACAAATTGGGAAAAATTGTCGCAAAATTCGTCTAGAAGTTATATGAACTTTGCACAAATATATATTAAGATTTGAAACAGCAGATACAATTTGGAAATGTTGTGGCAAATTTTCTCTCATTCCTAGAAATTATATGAACATTGCAGAAATATCTATTCAGGTTTGATTCAGCAGATACAAATTGGGAAATATTGTCGCAAATTTCGTCTCATTCCTAGTAGTTATATGAACATTGCACAAATATCTGTTATGATTTGAAACAGTAGATACAAATTAGGAAATATTGTCGCAAATTTTGTCTTATTCCTAGAAATTATATGAACATTGCACAAATATCTATTCAGATTTGATTCAGCAGATAAAACATTGCACAAATATCTATTAAGATTTTTTTAAGGTAGATACAAATTGGGATAAATTGTTCCAAATTTGGTCTCATTCCTAGAAATTATATGAACATTGCACAAATATCTATTCAGATATGTTTCAGCAGATACAACATTGCACAAATATCTATTAAGATTTTTATAAAAGTAGATACAAATTGGGAAAAATTGTCGCAAATTTGGCCTCATTTCTAGAAATTATATGAACATTGCACAAATATCTATTAAGATTTGAAACAGTAGATACAAATTTGGTAAAATTGTCGAAAATTTGGTCTCATTTCTAGAGATTATTTGAATATTGCACAAATATCTATTAAGATTTGAAACAGTAAATATAAATTGAGAAAAATTGTTGCATATTTTGGCTCATTTCTAATAATTATATGAATATTGCACAAATATCTATTAAGATTTTAAACAGTAAATACAAATTGGGCAAATTTGTTGCAAATTTGGTCTCATTCCTAGAAATTATATGAACATTGCACAAATATCTATTAACATTTAAAAAAGTAATACAAATTGGGAAAAAATGTCGTAAAATTAAAGAAATTATATGATCATTGCACAAATATCTATTCAGATTTGAAACAGCAGATACAAATTGGGAAAAATGGTCACAAATTTGTTCTCAGTCCCAGAAATTGTATGAACATGGCACAAATATCTATTAAGATTTGAAACAGTAAATATAAATTGAGAAAAATTGTTGCATATTTTGGCTCATTTCTAATAATTATATGAATATTGCACAAATATCTATTAAGATTTGAAACAGTAAATACAAATTGGGAAAATTTGTTGCATATTTGGTCTCATTCCTAGAAATTATATGAACATTGCACAAATATCTATTAAGATTTAAAAACGTAAATACAAATTGGGAAAAATTGTCGTAAAATGAGAGAAATTATATGATCATTGCACAAATATCTATTCAGATTTGAAACAGCAGATACAAATTAAGAAAAATTGTCGCAAATTTGGCCTCATTTCTAGAAATTATATGAATATTGCACAAATATCTATTAAGATTTGAAAAAATACAATTTGTGAAAAATTGTCGCAAATTTTGCCTCATTTCAAGAAATTATATGTACATTGCACAAATATCTATTAAGATTTGAAACAGCAAATACAAATTGAGTAAAATTGTCGCAAATTTGTTCTCATTCCTAGGAATTATATGAACATTGCACAAATATCTATTAAGATTTAAAAAAGAAGATACAAATTGGGAAAAAATGACGTAAAATGAAAGAAATTAAATGATCATTGCACAAATATCTATTCAGATTTGAAACAGCAGATACAAATTGGAAAATATTGTCGCAAATTTGGTCTCATTCCTATAAATTATATGAACATTGCACAAATATCTATTAAGATTTAAATAAGGAGACACAAATTGGGAATAATAATCGCAAATTTGGTCTCATTCCTTGAAATTATATGAACATTGCACAAATATCTATTCATATTTGATTCAGCAGATACAACATTACACAAATATCTATTAACTTTTTTTTAAAGTAGATACAAATTGGGAAAAATTGTCGCAAAATTTAGTCTCATTCCTAGAAATTTTATAAAAATTGCACAAATATCTATTAAGATTTAAAAACGTAAATACAAATTGAGAAAAATTGTCGTAAAATGAAAGAAATTATATGATCATTGCACAAATATCTATTCAGATTTGAAACAGCAGATACAAATAGGGAAAAATTGTCGCAAATTTGGTCTCATTCCTATAAATTATATGAACATTGCACAAATATCTATTAAGATTTTACAAAGTAGACACAAATTGGGAATAATTATCGCAAATTTGGTCTCATTCCTAGAAATTATATAAACATTGCACAAATATCTATTCAAGTTTGATTCAGCAGATACAACGTTACACAAATATCTATTAAGATTTTTTTTAAAAGTAGATACAAATTGGGAAAAATTGTCGCAAAATTTGGTCTCATTCCTATAAATTATATGAACATTGCACAAATATCTATTAAGATTTAAAAACGTAAATACAAATTGGGAAAAATTATCGTAAAATGAAAGAAATTATATGATCATTGCACAAATATCTATTCAGATTTGAAACAGTAAATACAAATTGGGAAAAATTGTCGCAAATTTGGCCTCATTTCTAGAAATTATATGAATATTGCACAAATATCTATTAAGATTTGAAACAGTAAATATTCCACAATATATTAAGAATATTAAGATTTGAAACAGTAAATACAAATTGGGAAAAATTGTCGCAAATTTGTTCTCATTCCTAGGAATTATATGAACATTACACAAATATCTATTAAGATTTAAAAAAGTAGATACAAATTGTAAAATTACGTAAAATGAAAGAAATTAAATGATCATTGCACAAATATCTATTCAGATTTGAAACAGCAGATACAAATTGGGAAAAATTGTCGCAAATTTGGTCTCAGTCCTAGAAATTGTATGAACATTGCACAAATATCTATTAAGATTTAAAAAAGTAGACACAAATTGGGAATAATTATCGCAAATTTGGTCTCACTCCTAGAAATTATATGAACATTGCACAAATATATATTAAGATTTGATACAGTAGATATAAATTGGGAAGAATAGGGAAAAATTGGGGAAAAAAATTTGAATTGGGAACAGTAGAAACAAATTGTAAAAAAATGGTGAAAATGGGTTACACAAATAGTAATAATAATGAAAAGTATGAATAGTTAAAAAAATTATAAAAATAAAGAGAGTGCACTGCCGAAATACAATTTGATAATTCCAAAAGTCTTTTTTTTTCCAAACTAGGCCTTAGACTAAAATTTTATCCAAACTTCAAACAAATATTCCATAAATGTAACAAGCAGCAGGGATTATTATTATTATCATTGAAATTGCTTAGAATTAATAAAAATCCTTTATATTCAATACGAAAATTTATCAAAATTGGAGATTAATGCACAGAATATAACTTCGGAAATTTATAAATCTTATTTAAAATTCAAGTTCCAAAATTTCAATGACGATTAATCAAAGTTTGAGCAAAATTAAAAAGACTTAAACATGCCAATTACGAATGCAATGAGATGTATTTCCAAAATACAATAAGATATTTCCAAATGTCGATTTTTTTCCAAAATTGGCAATAATTCTAAAATTTCATCCAAACTTCAAAAAAAAAAATCCATAAATGTAACAAGCAGTAGGGATTATCATTATTATTATTTAAATTCCTTTGAATTATTAAAAATTCTTTATATTCATTACGAAAATTTATCAAAAATGGAGATTAATGCACAGAATATAACTTCGGAAATTTATAAATCTTATTTAAAATTCAAGTTCCCAAATTTCAATGACGATTAATCAAAGTTTGAGCAAAATTTAGAAAATTGAAACATGCCAATCACGAATACAATGAGATGTATTCCCAAAATATAATAAGATAATTCCAAATGTCGATGATTTTTTCCCCAAAATTGGCCATAATTCTAAAATTTCATCCAAACTTAAAAAAAAAAACATAAATGTAACAAGCAGTAGGGATTATCATTATTATTATTTAAATTCCTTACAATTATTAAAAATCCTTTATATCCATTACGAAAATTTATCAAAAATGGGGATTATTACACATAATATAACTTTAGAAACTTATAAATCTTAATTTAAATTCAACGTCCAAAATTTCAATGAATATTAATCTAAGTTTGAGCAAAATTAAGAAGATTAAAACATACGTATTCCTAAAATATAATAAGATAATTCGAAAAGCAGAAAATTCTTCAAAAATAATCCATAATTCTAAAATTTCATCAAAATATCAATCAGGCATTAAATAAATGTAATATCAGTAGAGATTATTATTATTAATATAAAATTTCTTAAAATTAATAAATATTCTCTAAGCTCATTTACGAATATTTATCAAAAATGAGGATTCATTCACAGAATATTACTTCGGAAATTTATAAATCTCATATGAAATTCAACGTCCAAAATTTCTATGACGATTAATCTAAGTTTGGGCAAAATTAAGAAGATTAAAATATATGTATTCCCGAAATACAATAAGATAATTGAAAAAGTCGAAAATTCTTCCAAAATTGGCCATAATTCTAAAATTTCAACCAAACTTCAAAGATACATTCCATAAATGTAATAAGCAGCAGGGATTATTATTATTATCATTAAAATTGCTAAAACATATTAAAAATCCTTTATATTCAATACGAAAATTTGTCAAATATGGGGATTAATGCACAGAATATAACTTCGGAAATTTATAAATCTTATTTAAAATTCCTTATTTAAAGTTCCTAAATTTCAATGACGATTAATCAAAGTTTGAGCAAAATTAAGAAGATTCAAATATGCCAATCACGAATACAATGAGATGTATTCCCAAAATATAATAAGATAATTACAAAAGGCGATTTTTTCCCCAAAAATGGCCAAAATTCTAAAATTTCATCCAAACTTTAAAAAAATCCATAAATGTAACAAGCAGTAGGGATTATCATTATTATCATTAAAATTGCTAAATATTATTAAAAATCCTTTATATTCAATACGAAAATTTATCAAAAATGGGGATTAATGCACAGAATATGACTTCGGAAATTTATAAATCTTAAATTTATAAATCGATTTTTACCCCAAAATTGGCCATAATTCTAAAATTTCATCCAAACTTAAAAAAAATCCATAAATGTGACAAGCAGTAGGGATTATCATTATTATTATTTAAATTCCTTAGAATTATTAAAAATTCTTTGTATTCATTACGAAAATTTATCCAAAATGGGAATTATTACACATAATATAACTTTAGAAACTTATAAATCTATTTAAATTCAACGTCCAAAATTTCAATGACTATTAATCAAAGTTTGAGCAAAATTAAAAACATTAAAACATACGTATTCCCGAAATACAATAAGATAATTCAAAAAGCGGAAAATTCTTCTAAAATAATCCATAATTCTAAAATTTCATCAAAATATCAATCAGGCATTAAATAAATGTAATATCAGTAGAGATTATTATTATTAATAATAATATTATTTAATATTAATAAATATTCTCTAAATTCATTACAAAAATTTATCAAAAATGGAGATTAATGCACAGAATATTACTTCCGAAATTTATAAATGTCATTTGAAATTCAACGGCCAAAATTTCAATGACGATTAATCAAAGTTTGGGCAAAATTAAGGAGATTTAAACATATATATTTCCGAAATACAATAAGATAATTCCAAAAGTAGAAAATTCTTCCAAAATTGGCCATATTTCTAAAATTTCATCCAAATATCAAAAAGGCATTAAATAAATGTAATAGCAGTAGAGATTTTTATTATTATTAATAAAATTTCTTAAAATTAATAAAAATCCTTTATATTCAATACGAAAATTTATCAAAAATGTGTGTTATAACACAGAATACAACTTCAAAAGTGTATAAATCTTACTTTAAATTCAACGTCCAAAATTTCAATACGGATTTATAAAATGTGCCAATCATGAAGAATTGAAGAACATTAGACTATATTAGGCTATATTTTAATGATCAATTGTCTGATAAAATGTGGCGGTCATAAAAAATTGAAGAACATTACCGGAAAAAATATGCTGATGAAACATTATCCGGAGAAAATGGGCAATCATTCAAATGGAAGAACATAAAAAAAAACACTCGAACAAAATATTTTGATGTAAAATTACCAGACAAAATGTGCCTATCATAAAAAATTAAAGAACAAAAAAAAATTATTTCGGTGAACAATTGACTGATAAAACGTGCCAATCATGAAACATTTAAAATCATTCGAGGCAAAACTATATTTTAATGAACAATTGTCTTACAAAATTTGCTGTCATAAAAATTGAAGAACATTACCGAAAAATATATTTTGAGGAAACATTATCTGGCAAAATGTACCAATCATGAAAAATGGGAGAACATAAAAAAACACTCTTCACTTGTAATTGCAGGTATAAGAGTTAGATGACAATAACAGAACAAAATATTTTGATGTACCACTGCCAGACAAAATGTGCCTATCATCAAAAACTGAAGAACATTACAAAATCAACGTATTTCGATGAACGATTGTCTAATAAAATGTGCAAATCATGAACAATTGAAGATGATTATTGACAAAACTATATTTTAATGATCCATTATCTGACATAATGTGCCTGTCATAAGAAAATTCAAGAACATTACCGAAAAAATATTTTGATGAAACATTATCTAGCAAAATTTGCAGATCATAAAAAATGGAAGAACATAAAAAAACACTCGTCTCTGATAACCGCCAGTATGAGAGTTAGATGATAATAATAATAACAGAACAAAATATTTTGATGAACCATTGCCAGACAAAATGTGCTTATCATAAAATATTGAAAACGTGCCAACCATGAAAAATTGAAGATCATTGGAGGAAAAACTAAATTTTAATGAACAATTGTTAGACAAAATATGCCTGTCATAAAAATTGAAGAACATTACCAAAATAAAATATTTTGATGAAACATTATCTCGCAAAATGTGCCAATCATGAAAAATGGGAGAACATAAAAAACACTCTTCACTTGTAATTGCAGGTATAAGAGTTTGATGATAATAATAATAACAGAACAAAATATTTTGATGATCCATTACTAAATAAAATGTGCCTATCAACAAAGATTGAAGAACATTACAAAAAACAAGTACTTCGTTGAACCATTGTCTGATAAAAATGTGCCAATCATGAAAAATTGAAGAACATTAGAAACAAAACTATATTCTATATTTTAAAGAACAATTGTCTGGTAAAATGTCACAAAAAATTCAAGAATATTACCGCAAAAAAAATATTTTGATGAATCATTATCTGGCAAAATGTGGCAATCATAAAAAATGGGAGAACATAAAAAAACACTCCTAACTTGTAATTGCAGGTATAAGAGATAGATGATAATAATAATAACAGACAAAATATTTTGATGAACCATTACCATACAAAATATGCCTATCAACAAAAATTGAAGAACATTACAAAAAACATGTACTTCGTTGCACCATTGTCTGATAAAATGTACCAATCATATAAAATTGAAGAACATTAGAGGCAAAACTATATTTTAGAGAACAATTGTCTGGTAAAATGTCACAAAAAATTCAAGAACATTACCGCAAAAAAAATATTTTGATGAATCATTATCTGGCAAAATGTGGCAATCTTGAAAAATGTGAGAACATAAAAAAACACTCGTCACTTGTAATTGCAGGTATGAGAGTTAGATGATAATAATAATAACAGAACAAAATATTTGGATGTACCATTGCCAGACAAAATGTGCCTATCAACAAAATTTGAAGAACATTACAAAAAACAAGTATTTCGTTGAACCATTGTCTGATAAAATGTGCCAATCATAAAAAATTGAAGAACATTAGAGACAAAACTATATTTTAAAGAACAATTGTCTGATAAAATGTCATAAAAAATTCAAGCACATAACTGGAAAAAATATTTTGATGAAACATTATTTCGCAAAATGTGCTAATGATAAAAAATTAAACAACATAAAAAAATATATTCGTGACTAGTAATTGCCGATATGGGAATTATATGATAATAATAATAACAGAACAAAATATTCTGATGAACCATTGGTAGAGAAAATGTGCCTATCATCAAAAATTAAAGGACATTACAAAACAAAAGTATTTCGATGAACCATTGTCTGATAAAACGTGCCAATTATGAAAAATTGAAGATCATTGGAAGCAAAACTATATATTAATGAAAAATTTTCCGACAAAATGTGCCTGTCATAAAAATTGAAGAACATTACAAAAAAAAATATTTTGATGAAACATTATCTGGCAAAATGTGCCAATCATGAAAAATGGGAGAACATAAAATAAATACTCGCACTTGTAATTGCAGGTATGAGAGTTAGATGATAATAATAATAACAGCACAAAATATTTTGATGAACCATTACCAGACAAAAAGTGCCCATCATCAAAAATTGAAGAACATTGCAAAAAACAAGTATTTCGATGAACCATTGTCTGATAAAATGTGCCAATCATAAAAAATTGAAGAACATTAGAGACAAAACTATATTTTAATAAACTATTGGCTGACAAAATGTGACAATCACGAAAAATTGAAGAACATTACAGAAAAATATATTATGATAAATCATTATCTTATAAGAAATGTTTAGATGTTATATTAAAAATTGAATTCTCTGGAATGTGTAGATTCAAAATTTATAATAAAAGTTTTTGGCATTTGGCTCTCTAATTATGAAAATAAAGATTTATAACTGAATTATTCGTAACTTTATTTTGAAATTGCTCTCACATATAAGTATTTGCATTGATGCATTAGTATCGAGAAAATCTTTCAATCTAATTTAATTTTTACAATTCTCTCACAGATAAGTATTTGCATTGATTCATTAGTATGGAGAAAGTCTTTCAATCTAATTTAATTTTTACAATTCTCTCACAGATAAGTATTTGCACTGATTCATTAGTATGGAGATAGTCTTTCAATCTAATTTAATTTTTACATTTCTCTCACAGATATTGACATCAATACGACATCAAATATAGAGAAAGACTTTCTATGGTAGCAGCAATATTCCTGATGTTGACAAAAACATATTTCGACTCATTTAAATAACCATTGCATCAAAAACTGTGATCACACGTGACATAATACACTGGAAAATAATACAGTGCGATCAACAATTATTGAGATAAAAGAAGGCCAAGAGATGTTGGAAGTATACCTGCTAGGGTACAAGACTGATCACTTGTGACATAATGCAATTGAAAATAATACAGTGCGATCAACAATTATTTAGATATAAGAAGGCCATGAGATGTTGGAAGTATATCTTCTAGAGTACAAGACTGATCACTTGTGACATAATTCAATGGAAAATAATACAGTGCGATCAACAATTATTTGGATACAAGAAGGCCATGAGATGTTGGAAGTATGTCTGCTAGGGTATAAGACTGATCACGTGTGACATAATACAATGGAAAATAATACAGTGCGATCAACAATTATTTAGATATAAGAAGGCCATGAGATGTTGGAAGTATGTCTGCTAGGGTACAAGACGTATGTTGAAATCTGTATTAAGTGGCAGGCTGTATTTTGTAAGAATGTATATCCAAGTCATTTTTCAAAATATTTTGGCAGGTTCCATAATACTGGCACAGTCATAGCCGCCCCTTATCTAAATATTTGTTGATCGCACGGTATAAATGGCACTATAAATTCGTTCGTAGGCATTGTGTTATTATCGTGTTCCAGATATAAAACGCATATTTCAGCACAATAACTTGTATGTAAATCTAATTTAGTTATTTTCTTATTTATGCCTGGAAGTGCCACAATCCGACTGAAATTTTTATCGCGGTACAAAACCTGAAAATTTCATTTATTTGCGCTATTCAGACCATTATTTTGTACAGCAGAAGTAAAGTACTAATTCCACAGCAATGGTGAAAACGTTGGTAAGACATCATCTGCTGATTAATTTACAAAATCTATACGAATCTCTAGCCGATTTAAATTTATTAATTAAGTGATTAATTATTATATCGATGATATTTATGATCAATAATAATAATAGTAATAATGATAAATAAACTAATAAACATAATAATAAGCCCTACTGCTTATATTATTCCTATTTATGATCATCTGGGGGGATTTTATTTATTATTTAGATATGCTTTTATACATACATTTACTGTTCCTATATATTATTAAGTAACAATATTAGTAATAATTAATTTATAATTATTTATATTGTTATAAATTAATTATCTAAATTTACAGCTATGTGCTTTTGCACTTCTAGTTTGTGTCATACACAATAGCGAAGTCGAAGGACGTAGGCCACACAATTCTCAGTACAACCATGAACAATGGGAAACCACTTATGCAGGGTCGGCTTCAGGGTATTCCGGATCAGAGACCAACACAGGAGGTCGCGGACGTGGTGGCCGCCGCCATAAACCCAGGTATGAGAACCAGGGTTCTCAATACGGAGGATCTTCAGGCTCTGGATACGGAGCCTCTTCAGCTTCCGGATACAGCGGATCTACTCAGCATGGAAAGGGACAGTCTTCAGGCTCTTCAGGATCCGGAGGTTATACACAGGGATCTGGAAGTTATGCACAAAATGAGTCTGCAGGTTATACACAAGGATCTAGAAAACACGGTGACTCAAGACCAACAGTCTACAACCCACAGCAAAGTGGAAATATTAATATAGTTTATGGCGAAAAATTTATATAAATATTGACAATCTAACTAGAAGAGAGTCGAATTGTGTCTGAAAAGTTGAATTAAATAATCTTCAGAAGCACATTTATTTGCAAATATTTTTATAAATTTGTGTTATTGTTAAGGTACAAGTTAGACGCATTTAAAAATAAAACATCCTATCAACAATTTGGGAAACAAATTTTAGATTTTAAAACAAAGACAACAAAAACAAAACAGAAAATAAAAGAAAATAAAGAAAACAAAAAAAAAAAGAAAAAGAGAACAAAAACAGAAAAAGAAAACAAAATCATAAAATAAAACAAAATAACAGAAAAAGAAAACAAAACCACAGAAAAATAAAACAAAAAACAGATTAAGAAAGCAATCAAAATTTAAAACAAACAAAATTTTATCAACAAATGGACTAGATGGAAATATATGCCATTTTAATTAGTTTTTGAGATAACAACAATTTTAGTTTTCCAAAACAATTGTGAAATAAATCATCATAAACAACTGCATTAAAATATATCTATATATATATATATATATATATATATATATATATATATATATATATTTATCGTTTTGAACAGAAGCATGATCACATTTCGTAAATCAATCAGCTACTGATAATCACAAGTGTATCTCTACAACTTTATAAGCGAAGTTTAAGATACAAGATGACAAAATGACTAGAAATTTATATTATAACACATTTGTATGTATATTGTACATGTATATTTTCTTATATTGTACATTTTTGTATTTATATTTCATGGTTTTGCCATAAACCTGCTGGTTTCTGAAATATTTACAGACATCGAAAACCTAATTTTCAATTTTCAGCTCTGGTGTGTAGATATGGTATACACAGGTATGCATACACACATACACTTAAGCAGACAGAGAGATAGACAGACATATAGACAAGAAACTTAAGTTTTAAAGTAGTTTTCAGTATCTTACAAGAAGAAAATTACAATTTAATGAAGAAGCATAAGTTTTATAGAAATTCTCAATAGCTTTCAAGATCAGAATTCACAAACGGAAAAAGCAAAAAAACAAAGTTTAGGTTTAAGGATGCAATATTTCATAGCATTTCAGTTTTTGAAACATTTGCAAACATCGAAAATTGTATAAACACACTACTACTATATTGTATACATATACACATACACCTAGATAGATAGAGACTTTTCAGTATCTTACAAGAAGAAAATTACAATTGGACGAAGAAGCATAAGTTTTATAGAAGTTCTCATTAGCTTTCAAGATCAGCTATTGAGAAAAACAAAGCTTGCATTCAGAAACAGAAAAACAAATAAGTTTTTGAAATATTTACAAACATCGAAAACCTAATTTTCAATTTTCAGCTCTGGTGTCTAGATTTGGTATAGACAGGTATGCATACACACATACACCTAAGCAGACAGATAGGCAGACATACAGACAAAAAACTTAAGTTTTAAAGCAGCTATCAGTATCTTACAAGAAAATTACAATTTAATAAAGAAGCAAAAGTTTTATAGAAATTCTCAATAGCTTTCAAAATCAGAATTCAGAAACAGAAAAAACCAAAAACAAAGTTTAGGTTTAAGGATGCAATATTTCATAGCATTTCAGTTTTTGAAATATTTGCAAACATCGAAAATTGTATAAACACACTTCTGCTATATTGTATACATACACACATACACCTAGATACATAGAGAGATAAACAGACATACAGACAAGAAACTTAAGTTCTAAAGCAGCTATCTTCAGTATCTTACAAAAAGAAAATTACAATTGAATGAAGAAACATACGTTTTATAGAAGTTCTCAATATCTTGCAAAACCAGAATTCAAACACAGAAAAAAAGAACAAAGTTAAGGTTCAAGGGTACAATATTTCATAGTATTTTAATTTGAGCAAGACTATAAAACTCTGTAGCAGTTCTCAGGGTCGTGCAAGCAAGAAAATAATGATATTGAAGGAAGACTTCATGACAGTATAAATGAAGACTCCATAACTGAATGAATATAGACTACATGACAGAATGAATAAATACTTCATGACTGCATGAATGAAGACTTCATGACTGAATGAATGAAGACCTAATGATTGAAGACTACATGACTGCATGAATGAAGACTTAATGACTGAATGAATGAAGATTTCATGACTAAATGAATGAAGACTTAATGATTGAAGACTTTGTGACTGAACGAATGAAGACTTCATGATTGAATGAATGCAGACTTCATGACTTAATGAATAAAGACTTCATGACTGCACGAATGAAGGCTTCATGACAGAATGAATGAAGTCTTCATGATTAAATAAATGAAGACTTCATCACTGAATGAAGACTTCATGGTGAATAAATGAAGACTTAATGACTAAATGAATGAAGACTTCATTACTGCATGAAAGAAGACTGCACGACTACTTGAATGAAGACTTTATGACTGAATGAATGAAGACTTCATGATTGAATGAATGAAGACTTAATGACTGAGTGAATAAAGACTTAATGATTGAAGGAATAAAGACGTAATGATTGAATGAATGAAGACTTCATGGCTAAATAAATAAAGACTTCATGACTGAATGAATGAAGACTTCATGACTGAATGAATGAAGACTTCATGACTGATTGAATGAAGACTGTATGATATAGAACAATATAGAAGTTCTATAGACATGCTTTCTTCTACATTTATAGAAGTTCTCAGGATATTACAAGCACAACAACATTAAATAAGAAAGTTAAGTTATACTGCAGTTCTTACTATCTTACATGAAAAAATAAATTAAAGGAAGAAGAAGATGGAAGATCTATTCTGATAACCACTTGATCAACAATCACATAGGAAGAGCTTCATCCATCAACTTCAGGAAGAATATTAAGTTCTCGCCGTCTCACAATAAATAAAATGAAATTCAAAAGAAGAAAGTTTAGTTTTGCAAAAGTCACAGATACTTACAAGCAAAAACATAAATTGAGAACGAAAGTTAAGTTTTAAACAAGTAGTCAGAGCAACAGAGACAAAAAAATGGAAAATAGAATGAAAAAATTAAGTTTTATTAAAGTTCCCACAGAATTACAGGAAAACAACGAAAAAAAATTAAGTACGAAAGTTGAGTTTGAAAAATGTTATCAGAGCAATAGAAGAACACAAGAAACAAAATGAAATTCAAAGAAGAAAGTTGAGTTTTGCCAAAGTTTTCAAGTTTCTCAGTGCCAATAATTGAATTTTTCAAATTAACTTCAAACTTCATGAAGACTACATGACCGAATGAATGAAGACTAAATAACTGAATGAATGAAGACTTAATGATTGAATGAATGAAAACTTCATGACTGAATGAATGAAGACTTCATGACTAAATGAATGAAGACTTCATGACTGAATGAATGAAAACTTCATGGCTGAATGAATGAAGACTTCATGACTAAATGAATGAAGACTTCATGACTGCATCAATGAAGACTTCATGACAGAATGAATGAAGACTTCAAGGCTGAATGAATGAAGACTTTATGACTAAATAAATGAAGACTTCGTGACAGAATTAATGAAGATTTCATGACTGCATGAACAAAATGAAATTCAAAGAAGAAAGTTGAGTTTTGCTTAAAGTTCTCAAGTTTCTCAGTGCCAATAATTGAAATTTTCAAATTAACTTCAAACTTCATGAAGACTTCATGACCGAATGAATGAAGACTTTATGACTGAATAAATGAAGACTTCATGACCGAATGAATGAAGACTTCATGACTGAATGAATGAAGACTTCATGACTGAATAAATGAAGACTTCATGACTGAATGAATGAAGACTGCATGACTAAATGAATGAAGACTTCATGGCAGAATGAATGAAGACGTCATGACTGATTGAATGAAGACTTCATGAATTAATGAATGAAGACTTCATGGCTGAATAAATGAAGACTTCATGACTAAACGAATGAAGAATTCATGACTGCATGAATGAAGACTGCATGGCTGAATAAATGAAGACTTCATGACTGCACGAATGAAGACTGAATGATATAGAATGATATAGAACTTCTATAAACATTATTTCTTTTACATTTATAAAAGTTCTCAGGATCTTACTAGCACAACAACATTAAGATAGAAAATTAGGTTATACTACAGTTCTTGATGTTATAAGAAAAAAGAAATTGAAGGAAGAAGAAGATGGAAGATATATTCTAATAACAACGTGATCAACTATTACATCGAAAGAGCTTCATTCATCAACTTTAAGAAGAATATTAAGTTGTATTAAAAAATCTTAATTTTTACTACATTTTTTCATCTTATAAGAAACAAAATGAAATTCAAAGCAGAAAGTTGAATTTTGCATAAGTCTCAGGTACTTACTAGCAAAAATATAAATTGAAGAACGAAAGTTCAGTTATACTGTAGTTAGTAGTGCCTTATACGAAAAAAAAATTGAAAGAAGAAGATGATGGAAGATCTATTCCTAGAATAGATAAAAGTTTTAAACAAGTTGTCAGGGTCACATAAACAAAAAAAGGAAAATAGAATTTAAAAAAAGTGTTATTTAAGTTCCAACTGAGTTACACAAAATACGAAATTCTAAGAAAAAAATTAAGTACGAAAGTTAAGTTTTAAACAAGTTTGTCAGAGTCACACAAACCAACGAAAGCTGAATGACAAAATTAAGTTTTATTGTAATTCTCGCTGTGTTACAAAAAAAAAGAAGAAAAACAGGCTTTGTAAAAGTTATGAGGGACTTATAAGCAAATGATTAAAACTGAATAACGTAAGTTAAGTTTTACCGAAGCTGTCAGGGCTTTACAGACACAAAAGTGAGGCAAGAAACTTAAGTTTTATAAAAGTTCTCAATGTCTTACAAGAAATAAATTCAGATTGAATGAACATAATTTTGATTTAAGGCATATCTCAGTAGGATTTTAGAACAAAAGAAAATGGAATTCAAAGAATGAAGTTAAATTTGTAAAAGTTCTTAGGTAGTTACCAACAAGCAATACAATAAAATTGAAGAACGAAAGTTAAGTTTTACAGAAATCGCCAGGGACAGAAAAAAAATGTAGGAAGAAACTTAAGTTTTATAAAGGTTCTCAATGCCTTACCCGAAAAGAATTGAAATTGAAGGAGGAAAGTGACGTTTCGAACAAGTTTGAAAAAAAAAAATATATATTGAGCGAAAACATAAGATTAATTAAATTTCTCTGCCCAAAAATTAAAATTGAATAAAGATAAGTTTGAGGCAATAAGATTTGATAGTTTTTTCGATTTGTACACAAAACGTCGTGGATATTACCTTTTTTCATATTAATATTAATATGAAGAAAGTCATGTGCTGCCTAGATTAGATTTTGTTCTCAATATTTCACACAAAAAAATAACTAAAATTGATTGAATAAAAAAAAATTGAAAGCAAGCAGTTAGGTTTTATAGAATGTCTTGCTAGAAAGAAAAAAAAAACAAATTGACGGAAAATATTTAAGTTTTATAGCTGTTCTTAGGGTTTTACAGGCAAAATAAGTAAAACTGAAGAAATAAAACTAAATTTTATTTAAGTTATCAGTGACTCACAATAAAATCAGTTTTATAGAGTTTTCTCAGTGTCTTATAGGAAGAAAAAATTAAATTGAAGAAATATAGTAAGGTTTTATAGAAGTTCTCAAGAAAAAAATACCAATTAACGGAAGTTAGTTAAGTTGCATAGCAGTCTTAAGGTCTTACAAGCAAAATAACTAAAATTGGAAAAAGTTAAGTTTTATTGAAGTTCTCAGTGACCCACAATAAAAATATGTTTTATAGAGTTATCTTAGTGTCTTACAAGAAGACAAATTTAAATTGAAGTAATAGAGTTAAGTTTTATGGAAATTTTTGATCTTACAAGATATTAATTCTTATGGCTCAATTAGTTGCAGAAATGAATATGTTTTGTATTAGGTGCTGTCATCTATGTTATTTATTGTTATTATTATTTTACCTTTATATTATTGATATTAATATTATTATAATATTATTGTCTTAAATATTGTTATTGTATTTAATTAACATGATGATATTATGTTTAATGACGATGTAATACTCTGTAAAGGGTCATACTACTAATAAATCGAATACTGAATACTGAATAATTCCACTTAAGCGCTATCTTTGGACATACTGCCAAAATGACTTTTGTAGAGAGCCCTATTTTTTAGACAATTTATATATATGCATTAAATATTAATTATTATTATAATTGTTAATATTAATTTAACAATAATTATATTTAACATGAGTAACTTTGCAGTAAATTTGGAAAGTATTGGCAATAAGAGCTCAATTTATTCCTAATGTACAGCCTTACAGTAAATTAGAATAGTAAGTTATTACTCAGAATCAGTTAGCGATTAGACACGATTTTTTGACACAATAATTAACGATATTGGCGGCTATATATTACATCAATTTATTTTTGTACGCACTAGATGAACAGCAGGTTGTTCCTAATAGTCAGTTAATTAATCCAAAATAAATTAAACATGAAGTCGATGGTAAGTTAGTTATTACAATAGTAATTATAACTAATTTTTATTATTTTATTATTATTTGTTATTATTTATTATTATTTATTATTAATTTTTAAATTCCAATGTTTAAAATTGTTGTAATCAAATCCTCACTTTATATTTATAAGAAAACGACTTCTTAGACACACAATATATTTTATGTTATGTTAAGTTATGTTATTTTGTCGAAATATTTTGGGTACATTATAATGTCATTTTAAATATGTAAGTAGGAGCAGAAATCTCTCTCAAATATTATGCAACTTATCAATAATAATAATTTATTTTGTATCTTGTATCAGACTCCAGTGAGTATTACGTTGTCGATTAAGCTATCAATTATTTATCATATCAATAAACTGTAGAATTATTATTATTACTATTGATTAATTACTAAACTATTAATGAAGGTGTAAAAATTGATAAAATCGATACAAACATGTAAAATTAATATTTAATATTTTGTAAATGAAAATTGAAGAGAAGTTTTACTATAATAAAATAATACTATTATAACATATTTTAAAATGTTTACAAATAGAACTCATGTGCTTATTGCGTAAAATCTAATTCCTAAAAATTTTGCAGGATGTTCAAGGATTGAGTTCAAATTAGCACAAATCTTTTTTTTTTATGTGTTAGTTTTTAGGATAGTTTATACCAAAATTAGTTACTGATTTTAGTTTAGTTAGTTTATTCAAAAACCACTCAGAATATACGCGAAATGTTTGTGCAGTTGATAATTAAAAAGATAGTATATTAATTTGAAATTCCAATCAGTCAAAATATCATAAACATGTTTTACGTAGTAGATGATTAAAAATATTTGAAACTTAAAATCTTTTTTTTTAACAAATTAACAGTTTTTATATTGTTATAAATGTTCACTGATTGAGTTGAAATTTGGAAATAATTGTATTTGGTTAAGTTCTTACCTAAGTTAGTGAATAAGTTACTTAGTTTTTTTCAAAAACCACTCAAAATATCCGCGAAATGTTTGTGCAGTTGATGATTAAAAAGATGTATTAATGTGTATTGATTTGAAAATTCCAATCACTGAAAATATCGTAAAAATGTTTTCAGTAATTGATGATTACAAAGATTTCAATATTCCCATCATCTTTTTTTTAATAAATTAACAATTTTATTTTTTTTATAAATGTTCACTGGTTGAGTTCAAATTATTAAAACAAATATATATATTTTTCAAATATGCCAGTCTTTGGGAAAATTTGTATCTAAGTTAGTAAGTTACTTAGTTCAGTTTAGTTAGTTTTGTTAGTTTTTCCAAGAACCACTCAAAATATCCGAGTAATGTTTGTGCAGTTGATAATTAAAAAGATAGTATATTAATTTGAAATTCCAATCACTCAAAAGATCATAAAAAAGTTTTACGTAGTAGATGATTAAAAATATTTGAAACTTAAAATCTTTTTTTCTAACAAATCAACAGTTTTTATATTGTTATAAATGTTCACTGATTGAGTTCAAATTTGGAAATAATTGTATTTGATTAAGTTCTTACCTAAGTTAGTGAATAAGTTACTTAGTTTTTTTCAAAAACCACTCAAAATATCCGCGAAATGTTTGTGCAGTTGATGATTAAAAAGATGTATTAATGTGTATTGATTTGAAAATTCCAATCACTGAAAATATCGTAAAAATGTTTTCAGTAATTGATGATTACAAAGATTTCAATATTCCCATCATCTTTTTTTTAATAAATTAACAATTTTATTTTTTTTTATAAATGTTCACTGGTTGAGTTCAAATTATTAAAACAAATATATATATATTTTTCAAATATGCCAGTCTTTGGGAAAATTTGTATCTAAGTTAGTAAGTTACTTAGTTCAGTTTAGTTAGTTTTGTTAGTTTTTCCAAGAACCACTCAAAATATCCGAGTAATGTTTGTGCAGTTGATAATTAAAAAGATAGTATATTAATTTGAAATTCCAATCACTCAAAAGATCATAAAAAAGTTTTACGTAGTAGATGATTAAAAATATTTGAAACTTAAAATCTTTTTTTCTAACAAATCAACAGTTTTTATATTGTTATAAATGTTCACTGATTGAGTTCAAATTTGGAAATAATTGTATTTGATTAAGTTCTTACCTAAGTTAGTGAATAAGTTACTTAGTTTTTTTCAAAAACCACTCAAAATATCCGCGAGATGTTTGTGCAGTGGATGATTAAAAAGATGTATTAATGTGAATTGATTTGAAAATTCCAATCACTGAAAATATCGTAAAAATGTTTTCAGTAATTGATGATTACAATGATTTCAATATTCCCATCATCTTTTTTTTAATAAATTAACAATTTTTATTTTTTTATAAATGTTCACTGGTTGAGTTCAAATTATTAAAACAAATATATATTTTTTTCAAATATGCCAGTCTTTGGGAAAATTTGTATCTAAGTTAGTAAGTTACTTAGTTCAGTTTAGTTAGTTTTGTTAGTTTTTCCAAAAACCATTCAAAATTACCGAGTAATGTTTGTGCAGTTAATGATTAAAAAGATATATTCATTTGAAAATTTCATTCATTAAAAATATCATAAAAATGTTTTACGTTGTTGATTTAAAAGATTTGAAAATGTTAATCATTTTTTTATAACTCAACAATTTTGATTTTTTTATAAATTTTCACTGATTGAGTGCAAATTAGGAAAACATTTTTTTTTCAATTTGCCAGTCTTTAGGAAAATTGCTACCTAAGTTAGTAAGTTAGTAAGTTAGTTAGTTTAGTTAGTTTAGTTTAGTTGGTTTAGTTAGTTAGTTTTTCCAAAAACCACTCAAAATATCCAAGAAATGTTAGTCACTTGATCACCAACAAGATAGTATATTAATTTGAAAATTCAAATAATTCCAAATATCATAAATATGTTTTACGTAATTGATGATTAAAAAGATTTGAAAATTCCAACATCTTTTTTTCAATAAATTATCAATTTTTATTTTTTATAAATGTTCACTGATCTAGTTCTAATTCGGAAAACAAATATATTTTTTATAAAATTTGCTAGTCTTTTGGGAAAGTTTTTACCTAAGTTAGTAAGTTAGTTAGTTTAGTTAGTCACTTTTTCCAAAAACCACTCAAAATATCCACGAAAATTTTATGCAGTTGATGATTATAAAGATAGTATATTAATTTGATAGAAAATTCCATTCAATCAAAATATCATAAAATCATTTTCCGCAGTTGATGATTAATAAGATTTGAATATTTCAATCATCTTTATTTTTAATAAATTAATTTTTTTTATATTTTATAATGTTCACGGATTAAGTTCAAATTCGTAGGACAAATATTTAGTTTGTTTTTAATATGCCTGTCTTTGGGAAAGTTTTTACCTAAGTTAGTAAGTAAGTTGGTTAATATTTCCAAAAACCCCTTAAAATATCCGCGAAATGTTTATCAGTTGATGTCTAAAAAGTTAGTATATTAATTTGAAAATACCAATCATTCAAAATATCACAAATATGTTTTACGTAATTGACGATTAAAAAGATTTGAAAACTCCCATCATCTTTTTTTTTATAAATTAACGATTTTTATTGTTTATAAATGTTCACTGATTGAGTTCAAATTAGGAAAACATTTTTTTTTTAAATATGCTAATGTTTTTTTTACCAAAGTTAGTAAGTTTGTTAGTTTAGTTTAGCTGGTTTAGTTTGTTAGTTTTTCCAGAAACCAAACAGTTGATGATAAAAAGATATATTCATTTGAAAATTTCATTCATTAAAAATATCATAAAAATATTTTACGTTGTTGATTTAAAATATTTGAAAATTTTAATCATTTTTTTTATAACTTAACAATTTTGATTTTTTATAAATTTTCACTCATTGAGTGCAAATTAGGAAAACTTTTTTTTTTCAATTTGCCAGTCTTTAGGAAAATTGCTACCTAAGTTAGTAAGTTAGTTAGTTTAGTTAGTTTAGTTTAGTTGGTTTAGTTAGTTAGTTTTTCTAAAAACCACTCAAAATATCCACGAAATGTTAGTCACTTGATCACCAACAAGATAGTATATTAATTTGAAAATTCCAATAATTCTAAATATGATAAATATGTTTTACGTAATTGATCATTAAAAAGATTTAAAAATTACTATCATCTTGTTTTTATTAAATTAACAATTTTTATTTTTTATTAATGTTCACTGATTTAGTTCTAATTAGGAAAACAAATATTTATTTTCTAAAATTTGCTAGTCTTTGGGAAAGTTTTTACCTAAGTTAGTAAGTTAGTTAGTTCAGTGTAGTCAGTTTAGGTAGTCACTTTTTATAAAAACCACTCAAAATATCCACGAAAATTTTGTGCAGTTGATGATTATAAAGATATTATATTAATTTGATTAAAAATTCCATTCAGTTAAAATATCATAAAAATGTTTTACATGGTTGATGATTAAAAAGATTTGAAATTCTTTATTTTTTATAAATGTTCACTGATGAGTGAACATTTTCAACAAATTTGTAAAACAATTTTTCTTTTTGAAAATTTGCCAGTCTTTGGTAAAGTTTTTAACTAAGTTAGTAAGTTAGTTAGTTTATTTAGTGAGTTTTTCCAAATAAGACTCAAAATATCTACGAAATGTTTATGCAGTTGATGATTAAAAAGATAGTATAAAGCAGTTAAAATATCATAAAAATGTTTTACGTAGTTGATGATTAAAAATATTTAAAAATTCCAATATCTTTTTTTTATAATAAATTAACAATTTTAATTTTTTATAAATGTTTACTGATCGAGTTCAAATAAGGATATTGTTTTTTTTAAATATGCCAATTTTTGGGAAAGTTTTCAACTAAGTTAGTTAGTTTTGTTCAGTTAGTTTAGTTAGTTAATTTTTCCAAAAATTATACAAAATATCGACGAAATGTTTGTGCACTTGATGATTCAAAATATAACATATTAATTTGAAAATCCCAATCATTCAAAATAACATAAAAATGTTTTACGTAATTGATGATTTAAAAGATTTGCAAATTCCAATATTTTTTTTAACAAATTAACATTTTTTTATATAAATGTTCACTCATTGAGTTAAAATTAGGAAAACATTTTATTTTTAAATATGCCAGTTTTTAGGAAAGTTAGCTGGTTTGGTTCAGTTAGTTTAGTTAGTTAGTTTTTCCAAAAATTATACAAAATATCGACGGAATGTTTGTGCACTTGACGATTCAAAATATAATATATTAATTTGAAAATTCCAATCATTCAAAATATCATAAAAATGTTTTATGTAGTTGATGATTAAAAAGATTCAAAATTTCCAATCATCTTTTTTTTCACAAATTAACAATTTTTATTTTTTATAAATGTTCACTGATACAGATCAAATTAAGAAAACAAATATTTTGTTTTTAAATTTGCCAGTCTGTGGGAAAGTTTTAACCTAAGATAGTAAGTTAGTTAGTTTAGTTTAGTTAGTTTATTTAGTAAGTTAGTTTTTTTCAAAAACCACTTAAAAAATCCGCAAAATGTGCAGTTGATGACGAAAAAAATAGTATATAAATTTGAAAAAATCCAATCATTCAAAATATCATAAAAATCTTTTAAGAATTAGATGATTGAAAAGATTTGAATATGTCAATCATCTTTTTTTTGGGTAAATTATCAATATAAAAAAAATGGATTTTTTATTCTGCATAACTTCCACTCTAATTAACATACTGAGTGTAATAATTTTTAATTTAATTAATTAATTAATAATTCAAATAATTCAAAACTCATGCATAATTCAAAATGGCAAGATGGCGGCTCCTGCAAAACTTGCGCGTAATTAATAAATTCAAGATGGCGGCTCGATTAAAATATTCAAAATGGTGACTACCACGCAGATGTTCGGGCCGCCTAACATCTGATAAGGGCACATACACATCGCTGATAAGGAACTTAGGCGAATTGGACGATTATGGGGTACAAAATCGGCCCACCGAGTTCGGGCAAGTCCACAGGGGGTGAGAAATGTGAATTTAGATGGGGTGCAAAATCGGCTCACCGAGTTCGGCTAAGTCCACAGGGGGTGAGAAATATGAATTTAGACCCCCATGTAAACCTTATGGGGAAATGGCCCAGAACTGTCCTAGCCTATCTACTGTGGGTCAAGTATTATAATGTTTTAACAGTTTATATTGTTGTTTCCTGTAAGAACATTATAATACTCGACCCACGACATGTTTTCGCCATATTTCTAAATTTCTTGTAAACTTGGACATCTATTCTTCCTACAACATCGCGAATAGTTTGTTGCAAATTATCCAAAAGTATATTTCTTGTATTAATTCTGAAATATGGATTTTTGTCTGACTAACACCTACAATGTTCAGAAGATATAATAACATTTTTCAAAAATGAAAAATTGCCGGAAAATATAAGATACCAGATTGTAATTATATTTTTCTTTCAATTTATTTTTCATCAATCGTTAAACATATCTCAAATTGAAATATACAATATGTAGTTTCCAATGTTTAATTATGAGTAAAGTAAAGTAAAGTAAAGTAATGATGAGTTCAAATTTTGGTTTGTTAGGCCGACTTTTGGCTTCTTGTAAATGACTTGCAATAAAGTTTTATTAGCTATTGGCTTTATTAGCAATTATATAGCTGTTTTTTTTTAGATATGCTTGAGGAGCAATTAACTATGGGCTTTATTAGCAATTATATAGATGTTCTTTTTTAGATATACTTGAGAAGATTTTTAGAGATTTTTTGATAAAAGTGTTGTTCAAAATAAATAAAATTAAAATATTGTTTCTTGTAAATGACTTGCAGTAAAGTTTTATTAGCATTTAAATTAGCTCATCTTTTTTGTCTTAATAGTCGTGAAAAATGTACCTTTTATTTTGTTTATATTATGGTGGCGAAAGTGTATCAGGAGGTACAAGTTATCGTAAAAAATGTACCTTTTATTTTGTTTAGATTGCTTTGCTGGTATTCGCAGTTTGCATGTCTGTGGGCTACTGCAGATATGTACCCTATTATGGTGGCGAAAGTGTATCAGGAGGTACAAGCTATGGAAATTATGGGCAGGCAACTCAAGTGCAGGGATATCAGCATGGAGCATCAGGTCTTGGAAGTAACTATGGTCAAGCATATACCCATTCGAATTACAACCAAGGAGGACATTCTAACTATTACCACAACAAATATCCTTAAGCGTTTTCAAGATATTTCATGAATGAATGTTAATGAAAATAAAGAAAATCAAAAATATTGCACTAATACAGTTTTCGTCGTTATCGAGGAATTTATGTTTGCTATTCCTGATAATGGTATCTGATAATCTGTTTCTGATTATCGGTATGTAGTTTGTTTTTCTTCCCGAGAAAATCTGATCTCCAAAACATTGTGATGATAAAGGATGCAGGATCAATTTTGGAAAATTGATCCCCCTTTTGGATCAAAATTTTGGATCCAAAATGGAGTAAAAAGTGATTTCAGCGAAGTGGAATGATGGAGGACTTTCTATGACCAATTTTTGACCACCTTTTAGTGGTGGTAAAAGGTTGCAACCATAATTGCAGATGAACGTACATTAAACCAATATTGAGGGCCTTGGCAATTTTAGGGTATATTTTTTCAAATTATTAGGCAAGCCTAATGTTTTGATGTGATGTTAAGGATTAAGTCGTTAAGATAATCAATTAAGATAATTAACGTAATTCATTAAGACGTTTAGATATGTTGTCAATAACAATCATCGCATTTTGAGAATGATCACTTTCAACAACAAAAATTATTAAAAACAATGCATCAAAACTAACTTTTAAATTTGAGTACAGTATACAGATTAAGACTTAGTTATATCTGTTGTTATTAACATGTTAACAACAAAGCAAGCAAACAATTAACTCCAAATTGGCTTACAAGATTGGAGAAATCAGAGATTTCTCAGAAAATTATTAAAAACAATGCCTCAAAACTAGCTTTTAAATTTGAGTACAGTATACAGTTTAAGATTTAGTTATATCTGATGTTATTAACGTATTTGTAACAAAGCAAGCAAAGAATGAACTCCAAATTGGCTTACAAGATTTGAGAAATCAGAGATAATTGAAAACTTCATTATTCTTGCCTGAAAAAAAATGAAATTACGTACACAAATTTTATATTTTCATTGTTAGTTTGAACAGTCACTTGAAAATGACCTTAAGAATTCGAAACTCAAGTCGTTGTTTTATTGCATATGTTTAAATATCAATAAACATTTTGTGGTATAAACATCGAAAGTTGATTCTCTGTTTTTTCATTGTAAGTTTACATCATTATTACTTTTGATTTTATTTAGTACTTTTTAGTATTACTTTATCGTGCCTAGTAATAATGAATACCTATATTACATTTCTGTGTAATTAATTTCTTGTGTAATTTAAATATGTAAAACATATTTCTTGTGTGTACTTCTGAAATATTTTTTTCAGGCAAGATTTATGAAGTTTGAATTATCTCTGATTAGCCTCTTAACAGTTTTGCTTCTGAAACTCTCTGTATAGTGATATAGATCAATTATTGCACATACAATACAATTTTATGGAAATTGGGTTGCCTACCGTCACATAACATAACACTCAATAAACATGATAAATACATAATAAACATGATAAATACATAAAAAACATAGTAAATACATAATAAACATAGTAAATACATAATAAACATAGTAAATACATAATAAACATAATAAATACATAATAAACCTAGTAAATACATAATTAACATAACAAATACATAATAAACATGATAAATACATAATAAACATAATAAATATATTATAAACATAATAAACAACAGAATACACAATACACATATACACAATACAGAAATATGTTATATGTTAATTGAAATATGAATTTAACAATATATAAAAGTCTTGTCTTTCAATATTTGCAGCAAGAAAGCTCAAGGTTATGGCATAAACGTTATATTTACTTTATAAACGTATTTATTATTATTATTATTATTATTATTATAAATAATAATAATATTATTATTATATATAATCGATCTTTATTGGGCTATCGACCCCATATGGGGTCTTTCCGGCTTATTATTATTATTATTATAAATAATAATAATATTATTATTATTATAAATAATAATAATATTATTATTATTTATAAAGGCTGTTTAAATATGACTGTGAGATTGTGTAAAATAGAAATAAAAAATCAATAACTCGTAATATTCATAATATACTGTTTCGAAGCTAATAATAATAGTAAGTTATTGTTCTTAATTAGCTCGTGATTATACATGGATTGTAAATAAGATTGACGAATAACTAACCAAATTGGTACCAATATATAATAATTACAATTTTGCACTAGTTATGTATGATCCAAGTCGAAGAACAGATCGTACATTAGAGCTGCATTGTTAATTAAAAATCAATCAAAGATGAAATTAACGGTAAGTTAGTTAACAATAGTTAATAATGACTACTAATTTGTATCCAAATTATGATGTTCATTACATCTCGAAGAAGCGAACATTTGGAAAGTTCAATGTTAGTATGAGATTCCACAATCCTATTTATGGAGTGAAAATGTTCAAATTCTGCTAAATTTATTTATGTAGCATTTTTTACTAATAAATATTCTTTATTATTATATTATTATTATTAAATTCAAATTATGTTCAATTTCAATTTTATTAATGTACACTGCTCAACAAAATTAGGGGAACACCTTTAAAAAAGGGTTAAAATAGAAATTTAACAACTATGTTACGAAATTAATTATTTCTGATTAATCTTAATTCATGTTTATTTAAACAGAAAGAGGCATTTTAAAACCATGTGCTCAAAATAAGCAAAAACAATACCCCCTACTATAAAAAATATTAACCATTTTTACCCTTTCTTATAGGTGTTCCCCTAATTTTGTTGAGCACTGTATATAGTAATTTTTCATGATAATTAGTACCAGTTTTTATATTTCAATTTGAATTTCGCTAAAGCTTTTGGGAAAAGCTCAAATATGACTAAAATTTTAATACATTTTAATTTCTTTAGATTGCTTTTATAGTGCTTTCCGCATGCTTCACAGTCAATTACGGAAGTCTCTTAAGCTCGTTTGTAAACTTATTCGGTGGAAATTATGGACATGGGCATGGACATGGGCATGGGCTTGTGCATGGTTATGATCGTGGACATAACTCTGGTCATGGTCGTGGACATGGACGTAAACGAAAAGCAGACTAGATGTAGTAATCAACTTTCAAATTGTTATATAAATAATAATAATAATAATAATAATAAAGAATATTTATTAGCAAAAAACGCTACATAATATACAAAATTTTAACAACAGTTTGGAAAAATGTCATCGATAATAAAATAACAGACACGTACTGGTGAAATTCATTAATAATAATAATAATAATATCATTTATTGTATTCAAATTCAGAATTATGCTTGTCTAAAAAAAATGTAATTACATAAAAAAAAATATACATTCATTGTTTGTTAACAAAATAATTACTTTTTATTTTATTTATTACTTTGCATTATTACTCACTAAAGGTGGAAAGGCAAAGGAATAAATAAATAAAGTATTATTACTTTATCATGCCTACAATAACATAATGTTCATGAAATGAACATTACAGAGTCAAACATACAAGCTAAGCTTACAAATACATTGTCAAAATATAGTTTCAATTATTTCTTCCTAAATTTCAATGGTGATTGTTGAATTTTAATTATTTCTTCCTAAATTTCAATGGTTATTGTTAAATTTTAATTATTTCAACTAAAATTTCACTTATAACTGTCAAATTTCACTCATTTTGCCAAATTTTGAATGATTACTGTAAAATTTTCAATTATTTTGTAATAATATAAAAGATTTCTCTCATAATTTTAATGAACATTATAAATTTTCTTATTGTTATTGTTGAATTTTAATAATTTCTACTAAAATGTCACTTCTAACTGTCAAATTTGACTCATTTTGCCAAATTTTCAATGATTACTGTAAAATTTTCAATTATTTTGTCTTAATATAATAGATTTCTCTCATGATTTTAATGAACATTGAAAATTTTCAATGTTTACCATCATACTTTCAATAACTACTGTCAAAATTTCAATTATTTTTAATAAAATTTCAGATATTACTGTAAATTTTTATTTATATTGACAATTTTTTTCATAATCATAATTGCATGTCATATTTGCAAGGATCTATATTAAAATTACAATTATTTTTGTGAAAATTTCGATAGTTATTGTTAAATTTCAATTATTACTGCCATATTTTCAATCATAACTGTCAAAATTTCAATTATTTTCATTGAAGTTTCAATTATTCCTCTAATATTTTACTTATTGTGGTACATTTTCAATAATTACTGCAAAATTTGTAATTAAGTTGTTATAACTGCAAAGACTGCTCTCAAAGTTTCAATGATTATTGTCAAATTTCAATGATTACTGTCGTACTTTCAATAATTACTGTCAGAATTTCAATTATTTCTATCAAAGGATCCATTATTACTGTCAAATTTCAATTATGTTGTCAAGTTTCTAATGCTGTCATAATTACAAAAATTAATATTAAAGTATCAATCATTTAATTCAAAATTTCAATTGTTAGTGTTGAATTTTAATTATTTCTACCAACTGTAAAATTTCACTCATTTTGCCTAATTTTCAATGATTACTGTAAAATTTTCAAATATTTTGTCATAAAATAATAGATTTCTCTCATCATTTTAATGAACATCGTAAATTTTCAATGTCATACTTTCAATAATTACTGTCAAAATTTCAATTATTTTTATTAAAATTTCAATTATTACTGTAAAATTTTATTGCATGTAATTGCATGTAACTGCAATCCTCATAATTGCATTTGCAAGGATTTATCTTAAAATTACAATTATTTATGTGAAAATTTCGATAGTTATTGTCAAATTTCAATCATTACTGATATATTTTTAATTATTACTGTCAAAATTACATATATTACATACTTTAATACTGAATCAGAGTGACTCAAATTGAAAGAAAAAAATGGTTCTGGTCAGATTATTGTTACATTACTTTTATTGTTTATTTATATCCATATAATGTGAAACCTAAAGTTCTTAAAGAATGAAATCACTTTATTTACGTTTACAACTGGAATCCCAAATGTTCCTGAGAAATTGAAATTGAAATATAAAACTTATACAATTCATATCGTTTTTTTTTTATTAATCATTATTAGTTATTTTTATTATTATCTGTATTATGTATTATTATAATAATTTTTATTATTTTGTAAAATTAAGAGTAGTGATAATGATAACTATATATAATAGTGAAATATAAATCTGAAATGGCTAATTCACAGCTCAATTATACGAAGTACGTAAGTACTTCAAACTCCATTACTTCCACTACAATTACTTCAACTGTATTACATCAACTTGAGATTACTTCAACAGCAATTACTTCAGCAAGAAATTACTTCCACGCATAATTACTTCAATAAGAAAATATATCAACTCGAAAATACTTCAACTAGAGAATACTCAACTCGAAAATACTTCAACTAGAGAGTACATCAACTCGAAAATACTTCAACTAGAGAACACTTCAACTGTTTGTTATATACCTGTTTGTTATTAAATACTTCAACTCAAAAATACTTTAACTTGAGTACTCTTCAACTGCTAAATACTTCAGCTCGAAAATACTTCAACTAGAGAACGCATCAACTGCCAAATACTTCAACTCAAAAATACCTCAAATAGCGAATACTTCAACTGCTAATTAATACAACTCGAAAATACTTCAACAAGAGAATACACAACTGGAAATCACTTTAACAAGAGAAACTTCAACTGCAATTACTTCAACAAGATAATACTTCAACGCAGAATTACTTCAATAAGAAAATACATCAATTCAAAAATTCTCCAACTAGAACACTTCAACTGCTAAATACTTCAACTCAAAAATACCTCAACTAGTGAACACTTCAACTGCTAATTACTTCAACTCGAAAATATTTCAACTAGAGAATTCACAACTCGAAATTACTTCAACTAGAGAATACATTAACTCAAAAAACTTCAACTAGAGAACACTTCAACTGTTAAATATTTCATCTAGAGAACACTTCAACTGCTAAATACTTCCACTGGAAAATATTTCAACTCGAAAATGCTTCAACTAGAGAACATTTCAACTGTTGAATACTACAACTCAAAAATACCTCAACTAGAGAACACTTCAACTGCTAATTACTACAACTCGAAAATACCTCAACTAGAGAATACTTAACTTCAAAATACTTCAACATGAGAATATACAACTGAAAACCACTTTAACTAGAGAAACTTCAACTGCAATTACTTCAACAAGAAAATACTTCAACGCAGAATTACTTCAATAAGAAAATACATCAACTCAAAAGTACTCCAACTAGAGAACACTTTAACTGCTAATTACTTCAACTCGAAAATACTTCAACTAGAGAATACTCAACTCGAAAATACTTCAACTAGAGAATACATCAACTCGAAAATACTTCATCTAGAGAACACTTCAACTGTTAAATACTTCAACTCGAAAATACTTCAACTTGAAAACACTTCAACTGCTAAATACGTCAAGTCGAAAATACTTCAACTAGAGAACTCTTCTACTGCTAATTACTACAACTCAAAAACATCTCAACTAGAGAATACTTGACTCTAAAATACTTCAACAAGAGAATACACAACTGGAAACCACTTCAATTAGAGAAACTTCAACTGGAATCACTTTAACAAGAAAATACTTCCACGCACAATTACTTCAATAAGAAAATACATCAATTCAAAAATTCTCAAACTAGAGAACACTTCAACTGCTAATTACTTCAACTCGAAAATACCTCAACTAGAGAACACTTCAACTGCTAAATACTTGAACTCGAAAATACTTCAACTTGAGAATGCATCATCTCGAAAAAACTTAAACTAGAGAACACTTCAACTGTTAAATACTTCAACTTAAAAATACTTTAACTAGAGACCCCTTCAACTGCTAAATATGTCAACTCGAAAATACTTCAACTCGAAAATACATCAACTAGAGAACACTTCAACAGCTAATTACTACAACTCGAAAATATTAAACTAGAGAATACTTGACTCTAAAATACTTCAACAAGAGAATACACAACCCGAAAATACCTCAACTAGAGAACACTTCAACTGCTAATTACTTCAACTCGAAAATATTTTAACTAGAGAATACTCAACTCAAAAATACTTCATCTAGAGAATACATCAACTCGAAAAAACTTCAACTAGAGAACACTTCAACTGTTAAATTCTTCAACTTGAGAACACTTCAACTGCTAAATACTTCAACTCGAAAATACTCCAACTAGAAAATACTCAACTCAAAAATACTTCAACTTGAGAATACACAACTCGAAAACACTACAACTAGAGAACACGTCAACTAGAGAACACTCAAACTGCTAAATATTTCAACTCGAAAAGATTTCAACTAGAGAACACTTCAACTGCTAAATACTACAACTCGAAAATACTTCAACTAGAGAACACTTCAACTGCTAATTACTTCAACTCGAAAATACTTCAACTAGAGAATACTCAACTTGAAAATACTTCAACTGGAGAATACACAACTCGAAAACACTTCAGCCAGAGGAACTTCAACTGGTAATACTTCAACTCGAAATTTCTTCAACTAGAAATTACTTTACCTTGCATTAGGTTAGGTTAGATGATATTTTTAATCGCTGGTTGATATAATTTGGTTGAAGTAATTGTAGTTAAAGTTTTTTTTTAAGTAATCACTTGACTGTAGTGCATACACTACTTACACAGGTACTGTAAGATTTTAATTATTGACAAATTTTGTCATAATCAAAATTGCATGTCATAATTCAAGGATTTATCTTAAAATTACAATTAATTATGGAAAATTTCGATAGTTATTGCCAAATTTCATAATTACTGCCATATTTGCAACCATTAATTTCAATTATTTTTATTGAAGTTTCAATTATTTCTCTCATATTTTATTTATTTTGTTACATTTTCAATAATTAATGCAAAAATTATAATTAATTTGTCATAACTGCAAAGGCTGCTCTCAAAGTTTCAATGATTATTGTCAAATTTCAATGATTACTGTCAATTATATTGTCAAATTTCTAATGCTGTCATAATTACAAAAATTAATATTAAAGTTTCAATAATTTTGATCCAAAATATCAATGGTTATTGCAGAATTTTAATTATTTCTACTAAAATTTCACTTATTACTATCAATTTTCACTCATTTTGCCAAATTTTCAATGATTACTGTACAATTTTCAATTATTTTGTCATAGTAACAAAGATTTCTCTCATAATTTCAATGATCATTGTACAATTTCAATGCTTACTGTCATACTTCCAATAATTACTGTAAAAATTTCAATTATTTTCATTAAAATTTCAAATAATTTTACCAAAATTTCAATTATAACTGTAAAATTTTAATTATATTGACAAATTTGGTAATAATCATAGTAGCATGTCATAATTGCATGGATTTCTCTTAAAATTACAATTATTTATGTAAAAATTTGGATAGGCATTGTCAAATTTCAATTATAACTGCCATATTTTCTATCATTACTGTCAAGATTTCAATTATTTTCATTGAAGTTTCTGTTATTTCTTTTATATTTTACTCATTTTTTACATTTTCAATAATTCCGGCAAAATTTGCAATTAATTTATTATAATTGCAAAGAATGCTCCCAAACTTTCAATGATTATTGTCAAATTTCAATAATTACTGTCAGAATTTCAATTATTTCTATCAAAGTATGTATTATTACTGTCAAATTTCAATTAGGTTGTCAAATTTTTAATGCTGTTATAATTGCAAAAATTAATATTAAAGTATCAATTATTTCTATCAAAATTTCAATTGTTATTGTTGAATTTTAATTATTCCAACTAAAATTTCACCAATTACTGTCAAATTTCACTCATTTTGCCAAATTTTCAATAATTACTGTAAAATTTTCAATTATTTTGTCATAATAACAAAGATGTCTCTCATAATTTCAATGAACATTGTAAATTTTCAATGCTTAGTGTCATACTTTTAATAATTACTGTAAAAATTTCAATTATTTATATTAAAATTTCAATTATTACTTTAAAATTTTAATTATATTGACATATTTTTTCATAATCAAAATTGCATGTCATAATTGCAAGGATTTTTCTTAAAATTACAATTATTTTTATGAAAATTTCGATAGTTATTGTCAAATTTCAATTATTACTGCCATATTTTCAATCATTACTGTAAAAATTTCAATTATGTTAATTTGAGTTTCTGTTATTTCTTTCATATTTTACTCATTTTGTTACATTTTCAATAATTCCTGCAAAATTTGCAATTAATTTGTCATAATTGCAAAGACTGCTCTCAAACTTTCAATGATTATTGTCAAATTTCAATGGTTACTGCCATACTTTCAATAATTACTGTCAAAATTTCAATTATTTCTATTATTACTGTCAAATTTCAATTATGTTGTCAAATATTTAATGCTGTCATAATTGCAAAAATTAATATTAAAGTATCAATTATTTCTTTAAAAATTTCAATTGTTATTATTGAATTTTATTTAGTGATTACTGTAAAATTTTCAATTATTTTATCATAATAACAAAGATGTCTCTCTTAATTTCAATGATCATTGTAAATTTTCAATGCTTACTGTCATACTTTCAATAATGACTGCCAAAATTTCAATTATTTTTTCAGCTATTGCAGCTACAAGTTTCTGCTATTTTTGGGAGCATGTACAAAAAAAATATTTTTTTATAAAATTGCAGTGCAAAACATTTGTTTTTAATGATACAAAGTAAAAAAATATTAGAATTATAATGATAAAAAACTATATTATGTTAATACTCCAATTAGATAATTAAGAACTTAAATAAGTGTTGCCTTAATTATTCTTTAATTTACTCCAAATTTATGCCAAATCCTAAAATAAAAACTATAATTTACTCAATTTCTTCAGATTGCTTTGCTGGTGATTGCAGTGTGCCTTAATGTTATCTACGGATTTGAATATGTTGAGGACAGACATTCTGGGCATGGGAAAGGGAATGGACATGGACATGGACATGGGAAAGGGAAGGGACATGGGCATGGGCATGGGCATGGGCATGGGCATGGGAAAGGGAAAGGACATGGGCATGGGCATGGGCATGGGCATGGGCATGGGCATGGGCATGGACATGGACATGGACATGGGAAAGGGAATGGACATGGACATGGGCATGGGCATGGACATGGGCATGGACACGGGAAAGGGAATGGGCACGGACACGGACATGGACATGGGCACGGGCATGATCATAAGCACTGACACGAACCTGAAAAAGGGCATGGGCAATATAATGGGCATGGACATGGAGATGTACATGGACATGGACATGGACATGGGCATGGGCATGGGCATGGACGTGGACATGGGCACGGGCATTGGCACGGACATCGTTATAAAATTTTAGAACGATAATGAACTTAGTATAGAAAAGTGCTCTTGGAAATAAAATATCTTTCAAGTATTGAAAAAAATTATTGTTTAATTATTTCTATTCATAACAAAATCATGGGCAATAACATGGGCAATATAATGGGCATGGACATGGAGATGTACATGGACATGGACATGGACATGGGCATGGGCATGGGCATGGACGTGGACATGGGCACGGGCATTGGCACGGAATTATCTTTCAAGTATTGAAAAAAATTATTGTTTAATTATTTCTATTCATAACAAAATCTGTTTACAAAAAAATGTCTACGTTTTCACGTTTTTAACTAAATGATAACAGTACAATAACAGACCGATTAGTTTATGGTTAATTAGTTAATTGGTGCGAGCTAATTAGTCTAATAGCACTTAGCTTCTTGTTCAATTTAGCCAATTGGCACAAAAAATAGTTCAAAATATGGGTTTCAAGCTTTTTAAGTTCAAACCTTTTGGTTCAAATTGGCCTACCTAAAGTACCTTCCTCTGTCAAAATTTCAATGATTACTGTTGAAATGTCATTGATTATTTTCAATATCTGTCTAAATTTCAATGATTATTGTAAATGTTTTAATGATTACTGCCAAAATTATTTTTGTATGATTATTGTTAAATTTGAGTTAATACGGTCACAGTTTCTATGATTATTGTAAAATTTATAATTTTTCTCTGAAAATTTTATTTGGGACTGCCAAAATTGCAATTGCCACTGTTAAATTTTCAATGCTTCTATCAACATTACAATTAATGTTAAAATTTCATTAATTTTCAAATAAAATTTTCAATTGTCTTTGAAGTTTCATTATTCACTCAAAATATCAGTGGTGAATTCAAAAATTGGAATTACTGCCATCAAATTTTCAATGATATCTTAAAATTTCATTTTTTCCATCAAAATTTCAATTATGTCTCCTAAAATTTTATTTTTGCCTTCACAATTTCAATTATTCTAATAAAATATCAATTATTACTTATGAAATTTCAATGATTAATGTCGAATTTTCTATTATGTGCCCAAATTTGAATGATTAATGCTATAATTTGAATGACTAATGTCAAAATACCATCATTACTATTAAATTTTTAATTTCTCCATCAAAATAATCATTAAAACTGTCACAATTTCAATGTTTATTGCAAAATTTTCGAGTTTTCAGGTAAAATGTCATTCAGTACGGCAATTACAATTGCTACTGTTAAAGTTTCAATGTTTTTATCAAAATTTCATTTTTATGTACAAAATTTAAATTGATATGTCAAAATATCAATTATTACTGTTGAAATGTCAATGATTATTTTCAATATGTGTACAAATTTCAATGATTATTGTAAATGTTTTGATGATTACTGCCAAAATTGTCATGATTATTGTTAAATTTTAGTTAATACGGTCACAATTTCTATGATTATTGTAAAATTTATAATTTTGTCTGAAAATTTTATTTGGGACTGCCAAAATTGCAATGCCACTGTTAAATTTTCAATGCTTCTATCAACATTACAATTAATGTCTAAATTTCATTAAATTTCAAATAAAATTTTCAATTGTCTTTCAAGTTTAATTATTCTCTCAAAATATCAGTGATGAATTCAAAAATTGTAATTACTGCCATCAAATTTTCAATGATATTATAAAATTTCATTTTTTCCATCAAAATTTCAATGATGTCTCCTAAAATTTCATATTTTGCATCACAATTTCAAGTATTCTGATAAAATATCAATTATTACTTGTGAAATTTTAATGATTAATGTCGAATTTTCTATTATGTGCCCAAATTTGAATGATTAATGCTATAATTTGAATGACTAATGTCAAAATACCATCATTAATATTAAATTTTTAATTTCTCCATCAAAATAATCATTAAAACTGTTACAATTTCAATGTTTATTGCAAAATTTTCGATTTTTCTCCTAAAATGTCATTCAGTACTGCAATTACAATTGCTACTGTCAAAGTTTCAATGTTTTTATCAAAATTTCATTTCTTATGTATAAAATTTAAATTGATATGTCAAAATATCAATCATTACTGTTGAAATGTCAATGATTATTTTGAATATGTGTCCAAACTTCAATGATTATTGTAAATGTTTTGATGATTACTGCCAAAATTGTTATGATTATTGCTAAATGTGAGTCAATACGGTCACAATTTCTATGAATATTGTAAAATTTATAAATTTTGTCTGAAAATTTTATTTGGGACTGCCAAAATTGCAATTGCCACTGTTAAATTTTCAATGCTTCTATCAACATTACAATTAATGTTAAAATATCATTAATTTTCAAAGAAAATTTTGAATTGTCTTTAAATTTCAGTTATTCACTAAAAATATCAATAGTGAATTCAAAAATTTTAATTACTGCTATTAGATTTTCAATGATTTCATAAAATTTCATTTTTTCTATCAAAATTTCAATGATGTCTCCTAAAATTTAAGTTTTTGCATCACAATTTCAAGTATTCTGATGAAATATCAATTATTACCTGTGAAATTTTAATGATTAATGTCTAATTTTCTATTATGTGTCCAAATTTGAATGATTAATGCTAAAATTTGAATGACTTATGTCAAAACACCATCAATAATATTACATTTTTAATTTCCCCATCAAAGTAATCATTAAAACTGTCACAATTTCAATGTTTATTGCAAAATTTTCAATTTTTCTGTTAAAATGTCATTCAGTACTGCAATTACATTTGCTACTGTCAAAGTTTCAATGTTTTTATCAAAATTTCATTTGTTATGTACAAAATTTAAATTGATATGTCAAAATATCAATTATTACTGTTGAAATGTCAATGATTATTTTCAATATGTGTACAAATTTCAATGATTATTGTAAATGTTTTGATGATTACTGCCAAAATTGTCATGATTATAGTTAAATTTTAGTTAATACTGTCACCATTTCTATGATTATTGTAAAATTTATAATTTTTGTCTGAAAATTTTATTTGGGACTGCCAAAATTGCAATTGCCACTGTTAAATTTTCAATGCTTCTATCAACATTACAATTAATGTTAAAATTTTCAATTGTCTTTCAAGTTTAATTATTCACTCGAAATATCAGTAGTGAATTCAAAAATTGTAATAACTGTCATCAAATTTTCAATGATATCATAAAATTTCATTTTTTCCATCAAAATTTCAATGATGTCTCCTAAAATTTCATTTTTTGCATCACAATTTCAAGTATTCTGATAAAATATCAATTATTATTTGTGAAATTTTAATGATTAATGTCGAATTTTCTATTATGTGTCCAAATTTGAATGATTAATGTTAAAATTTGAATGACTAATGTCAAAACACCATTCATAATATTAATTTTTTAATTTCTCCATCAAAATAATCATTAAAACTGTCACAAATTCAATGTTTATTGCAAAATTTTCGAGTTTTCTGGTAAAATGTCATTCAGTACTGCAATTACAATTGCTACTGTCAAAGTTTCAATGTTTTTATCAAAATTACATTTCTTATGTATAAAATTTAAATTGATATGACAAAATATCAATCAATACTGTTGAAATGTCAATGATTATTTTGAATATGTGTCCAAATTTCAATGATTATTGTAATTGTTTCGATGATTATTGCCAAAATTGTCATGATTATTGTTAAATTTTAGATAATACGGTCACAATTTCTATGAATATTGTAAAATTTATAATTTTTGTCTGAAAATTTTATTTGGAACTGCCAAAATTGCAATTGCAACTGTTAAATTTTCATTACTTCTACATATATATATATATATATATATATATATATATATATATATATATATATATATATATATATATATATATATATATATATATATATATATAATTGTTTTCCCTTTTGCCACAGAATGGTGTAGGCTTCTTATAGCAACGGTATTAAAATTTATATCAGCTTAAATATTACTGTGCAATTGTGCAAAACCGAAAAGAAAACTCAATAACTCTTACAAAAACGTAAAATACTGCTTCAAAGCAAATGATAATAGTAATTTATTGTTGTTAATTAGCTCGCGATTATACACGGAATTACTAACCAAATTAGCAGCAACACATAAATTCTAGTTAGTCGTGTACGATACCAGGTGCACAGCTGGTCGTACATTAGCTCTTTATTGTTAATTAAAAACTAATTAATCATGAAATTAGCGGTAAGTTAGTATTTAACAGGAAAATGTGGATGACTCAACTTGAATTTTGGCATTTTGTTCTTACTCAAGTATATTTCAATAAAACGAATGTATTCAAATGAATGCACATTTATTTTGATATTCAAAAGCCACAAAAGTCAAAAAGTTACTCAGAAATAGAGCAATACAAAAATAGAGTCAGTAGATTTAATGATTTTAAAGATTTTTTATTGTATGCACATTTATTTTGATATTCAAAAGCCACAAGTCAAAAACTTACTCAGAAATAGAGCAATACAAAAATAGAGTCAGTAGATTTAATGATTTTAATTTTTTTTTATTGTATGCACATTTATTTTGATATTCAAAAGCCACAAGTCAAAAAGATACTCAGAAATAGAGCAATACAAAAATAGTCAGTAGATATTGATATTCTTCTGAATATCAAAATAAATTTTGACTTGGTAGCAAATGTCAAAAACTTACTTAAAAATAGAGCAATACAAATATAGTCAGTAGATATAATGATTTTAAAGATTTTTTATTGTATGCACATTTATTTTGATATTCTTCTGAATATCAAAATAAATTTTGACTTAGTGACAAAAGTCAAAAACTTACCTAAAAATAGAGCAATACAAATATAGTTAGTAGATATAATGATTTTAAAGATTTTTTATTGTATGCATTTTTATTTTGATATTCTTCTGAATATCAAAATAAATTTTGACTTGGTAGCAAAAGTCAAAAATTTACTTAAAAATAGAGCAATACAAATATAGTCAGTAGATATAATGATTTTAAAGATTTTTGTTTGTTCATTGTTATCTTCCTTCTTTATTGGATAAATAAAGATTTATAGATAATAAACTTATATTTTAGAGATATTAGCAATAGAAAATAAGAAAAAAATTAAGAGGAACAAACATTACCATTGTTTCAGAGATACTGAAACGGATTTAGGTTTTATGTGAATAGTGACATCTTATCTGGCATGGACTATATGTGAGTTGAAAAGTTGAGAACTGTTATGCTTCTGAACATATGTTTTGCAGCATTTTAACTATGTTTATTGCTTGTTGTACGATGCATTTAAATAATCGATACATAACATAATAATTTACTTCAGCAATAGTAATGTTCACATAGTACCATGACTATTAATAATAATAATAATAAAGAATATTTATTAGCAAAAAACGCTACATAATATACAAAATTTCAACAAAACAACAAAAGAAAGATAGACAGATAGATAGATAATTAGTACCAATTTTTATATTTCAATCTGAATTTCGCTAAAGCTTTTGGGAAAAACTAAAACGCGCTAAAATATGACTCAAATTTTAATACATTTTGATTTCTTTAGATTGCTTTTATAGTTTTTGCCGCATGCTTCACTATCGGCTACGGAAGTCTCATAAACTCGTTCATAAACTTATTCAGTGGAAATCGCGGACAGGGGCATGGTCATGGGCATGGACATGGTCATGGGCATGGACACGGGCATGGACATGGACATGGGCATGGACATGGGCACGGGCATGGACGCGGTAGTGGACGTGGGCATCGCCGTGGGCGCTCATGGAATTGGGTGTAATAGAAAAACAGAAGACCCATAATAATCAACTTATAGTTTAAACATTATTGAAAATAAAAAAACATAGCCATATTGGTGAAATTCAGTGTTTAATTCTATCCATATATTGAGAAACTTGTACTGACCAAGGGCTAAAATCGATATATAGTTTACCTTTATATAATAATTGTTATAATAACAATTATTATAAACATATCAACATAGCAACATAACCTAACCTAACCTAACCTAAATGAGTTAATTTGATTTTATGTAATATCATTTCGTCAAATCGATTTTACATCAAATTTACCTTTATTTTACTTGAATTCTGAATCAGAGAGACTCAAATTGAAATATAAAAATTGGATACTAGTTACATTATTGTTTATTAATATCCATCTATTAAGAAATCTGTGACGCTTAACTTATAAAATCTCTTTATTCGTTTGTAACAGGAATACTGAAGAATTGAGAAAATTCCTGGAAAATTGAATATACGTCATTTGAGGGGTTTTCACGTTTTTCGTCACGTTTTCCAACTTTTCTGGAAAAATAAATAACTCAAATATAAGTCGTTTGAGGGGATTCCTGTCACGTTTCTCACATTTTCTGGAAGACCAAATTAACGTCATTTTAAGGGTTTTCACGTTTCCTGTCACGTTTTTCACGTTTTCTGGAAAACCTAATAAACCAAATAAAGGTCGTTTAAGGGTTTTCCTCAAATTACTAATAATAATAATTACTATCAAATTTTGTATTTTTCATTGAAAATTTTAACGATTTCTATCAAATGTTCCAATGATTCTGTCAAAATATCAGTGATTACTATGAAATATTCATTTAGTGGTCAGAATTGAATCATTATATTTTGTTACAAAAACTAAGTAATATTCTAAGTAAAAGTAATGGTAGTATCCCTAAAGTATTCTACGTATAGTATATTTTTCAATTATTCCTAATAAAATTTCAAACAGCACTGCCAAGTTTGCAATTGTTTTTTTTTAATATTCTGGTAAATTTTAAATAATTTCAACGTTCTCGATTATTCTTCCAAATTTTAAATTATTATTGCCATCTGTCTATGGTTCTTTCAAAATGATTATGTCACAATAACAATGATTACTACGAAATAGTCAATTTTTGCTCAAAATTTAATCATTATACCACAAATTATAATGGTCACTGCCCAGTTTTCAATTATTCCTATTAGTATTTCAAAGATAACTGCCAAATTTGCAATTATATCTGTCAAAATTTTAATTATTCTGTGAAAATTGTGAAAATTATTTAATTGTTTCGATGATTCTAGCAAAATTTCATAGATTACTGTCAATTTATCAATGATTTCTCCAATATTTCAATGATTCTGCCAAAATTTGCACTTATTTCGATTTAAATTTTAATTATTTTATGAATAGATTCTATAGTCACAGTCATAGACATGCAGTATTTACTTTATTTATTTGAGCCACACTTCAATGTTACAAGTATAATATTGTCATTTCGTGGATAACTAATGAGAAAATCGCTAATGTGGATTTATGATAATTTGTGATTTTATTCATATAATGATTATTCATTATATGCACGATTATCAGATATTCACTTATCAGACCAAATTTGGCCATTTCATGAAACAATTATTTCCATCATTATTTTAATGATTACAGCCAAATATAATTTTTTTTATCAAAATTTTAAATATTCTGCGACAGTTTAAAAAAAAAATATGATTTTTTTAATGATTCTGTCAAAATTTGCAATTAATTCTATTTAAATTTTAATTATTTTATAAATAGATAGATTACTTTAGTCACAGTCACAGTCATGCAGTACTTACTTTATTGATATGAGCCACAATACAATGATACAAGTATCATATTGTCATTTCGTGGATAACTAATTAGAAAATGACTAATGTGAATTTATGATAATTTGTGATTTTATTCATATAATGATTATTCATTATATGCACGATTATCAGATATTCACTTATCAGACCAAATTTAGCCATTTCATGAAACAATTTCAATTATTTCCATCATAATTTTAATGATTACAGCCAAATATAATTTTTTTTAGCAAAATTTTAAATATTCTGCGACAGTTTAAAAAAAATGATTTTTTTAATGATTCTGTCAAAATTTGCACTTAATTGTAATTAAATTTTAATTATTTTATAAATAGATAGATTACTTTAGTCACAGTCACAGTCATGCAGTACTTACTTTATTCATATGAGCCACAATACAATGATACAAGTATCATATTGTCATTTCGTGGATAACTAATTAGAAAATGACTAATGTGAATTTATGATAATTTGTGATTTCATTTATATAATGATTATTCATTATATGCACGATTATTAGATATTCACTTATCAGACCAAATTTAGCCATTTCATGAAACAATTTAAATTATTTCCATCATAATTTTAATGATTACAGCCAAATATAATTTTTTTTATCAAAATTTTAAATATTCTGCGACAGTTTTAAAAAAAATTATGATTTTTTTAATGATTCTGTCAAAATTTGCAATTAATTCTATTTAAATTTTAATTATTTTATAAATCGATAGATTACTTTAGTCACAGTCACAGTCATGCAGTACTTACTTTATTCATATGAGCCACCATACAATGATACAAGTATCATATTGTCTTTTCGTGGATAACTAATTAGAAAATGACTAATGTGAATTTATGATAATTTGTGATTTCACTTATATAATGATTATTCATTATATGCACGATTATTAGATATTCACTTATTGGACCAAATTTAGCCATTTCATGAAACAATATCAATGATATCATAATTTCATAATTTTAATGATTACAGCCAAATTTAATTTTTTATATCAAAATTTTAAATATTCTGCGACAGTTTCAATAATTTCTATGACATTTTTCAATGATTCTGTCAAAATTAATGTGATAACTACAAAATTTCGACGAGTTCGTGCTTAATATTCTTGACTTCAAAATTAAGTATTTGATACTTTAATTACGGACTACTAAACTACGGTATTTTTGGGCAGCAATTAAGACAAAATTTCTTTAAGTATTTTTTTGTCTAGTACTGTAATTAGGCCAAGTTGTTAAGTAGTAGTTCTTTTCTGGTATAGATGCTGTGTACATAATGCTCAAATATTGGGTCATGCTTAACATGCTTGACTTCAAAATGAAGTATTTGATACTTTAATTATTGACTGCTAAACTACAGTATTTTTGTGCAGCAATTAAGACAAAAATTCTTTAAATATTTTTTTGTCTAGTACTGAAATTAGGTAAGGTTGTTAAGTAGTTTTTGGTAAAGATGCTGGGTACATAATGCTCAAATATTGGGTCATGCATAACATTCTTGAACTTTTCTGGAAAACCAAATAACTGGAATATAAATAGTTTAAGGGGATTCCTGTCACGTTTCTCACGTTTCCTGGAAAACCAAATAAACGTCATTTGAAGGGTTTTCGCGTTTCCTGTCACGTTTTTCACGATTTCTGGAAAACCAAATAAACCAAATAAAGGTCGTTTGAGGGTTTTCCTATCACGTTTCTCACATTTTCTGGAAGACCAAATTAACGTCATTCAAGGGGTTTTCACAATTCCCTTCACGTTTTTCACGTTTTCTGGAAAACCAAATAAACCAGATAAACGTTGAATGAAGCGTTTTCACGTTTCCGGTCACGTTTTTATTGTTTTCTGGAAAACCAATTAATCGTTATATGAGGGGTTTTCACGTTTCCTGTCACGTTTTCCACGTTTTCTGGAAAACCAAACAACTCAAATATAGGTCATTTGAGGGATTTGTTGTCACGTTTCTCACGTTTTCTGGAAAACCAAATAAACGTCATTTGAGGAGTTTTCACGTTTAACATCACGTTTTTTACGTTTTCTGGAAAACCAAATATATCAGATAAACGTTGTATAAAGCGTTTTCACGATTCCTGTAATGTTTTTCACATTTTCTGGAAAACCAAATAAACGTCATTTGAGGGGTTTTCACGTTTTTCACGTTTTCTGGAAAACTAAATTAACCAGATAAAGTTCGTTTGAGGGTTTTCCTATCACGTTTCTCACATTTTCTGGAAAACCAAACTAACGTCATTCGAGGGGTTTTCACGATTCCCTTCACGTTTTTCACGTTTTCTGGAAAACCAAATAAACCAGATAAACGTTGCATGAAACGTTTTCACGTTTCTTGTCACGTTCTTCATGTTTTCTGGAAAACTAAATAAACTTGATAAGTGTCGTTTGAGGGTTTTCCTATCACGTTTCTTACATTTTCTGGAAGACCAAATTAACATCATTTGAGGGGTTTTTACGATTCCCTTCACGTTTTTCACGTTTTCTGAAAAACCAAATAAACCAGATAAACGTTGCTGAAACATTTTCACGTTTCTTGTCACGTTTTTCACGTTTTCTGGAAAACCAAATAATCGTTATTCGAGGAGTTTTCACGTTTCCTGTCACGTTATATAAATATAGGTCATTTGAGGGATTCGCTGTCACATTTTTTACGTTTTTTGGAAAACCAAATAAACCAGATAAACGTTGCATGAAATGTTTTCACGTTTCCTGTAATGTTTTTCACGTTTTCTGGAAAACCAAATAAACGTCTTTTGAGGGGTTTTCACGTTTCCTGTCACGTTTTTCACGTTTCCTGTCACGTTTTTCACGTTTTCTGGAAAACCAAATAAACCAGATAAAGGTCGTTTGCGGGTTTTCCTATCACGTTTCTCACATTTCCTGGAAGACCAAATTAATGTCATTCGAGGGGTTTTCACGTTTCCCTTCTCGTTTTTCACGTTTTCTGGAAAACCAAATAAACCAGATAAACGTAGTATGAAGCTTTTTCACGTTTCCTGTCACGGTTTTCACGTTTTCTGGAAAAACAAATGAGCCTCATTTGAGAGATTTTCACGTTTTTCAACTTTTCTGGAAAACCATATAATTCAGATATACGTCGTTTGAGAAGTTTCCTGTCACATTTCTTACATTTTCTGGAAAACCAAATAAAAGTCATTTGAGGGGTTTTCACGTTTTCCGTCACATTTTTCTACTTTTCTGGAAAATTAAATAAATCAAATATATGTCGTTTGAGAGTTTTCCTGCAACGTTTCTCACGTTTTCTCGAAAACCAAGTAAACCAGATAAACGTTGTATGAAACGATTCCACGTTTCCTGTCACGTTTTCACGTTTTTTGGAAAACCAAATGAACGTCATTTGAGGGGTTTTCACGTTTCCTGTCATGTTTTTCAACTATTCTGGAAAACCAAATAATTCAAATATAGGTCGTTTGAGAAGTTTCCTGTCACATTTCTCACGTTTTCTGGAAAACTAAATAAAAGTCATTTGAGGGGTTTTCACGTTTTCCGTCACATTTTTCTACTTTTCTGGAAAATTAAATAAATCAAATATATGTCGTTTGAGAGTTTTCCTGCAACGTTTCTCACGTTTTCTCGAAAACCAGGTAAACCAGATAAACGTTGTATGAAACGATTCCACGTTTCCTGTCACGTTTTTCCAGTTTTTTGGAAAACCAAATGAGCCTCATTTGAGAGATTTTCACGTTTCCCGTCACGTTTTTCAAATTTTCTGGAAAACCAAATAATTCAAATATAGGTCGTTTGAGTAGTTTCCTGTCACATTTCTCACGTTTTCTGGAAAACCAAGTAAAAGTCATTTGAGGGCTTTTCGCGTTTCCGTCACATTTTTTTTACTTTTCTGGAAAATTAAATAAATCAAATATATGTCATTTGAGAGTTTTCCTGCAACGTTTCTCACGTTTTCTCGAAAACCAAATAAACCAGATAAACGTTGTATGAAACGATTCCACGTTTCCTGTCACGTTTTTCACGTTTTTCTGGAAAACCAAATGAACGGCATTTGAGGGGTTTTCACCAAATAAAGCAGATAAACGTTGTATAAAGCGTTTTCACGTTTCTCACCTTTTCTGAAAAACCAAATGAACGTCGTTTGAGGAGTTTTCACTTTTCCCGTCACGTTTTTCACATTTTCTGGAAAACAAAATACATCAGATAAACGTTCTATGAAGCGTTTTTACGTTTCCTCTCACGTTTTTCACGTTTTTTTGGAAAACCAAATTAACGGCATTCGAGGGGTTTTCACCAAATAAAGCAGATAAACGTTGTATAAAGCGTTTTCACGTTTCTCACGTTTTCTGAAAAACCAAATGAACGTCGTTTGAGGACTTTTCACGTTTCCCATCACGTTTTCTGGAAAAACAAATGAACGGCATTTGATGGGTTTTTACGTTACCTGTCACGTTTTTCACTTTTTCTGGAAAACCAAATAAAGCAGATAAACGTTGAATGAAGCGTTTTCACGTATCTCACGTTTTCTGAAAAACCAAATGAACGTCGATTGAGGAGTTTTCACGTCTACCGTCACGTTTTTCACGTTTTCTTGAAAACCAAATAAACCAGATAAACGTTGTATGAAGCGTTTTCACGTTTCCTGTCACGTTTTTCACGTTTTCTGGAAAACCAAATTAACGTCATTTGAGGGGTTTTCACGTTTCCCGTCACGTTTTTCACGCTTTCTGGAAAACCTTGCTATATTTGGTCCTCCATAAAACGTGAAAAACGTGACGGGAAACGTGAAAACCCATCAAATGTCGTTTATTTGGTTTTCCATAAAACGTGAGCAAAAAAGGTTGTATGAACCGTTTTCGCGTTTCGTGTCACGTTTTCTCGAAAAGCAAATAAACCAGATACACGTTGTATGAAGCGTTTTTACGTTTTCTGTCACGTTTTTCGCGTTTTTTGAAAAACCAAATAAACGTCATTTGAGGGATTTTCACGTTTCCTGTTGCGTTTTTAATGTTTTCAGGAAAACCAAATGAACGTCGTTTGAGGGCTTTTCACTTTTTTTCAAGTCTTGATCTAACATTTCACGCGCACAAGTAGGCAACCAAATGTGCAACATCAGAGGGTGTGCAACATGTCTTGGCCGATGCTGCTTCTGCTGGTCAGCAGAATTTCTTGGTCTGCTTGCAATTTTTACATCAATTATTGGAATACTTAACATGATGATTAAAATAATAAACTTATGGATGGTTATTTGGATAATAGATGGTTAGAACTCAACCAGATTAGGTGAGGTTAGATTAGGTTTTGGGAATCCAGTTTGGAAGTTTCATATTGGAAGGTAAAGTTTTAGGGTATATTTAAATTCGTAAAGGTCCTTTATTCAAGTCTATTCAAATCTAATTACTTAATTATATTTCCAGACAATGTAAGTTTATTGCATAGATATGTCAGAAGTAGACAAAAAGCATATGGTAGGATTTATGGGGATTCCTCAATTGTTATTTCCTTTTATTAGTTTTACGAAGAAGTTTGCAACCCCCCATTTTTCTCCTCTATCTTTCTCCCATCGTCTTACCTAATCTGTGTTGTCAGCTTGACTCGTTCGCCCCTTTTTGAATGGCTACCTCGGACCGGGCCCACACAGTGAAGACGGCGTGCTAGTCCTCCGGCCTTCACTAGATCAAGGAGGTCACTCCAACGCTTACCTGCGTTGTTAGCTTATCTCGTTCGCCCCTTTTTGAATGGCTACCTCGGCCCTGGCCCATACAGTGAAGACGGCATGCCGGTCCTCTGGCCTTAACTAGATGCAAGGGGTGGCTCCAACGCTTACCTATATTGTCAGCTTAACCCGTTCGCGCCTCTTTGCGTGGCTACCTCGGCCCGGGCCCACACAGTGAAGACGGCGTGCCGGTCCTCTGGCCTTAACTAGATCCAGGGGGTGGCTCCAACGCTTACCTGCGTTCTTAGCTTAACTCATTCACCCCTTTTTGAATGGCTACCTTGGCCCTGGCCCATACAGTGAAGACGGCGTGCCGGTCCTCTGGCCTTAACTAGATGCAAGGGGTGGCTCCAACGCTAACCTATATTGTCAGCTTAACCCGTTCGCGCCTCTTTGTGTAGCTACCTCGGCCCGGGCCCACACAGTGAGGACGGCGTTCTAGTCCTCTGGCCTTGACTAGATCCAGGGGGTGACTCCACTTAATTTTATCAGCGAGATAACCAGGTGACCAAGGGTCAGTCTATTCAAATTATGAAATTATAAATCCAGACAACGTAAGTTTATTGTATTCATATGTCAGAAAGTGAACAAAATCTATAACTAATCAAGAAAAAGTGAAACAGAAAACATAGGAAGCAAAAGCAGAATGAGATAAGTAAAAAGGTAGACCGAGAGAAACGTGGAATGACACGATCATCAAAACGCTGAAGAGTAGAGATAAAAGCTGGAAACAGGCAAACGACCTAACAAAAGCGAAAAAACAGTGGGTTGAGTAAAGCAGTAGAGCAAAACCACGATACCATCAAGAGGGTAGATACCATCAAGGACCTAACAAAAGCGAAAAACAGTGGGTAGAGTAGAGCAATAGAGCAAAACACCGCTACCATCAAGAGGGAGATACAAGAGGGCACAAGGGGCAATGACTAAGAAATAACGAAAGATAAACAAAGATAAAGGCTGACTTTGAAAGGTAGTTAGGCAAAGGAATAAATAAATAAACCCCAAAAAAGGAAGAAAATAATGAAGCCCTTTTAATAAATTCATTTGCTTTTTTTGTTTTTTTTATTAAACGCATCGCCATCTATTTGCATTAGTGCTTCATATTCATTTAGTGTTGCAAATACATTAATTGTACGTTATTTTTCTAATTCCTTCCAATTTCTTTAGATTGCACTGCTGGTCCTTGCAGTCTGCTTCAATGTCATCTTCGCAAATGACGTAGCCTCGTTCGACACTTCGTCGGATGAATCTCTTGAGGATAGACGACGTGGACGTGGACGTGGACGTGGACGAGGGCATGGTCATGGACATGGTCATGGGCATGGACATGGGCACGGACACGGACATGGACATGGGCACGGACATGGGCATGGACATGGGCATGGGCATGGGCATGGGCACGGGCACGGACATGGGCATGGGCATTGGCATTGGCACGGACGCAAACGTGCAGTATAATTATATACCTATCTTGAAACATGTTGTTGGAAATAAATAGCTTCCGAGTATTGAAGAAATTCAGTGTTTAATTTTTGCGATCATTGAGAAATCTACGGGTGTTAAATATAGTATTCGCCACAATAAACAGTGGTACAGTTTAGGCAACCAAGCATACGCGTTGCGACATGTTCCTCAGACGAAGTACTATACTGCACCGAATACTGTACCATTATCAGTTGGTGCAGTATTCATTATAATAAACAGTACTAAACTTTAGGCCACCAAGCATACGCATTGCGATGTGTTCCTCAAACGAAATACTGTACGGCACCGAATACTGTACCATTATCAGTTAGTGCAGTATTCATTACAATCAACAGTACTAAACTTTAGGCAACCAAGCATACGCATTGCGAAGTGTTCCTCAAACGAAATACTGTACTGCACCGAATACTGTACATTATCAGTTAGTGCAGTACTCATTACAATAAACAGTACTAAACTTTAGGCAACGAAGCATACGCATTGCGACGTGTTCCCCAAACGAAATACTGTACTGCACCGAATACTGTACCATTATCAGTTAGTGCAGTATTCATTACAATAAACAGTACTAAACTTTAGGCAACCAAGCATACGCGTAGCGACGTGTTTAGTACTTTACGTATGCTTGGTAGCCTAAACTTTAGCACTATTTATTATGGCGATTGGCGAATACTGTACCAACTGATAATGGTACAGTATTCAGTACAGTACAGTACTTAGTTTGCGGTTACTACATGATTTTGTAGCCAAAGAAGCTTTAAAAAAATGGCAATTAAAAAGCATAAACAATGATAATTGAAGCCGCAGAGCTGATGAGCAAAGGGACCCTTCTGAATAACAATAAGAATAAGAAATGCAAGTAAGTGCCATGAAGTATCAATGGACACAAGTGAAAAATGCAAGGACACAAAAAGAATACCAAAAACTTAAAAAAGATTGACGCTTATATTAGTGACTTGTGCTTTCTGAATTTGAATATGTATTTACCACTTTGCACTGAATAAAGTATTATTATTTATTATTATTTATTATTATTATGATTATTAAATTATTATTATTTGTTATTTGTTATTTTAAGTAATTTCTGGTATAATACCAGGAAGTACTCAAAATAACAAATAATTAATAATAATAAAAAATATCTGGTAACATGCATAAAATACTAACAAAAGTTATAATAATAATAATAATTATTATTATTATAACTTTTATTATTTAATGTTTTTATTTTTTTATTATTATTATTATTATAGATAGATTGAAGACCGCAGGTCGATAGCCAATAAAATATTGTTACTACTATTATTATTATTATTATTATATATAATCATTAACCCTTACTGTATTACGTACCAATTACTTTATACCGTTACTTTTTGATATTTTCATATTTTTGTGTATTACCTATTTTTATATCGTATTTATTCTATATTTTATAGTTTCTATATTGACGTGTGTAATCTGTTTGTGAATATTAGCATTATGAACTATTTTTCTTATTATATAATTAATAACCCTTTATACCTAGTTAGGTGTGAGGTTATTATTATTATTATTATTTTTAACCGTCGCGAAAAATCCAAGGGAGGAATATGCCCTGCACTTACCTCTTAGAGGGAATAAATTTTGTATGTATAATGAAAATACGTATCTTTTACAATTAAGTTATTATTTATATTTGTACAGGGTATTAAAAATCAAGTTTCAAAAATTTTTAGACGGGGGGAGGATTATGTAGCCCTAGATATGCAGAAAAGTGTTAATTATCATTTAGTTTCAATTGTTTTTTAACACCCTGTTTAGTATAAATAAAACTTTATTTACGATTTTCATTGTAATATTATAATTACTTACTATTTTTATAAATATTTAACAACAATTTAATTAAGTAACATATGTAAAATAACTTTAGCAATATGGATTAATGGATGTCTTTTGATAAATTACATAGTTTTTTTTAATATTTTTTATATAAGATGTTTTTTTTAACACCCTGTATAGTATAAATATAACTTCATTTACGATTTTCATTGTAATATTGTAATTGGTTACTACTTTTATAAATATTTAAAAACTTCAACAATTAAGAAACATATGTAAAATTACTTAAGCAATATGGATAAATGGATGTCTTTTGATAAATTAGATAGTTTCGATCTCTTTTTGCAGTACATTGTATTAAATTATTGTTAGAAAACCTTGAAATTGTGATTTCCAAATAAATTCGCTGCTCGAAAAGTATATAATGTAATGTCATGCTCACATAAATCCAGTACAAGAAGTTAGGTTATAATAGCAATTTTATATAGCAATGTCAATTTGTTTGTACTAGATTTATGTGAGCATGAAATGTCATGCTCACATGAATCTAGTACAAGAAATTAGGTTACAATAGCAAATTTATATAGCAATGTCAATTTGTTTGTACTAGATTTATGTGAGCATGAAATGTCATGCTCACATGAATCTAGTACAAGACATTAGGTTACAATAGCAATTTTATATAGCAATGTCAATATGTTTGTACTAGATTTATGTGAGCATGATTGTACATACCAATATATAATTAATTTTATACTTAAATGACCTTAATAATTGAACTAGGAATAATTTAACCCCCTAAAGAAATTTAAACATTTAACCCATTTATTCAAATTGCTTTATTAAGTACACTTCAAATCATGATCATCTTCATGATCATGATCATGATCATGATCATAATCATGATGATTTGATCAAATCAAACATCTTGAATTAAATAAAGAAGAGTTGATATGAACATAATAAATGATAATTGGTCATGTGTAAGTGTGTTAGGTTACAAACTGAAGATATGTTAATACTATTAATACATCTAGAGTATTATTTGTGTGGTAATATCGCAGAAAGCTGACAATGACTAATGCCTTTTCGAACTGAGATTCGAAATATCTATGCACTTTTGTCTGCTAAAGGCAAATGTAATAGATAGACATAAAATAAGAAACGTATGTCGAGAAATGTAATATGTAGTCAATGTCGGATTTCGATAAGACTAGGATATAATATCCGGAATAATTATTTCATCAAACACTTTTTCGAGAGAAACTTTTTTAATTTATCTGTTACAGTAATGAATAAGATACTAAGTATTTTGAACAAAGTGTGATTCATTATTTCATCAAAAACTTTTTCGAGAGAAACTTTTTCAATTTATCTGTAACAGTAATAAATAAGAACAATATAAGTATTTTGAACAAAGTAAGATTAATTATTTTATCAAAAACTTTTTTGAAAGAAAGTTTTTCAATTTATCTGTAACAGAAATGATTAAGAGCAAAGTCAGTATTTTGAACAAAGTATTTTGTTCCAAAGTATTCCAAAGTATTTTGAACAAAGTAAGATAATTTAATTCTTCCGAAACTTTTTCAATAGAAACATTTTCAATTTATCTGTAACAGTAATAAATAAGAACAAAGTCAGTATTTTGAACAAAGTGTTTTGTTCCTAAGTATTCTAAAGTATTTTGAACAAAGTAAGATTAATTATTAATTAATTCGCCATTTCATAGCCATGAAAATTGGCCAATTAATAGCCATTTCATCAAAAACTTTTTCGAGGGAAACTATTTCTATTTATCTGTAACAGAAATGACTAAGAACAAAGTCAGTATTTTGAACAAAGTATTTTGAACAAAGTAAGATTATTTATTTCATCCAAAACTTTTTCAAGAGAAACTTTTTCAATGTATCTGTAACAGTAATTTACAGCCAATTTCGCCATTTCATAGCCATGAAAAATGACCAATTAATAGCCATTTCATCAAAAACTTTTTCGAGGGAAACTTTTTCAATGTGTCTGTGACAGTAATGAATAAAAACAAAGTAAGTATTTTGAACAAAGTATTTTGTTCCAAAGTATTGCAAAGTATTTTGAACAAAGTAAGATTATTTATTTCATCCAAAACTTTTTCAATAGAAACTTTTTCAATGTATCTGTAACAGTAATGAATAAGAACAAAGTAAGTATTTTGAACAAAGTGTTTTGTTCCAAAGTATTCCAAAGTATTTTGAACAAAGTAAGATTAATTATTTCATCAAAAACTTTTTCGAGTGAAACTTTTTAAATTTATCTGTAATGAATTTATTTTTTGGAATATGTATATAGTTTTCTGCTAATAAATATTATTATTATTATTAATAATGAGAACAATATAAGTATTTTGAATAAAGTATTTTGTTTCAAAGTATTCCAAAGTATTTTGAACAAAGAATGATTAATTATTTCATCAAAAACTTTTTCGAGAGAAACTTTTTCAATTTATCTGTAACAATAATAACTAAGAACAAAGTCAGTATTTTGAACAAAGTAACATTAATTATTTCATCAACAACTTTTTCGAGAGAAACTATTTCAATGTATCTGTATCAGTAATGAATAAGAACAAAGTCAGTATTTTGAAAAAAGTATTTTGTTCCAAAGTATTACAAAGTGTTTTGAACATAGTATGATTATTATTTCATCAAAAACTGTTCCGACTGAAACTTTTTAAATTTATCTGTGACAGTAATGACTAAGAACAAAGTCAGTATTTTGAACAAAGTATTTTGTTCCAAAGTATTCCAAAGTATTTTGAACAAAGTAAGATTATTTATTTCATCCAAAACTTTTTCAAGAGAAACTATTTCAATTTATCTGTAACAGTAATGAATAAGAACAAAGTCAGTATTTTGAACAAAGTATTTTGTTCCAAAGTATTCCAAAGTATTTTGAACAAAGTGAGATTAATTATTTCATTAAAAACTTTTTCGAGAGAAACTCTTTAAATTTATCTGTAATGAATTTATTTTTTGGAATATGTATGTAGCTTTCTGCTAATAAATATTATTATTAATAATAAGAACAAACAAAGTATCTTGTTCCAAGGTATTCCAAAGTATTTTGAACAGAGTATGACTAATTATTTCATCAAAAACTATTTCGAGAGAAACTTTTTCAATTTATCTGTAACAGTAATGAATATAAATGAAGTAAGTATTTTGAACAAAGTATTTTGTTCCAAAGTATTCCAAAGTACTTTGAGCAGAGTAAGATTAATTATTTCATTAAAAACTTTTTCGAGTGAAACATTTTAAATTTATTTGTAATGAATTTATTTTTTTGAATATTTATGCAGCTTTCTGCTAATAAATATTATTATTATTGTTAATAATAAGAACAAACTAAGTATTTTGAACAAAGTATTTTGTTCCAAGGTATTCCAAAGTATTTTGAACAAAGTGAGATTAATTATTTCATCAAATTTTTTTTTAGAGAAACTTTTTCAATTTATCTGTGACAGTAATGAATAAGAACAATATAAGTATTTTGAACAAAGTATTTTTGTTCCAAAGTATTCCAAAGTATTTTGAACAAAGTAAGATTAATTATTTCATCAAAAACTTTTTCGAGTGAAACTTTTTAAATTTATCTGTAATCAATTTATTTTTTGGAATATGTATGTAGCTTCCTGCTAATAAATATTATTATTATTAATAATAATAAGAATAAACTAAGTATTTTGAACAAAGCATTTTGTTTCAAAGTATTCCAAAATATTTTGTACAGAGTATGATTAATTATTTCATCCACAACTTTTTCGAGTGAAACGTTTTCAATTTATCTGTAACAGTAATGAATAAGAACAGAGTAAGTCTTTTGAACAAAGTATTTTTGTTCCAAAGTACTCCAAAGTATTTTGAACAAAGTAAGATTAATTATTTCATCAAAAACTTTTTCGAGTGAAACTTTTTAAATTTATCTGTAATCAATTTATTTTTTTGAATATGTATGTAGCTTTCTGCTAATAAATATTATTATTATTAATAATAATAAGAACAAACTTAATTATAATTAATTATAATTATAATAAACATCAAAGTATTTTGAACCAAGTATTTTGTGCCAAAGTATTCCAAAGCATTTTGAACAAAGTAAGATTAATTATTTCATCAAAAACTTTTTCGAGGTAAACTTTTTCAATTTATCTGTAACAGTAATGAATAATAACAAAGTAAGTCTTTTGAACGAAGTATTTTCTTCCAAAGTAGTCCAAAGTATTTTGAACAAAGTAAGATTGATTATTTCATCAAAAACTTTTTCGAGTGAAACTTTTTAAATTTATCTATAATAGTAATGAATTTATATTTTGTAATATGTATGTAGCTTTCTGCTAATAAATATTATTATTATTATTATTATTACTAAGAACAAACTAAGTATTTTGAATAAAGTATTTTGTTCCAAAGTATTCCAAAGTATTTTGAACAAAGTAAGATTAATTATTTCATCAAAAACTTTTTCGAGAGAAACTTTTACAATTTATCTGTAACATGAGGTAATGAATAAGTACAAAGTAAGTATTTTGAACAAAGTATTTTCTTCCAAAGTATTCCAATGTATTTTGAAGAAAGTAAGATTAACTATTTCCTCAAAAACTTTTTAGAGGGAAACTTTTTAAATGTATCTGTAATGAATTTATTTTTTGGAATATGTATGTAGCTTTCTGCTAGTAAATATTATTATTATTAATAATAATAAGAATAAACTAGGTATTTTGAACAAAGGATTTTGTTCCGCAGGATTCCAAAGTATTTTGAACAAAGTATGATTAATTATTTCATCAAAAACTTTTTCGAGAGAAACTTTTTCAATTTATCTGTAACAGTAATGAATAAGAACAAAATAAGTATTTTGAACAAAGTATTTTCTTCTAAAGTATTCCATAGTATTTTGAACAAAGTCAGATTGATTATTTCATTAAAAACTTTCTCGAGTGAAACTTTTTAAATTTATCTGTAACAGTAATGAATAATTTTTTTGGAATATGTATGTAGCTTTCTGCTAATAAATATTATTATTATTATTAATAAGAACAAACTAAGTATTTTGAACAAAGTATTTTGTTCCAAAGTATTCCAAAGTATTTTGAACAAAGTAAATTGAACATAGTAAGTAATTTGAGGAAATTTTTATTAGGTTTGAAAAAATAAAAAATATATATACAAAAAACCTATGCGACATTTTTTTTTTAATCCTGAATGTATTTAACCATGATGACCCCCTCCTCCTCCATGGCCTCCACCACCGTGGCCACCGCCATGACCCCCATGACCTCCATGACCTCCATGACCTCCGTGGCCTCCGTAACCTCCATGACCTCCGTAACCGCCGTGACCGTATCCTCCAAAGCCATAGCCTCCATGTCCGTAACCGTATCCTCGACCTCCCACGAAACCTCCTCCAAAGACTGGGAAGTATCGAATTGGGTACGGTCTATCGTAGTACGGATAAAAGAAGCATTGGACCACAGCAATACTTAGTAGAAGGATCAACACCTAAAATGTAATAACCTCCTATTAATCTATTGATAGATTATCCTCTGAAAACCTATTAATTAAGTATGTGGATTCTTTATAATATTTTTCAAATAAATTAAAAACGTGTATTTTATAGCGTTGTAAAAGTGCGTAAAAAATCACTTGGGCATAAAAACATCAACTGTGCTTAAAAATAAGTTTTACACACAATTCACCAATTCACCAATTTAAAAAAAAGATTGTATTTCACATAAAATGTTAGCTGTTTTTCATAATAGCTAGAAAAAACTGTGTATGATACATTTTCTTAAAGTAGTGATCTACGACCTTGTATCATAAATAACCAAAATGCTCCTATTTGTAATGTTACTTCTCCTTCTTTTACTTTTATTTATAGTTCTCAATAAATGGTCAAAATTTTGAAGCATAATTAACTATAAGTAGTTAGGCAACACGGATTCTAACGCACCCCCCGCAGAGATTTCGATTAATTTAATCCGCATTTTAGTCGAACTTTTGATTTGCGAGGAATCGACGGAGTCGCGTCTATTCGGCGAATTCTCTGCGGGGGGTGCGTTAGAATCCGTGTTGCCTAACTACTACTATACATTCATTGAAAATCCAAATTCATGGCATAATATGTGTTAATTGAAATTGTCCGGTCGGGCTATGATTTAAAAGTCAAGTAAATATCACGAAAGCCTCTGGATTTAGAGATGACTAAAAACTACAGTTGGACATATTCTGATTTTTACCTGAGAGACAAAGATCTTAATAAATCAGTAAGTGTAACTTATTCAAGCTGTTGGAAATGTGCTAAATAAATCCGAAACCGTCTAAATTGCACTTTTTCTATCAGAGTGTGTTAACTAAGTTTGTACGTATTATTCACAGTGCGTAAAGTGACAGCTTTTAGCACAAGTGCGTAAAAACATAACCTATGCATAAAAACGTTAACTGTGCGTAAAATAAGTTTTACACATCATTCATTTACTCACCAATTAAAAGAAATAGTATTTTGCATAAAATTTTAGCTGTTTTTCATATTACCTGTCGTAGAAAAAACATTGTATGATACATTTTCGTAAAGTAGTGTTTTACGAACTAGTATTATAAATAACTATTATGTAATGTTATTTCTCCATGTGTAAATCAATGAACTGGAAAACATTGACAATGAAAATTTCATAATTATTTAGTGAAAAAATACTAATTTCAATAGAAAATTTTACATTTCCTAAGGAATTACGTAGTTTGTAATAAAAATTTTGCAATGTACACACAGCGATATATTGTTATCTACTTATAATCAAAATTTCACAATTTTAAAAGAATATGTGATAATTTTCAATTGAAATGTTGAAAATAATAATAAACCTTTGGAATTTCAATAGAACTTATGTATTTAAGTTGTCATAACTTACCTAACCTAACCTAACCTACCCTAACCTAACCTAACCTATTCTAACGTCTTCTGAAATCAATACATACATAAAGAAATGTACAAAAGTATAATTTTCCCTTGAGATTTAGTAATTTTTAATAAAAATAACCAATTTCCGGTGAAATTTTGCATTTGACAATGAAAATTTCATAATTTTTATTGAAAAAATCATAATTAATGCTGAAAATTTAGGAATTCCATACAAATTACGTAATTTGTAAGAAAATGTTTGCAATGAATTTACATCGATATTTTGTTATTTACTTATAATAAAAATTTCACAATTTCAAGAGAATATGTAATAATTTTCAATTGAAATGTTGAAATTTATAATAAACCTTTGGAATTTCCATAGAAATTATGTAATTAAATTATCATAAATCGATGATGTCTTCTGAAATCAATAAATTCACAAATAAATGCGAAAATGTAAAATTTTCCGAAGAACTTTTGCAACTTATAACAGAGCCTTTGCAATTTTCACTGAAATTTATCAGTTGACATGAAAATTTCTCAATTTTTAGTAAGACATTCACAAATTTCTACTTCAAATTTTGCAATTCCTATGAAATTTCGGACATCATCTATAAAATGTTCATAAAATTTCAAAATTTTCATTAAATTTTTGTAATTTATAATAAAAGTTTGACAACATTCGCTAATAGTTTGTAATTTACATTGCAAATGTAAATCTATTATCTATGATAAAATTTTTGTAACTCGCAGAGAATTTTTCATATTTTTCAATGAAATTTAGCAATCCACAATAAAACTTTTACTGTTTTCACTGAAATTTTGCAGTTGACAATGAAATTTTATAATTTTCAGTGAAAACTTTTTAATTTATACTCTAAATTTAGCATTTGCTATGAACTGCGTAATTCAGAAACCATTTTGTTGCAATTTATGATGGAATTTTGTAGTTTATATTCATAATTTTAAGTAAGTAAGTTTTAGACACAGTTCATTTATTTACCAATTAAAAAAATGTATTTTGCATAAAATTTTATGCGTTTTCAATAATAGCTGTTGTAGAAAAAACTTTGTATGATACAGTTTCGTAAAGTAGTGCTTTACGAACTTGTGTCATAAATAACTTTTATGTAATGTTACTTCTCCAAATGTAAATCAATTAACTGGAAAACATTGACATTGAAAATTTCATAATTTTTAGTGAAAAAATTCTAATTTCTACAGAAAATTTTGTAATTCCTAAAGAATTACGTTATTTGTAATAAAAATTTTGCAATGTACTTACGATGATATTTTGTAATCTACTTATAATCAAAATTTCTCAATTTTAAAAGCATATGTGATAATTTTCAATTGAAATGTTGAAATTTATAATAAACCTTTGGAATTTCCATAGAAATTATGTAATTAATATATCATAAATCGATTATGTCTTCTGAAATCAATAAATCCACAAATAAATGCGTAAATGTAAAATTTTCCGAAGAAATTTTGCAACTTATAGTAGAGCTTTTGCAATTTTCACTGAAATGTATCAGTTGGTATGAAAATTTCTCAATTTTTAGTAAGACATTCACAAATTTCTACTACAAATTTTGCAATTCCTATGAAATTTCGGACAACATCTATAAAATATTAATAACATTTCAAAATGTTCATTAAATTTTAGCAATTTATAATAAAAGTTTGACAATATTCGCTAAAAGTTTGTAATATAGATTGCATATGTAAATGTATAATCTATGATAAAAATTTTGTAACTCACAGAGAATTTTTCATATTTTCCAGTTAAATTTAGCAATCCATAATAAAACTTTCGCTGTTTTCACTGAAATTTTGCAGTTGACAATGAAAATTTTATAATTTTCAGTGAAAACTTTTTAATTTCTACTCAAAATTTAGCATTTCCTATGAACTGCATAATTCAGAAAACATTTTGTTGCAATTTGTAATGGAATTTTGTAATTTATATTCATAATTTTAAGTAAGTAAGTTTTAGACACGGTTCATTTATTTGCCAATAAAAAAAATGTATTTTGCATAAAATTTTATGCGTTTTCCAAAATAGCTGTGTACAAAAAACCTTTATATGATACATTTTCGTAAAGTAGTGCTTTATGAACTTTGGTCTTAAATAACTTTTATGTAATGTTACTTCTCCAAATGTAAATCAATTACCCGGAAAACATTGACATTGAAAATTTCATAATTTGTAGTGAAAAAATTCTAATTTCTACAGAAAATTTTGCAATTCCTAAAGAATTACGTTATTTGTAATCAAAATTTTGCAATGTACTTACAATCAGTAAAATATATTAGTTGAGATTGAAAATTTCACAATTTTTTGCAAAACATTCTAAATTTCTACTAGAAATTTTGCAATTCTTAAGGAATTACGTTATTTGTATTAAAAAATTTGCAATGTACTAACAATGATATTTTGTAATCTACTTATAATCTTGAAATTTATTAATATGAAATTGTATAAATTTAAATGAAATTATAAAAGTTATTGCATTAAATATTAAATATTAATTATTGTATTGTGAAATTTTACATGATTATTAATGAAAATTAATGACAACATTCTCACAACACTAATGCTATTCTTTTAAGAATTGCAGAATTATTTTAGTATTCATAGTTACGAGAATATGAATTAATAAAATCATAATTCACATTAAATAATCAATGATATATACGTGTAAAACCTTACCTTAAATTTAAACATATTGATCGATGTGGTTGTCTTGCACAAATGGAATATGAATGCTAAATAGTCAATATTGCTTATGACCACAAACTTATATATCGGACATTTCCAGATGGACGACTTTTCAGTACGTCAGTCATGGTATTATTTTAAATGCGGAATAACTATTTTTGTGCAGTTGCTCATCCTCAAATTGATGCTAATTAACATATCTTTTGTACTTTTTTTAATTTATAGAGACTGAGAACAGGTATTTCACTTAGAATGTGCCAAATGTATTAACAAATATTAATAGAGACACAAATTTGCTTTTGTGTTTTTCTGTTTCATTACTTTTTTAATACAGGGTGGTCATAAAAGTATGCGCAACTTTGCTTCATTTGAGCAACTTCATTTTATAATAAATCTTTTGAATTTCCATAGAAATTATGTAATTAAGTTATCATAAATCGATCCAGTCTTCTGAAATCAATAAATACACAATTAAATGCATAAATGCATAATTTTCCGAATAAATTTTGTAACTTATAACAAAACTTTCGCAATTTTCACTGAAATATATCAGTTGACAATGAAAATTTCACAATTTTTAGTAAAACATTCCAAAATTTCTACTACAAATTTTATAATTCCTAAATTTCGGGAAGCATCTTTAAAATGTTTATAAAATTTCAAAATATTCATAAAAAATTTGCAATTTTTAATAAAGTTTAACAATATTCGCTGAATGTAATTTACATTGCAAATGCAAATTTATTATCTATGATAACATTTAGTAACCAACACAGAACCTTTCGTATTTCCCAATAAAAATTAGCAGATTATAATAAAACTTTCGCAATTTTCGCTGAAATTTTGCAGTTGGCAATGAAAATAATTTTATTATTTTCGTTGAAAACTTTTTAATTTCTATAAATATTTAGCAATTGCTATGAACTGTGTAATTCAGAAAACATTTTGTTGCAATTTTCAATGGATATTTTGTAATCTATATTCATAATTTTATAGCTTCAGAGGAATTGGAAATCAAATAGTTGACGTTTGTAATAAAACTTTGGAATTTCCCCTGAAATTATGTTATTAAGTTGCTATAAATCGATGATGTATTGTAATATTAACAAATGCATAAATGCATAATTTTCTCAAGAATTAGTATATTATAATTAATTTTCGCACATCTTTATTGATATGTTGCAGTTGACAATGACAATTTCATAATTTTCAGTAAAATATTCTTAATGTCTACTAAAAATTATTTACAACTCCTATAGAATTTTGGGCAATAGCAATAATATTTTCATGAAATATCAAAATTTTCTTTACATTTTGCAATTTATATAATATATATTACAATATTTGCTTAAACTTGTAATATACATTGCAAATGTAACATCTGCTAGCACCTTAAAAACTTAATATTTGAAGAATCGCGTATTGGATTTTAATCAAATTGAAACCAATTAGTACCAATATATCTGTGAATATTTATAATAAATTTCATGAACATTGATACGCTCATTTATGAAATATTATATAATAACTTAATAACTGAAAGTGTAGTTTATATTTTTTTAAAAGTAAAAAAACTTTGTTTTAATTTTTATTAACAATCAAAGAAACTGTACCTAATAAATAATTAGAGAAAATTCTTCAGAAAACTATATTTATTATGAAAATATTCCTGAAATTTTCAGTAAATTAGACCAATATGTAGCTTCATATTATTAAACTCATGTTATAAATTTTAAACAAACTATACCAATTTTGGTAGCTATATTTTCTGTATAGTTTGAGAGTAGTGGTAGGTATAGCTGTAGTGTAGAATATTTTTCAGGTTTTCATAAAAATATTTGTTTTATAAACATTTACGAAACTAAATTTTCTTAAACTGATGTAACAAGTTTTCAGAAAACTATACCAATTGTTGTAGCTATAGTTTCAGAGTAGTTGTAGGTTTAGTTGTAGTGCAGAATACTCTTCAGGTTTTCATAAAACTATTAGTTTTATAAACATTTACGAACTACAAATTATTAAACTGATGTAACAAATAAAAAAATATATATATACCAATTTTTGTAGCTATAGTTTTTGTATAGTTTGAGAGTAGTTGTAGGTATAGTTGTAGTGTAGAATATTTTTCAGGTTTTCATAAAACTGTTTGATTTATATACATTTACGAAACTACATATTATTCAACTGAAGTAGGAAATTAAAAAAAAACGATACCAATTTTTGTAGTTCTAGTTCCTGTATACTTTGAGAGTAGTTGTAGGTATAGTTCTAGTGTAGAATATTACTCAGGTTTTCATAAAACTATTTGTTTTATATACATTTACGAAACTACATATTACTAAACTGATGTAACAAATTTATAAAAACTATACAAATTTTTGTAGCTATAGTTTATGTATAGTTTGAGAGTAGTTGTAGGTATAGTTGTAGAGTAGAAAATTCTTCAGGTTTTCATAAAACTATTTGTTTTATAAATATTTAAGAAACTACATATTATTAAACTGATGTAACAATTTTTTTAAAAATTATACCAATTTTTGTAGCTATAGTTTCTGTATAGTTTGAGAGTAGTTGTAGATAAAGTTGTAGTGTACAATATTCTTCAGGTTTTCATAAAACTACTTGTTTTATAAACATTTACGAAACTACATATTATTAAACTGATGTAACAAATTTAAACAAAACTATACACATTTTTGTAGCTATAGTTTCTGTATAGTTTGAGAGTTATTGTAGGTATAGTTGCAGTGTAGAATATTCTTCATTTTTCCATAAATCTACTTGTTTTTCTAAACATTTACGAAACTACATATTATTAAACTGATGTAACAAATTTAAAAAGCTATACCAATTGTTGTAGCTATAGTTTATGTATAGTTTAAGAGTAGACGTAGGTATAGTTGCAGTGTAGAATATTCTTCAATTTTCCATAAATCTATTTGTTTTATAAACATTTACGAAACTACATATTATTAAACTGATATAACAAATTTTAAAAAAACTATACCAATATTTGTAGCTATAGTTTCAGTATAGTTTAATAGTAGTTGTAGGTATAGTTGTAGTGTAGAATATTCTTCAGTTTTCATAAAACTATTTGTTTTATAAACATTTATTAAACTAAATATTATTAAACTGATGTATCAAATTTAAAAGAAACTATACCAACTTTTGTAGCTATAATAACTATAAAAAAAACTATAATAACAGTATTCGATTTAGTAATTCCACATAAAAAAAACGATGATAACAGTTTGGGATTTAGTGTTTCACTTTAATATCACATAAAATATTATAATTGGAATAATTATAGTTTCTGTATAGTTTGAGAGTAGTTGTAGGTATAGTTGTAGTGTCGAATATTCTTTAGGTTTTCGTACAACTATTTGATTTATAAACATTTACGAAACTACATATTATTAAACTGTGATAGCGAATTTAAAAAAACTATACCAATTTTTGTAGCTATAGTTTCTGTGTAGTTGTAGTTGAGTGTAGTAGAGTGCAGTATAGTTGTAGTATGGTCGAGTAGTTGTAGGTATAGTTGTAGTGTATAATATTCTTCAGGTTTTCATAAAACTATTTATTTTATAACCATTTACGAAACTACATATTATCAAACTAATGCAACAAATTTAAAAAATAAACTGTACCAATTTTTGTAGCTATAGTTTCTGTATAGTTGTAGTTGAGTGTAGCAGAGTGCAGTTGAGTTGTAGTATGGTAAAGTGGTTGTAGGTATAGTTGTAGTGTAGAATATTCTTCAGGTTTTCATAAATCTATTTGTTTCATAAACATTGACGAAACTACATATTATTAAACTGTGATAGCGAATTTAAAAAAAACTGTACCAATTTTTGTAGCTATGGTTTATGTATAGTTTGAGAGTAGTTGTAGGTATAGTTGTAGAGTAGAAAATTCTTCAGGTTTTCATAAAACTATTTGTTTTATAAATATTTAAGAAACTACATATTATTAAACTGATGTAACAATTTTTTTAAAAATTATACCAATAATTTTTGTAGCTATAGTTTCTGTATAGTTTGAGAGTAGTTGTTGATAAAGTTGTAGTGTACAATATTCTTCAGGTTTTCATAAAACTACTTGTTTTATAAACATTTACGAAACTACATATTATTAAACTGATGTAACAAATTTAAACAAAACTATACACATTTTTCTAGCTATAGTTTCTGTATAGTTTGAGAGTTATTGTAGGTATAGTTGCAGTGTAGAATATTCTTCATTTTTCCATAAATCTACTTGTTTTTCTAAACATTTACGAAACTACATATTATTAAATTGATGTAACAAATTTAAAAAGCTATACCAATTTTTGTAGTTATAGTTTCTGTATAGTTTATCAGTAGACGTAGGTATAGTTGTAGTGTAGAATATTCTTCAATTTTTCATAAATCTATTTGTTTTATAAACATTTACGAAACTACATATTATTAAACTGATATAACAAATTTTAAAAAAACTATACCAATCTTTGTAGCTATAGTTTCAGTATAGTTTAATAGTAGTTGTAGGTATAGTTGTAGTGTAGAATATTCTTCAGGTTTTCATAAAACTATTTGTTTTATATTCATTTACGAAACTACATATTATTAAACTGATGTAACAAATCAATTAAAAAAAAACTACACCAATTTTTGTAGCTATAGTTTTTGTATAGTTTGAGAATAGTTGTAGGTATAGTTTTACTGTAGAATACTCTTTGGGGTTTCATGAAAATATTTGTTTTATAAATATTTACGAAACAACATATTAAACTGATGTAACAAATTAAAAAAAAAAAACGATTCCAATTTTTGTAGCTATAGTTTCTGTATAGTTTGAGTAGTTGTAGGTATAGTTGTAGTGTAGAATATCCTTAATTTTTTCATAAATCTACTTGTTTTTCTAAACATTTACGAAACTACGTATTATTAAACTGATATAACAAATTTACAAAAACTATACCAATCTTTGTAGCTATAGTTTCTGTATAGTTTCAGAGTAGTAGTAGGTATAATTGTAGTAAAGAATATTCTTCAGGTTTTTATAAAACTATTTGTTTTATAAACATTTACGAAACTACATATTATTAAACTGATGTAGCAAATTTAAACAAAACTATACACATTTTAGTAGCTATAGTTTCTGTATAGTTTGAGTAGTTGTAGGTATAGTTGTAGTGTAGAATATCTTTCATTTTTTCATAAATCTACTTGTTTTTCTAAACATTTACGACTACGTGTTATTAAACTGATAAAACAAATTAAAAAAAAACTATACCAATCTTTGTAGCTATAGTTGCTGTATAGTTTCAGAGTAGTAGTAGGTATAATTGTAGTATAGAATATTCTTCAGGTTTTGATAAAACTATTTGTATTATAAACATTTACGAAACTACATATTATTAAACTGATCTAGCAAATTTAAACAAAACTATACACATTTTTGTAGCTATAGTTTCTGTATAGTTTGAGAGTAGATGTAGATAAAGTTATAGTGTAGAATATTCTTCAGGTTTTCATAAAAATATTTGTTTTATAAACATTTACGAAACTACATATTATAAAACTGATGTAACAAATTTCAAAAAACTATACTAATTCTTGTAGCTATAGTTTCTGTATAGTTTGAGAGTAGTAGTAGGTATAGTTGTAATGTAGAATATTCATCAGGTTTTCATAAAACTTGTTGTTTTATACAAATTTACGAAACTACATATTATTAAACTGATGTAACAAATTAAAAATAAACTATACCAATTTTTGTAGCTATAGTTTCTGTATAGTTTGAGAGTAGTTGTAGATAAAGTTGTAGTGTAGAATATTCTTCAGGTTTTTATAAAACTATTTGTTTTATAAACATTTACGAAACTACATATTATTAAAATTATGTAGCAAATTTTAAAAAACTATACCAATTTTTGTAACTATAGTTTCTGAATGGTTGGAGAGTAGTTGTAGGTATAGTTGTAGTGTAGAATATTCTTCAAGTTTTCATAAATCTATTTATTTTATGAGCATTTGCTGATTATTTAATAGTTTCCTCTGATTAAGTAATCTGCAATACATAATATAAAAAATATAGTAACGATTAAAAATAAAACTATGATAACAGTATTGGATTTAGTAATATCACGTTAAAAAAAACTATGATAACAGTTTTGGATTTAGTGTTTCTCTTTAATATCACATTAAATATTATAATTGAATATTGTAGTTTCTGTATAGTTTGGGAGTAGTTGCAGGTATAGTTGTAGTGTAGAATATTCTTCAGGTTTTCATAAATCAAATTGTTTTATAAACATTTACGAAACTACATATTATTAAACTGATGTAACAAACTTAAAAAAAACTATACCAATTTTTGTAGCTATAGTTTCTGTATAGTTTCAGAGTAGTAGTAAGTATAGTTGTCGTGTCAAATACTCTTCAGGTTTTCATAAAAATATTTGTTTCATAAATATTTTCGAAACTTCATATTTTTAAACTGATGTATCAAATTTAAAAAAAAAAAACTATACCAACTTTTGTAGCTATAGTTTCTGTACAGTTTGAGAGTAGTTGTAGGTATAGTTGTAGCGTAGAATATTCTTCAAATTTTCATAAAACTATTTGTTTAATGAGCTTTTGCAGATTATTTAATAGTTTCGTCTAGTTTAAATAGTCTTAATAATTGTTAATAGTTTATTTAATAGTTTCGTAGTAATTCGTCTAATTAAGTAATCTGCAAAACATAATATAAAAAGATAGTAAAGATTAAAAAAAACATGATAACAGCATTGGGTTTAGTAATATCACATTAAAAAAAAAATATGATAACAGTTTTGAATTTAGTCACATAAAATATTATAATTGTAATATTTATAGTTTCTGTATAGTTTGAGAGTAGTTGTAGGTATAGTTGAAGAGGAGAATTCTCCAGGTTTTCATAAAACTATTTGTTTAAAAATATAGTAAAAATTAAAAAAAACAACAATGATAACAGTATTGTATTTAGTAATATCACATAAAAAAAACTATGATAACAGTTTTGGATTTAATAATAATATCACATCAAATATTATAATTGGAATAATTCAATTAAAATAGATCCTATCCTGAGTCAATTTGAATTCATGTAATAATATCTATAAAATCGAATATTAATCGTTTTACATCAATAATTTTTTTTTTTGTATATATAAATAATCTTGAAAATATGTACTATTCCAGTAGCTAAAGAACAAGAAATGCTGTGCAGTACAGCAAAACACTAAAAACAAATAATTTCCGAACTAACTAATCAGTTATAAATTAACGAAATAATTTCCGTGCCCCACTCATAATTCTTACATTATTGTACGAATTTTTCAGGCAAAACCAAGGCACGTATGCAACATAAAACTGTAAGTTAGCATTTATTTATCACATACAAAAATGGATTGCACTTTTATTCGGTTCTACAATGTATCACGTACCAGTAATTGAATGCTACCGTTAAATATAACGTCACTCGCAGGGAAAAGATAAATAAATAATTCCCGATTCCAATATCGTGCCAGACGTGACCATTGAACGTGTCTATATATATGGGCTGTATATTAATCAGACTCTAGTTTGATGGATTGGCCCAAATATTTAACATGTTAAAGATTTTGGTAAGTGATAATTTATTGATATTAAAAAAATTTGATAAAAATATGAAAACAATTTGTCTCTTTTACTATTATTACATAAAGAAATACAAAAGAAAAACATTGTACAAAATTATAATTACATACCTAAAGTAATACAAACAAAATTAGTAGATAAAAAATGATAATTAGTTGAAATTAAATTGATGAAATAATTATTAAACAATAGAGAAAGAGAGGGAGGGAGAAAGAGGGAGAGAGAGGGAATAATTTTTTGATATTAAAAATTGGTGATGAAAAGATGAAAACAATTTGTCAGTTTTACTATTATTACATAAAGATATAAAAAAGAAAAAAATTGTACTAAATTATAATTACACACCTAAAGTAATACAAACAAAATTAGTAGATAAAAAATGATAATTAGTTGAAATTAAATTGATGAAATAATTATTAAACAATAGAGAAAGAGAGAGGGAGGGAGAAAGAGGGAGAGAGAGGGAATATTTTTTTGATATTAAAAATTGGTGATGAAAAGATGAAAACAATTTGTCAGTTTTACTATTATTACATAAAGAAGTGCAAAAGAAAAAAAATAATACAAAGTTATAATTACATACCTAAAGTAATACAAACAAAATTAGTAGATAAAAAATGATAATTAGTTGAAATTAAATTGATGAAATAATTATTAAACAATAGAGAAAGAGAGAGAGAGGGAGAAAGAGGGAGAGAGAGGGAATATTTTTTTGATATTAAAAATTGGTGATGAAAAGATGAAAACAATTTGTCAGTTTTACTATTATTACATAAAGATATAAAAAAGAAAAAAATTGTACAAAATTATAATTCCACACCTAAAGTAATACAAACAAAATTTGTAGATAAAAAATGATAATTAGTTGAAATTAAATTGATGAAATAATTATGAAACAATAGAGAAAGAGGGAGAGAGGGAGAAAGAGGGAAAGAGAGGGAATAAATTTGGATATTAAAAATTGGTGATGAAAAGATGAAAACAATTTGTCTCTTTTACTATTATTACATAAAGAAATACAAAAGAAAAAATATGTACAAAATTATAATTACATACCTAAAGTACTACAAACAAAATTTGTAGATAAAAAATGATAATTAGTTGAAATTAAATTGATGAAATAATTATTAAACAATAGAGAAAGAGAGAGAGGGAGAAAGAGGGAGAGAGAGGGAATAATTTATTGATATTAAAAATTGGTGATGAAAAGATGAAAACAATTTGTCAGTTTTACTATTATTACATAAAGAAATGCAAAAGAAAAAAAATGTACAAAATTATAATTACACACCTAAAGTAATACAAACAAAATTTGTAGATAAAAAATGATAATTAGTTGAAATTAAATTGATGAAATAATTATTAAACAATAGAGAAAGAGAGGGAGGGATAAAGAGGGAGAGAGAGGGAATAATTTTTTGATATTAAAAATTGGTGATGAAAAGATGAAAACAATTTGTCATTTTTACTATTATTACATAAAAAAGTGCAAAAGAAAAAAAATAGTACAAAATTATAATTACATACCTAAAGTAATACAAACAAAATTAGTAGATAAAAAATGATAATTAGTTGAAATTAAATTGATGAAATAATTATTAAACAATAGAGAAAGAGAGATAGAGGGAGAAAGAGGGAGAGAGAGGGAATAATTTATTGATCTTAAAAAATTGTTATGAAAAGATGAAAACAATTTATCAGTCTTTATTATGTGGTTCGATCTTTTTTGAGTATGATGTTTTGGAAAAGGGTGGTGTGATTTTTATACTCGTAGGTTGCATAAAATCTTTATTAGGCTGTTATTTTTTGTTAGGTCATTAGGCTAGACTAATATTTAATTATTATTGTTATTAATTTATATGTAATTAAATTTCTATTAATTAATTAATTTATTATAATTTAATTCAATAAATGTAATTATGAAGCAATTCAAAATACTGGTTATAACAGATTATGGCCAGATCTGAATATGAATATAAAGTTCTTTTAATTTGAAACAAAATTCTGTAAACAATTTTTGTTTATAAATTGCATATTTTTTGCAAAGCTTTGTCATATAAATGGTTGTACGTGAGTTGAATTTATTTTGATGTAGTTTTCTCTGTGTTATTAGGTTTTTAGTTGCTGCCTAGCAGTTGCTTGTGCAGAATACGAAGCCCATGCTGTCCTAGCTGATGATCCTAATGAAGATGTCGAAGACAAAGCAGCACTTCAAATTAGTGTGATGGATGAACCGCATGGGCATGGAATTTTGAGTGCAATTGGAGGAGCCATTCATAATGCAGTGCATCGGCATTTATCGCGGAACGACGATGTGATAATTACCATTCCATCTCAGCCTGTGCAAGTACAAGGCCAGAGCCAAAGCCAGAGCCAGAGCCAGAGCCAGAGCCAAAGCCAGAGCCAAAACCAGAACCAATATTTAGGAATGGGCCAAGCAGCATATGTACAACCAATTATACGTCCTATTATACAACCAGTTTTGCAACCAATTATACAGCCAATTGCTTATGGTGGTGGAGGAATGCAAGCACAAAGCCAGAGCCAGAGCCAAAGCCAGTACCAAGGCCAAGGTCAAGGCCAAGGCCAAGGCCAAAGCCAAAGCCAGAGCCAGAACCAATTCCAAGGGCAAGGCCAAGGGAATAATCAATATTCAGGATACGGCCAGGCATCATACGGAAATTCTGGCCCTCCAAATATGCAAGTCCCATATGCACCTCCCATGCAGCCTAATGTACAGGTTAACAATGAGCCATCGAATGCACAACCACCAAACATACACATTACCAACTTAATTGCCAATGCGCAAGTTCCCGGAAAACAAGTGAATTCCATGCAAGGCCCAAATATGTATATGCCCAGTGCAATGAATACCAATATGCAACCTCCAAGTCCTCCAAGTAATGACAACGCCAATTCTGGTAATCAGCAGCAGCCAGGTTCGAATTCTGATAATCAGCAGCAGCAAGGTGGTAATCAGCAGCAGCAAGGTGGTAATCAGCAGCAGCAAGGTTGCAATTCTGATAATCAGCAGCAGCAAGGTTCCAATTCTGGCAACCAGCAGCAGCAAGGTTGCAATTCTGATAATCAGCAGCAGCAAGGTTCCAATTCTGGTTCTTCCAATTCGGGCTGTTCCAATTGTGGCTCCTCCAATTCGGGTTCTTCCAATTCGGGTTCTTCAAATTCCGGCTGTAACCAATGCCAGAACGCAGGAAACCAAAATAATCCGCCCCCTAACAACGGAATGTCCTCGGGAGGCCAAAACAATCCCGCCCCTAACAACGGAATGTCCTCGGGAGGCCAAAACAATCCCGCCCCTAATAACGGAATGTCCTCGGGAGGCCAAAACAACCCTGCCCCTAATTTCGGGATGCCCAACCTACTAAATATGGGGTACATGGGAATGCCCAGCATGCAAAATGAGGGCTATGGGGGAAACGCAGCTGGTTACCATTACCACCACCACTCGAACGGTTACAGTGATTGCAATGACAACCATGGTGGCATCCCAATGCCCCTTTGGCTTTAGGAAGTAGCCAACTGACCAACCCAAAATGCCTAATATATATTCATATTCATGTATGCCTCTGTAAACTGAAACTATATATGAGAATAATAATTTTATAGACCTTAATACGAAACTATAATGTAAGACTATTTTACGCCGTCAGGCAAATTACAAGACTTATTTTTTTTTACAAAGCAGTCCGTAAAATAAATTGTGATATTCCTCAATCTTTCATTTATCCAGAATTCGTCGTAGGCAACCTCAAAGGGTGGTAAAGCACCTCAAACAACCTCAAAGGGTGGTTAAGAATTCGTCGTAGGCGACCTCAAAGGGTGGTCAAGCGGTCGCTCCTTATCCGAAAGGTAACGGGTTCGAGCCCAGCATTGTGTATGTAATCTGCCAAAACAACAACTATCCAAAATCCGAAAATACTAAAAAATCAAAATAAATCTTTGATTACAATTAATATAAATTATCTAACTTTTTTTTAATTTGGCTAAAAGACTTCCTCAATAATTTTTTAATTAATATTTGCTACCGGTTATGATTATATAAAATCATCATCAGATGAAACTTTTTTTTTTAATGTTGCATACCGCCAAGTAAAATTTATAAACTTTCCATTCAATTATGAAGGTATTTTTTGGTAAAACTTACAAATTTGGAAAAAAAATTATAAGAATTATTTTGATTTGATCTCTTAATTATGCATTCATCTGATACAAGAATATAGAACTGTTCTAAAAAAGAATTTATAATCCTGTCACTACATTAATTCTTTAAGAGATTTACGATGTTTTTATTTCTCAAAAAGTAGTACAAATGTTATGCTGAATTTTCATCTGAATTATTTTGATTTGATCTTTTTATTGTGGAATCTGATACAAGGACATAAAACTTTTCTAATTGACAATTTATAATCCTATCACTGTATTCATTTTTTGAGAGATTTGTGATGTTTTCATATCTCAGTTATCCTGAATTTTCATCTGAATTACTTTGATTTGATCTCTAACTTGTGCAATGATCTAATACAAGAATATAGAACTGTTCTAAATAATAATTTATAATTCTGTCACTACATTAATTCTTTAAGAGATTTACGATGTTTTTATTTCTCAAGAAGTAGTACAAATGTTATGCTGAATTTTCATCTGAATTATTTTGATTTGATCTTTTTATTGTGGAATCTGATACAAGAACATAAAACTTTTATAAATGACAATTTATAATCCTGTCACTGTATTCATTCTTTGAGAGATTTGTTATGTTTTAATATCTCAGAAAATAGTACAATTGTTATCCTGAATTTTCAGCTGAATTACTTTCATTTGATCTCTAAATTGTGCAATGATCTGATACAAGAATATAGAACTGTTCTAATTAATAATTTATAATCCTGTCACTACATTAATTCTTTAAGAGATTTACGATGTTTTTATTTCTCAAGAAGTAGTACAAATGTTATGCTGAATTTTCATCTGAATTATTTTGATTTGATCTTTTTATTGTGGAATCTGATACAAGAACATAAAACTTTTCTAAATGACAATTTATAATCCTGTCACTGTATTCATTCTTTGAGAGATTTGTTATGTTTTAATATCTCAGAAAATGGTACAATTGTTAGTTTGAATTTTCAGCTGAATTACTTTGATTTGATCTATAAATTGTGCAATGATCTGATACAAGAATATAGAACTGGTCTAATTAATAATTTATAATCCCGTCACTACATTAATTCTTTATGAGATTTATGATGTTTTTATTTCTCAAGGAGTAGTACAAATGTTATGCTGAATTTTCATCTGAATGATCTTGATTTGATCTCTTAATTGTGCAATCATCTGATACAAGAACATAAAAGTGTTCTAAATAATAATTTATAATCCTGTTACTATATTAATTTTTTGAAAGATTTAGGATGTTTTTATTTCCCAAACAATAGTACAAATTTAATCCAGAATTTTGATCTGAATATACTGAAAATCTTTAACTAAGTTTAGGATGGTTATTTATTAAGGCTAAAATATAGATTACCCATTCAACAAAACCTCATAAGCTACCATTTCAAGTCAAACACATTGTATTTGCAAAACTACAAAAGTCGAGAAGAATGGATCAAAATTCTATAAAACACAACACTGTAGTTATTTTCGATGCCAACATAAGATTCTTTAGTAGAATAATTATTTAGGATGTTTTATTTCTCAAAATATAGTTCAAATGTTTTCCAGATTTTCATCTGAATTATTTTGATTTGAAGTATTTTGATGATGATTAACTTTTAATTTAAACAGCAGTTTTATACTTTAGATTGGCAATGATTTAATTATAGTTAAAAACAGCAGTTGTAAGTTTTATTTCCATGATGATTTACTTTTATTTAAAACAGCAGTTTCGTACTTTAGATTGGCAATGACTTAATTATAGTTAAGAACAGCAGTTGTAAATTTTATTTCAATGTTGATTAACTTTTAATTGAAACATCAGTTATATGCTTTAGATTGGCAATGAATTTATTATAGTTAAAAACAGCAGTTGTACATATTATTTCAAGTTGATTAACTCTGAATTAAAACCGCAGTTTTATACTTTATATCATTAGCTTTAAGTTAACTTGTATTTCGATGATGATTAACTTAGAATTGAAACAGCAGTTTCCAGAAACCTTAGAATGGCAATCACATAATTATAGTTAAAAAACGAAAGTTATAAGTTACATTTCGATGATGATTAACTTTTAATTGAAACAGCAGTTTTATACTTAAGATTGGCTATGACTTAATTGTAGTTAGAAACAGCAGTTATAAGTTATATTTCGATGATGATTAACTTTTACGTAAAACAGCAGTTTTATACTTTCGATTGGCAATGACTAAATTATAGTGAAGGACAGCAGTTATAAGTTTTATTTCGATGATGAATAACTTATAATTGAAACAGCAGTTTTATACATTAGATTGGAAATGACTTAATTATAATTAAAAACAGCAGTAATAAATTCTATTTCGATGATGATTAACTTCTAATTGAAACATCAGTTTTATACTTTAGATTGGCAATGACTTAATTATAGTTAGAAACAGCAGATATTAGTTTTATTTCGATGATGATTAATTTGCAATTGAAACAGCAGTTTTATACTTTAGATTGGCAATGACTTCTTTATAATGCAGAAACATGCCTTAATCATAGTTAAAAATAGCAGTTGTAAGTTTTATTTCGATGATGATTATCTTTTAGTTGAAACAGCAGTTTTATACTTAAGATTGGCATTGCCTTAAATATAATTAGAAACAGCAGTTGTAAGTTATATTTCGACGATGATTAACTTTTATTGAAACAGCAGTTAAATACTTTAGATTGGCAATGACTTAGGAAATTATAGTTAAAAACATCAGTTATAAGTTTTATTTCAATGATGATTAACTTTTATTTGAAACAGCAGAGTTGGCCTTTAGATTAGCAATGACTTAATTATAGTTAAAAACAGTAATTATAAGTTTCATTTTGATGATGATTAACTTATAATTGATACAGCAGTTTTATACATTACATTGGCAATGACTTAATTATAATTCAAAACAGCAGCTGTAAGTTTTATTTCGATGATGATTAATTTTTAATTGAAAAGACAGTTTCATACTTTGCATTGGCAATGACTTAATTATAGTTAAAAACAGAAGTTATAAGTTTTGTTTCCATAATGATTAACTGATAGTTGAAATAGCTGTTTTATAGTTTAGTTTGGCAATGACTTAATTCTAGTTAAAACAGCAGTTGTAAGATTTATTTCGAAGATGACTCACTTTTAATTGAAACAGCAGTTTTATACTTTAGATTGGCAATGTCTAAATTATAGTTAAAAACAGCAGTTGTAAGTTATATTTCGATGATGATTATCTTTTAGTTGAAACAGCAGTTTTATCCTTAAGATTGGCAATGCCTTAAATATAGTTAAAAACAGCAGTTGTAACTTATATTTCGATAATGATTAATTTTTAATTGAAACAGCAGTTTTATACTTTAGATTGGCAATGACTTAATCCAAGCTAAAAACAGCAGCCATAATTTTTATTGCGATGATGATTAATTTTGAGTTCTCGCAGCAGTTTTATAATTTAGATTGGCAATGACTTAATTATAGTTAAAAACAGTAATTATAAGTTTCATTTTGATGATGATTAACTTATAATTGAAACAGCAGTTTTGTACATTAAATTGGCAATGACTTAATTATAATTCAAAACAGCAGTTGTAAGTTTTATTTCGATGATGAATAATTTTTAATTGAAACAGCAGTTTCATACTTTGCATTGACATTGACTTGATTATAGTTAAAAACAGAAGTCATAAGTTTTGTTTCCATAATGATTAACTGATAGTTGAAATAGCTGTTTTATAGTTTAGTTTGGCAATGACTTAATTCTAGTTAAAACAGCAGTTGTAAGATTTATTTCGAAGATGACTCACTTTTAATTGAAACAGCAGTTTTATACTTTAGATTGGCAATGTCTAAATTATAGTTAAAAACAGCAGTTGTAAGTTATATTTCGATGATGATTATCTTTTAGTTGAAACAGCAGTTTTATCCTTAAGATTGGCAATGCCTTAAATATAGTTAAAAACAGCAGTTGTAACTTATATTTCGATAATGATTAATTTTTAATTGAAACAGCAGTTTTATACTTTAGATTGGCAATGACTTAATCCAAGCTAAAAACAGCAGCCATAAGTTTTATTGCGATGATGATTAATTTTGAGTTCTCGCAGCAGTTTTATAATTTAGATTGGCAATGACTTAATTATAGTTAAAAACAGTAATTATAAGTTTCATTTTGATGATGATTAACTTATAATTGAAACAGCAGTTTTGTACATTAAATTGGCAATGACTTAATTATAATTCAAAACAGCAGTTGTAAGTTTTATTTCGATGATGAATAATTTTTAATTGAAACAGCAGTTTCATACTTTGCATTGACATTGACTTAATTATAGTTAAAAACAGAAGTCATAAGTTTTGTTTCCATAATGATTAACTGATAGTTGAAATAGCTGTTTTATAGTTTAGTTTGGCAATGACTTAATTCTAGTTAAAACAGCAGTTGTAAGATTTATTTCGAAGATGACTCACTTTTAATTGAAACAGCAGTTTTATACTTTAGATTGGCAATGTCTAAATTATAGTTAGAAACAGCAGTTGTAAGTTATATTTCGATGATTATTATATTTTAATTAAAACAGCAGTTTCATACTGTAGATTGGCAATGACTTAGTTTAAGCTAAAAATAGCAGTCATAACTTTTCTTTGATGATGATTAACTTTTAATTAATACAACAATTTTATTCTGTAGATTGGCAATGACATCATTATTGTTAAAAACAGCAATTATAAGTTTTACTTCGATGATTATTAACTTTTTATTGAAAACAGTTTTATTCTTTAGATTGGCAATGACTTGATTATAGTTAAAAGCAGCAGTTATCATGTTATCATTATAAGTTTTATATTGATGAGGATTAAATTTTAATTGAAACAGCAGTTTTATACTAATAATTGGAAATGACTTAATTTTAGTTAAAGACAGAATTGTGAGTGTTATTTCGATGATGATTAACTTGTAATTGAAACAGCAGTTCTATACATTAGATTGGCAATGACTTAATTATAATTAAAAACAGCAGTAATAAATTCTATTTCGATGATGATTAATTTCTAATTGAAACATCAGTTTTATACTTTAGATTAGCAATGACTTAATTATAATTAGAAACAACAGTTATAAGTTTTATTTCGATGATGATTAATTTATAATTGAAACAGCAGTTTTATACTTTAGATTGGCAATGACTTAATTATAATTAAAAACAGCAGCTATAAGTTTTATTTCGATGATGATTAACTTTTAATTGAAACAGCAGTTTTATACCTTATATGATAATACGAAAATAATTTAATATTTATAGCAGTTCAATGCTATAATTAATTGAAGTTTTAGATATTAGAGTGAAAATGACAACTTTTAAGAGAAAAAGCTGGTTTTGACAATACCTTAGCTCTGACAGCAGTTAAAGGAATTATTTTTATGATATCAACCTTTAACCGAACATATTAAGTTTTAGATATTAGAGCAAAAATGACAAGTTTTAACAAAAACTGCCGTTTTTGACAATACTTTTGCTCTAACGCCAGTCAAAGGCCTTATATTTATTACACTAAAGCAAAAATGACAAGTTTTACTAGAAACAGATGTGTTTGAGTAGACTTTTGCTCTAATAGCAATTATAGGCCTTATTTTTATTATATTAATCTTTAATAAAACCTAACATGTTTTAGATACATATGTATGAAGAATATATGAAACATGTAAGAAATATGCTGAAGAATGAATTTTTACTACATTATGTGAAGAATCTATGACAGAAAAATAATTTATAATATAAAAATTAAATGAAGAATCAAGAGGAACAAAATCTATGCTAAATTGTGGGAAGTATCTATGAAAAATGAATGAAATAAGAAGAGAAAAGAACGCCCAATTTGAAATAATTTATAACACATCAAAACTAGTGAAGAACCAATGTAAAAATATAAGGAATAAAAATTAGAAAGATTGATCAAGGATGATGGATTTGTACTATTTTATGTGGAGAATCCACGATAAAAAAATAATCAAACCTCAAAAACTACTCAAGAATCTATGTAAAATTATAAGGAATAAAAATTAGAAAGATTGATTAAGTATGGTGGATTTGTACTAAACTATGTGGAGAATCTATGATAAAAAAATAATTTATAACTCAAAAATTAAATGAAGAATCTAGAAAGGAAGAAGTTTCTTAAATTGCATGAAGAATTTAGAAGGGAAGTATGTATGTAAAATTGTGTGGACAATAAAAGCAAAATTCACGAAAAAAGATGAAAAATAAAAGGCGAATTTTAAAGAATTTTCCTATTACCCAAAAAAGCGAAGAATCTGTTTAACAGTATAAGAAATAAAAAGTAAAAGAACAGGTATGAGTGGTAATTTTCTGAAGCTTTGTAACAGTTAATATGTATGAAGAATCTATGAAAAATGTAAGAAATATAACGAGGAAGGAATTTATACCAAATTATGTGGAGAATTTATGACATAAAAATTATTTATAATATGACAATTGAATGAAGAATCTAGAGGAACAGAATCTATGCTAAATTGTGGGAAGTATCTATGAAAAATATATGAAATAAGAAGAGAAAATAACGCCCAATTTGAAATAATTTATAACGCATCAAAACTACTGAAGAATCTATGTAAAATTATAAGGAATAAAAATTAGAAAGATTGATTAAGTATGATAGATTTGTACTAAACTATGTGGCGAATCTATGATAAAAAATAATTTATAACTCAAAAATTGAGTGAAGAATTTAGAAAGGCAGAATCTGCCTATAATGCATGAAGAATTTAGAAGAGAAGAATCTATGTACAATTGTGTGGATAATCAAAGCAAACTTCACGAAAAAATATGAAAAATTAAAGGCGAATTGTAAAAAAATTACCTATAACACAAAAAAAATAAAATAGTGAAGCATCTGTGTAACAGTATAAGAAATAAAAAGAAGAATAGAAGCCACGTTTGATGGATTTGTACTAAATTATGTGGTGCATCTATGGTAGATGAAAAAACGAAAAATGTAAAACATACTTACTGTTAATTTAAGTTTAAGTTTTGTGTTAACTTAAGTTAATTTAAAATTTAAAGAACTTCCAAATGAAAATATAAAATTTGTGAAAATAAATTTATGAAGAATGAAAAAATTGAATACAAGTTGTTGTGTGAAACAATAAAGTGTATGACAAATAAATTTAAAAAAAATAGATAACAACAGATTTCAAAGATTGTTAAAAATGACATTAAAAGATCCATGGATGAAGAGGAATTATCATTGTTTTGAGGAATGATTTGTTATAATTAACACAGTTAGGAGAATATATCGGAAATAAATCATGTAAAATCAGAGAATGTAATTTGCTCGAGAAATGATTCACAAATTGAACTATAATTATTAATATTTGTAAGATAATTGACTGAAACAAAATCTGAAAGATTAATTGTAGATCAGAGAGTAATACATTTTTAGATGATAAATAAATGGTAAAAATGTAAAGTAATAAGATCAAATGCAAATTATGACAGATTTTAATAATAATAATAATATTAATAATAAAAATAATTTATTTGGTGTAGAGTGGAAAAACATACAAGTTCAGTTCACAGAGCACAGGTCAATAATATGTCAAAAAAATACACATTTTCTTAGTAGGAAATACAAAAAAACACAGGAAGTTTCAATACAAAACTGTCCACTGTTGAACAAAGGCGAATCAGTGGAGACAAATGGAGATAATAAAGAAGGAAGAGGAGAACAATGGATACAATTGAAGATAATAAAATCAAAGAAGAGGAGAACAATGGAGACAAATGGAGATAATAAAAAAGGAAGCAGGAGATGAAGAAGACCATGCAAAAGAATCAGAAGATGAATACTAAAAGGAACGTAATGAAAATGAATGACAGGATGAAAATAGAAGAGGAAGGTTTAAATTTCAGCTCTAGATATTCATGGAAATTTTCACAGCCAATAAGAAATGAAGTAACTCACTTAGAAGTCTCCTATGCAGTCTTATACATTGTTTAATTTTTTTGAATATTTTAAATACTGTGATGTTTTATTATACTGTAAAGCCCCACTTTCTGGTTCCCAAAATATGATGTTTAAATATGAAATTTTTAATGTGTGGTTATGTATAATAACTTTGTTTATACTTAGTGAGATTAGAGCGCATGTTGCAGTTATTATAAGGAGCAAAAAAAAACAAAAAAATTATAAATATTTGGGTACGATTAAAAGCATTTTTCAGTTCACTTTCCTTCTCCATATCCTCCTTATTCCACTGTTTGTTCTTGATCGTCTCCTTCTCTTTCTGTATACTTTCTTTCTATATCTCATGTAGTAGAGTAGTTAAGTAGAAGATGAAGATCAAGATGAAATAAGGTATTTCGACATAAAAAAATTATCAGAAAAAGTTTCTGGAGGTGGAGAAAGAAGTTCAATTTGTAGAAAAACCACTTTCTTCTTCTTCTTCATCGTTTTCCTTTGGCCATTCATTCTCCATATCTTCATTATTCTTCTTTTTATTCTTATTCATCTCCTTCTCTTTCTGTTTGTTTCCTTTCTTTACCTCATGTAGCAGAGTACTTAAGTAGAAGAAGAAGATCAAGATAAAATAAAGTATTTCGACAGAAGATCTTCCAACAAAAAATAGAACAAAAAGGCAAATGCATCGTACTGACATGGCGCAATAAGTATGCTTGGTTGCCTAAACTTTAGTACTGTTTATTTGGCAAATACTGTATTTTAATCTATCTCTGTACCACAAGATCAGTTTTTAACTGTCGAAGAAACTTGAAAGAAGAACTGAAAATCACAATTACATGTTGCATCACTTCTTTAAATTTGCAAAAGGCAATTACCAATTAGACAATTTTTAACTCTCATTACTTTATCATTGTTTGAAACCATAATTCTGCCAACTGAAGCTATTAAATGCAAAATTTAGAACCTATTCATCATTGTTATATCGCCGGTTTTTCGATAAGACATGTATTTCTGGATTGGACAGTAGTATAAAAAGGCAAATTTGCATTGAAAACAGTACCACTTGTTATCCAACAATCAAGTATCCAACATGTTCAAGTATCTGGTAAGTCCTACAATTAATAAAAATAATTGTAATAATGTTTTTTGAGTTAATGTAACGCTGCATAAATCGTTATTTATTTCTTCCCTTGTAAATAATATTTAAAATACTAAAGTATGCATTAAAATTTTTGTAATAAAAATGTAATTTAATTATGGTTATTCATTCATTTATGACAAAACGACATAATATATATAGAAATATTATAATATATAATATAAAATATAATTATAGGTATTAGTTTGTACTAACTGGTAAAGATACTTTTTATTATATTTTAGTTTGCCTTACTAGTTTCGGTTTATTCAGTAAACCATCATCAGAGGCTTGCTAAGTGCAATTTTGCTTTGTATATCTTTTGATTTTATTTCATTGTAAATATTTGAAATTATATTTAAATTTTGATAGATATCTATTTTAAATAGGCAAACTAAAAGTTTTAATAAATTAACTGGTAATATGGATAAAACCTTAAACTTAATAATATATAATATTATAATTGAATATATTAAAATTAAATTGCGAATTTCAGTGTTTTCAGAATAACATCTAAACTGTTCGGATTTTTGAAACTACAACGCCATAAATAATTTAATAAATAATTTTTCTAAATTGAATATACATTTGTATGCCCTATCAGGTTTAATATTTGAATGTGCTTTTGAGAATTACTTACGTGGACAACTTTAGACCGGCTTCGACCTTATTGGGGTTCATCAGTCCAGTCTGGTCCAAAGTTATAATTCCTAAATAATGATTTCTTACTTTTGTTTAATAGAAATATTATTACAATATGTTGCTTTTGCAGATTTTGATCGCCTTTGTTGCAATAGCCTAATATTATTATTATTAATAACAATTAATTATTATGAATTATAATAGTCATAACCATTTTTGTTGTAGATCTTCTTCGCCCTTGTTGCACTCGCATATTGCGACGATGCTGATAAACTGATCTACTCCCAAAACACCGCCGGTGCAATTCATCCAGGACATCATGGATATGGTGGTCTCCATGGAGGATATGGCGCTTATCCCTATGGAGCAGGTTATGGCGCACTCGGTTATGGCGGAGTCGGTTATGGTCTTGGTCATGGCCTCGGCTATGGCTATTAAGTCTAGATTAACTAAACTCAACAAACATGTATTTTTAATCTGACAATAAAATATGTATACCATAAATAATAGTTTTCGTTCCTTGCCAAAGTTATCCAATCGCAAGCCATATGATGTAAAAGAATTGTTTACTTTAAAAATGCTAATGTTTTAAAAATGCTTACTATTTTATTCAATATTCATTTTTTTACGAAATATAAGCTTTAAAATATAAAAATCTATCATGTGCTTGAGAATATGACACAACTGAAATTGACATAATGTGAAAATCAATCTCTCTATTAAATGTGAAATTGCTTAAAAAATGTGTCACAAATATTCTGCACAAAAATAAATTTTACAGCCAGAATTTATTTTCTATCAAGTGGAGACAATATTGAGATGCTTATAGCATATAAAACTGATTTTAAAAATCGTGCTACAATCTTCTATTGAAACTAAAATAATAAAAAATCTGAATAATGCTAACTATTTTATTCAATATTCAATTTTTTATTAAATATAAGTTTTAAGAGACAAAAATCTATCATTGACTTGAGAATTTGATAGAACTGACATTGAGATAAATTGAAAATCAATTTCTCTATCACATGTGAAATTGTTAAAAAATGTGTCACATATATTCTGCATAAAGTTGAATTTTACAGCCAGAAATGTTTTCTATAAAGTGGCAACGAAATTGAATTGCTAATAGTATGTAAAACTGATTTTTTAAGTCGTGCTACAATCTTCTGATAAAACGAAAATAATTACAAGTCTAAAAAATGCTAACCATTTTATTCAATATTCAATATTTTATGAAATATAAGCTTAAAAATTCAAAAATCTATCATAGACTTGAGACTTTGATACAATTGAAATTGAGATGAAGTGAAAATCAATCTATCTATCAAATGTGAAATTGCTTAACAAATGTGTCACAAATATTCTGCATAAAGTTGAATTTTACAGCCAGAATATTTTTCTATTAAGAGGAAACACAATTGAAATGCTAATAGAATGTAAAACTGATTTTTAAAATCGTGCTACAATCTCCTGATAAAATGAAAATAATTAAGTCTTGAAAATGCTAACTATTTGTTCAATATTCAATTTTTTATGAAATATAAGCTTTAAAATGCCAAATTCTATCGTTGACTTCGGAATTTTGTACAACTGAAATTGAGATAAAGTGAAAATCAATCTCACTATCAAATGTGAAATTGCTTAAAATATTTATCACAATATTTTGCACAAAGTTAAATTTTACAGCTAGAATATTTTTCCTATAAATAGAAACACAATTGAAATGCTAATAGTATGTAAAACTGATTTTAAAAATCGTACTCCAATCTTCTGATAAAATGAAAAAGAATCAATTTTTGAAGAATGATAACTATTTTATTTAGTATACATTTTTTTATGAAATATAAGCTTTAAAATACAAAAAGCTATCATCGACTAGAGAATTTGATACAATTGAAATTAAGGTAATGTAAAAATCAATCTCTCCATCAAATGTGAAATTGCTTAAATAAGGTGTCACAAATATTCTGCAAAAAGTTGAATTTTACAGCCAGAATATCTTTTCTATAAAGTGGAATGAAAATTGAAATGCTAATAGTATGTAAAACAAATTTTAAAAATCGTGCTACAATCTTCTGATAAAATGAAAATAATTAAGTCTTGAAAATGCTAACTATTTGTTCAATATTCATTTTTTTATGAAATATAAGCTTTAAAATGCCAAAATCTATCGATGACTTCAGAATTTTATACAACTGAAATCAATCTCTCTATCAAATGTGAAATTGCTTAAAAAATGTTATAAGAAATTTCCATATTCTGATTATTTTCATTAATGTTCTAAAGAAAAAAAAGTTTCCAATAAAAAAAAACAAACTGTGTCACAAATATTCTGCACAAAGATTTAATATAGTTATAGTTTTAATATATATATATATATATATATATATATATATATATATATATATATATATATATATATATATATATATATATAGATATATATATATATATATATATATATATATATATATATATATAGATATATATATATATATATATATATATATATATATATATAGGTATAGTTACTTTTAGAAACATATTGATTTGTTGAGAAAAAATAAAGTTTTCATCCATATAAAAAAAATTAATTTTCATATTTTACACGCAGAAATGATATTTACATTTTCAGATAAAATGAATCCAAAATGTTTTTCTTAAAAATTTCCTTTATAGTTTCTCCACGCTTGGCTTGAGAATTTCCAGAATTACTAGCAAAATCGGAAAATTTAGAAACATTTACATTAGTTTTGTAAAATCAATAAAATTATGTCGTTTCCACATTCTAAATTCTAAATTCTTTTGCTGTTTTCTAATGCTTTGATTACGCTTTTTATGTTTACCGCCACAATGTTCACAAATTTTGAGTATTCGAGAAATTTCCACAATACTGTGCGAAATTTTGAAATCTGTGTGAAATTTTGTGTAACTTCTAGTACTGCACTATACTATGCATACATATGCATGTACATATAATATTTCTTATATTTCTCATATTCAAGTCAAAAGTAAAAGTTTTTATGAATGTTAACACGATAATTTTTGGTATTTTGAGGCATCTAAAGTCTAAGATCTTAGACTTTAGATGCCTCAAAATACCAAAAATTATCGTGCATACATACATTTTAGTCACTTTCACACATAAAAAATGTACTTTGAAACATTTCTAGATACATCTCAGATCTTAGACTTTAGATGCCTCAAAATACCAAAAATTATCGTGTTAACTTTCATAAAAACTTTTACTTTCACTCAAAATTTCATAATTTTACATTGTCTAGACAGTTTTTATCTAGACGATAAATTTTGGTATTTTGAGGCATCTAAAGTCTAAGATCTTAGACTTTAGATGCCTCAAAATACCAAAAATTATCGTGTTTACTTTCATAAAAACTTTTACTTTCACTCAAAATTTCATAATTTTACATTGTCTGGACAGTTTTTAACATTTAATAATCAGCATTAGATAGATTTATACAAATACAATGTTTGACACCTAAGAGGAACATAAATGCAAAATATTATTTTTGCAGATAAAACAGGAGAAAATCATTTTTTGACCATTACAGGTGTAGAAAATATAGTTTTAGACACTTTACATATACAAAATGCAAAAAATAATAATAATGATATGGCAATATTGATGATTTTTATGATATATGATATTGATATTGATATGATATTGATGATATTTAGGGTGATTTATACATTAAAAATGCAATTTCAAAATCGTAATTTTAAAACTTTTGTACTGGTAAAATCATTTTAGACTTTTCCAGGCACATAAATACAAATTTATACGGTTTTGAAGTAAACATACATTTTAGTCACTTTCACACATAAAAAATGTACTTTGAAACATTTCTAGATACATTTTGGAATCAAAACTACAATTTTACAAGCTATATGATAAAAATATGTTGAAATTTTGTATATTATGTAGCGTATTTTGCAAATAAATATTCTTTATTATTATTATTATTTATATATATATATATATATATAAAACATACATTTTAGTCACTTTCGCACATAAAAAATGTACTTTGAAACATTTCTAGATACATTTTGGAATCAAAACTACAATTTTACAAGCTATATGATAAAAATTTGTTGAAATTTTGTATATTATGTAGCGTTTTTTGCAAATAAATATTCTTTATTATTATTATTATTTATATATATATATATATATATATATATATATATATATATATATAACATACATTTTAGTCACTTTCACACATAAAAAATGTACATTGAAACATTTCTAGATACATTTTGGAATCAAAACTACAATTTTACAAGCTATATGAAAAAATTTGTTGAAATTTTGTATATTATGTAGCGTATTTTGCAAATAAATATTCTTTATTATTATTATTATTTATATATATATATATATATATATATATATATATATATCTATATATAAAACATACATTTTAGTCACTTTTACACATAAAAAATGTACTTTGAAACATTTCTAGATACATTTTGGAATCAAAACTACAATTTTACAAGCTATATGATAAAAATTTGTTGAAATTTTGTATATTATGTAGCGTTTTTTGCAAATAAATATTCTTTATTATTATTATTATTTATATATATATATATAATTCAAAAGAAAACCATAGTCAAGTATAGTAATGTAATTTTAAGTACATTAAAACAACATAGATTGAAATTTAGCTACTTTAAAACATGTAAAATGCAATTTGAGGAACTTATTTTTCGTCTAAAAACTATTCTGCTAAACGGAAAAAATCAAAATTATGATTTTTTTTAAGTTAACAGCAACGTTTTTGGTATTTTGAGGCATCTGTTTTAGACACTTCAATTTTAGATACTATTAATCATGTGAAATGCAGCATTAGATATTTTTTGGTATCAGGAATACAATTTTAAACTCCTACAGGAACAAAAATGCAAAATGAATTCATTTTGGAGACATTAAAAACGCAATTTCTGACTATTTCAGATGGAGAAAATATACTTAGTAGCAAATGTATAATATAATAATGATAATGTAATTTTAGGCTTTATACATTCAATATTTCTGTAATGTAATTTTAGAGCTTTTGGGCATTTGGGAGTTTCATTTCAGTCTTATATAGATACAAAAATGCAACATGCAAAATTAAGTTGATGTGGGGACTAAAATTAACGTTTTATATAATTGTATGTAGTTTTGGGAATCAGAAATGCAATTCTGATCAGTTTTAGGATATATTAGGAAATTTAGTATTCGGAAAAATACAATTTTTTTGTTCATGCTCACTAAAATAGCTCTTTTAAGTGCTCATATGCTATTCCAGACTCGAGTATACTACAGCTATGGAAAAAACTTCATTTTAGGTACTTGAAACAAAAATAACTATTCTGGCATTTGTTATAAAATTAAAGTTGTTATCTGTATTTTATTTATATTTCTTATTCTTCGATATTATTCTTTTTATTATTACAGTACATTTTTAATGAAACTTCACCGAACATTTTGATGGTTATTAAAATACATATTTTAGCAATTATAATTACCATAACCCGTTTAGATTTTGTTTTACACTGAAAATTCTGTTCACTTACTGTGTTTTACTTTCTAAACAAATTTGCAAAATGCACACCCCCATAGTTTATTCATGCCAGAAATGATTTTGCACACGTTTTGTGCATATTTTGCAATTGTGCTTTGAAAATACACATTCATAAGGGATTTTTAAACAGAAGCAGAACGTATTTTGCGTCATTCCAGATGAAACAAAACTAAGCCGCGAATGGCGACCGATGCGCCATCTATATGTGGTGTACCAAAGCTTCCTATTAAAGTTATGTCCGTGTACAAAAATAATGATATCGAATTTTAATATGTTGCATAAATAATTGATGTTGCATTTAAATGTATATTGAATTTGAATGCGCGTGTGTTGTGAATGAATGTTTAATTTTAATTAATGTATAATTTTGAAGCATCTCCCATGTTAATAAACCTATCGTTGAAATTGAACGCTAATAAATTCAGTTTTAACAAGAAAATATAATTTCATTTCAAGTGTGGTGAAAACGAAGTACAATTTTAATAAAGTTTCATTTAAATAAAGTGTAATTGTAATTATTTTCGTTTTATCAGAAGATTGTAGCACGACTTTTAAAATCAGTTTTACATACTATTAGCAATTCAATTTCGTTGCCACTTTACAGAAAACATATTCTGGCTGTAAAATTCAACTTTATGCAGAATGTTTGTGACACATTTTTTTAACAATTTCACATGTGATAGAGAAATTGATTTTCACTTTATCTCAATGTCAGTTCTATCAAATTCTCAAGTCAATGATAGATTTTTGTCTCTTAAAACTTATATTTAATAAAAAATTGAATATTGAATAAAATAGTTAGCATTATTAAGATTTTTTATTATTTTAGTTTCAATAGAAGATTGTAGCACGATTTTTAAAATCAGTTTTATATACTATAAGCATCTCAATATTGTCTCCACTTGATAGAAAATAAATTCTGGCTGTAAAATTTATTTTTGTGCAGAATATTTGTGACACATTTTTTAAGCAATTTCACATTTAATAGAGAGATTGATTTTCACATTATGTCAATTTCAGTTGTGTCAAATTCTCAAGCACATGATAGATTTTTATATTTTAAAGCTTATATTTCGTAAAAAAATGAATATTGAATATAATAGTAAGCATTTTTTAAACATTAGCATTTTTAAAGTAAACAATTATTTTACATCACATGGCTTGCGATTGGATAACTTTGGCAAGGAACGAAAACTATTATTTATGGTATACATATTTTATTGTCAGATTAAAAATACATGTTTGTTGAGTTTAGTTGATCTAGACTTAATAGCCATAGCCGAGGCCATGACCAAGACCATAACCGACTCCGCCATAACCGAGTGCGCCATAACCTGCTCCATAGGGATAAGCGCCATATCCTCCATGGAGACCACCATATCCATGATGTCCTGGATGAATTGCACCGGCGGTGTTTTGGGAGTAGATCAGTTTATCAGCATCGTCGCAATATGCGAGTGCAACAAGGGCGAAGAAGATCTACAACAAAAATGGTTATGACTATTATAATTCTTAATAATTAATTATTAAACATAATAAAAGGCGGATGCAATAACAGCGAACAAAATCTTCGAACAAACGCTAATAATTAGCCTCACACATATATGCGTACCTATTTAAAAAACAGACAATAATAATAATCTTTATATTGATTACAACAAAAATTTATACACGCTATGAAATATTTTGTATCGCCGTTATCATCCACACATGTACGCAGACATTTTTCAAAAATTGCCTTAATGGTCTCGAGAATTCCTGATTTCGAAGGAAATATTCGTTTTCGAAATCTGAAATTCGAAGTTATTCACGAAAACAATACTTTCGCCATATAATTTTAACGAGAGAGTAAAACGTATTTTCATTGCCATTAAATTATTTCAACATCTGAAGCAATAAATCTACTGAGTTGCATTTATAGTATGTAATCATTATTTTGAAGGAATTGAAATCTTTTAATTTTAATAATATAAACTTTTAATATTGTTATTATTTATTATTATTCTTGCAGGAACTCACCAGGTACTTGAACATGTTGACGTTATTTTGTGTACGGTACTGATTTCAATGCAACTGTACTCTTTTATACTATTCACAAGCACATAAACACGAGCTCACAGCTTATCGTACATTGAACGATATATTATTCAATAATGAATTGGCTACAAATTTCATTTTTAATAGTGCAATTAGTTAGGTAACTGCCAAAAAAATCGAAAACAGAAACAATGAAATTGGAGGCGTCAGAATGCACTGATAAAACTCGAGACAAATTGTTTATGTGGAAATAGTTACTAACAGGATTTAAGCCGCAGATTTTGCATATATTTTTCGCAAAAATTTGGTTTTAATTACATAAAATTAATTAGATAAATAATAAATCTTAAAATTAATTAGATAACATATTATAACTACTTTTTAGTATGGTCAAATTATATAAATAACGAAAGATAGAAAGAACCGTTGAAAGTTAATATTCAGTAAAATTATATAATTTAATCATAGGTATATTGTATGTCTAAAATTGTTGTAAGGTAGACAGGATTCAAACCATCGATAGTGAAAATATTTGAGGCACTTGAGTTAATTAAAAGTTAATTAGATGACATATTATATCATGATGGCCTATCATGAATTGCTGCCACCAAATTTTAAACAATTTTAAAATCCTTAAATTGCATTAAAAGATATAAACAAAATTTAAAGTAAACATATAAGGTAATTTTTTTAATGGAACTTTTCAATATTTGCATATAAAATAAACAAAAATATTACAGATATTCCTAGAAAGTTTAATAAGGTGCATGAATATAAGTAAATGAAAGTAAAACAACGAAATTACAACATGAAAAAATCAAAATTTCTAGTGGAGTGCATTAAAATTGCTTGCATAATTCACAAAAAAAAATCTTTTGAGAGTAAATTTACGCGATTAGAACATAAATATATGAATATTTTAGTTTCCAGTATAGTTTTTGAAAAACTGCACAAAAAATTAACGAAACCATTTTGAGTTAAACTACGATACTACTACATAAAAAAATAATATATTAGTTTCCCATAAAGTGCAAACAAACATTTTCCGAAAATTTTTAGAAAGAAAAACAGTAAGAAAACAGAATTAATAGTGCCAGAGAAAATCGAAAAGGATTACGGTAAATATAATTGCTAAAATATGTATTTTAATAACCTTCAAAATTTTTAGTAAAGTTTCGTTAACAATGTACTGTAATAAAAAAATAATAATAAAACTAAATCTTAAAACAAATTCACCCAAAATCTTAAAATTTAAATTCATCTAGGTGTTATAAATATATTTTAAAAAAATCCCTATTTTCGTATTGAGAAATATTTTAAATTTTGTAATATTGCAATATTTGCATATTAAATATACAAAAATATTACAGATATTCCCAAAAAGTATAATAAGGGGCAAGAATAAAAGTAAAAGAAAGTATAACAACGAAATTACAACATGAAAAAATCAAAATTTCTAGTGGAGTGCATAAAAATTGCTTAAAGAATTAACGAAAATTTTCTTTTCAGAGAAAAATTACGCAATTAGAACATAAAAGTATACTTATTTTAGTTTCCAGTATAGTTTTTGAAAAACTGCACAAAAAAGTAGATACTACTACATAAAAAATAATATTTTAGTTTCGCATAAAGTGCAAACAAACATTTTCCGAAAATTGTTAGAAACTAAAAAACAGTAAGAGAACAGATTTAGCAGTGCCAAACAAAATCGAAATGGGTTACGGTAATTATAATTGCTAAAATATGTATCTTAATAACCATCAAAATTTTCTGAGAAGTTTCATTAAAAATGTACTGTAATAAAAAAAAGAATAATAAAACCAACTCAATCCTAAAACAAATGCACCCAAAATCTTAAAATTTAAATTCATCTAGATGTTATAATTATGTTTTAAAAAAATCCCTATTTTCGTATTGAGAAATATTTTAAATTTTGTAATATTGCAATATTTGCATATTAAATATACAAAAATATTACAGATATTCCCAAAAAGTATAATAAGGGGCAAGAATAAAAGTAAAAGAAAGTAAAACAACGAAATTACAACACGAAAAATTCAAAATTTCTAGTGGAGTGCATAAAAATTGCTTAAAGAATTAACGAAAATTTTCTTTTCAGAGAAAAATTACGCAATTAGAACATAAAAGTATACTTATTTTAGTTTCCAGTATAGTTTTTGAAAAACTGCACAAAAAAGTAGATACTACTACATAAAAAAATAATATTTTAGTTTCCCATAAAGTGCAAACAAACATTTTCCGAAAATTTTTAGAAAGAAAAACAGTAAGTGAACAGATTTAACAGTGCCAAACAAAATCGAAATAGGTTAAGGTAATTATAATTGCTAAAATATGTATCTTAATAACCATCAAAATTTTCAGAGAAGTTTAATTAAAAATGTACTGTAATAAAAAAAAAGAAAAATAAAACCAACTCAATCCTAAAACAAATGCACCCTAAATCTTAAAAATTAAATTCATCTAGTTGTAATAAATATGTTTTTAAAAAAACCCTATTTTCGTATTGAGAAATATTTAAATTTTGTAATATTGCAATATTTGCATATAAAATATACAAAAATATTACAGATATTCCCAAAAAGTATAATAAGGGGCAAGAATTAAAGTAAAAGGAAGTAAAACAACGAAATTACAACATAAAAAAATTAAAATTTCTGGTGGAGTGAATAAAAATTGCTTAAGTATTCACGAAAATTTTCTTTTAAGAGTAAAATTACGCAATTAGAACTTAAAAATATACTTATTTTAGTTTCCAATATAGTTTTTGAAAAACTGCACAAAAAATTCCGAAACAATTTTGAGTTAAACTACGATACTACTACATATAAAATAATATTTTAGTTTCCCATAAAGGGCAAACAAACATTTTCCGAAAATTTTTATAAAGTAAAACATAGTAAGAAAACAGAATTAATAGTGCCAGAGAAAATCGAAAAGGATTACGGTAAATATAATTGCTAAAATATGTATTTTAATAACCATCAAAATGTTCAGTAAAGTTTCATTAACAATGTACTGTAATAAAAAAATAATAATAAAACTCAATCCTAAAACAAATTCACCCAAAATCTTAAAATTTAAATTCATCTAGGTGTTATAAATATGTTTTAAAAAAAACCCTATTTTCGTATAGAGAAATATTTTAAATTTTGTAATATTGCAATATTTGCATAGAAAATATACAAAAAAATTACAGATATTCCCAGAAAGTATAATAAGGTGCATGAATATAAGTAAAAGAAAGTAAAACAACAAAATTACAACATAGAAAAATTTAAATTTCTAGTGGAGTGCATAAAAATTGCTTAAAGAATTCACAAAAATTTTCTTTTCAGAGTAAAATTACGCAATTAGAAAATAAAAATATACTTATTTTAGTTTCCAGTATAGTTTTTGAAAAACTGCACAAAAAAGTAGATACTACTACATAAAAAATAATATTTTAGTTTCGCATAAAGTGCAAACAAACATTTTCCGAAAATTGTTAGAAACTAAAACATAGTAAGAGAACAGAATTAATAGTGCCAGACAAAATCGAAAAGGGTTACGGTAAATATAATTGCTAAAATATGTATCTTAATAACTATCAAAATTTTTAGTGAAGTTTCATTAAAAATGTACTGTAATAAAATATATAATAACAAAACCAACTCAATCCTAAAACAAATGCACCCAAAATCTTAAAACTTAAATTCATCTAGGTGTAATAAATATGTTTTAAAAAAATATTTTAAATTTTATAATAAGGCAATATTTGCATCTAAAATATACAAAAATATTACAGATATTCCCAGAAAGTATAATAAGGTGCAAGAATAAAAGTAAAAGAAAGTAAAACATCGAAATTACAACATGAAAAAATCAAAATTTCCAGCGGAGTGCATAAAAATTGCTTAAAGTATTCACGAAAATTTTCTTTTGGGAGTAAAATTACGCAATTTGAACATAAAAATATGATTTTTTTAGTTTCCAGTACAGTTTTTGAAAAACTGCACACAAAAAATACGAAAAAATTTTGAGTTAAACTACGATACTACTATATAAAATGAATATTTTAGTTTCCCATAAAATGCAAACAAACAATTGCCGAAAATGAAAAGAAAAACATAGTACAAAATATGTATCTTGATAACCATCAAAATTTTCAGTGAAGTTTCATTAAAAATGTACTGTAATAAAAAAAGGATAATAAAACCAACTCAATCCTAAAACAATTGCACCCAAAATCACAAAAATATTACAGATATTCCCAGAAAGTATAATAAGGAGCAAAAATAAAAGCAAAAGAAAGTAAAACAACGAAATTACAACATGAAAAAAATCAAAATTTCCAGTGGAGTGCTTAAAAATTGCTTAAAGAATTCACGAAAATTTTCTTATGAGAGTAAAATTACGCAATTAGAACATACATATATGTATATTTTAGTTTCTAGTATAGTTTTTGAAAAACAACCCAAAAATTTAACAAAAACATTTGGAGTCAAGCTACGCTACTACAACTTAAAAAAGAATATTTTACTTTCCAGTAACGTGTTAAAAACACATTTTACGAAATTTCTTAAACAGTAAATCATAGTAAGAGAACATTATTTACAGTGCCAAATAAAATCGAATATGTCGAACTAAAATCGAACTTATATATGAATTTCAATAACTATCAAAATTTTCGGTGAAGTTTCATTAAATATGTACTGTAATAGAAAAAAAATAAACTCAACTCAAATTCTAAAACAAATGTACCCAAAATCTTGAAAAGTAGAATCATCTAGTTGTAATAAATATTTTTTAAGAAAATTTTGTCTTCAACTTGGGATAGTAGGGATTTTAAAGTGTTTGAGTTAAGTCATATATCATTATTATAGTTATATTTATGTTATTTAGTAACAAAACTCTACTAGTAATAAGTTCAACATAATACATGATAAATCCACAGAAGCTTACACATTAATTTACATATGTGTAAATACACATATGTAATGCCCAAAAAAATGCAGTTTTTAGTTTTACACAATTTTGCCTGATGATGATCAATTAATTGGTCGAAATCGATTGCAAAAGCAATTAAAAATTTTATGTATGGAAGTACATGTTTTTTTACTAACCAGTCTAAATGAATCGTTTATTTCAGAAATGTTAAGTGTACTTTTCAAATTTTCGAGAAATAGAAAAAAACACCATATTTTATATATTGTTATTAAATATTTTATAAAATCAAATGTCATTACAAGGGATAATACAGAAAAATATGCGTTTTGATTACTGATATACCGTATTCTGTAAGCAAATTCATTAAAATGTCTGTTGGCGGGTTTCTGAAATAAACTTATGGACATGTTCACATATCTCGTATCCTAGGAGTTACTATTCAAGTATAGTAAAGTGAAAAATAAAATTCTTTAAGAAGTCTATATTCATTCAAGCTATCAAATGTATGTTTTTATATTAAAAATGTATGGATAATATCGGAAGATGATGCCCAATTGTATGTTTTCTTAGATTTTTCAAATTGCTGGATATTATAAAGCGACAAGGAAAAATATTACTTCTATAATTCCTATTCTCCTATCTATTATCTTATCCTTCCTATTCTCCTATCTTTTTATCTTATCCTTCCTACTCTCCTATCTATTATCTTATCCTTCCTATTCTTCTATCTATTATCTTATTCTTCCTAATCTCATACCTATTGTCAAGATCAAATTACTAATGAAATGGAACGATTGAAATCTTAAAGTCACTGAAGTAGTTGCACTAAAGGCAAAAATTTTGCATACTGATTGAACATTGAACTTTTTTTTTACATCACATGACTTGCGATTGGATAAGTTTGGCAAGGAACGAAAACTATTATTTATGGTATTCATATTTTATTGTCAGATTAAAAATACATGTTTGTTAAGTTTAGTTAATCTGGACTTAATAGCCATAGCCGAGGCCATGACCAAGACCATAACCGACTCCGCCATAACCGAGTGCGCCATAACCTGCTCCATAGGGATAAGCGCCATATCCTCCATGGAGACCACCATATCCATGATGTCCTGGATGAATTGCACCGGCGGTGTTTTGGGAGTAAATCAGTTTATCAGCATCGTCGCAATATGCGAGTGCAACAAGGGCGAAGAAGATCTACAAGAAAAATGGTTATGACTATTATAATTCATAATAATTAATTGTTATTAATAATAATAATATTAGGCTAATGCAACAAAGGCGATCAAAATCTGCAAAAGAAACCTATTGTAATAATATTTCTATTAAACAAAAGTAAGAAATCATTATTCAGGAATTATAACTTTGGACCAGACTGGACTGATGAACCCCAATAAGGTCGAAGCCGGTCTAAAGTTGTCCACGTAAGTTATTCTCAAATGCACATTCAAATATTAAACCTTATAGTGCATAAAAATGTATATTCAATTTAGAAAAATTATTTATTAAATTATTTATGGAGTTGTAGTTTCAAATATCCGAACAGTTTAGATGTTATTCAAAAAACACTGAAATTCGCCATTTTATTTTAATATATGCAATTATAATATTATATGTTATTAAGTTTAAGGTTTTATCCATATTACCAGTTAATTTATTAAAACTTTTAGTTTGCCTATTTAAAATAGATATCTATCAAAATTTAAATATAATTTCAAATAGTTACAATGAAATAAAATCAAAAGATATACAAAGCAAAATTGCACTTAGCAAGCCTCTGATGATGGTTTACTGAATAAACCGAAACTAGTAAGGCAAAATAAAATATAATAAAAAATATCTTTACCAGTTAGTACAAACTAAAACCTTTAATTATATATTATATTATATATTATAATATTTCTATATATATATTATGTCGTTTTATCATAAATGAATGAATAACCATAATTAAATTATATTTTTATTACAAAAATTTAATGCATACTTTAGTATTTTAAATATTATTTACAAGGGAAGAAATAAATAACGATTTATGCAGTGTTACATTAACTCAAAAAACATTATTACAATTATTTTTATTAATTGTAGGACTTACCAGATACTTGAACATGTTGAATACTTGATTGTTGGATAACAAGTGGTACTGTATTCAATGCAAATTTGCCTTTTTATACTACTGTCCAATCCAGAAATACATGTCTTATCGAAAAACCGGCGATATAACAATGATGAATAGGTTCTAAATTTTGCATTTAATAGCTTCAGTTGGCAGAATTATGGTTTTAAACAATGATAAAGTAATGAGACTTAAAAGTGTTCTAATTGGTAATTGCCTTTTGCAAATTTAATGAAGTGATGCAACATGTAATTGTGATTTTCAATTCTTTTTTCAAGTTTCTTCGACAGTTAAAAACTGATCTTGTGGTACAGAGATAGATTAAAATACAGTATTTGCCAAATAAACAGTACTAAAATTTAGGCAACCAAGCATACTCATTGCGCTATTTCAGTACGATGCATTTGCTTTTTTGTTCTATTTTTTGTTGGAAGATCTTCTATCGAAATACCTTATTTTATCTTGATCTTCTTCTTCTACTAAAGTACTCTGCTACATGAGGCAAAGAAAGGAAACAAACAGATAGAGAAGGAGATGAATAAGAATAAATAGAAGAATAATGAAGATATGGAGAATGAATGGCAAAAGGAAAACGATGAAGAAGATGAAGAAAGTGGTTTTTCTACAAATTCAACTTCTTTCTCTACCTCCAGAAACTTTTTCCGATAATTTTTTATGTCGAAATACCTTATTTCATCTTGATCTTCATCTTCTACTTAAGTGCTCTACTACATGAGATATAGAAAGAAAATAAACAGAAAGAGAAGGAGACGATTAAGAATATACAGTGGAATAAGGAGGATATGGAGAAGGAAAGTGAACTGAAAAATGCTTTTAATCGTACCCAAATATTTATCACTTTTTTTATTTATTTTTTGCTCCATATAATAACTGCAACATTAGCTCTTATCTCACTAAGTATAAACAAAGTTATTATACATAACCACACATTAAAAATTTCATATTTAAACATCATATTTTGGGAACCAGAAAGTGGAGCTTTACAGTATAATAAAACATCACAGTATTTAAATTATATAAAAAAATTAAACAAAGTGTAAGACTCCATAAGAGACTTTTTTGTGAGTTACTTCCCATCTTATTGGCTGTGAAAATTTCCATGTATATCTAGAGCTGAAATTTAAACCTTCCTCTTCTATTTTCATCCTGTCATTCATTTTCATTACGTTCCTTTTAGTATTCATCTTCTGATTCTTTTGCATGGTCTTCTTCATCTCTTGCTTCCTTTTTTATTATCTCCATTTGTCTCCATTGTTCTCCTCTTCTTTGATTTTATTTTATTCATTTGTATCCATTGTTCTCCTCTTCCTTTTTTATTATCTCCATTTGTCTCCACCGATTCGCCTTTGTTCAACAGTGGACAGTTTTGTATTGAAACTTCTTGTGTTTTTTTGTATTACCTACTAAGAAAATGTGTATTTTTTTGACATATTATTGACCTGTGCTCTGTGAACTGAACTTGTATGTTTTTCCACGCTACACCAAATAAATTATTTTTATTATTATTATTATTATTATTATTAAAATCTGTCATAATTTGCATTTGATCTTATTTCTTTACATTTTTACCATTTATTTATCATCTAAAAATGTATTACTCTCTGATCTACAATTAATCTTTCAGATTTTGTATCAGTCAATTATCTTACTAATATGAATAATTATCCTTCAATTTGTCTATCATTTCTCGAGCAAATTAAATTCTCTGACTTTACATTAATTATTTCCGATATATTCTCCTAACTGTGTTTATCATAACAAATCATTCTTGAAAACAATGATAATTCCTCTTCATCCATGGATCTTTTAATGTCATTTTTAACAATCTTTGAAATCTGTTGTTATCTATTTTTTTAAATTTATTTGTCATACACTTTATTGTTTCACGCAACAACATGTATTTTTATTCTTGCATTCTTTATAAATTTATTTTCAAAAATTTTATATTTTCATTTGGAAGTTCTTCAAATTTTAAATTAACTTAAGTTAACTTAAAACTTAAACTTAACTTAACTTAACTTAAATTAACAGTAAGTATGTTTTACATTTTTCGTTTTTTCACCTACCATAGATGCACCACATAATTTAGTACAAATCCATCAAACATGGCTTCTATTCTTCTTTTTATTTCTTATACTGTTACACAGATGCTTTACTATTTTCTTTTTTTTGTGTTATAGGTAATATTTTTTTACAATTCGCCTTTAATTTTTCATATTTTTTCGTGAAGTTTGCTTTGTTTGTCCACACAATTGTACATAGATTCTTCCCATCTAAATCCTTCATGCATTATAGGCAGATTCTTCCTTTCTAAATTCTTCACTCAATTTTTGAGTTATAAATTATTTTTTTATCATAGATTCGCCACATAGTTTAGTACAAATCCACCATACATAATCAATCTTTCTAATTTTTATTCCTTATATTTTTACATAGATTCTTCAGTAGTTTTAATGCGTTATAAATTATTTAAAATTGGGCGTTCTTTTCTCTTATTATTTCATACATTTTTCATAGATTCTCCCCACAATTTAGCATAGATTCTGTCCCTCTAGAATCTTCATTTAATTTTCATATTATAAATTATTTTTCTATCATAGATTCTCCACATAATTTAGTAAAAAATCATTCCTCATCATATTTCTTACATTTTTCATAGTTTCTTCATACATATTGACTGTCACACAGCCTTAGAAAATTACGACTCATACCTGTTCTTCTACTTTTTATTTTTTATACTGCTACACAGATGCTTCACTATTTTTTTGTTTGTGAAATATTTAACTTCTTAAAAATTCGCCTTTCATTTTTCATATTTTTTGTGAATTTTGCTTTTATTGTACACACAATTGTACATAGATTCTTCCCCTATAAATTCTTCATGCATTTTAGGCAGGTTCTTCCTTTCTAGATTCTTCACTCAATTTTGAGTTATTTCTTTTTGTCCTAGATTCGCCACATACTATAGTACAAATCCATCATACTTGATCAATCTTTCTAATGTTTATTCCATATATTTTTACATAGATTCTTCACTACTTTTGATGTGTTATAAATTATTTAAAATTGGGCGTTCTTTTCTCTTCCTATTTCTTAAATTTTTTCATAGATTCTCCCCACAATTTATCATCTTGTCTTCTAGATTCTTCATTTAATTTTCATATTATAAACTATTTTTCTGTCGTAGATTCTCCACATAATTTAGTATAAATAAATCAAATTTAGTCATTCATTCCTCATCATATTTCTTACATTTTTCATAGAATCTTCATACATATTTACCAATTTCTTACTTTTCCAATTTTCAAAATTACAGATATTTTTTAATTAAGTACAGACTTCTTGATTAATTGATTTTTTTGGAAAATTTCAAAAAATGTCTACAATCAATGAAGTTTCGGTAGAATTATTAAAATTGTTACAGTAATCAATGAAATTTTGAAACTAATAATTGAAATTTTTGCTAAACAATACAAATATCGCGATATTCAATTTAAAATTGTCACAGCAACCATGGAAATATAAAAACTAATTATTTGCAGCAAAACAGATGAAATATGGGAATAAAACTTCAGCAAATACAAAAAAAAATATGAAAAACACCAATTTTCATTTCACATATTTTTATATAATTTTAGTCTCATATTCCAATAAAAGCTGCACATCTCTACATATTTGTATTTCTACTTTCTCTATATAAATACATACAAAATGTATTGATTTAACGGATTTTCGATTTTCAGGATTTTCAGAATTACAAATGTCTTGCATTTTCGAATTTTCAGAATTACAGAATTCTGGCATTACAGATTTCTTGGTTTTTTGAACATCCAGAATTTACGGAATTTTTCGAATTTTGGAATTACAGATTTCTTGCTTTTTTCAATTATTTTGAGAACTAAAATTATGAACGTATTATTACGAATGTAATAATAATAATAATAATAATAATAATCCGTACTACTCCTCCACCTATGGAGGATATATTCATCTTCATTTATTATGCGATATCGTCATATTCTTTCGATCCGCTTCTTCTTCAAGAAGAATTTCTTCAAGAGGAGAAGAATTTTCAGCTTTTACACCTTCACTTTCGTTTTTTTCTCTATTGCTTCTTCATCTGTTTCATCTTATAGCTCTATAACTAGCGGTAGATTAACGTGAACACAAACGAAGACAATTTATTTCTAACAAGTTTACAAGACAAAACTCTAACAAGTTTTGAAAACTCACATTATTTATTTATATATTTTAGTTGCAGACATCTATTTTTATAAATTTTTAAGTTGAAAGTCATGAAAGTTCTACCAAATATCGTTTTCTTATTTTTTTCATATTTTATACATTAATGTTCTATTGATTTTGCAATATCGTCATCTTGATTTTCGTTACCATCCATCTTCCAGTTCTTCTTCGTCTTGAGCTTATTTTTACTTTCATCTTCATCTTCTTCTTCATCTCTTTCTACATCTGTTTCTTCTTATAGTTTTACATCTTACTAATAAATATAGAGTCTTGTTAAATTGTCAAAATCCGTAGATTTGTAAATTTTTCCATTTTCCGACATATTTTCGAGATATTTCCAATTTTTATAATTGTGTAACATCCAGCATCCAGATTAAAAAAGGCAACTAATATAAATATTATTGTAAATGTTATATCCATATTTAACAGTTACAAAAAAATATGAAAATACCTTGAATAAATATGCTTGAAACAATGAATTTTATCATTTTTTTTGTAAATAATATAATACACCCCCCTCTCTCTCGCCCTGTCTATCTCTCTCATGCACTCTCTCTATCTCTCTCTCTATCAAGATTTGAAGATATTTCGAAAAATCGTTCATAATCTTTTACCAAAGATTACTTATATTCAATCTAATAATGTTTGTATATCATGTTTTTTGTAGTCTCTTTAATTTTCAGATTTGTTAGCAAATCTAGAAACTCTCCAAAATATTTATGAAAATTTTGAAAATAATTAAATTTGTACACTTCAGTTAAATTTTTGAGAAGTTTTACATACAGTTTTCCGGCATATTTTCGAAATATTTGAGAATATGAATAAGCCTTTCCATGACTTTTGCGGAACTGCCCCGGATATTTATGATATTTTCAAAATTCATAAAAGTCTGAAGAAATTAAAAAGTTTTTCAAAATTTCATTAAAGAAATTTTCCATATATTCTGGTATATGTGCAGAATTTTTAATACTATTGAACGAATTTTGAATTAAATTTTCGAGAAATTTTCTACATTTTCCGACATGTTTTCAAGATATTTGTGAATATTTTGAAAACAATTGAATTTGTACACTTCAGTTCAATTTTTGAGAAATATTACATACAGTTTTCCGGTATATTTTCGAAATATTCGAGAATTTTAATAAGCCTATCCATGACTTTTGCGGAACTGCCTGAATAATTTTCTAAATTCATAAAAGTCTGAAGACCTCTAAAAGTTTTTCAAAATTTTATTAAAGAAATTTTCCATACATTCTGGTATACATGCGGAATTTTTAATACTATTGAACGAATCTTGAATTAAATTTTCAAGAAATTTTCTACATTTTCCGACATTTTTTCAAGATATTTGCAAATTTGCATAAAGTTTTATATAACCTTTTTAATTTTTAGATTTCTTAGCAAATCTAGAAAACTCTCCAGAATATTTACGAAGATTTTGAAAACAATTGAATTTGTATATTTCAATTAAATTTTTGAGAAGTTTTACATACAGTTTTCTGGCATACTTTTGAAATATTTGAGATTTTTCATAAACCTTTCCATTATTTTTGCAGAACTGTCCCGGATATTTATGAAACTTTCAAAAATCATGAAAGCCTGAAGATTTCAAAAAGTTTTCTAAAATTTTATTAAAGAAATTTCCCAAATATTCTGGTATAAGTGCGGAATTTTTAATACTATTGAACGCATTTTGAATTAAATTTTCGAGAAATTTTCTACATTTTCCGACATGTTTTTAAGATATTTGCGAATTTTTATAATTCCGTAACATCCACCATCCAGTTTAAAAAGATTCAAGTACTACAAATATTTATGTAGGTATTATGTCCATTTTTACCAGATACAAAAAAAAATCAATACTATAAATATGCATGAAACAAGGAATGTTATCAATTTTCATATTGAAATATTAACTATCTCTCTCTCTCTCTGTCTCGCACACACTTACACACATACACACACTATTTCTCTCTCTCTCTTTTGTGAAGACATTTTGAAAATTAGTTTCAAAATCTTTTACAAAAGGTTACTTATATTCATTCTAATAATATTTCTGTCATATTTTTTATAATTTCTTTTATTTTTAGATTTCTTAGCAAATCTAGAAGTCTCTCAAGAATATTTATGAAAATTTTGAATACCATTGAATTTGTAAACTTCAATTAAATTTTTGAGAAGTTTTCCATACAGATTTCCAATTCAGAAATATTTGAGATTTTTTATAAACCTTTCCATTATTTTTGCGGAACTGCCCCGGATATTTATGATATTTTCAAAATTCATAAAAGTCTGAAGACTTCAAAAAGTTTTTCAAAATTTCATTAAAGAAATTTTCCATATATTCTCGTATATGTGCAGAATTTTTAATACTATTGAACGAATTTTGAAATAAATTTTCGAGAAGTTTTCTACATTTTCCGGCATTTTTTCTAGATATTTGGAAATTTGCATAATGTTTTATATAACCTTTTTAATTTTTAGATTTCTTAGCAAATCTAGAAAACTCTCCAGAATATTTATGAAGATTTTGAAAACAATTGAATTTGTACACTGCAGTTAAATTTTTGAGAAGTTTTACATACAGTTTTCCGGCATATTTTCGAAATATTTGAGAATTTTAATAAGCCTTTCCATTACTTTTGCGAAACTGCCCCGGATATTTATGAAATTTCCAAAATTCATAAAAGTCTGAAGACTTCAAAAAGTTTTTCAAAATTTTATTAAAGAAATTTTCCATATATTCTGGTATATGTGCAGAATTTTAAGACTATTGAATGAATTTTGAATTAATTTTTCGAGAAATTTTCTGCATTTTCGGGCATGTTTTCAAGATATTTGCGAATTTTTATAATTTCATAACATCCAACAACCAGTTTAAAAGGAGTCAAGTACTACACATATTTATATTGGGGTTATATCCATTTTAACCAGATAAAAAAAAATCTATATTATAAATATGGATGAAACAAGGAATGTTATCAATCTTCTTCTTGAAATAATAACTTTCTCTCACTCTCTCTCTCTCTGTGTCTCTCTCTTTCAAGATTTGAAGATATTTTGAAAATTCGTTCATAATCTTTTACAAAAGATTACTTATATTCATTATAATCATATTTTTATATGATGTTTTATATAACCTTTTTAATTTTTAGATTTCTTAGCAAATCTAAAAAACTTTCAAGAATATTTATGAAGATTTTGAAAACAATTGAATTTGTACACTGCAATTAAATTTTTGAGAAGTTTTACATACGGTTTTCCGGTATATTTTCGAAATATTTCAGAATTTGAATAAGCCTTTCCATGAATTTTGCGGAACTGCCCCAGATGTTTATGAAGTTTTCAAAATTCATAATACTCTGAAGTCCTCAAAAACTTTTTCAAAATTTTATTAAAGAAATTTTCCATACATTCTGCTATATATGCGGAATTTTTAATATTGTTGAACGAATTTTGAATTCAATTTCCGAAAAAAATTCTACATTTCCGGCATGTTTCCAAGATATTTATGAAAATTTTGAAAACAATTGAATTTGTACACTTCAGTTCAATTTTTGAGAAGTTTTACATACAGTTTTTCGGCATATTTTCGAAATATTTGAGAATTTTAATAAGCCTTTTCATTACTTTTGCGGAACTGCCCCGGATATTTATGAAATTTTCAAAATTCATAAAGGTCTGAAGACCTCAAAAATTTTTCAAAATGTTATTAAAGAAATTTTCCATATATTCTGGTATATGTGCAGAATTTTTAATACTATTGAACGAATTTTAAATTAAATTTTCTAGAAATTTTCTGCATTTTCGGGCATGTTTTCAAGATATTTGCGAATTGTTGTAATTCCATATCATTTAACATCCAGTTTAAAAAAAATCAAATACTACAAATATTTATGTTGGTGTTATATCCATTTTTACCAACTACAGAAAAAAATCAATACTATTAATATGCATGAAACAAGAAATGTTATAAATTTTCTTCTTAAAATAATAACTCTCTCTCTCGATTTCTCTCCCTCTCTTTTATGAAGATATTTTGAAACTTCGTTTCGTAATATTTTACAAAAGGTTACTTATATTCATTCTAATAATATTTCTTCTCTGTCATGTTTTTTATAATTTCTTTTATTTTTAGATTTCTTAGCAAATATAGAAAACTCTCCAGAATATTTAAGAAAATTTTGAAAACCATTAAATTTATACACTTCAATTAAATTTTTGAGAAGTTTTACATACAGTTTTCCGTCATATGAAATATTTGAGATTATTTATAAACCTTTCCATTATTTTTGCGGAACTGTCCCGGATATTTATGAAAGTTTACAAAAATCATGAAAGCCTGAAGATTTCAAAAAGTTTTTAAAAATTTTATAAAAGAATTTTTTCATATATTCTGGTATATATGCGGAATTTTTTATACGATTGAACGAATTTTGAATTAAATTTTCGAGAAATTTTCTACATTTTCCGACATATTTTCAAGATATTTGCGAATTTTTATAACATCCAACATCCAGTTTGTCTAAGGAATTTTCTGAAATATCAGGAATTTCCGAATATTTATGAAAATTTCAAACACTATGAACGTTTGTACATTTCTTTATTTTCCGAATTTATGAGCACTTGTTTGGTACATTTAGGCACTTTTTATGATTTTTCCAAATATTTACGAAAATTGCTATTCTTTTATAAAATAAATGTCCAAATATGCTTTTACATATTATTTTATATAAAAACATAACTATCCCAGTCAGTATTAATTACGTAATAAAATATTTTCAAGATATGCATATATGTACAATTAGCAACAACTGTAATATGTTTGTTAATGTTGTAATAACATTGTAATAATAATTGTTATCAGTAATTTGGATGGCCTACTGAAATTTAAAGTTACATATAAAGCTTGTGCATATCCATGATTCATAATAATGAAATTAGAACACTTTTAATAATTTACACAAGGTTTTTTCATATAGCTTTTCTTAAAAGAAAGATATTTAAACTTTATAACCGGATTTATAAATTTATCAAAATCGATACAGTTTCACAAATTTTGAGATTTTGCATACATTTTGATATTATGGAATAACTGATCAAATAATTTGTTGAAGTTACAAAAAAATACAACTCTCATATAATTATTTTTAATTTTATAAATACACATTCAGGAAACAATCATTAATAGGGATATCCATAGCCATAGCCAACATCGAATCCACCATACCCTCCATAACCTAGATAGCCTGGATCATAGGCGCCTGCATAGGGTGCATAGACACCATCATATGGGCCAACCCCATATGCTCCATAAGGTTGGAATCCAGGATGAATTGCTCCAGCGGTAGATTGGGAATATATCAGTTTATCCTCATCTCCGCAATAAGCGAATGCAACAAGTGCGAACAAAATCTGGAAAACAAGGACATTATATTTATTTTCACACCATCAAAATAATTCAAATAATGATATTCTTCAGCATAAATTAGTATTTTAAGGAATGAATGAAAATCTAAAACTAGAAATCTCTTATTGTTAATGAAGGCAGTGTCCAAAATGCACAAAATTTATTTACTTTATTAAACCTATTTAGCTTTTACTTTAATTATATGAACATTTTTGGAAGTGATATTAAAATAATGTTCCAAGTAAGTTATTATTAGTTTTGTTTGATTAATAGCTTAATTATTAATTAATAATATTGGTAAAGGCATACAAACCCCATGGGGTCCAAAGCCCATTAAATATTGTTTATATACATATATATATATATAATATTGGTTATTGATTATTGAATAATGGAATAATTATTAATTATTTCTTTTAAAACTTGCTTCAATATTCTAAGGAATATTGCCAAGTATGGGAATCAAACGACTGAACATAAAAGCCCAAATAACTTTACCATGAAATTATTACAATGCTTACCAAATACTTGAACATCGTGGAAATACGTTGTAAGTGACACAATTTGCAAAGCCAATGACCCATTTATACTATTGGCATGGTCATAAATACTTACTGCATATCGCATACAGTACTAACCAATGATTAGTGGGTTGTAATTTTTACATTTAATGGCAGATGTATCAGTAAATATATTTGGAGAAAATACGGAGAATATTATGATAAGAACTTGTACGCAGCAGCAAATATTGAACAAGACCTAATTCCTTCTATATACTGCGGAAGAGATTGATTTAACAATTTCAATAATTAATAATAACATATTGTATTGGCAATATGATCTAGCATATAATATTGGAATTGTAATATATGTAAATCAGTCCAAAAAGCAGTGCAAAATTCTGATTCATAAGTATGTATCAGAATTTTGGACTTTTTGCAAAACTTCAACATTTTTGGTATAAAAATCCAAAAACTGGTTTAAACATTCTTAATATTGTATACCAATATAATCTTGAAGTCATAAGATTTTATCGGATAAAAATATGTTCACTTGTCTCTGATTTTAATGTCTGCTTAGCAACTAATCTGAAAGACATAAAGAATAATTCAGAATAAATATGATATATTAATATAGCAAGTAGTAGTAATAGTAGTAGTAAAAAAGAAAATGTAGTAAAAGTTTTAGTAGTAAAAGAAGTAATAGTAGTAATAAAAAGGAAATGTGGAAGAATGAATTACTGTAAACCATAGAATAGCGTAGAATGAGTTGAATGTAAATGGCGTAGAAGACAGTGTGATAAACAAAGTCTTCTTTTTGAAATTTTCAGAAATATATGTAAAAACAATAATAGTAGTAGTAATCAATAATAGCAATAGAAGTAACAAATAATAGCAATAGTAGTCAAAGTTGTAATAGTAAGAAATTGTAGTGAAAGTTATAGTAGTAAAGGAAGTAATAGTAGTAGTGAAAGGGAAATGTGGAAGAATGAATAAGTGCAAACCATAGAATGGCGTAGAATGTGTAGAATGTAAATTGCGTAGAATAGAATGTCATAAACAAAGTCTTTTTTTTTAAATTTCTGAAAAATACGTAAAAAATGTAATAGTAGCAGTAATAAATAATAGCAATAGAAGTAAAAGTAGTAATAGTAGTAGGAAAAATGAAATAATAGTAAAAGTTATTGTAGTAAAAGAAGTAATAACAGTATTAAAAAGGAAATGTGGTAGAATGAATCAGTATAAACCATAGAATGGCGTAGAATGTGTAGAATGTAAATGGCGTAGAATAGAATGTAATAAACAAAGTCTTCTTTTGAAATTTTCAGAAAAATATGTAGAAAAATAATAGTACTAGTAATCAATAATGCTATAGTAGTAATAAATAATAGCAATAGTAGTAAAAGTAGAAATAGTTGTAGGAAAAAAGAAATAGTAGTAAAAGTAGAAATAGTTGTAGGAAAAAAGAAATAGTAGTAAAAGTAACAGTAGTAAAAGAAGTAATAGTAGTAGTTAAAAGGAAACGTGGAAGAATGAATTAGTACAAACCATAGAATGGCGTCGAATGTGTAGAATGTAAATGGTGTAGAATAGTATGTGAAAAACAAAGTCTTCATTTTGAATTTTTTTGAAAAATACGTAAAAAAAAATAATAGTAGCAGTAATAAATAATAGCACTAGTACTAAAAGTACTAATAGTAGTAGAATAAAAAATGAAATAATAGTAAAAGTTATTGTAGTAAAAGAAGTAATAGCAGTAGTTAAAAGGAAATGTGGAAGAATGAATCAGTATAAACTATAGAATGGCGTAGAATGTGTAGAATGTAAATGGCGTAGAATAGAATATAATAAACAAAGTCTTCTTTTTGAAATTTTCAGAAAAATATGTAGAAAAATAATAGTACTAGTAATCAATAATGCAATAGTAGTAATAAATAATAGCAATACTAATAAAAGTAGAAATAGTTGTAGGAAAAAAGAAATAGTAGTAAAAGTTACAGCGGTAAAAGAAGTAATAGTAGTAATAAAAAGAAAATGTGGAAAAATGAATTAGTGTAAACCATAGAATGGCGTAGAATATGTAGAATGTAAATGGAGTAGAATATAATGTGATAAACAACGTCTTCCTTTTGAAATTTTCTGAAAAATACGTTAAAAAAATAATAGTAGCAGTAATAAATAATAGCAATAGTAGTAAAAATAGTAACAGTAGTAGGAAAAATGAAATAATAGTAAAAGTTATTGTAGTAAAAGAAGTAATAGAAGTAGTAAAAAGGAAATGTGGAAGAATGAATCAGTATAAACCATAGCATGGCGTAGAATGTGTAGAATGTAAATGGCGTAGAATAGAATGTGATAAACAAAGTCTCCTTTTTGAAATTTTTAGAAAAATATGTATAAAAGTAGTAGTAGCAGTAATCAATAATGCAATTGTAGTAATAAATAATAGCAATAGTAGTAAAAGTAGTAATAGAAGTAAAACATAAAAAGTAGTAAAAGTTACAGCAGTAAAATAAGTAATAGTAGTAATAAAAACAAAATGTGGAAAAATGAATTATTGTAAACCATAGAATAGCATAGAATGTGTAGAATGTAAATGGCGTAGAAGAGAATGTGATAAACAAAGTCTTGTTTTTGAAATTTTCAGAAAAATATGTAGAAAAAATAATAGTTGTAGTAATAAATAATAGCAATAGTAGTAAAAGTAGTAATAGTTGTAGGAAAAAAGAAATAGTAGTAAAAGTTACAGCAGTAAAAGAAGTAATAGTAGTAGTAAAAAAGGAATTGTGGTAAAAGTTATAGTAGCAAAGGAAATAATAGTAGTAGTAAAAAGGAAATGCGGAAGAATGAATCAGTATATACCATAGAATGGCATAGAATGTGTAGAATGTAAATGGAGTAGAATAGAATGTGATAAACAAAATCTTCCTTTTGAAATTTTCAGAAAAATATGTAAAGAAAATAATGGTAGTAGTAATAAATAATAGCAATAGTAGTAAACATTGTAATAGTTATATTAAAAAAAAATAGTAGAAAAAGTTAATGTAGTAAAAGTAGTAATAGTAGTAGTAAGAAGGGAATGTGGAAGAATGAATCAGTATAAACCATAGAATGACGTAGAATGTGTAGAATAAAAGTGGCGTACAATGTGTAGAATAAAAATGGCGTAGAATGTGTAGAATAAAAATGGCGTAGAATAGAATGTGATAAACAAAGTCTTCTTTCAGAAATTTTCTGAAAAATATGTAGAAAAATAATAGTACTAGTAATCAATAATGCAATAGTAGTAATAAATAATAGCAATAGTAGTAATAGTAGAAATAGTACGAGGAAAAAATAAATAGTAGTAAAAGTAAGGCAGTAAAAGAAGTAATAGTAGTAGTAAAAAGGAAATGTGGAAGAATTAATCAGTATAAACCATAAAATGACATAGAATGTATAGAATTTAAATGGAGTAGAATAGAATGTGATAAACAAAAGTTTCTTTTTGAAATTTTGAGAAAAATGTGTAAAAAAAATAAAAGTAGAAATAATAAATAATAGCAATAGTAGTAATAGTTGTAGGAAAAAAGTAATAGTAATAAAAGTTACAGCAATTAAAGAAGTAAGAGTAGTAGTAAAAAGGAAATGTGGAAGAATGAATCAGTATAAATCATAGAATGGCGTAGATTGTGTAGAATGTAAATGGAGTAGAAAAGTTTGTGATAAACAACGTCTTCTTTTTGAAATTTTCAGAAAAATATGTAGAAAAATAATAGTAGTAGTAATTAAAAATGCAATAGTAGTAATAAATAATGTCAATAGTAGTAAAAGTAGTAATAGCAGTAGTCAAAATGAAATGGTAGTAAAAGTTATAGTAGTAAAAGAAGTAATAGTAGTAGTAAAAAGCAAATGTGGAAGAATGAATTAGTGTAAACCATAGAATGGCATAGAATATGTGGAATGTAAATGGCGTAGAATAGAATGTGATAAACAAAGTCTTCGTTTTGAAATTTCCAGAAATATATGTAAAAAAAATCATAGTAGTAGTAATCAATAATAGCAACAGTAGTAATAAATAATAGCAATAGTAGTCAAAGTAGTAATAGTAGAAGTAAAAAAGAAATTGTAGTAAAAGTTATAGTAGTAAAGGAAGTAATAGTAGTAGTAAAAAGGAAATGTCGAAGAATTAATCAGTATAAACCATAAAATGACATAGAATGTGTAGAATGTAAATGGAGTAAAATAGAATGTAATAAACAAAAGTTTCTTTTTGAAATTTTCAGAAAAATATACAAAAAAAATTAAAGTAGTAATAATAAATAATAGCAATAGTAGTACTAGTTGTAAGAAAAAAGTAATAGTAATAAAAGTTACAGCAGTAAAAGAAGTAACAGTAGTAGTAAAAAGAAAATGTGGAAGAATGAATTAGTCTAAACTATAGAATGGCGTAGAATGTGTAGAAAGTAAATGGAGTAGAAAAGTTTCTAATAAACAACGTCCTCTTTTTGAAATTTTTAGAAATATATGTAGAAGAAATAATAGCAGTAAAAATAATAAATAATATCAATACTAGTAAAAGTAGTATTAGTAGTAGTAAAAATATAGTAGTTAAAGTTACAGCAATAAAAGAAGTAATAGTAGTAGTAAGTAAGAAATGTGGAAGAATGAATTAGTGTAAGCCATAGAATGGCATAGAATATGTGAAATGTAAATAGCGTAGAATAGAATGTGAGAAACAAAGTCTTCTTTTTGAAATTTTCAGAAAAATATGTAGAAAAAATCATAGTAGCAGTAATAAATAATAGCAATGGTAGTAAAAGTAGCAATTGTAGTAGTAAAAATGTAGAATGTGTGGAATGTAAATAGCGTAGAAGAGAATGTGACAAACAAAGTCTTCTTTTTAAAATTTTCAGAAAAATATGTAGAACAAATAATAGTAGTAGTAATAAATAATAGCAATAGTAGTAACAGTAGTAATAGTTGCAGTAAAAAAGAAATTGTAGTAAAAGTTGCAGCAGTAAAAGAAGTAATAGTAGTGTAAAAAGGAAATAGTACTAAAAGTTATAGTAGTAAAAGAAGCAATAGTAGTAGCAAAAAGGAAATGTGGAAGAATAAGAGTTTAAACCATAAAATGGAGTAGAATGTATAGAATGTAAATGGCGTAGAATAGAATGTGATAAACAAAGTCTTCTTTTTGAAATTTTCAGAATTATATGTGAAAGAAATAATAGTAGCAGTAATAAATAATAGCAATAGTAGTAATAAATATTAGCAATAATAGTAAAAGTAGCAATGGTAGTAGTAAAAATTAAATAGTAAAAGTTATAGTAGTAAAAAGGAAATGTGCAAGAATGAATCAGTGTAAACCATAGAATGGCGTAGAATGTGTAGAATGTAAATGCCGTAGAATTGAATGTGATAAACAAAGTCTTCTTTTGGAAACTTTCAGAAATATATGTAGAAGAAAAAAAAGTAGTTGTAATAAATAATAGCAATAGTAATAAAAGTAGTAATAGTAGAAGTAAAAAATAAATAGTAGTAAAAGTTACAGCAGCAAAAAAAATAATAGTAGTAGTAAACAAGAAATGTAGTAGAATGAATTAGTGTAAACCATAGAATGGTGTAGAATGTATAGAATGTAAATGGCGTAGAATAGAATGTGATATGCAAAGTCTTCTTTTTGAAGTTTTCAGAAAAATTGTGGTGAATGTAAAATAATGTGGAATAATTTGGAAGACTTTTAAAGTGAAAGTTTGCAAACAAATGTATAGAATAGCAGGTGACAATGGATGAATGTAGAAAAAAAGTGGAAGAACCATTTCATTCGAATGTTGCAGAATGTAGATGAATCTGGATGAATGAGAAACAAAATTTAAAAAATCGTAAAACAATTTGAAATATTTCACAATAGAGGAGACGATTATATGGAATAATCCGGAAGATTTTTGAATAACTTAGATAGATGTGAAAGAGATTGCAAATAAATGTTTTTTATGACAATGCAAGAATATAGATCAATGTAGTAGAATAAAAATGAACGTAGAAAAATGTAGATGAATTTGGATCATTCCAGCTAAATTTGAAAGAATGTAGATAGATGTAAAAGAATACAGACGAACGTAGAAGAATGTAGATGAATTTGAAACATTGCAGCTAAATATGAAAGAATGTAGATGGGTGTGAAAGAATGCAGACGAACGTAGAAGAATGTAGATGTATGTGTAAGTCCCAGATGAATATGGCAAAACGTATATTATTATGAAATATCGCAAATGAATATGAAAAAATGTAGGTTAATGTGGAAGAATGTAGAAAAATTGTAGAATAAGGAAGTATTGTGTAGACAACCGCTGCATTCATCTATATATTCATTCGTCATTCGTCATTCGACATTCATCTTATTTCAGAAGTTTGCATAGAAATTTTTATGAATGTAGAAGAATGTGGAATAATTTGAAAGAATTTTGAAGTGAAAGATTGCAAATAAATGAATAGACTTGCAGATGACAATAAAATAATGTAATTCCAGCAATATGGAAGATTGCTTATGACTGTAGTAGAATTTACACAAATGTGAAAGAATATGCATAAATGTAGAAGAGCACGCATGAATATAGATGGTTGCTTATATCTGCAGAAGAATTTAGACTAATGTGTAAGAATATGCATCAATGTTGAAGAGTACACATGAACTTGGAAAGTTGCATATGATTGCAGAAGAATTTAGACGATTTTGGATGATTCCTTATGACTGTAGAAGAATATACACGAATGTGAAAGAATATGCATCAATATATGCAGAATTGTTTAGACAAATGTGAAAGATTGCTTATGACTGTAAAAGAATATCCTCGAATATGGAACATTGCTTATGACTGTACAAGAATTTAAACGAATGAGGAAGATTGCTTATGACTTTAGAATAACTTAAACGAATGTGGAAAGTTAGATATGATTGCAGAAGAATTTAGACGAATGTGGAAGATTGCCAGAAACTGTAGAATTTACACAAATGAAGAAGAATATACATCAATGTAGAAGAGTACACATGAATGTGGATTGCTTATGACTGCAGAATTATTTAGAAGAATGTGAAAGATTGCTTCTGACCGTAGAAGAATTTACACGAATGTGAACATTCCTTATGACTGTACAATTATTTAAACGGATGTGAAAGATTGCTTATGACTGTAGAATAATTTTAACGAATGTGGAAGATTCCTTATGACTGTAGAAGAGTGTAGATGAATATGAAAAAAGGCTTATGACTGAAGTTTATAGTAAGTTAGATTAATGTATAAGAAAGTAAGTTAGATGAATGTAGAAGTAAGTATGAATAATAATTATATATGATGAGAGTATGCAAAAAACTGTGACGAAATTAAAAAGAATGTGGTAGAATGCAGATGAATGTATAACTGTATAGAATATGACTGTAGAAGAATTTAGACGATTGTGGAACATTTTTTATGACTGTAGAATTATTTAAACTAATGTGAAAGATTGCTAATGACTGTAGAATAATTTTAACATATGTGGAAGATTGCTCATGACTGTAGAAGAGTGTAGATGAATATGAAAAAGCGCTTATGACTGCATAATAACGTACATAATTGAAATATTATACAAACAAAGTTTGTAGTAAGTTAGATTAATGTAAAAGAAAGTAAGTTAGATGAATGTAGAAGTAAGTATGAATATTAATTATATATGATGTGAGTATGCTAAAAAATGTGAACAAATTTAAACGAGTGTGGTAGAATGCAGATGAATGTAGAAGTGTATAGAATATGACTGTAGAAGAATTTAGACAAATGTGAAACATTGCTTACGACTTAGAAATATTTAAACGATTGTGAAAAATTGCTTATGACTGTAGAATAATTTTAACAAATGTGGAAGATTTCTCATGACTGTAGAAGAGTGTAGATGAATATGATAAAAACGATTATGACTGCAGAACGTACATAAATCAACCGAATGCATAGAAATATGTAGTAAGTTAGTTTAATGCAGAAGAAAGTAAGTTAGATGAATGTAGATGTAAGTATGAATGATAATGATAGTATGCAAAAAAAAATGAAGAAATTTAAAAGAATGTGGTAGAATGCAGATGAATGCAGAAGTATATAGAATATGACTCTAGAAGAATTTATACGAACGTGGAAGATTGCTTAAGACTGTAGAATAATTTAAACGAATGTGGAAAGTTGTATAATATTGCAGAAGAACTTGCTTGCATAAGATTGCTTATGACTGTATAAGAATTTTCAAAAATGTGGAACATTGCTTATGACTGTTGAATAATTTACAAGAATGTGGAAGATTTCATATGTCTGCACAAGAATTTCCAAAAAAATGTGTCTTAAGATTGCTTAAGACTGTAGATAATTTAAACGAATGTGGAAAGTTGTAGAAGATTGCAGAAGAACTTGCTTGCATAAGATTGCTTATGACTGTATAAGAATTTTCAAAAATATGGAACATTGCTTATAACTCTTGAATAATTTACAAGAATGTGGAAGATTTCTTATGACTGCACAAGAATTTACAAAAATGTCGAGAATTGCTTATGGCTGCAGAGTAATTTAGACGAATGTGGAAGATTGCTTATGACTGTAGAATAAATTAAACTATTTTGCAAAGTTGCATATTATTGCAGAATAACTTAGACGAATGTGTAAGATTTCTTATGACTGTAGAAGAATTTACAAAAATGTGAAGAATTGCTTAGGGCTGTAGAATAATTTAAACACATGTGGAAGATTGCTTATGACTTCAGAAGTGTGTACATGTATGCAAATGAATGTAAATAAATGTGGTGTCAGTTAGATGAATGTAGAAGTAAGTATGAAGAATGATGATGATGATTGTATGCAAAAAATGTTAAGGAATTTAAAAAAATGTAGTAGAATTCAGATGAATGTAGAACTACATAGAATAATGCCAAAAGATGTCAAGAAATTTAGAAAAATGTGAAAGAATGCAGATGAATGTAGATGAATATTATAGATTGCACATAAATATAGAAGAAATTAGATCAATATGGAATAATAGAGATGAATACAAGCAAATATGAAAAAAGGTAGATGAATGCAAGCAAATGTGAAGAAAAGTAGATGAATGTAGAAGTTTCTAGAAGAATGTAGAAAAATGCAAGCATAAGTGAAAGAATTTGGCAACTGCAACATTCGAATGAAATCTTCCACAGTTCTTCCAAATTTTTCTACATTCTTCAACATTTTTTCATATAAATTTGCAATCTTCCAAATTAATACACATTATGCCATATTTATCTGGAATCTTGCACATTGAACTACACTCTTCTATATTCGTCTGAATTTTTTCATACCCTTCTACATTCTTTCATCTACACAAATTCATCTGCATTCATCCACATTCATTTTTATTCTTCTGCATTATTTTATATTTATCTTCCAAATTCATCTACATTCTTCTACGTTCATTTGCATTTTTCTACTTTAATTGGCATTATTCCATTATAATCTGCAATTCTATGCATTTATTTGCAATTTCTTTCACATCTATCTAAGTTATTCAAAATTGTTTCAGATAATTCTACATAAGCGTCTCCTTTATTGTATAATCTTTCTATTTTTTTCCTAATTTCTTCAATTTTGTTTCTCAATCTTCCAGATTCGTCTACATGCTGCAACATTCGAACGAAATCTTCTACAGTTCTAGAAGAATGTAAATTAACGTACAAGAAGATGTGTGATTCTTTTATGTTTATCTTCCAAATTTGTCTGCATTCTTCTGGGTATATTTGCATTGTACTACATTGATTTACATTGTTCCATTATCAACTGCAATCCTATACATTTGTTTGCCAACTTTCACATCTATCTACATTCTTCTTATTCTTCTAGATTATTCTATACAATCGTCTCATTTATTACAAAATCTAACCAATTATTTTCCAAATTTCTTCGATTTTCTTTCTCATTCTTCCAGATTCGTCTACATGCTGCAACATTCGATCGAAATCTTCTACAGTTCTAGAAGAATGCAAATGAACGTATAAGAAGATGTGTAGATGAATCTAGAAGATATATATGAAATAATGTAGATGGGTGTGAACATCTACAATCTTACATATATATCTTCCAAGTTCGTCTGGATTCTTCTACGTGTATTTGCATTCTTCTATATTGATTTAAATTCTTCCATTATCAACTGCAATACTATACATTTATTTGGCAACTTTCATATCTATCTATTCTTCATATTCTTCCAGATTATTCTACACATTCGTCTCATTTATTACAAAACCGTACTATGCAACATTCGAACAAAATCTTCTACAGTTTTAGAAGAATGCAAATGAACGTATAAGAAGATGTGTAGATGAATTTCGAAGATAAATGTGAAATAATGTAGGTGGGTGTGAACATCTACATTCTGTCATATTTATCTTCAAAATTCATCTGCATTCTTCTACATTGATTTACATTCTTCCTTTATCATCTGCAATCCTATACATTTGTTTGCAGTCTTTCACATCTATCTACATTCTTAAAAATTTTCGTGTTATAGATGTCTAAGTTAAGCTATCTTACGGATTAGTTAAATAAAGTAAGGTTAGTAAAGTCTTTCTGGATATATATTTTGGAAATTCGCTTATGCACTAGATACTTATCTTAAAGATATCTAATCTAAGGTATGTTAAAGATTAGTTGATCGGGTATTTTGGCCCCTGGCATAGGATATTACTTTCAAATAAAACAAATGCAACTCTGTTATCACTATGGTATTGACAGATTAGAAATATACATGTTCATATTCTATAAGGTTCTCGTTTAATAGACGTATCCAAGGTGACCGGGACCGTATCCGCCATAACCGGCATAACCGGGATAACCGACATGACCATATCCGCCATAACCTCCATAACCGCCCACAAATCCTGGATGAATTGCGCCGGCGGTGTTTTGGGAGTAGATCAATTTATCAGCATCATCGCAATATGCGAATGCAACAAGGGCGAAGAAAATCTAAAAAAAAACATAATATTGTAAAAATTCCAATACAGACAAATTATTAATATGCATACAACTTATGCATACAAAAAGAAATGGAATATTATAACAATTGAATTGCAATTTTCTGAAAATTTTCATCTCCGAAAATAAAAATTTTACAGGATACGCAAAAAACTGAATTTCTGTTGTACCATTTGACTTATTTGAGAAGTTATTTTTTATTTAATTACTCTTTCGTCGCTATAAAAACAAAATATGAGCCTTTATAGCTTATAAAAAAATATATAGGTACATGAAAAAAGAGCGAAAAAGTCAAAATTTTGAATCTTCTCCGAGATGAGCTCGATTCGAAATTTGCTATTCAAAAACACTATACGCAAAGTAATAATATAATTATGCACATAAGTAAAACAATAGGTTTTTGTTAAAGTACAATGTTTTATATAAATTATAATGTGTAAAGTATATAAAGAATTAATGTGGTTTTAATTGTTGTTACGATATTTCATAATTATGTATATAAATATTTTAATTATGTATACAATGTTTTATATAAATTATAATGTGTAAAGTATATAAAGAATTAATGTTTTTTTAATTGTTGTTACGATATTTCATAATTATGTATATAAATATTTTAATTAGGTATTGTTTTAGTAGAAAAGTACTTTCAAAGATGTTTAAATATTGCAATATATTGTGTGTAATAATTTTCTGTTTTCATTTTAAGGAGCATAAAATTGTTACCAAAATGATTACTAAGTAATAAATTATGAACTTTATGTTTCTATATGTTAAAGATATTCCGTAATTTAAGGAGTATGCAATTATTACCAAAATTATCATTAGTAATATATGAGATACTTTGACATGTTGCAGTAGATATTCCGTAATTTTAAGGATCACGCAATTATTACCAAAAATATTATTAGTAATATATGAACTTACCAGGTACTTGAACATGTTGAAGATATTCCGTAAATAGTACTGAATTCAACCTAAATCTATCCTTTTATACTATTCTATGTACATAAACATAATATTTTAATGCCACATTATGTTCCATAAAATAGCAAAAATAATAATGTATTGGTCATAAATATTACATTAAATAGCAGATTAAGTCGACGTAATGGCATTTGGTCATAATCTTAGTTGACATAATGTGTCCCCTAGTGTTTTTGTTTTCAATTTTAATTTATGTTGATAATAATAATAATAATTGTAGGATACAATAATCCCCACAGCAGTATGGATTATTATTAGCTGCATTCACATGGATGTGTGTGTGAGTGTGTGTGGGTGTGTACATCAACTGTATAACATATATTGTCATAATTATGATTTTTTTATACCTACTTAATAAGTATTATTAGAAATATTACCTCAAAGAAAATGCAATCACATTTTCAATGATTACAGTAAAAAAAATTACTGTTTAGAATATGTATGTAGCTTTCTGCTAATAAATATTATTATTATTATTATTATAAATCTTCAATTATTATGTCATAAATGTCATAAATGCATTTTCAATGATTACTGTAAATTTTCAATTATGAAATTTATGAATTTATGTTATAAATGCAAAGATTACACTCAATATTTCAATTGTTTCTGTCGAAAATTTAAATGATTGCAGTAATATTTTCAATATTTCCTCTCGAAACTTAAATATTGCTACCAAAATTTCAATTGTGTCGTCATATTTTTAATTCTGTCATAATTGCAAATTAATCTGAAAATTGCAATAATCGATAAGTGCAAAATGTGCTCTCAAAATTTCCTGATTACCTGAAAAAAAGCAATTGCATTTTCAATGATTACTGCAAATTTTCAATAATTATGTCATAAATGCAAAGATTACTCTCAAAATTTCAATTGTTTCTGCCGAAAATTTAAATATTGCTACCAAAATTTCAAATGTGTCATCATATTTTTAATAATGTCATAATTGTAAATTAATTTGAAAATTTCAATAAGTGTTAAATGCAAAATAGGCTCTCAAAATGTCATTGATCATTTTCAAAAATTTCAATTATTATCGTCAAATTTCGCTTAGTTTACCAAATGTTCGATGATTACTGTAAAATTTTCAATATTTACTCGTAAACTTTTATGTCATAAATGCAAAGATTTCTCTAAAAGTTTTAATTGTTTCTGTTGAAAATTTAAATATTGCTGCCAAAATTTCAAATTTGTCGTCATATTTTTAATACTGTCATAATTGCAAATTAATCTGAAAATTTCAATAAGTGATAAATGCAAAATGTGCTCTCAAAATTTCATTGATCATTTTCAAAAATTTCAATTATTATCGTCAAATTTCGCTCAGTTTACCAAATGTTCGATGATTACTGTAAAATTTTCAATTTTTACTCGTAAACTTTCAATAATTGCCACCAAAATTACAATTCTTGAATATTTATTGAAATTTCTTATCAATTATTTTGTGAAATTTTCAATTATGTCATAATTGCATAGATTAATCTTAATATTCCAATTATTTCTGTGCAAATTTCGATTATCATTTTCATATATCAATAATTACTACCAAATTTTCAATAATTTCTGCAAAATGTTTAATTGAATTATAATTTCAAAGATTTATCTTAAAATGCCAAGTATTTCTGCAGAAATTTCGACGATTTTTGTAGATCTTTATAGTGTGATAACTATAAAGATCAATCTTAAAATTCCAATTATTTCTGAGAAAATTTAGATGATTATTGTCACATTTTAATTATTACTACCTAATTTTTAAATCTATATAGTCTAGTTTCATAATTTGCTCATTCTGTACTGATACCGTTGTCGTTCTTGTTTTAGTAGTCGAGTTAGTAGTCTAGTTTCATAATTTGCTGATTTTGTACTGATTGTTTTAGTAGTCTTATTATTCGAATGGAATAGAATAGAATTTATTTGCGTGCAAAAGTCAATACAGCTTACACAGATCAAAGGGAAAATAGATTAGTAGTCTTGTTTCATAATTTGCTGATTCTGTACTGAAAATGTTGACGATATTGTTTTAGTAGTCTAGTTTCAAAATTTGCTGATTCTGTACTGAAACTATTATCGATATTGTTTTAGTAGTGTAGTTAGTAGTCTAGTTTCATAATTTACTGATTCAGAACTGAAAATGTTTTCGATATAGTTTTAGTAGTCTAACTGGGATAGATTAGAATATTATAGAATTTATTTGCGTGCTAAAGTCAAAACAGCTTACACAGGTCAAAGGGAGAATAGATTAGTAGTCTATTTTTATAATTTGCTGATTCTGTACTGAAACTGTTGACGATATTATTTTAGAAGTCTAGTTTCAAAATTTGCTGATTTTGTACTGAAACTATTGCCGATATTGTTTTATTAGTGTAGTTAGTAGTCTAGTTTCATAATTTGCTGATTCTGTACTGAAAATGTGGTCGATATTGTTTTATTAGTCGAATTAGAATACAATAGAATAGAATTTATTTGCTTGCTAAAGTCAATACAGCTTATACAGGTCAAAGTGAAAATAGATTAGTAGTCTAGTTTCAAAATTTACTAATTATGTAGTAAAAATGTTGACGATATTGTTTTAGTAGTATAGTTTTTAAATTTGCTGATTTTGTACTGAAACTATTGTCGATATTGTTTTAGTAGTGTAGTTAGTAGTCTAGTTTCATAATTTGCTAATTCTGTACTGAAAATGTGGTCGATATTGTTTTAGTAGTCTAATTAGAATATAATAGAATAGAATAGAATAGAATTTATTTGCGTACTAAAGTCAAAACAGCTTACACAGGTCAAAGGAAGACTAGTTTAGTAGTCTAGTTACCTATATAATTTGCTGATTCTGTACTGAATATGTTGTCGATATTGTTTTAGTAGTCTTGTTAGTAGTCTAATTTCATAATTTTCTGATTCTGTACTGAAACTGTTGTCGATATTGTTTTAGTAGTCTAGTTTCATAATTTGCTGATTCTGTACTGAAACTGTTGTCGATATTATTTTATTAGTCGAATTAGAATACAATAGAATAGAATTTAGTTGCTTGCTAAAGTCAATACAGCTTATACAGGTCAAAGTGAAAATAGATTAGTAGTCTAGTTTCAAAATTTGCTAATTCTGTAGTAAAAATGTAGATGATATTGTTTTAGTAGTATAGTTTTTAAATTTGCTGATTTTGTACTGAAACTATTGTCGATATTGTTTTAGTAGTGTAGTTAGTAGTCTAGTTTCATAATTTGCTAATTCTGTACTGAAAATGTGGTCGATATTGTTTTAGTAGTCTAATTAGAATATAATAGAATAGAATAGAATAGAATTTATTTGCGTACTAAAGTCAATACAGATTACACGAGTCAAGGGAGAATGGATTAGTAGTCTACTTTCATAATTTGCTAATTCTGTACTGAAAATGTTGACGATATTGTTTTAGTAGTCTAGTTTCAAAATTTGCTGATTCTGTACTGAAACTATTATCGATATTGTTTTAGTAGTGTGGTTAGTAGTCTAGTTTCTTAATTTGCTGATTCAGTACTGAAAATGTTTTCGATATTGTTTTAGTAGTCTAACTAGGAAAGATTAGAATATTATAGAATTTATTTGCGTGCTAAAGTCAAAACAGCTTACACGGGTCAAAGGGAGAATAGATTAGTAGTCTAATTTTATAATTTGTTGATTCTGTACTGAAACTGTTGTTGATATTGTTTTAGTAGTCTACTTAGTAGTCCAGTTTCATAATTTTCTGAGGCTGTACTGAAACTGTTGTCGATATTGTTTTAGTAGTCTACTTAGTTGTCTAGTTTCATAATTTGCCGATTCTGTACTGAAAAGGTTGTCGATATTGTTTTAGTAGTCTAGTTCGTAGTCTAGTTTCGTTAATTTGCGGATTCTGTACTGAAAATGTTGACGATATTGTTTTAGAAGTCTAGTTTCAAAATTTGCTGATTTTGTACTGAAACTATTGTCGATATTGTTTTATTAGTGTAATTAGTAGTCTAGTTTCATAATTTGCTGATTCTGTACTGAACATGTGGTCGATATTGTTTTATTAGTCTAATTAGAATACAATAATAAATATTAAAATATATTAAAGTCAATACAGCTTATACAGGTCAAAGTGAAAATAGATTAGTATTCTAGTTTCAAAATTTGCTAATTCTGTAGTAAAAATGTTGACGATATTGTTTTAGTAGTATAGTTTTTAAATTTGCTGATTTTGTACTGAAACTATTGTCAATATTGTTTTAGTAGTGTAGTTAGTAGTCTAGTTTCATAATTTGCTAATTCGGTACTGAAAATGTGGTCGATTTTGTTTTAGTAGTCTAATTAGAATATAATAGAATATAATAGCATAGAATTTATTTGCGTACTAAAGTCAATACAGATTACACGAGTCAAAGGGAGAATATATTAGTAGTCTACTTTCATAATTTGCTAATTCTGTACTAAAAATGTTGACGATATTGTTTTAGTAGTCTAGTTTCAAAATTTGCTGATTCTGTACTGAAACTATTATCGATATTGTTTTAGTAGTGTAGTTAGTAGTCTCGTTTCATAATTTACTGATTCAGAACTGAAGATGTTTTCGATATAGTTTTAGTAGTCTTGTTCGTAGTCTAGTTTCGTTAATTTGCGGATTCTGTATTGAAAATGTTGCCGATATTGTTTTAGAAGTCTAGTTTCAAAATTTGCTGATTTTGTACTGAAACTATTGTCGACATTGTTTTATTAGTGTAGTTAGTAGTCTAGTTTCATAATTTGCTGATTCTGTACTGAAAATGTGGTCGATATTGTTTTATTAGTCTAATTAGAATACAATAGAATAGAATTTAGTTGCTTGCTAAAGTCAATACAGCTTATACAGGTCAAACTGAAAATAGATTAGTAGTCTAGTTTCAAAATTTACTAATTCTGTAGTAAAAATGTTGACGATATTGTTTTAGTAGTATAGTTTTTAAATTTGCTGATTTTGTACTGAAACTATTGTCGATATTGTTTTAGTAGTGTAGTTAGTAGTCTAGTTTCATAATTTGCTAATTCTGTACTGAAAATGTGGTCGATATTGTTTTAGTAGTCTAATTAAACTATAATAGAATAGAAAAGTATAGAATTTATTTGCGTACTAAAGTCAAAACAGCTTACACAGGTCAAAGGAAGAATAGTTTAGTAGTCTAGTTACCTATATAATTTGCTGATTCTGTACTGAATATGTTGTCGATATTGTTTTAGTAGTATAGTTTCTTAATTTGCTGATTCTGTACTGAAACTATTGTCGATATTGTTTTAGTAGTCTAGTTAGTAGTCTAGTTTCATAATTTGTTGATTCTGTGCTGAAAATGTTTTCGATATAGTTTTAGTAGTCTAATTAGAATAGAATAGAATAGAATAGAATTTATTTGCGTGCTAAAGTCAATACAACTTACACAGGTCAAAGGGAAAATAGATTAGTAGTCTAGTTTCATAATTTGCTGATTCTGTATTGAAAATTTTGTCGGTATTGTTTTAGTTGTCTGGTATCATAATGATTCTGTACTGAAACTGTTGTCGATATTGTTTTAGTAGTCTAGTTAGTAGTCAAGTTTGATAATTGGCTGATTCTGTACTGAAACTGTTGTCGATATTGTTTTAGTAGTCTAGTGTCATAATTTTCTGATCCTGTACTGAAAATGTTGTCCATATTGTTTTCGTAGTCTAATTTGAATAGAATAGAATTTATTTGCGTGCTAACGTCAAAACAGCTTACACAGGTCATAGGGAGAATAGATTAGTAGTCTAGTTTGATAATTTGTTGATTCTGTCCTGAAAATGTTGTCGATATTGTTTTAGTAGTATAGTTTCTTAATTTGATGATTCTGTACTGAAACTGTTGTCGATATTGTTTTAGTAGTCTAGTTAGTAGTCTAGTTTCATAATTTGCTGATTCAGTACTGAAAAGGTTGTCGATTTGTTTTAATAATGTTTGTCTAATTAGAGTACAATAGATTAGAATTTATTTGCGTGCTAAAGTCAATATAGCTTACACAGGTCAAAGGGGGAATAGACTAGTAGTCTAATTTCATAATTTGCTGATTCTGTACTGAAACTGTTGTCGATATTGTTTTAATAGTCTAGTTAGTAGTCTAGTTTCATACTTTGCTGATTCTGTACTGAAAAGGTTGTCGATATGGTTTTAGTAGTCTAGTTCGTTGTCTAGTTTCGTTAATTTGCAGATTCTGTACTGAAAATGTTGTCGATACTTTCTTAGTAGTCTAATATGAATTTCTGGAGCCTCTTTCTATGGGGATTAACTTCTCAGCGTCCCTTTTATTTCCTTATTTATATTTTTCTTGTTTTGGAATATTATGCAAGAGCAAGAAGTAATTTCGTTGTATTAGATACGAAAAATGATTGAAAAAATAGTAGAAACAAATTTTTGAATATTTTTTATACAATCCAAAACAAAAACAAATGAGTTAACATTTTCTAATCAAGATAATATAATCCAATTGTCCATAAGCTTTGCCATGCCCATAGATGCAGTAGTTCCTGAGTATATCAATGGACCTCCCATGTCGTATACAATGGTTGTTCCTCCGCTTAATACTGCTGCTGTGAGGGCAAATGTCCCATAACTGACTATCGTGTGATTGCATTGACTCAGTAGAGCCAAATCTTCTACCTTAGAACGGCGTTTATCTGCTACCATAGCCACATTTCCTGTAAAGTGCTGCACATTTGACTCCACCCAACTGACATCGTTGCTGACAAGCACAAAGATAACGTGTCTATAATTTCTCTTAAAAATATCCATCGCTTTAACGTAATAGCCATAATGTGCAATGGGCTGAAAGCAAGAAAAAATACTAATTTGGCCATATGAATGGCCATAATACGTACCCTTATACTTCCGTACAATTTCAATAAGTGAGACACGTAATCCCCACCCCTATAGTGGACGCCAACAAATGTGGGGGCAACGGATTCTGGAGACGAAAATTTCGCCGCTATCCTTTTGAGTGTTTCGTCGGCAATTCGTACATCGCTTTCTCTAAAACTGATACGGATGCTCAAAATTGAACCATTTTTACTCGCAACCACAATTCATCAAGTTTACCGCAATTCGGTTCTAATTTTGTCAACTCCCCATTCAAATATCTCCTTGTATCTGCAAGCATACATTTCCAAAACAACCAACTTTGCACTCGATGGTACTTCAGTGATGTTTGTCAAATCTCGCAAATATATGCTGTTTTCATCAATGTACCTGATGCATTCTTTTGGAATGCTTGAGGTAGAAGGCATATCAACCCTAGAACAAAGAGGATAATAACAAATCAGTTTCCTGGTGGATAATTATTTAATAATTATATTTGAACAAATTGCCAAAATTGGGTAACGTATATTAGGTTTCAAAAATGTATACAATAACAGTTAGCACTGTTAAGTTATGTTTTCTACTATAGTAGTGGGGCTAGGGGAGTTCTGGAACAATTTCTCCATAAGGATTACACGGGCTGATTTTTCGCTACTTACTTTCGGCCAATCATCGAATTCGGCTAAGTCCCTCAGCCTGTCCATATCAACCTGTTTATATCAGCCTGTTTATATCAGCCTGTTGAAAAGAGATCCGATCATGGAGAAGCGGTTAATATAAACAGGCTGATATAAACAGGCTGATATAAACAGGCTGATGTAAACAGGCTGATATCCCCTGGCTAAGGTACTTACCCGAATTCGACGCTCGACCGGAAGTAAGTAGCAAAAAATCGGCCCATGTAAACCTTATGGAGAAATTGTTCCAGAACTCTCCTAGCCCCACTACTTACAATTAACACACAGAGTAGGTCTTTATGCTTGCTATTGCGAGCGAAAAGTTTTCCGAAGGCCGATAGTTATATTATGTTATGCAACCCAATTTGCGCAAAATCGTATGATAATGAATTACATTGGAGCAGATTTCTCTCAGTCTGTTGACAATTTCAGAAAAAGTAAGTTCTGATTACGAATAATAATAGTATTTGACGACTACAGCTTTAGTGATTTGTTACACAAATAACTATTGATTGATTTGAAAAACGAACTTTTTAATATAATTATTATGTGCAAAAAGAACGCTAAGTGGTACATTATTGGAGGTCTTTATGCTTGCTAATGCCAGCGAAAAGTTGACTTTTTCCGAGTACCGACACTTTGTCGCGCGTTGCTATTGACAACAAGCGCAAAGTTCGCGTAAACACTTTGTCGCTTGCGAAAACGACAGAGACGTTTTCCCAAATGTCGCGTCTTTAACCTAATCGCTCGATCAATTACATGTGTTTCAATAAGTCAATCATAGTTATTGCACCTGCCATTTGCATAATTAACGATTGCATTATGAAACAATTCGGGCGCAAAGTGCCATTGTTGCTCTCGGGCGAAATTCCCCGACAACTGTTTACGCATTATTTGCTTTTGTTGTCAATAGCAACGCGCGACAAAGTGATCGTCCTTGAATAACGTAGCTTTTCGCTTGCATTAGCAAGCATAAATATCTACAACAATATACAATTTAGCGCTCTTATTGCACAAATAGCAAATAATTATATTATATAGTGTGTGTCTCAAACTTTGCTCTTGTTGTCAATAGCAACGCGCGACAAAGTGACCGTCCTTGAATAACGTAACTTTTCGCTTGCATTAGCAAGCATGAAGCTCTACAACAATGTACCATTTTGCGCTCTTATTGCACAAATAGCTAATAATTATAATATATAGTGTGTGTTTCAAATCAATCAATAATCATATCGATAATAGTGTAACAAGGCACTAAAGCTGTAGCATCGTCAAATACTATCATTATTCGTGATTAGAACTCACTTTTTCTGAAATTGTCAACTGACTTAGAGAAATCAGCTCCAAAGTAATTCATTATGATACGATTTTGCGCAAATTGGGTTGCATAACATAATATAACTATCGAGTCCATAACCTATAATCGTCAGGTCTACGGTATTCCAGTAGGGTAGAAAAAGAAGGAGGAAGATTAGAAGGATGATGTTGAGGAAATGGGCGAAGATGATAAGGAATAGGACGAGAAAGATGAATATGATAGATAAAAATATGCCTCTCTAGGTTTCAATTGTTTCTATTTGAAATTTGAATGATCATTAAATCATTCATTTCAAAGTGATTGTGATTGTAATTGTTTCTGTCCAAATTATTACTGCATACTTTTACAAATTTTGTTAAATTTTCAAATAATTTGTCATAATTGCAACGATTGCACTCAAAATTTCCATTATTATTGTCAAATTTCAATGAATACTGTGATATTTTCAATAATTGATGCGAAACCATCAATTATTTCTACCACAATGGCAATTATTCTTTCAACTCTAAATTCAATTGTTTATATATTTTCAATATTTATTCTCAAAATTTCAATTATTGCTACTAAAACTTCAATTGTGACTGTCAAATTTCATCTACCCTCCATTCACGATGTTTTTGCTTCAGGGGAGTCTATAAATATATAGTAGAAGCAATTTTGTTAGTAGTGCTTGGGAAATAACTGAATTCCCCAATGGAACTGGTCATTTTTTTTAGGTTATTTTTTTTTAAATTTGAGATTATATTTTTTAAATAACATTGTTGCCAGATATAAAGTTTAAATTATTAGAGATGAGAGCTGGTAGTGAAAAAAATCATAAACCTAACAATGTGGTAGGAAGCAAATGTCTAATAGACATTGACACAAAAAAACGTTTTAATTGCAAACCTTAATCTTACTTTATTTCTATTTAATTATTTCTGTCGAAATTTAGTTGGCATTTGTCAATTTCAATTATTACTGTCACATTTTCAAGTTATTTTTCGGTGATGTGTTCAAAGTTTTCACTGATTTCGTCATGTTTGCAAAATTTAATCCGATATAACTCTCGAAATGTCGACAATAATATTTTAAGTAGAGAATTTAAAGACTACTGTCATTATTACTGTCATAATTTCAATTATTATTGTCAAATTTCAATGATTTATGTCATATTATCAATACTTACTATAAACATTTTAATGATGTCTATCAAAATTTCAATTATAACTGTCAAATTTCAAAAAAGTTGTCAGTTTCTTAATTCTGTAATAATTGCAAAAATTGATCTTAAAATTTCAATTATTACTGCCATATTTTTAATCATTTCTGTAAATATTTGAATAATTGGTACTAAAATTTCACTTATTATGCCAAATTTTTAATAATTTCTGTCATAATTTCGAATATTACTCTCGAAATGTCGAGAATAAAATTTTAAGTAGAAAATTTAAAGACTACTGTCATTATTGCTGTCATAATTTTAATTATTATTGTCCAATGTCAATGATTTATGTCATATTATCAATACGTACTATAAACATTTTAATTATGTCTATCAAAATTTCAATTATAACTGTCAAATTTCAAAAAAGTTGACAGTTTCTTAATTCTGCCAGAATTGCACAAATTGATCTTAAAAATTCTATTATTAATGCCATATTTTTAATCATTTCTGTAAATATTTGAATAATTGGTACTAAAATTTCACTTATTTTGCCAAATTTTTAATAATTTCTGTCATAATTTCGAATATTACTCTCGAAATGTCGAGAATAAAATTTTAAGTAGAAAATTTAAAGACTACTGTCATTATTGCTGTCATAATTTCAATTATTATTGTCAAATTTCAATGATTTATGTCATATTATCAATACTTACAATAAATATTTTAATTATGTCTATCAAAATTTCAATTATAACTGTCAAATTTCAAAAAAGTTGACAGTTTCTTAATTCTGTCATAATTGCAAACATTGATCTTAAAATTTTAATTATTTATATCAAACTTTCAATGGCCGATGTCAAATTTTAATAATTACTGTCACATTTTAAATAATTACTGTAAAAACTTTAATTATATGTACTTTTCAAATATTACAGTAAAATGTCACTCATTTTGCAATATTTTTATTGATTTCTCTAAAGCTTTCAATTATTCTGTCATTTTTGCAAAGCATAATCAGAAAATTTCAACTATTTCTGTGAAAAGTTCTATGGTTATTGTCAAATTTCAATTATTACTATCATATTTTAAAAAATCGCGGTAAAAATTTCAAATATGTCTACGAAAATTTTAATTATTACCATCAAATTACAATGCTAAGATTGAGACTAAGATTGAAAGTTGCTAAGATTACTATGAAAATTTTAAATGTTTCTACTAAAATTTCAATTGCTACTATAACATTTATAATATTCATTGTCAAATTGTTTGTTACTCTAATTTTCAATAAATGTAAAATTTTCTATTCTGTCATAATATCATATATTAGTCTTAAAGTTTCTTAAATTTTATTTCTGCAGAAATGACACTAGTTTCAAATTTCAATTATTACTGCCATATTTTCAATCATTTCTGTAAATATTTGAATAATTGGTACTAAAATTTCACTTATTATGCCAAATTTTTAATAATTTTTGTCATAATTTTCAATATTACTCTCGAAATGTCGAGAATAAAATTTTAAGTAGAGAATTTAAAGACTAATGTCATTATTGCTGCCGTAATTTCAATTATTATTGTCAAATTTCAATGATCTATGTCATATTATCAATACTTACTATAAACATTTGAATTATTTTTATCAAAATTTCATTTATAACTGTCAAATTTCAAAAAAGTTGTCAGTTTCTTAATTCTGTCATAATTGCAAAAATTGATCTTAAAATTTCAATTATTACTGCCATATTTTTAATCATTTCTGTAAATATTTGAATAATTGGTACTAAAATTTCACTTATTTTGCCAAAATTTTAATAATTTCTGTCATAATTTCGAATATTACTCTCGAAATGTCGAGAATAAAATTTTAAGTAGAAAATTTAAAGACTACTGTCATTATTGCTGTCATAATTTTAATTATTATTGTCAAATTTCAATGATTTATGTCATATTATCAATACTTACTATAAACATTTTAATTATGTCTATCAAAATTTCAATTATAACTGTCAAATTTCAAAAAAGTTGACAGTTTCTTAATTCTGCTATAATTGCAAACATTGATCTTAAAATTTTAATTATTTATGTCAAACTTTCAATGGCCGATGTCAAATTTTAATAATTACTGCCACATTTTAAATAATTACTGTCAAAACTATAATTATATGTACACTCATTTTGCAATATTTTTATTGATTTCTCTAAAGCTTTCAATTATCCTGTCATTTTTGCAAAGAATAATCAGAAAATTTCAACTATTTCTGTCAAAATTTCAATTATTATTGTCAAATTTCAATTATTATTATCATATTTTTAAAAATTGCGGTAAAAAATTCAATTATTTCTAGTAAAATTTTAATGATTACCGCCAAATTACACCTATTTTGCCAAATTTTTGATGATTTTACTAAAGTTTTCAATTCTGCCGTAATCGTTGCTAAGATTACAATGAAAATTTCAAAGATTTCTATCGAAATTTCAATTGCTACTATCACATTTTTAATAATTACTAGCGAATTTGAGTTGTTTCTCAAATCTTCAATAAATGTAAAATTTTCTATTCTATCATAATTTCAAACATTAGTCGTAACATTTTAATTATTTCTGCAGAAATGTTAATAGCTAGTTTCAAATTTCAATTATTACTGCTATATTTCTAATCAGTTCTGAATATATTTCAATTATTGCTACCTAAATTTCAATAGTAACTATTAAATTTCACTTATTTTGACAAATTGCTTAAACTTTCAAACCCTCAAAATAATAATTTCCAAGACGAATTTCAAATTTTACTGTCATAATTTCAATGAGTATTATCACATTTCAATGATTACTGCCAGATTTTCAATAATTACTGTAAACAATTTGAATTATTTCTGCCAAATTTTCAATTATAACTGTCAAATTTAAATAATGTTGACAAATGATTAATTCTGCTATAATTGTAAACATTAATCTTAAAATTTTGTAATTACTGTAAAAAATATGAATTATTTCTTCCGAAATGCATTGGTTATTATCAAATTTCAATTATTACTTTCATTATTGCAAAGTTTTACTTCTGTCGTAATTGCAAAGTATAAACTGAAAATATCAATTGTTTCTATCGAAATTTCAATGATAACGGTCATATTATCAATATTTGGTGCCAAAAATATAAGTTTTTTTCACAAATTTTAAATGCTACAATAATTGCAACGACTACTCTTAACATTTTAATTAGTCAGGACAAAATTTCAATAGTTATTGTCAATTTTCAATAATTACTATCATATTTTCAAAAAATACTGTCAAACTTTCAATACTTACCGTCAAATTTCACTCATTATGCTAAATTTTCAAACATTGCTGTAATATTTCAGATTATTCTGTGTTAATTTCAAAGATTACTACTAAAATTTGAATTGTTTCTTTGAAAATTTCAATGATTTATCAATGGATAAAATGTTGGTAGAAATAATTAAAATTTTGAAATTAGTTATTGAAGGTTTGTTAGTAATAATTAAAATTTGACAATTAGCATCGAAATTTTCACAGAAATAATTAAAATTTTAAGCTTAATCTTTGCAGTAATTACAGAATTGAAAATTTGACAGTGATCATTGAAATTTTGGTAGCAATAGTTGTAATTTTGAGAGTAAATATGGCAGTAATTATTAAAATTTTGTTAGAAACAGTTGAAATTTAGAGAATATTCTATGCATCCATCATATCCATCTTACTCGTCCTATTCCTTGTCATCTTCGTCAGTAAACAATGAAATTTTGACAGTACATATTTGCAGTTTTGACAGTAAACAATTGCAACGTTGATAGAAATAAAATAACAATTGATGTTTTGAGAGGACCCATACAAATGTTGACAGGATAAATAAAATTAGGACTATAATTTCTATAATTTTATTCGGAAAACATGGCAAAATGATTGAAATTTAGCAGAAATAATGAAAATTTTAGTAGAAATAATTGAAATTTCGACGATAATTATAGAAAATAAAACAGTAATAATTCAAGTTTAGAAATAACTATTAAAATTTCAACAGAACCAATTGAAGTTTTAAAAGCCATCATTGAAAAGTTGATAAAATGAGTGAAATTTGACGATAATTTCTTGATAGGATAAATAAAATTAGGACAATAGACATTGAAATATTGAACGCAATAATTGATATTTTGCAATGGAACAACCATTGAATTTTTATCATGGAAAACATGGCAAAATGATAGAAATTTGACGGAAATAATGAAAATTTTAGTCAAAATAATTAAAATTTCGACAATAATTATAGAAAATGAAACAGAAATAATTCAAGTTTAGCAATAACCATTAAAATTTCAACAGAAACAATTGAAGTTTTAAAAGCAATCATTGAAAAGTTGATAAAATGGGTGAAATTTGACGATAATTTCTTGATAGGATAAATAAAATTAGGACAATAAACATTCAGATATTGAACGGAATAATTGATTTTTTTAAATGGAACAACATTTGAACTTGTATCATGGAAAACATCGCAAAATGATAGAAATTTGACGGAAATAATGAAAATTTTAGTCGAAATAAATAAAATTTCGACAATAATTATAGAAAATAAAACAGTAATAATTTAAGTTTAGCAATAACCATTAAAATTTGAACAGAAACAATTGAAGTTTTAAAAGCAATCATTGAAAAGTTGATAAAATGGGTGAAATTTGACGACAAATTATGAACGAAAAATAACAATTGATATTTTGAGAGTACCCATAAAAATCTTGACAGGATAAATAAAATTAGAACAATAAATATTGAAATATTGAACAGAATACTTGATATTTTGCAATGGAATAACAATTGAACTTTTACTATTTAAATTTTTACTATGATAATTTCAATCTTTCGAATAACAATTGAAATTTAGCAGTAACGTTGCAATTTTGTCAGAAATTAATAGCAGTTGATATTTTGAGAGTATTCATTGAAACTTTGACAGTAACCGTTGAAATATTAATAGTCAAAACTGCTTTGGGGAATTGCAATTTTGACAATTATTTATTGTTGATTATAAGCATTGAAATGTTTATAGAATAAAGTCAATATTGACAGAATAAATAGATATATAACTATATTTAAAATTTTCATAGAATATTTGAAATTTTGATTTGACTTTTTTATAATTGAACAAATTGATTTTTTTTTTGTTGAGGAAAAACGTATAGTATTTGAATTTATCTATTAGATCATTTGACCATTAGATAAGTAGCCAAGTCACAAAAATTCAAAAAAAAAGCAGTGAATTTTAAAAGAAATATTCACAGAGATGACAGAGAGAATTGATAATACAAACTATATTATAACTTACGTTTAATTTAAGAATCACATATATTAATAAGAATATTATAATTTTTATATATTTTTATGTATTAAGAATATTTGTATGATTTTAGGATAAACTACATATTAAAATGCTATTTTTGAAACTGTGCAGTAGTAATATACTGGTATTAAAAAAATTGGTAACGCAACACACTATTGCGTCAACAAAACATATTATTATCATTTATGATAATACATACAAGTAATTATCCTATGAAAGGAAAATGCGTACCTCACCCATATTAATATAACTTACTAATTATTATCGCTCACCTTTGAAATATTTCTTCCATTTTATCTAATACTATATTTGGTACCAATGGAACGAACTTTTTCTCAGGGTACAATTTACTTATAGCCAAGACAGACAAATATTCCCAAATAAGATTCCCAGTGTTGCCACCTGCATGCACTGTGAGAATTGTACCGGCTGGGCATTCATTTTCAGGTAATGGCACTGTTAATGCTTCTGGAGAATACTTTGGTGGTTCGTATAAATGAACATAAAAAATGCGAAAAGTAATTTTATAACGTAAATATAAACATTTTCTGTAATAGACGTATACGTGGTTACTTACATGTTTAACAAACGTTCTATTGTTACTCGTATTGTACCTGAGCACCTGAAAGTATTTACATCAAATGAAATTTGATGAAATGAAATTAATATTGAACAAAAAGTAAGCAAATATTTTTTTATTTAAAAAAATATAAATTACGTATTACTAATTATAATTTTTATTTATTTTTTAGTAAAAACCCAGAGCAAGGTCAATTAGACAACAATGTAAAATGCATAGAAATTATATGTGATCAATTTCAATTTTAGAATTTCTCGGTTTGCCTGATAAACAGAGTTAATAAACACAATGCACTGGGCGGGATATAAAGTACTTTATACGCCCTAGAGCGTATAATATTTACGTCTTTAATGAAAGTATATAAAATGATTATTTTAATCGTAAGTTCAAAAAATTCTACTTACACATATTATCAAAACTGAAATTATAATTAAAGGTATAAACCACCTTTGACCACGATGCATTTTCAAAATAATGTTACTCATTTGTTCAAGGAAACACTATTTAACGATTCCCATAAAGACAATGTAACACCATAGAGTTATCTATGATTATAATAATGCCACCTAATTATTATACGGTGCAGGTATATTTTTTTTATCTCCATAAGTCTACGCAACTAATTATAATATAGTGTTATATGTTTCTCCCTTCCACAGCGGCTTGTAAAACGAACATGAAATTTAGCAACAATATGACGGACATAATAAAAATTTCGTCAATAGTTATACCAAATATAACAGCAATAATTTCAATTTGACAATAACCATCAAAATTTCAACAGAAACAATTGAAATTTTAATAGTTATCATTAAAAATTTGTCAAAATGAGTGAAATTTGACGATAATTTATATTTTTTTAGTACAAATAATCAAAATGTTGACAATAATTTTTGAAAATATGAAAGTAATAATTGCAATTTGACTATAACCATTAAAATTTCAACAGCAACAATTGAAATTCTAAGAGTAATCATTAAAAATTTGTCAAGATGAGCGAAATTTTACGATAATAATGGATATACTTGAAATAATAAAAACATGTACAATAATTTTTGGAAAATATGAAAATAATAATTGAAATTTTACTAACAACCATTCAAATTTCTATTTCGAAGATGATTGAATGTTAAAGGGAATAATTAATATTTAGTAGAAATAATTGAAATTTCGTCAATAATTATACAAAATATAACAGAAGTAATTGCAATTTGACAATTATCACTGAAATTTCAACAGAAACAATTGAAATTCTAAGAGTAATAATTAAAAATTTGTTAAAATTAGCGAAATTTGACGATAATAATTAAAATAGTTGAAATAATAAAATAAAAATTGCAATAATTTTTAAAAATATGAAAGTAATAATTGAAATGTGACAAGAACCATTGAAATTTCGATGCAAATAATTCAAATTTTTAAAGAAATCTTTGCAATTATAACAGAATTTGAAAATTTGTGCTAATAACTGAAATTTTGACACAAACTATTGAAAATATGACCCAAATCAATAACCAATCAATAAACAATTAAAATTTAAATTGTAATCTTTGATAATTAGACAGCAAAATAGGAATGTTTACAGTAATCATTGAAAATATGACAAAATGATTGAAATTTTACAGTAATAATTAATAATTTAGTAGCAACAATTGATATTTCAGCAATAATTATAGATAATAAAACAATAATAATTGAAATTTTATAATAACCAGTGAAATTTCAACAGAAACAATTGACATTTTAAGAGTAATAATTAAAAATTGGTCAAATTGAGTGAAATCTGACGATGATTATTAAAAATGTTGTAGAAATATTAAAATTTTGAATTTTGAAAGTATTAATAGAAATTTGACCAACAACAATTGAAATTTCGATGGAAAAAGTTTAAATTTTAAAAGTATTCCTTACAATAATGAAAGAATTGAAAATTTGAGAAAATAACTGAAATTTTGACACTAACTATTGTAAACATGACAGTATTCATTGAAATTTTTACAAAAACAATTGCAATCTTAATAGTAATCTTTGATAATTAGACAGCAAAATAGAAAACTTTAGAATAATCATTAAAAATATGGCAAAATGATTGAATTTTGACGGGAATAATTAAAATTTAAGTTGAAATAATTGAAATTTCATCAATAATTACACAAAATATAACAGTAATAATTGCAATTTGACAATTACCACTGAAATTTCAACAGAAACAATTAAAATTTTAAACTAATCATTTATAATTTGTTAAAATGGGCGAGATACTCGTAGATATCGTATTACGATAATAATTAAAATAGATGAAATATAAAAAAAATTGACAATAATTTTTGACAACATGAAAGTAACAATTGAAATTTGACTAACAACCATTAAAATTTCGATGGAAAGAATTTAAATTTTAATAGAATTCTGTGCAATTATAACAGAATTGAAAATTTATGAATTTATATTTGAAATTATAAAAATTATGACAATAATTTTTGAAAATATATACGTAATAATTGAGATTTGATAACAAATATTGAAATTTCGATGGAAATAATTGAAATTTTAAAGGTATTCCTTGAAATTATGACAGAATTGAAAAAAATAATTAAAATGTTGACACTAACTATTGAAATGATAACAATAATCATTGAAATTTTGACAAAACAATTGAAATCTGAATTAATATTTAATAATTAGACAGCAATATTGCAAATTTTACAGAAATCATTGAAAATATGGCAAAATTATTGAAATTTGGCGATAATTGAAATTTTGGTAGAAATAATTGAAATTTCGACAATAATAATAAAAAACAAATCAGTGATAATTCAAGTTCAACAATAACTCTAAAATTTCAACAGAAACAATTGAAGTTTTAAAAGCAAGCTTTAAAAATTTGATACAATGAGTGAAATTTGACGATAAATTATAAACTAAAAATAAAAATTTACAAAATTTTACGGTTAAAATTTTAGTAGAAATATAAAAAGAGACAATAATATTTAAAAATATGAAAGATTGGATTGAAATTTGACAATAACCTTTGAAATTTCGATGGAAATTAGTGAAAGTATTCTTTGTAATTACGACGGAATTGAAAATTTGAGAAATGATGATACTAAATATTGATAATATGACAGTAATTATTGATATTTCGACAGAAATAATGAAAGACTTCATTGAAATTTGACAATAATCTTTGAAATTTCGATAGAAATTAGTGAAAGCATTCTTTGTAATTACGACGGAATTGAAAATTTGAGAAATGATGATACTAAATATTGATAATATGACAGTAATTATTGATATTTCGACAGAAACAATGAAAGACTTCATTGAAATTTGACGATAACCTTTGAAATTTCGATAGAAATTAGTGAAAGCATTCTTTGTAATTACGCCGGAATTGAAAATTTGAGAAATGATGATACTAAATATTGATAATATGACAGTAATTATTGATATTTCGATAGAAACAATTGAAATTTTAAGAATAATCATTGCCAGAATCTATGACCGCATTGAAAACTTGACGGCATAATTATTAGTACTATTATTATTATTATTATTAAAACGTGATAATAATATTTGAAATTTTGGTAGCAATAATTAAAATTTCGAGATTGAATACTGAAAATATGACTGTAAGTATAAAAAGAGTCCTGAATCGGTTTTAACAGTAATAATTAAAATTTAGATAGTAGTAGTATTAAGATAGTAAGATTTAGATAGATATTTAGATAGATATTTAGATAGATATTTAGTTAGATATTTAGATAGATTTAGGTACATTAGTATGTTCAATAGTTTATAATAATTATAATAATAATAAAGAATATTTATTAGCAGAAAAGCTACATAATATACAAATTTTCATACTACAAAGTACTGCTTTGATAGTACAAAGTAATTTACAAAGTTTCTATAATTTTGTAGATTTTGAGAAACTTTGCTTTATAATCTATAAAACAAATTAACATTGTAAGTATAAAAGTAAGTATAAAATTTATTTTTTAGAGTGCTTAAAAATTTCTCAAAATTTTCTGTCAAACAAGTATAGTATAGAATATTAGTACAGAATAGTAAAAATTAAGATAGTAATAATTGATGTGGTGATAGATGTTTTTTCTGTACAAAAGTTTATAATTATAATAATAATAGAGAATATTTATTAGCAGAAAAGTTACATAATATACAAAATTTCATAGTACAAAGTACTACTTTCATAGTACAAAGTAATTTACAAAGTTTTTATAATTTTGTAGATTTTGAGAAACTTTGTTTTGTAATCAATAAAACAAATTAACTTTGTAAGTATAAAATTAAGTTTCAAATTTATTTTTTAGAGTGTTTAAGATTTTCTCGAAATTTTTTGTCAGACCGTAATTTCTAGTAAACGCAAAATTTGTTGCTTTGTAGGCGGATATACCCCATGATGGTAATAGTTTTTTGTTATTATTATTCTTTTAAGGGTCAATAGAGAGATAGCGATTTTTATTAGGCTATTTGCCCTAGGCCTTTCCGCCTGTATTAGTATAGTATAGTAGTATAGTATAGTATATTAGTATAGTATAGAATAGTAGTATAGTATAGTATATTAGTATAGTATAGAATAGTAGTATAGTATAGTATATTAGTATAGTATAGAATAGTAGTACAGTATAGTAAAAATTAAGATAGTAATAATTGATATGGTGATAGATGTTTCTTCTGTACAAAAGTTTATAATAATAATAATAATAAAGAATATTTATTAGCAGAAAAGCTACATAATATACAAAATTTCATAGTACAAAGTACTACTTTCATAGTACAAAGTAATTTACAAAGTTTCTATAATTTGGTAGATTTTGTGAAACTTTGCTTTATAATCTATAAAACAAATTAACATTGTAAGTATAAAATTAAGTATCAAATTTATTTTTCAGTGTCAATTTTCTGTCAAACCGTAATTTCTAGTAAACGCAAAATTTCTAGGTCATAAGGTCATAAGGTCATAAGATCATAAGGTTCGAATATTGCGAACATTGTAGTAATCACGAATCACAGACTCAAAGGCCAAAGGCATAAGGAAACCGAAAGATACAGTAAAACCAGAAAATTTGATTGAAATTGCAGAAAACTTAATAATTTCAAAATGTACAAATGTAAAAGTATTCTATGCAATTATGAAAGACTTGAACATTTGGGAAAGAAATGTACAAATAAATGTAGGTACTGAACTTTTGGAAACTTTATTAAAATAATCAATGAAGATCCACAACATTTTATATGGATTTTTGAAAGTTATAAACTTTCCAAAATATGCAATTACTATAACTAGAGTATCAAGAGGAGCAGAATGTTCGAAAACTGCTTCAGGAAGCCAAAGCTGCTGAATCTTCAGAAAATTGCATCAACCAATATAACAATTTTTGAAAATTGCCAGAAAATATAATTTGTTCAAAGTTTCAAAATATGTGTTAATTCATATGAACTGTTTGCCTAATGTATTACTTGCTGTTATTTATTAGATACGTGCAGTGAAAAGTAATAACTTTAAATTCACCATTGTTTCAAAGGTAGCGATACGAAAATTTTATCGAAACTGAAACCAACTCGTGCAGATACATCTCAATACACTTTGAGCAACTGAAATTGCATTAAAGCCACTTGGTCTGGCCCAAAATGTTTACGCCAAATCCAAAGCAAAACTAATCGAATATTTCATGGCGCAGTTCTATTAAAAATTGCTAAATAATTGGACGTACAAAAATGATTAGAACTTTGGTAAGTTCTCAAAGTTTAAATCTTCAGATGCAAGCTGACCAAAATTTTCTCAGGTATTCGTCTCCTTCGTATTTTTTTGTGCCACTTGCGTTTCAAGCGATGAAGAAGATGCGTCGCTGAGACACGGCTATGGACATGGACATCACTATCACAAAGGACGCCGTGGAGATCGTGGCCGTGGCCATAGGTATCGTGACAATGACTCGTATGAAGACCTGGATGACCGACCATCGAGACCTGGCCATGGGGGACGTCGGCCGGGTGGTCGATGGCGCGACGAAGGATCCAGGCCAGGTCATGGAGGAGGGCGTTGGGATGAATCTAGACCAGGAGGTCGACCTGGAGGTCGACCTGGAGGTCGTGGGGACGACGAAGCGAAACCACAACCTAATGTACCAGCAGTGCCAAACGTGGGATCTGAGAAGCCCAAGCCTGGAACTCCAACAGCAGTTTTGCAACATGGTAACATTGTTATATATTACACTGAGGTTAAACCAAAGATGTTGGGTTAATGAGAAACGAATCCAATAATAAAAGAAAATTAATCATGTTATTGTTTTATTATCAGCTTATTGATATTTATGTAATATTGCATTACATTGCAAAAAATGTTCCATGAATAGCTATCGTCCTTAGCAAGAGATAATACATTTTTTTCCTTAAATCTTGAATATTCCTTTCATGGATTTTCACCGGATTTTCTCTTCGGACGTTTCATGGATGGTCATCGTCCTTATAATTCAAGAAATATTCCAGACCATTCAAGTTTTGCTTAAATCAAAATCTCTTCAGAAGACCCCATGAGGGGTCAATAGCTAAAGATGGTTTCTCTAACTCTTCTTATGTAAAAGTTAGAAATGAAAACAGAATTGTCTTGCTTTTAATAGGTTAACCAGCAGGTGTTAAAAGCAACTAAACTATATGGCCCAGTTGAGTCATCTTGTTGAGTTGACCCAATGTTGACCTTAGGCCCAGTTGTACAGTCGTAGATTATCTGTGACCTAGATGTGACCTAGATGGTTCAGTTACCTAGGATAAAATTATAGAAGACTTGGATAATAAAATCGAAAAGATAGAGAAAGAAAAACATTGCAATTAAAAGACTGAAGACAGAGGACAACAATATCAGAGTGAAGGTAGAAGAATTTATAACTAAAGAACTTAAGCCAAAATACTATCAGAGTATAAAATTATCAAGGTATCGAAACCGGAAATGATTATAGCCCAAGCTGAAGCATGTGACAAGAAACAGGAAGTAATGAAAGCAAAGAATGATTTAACAAGGGACGAAAGGAGAATACAACAAGAAATACGAAGTGGGAGGGGAGAAACAAGAAAGGGCAGTAGTATTGAAGTAGGGTACCAAAAATTAGCAATTAATAATGAAGAATTTAGATGGAATCGAAAATAGAAGGAGCTAACAGCAGTTTCTATTCCAAACATTCCAAATAACTGATTATACAAGAAGAAAACATGGAAAACAAAAAGACGAAGCGCCTGACCATGTAAATTAATAAGGCAAAATTGGGTCCAGAAGAAACAAAAAATATCATGGAAGAGAAACAAGGAGAACGAGAAGAATGGGGAAAAGCAACGAATACCGAGCAAATAGAGGAAAAACTGAACCCGGAAAAAAGACAAGAGAAGATAAAAAGGGAATACTGGGCATCACGGAAACAAAAACTAAAGGAAAACGAATGAAGAGAATACATAAACAATAATGCATGTAAAAGGAGAAAATTACGATACAAAGAAAGGAGATATTCAAGACGTCCAAAGACTGACCAATCACAAAAGGGATAAAAAGAAAACCGCACAAAAATCAGAATAGGCACATGGAATGTGCAAAGCATAAGGGAAGAAGAACATGAACTAGTGGAAGAAATGATAAATCATCAAATAAAAATACTGGAAATCACAGAAACAAAAATTAAAGGGAAGGGAATGAAGAGAATACATAAAGAATAATGCATATAAAAGAAGAAAAGGAAGATACAATGAAATAAAGAAGATACTCAAGACGTCCAAATACTCACCAATCACAAAAGTTATATAGAGAAAACCACGTAAAAATCAGAATAGGTACATGGAATGTACGAAGCATACGAGGAAAAGAACAAGAACTAGTGGAGGAAATGATAAAACATGAAATAGAAATACTGGAAATCACAGAAACAAAAACTAAAGAGAAGAGAATGAAGAGAATACATGAAGAATAGTGCATGTAAAAGGAGAAAATTACGATACAAAGAAAGAAGATATTCAAGACGTCCAAAGACTGACCAATCACAAAAGGGATAAATTGAAAACCACACGAAAATCAGAATAGGCACATGGAATGTAGAACGCATAAGGGGAAAAGAAGAAGAACTGGTGAAAGAAATCATAGAAGAAACAAATAGAAATACTGGAAATGACAGAAACAAAAACTACAGAAAAGGGAATGAAGAGAATACATAAAGAATAATGGATATAAAAGGAGAAAAGGAAGATACAAGCAAAGAAAGAAGATACTCAAGACGTGCAAATACTGACCAATCACAAAAGTGATAAAATGAAAACAACACAAAAATCAGTAAAGATACTTGGAATGTGCGAAGCATAAGGGGAAAAGAAGAGGAAGTAGTGAAAGAAATGATAAATCATCAAATAGAAATACTGGAAATCACAGAAACAAAAACTAAATAGAAGAGCATAAAGAGAATACATAAAGAATAATGCATGTAACAGGATAAAAGGAAGATACAAGCAAATAAAGAAAATACTCAAGATGTCCAAAGACTGACCAATCACAAAAGTTACATAGAGAAAACCACGTAAAAATCAGAATAGGTACATGGAATGTGCGAAGCATACGAGGAAAAGAACAAGAACTAGTAGAGGAAATGATAAAACATGAAATAGAAATACTGGAAATCACAGAAACAAAAACTAAAGAGAAGAGAATGAAGAGAATACATGAAGAATAGTGCATGTAAAAGGAGAAAATTACGATACAAAGAAAGAAGATATTCAAGACGTCCAAAGACTGACCAATCACAAAAGGGATAAATTGAAAACCACACAAAAATAAGATTAGGCACATGGAATGTAGGAAGCATAAGGGGAAAAGAAGAAGAACTAGTGAAAGAAATCATAGAAGAAACAAATAGAAATACTGGAAATGACAGAAACAAAAACTAAAGGAAAGGGAATGATGAGAATACATAAAGAATAATGCATGTAAAAGGATAAAAGATAAATACAAACAAAGAAAGAAGACACTCAAGACGTCCAAAGACTGACCAATCACAAATGGGATAAATAGATAACCACACAAAAATCAGAATAGGCACATGGAATCTAGAAAGCATAAGGGAAAAAGAAGAAGAACTAGTGAAAGAAATCATAGAAAAAACAAATAGAAATACTGGAAATGACAGAAACTAAAAGAAAAGGGAATGAAGAAAATACATAAAGAATAATGGATGTAAAAGGAGAAAAAGAAGATACAAGCAACGAAAGAAGATACTCAAGACTTCTAAAGACTGACCATCACAAAAGTGATAAAATGAAAACCACACAAAAATCAGTAAAGATACATGGAATGTGCGAAGCATAAGGGGAAAAGAAGAGGAAGTAGTGAAAGAAATAATGAATCATCAAATAGAAATACTGGAAATGACAGAAACAAAAACTAAAGAAAAGGGAATAAAGAGAATACATAAAGAATAATGGATGTAAAATGAGAAAAGGAAGATACAAGTAAAGAAAGAAGATAAGACGTCCAAAGATGACTAGTCACAAAAGGGATAACCAGAAAACCACACAAAAATCAGAATAGAGACATGGAATCTAGAAAGCATAAGGGGAAAAGAAGAAGAACTAGTGAAAGAAATCATAGAAATAACAAATAGAAATACTGGATATGACAGAAACAAAAACTACAGAAAAGGGAATGAAGAGAATACATAAAGAATAATGCATGTATAAGAAGAAAAGGAAGATACAAGCAAAGAAAGAAGATACATACTTAAGACGTCCAAAGACTGACCAATCACAAATGGAAAAAAGAGAAAACCACACAAAAATAAGAATAGGGACATGGAATGTGCGAACCATAAGGAGAAAAGAAGAGGAACTAGTGGAAGAAATGATAAAACATCAAATGGAAATACGGGAAATCACAGAAACAAAAACTACTTTGTAACTTTGCAATTATAACAGAATTGAAAATTTTAGCAAATAACTGCAATTTTTACACAAACTATTGAAAATATGACACTAATCATTGATTTTTTTACAAATACAAATAAAATTTTAATAGTAATCTTTAATAATTTGACAGCAAATTTAATTTTTTTACAGAAATCATTGAAAATATGGCAAAATGATTGAAATTTGACGGGAATAATTATACGAAATATAATATAGTAATAGCAATTTGACAATAATAATCAAATTTTAAGAGTAATCATTAAAAATTTGTCAAAATGAGCAAAATTTAACAATAATAATCAAAATAGAAGAAAAAATAAAAAAAATGACAATAATTTTGCAAATATGAAAATAATAATTAAGATTTGACAATAACTATTGAAATTTCGTTGGACATAATTAAAATTTTAAAAGTATTCCTTGCAATCCTTTCAAAATTTGAGAAAATAACTGAAAGTTGACACTTACTATTGAAATTATGACAGTAGTCATTGAAATTTTGACATAAACTATTGAAAATATAACACTAATCATTGAATTTTTTATAGAAACCATTAAAATTTTAATAGTAATCTTTAATAATTAGACAGCAAAATTGAAAATTTTACGGAAATCATTGAATATATCGCAAAATGATTGAAATTTGACAGTAATAATAAAATTTTAAGAGTAATCATTGAAAATTTGCCAAAATGAGCGAAATTTATCCATGATAATTAAAATAGTAGAAACATTAAAAAAAATGACAATAATTTTGAAAATATGAAAATAATAATAGAGATTTGACAATAACTAATGAAACTTCAAAGGGAATAATTGAAATTTTAAAAGTATTCCTTGCAATTATGACAAAATTGAAAATTTGAGAAAATAACTGAAAGTAGATACAAACTATTGAAATTATGACAGTAGTCATTGAAATTTTGACAGAAACAATTGAAATTTAAATAGAAATAATTGAAATTTCGACAATAATTATAGAAAATATAACGGCAATATTGCAATTTAATAATAACCATTGAAATTTTCAGACTAATCAGTAAATATTTCTCAAAATGATGAAATTTGACAATAATAATTAAAATTTTAGTGGAAATAATAAAAATTTAACATTACTTGTTAGAAATTTAAAGTAATATTTGAAATTTGACGACAGCCATTGAAATTTTGATAGATATAATTGAAATTTTAAAAGTATTCGATGCAATTATGAAGGGATTGAAAATTTGGGAAATAACTGACACTTTTACACTAACTATTAAAATATGACAGTAATTGAAATTTCAACAGAAACAATTTAAATTTTAAGAGTAATCATTAAAAATTTGGCAAAATGGGTGAAATTTGACGATAAATATTTAAAAAATTGTAGACATATTCAAAGTGCTGACAATAATTTTTGAAAATATAAAAGTAATAATTGAAATTTAACCAACAACAATTGATATTTCGAAGGAAAAAATTGACATTTTAAAAGTATTCTTTGCAATTTTATCAGAATTGAACATTTTAGCATATAACTGATATTTTTACACAAACTTTCGAAAATATGACACGATTCATAGAAATTTTTACAGAAACAAATAAAATTTTAATAGTAATATTTAATAATTAGACAGCAAAATTGAAAAGTTCACAGAAAGCATTGAAAATATGATAAAATGATTGAAATTTGACGGGAATAATTATACAAAATATAATGTAATAATTGGAATTTGACAATAATAATAAAATTCGAAGAGTAATCATTAAAAATTTGCCAAAATGAGCGAAATTTAACGATAATAATCAAAATAGTAGCAACAATAAAAAAATTTACAATAATTTTGAAAATATGAGAGTAATAATTGAGATTTGACAATAACTATTGAAACTTCAATGGAAATAATTGAAATTTTAAAAGTATTCCTTGCAATTATGGTAGAATTGAAAATTTGAGAAAATAACTGAAAGTTAACACTAACTATTGAAATTATTACAGTAGTCATTGAAATTTTGACATAAACTATTGAAAATATAACACTAATCATTGAAATTTTTATAGAAACCATTAAAATTTTAATAGTAATCTTTAATAATTAGACAGCAAAATTGAAAATTTTACGGAAATCATTGAATATATCGCAAAATGATTTAAATTTCACAGTAATAATAAAATTTTAAGAGTAATCATTAAAAATTTGCCATAATGAGCGAAATTTAACGATGATATTTAAAATAGTAGAAATAATAAAAATATTGACAATAATTTCGAAAAAATGAAAATAATAATTGAGATTTGACAATAACTATTGAAACTTCAAAGGAAATAATTGAAATTTTATAAGTATTTCTTGCAATTATGACAGAATTGAAAATTTGACAAAATAACTGAAAGTTGACACTTATTATTGAAATTATGACAGTAGTCATTGAAATTTTGACAGAAACAATTGAAATTTAAATAGAAATAATTGGAATTTCGACAATAATTATAGAAAATATAACGGCAATATTGCAATTTAATAATAACCATTGAAATTTTCAGACTAATCAGTAAATATTTCTCAAAATGATGAAATTTGACAATAATAATTAAAATTTTAGTGGAAATAATAAAAATTTAACATTACTTGTTAGAAATTTAAAGTAATATTTGAAATTTGACGACACCCATTAAATTTTGATAGATATAATTGAAATTTTAAAAGTATTCGATGCAATTATGAAGGGATTGAAAATTTGGGAAATAACTGACACTTTTACACTAACTATTAAAATATGACAGTAATTGAAATTTCAACAGAAACAATTTAAATTTTAAGAGTAATCATTAAAAATTTGGCAAAATGGGTGAAATTTGACGATAAATATTTAAAAAATTGTAGACATATTCAAAGTGCTGACAATAATTTTTGAAAATATAAAAGTAATAATTGAAATTTAACCAACAACAATTGATATTTCGATGGAAAATCGAAAAGTATTTTTTGCAGTTTTATCAGAATTGAACATTTTAGCAAATAACTGATATTTTTACACAAACTATTGAAATTATGACACGATTCATAGAAATTTTTACAGAAACAAATAAAATTTTAATAGTAATCTGTAATAATTAGACAGCAAAATTGAAAAATTCACAGAAAGCATTGAAATTATGACAAACTGATTGAAATTTTACTGGAATAATTATACAAAATATAATGTAATAATTGGAATTTGACAATAATAATAAAATTATAAGGGTAATCATTAAAAAATTGTCAAAATGAGCAAAATTTATCGATAATAATCAAAATAGTAGAAACAATAAAAAAAATGACAATAATTTTGAAAATATGAAAGTAATAATTGAGATTTGACAATAACTATTGAAATTTCGATGGAAATAATTGAAATTTTAAAAGTGTTCCTTGCAATTATGGTAGAATTTAAAGTTTCAGAAAATAACTCAAAGTTAGCACTAACAATTGAAATTATGACAGTAGTCATTGAAATTTTTACACAAACTATTGAAAATATGACACTAATCATTGAAATTTTTATAGAAACCATCAAAATTTCAATAGTAATCTATAATAATTAGACAGCATAATTGAAAATTTTACAGAAATCATTGAATATATCGCAAAATGATTAAAATTTGACAATAATAATAATATTTTAAGAGTAATCATTAAAAATTTGCCAAAATGAGCGAAATTTGACAATGATAATCAAAATAGTAGAAATAATTTTAAAAAATTGACAATAATTTTGAAAATATGAAAGTAATAATTGAGATTTGACAATAACTATTGAAATTTCGATGGAAATAATTGAAATTTTAAAAGTATTCCTTGCAATTATGGTAGAATTGAAAGTTTGCGAAAATAACTAAAAGTTAACACTACCTATTGAATTTATGACAATAGTCATTGAAATTTTGACACAAACTATTGAAAATATGACACTAATCATTGAAATTTTTATAGAACCCATTAAAATTTCAATAGTAATCTTTAATAATTAGACAGTAAAATTGAAAATTAACCAGAATTGGTTATTGAATATATCGCAAAATGATTGAAATTTGACAATAATATTAAAATTGTAAGGGTAATCATTTAAAAATTGTCAAAATGTATACACAATATATCGCAAAATGATTGAAATTTGACAATAATAATAAAATTTTAAGAGTAATCATTAAACATTTGCCAGAATGAGCGAAATTTAACGATTAATTAAAATAGTAGAAATAATAAAAATATTGACAATAATTTTGAAAATATGAAAATAGTTATTTAGATTTGACAAAACTGTTGAAACTTCAAAGGAAATAATTGAAAATTTAAAAGTATTCCTTGCAATTATGACAGAATTGAAAATTTTAGAAAATAACTGAAAGTTGACACTAACTATTGAAATTATTACAGTAATCATTGAAATTTTGACAGAAACAATTGAAATTTAAATCGAAATAATTGAAATTTCGACAATAATTATAGAACATATAACGGCAATATTGCAATTTAATAATAACCATTGAAATTTTAAGACTAATCAGTAAAAATATCTCAAAATGATGAAATTTGACAATAATAATAAAAAATTTAGTGGAAATAATAAAAAATTAACATTACTTGTTGGAAATTTTAAAGTAATATTTGAAATATGACGGCAGCCTGAAATTGAAATTGAAATTTTAAAAGTATTCTATGCAATTATGAAGGGATTGAAAATTTGGGAAATAACTGACAATTTTACACTAACTATTAAAATATGACAGTAATTGAAATTTCAACAGAAACAATTTAAATTTTTAAAGTAATCATTACAAATTTGTCAAAATGGGTGAAATTTAACGATGATTATTTAAAATTTTGTAGAAATAATCAAAATGCTGACAATAATTTTTGAAAATATGAAAGTATATATATTTTTTTAGTGTTTCTTTCTTCTCTCATTCGTTTTATGTGGCCACCTCATTTGGCCTTCTGTGGCTACATTGACCAATCAAACTAAAATTATGTGTATCTAAAAGTCAAACGAAAAATACTTTTAGTTTGATAATAATCAGCATTTGATCGAAACTGTGTGATTAAATTCAGTGATATTAATAAAGTGAAGTGTTTTTATTTTAAATTTAATCATATATCACGAAGTTATCGCCTCCAGTATCAATTAATAGGTGCAATCTTTTCACAAGTTAACTGAGAATGAGGTGAGTGAAATTTGTCAAATTCAAATTGGCATTGCTTTTTATGTGGAAATTTGAAACCTATCAAACTATCTTACAATGGTTGCAAATTTCCCACATAACTTTTTGAGCATATCTCTTGAAACCATTATTTCGCAAACATAAAAAAAGGGAGGGGATAAATCTCAAAATGAGCTGAAATACTGTGTGAAAGCCAAGCACCTGTTGAATACAAATAAGTGATAACACATATTTTTGTGCAAATTTTTTTATTGTGCCCTTAATATTACATTTTTTCGTACGTTTTGTATTGTATTTATATATTAGTATGGATATCCATATCCGTGTCCACCACATCCACCATGGTATCCAGGGTATCCACCATAATGCACTACTGGTGCATAAGGAAGGCCTGGATGAATAGCTCCAGCGGTGGACTGTGAATATATCAACTTATCTTCGGCTTCTTCGCAATAAGCGAGAGCAAAAAGTGCGAAAAACATCTGGAAAATCGTAAAAATCAATCAATATTTGGGAAAAACTGTTAACTGGTGTAAAACTTACCAACCACTTCAACATATTGAATATATTTGGTGAACTGTATTTTTTTTCTAAAGCCTCTTTATATACTTACTTTTTGATAAGTTTACGAAAAAATTTAACCAATTTTACACGTACTTATCATATAAGCATATTTATTATTATGAATGGGAAGTATTAGTGTAAACTGAATACTTTACGAGCTTGTGATATTAATGCCTAACTTATTGGTACTTAAATATAAAATAAGTACAGCAGATGTGATTTTGAAATTGTTGTAAGGTATATAAGCAGCGAATTTTCAATGCAAGATATAGTTCGACTACCACCAAACAACATCATGTTTAAATATCTGGTATATATACTAATAGTGCTAATTCTAGTAGTAATAACAATATTTAATGGGTATCGACCTGCGGTCTTTCCTAATTCTATTTCTATTTACACAGCTAATTCTATTTTACATATTTTTAATTATTTTTAATCAAATTTTGTAAGACTACTCAGAAAAATAGTACCATATTCCAAAATAATACATGTATTAATATACATGTTCATAATTTCGTTAACATAATGAATATACCATAATTCTTTTGAGTAGTTAATTTGCTGATTTTAATTCCGTTGATATTAATACAGAATTACTCGTAAATATACGATAATTTGAGTAGTGCAATTACTGATTTAAATACCATCGATATTAATACAGAATTACTCGTAATTAAGGCTGTTGTAAATTGAATATTATTGTGTTAATATTTGCAGGTTCTTTCCGTTCTGCTCGCTTTTGCTTTCGCAGAAGATGCTGACAAATTCTATGGCTACGGTCTGCCAGCCTACGGAGGCTACGGAAGCTACAGCGGTTACGGACCATACGGCGCTGCAGGAGTTGGCGTAGCAGGAATTGGTGTCGGCGGAGGTGGTGTAGGCGTTGGAGGACTTGGTGTTGGAGGACTTGGTGTTGGAGGAGTCGGTGTTGGAGGACTTGGTGGAGGACTTGGTGTTGGAGGACTTGGTGTTGGCGGACTTGGTGGAGGACTTGGTGTTGGTGTAGGCCAGAACATTGGGCCAAACATACCAGCAAACCTTGGGCCTGCAGTAGGAATTGGAGGAGGACTCGGCTATGGTGGTGGTATATACCGCGGCTATTAAAGCTAATTCACATATGAATATCGATTCACTATAAATAAAATATTTTAAATTAATTTCATGAATGCTCATTGACACCTGCATATGTACCATTTTCCAGATTCAGTGCAAAGTCCCTCAAAAATATCGTTTATAAGTTCAAAGTCAGTTCAAAGTATGACTGACATTCTAATCTAATTGTATCATTAGACAAAATAATCTTTTGACAAAATAATTCATTCCAAAAACTAATAGAGATGTCCACAATCCTGCCATAACGTCCACCAGGTTTCGTGACTATTAGTTCCAGTTATCAAACAGTTCAAAATATGACTGACATTCTAATCTAATTGTATCATAAGAGCTGCCTTTTGACAAAAAAAATACAATCCAGATACTAATAGAGATGTCCACAATCCTGCCTTAACGTCCACCAGGTTTCGTGACTTTCAGTTGCAGTAATCAGACAGTTAAAAGTATGACTGACATTCTAATCTAATTGTATCATAAGAGCTGTCTTTTGACAAAAAAAAACATTCCAAAAACTAATAGAGATGTCCACAATCCTGCCTGAACGTCTACCAGGTTTCGTGACTTTCAGTTGCAGTTATCAGACAGTTCAAAGTATGACTGACATCCTAATCTAATTGTATCATAAGAGCTGTCTATTGACAAAAAAAATACATTCCAAATACTAATAGGGATGTCCACAATCCTGCCATAACGTCCACCAGGTTTCGTGACTTTTAGTTAAATTTATCAAACAGTTCAAAGTATGACTGACATTCTAATCTAATTGTATCATAAGAGCTGTCTTTTGACAAAAAAAATACATTCCAAAAAGTAATAGAGATGTCCACAATCCTGCCATAAAGTCCACCAGGTTTCGTGACTTTTAGTTCTAGTTATCAAACAGTTCAAAGTATGACTGACATTCTGATCTAATTGCATCAAAATAACTGTCATTTGTCAAAAAAAAATACATTCCAAAAACTAATCGAGATGTCCACAATCCTGCCTTAATGTCCACCAGGTTTCGTGACTTTTAGTTCCAGTTATCAAACAGTTCATAATATGACTGACATTCTAATCTAATTGTATCATAAGAGCTGTCTTTTGACAAAAAAATACATTCGAAAAACTAATAGAGATGTCCACAATCCTGCCTTAACGTCCACCAGGTTTCGTGACTTTTAGTTGCAGTTATCAGACAGTTAAAAGTATGACTGACATTCTGATCTAATTGTATCAAAATAGCTGTCGTTTGACAAAAAAAATACATTCCAGATACTAATAGAGATGTCCACAATCCTGCCTTAATGTCCACCAGGTTTCGTGACTTTTAGTTCCAGTTATCAAACAGTTCATAATATGACTGACATTCTAATCTAATTGTATCATAAGAGCTGTCTTTTGACAAAAAAATACATTCGAAAAACTAATAGAGATGTCCACAATCCTGCCTTAACGTCCACCAGGTTTCGTGACTTTTAGTTGCAGTTATCAGACAGTTAAAAGTATGACTGACATTCTAATCTAATTGTATCAAAATAGCTGTCGTTTGACAAAAAAAATACATTCCAGATACTAATAGAGATGTCCACAATCCTGCCTGAACGTCTACCAGGTTTCGTGACTTTCAGTTGCAGTTATCAGACAGTTCAAAGTATGACTGACATCCTAATCTAATTGTATCATAAGAGCTGTCTATTGACAAAAAAAATACATTCCAAATACTAATAGGGATGTCCACAATCCTGCCATAACGTCCACCAGGTTTCGTGACTTTTAGTTAAATTTATCAAACAGTTCAAAGTATGACTGACATTCTAATCTAATTGTATCATAAGAGCTGTCTTTTGACAAAAAAAATACATTCCAAAAAGTAATAGAGATGTCCACAATCCTGCCATAAAGTCCACCAGGTTTCGTGACTTTTAGTTCTAGTTATCAAACAGTTCAAAGTATGACTGACATTCTGATCTAATTGCATCAAAATAGCTGTCATTTGTCAAAAAAAAATACATTCCAAAAACTAATCGAGATGTCCACAATCCTGCTTTAATGTCCACCAGGTTTCGTGACTTTTAGTTCCAGTTATCAAACAGTTCAAAGTATGACTGACATTCTAATCTAATTGTATCATAAGAGCTGTCTTTTGACAAAAAAATACATTCCAAAAACTAATAGAGATGTCCACCATCCTGCCATAACGTCTACCAGGTTTCGTGACTTTTAGTTCCAGTTATCAAACAGTTCAAAGTATGACTGATATTCTAATCTAATTGTATCAAAATAGCTGTCTTTTGACAAAAAAAAATACATTCCAAAAACTAATAGAGATGTCCACAATCCTGCCAGAACGTCCACCAGGTTTCGTGACTTTTAGTTCCAGTTATCAAACAGTTCAAAGTATGACTGACATTCTAATCTTATTGTTTCATAAGAGCTGTCTTTTGACAAAAAAATACATTCCAAAAACTAATAGAGATGTCCACAATCCTGCCATAACGTCCACCAGGTTTCGTGACTTTTAGTTCCAGTTATCAAACAGTTCAAAGTATGACTGACATTCTAATCTAATTGTATCATAAGAGCTGTCTTTTGACAAGAATATACATTCCAAAAACTAATAGAGATGTCCACAATCCTGCCAGAACGTCCACCAGGTTTCGTGACTTTTAGTTCCAGTTATCAAACAGTTCAAAGTATGACTGACATTCTAATCTTATTGTTTCATAAGAGCTGTCTTTTGACAAAAAAATACATTCCAAAAACTAATAGAGATGTCCACAATCCTGCCATAACGTCTACCAGGTTTCGTGACTTTTAGTTCCAGTTATCAAACAGTTCAAAGTATGACTGATATTCTAATCTAATTGTATCAAAATAGCTGTCTTTTGACAAAAAAAAATACATTCCAAAAACTAATAGAGATGTCCACAATCCTGCCAGAACGTCCACCAGGTTTCGTGACTTTTAGTTCCAGTTATCAAACAGTTCAAAGTATGACTGACATTCTAATCTTATTGTTTCATAAGAGCTGTCTTTTGACAAAAAAATACATTCCAAAAACTAATAGAGATGTCCACAATCCTGCCATAACGTCCACCAGGTTTCGTGACTTTTAGTTCCAGTTATCAAACAGTTCAAAGTATGACTGACATTCTAATCTAATTGTATCATAAGAGCTGTCTTTTGACAAGAATATACATTCCAAAAACTAATAGAGATGTCCACAATCCTGCCAGGTTTCGTGACTTTTAGTTCCAGTTATCAAACAGTTCATAATATGACTGACTTTCTAATCTAATTGTATCATAAGAGCTGTCTTTTGACAAAAAAAAAACGTTCCAAAAACTAATAGAGATGTCCACAATCCTGCCAGAACGTCCACCAGGTTTCGTAACTTTTAGTTCCAGTTATCAAACAGTTCAAAGTATGACTGACATTCTAATCTTATTGTATCATAAGAGCTGTCTTTTGACAAAAAAATACATTCCAAAAACTAATAGAGATGTCCACAATCCTGCCATAACGTCCACCAGGTTTCGTGACTTTTAGTTTCAGTTATCAAACAGTTCAAAGTATGACTGACATTCTAATCTTATTGTATCACAAAAGCTGTCTTTTGACAAAAAAATACATTCCAAATACTAATAGAGATGTCCAAAATCCTGCCAGAACGTCCACCAGGTTTCGTGACTTTTAGTTCCAGTTATCAAACAGTTCAAAGTATGACTGACATTCTAATCTAATTGTATCATAAGAGCTGTCTTTTGACAAAAAAAATACATTCCAAAAACTAATCGAGATGTGCACAATCCTGCTTTAACATCCTCCAGCTTTTGTGAATTTCAGTTGCAGTTATCAGACAGTTTAAAGTATGACTGACATTCTAATCTAATTGTATCAAAATAGCTGTCTTTTGATAAAAAAAATACATTCCAAAAAGTAATAGAGATGTCCACAATCCTGCCAGAACGTCCACCAGGTTTCGTGACTTTTAGTTCTAGTTATCAAACAGTTCAAAGTATGACTGACATTCTGATCTAATTGCATCAAAATAGCTGTCATTTGTCAAAAAAAAATACATTCCAAAAACTAATCGAGATGTCCACAATCCTGCCGGAACGTCCACCAGGTTTCGTGACTTTTAGTTAAATTTATCAAACAGTTCAAAGTATGACTGACATTCTAATCTAATTGTATCAAAATAGCTGTCTTTTGATAAAAAAAATACATTCCAGAAACTAATAGAGATGTCCACAATCCTGCCATAACGTCCACCAGGTTTCGTGACTTTCAGTTGCAGTTATCAGACAGTTTAAAGTATGACTGACATTCTAATCTAATTGTATCATAAGAGCTGTCTTTTGACAAAAAAATACATTCCAAAAACTAATAGAGATGTCCACAATCCTGCCTGAACGTCCACCAGGTTTCGTGACTTTTAGTTAAATTTATCAAACAGTTCAAAGTATGACTGACATTCTAATCTAATTGTATCAAAATAGCTGTCTTTTGATAAAAAAAATACATTCCTGAAACTAATAGAGATGTCCACAATCCTGCCTTAACGTCCACCAGGTTTCGTGACTTTCAGTTGCAGTTATCAGACAGTTAAAAGTATGACTGACATTCTAATCTAATTGTATCATAAGAGCTGTCTTTTGACAAAAAAAATACATTCCAGAAACTAATAGAGATGTCCACAATCCTGCCTGAACGTCCACCAGGTTTCGTGACTTTTAGTTAAATTTATCAAACAGTTCAAAGTATGACTGACATTCTAATCTAATTGTATCAAAATAGCTGTCTTTTGATAAAAAAAATACATTCCAGAAACTAATAGAGATGTCCACAATCCTGCCATAACGTCCACCAGGTTTCGTGACTTTCAGTTGCAGTTATCAGACAGTTTAAAGTATGACTGACATTCTAATCTAATTGTATCATAAGAGCTGTCTTTTGACAAAAAAATACATTCCAAAAACTAATAGAGATGTCCACAATCCTGCCTTAACGTCCACCAGGATTCGTGACTTTTAGTTCCAGTTATCAAACAGTTCAAAGTATGACTGACATTCTAATCTAATTGTATCATAAGAGCTGTCTTTTGACAAGAATATACATTCCAAAAACTAATAGAGATGTCCACAATCCTGCCAGAACGTCCACCAGGTTTCGTGACTTTTAGTTCCAGTTATCAAACAGTTCAAAGTATGACTGACATTCTAATCTTATTGTTTCATAAGAGCTGTCTTTTGACAAAAAAATACATTCCAAAAACTAATAGAGATGTCCACAATCCTGCCATAACGTCTACCAGGTTTCGTGACTTTTAGTTCCAGTTATCAAACAGTTCAAAGTATGACTGATATTCTAATCTAATTGTATCAAAATAGCTGTCTTTTGACAAAAAAAAATACATTCCAAAAACTAATAGAGATGTCCACAATCCTGCCAGAACGTCCACCAGGTTTCGTGACTTTTAGTTCCAGTTATCAAACAGTTCAAAGTATGACTGACATTCTAATCTTATTGTTTCATAAGAGCTGTCTTTTGACAAAAAAATACATTCCAAAAACTAATAGAGATGTCCACAATCCTGCCATAACGTCCACCAGGTTTCGTGACTTTTAGTTCCAGTTATCAAACAGTTCAAAGTATGACTGACATTCTAATCTAATTGTATCATAAGAGCTGTCTTTTGACAAGAATATACATTCCAAAAACTAATAGAGATGTCCACAATCCTGCCAGGTTTCGTGACTTTTAGTTCCAGTTATCAAACAGTTCATAATATGACTGACTTTCTAATCTAATTGTATCATAAGAGCTGTCTTTTGACAAAAAAAAAACGTTCCAAAAACTAATAGAGATGTCCACAATCCTGCCAGAACGTCCACCAGGTTTCGTGACTTTTAGTTCCAGTTATCAAACAGTTCAAAGTATGACTGACATTCTAATCTTATTGTATCATAAGAGCTGTCTTTTGACAAAAAAATACATTCCAAAAACTAATAGAGATGTCCACAATCCTGCCATAACGTCCACCAGGTTTCGTGACTTTTAGTTTCAGTTATCAAACAGTTCAAAGTATGACTGACATTCTAATCTTATTGTATCACAAAAGCTGTCTTTTGACAAAAAAATACATTCCAAATACTAATAGAGATGTCCAAAATCCTGCCAGAACGTCCACCAGGTTTCGTGACTTTTAGTTCCAGTTATCAAACAGTTCAAAGTATGACTGACATTCTAATCTAATTGTATCATAAGAGCTGTCTTTTGACAAAAAAAATACATTCCAAAAACTAATCGAGATGTGCACAATCCTGCTTTAACATCCTCCAGCTTTTGTGAATTTCAGTTGCAGTTATCAGACAGTTTAAAGTATGACTGACATTCTAATCTAATTGTATCAAAATAGCTGTCTTTTGATAAAAAAAATACATTCCAAAAAGTAATAGAGATGTCCACAATCCTGCCAGAACGTCCACCAGGTTTCGTGACTTTTAGTTCTAGTTATCAAACAGTTCAAAGTATGACTGACATTCTGATCTAATTGCATCAAAATAGCTGTCATTTGTCAAAAAAAAATACATTCCAAAAACTAATCGAGATGTCCACAATCCTGCCGGAACGTCCACCAGGTTTCGTGACTTTTAGTTAAATTTATCAAACAGTTCAAAGTATGACTGACATTCTAATCTAATTGTATCAAAATAGCTGTCTTTTGATAAAAAAAATACATTCCAGAAACTAATAGAGATGTCCACAATCCTGCCATAACGTCCACCAGGTTTCGTGACTTTCAGTTGCAGTTATCAGACAGTTTAAAGTATGACTGACATTCTAATCTAATTGTATCATAAGAGCTGTCTTTTGACAAAAAAAATACATTCCAGAAACTAATAGAGATGTCCACAATCCTGCCAGAACGTCCACCAGGTTTCGTGACTTTTAGTTCCAGTTATCAAACAGTTCAAAGTATGACTGACATTCTAATCTTATTGTATCATAAGAGCTGTCTTTTGACAAAAAAATACATTCCAAAAACTAATAGAGATGTCCACAATCCTGCCATAACGTCCACCAGGTTTCGTGACTTTTAGTTTCAGTTATCAAACAGTTCAAAGTATGACTGACATTCTAATCTTATTGTATCACAAAAGCTGTCTTTTGACAAAAAAATACATTCCAAATACTAATAGAGATGTCCAAAATCCTGCCAGAACGTCCACCAGGTTTCGTGACTTTTAGTTCCAGTTATCAAACAGTTCAAAGTATGACTGACATTCTAATCTAATTGTATCATAAGAGCTGTCTTTTGACAAAAAAAATACATTCCAAAAACTAATCGAGATGTGCACAATCCTGCTTTAACATCCTCCAGCTTTTGTGAATTTCAGTTGCAGTTATCAGACAGTTTAAAGTATGACTGACATTCTAATCTAATTGTATCAAAATAGCTGTCTTTTGATAAAAAAAATACATTCCAAAAAGTAATAGAGATGTCCACAATCCTGCCAGAACGTCCACCAGGTTTCGTGACTTTTAGTTCTAGTTATCAAACAGTTCAAAGTATGACTGACATTCTGATCTAATTGCATCAAAATAGCTGTCATTTGTCAAAAAAAAATACATTCCAAAAACTAATCGAGATGTCCACAATCCTGCCGGAACGTCCACCAGGTTTCGTGACTTTTAGTTAAATTTATCAAACAGTTCAAAGTATGACTGACATTCTAATCTAATTGTATCAAAATAGCTGTCTTTTGATAAAAAAAATACATTCCAGAAACTAATAGAGATGTCCACAATCCTGCCATAACGTCCACCAGGTTTCGTGACTTTCAGTTGCAGTTATCAGACAGTTTAAAGTATGACTGACATTCTAATCTAATTGTATCATAAGAGCTGTCTTTTGACAAAAAAATACATTCCAAAAACTAATAGAGATGTCCACAATCCTGCCTGAACGTCCACCAGGTTTCGTGACTTTTAGTTAAATTTATCAAACAGTTCAAAGTATGACTGACATTCTAATCTAATTGTATCAAAATAGCTGTCTTTTGATAAAAAAAATACATTCCTGAAACTAATAGAGGTGTCCACAATCCTGCCTTAACGTCCACCAGGTTTCGTGACTTTCAGTTGCAGTTATCAGACAGTTTAAAGTATGACTGACATTCTAATCTAATTGTATCATAAGAGCTGTCTTTTGACAAAAAAAATACATTCCAGAAACTAATAGAGATGTCCACAATCCTGCCTGAACGTCCACCAGGTTTCGTGACTTTTAGTTAAATTTATCAAACAGTTCAAAGTATGACTGACATTCTAATCTAATTGTATCAAAATAGCTGTCTTTTGATAAAAAAAATACATTCCAGAAACTAATAGAGATGTCCACAATCCTGCCATAACGTCCACCAGGTTTCGTGACTTTCAGTTGCAGTTATCAGACAGTTTAAAGTATGACTGACATTCTAATCTAATTGTATCATAAGAGCTGTCTTTTGACAAAAAAATACATTCCAAAAACTAATAGAGATGTCCACAATCCTGCCTTAACGTCCACCAGGTTTCGTGACTTTTAGTTCCAGTTATCAAACAGTTCATAATATGACTGACATTCTAATCTAATTGTATCATAAGAGCTGTCTTTTGACAAAAAAATACATTCGAAAAACTAATAGAGATGTCCACAATCCTGCCTTAACGTCCACCAGGTTTCGTGACTTTTAGTTCCAGTTATCAAACAGTTCATAATATCACTGACATTCTAATCTAATTGTATCGTAAGAGCTGTCTTTTGACAAAAAAATACATTCCAAAAACTAATAGAGATGTCCACAATCCTGCCTTAACGTCCACCAGGTTTCGTGACTTTCAGTTGCAGTTATCAGACAGTTAAAAGTATGACTGACATTCTGATCTAATTGTATCAAAATAGCTGTCGTTTGACAAAAAAAATACATTCCAGATACTAATAGAGATGTCCACAATCCTGCCTTAACGTCCACCAGGTTTCGTGACTTTCAGTGGCAGTAATCAGACAGTTAAAAGTATGACTGACATTCTAATCTAATTGTATCATAAGAACTGTCTTTTGACAATAAAAATACATTCCAAATACTAATAGAGATGTCGACAATGCTGCCATAACGTCCACCAGGTTTCGTGACTTTTAGTTGCAGTTATCAGACAGTTAAACGTATGACTGACATTCTATTTTATTGTATCAAAATAGCTGTCTTTTGACAAAAAAAAATACATTCCAAAAACTAATAGAGATGTCCACAGTCCTGCCAGAACGTCCACCAGGTTTCGTGACTTTCAGTTGCAGTTATCAGACAGTTAAAAGTATGACTGACATTCTGATCTAATTGTATCAAAATAGCTGTCTTTTGACAAAAAAAATAAATTCCAGATACTAATAGAGATGTCCACAATCCTGCCTTAACGTCCACCAGGTTTCGTGACTTTCAGTGGCAGTAATCAGACAGTTAAAAGTATGACTGACATTCTAATCTAATTGTATCATAAGAACTGTCTTTTGACAAAAAAAATACATTCCAAAAACTAATAAAGATGTCTACAATCCTGCCATAACGTCCACCAGGTTTCGTGACTTTTAGTTGCAGTAACCAGACAGTTAAAAGTATGACTGACATTCTAATCTAATTGTATCATAAAAGCTGTCTTTTGACAAAAAAAATGCATTCCAAAAACTAATAGAGATGTCCACAATCCTGCCTTAACGTCCACCAAGTTTCGTGACTTTCAGTTGCAGTAATCATACAGTTAAAAGAATGACTGACATTCTAATCTAATTGTATCATAAGAGCTGTCTTTTGACAAAAAAAATACATTCCAAAAACTAATAAAGATGTCCACAATCCTGTCTTAACGTCCACCAGGTTTCGTGACTTTCAGTTGCAGTTATCAGACAGTTTAAAGTATGACTGACATTCCTCAAATACAGTATGTATGTGTAGGTGTAGGTATGTGTAGGTGTAGGTCATAACTCGGTCATAAGGTGTAGGTCATAACTCGGTATAATATTGGATGGCCGCAATTCTTTAAAACCAGTCATGGTTATTAATGAGAATATGCTCAAGTAAATAATATCAGCAAGCAAAGATTATAATAGTTATTTAAGCATTAAGAGAGGTAAGTATCTTTTACCAGTCGAGGTCGAGTTTGCGCCCGAGCGACAGCGAGGGCTAGCAATAAAAACCGAGACTGGTCAAAACTTACCTCTCAAATTGCTTATAACTGTTTTTCCACTCCTGAAGTTGGTTTCATTGTTTGTGTTTGATTAATTTATTTTCGCAACATGAACAAAATGTCAGTACGGCTTTGGTTGCTAAGACTATTTTTCAAACAAAGTGTGAATGTCAGAAATTGCATTCGTTCAGTTGTAAAATGAATTCCAATGAAAATAATCAAGAAATGGCAATTGAAGAAGCTGCAGTTGCTGCTTGTTCCTTCCTACTGCTGGAGAAGTCGAAGGGGTGTTATCAAATGTGTTTTAAAGACTGGTGCCAGAGAAAGAACGCTTTTGAAATTATTTTACTTACTTCCCTGACGGAAGTTAGTGATTACTTACTTCCCGTTGCTCATAGTAACCAAAGCTTTATCGGTAAGTGGGACTTACTTCTACTAAATCAATGTTATAACAGAGTACTTACCATGCAGGGAGTGGAAAAAAATAATTACATCAAATAATTATAATTGAAAATAATTAGATAGAATTACTTTTACACACATATGATTTTATTATATATTGGTACATAAATTACATATAAACTTGCATGTAACTAATATTAATATTAAAATATTAGTATTGGCATAGTGAATTTTTAGCTCAACAACAAATTTTCAGAGATGAAAACTCACATGCAATTTTAAGAAACAATGTTTTTATACACATGTGTACTATATCGAGTAGTTAAGGAATTAGATGACGTCATTTTTTTTAAAATTTACATTCAATATAAACTAGTTTAGAAATTCGACAACTTCACATTTTTGGTTAAATTAAAAAAAAAATATTAACAAAGTAATATAACTAAACTATAAATATTTAAGAAATTATAATATTAAGAAATACAATATAGAATAGTACTAATAAATAACAATGATAAAATGCTAAGTAACTAGATACATGTTCATTAACATTAATTTACATTTATAATATGGGGCATTGCGTTGGTCTTGTTACAAACTTTAGCATATGAAAGTATATTTTATTCTAAGAAAAGAAGTAAATAAACTGATTTAAGAATTGATGCGAGAATTATACGTTCAAAGTATTTATTATAATTTTCGTGACCATGTTCCAATAAATTTGAGTATAAGAACCTACAAGCGCGGCCATATTCATGTAAATAACTTTGAAATGTTGTAACTCGTAAACGAAATAATATCGAATGTATGTTTTTTATCCAGAATTACGTGCATTTCTATATGTAAGAGTTTGTAATAAGATTGCGGTAAAACATTCTTAAGAGTGTGAAGTAAAATTTTAATTAAATAGAAATATGTTGCATTCATTTTAATGACATACAAATTAAGATTATTATTAATTATTGTCGATTACTTAATACATCATTATTAATAAAATATAATTCAGAATTTTCTTGATTTAAATATAATATTATAGAAATTACGTATATTTAAGTTGATAACAAAATCATCTGCCGCAAAGCCTAAAAAAAAAGTATTAATTGTTTAGCTGTAAATCCATTGCGGTTCTTTATTTTATAATCAGCTTTTTTCATTAAAAGATATCTAACTAAATCATAGCTCCGTTTGTAGGTGGCAATATGTAAAGGCGTTTGATGTAAATCGTTAGTAGCATTCAAGTTACTGCCATTTTGAACAAGGTATTCCACAGTGGGCATGTCATTATTTGAAGCGGCCAAATGTAGAGCTGTGCAACCATCAGAATCAGTGGCCTCGATATTGATTCCATTCTCAATTAAATATTTGGTGACTTCCAAATTTCCAGCCTTGACCGATATATGAAGGGGTGACTGACTGTTTATAGTCATTACATTAGTATTCATAATAGTCGCAGAATAGTGTTTCACTACTTCAATGGAACTTTGTTTAATAATCTCGTCCAAGTGAGGGGTAACGTTTAAGTTATATTTTTTGGAATTGTCCATGCAATGATGTACAATTTGTAAGTTGTCGCATAGAGCAAATATCGTCACAATTTTGTCGAAATCTGTAATTTTTGCTCCTTTATCTAAGAGCAATATGAAAATGTCGAGATTTCCTATCTGTGCGGCTACATCTAATGGAGTGACACTATCATAATTTTTTAAATTGATATTGATATTATTAGCAACAGCTTCAATAATACTTTTAGAACCACCATAAATAGCACTGTGGAGTAGAGAATCTCCACAATGATTCATTAATTTTGTTTTGGCTCCTTTGGATAATAACAAGTTGAAAATATCGACACATCCTAATCTCGCAGCTGTGTGTAGTGCTGTGTTACCTTTATCATCTGCTAATTCAATGAAAACAGAATTATCAAATAGTTGTTTTAAACTGTCTGTATGACGAGAAAGTCCTTTAAGAGCACAATGTAAAACATTTTCGCCAAAAATGTTTACAATTGCTGTGTTCGCACCTTTAAATACCAGGTAATTGAAAGTTTCTATATTACCTTCCTTTGCTGCAATGTGCGCCACTGTATCACAGCAAACGTCTGTTTTATCTATGTCAGCACCATACGAAATTAAATATTTCATTGTTTGTAAATTATTCACAGTATAATGCAATGCAGTTTTACCTCGTTTGTTAACAACGTTTGCATTTCCATCTATGCTTAAGAGGTATTTGAGAATTTCACTGTTTCTATTGCATGCAGCATAATGCATCGGAGTATCACCATCTTCATCGGCAGCGTTCAGATTTGCACCGGCAGAAATTAATAATTTAACTGCTTCTACATGACAGTGCCGGGCCGCCAAATGTAACTAAATTTGACCTCGTTTGTTGGGAACTTTTGCACTTCCACCAAAGCTTAGGAGGTATTTGACAATTTCATGTTTTCCACTTCTTGCAGCAAAATGCATCGGAGTGTCACCATCTTCATCGACAGCGTTCAGATTTGCACCGGCAGAAATTAATAATTTAACTGCTTCTAAATTACAGTGCCGGGCCGCTAAATGTAACGAAATTTGACCTCGTTTGTTGGGAACTTTTGCACTTCCACCAATGCTTAGGAGGTATTTGACAATTTCATTTTTTCTACTTCTTGCAGCAAAATGCATCGGAGTGTTACCATCTTCATCGACAGCGTTCAGATTTGCACCCTCAGAAATTAAAAATTTAACTGCTTTTACATTACAGTGCCGGGCCGCAAAATGTAACGAAATTTGACCTCGTTTGTTGGCAACTTTTGCACTTCCACCAATGCTTAGGAGGTATATGACAATTGTATAATCTCCACTTCTTGCAGCAAAATGCATCGGAGTGTTACCATCTTCATCGACAGCGTTCAGATTTGCACCCTCAGAAATTAAAAATTTAACTGCGTTTACATTACAGTGCCGGGCCGCAAAATGTAACGAAATTTGACCTCGTTTGTTGGCAACTTTTGCACTTCCACCAAAGCTTAGGAGGTATTTGACAATTTCATTTTTTCCATTTCTTGCAGCAACATGCATCGGAGTGTTACCATCTTCATCGGCAGCGTTCAGATCATCACCGACAAAAGATAAATGTTTTACCGCCTCTACATTACCGTACTGTGCCGCCAAATGTAATGGAATTTGGCCTATTTTGTTGGCTAGATTTGACTTGCCACCAATGTTTAAGAAGTATTTCAAAATTTCATTGTTTTCATTTATTGCAGCAAGATGCATCGAAGAGTCGCCCCTACGATTGACATAGTTCAAATTAGCACCTACAGACATTAAATATTTCACAGTTTTTAAATTTTTACTTCTAACGGCTTCAAGAAGAGCATAGTTGTAAATATTTAACAAGGATGTTTCAAGTAGTCCGTTGTCTATTAAATATTTACAGATTTTGTGTTTTCCGTTCCTCGCTGCAAAATTAAGTAATGAATAACCATCGCTAACTTGAATATTGAAACCATTGTTAATAGAATATTCAAGTATATCTAAGTGTCCATTTATTATCGCACATTCAACCGTGGAACGGTTAATAGTAACATCCTCAGTAGTATTTAAAATGTTTTTAAATATTTTTAGGTTTCCTCCCAAAGCTGCTAAATGAAGAACATGTAGTTTCCAAATACATGCCCTGCCTAGTCTGGACCCATGAAATCTTTCAAATTCTTTAAAATTTATTTTACCAATAATTCCCCCATTATTTACTGATAATTTAAACAATTCAAAATATCCCTTAAAGGCAAACAAGTTTAAATTATCTGCCACATCTTTAAGTTCGCTAGCACCAATCTCAGAAATGTCCATCCCCCGTTTTAACAAAATTTCAGCTATATTCCAGTCACCAAGTTTTACAGCAGACGAAAATGCGTTCCACTTAATATGATCGTCTGGAACATCAATTGAATTTTGGAGTTCACCTGCGGAGTTTTCTGATGCTGCAGTTGCGTTTTCGTCCAGCGGCTCACTGATCTGCTCATTTTCCAATGTGATGCTGTTCATCCTGGAAGTACATGTAATATAATAATAATATGTGATAATAATAACGTTTATTTAAGGTCGTCGACACTTGCAATATGGACATTTTCGCCACAGTCGAAAAATTGGTTTACCATATACAATATACATTTCTGGCACTCTACCTTTCTTTTGTGTAATTCTCTAATATATCGTGGGTTCAGAATTGTAATTAGGTAACCCAAAACGTAGAGTTTTCAAAAATACACAAATTAGTTTTCACGCTTCAATTATTTACAATTGCCGACACATTAAATGAATCGTACTCTATTTTTTTAAATTTAATCATGTTGAAGAGGGGTGTACGGAGATCTGGGAACATACATTTTATTAAAAAAATGATTATTATTAATAATTGATCATTCAAACTGAGATACCTAGTTTTAGCACTGATTAAAACCGATTTTTGTGAATTGGCTACAAGGTCAGCCTGAAATAAAACTGTACTTAGCACTTGAAACTTATTTTATTTTTGGACAGTACAATACAAGTATTAACAAGTATTAACTTTATTTCTTTAAAAAAAAGGCAAATAACGAAAAAAATCCCGAAACAGAGTTATAATTGAAAAGTATAATTCAAAATTTAACACCCATTAAAAAATGAAAACAAATAGATTCTTGAAAGCAATAGTTACTTTTCACCCATTTTCAGCTGCACTCCAAGACAATGATTGATTTACGATTAAATTAATTCGGGGTTTTAATCGGTGGTCTAATTACCGTGAGCAATTACAATAGGATAATTACAGTTTTTTACTCAAATTTTTTTTTAATGGGCCATTTCCTAATACGAATTTGAATTAGTATATACAGGGTCCTGCAACAGTGCGTCGGGCTTTCCTAACGCGTTTCCCGTAAAAGATAGAAAAAAATGTTTCTTACAAAAAGTTATTGGTTTAAAAATCTCTATGCCGTAAGGTTATTTTCAAATATACAGGGTGTCCCAATTTTGCGGAATAACAAAATCAAACAAAAAATGGGTTTGAAATTTGCAAAGTTTGGCATTTTTTTCTGGACACCCTGAATTACTAAATTCAAATTTCTCATTACGAAAAGGTTGCTTATTAACTACACTTCGACTATTGCTAATGCTTATTCTTTCCTTCAAAAAATTAGGTCGTTGCGACTTTTTAAAGTTGAGCTTGCTTATGCATGAAATTTTGAAAAAAAAATTGTAAGCTGGTAACACTGTAACATAATCGAAAACTAAATACACAACATTGTAGAGGTTGAAATATGTCATCAGAAAACTTGAGTAAATACAGGGTGTTCTGTTTAAAAAAATGTTTGATTTTGTTATTCCGCAAAATTGGGACACCCTGTATATTTGAAAAGAACTTTACGGCATAGAGATTTTTAAACCAATAACTTTTTGTAAGAAATATTTTTTTCTATCTTTCACGGGAAACGCGCTAGGAAACCCCGACGCACTGTTGCAGGACCCTGTATAAATAATCTACATTTGCAGGTACTTTAATTACAATTACAGGATTACAATAGGATAATTACGGCGATCCACAGTTTGATTGGCGATCTCGCGGCGAGCTATTGTCCGGCGGACCCTATTGTTGTAATTGATGTGCTGTGATTTTTAATATTAAATAGACCTGTAATTATCCCAATATAATTGCCCGCGGTGATTAGACTGCCAATTAAACCCGCAAATCTCCGATTAGACCGCGGATCTCCGATTTAAACCGCATTAAACCGCGGATCGTCGATTATCCTGTAATTATTCCATTGTAATTATGTAATTGAAATTAAAGTAGTTACCTGCAATCGTAATAATTATCTTATTGTAAATTGCCGCAGTGATTAGACCGCCGCACATTGGCTAATTATTTAACACTAGCGCGGCATAAGTCCAAATTTAGAAACAATTTTTTTGATATTTTTTGACATTTTGTTAATTTCTGATGTCTGGAAGTATGGACAGGAGTGTCAATAACATTCACAATCTTTGTTGACGAAACGCTTTGGAGCTATAAAATAACGTAATATTTCCAATTTATATCGCTGTGGAAGAACACCATTGGAAGAATAGTTGTTATTTATATTCTCGGGGGAGCGTTTTCAATAGTTGAAACATGAACATGTCCTCCATGGATTGTAATAATCAACGTAAATTTTAACGTTTGTCATATTATTAATAAAAATAAATTTTATTTTGAGTAAAGTAGTTAGGCATTGTCTAGAAATGATATATGGTGGTATGTGACTGCGGTTAATGGTAATAATTAGAGTGTTAGTGTTACTACGAAATAAGGCTTGATTTTGTTCGTGAGAGTTCGTAACTTATCATGTTTTATTTTGACTAAAGTAGTTAGGCATTGCCTAGAAATGATATATGGTGGTATGTGACTGCGGTTAATGGTAATAATTAATGTGTTAGTGTTACTACGAAATAAGGCTTGATTTTGTTCAAGAGAGTTCGCAACTTATCCGGTTTTATTTTGACTAAAGTAGTTAGGCATTGCCTAGAAATAATATATGGTGGTTTGTGACTGCCTCTTGCCACATCCTGTATTATTTTGACTTAATGGTAATAATAAATGTGTTAGTGTTACTACAAAATAAGGCTTGATTTTGTTCGTGAGAGTTCGCAACTAATCATGTTTTATTTTGAGTAAAGTAGTTAGGCATTGCCTAGAAATGATATATGGTGGTATGTGACTGCGTCTCACAACATCCTGTATTATTTTGGTTTAATGGTAATAATAAAGGTGTTAGTGTTATAATTTTGGGTTAATGATGATGTAAACAATAAAAAAAAAATCTCTAAATACATTTAAATATAAACAAAATTAGTTAAAACGGAGGACATAACTTTCATAAATTAAGAAAACACAATTCGTTTATACGTATTTCAAAAGAAAAAATAATAAAATTCAAATAAGAACAAAAGAAAATATAATAAAATTGAAATTAGAACAAAAGAAAATATAAGAAATTTCAATTAAGAACAAAAAAAATATAAGAAAATTCAAATAAGAACAAAAGAAAACAAAACAAAAGAAAATATAATAAAATTTAAATAAGAATAAAAGAAAACATAACAAAGAAAACATAATAAAATAGAACTAAGAATAAAAGAAAATATAATAAAATTCAATTAAGAACAAAAGAAAATATAAAAAACTCAAATAAAAACAAAAGAAAATATAAACTAAAACAAATAAAAACAAAATTCAAATAAGAGCAAAGAAAATAGAATAAAATTGCAATAAGAACAAAATAAAATATAATAAAATTCAATTAAGAACAATAGAAAATATAATAAAATTTAAATAAGAACAAAAGAAAACATAACAAAAGAAAATATAATGAAATTCAAATAAGAACAAAAGAAAATATAATAAAATTGAAATAAGGACAAACCAAAAGAAAACAAAAGAAAATATAATAAAATTTAAATAAGAATAAAAGAAAACATAACAAAAGAAAACAATAAAATTGAACTAAGAACAAAAGAAAATATAATAAAATTCAATTAAGAACAATCGAAAATATTTAAAACAACTCAAAAAAACAAAAGAAAATATAAGAAAATTCAAATAAAAACAAAATTCAAATAAGAACAAAGAAAATATAATAAAATTGCAATAAGAACAAAATAAAATATAATAATATTCAATTAAGAGCACTAGAAAATATAATAAAATTTAAATAAGAACAAAAGAAAACATAACAAAAGAAAATATTATTAAATTCAAATAAGAACAAAAGATAATATAATATAAATCAAATGAAAATAAAAGTAAATATAATAAGACCCAATGAGGGGCTTATGTCTCATACACGTCAGGCTGAAAGGGTTAGGGTATGAGATTCACCATACGATCAGATATATGCACCTTTGCCAAACACAAGACAGCTGTGCACAAATCATATATATATATATATGCATATAAAATCAAATGAAAACAAAGGAAAAACATAATAAAAGAAAAATAAATCACCTAATAATTGAATAAATCAAATCAACTTAATAAAAGATACAAATGGATTTGAATGGTTGGTGTGAGGTATTTCAATTATTTTTTAGAGTAATTGAATGGTATGAAATAATTAGAATTATTAATAATAATAAAAATAAAACTGTGAAATAAGGTCAACGTAATTTTGTTGTTGTCTATATTAGTTTCATTTATTTTATTGAATAAAGTAATACTTGTTATTATCAGTTTATTACCTTTGTGTTCCATTTGAACAACATTGTATCTTATATTAACAGATAAATGAAAACCCATTATGAGATTATATCCAAGGCTCCACTCATAATGAATTTACAACATACGTTTTTAACATGTAATATTATAATATACAGAGAACGCGTAAAGTATTAAGACATGGCTTTAATTATGTCCCTGTATAAATTTTCGTAAAACGCTTCAACAGGTCATAATGATTTATTTTCAAGCAAATATTTTAAGACCATGTTCAATATTCTATCTCTCTCCGTTTTGAAGTTATGACGTCAGAGCCATTTTTTTTAAATGACAATCTATATTTTTTATTATTGATTTTGATAGTACTTTTTATTATGTTTTCAACAACATGACATTTTCAATATGTAACATTTGAACAAAAGTGCGTTAAAGTAAAACTATTAAATTATTATTTCAATGTGCAGAATGCATCTTGTTACCATTCAAAATAACGTCAGTTAAAACAAAATTAGGAAAACAGGCTTGGATTTTAAATATTGGAATAAAACAAAATTGATCTACCTGAAAAACATTGTTATTACAATATCATCAATTACAAATATAAGAACAGAAAAACCAAAAGAAATTTTTATCGAGAAAAAAATACTAATTACGTGTTTTAAGATATGTTTTAAAATAACAAGTCACAAAAATAAATAAAATAACCAAAAAAATATTGGTTAGTGAAAAAATCAAATTAGTTGTTTAAATTGTTGACCATTTTGTTCTTGGCAGTATGCCAATCGATGTCGAAAGGCCGCACAGACGTTGAGCAGAGCTTTCCTAATTTTGTTTTAACTGACGTTGTTTTGAATGGTAACCAGATGCATTCTGCACATTGAAATAATTATTAAATAGTTTTACTTTAACGCACTTTTTCTCATTTTTTTTTTCAAATGTTACATATTGAAAATGTCGTGTTTTTGAAAACATAATAAAAAGTACTATCAAATTAATAATAAAAAATAAGGGTTGTCATTTAAAAAAAAATGGCTCTGACGTCATAACTTCAAAACGGAGAGAGATGGAAAAATGAAAATGGTCTCGAAATATTTGTTTGAAAAAGAATCATTTTGGCCTGTTGAAGCAATTTTTAAAAATTTATACAGGGGAAAAATAAAGCCAGGTCTTAATACTTTATGCGCTCTCTGTATAGCAGAGATTGCATCAAAAATTAATGTTTCAAATATAATGTGCACCAAAAGTTACGAATACCAAAGGCTTATATTTATATCACGATAAAAAGCCTTTGCGGTAAGCGAAATTAAATTACAAAAGAAAAACAAATGCAAACAGGAATTACAACAAAACTGAGAACGCGAATGCTGAAGTGATGAGTTTTTAACCTTCGGTATGGCATGGAGGCTTAAACCCTTAATGAACAATGTTTGAAAAAACTGGTTGGAGTTATGGACATATGGAAGAATTCTGAATACCTCGTGCACAAACAGAATATCAAATCAAGAATTATTCATCAAAAAAAAAAAAAAAAACATACGCATTGCATATAAAAAAACGCTAAGTAACCAGTACATTACTTAACAACATTGAGTTCGAATCTCAGATGCATTAATATATAATATATATTAATAATTAATAATAATATATATTCTCAGATGCATAATATTTATGTCATAATCATATCATAAGCATATCATGTCCGTATCGTACGTGAGACGTGTAGTAGTTTGTAATACTAGTTATAATAATAAATGATATAATACTTACTTGGTATGCAGCAATTGATCGCCACTGTTAATATTTGGGCGCTTCAGTAATTGTGTGCATATACGATTTCCGCGTATTAGTTTTAATGCAACTTATCTTATCTTAATACCGATAATCAAAATTATGCGCAGAAGCTGTGTCCAACTTCCCAATCAAAAAAAAATTAGAACTTTGATTTTTAATATTTAACATAAAAATACACAGCTCCGGTCGCATCAAACATGAATGTTGCAAATATATTCTGCATCAAGAGTTGCACATTTCAATATCAGTTATACAGTGTGTCCCAAAAATAGTGGACAGGCTCATCAGCACTCCTCTCGGGAATGGCCTTAATAAATTGTATATATAGGGGAGAATATAGAATTAAAATTTGTCGGGCAATACATTTCAAAATATTACTAGTCAAAGGTGTCATATTACACCGAGTTTAGAAGGGCTGCTAGAAAAAAATAACTGTCAATCATGTGTTAAGTTATTTATTTATAATTTATTCAAATATTCATATTGGATATTTCCATTTCTAATAGCGTTTTTAAATAATTCAAAAAGAAAATTGTTGAAACATCAACATCACAACAATGTGTTGACAACAACAATTGAAATACTGATAATAAAGTTGTCTAGATTTTATATATTTGTTCCAATTTTTTTAAATATTTGTTTAATGCGTTTTAAGGATTCAGTGGCCATCCCTGAGTGGCATGCAGTTGAGCTTGTCCACTATTTTTGCAACACCCTGTATATACAGACTATATTTAAATCACAACAGAAGCATTTCGTGCATAGCAACATGATTTTGTGATAGCTTGATTTTATCATAAGCCTACGATTACTAACCATTCATATTTTACCTTCTTATTAATTGATTAGTTATCAATTCATTTTTTTTTAAATTATAAGTGTGCAAACATTGTACGAATTGAGTCACATTGTGTGTTGTTACATCATGATCATGTAAGTGTTCTGTTTATTGAAACTTTAAATTTCATTTGAACAATACTTTATCTTAACTGATAAATCAAAATAGACCTCTGCACCTATCGAAAGTGGGTGCAGAGGGTATACAGGGGGGTCATTTTTTGTGTCCAGCTTACATCTGGAAACTGTCACAGATACAAAAAAAAAGAAAAATGCCATTCGCAACCTGGTCTACAAAATGGCCATTTGGCTACCGATTGATTTGTATACACATTTCATCTTCTTTCAATTCACTAATCTATCGACTAATAGTTCTACAAGAGTACTGGATGAAAATATTTATACGCCTAAATAAAAAAAAAAACTTACTTGGTATGCAGCGAATTAACTTTTATAATTTAGGAGTTTCAATAATTAGTACTCTTACGTTTTGCATGTCTTCTTAATAATCTTAGATAAGATAACATTATTATTATCGGTAAGATGAAATTATCGTTGTGATAATCGAAAATACATCGTACACATTGCACGTGTCTCATGTAAGTATTGATAAGTTTTTGGTTGATTCTTGATATACTACATATTTAATAGCATTTACGATAACGATACGATACGATAACGATACGATAATGATAACATAACAACAGTCTCCTATGCAATGATTATATGCGACCAAATGTACAAACAATTTGAAACATTAGACGAATTTTCGATACAACTAACGGCATCTTTTGATGTATCGAAAATTTTATAATTGAATCCGTATGCAATCAAATATACAGATATATTACATTCACGATCTTTTTGCAACCGATTGTCTGGGTTTTTGTTTTGTAATGTTGGATAAATTGGTTCAGTGATGCAACGGAAGTTAATTAGTTTTTTGTGTCGATGTCTATTAGACATTTGCTTCCTACTACATTGTCAGATTTATATTTTTGTTCACTACTAGCTTTTAAAGATATTATTATTTTTTTTACTGCATATTCGAGCCGAGAAATAATTTTCACTTCTGTCAAAATATTAATCAAAATGCCAAAAATTATACAACTGCAACTATAATAATTTAAACTTTAGATCTGGTAACTATGTGATTTAAAATATATGACCTCAAATTGAAAACAGCTTAACCTAAAAAAGTTGTCAGGTTCCATTGGGGAATTCAGTTATTTCCGAAACACCACCAACAAAATTACTAGATATTCATAGATTCCCCTGATGCAAAAATATTATGAATGGAAAGTACGTGTGGTTTTTGTTGGGTGATGTCTTGAAATCATTGGTTTGTTACAGGGATCAACACAATTCCGGTACGACGTCTAGTGGCAGAAATGGAACTAACGAAACAAGTACAATGCTGCTGTGATTGCGCGACAACTGCGCCACCTTCGCATTTGTTTTC